>JAYKPI010000006.1:34767500-37167500 GCA_037305975.1 Chrysolophus pictus
ATGAGGCAGCAGTTAGAGGTAATTGCATTAATAATGCGAGCAGGGAAAACTATGTATGGCGATGCTAGACCTGCTTCTCAAATGACGTGGTAATGGCAGAGCTTTTTGGGTGTTACATGTTTTCACAAAAGATACATCACAAGCCTAAATAATATAGATCATTCCTACATATTTTATTACTAGTGAAATAAAGGTAATTATAAAAGGTTTTTCAAGTGCCAGCTGTTGGTACTGTCTGTTTATCAGGTACTTTACTGCTGTTCCATCTCAAGCTCATCTTAAGTATGTTTAGTCAACACCTCTGACTTCAAACAGCCAAGCTCTTTATCTGACTTCACAGCATATTCTTCCCCCCGTGGTGGATGTCACATCATTTTCTCTCAACATCATTGTTTTCTCTGTGAATTATTGCTTCCAGTCTCACTCTCCTATGTTTCAGTTTCCCACAGTACCTCCTGGAGGCACATGTTTTGCCTGACTAGGAACAGAAACATATACACAAAAAAAGTAACTATGTGGTTACACGGCTGTGACCCAGTGCTGTTCCTTGAGATTCATCTCTAACACTGTGTATTCATTTGAAAATACAAGTACTTTGGGGCACAGAGACCTTTTCTGATGTTCTTACAGGCATCAAATACTTTTGGAGATGTTAGATAAAGGATTAGTAAGTCTACAGTACCCAGTTTTGTTTTAGAAAAAGAAAGTAAGTTCTTAGTATCTAAACTAGTGCTTCCTCAAAATATCAACTAGAAGATCCAGTTGTCACATTAAGTAGAGTTGCTTGTTTGTTTGTTTATTTGTTCATGGGACATTGTGAAATATAAGGGACTCCGTAGCAGAAACAAAGATGGTAGAATTTGGCCTGAAATAAATGAAAAATGAGTTCCCAAAATGACAGCAGACTGGTTCAGCCAAAGGTCAACTCATTTGTGAGTTAGAAGGAATTAATTTTCTAAGCACCACAAAGCAATGAGGCTTATCAAACAGTGCTATTTTCCATCAAGAAAAAGCATCATGGCAGCCTGTTTTCTATTTTCATATATATCCATTAAAAAATAATGAGAAAAAAAAAAAGCTGAACAGTAAATAAATACTCGTGCTTCTAGAATAGTGATGCTGACACTTTTTCTCTCCTCCTCTCCTCTCTCCTCTCCTCTCCTCTCCTCTCCTCTCATCCTCTCTCTCCTCTCCTCTCCTCTCCTCTCCTCTCCTCCCTCTCCTCTCCTCCCCATGACCATTTTATTTTCACATGCTTATTAAGCTTTGGATGTTGGTACAAAACACTGATATAAAACTGAGCTGAAGAGATGCTGGTTTAGCTGCTTTACGTCCTGTGTTATAAACATATCTTTTTGCCCAACCATACATGTGCAGCTCCTTACATTGCTGAAAACCCAGCATTCTTCAGACCAGCTGAAAGCACCCCCAGCAGTTCTTAGGGATCTTAAGTTCCTCTCATAAGTCAGTCATCCTTCAAATGTTCCCGTTTCATCCATGTGAGCTCTTTTTTTGTCTTTTGACCAGTAAGCAGCTAAACACCACACAACCTTTTGCTCACTCCTCCCTCTCCCAATAGAATGGGGGAGAGAATTGGAAAAAAAAAACCAAAACAATAGTGGAACTCATAGGCTGAGATAAAAACTATTTACTAGGGCAGAAAATAAAGAAGAAACAACAGTAATAATAACAATAATATATATATTTTTTCAAAACAAGTAATGCACATGACAGTTGCTTACTACCCAGCTACTGATTATCAGCCTGTTCCCAAACAGTAGGTGCCCCCTGGCCAACTCCTTTCAGTTTTATAGTTTTTTTTCACATGAGGTCATGTAGTATGAAGTATCCCTTTGGCCAGTTCAGTTTTCCTGGTTCTGTCCCCTCCTGATTCCTTGTGCTACCCTAGCCCAATTGCAGGCGGGATGGTATGGGAAGCTGAAAAACTGAAGCATCGTTGGCTCTGTACAGCACTGCTCAGCAACAACTAAAAACACTGATGTGTTATCAACATTGTCTTTCTACTAAAACCAAAACATAGCATCATACCAGCCACTCTGAAGAAAAACAGCTCTGTTCCAATTTAAACCAGGAAAATATCCACTCTTTATTCCATATCCTTTACACCATACTCAAGTCTCCCCATTTCCCATACATACTAATTACCATCACCTACCTTGTCTACATACACACACATATCATTCCTGTAGTCTGTCGGCCATCCCTGTAAAATCACCTATGGAGTTCATTTAGTCCACAACTTTGGGCTCCATCTGTCATAACATTCCTTTAGGTGAGATAGAATCATGTGTAGTGTTGGATTGCTGCATGCTGAAGACAGCTCTGGTTCCATCAGAATTCATTCTTCTTTCATCTGGGTGATTCTTACTATAATATCATTTACAAGGCATATAACAACTATAATAAAGATGATATGCAGTATTTTGTAACAATTAACATCGTAAAACTTAAAATTATTGTCTGTTCTGCATTGCCCACTAAGTGCACCCAGGTCCATGAGGAAAAGCAATGCCACAGATGAGTTTGCCTTTCCCAACACAGAAATAACCCAAACTGTCTTATCCAGAACATTCTTCATGTGTCCCTTCCACATGAGTTTCCACAAGTTTGATTGGGCAGAATCAGCTAGATTGGCAGATCTTCAAGTGTTGATTAACTAGGTGACTTTTGCTGAATGTGTGTTCCATTGTTTGTATGTCCCAGCAGTCATTACTCTCAGTGTAGTCTATAACAGTCTACTGTATCATTCAGTTTTTTCAGAAGATGGTGCATGATAGGGAATGTGCTATACTCACTCACTGATATGTTCTTTGGCACAGGTGTTGATAAGTTTGTTTCAAAAATGAGTCCGATTATCTGACTCAATTCTTTCTGGGGTGTGAAGACATGAAAAAACTTATTTTTTAAAGTTCAGGATAGCATTTTGGGCGGTGGCATGTGGCATGGAATAGTTTCCTGCCATCCTGTGGTTGCTTCTATTACTGTAAGCACATGCTATTAGCTGTGGTGGATTTGTGGAAGGGTGACATAATCAACTTGCCAGACATCCCCATATTTATATTTCAGCCATCACCATCCATTCCAGAGAAACTTTATTCATTTGGCTTGCATAACTGCAGTGTCTCCAAAGATGTTACATCCCTTCTTTAATAACCTGAGGTGCCTATGTGAGCTCTTTATAAGCTTATTCATCTGCTTTCACGTATCACAGTATGATAGAAAAAAACACAATGTGTACTGGGTCTACAAGATGATACCTGGGTTAGGTGTCCTGATCCTGACAGAGAAATATCACATGCTGTATAAAATATAATTACACAAAAGTACTTCCTACTAATCCCAAACTACTGTGTGCCTTCTGAATCTCAAGGAGAGTCTGACAAAATAAGGTGAAAACTAAAGATTTAGCTAAGAAGAACTTCATGTTTCTGAAGGTTGTTACTGATTTTGGTTTAGATGCTGCAAAATGTAGTAAAGCACACAGGACTTTTATTAAACCTAACAAGCAAAAACACTTGTTTGTCTTCTCGTGCTCCTCAGTGCTTACACTTATCCTCTGCTTTCTCAGTTGAACTCATTATCACTTTTTCAAAGAGATATAGAAGTTGGGCATTTCTGAAAATCTTTATGTTACAACATGCATATATCTTTAAGTAACATCTGAGGTAAATAGCCAAGTTTTCAGTGGTTGAGTTGCAAAACCAAGGGCAAAAATTATTTCTATTTTTTCCCCTTTTCATTATGAATTAATAAATAACAATAATAAAAAAGCCTCATTTTCATTCAAGGTAAAATTTCTCTGTGTTTTGTGTTGTTTTTTTTTTTTTCCCCCATTAAAAAACTCATTTGCTACTTTTCAAAACGAGTTGTTCCTAAGTAGAATGTCATAACATTACTTTTAAAAATAGTGTGCCATAAGAATTCTGATTTCATCATCTATTTCTGAATCTTTTTATGGATGAAACTATTCATTGAGTATAAGCTAAATATACGGGTAGTTGTGGACAACCTCAAACAGCATATTTGGTGAATAAATTATTCTCAGAGGGAAAATGCCCCACCCTAATTATATATCTAGTCTCTTGTTTAGTATCACCTTTTCAAAGAGATATGGAAATACAGTATTTTAGTTATTCCTATCAGTGCAAAAGGACATATTTGTCATTCCTCTCTTTTTCTTGTAAGGAATAAGTATTTCTCTCTAACCAACATGTTCTTAAACTAGTGGTTTGGGAAATATCTTCTCATATAATGAGTTGTCTGTCTTTTCTGTATATTAATTTTTCCCTTCACTGATAACTTCCACAGAAATCTGGCTTTCTTCTGCCTAGCGGGAATGTATAGGAATGTTTCCTCAACTTCCTTTATCCAGCTTGCTGCAAGCTGTATTGTGCAGGTTTCTCTCCTTGCATTTTCTTATTTTCCTTTGTACATGGCTCTTGTTAGTTTTAATTACAGCAGTGGAGGACAGCATGCTAAAGAGCTCCCCAAGGAAGTGGCTCTAATGGTCACATGTCCCCCCTGAGTGACAGCATCCGTTCAGGTTGCAGTACTACAAAGATATGGGGGCAATTCTTGTATAGCTTGGTAAACGGACTTTATATGAGAAGATAAATTAGTAGGCATCTGCGTTTCCTATTTGAATAGGCTGTGTGTGACTCAGTAAGCCTTTTGTTTAGTGGGCTAAAAAATGGCATGCAACTCCTCGTCAGTACTGAAATTTTAAAGCATATTAAATTACTGTGGCATATTTTTGAGGAGTATAAAGGAAAAAATGCAGTGGAAATAACACTGTGCCTTTCAAACCATCAACCCCAACACTAAAAAAAAACAACTAACAAACCAGAGATAAGAATAGCTGGGAAAAAAAAAAAAAAAAAAAAAAAAAAAGGAATGTATGGAAAGAAACTAGGATGTGAAATATTATATTAAATAGTGGTTTTATTACGGTGTCAGTGCACGCTATGTGTGCATACATAGGCTACAGATTCCTGTTGCTGTTTTTGTGACTTGTACAAGGCATACTGAGATTTACATCACAGGATGCAACTTTTGGAGGTATTTTTACGCCAACCTTTGCCAAAATTCAGCACGTGATTCTTAGTTTGCACCCACTGTTTCATTTGCCAGCATTTTTGTGAAGAAATCTAGGCTATGCATACTGTGCACTGTTAACATACGTTAGCTGTGCCTTGTGGCAGTATTCAATCAGATGAATAAATGGAACAGTATGTCAATGCACAGTATGATTGCAATTCAGAATCATACGGGAAAGTTGGTATTGCAACATCTGCATAGACACTGTCATAACATCAAGGAAAAAGTAATAATGCTGTGCTTGTTTCGTTGGACCAAATGCAAATAGAACAAGGATGATCTAACATGGAAGATATTTTGAAAAGTAGTTTTTAATGATTTTTTGAGAAATAATTATAATTAACAACACAAAGGGAATTGAAATTGAAATTCAGTATTTACATAGTGCATGCTAAGTCTTTGAGTGAGACTTAGTCTTTATTTACTTAACCTGCAAAAATAGATTACAACATTCACCTCTGTGATGAAGCCATTAGTATGCTTTTTGGAGATGATCAAATACTGATACTATCAAATCCTGCTACTTCTATTACTGACATTAATAGCAATTATTATTGCAGAGGGAATGATGGTGTATTTATAATGTCAGGTGACATCATAGGAAGACTTATTTTTCTGATGAGGATCTGAAAGAACCAAGTTCTGTGGCTGTGGAGAAAACAGCCAAATGCTGTAGTACTGTTGCTTACACTGCCAGCTGAAAGAAGGGAGGGAGGAGGGTGGGAAAGGAACAATAGATCAACAGTTCTCTCCGTGTTTAAAAATTCACAGCACCTCTGCTACACCAGAATATTATGTGACAATAATGTTAGGCCTCTGATTTATACCAACAGATGCAGGGAAATTCCAAATTAAGGCTGTCATTCTCCCCTCACTGTGGATCCTCTGCTGGTACAACTTTATGTAGCACCTCTGAGTTCTGTGGAGAGATGCCAGTTTACACCAGCTGAGAATCTGGCCCACCGCGGTGTGGAGGCCTTAGTTCTGCTTAAATCAGATCCACTGTTAACACAGTTGTTCCACACTTAATATATATTTACAACACGCAGGTGTAAAACATGCACAGGAAGGCCGTAAATTCAGAAGCTCACTATTAAACAGCCTCCTGGTTATGAACGGATTTTTAAAATGTACCCTTTGTTTTATCTTTGAAAGATGTAGATCGGTTGAAAAATATGCAAACACTATGCCTTTAAAACACCAAATGCAAGAGAGTTTTAATAACCTATCAGGATCTTAGTCCATCATAACATTTATTCTGCATTACATCTCACTTCCTAATCGCTACTTTCATTCCAATTGTGAGCAGAGAGGGTGGGGGAGAGATGAGAATTTCAGATAAGTGCCAGTAAAACAAGTTTGCTCTACAGCTGGCAAGCACTGTGCACACGTTAACGCTGCCTTATGGCAGTATTCAATCAAATGATTCTATAAACTAAAAATAATCACCCTAATACTAATACCTATTATTCTTCATTGTTACTGGTCGCTATGGTGCTGCATCTGACTATGAAGAATTCACCGCCATTATTACCCTCAGTGTCTCTCTCTCTCTGAAATGTGATCTAATTGCAGAATCCACACCTGTTCGACAGTTCAATAGAAGCCTGCTTTTGATGGAAGCAGACTTTCAACACACACACACGCGCTCATGCACAGGCACACATTCACACAAATGTGTGCGTGCAGAGACACACACCAATTCACGAAAGACTTCAGCCAGAGGAAAAATAGAGTGTGAGTTGATCAGAAAATAATATTGCGAGGAGTAAAAAGGGAAAAAAAGCTTGTGTTTTGTGGTCATTGGAAGATTGCTGATGGGTGCATAAATAAAGCATGCTGGAACATCTGTTCTTTGTTGTGCATTCAGCTTTTTAATGTCTTCAAAGAGCAGCACTGACGCATCACTGACTACCACTCCCCATTCAAGCAACATTTTACCAGAAAATAATAAACCTTCCTGGTGGGGTGCAAGGAGCCAAGGCATTTGGGCAATGCCATTAATTTGGAAATATCTCTTTTTCTGGGATTTTTAAATATCTCTCCCTTTGAACGTTGTTCAAATTTTGGGATCCAGCCTGGAGTCCCTATCAGCCTGAGCAGTAAATCAGACTGAATATTCCACTCAAGCCTTTTCTTTCTGTACCAAAAAAAAAAAAAAAAAAGGAAAAAAGAAAAGGAGAATGCTGTCATAGAGCCGAAGTTTATACACATTTTCTCTCTCTTAATTCTATTAATGCTCAAAAATTCTATCCAGAGGGATTCTTTTTTCCTTAACTTACAGTATTTATTTATACTGGTAAAATTCAGTGGCAGCAAAGACCCCTGACAGTTTAACAATATTGGCTGGTTATTTTGATACACTGTGCTAGGCAGCAAAAGATTAAAACCAGAGCATCCTAGACTGAGAGAAACCAGCTTGAATTCTAAAATAAAATTTTAGCAGCATGGATTTCTCTTGCCATAGGCTATGAGGCTACTATGAATTTCAGATGCATCTCCAGAGCTGTCAATGAGGTGGAAAGATGGGATTGGCATTACAAAGATTTGTTGCAATGTGATTCAATGTAATTGCAATCGAAGGTATAGCAACATTAAATTGCAGTTGAGAAAGGGCTGTTTATGTATGTACAGTATAGGAACAGACATTTGCCCTACCACTCTTGGACCATGACAAGATTTTTTTTACTAATTTTTTCTCTTCTTCTCTTTCTTTCTAGGTCACAGCTCAGAGATATTGGAATACCAATTAGATGCTGGTGGGCTACATTTATAATGAGACTGTTGATGGTCTTGTGACAGAATGCTTCAGAAAACACAAACACCTTTCAGGACAGTTTGGTAATTAGACACTGCAATGTCTCTGTTCTATGCTAAGAGGTTTTTGGCCTTTTTATTGTTCATCTTAATTTTATCTGCTCGGATAACTAACCATAGTTACATGTTTCAGTGCAGGGAGTAGAATATGGTGACTCAGGTATGTCACCAATAGCAGTTCTTCTTCTTTGACACCAACATTGTTGATTTCCAAGCAGTTTCTTTGCAAAGTTTTGTGGAACCTGATCTTGTCTCCTGTCAATCTTGAGTAAAACCTTGCTGTTTTTTGTTGTTGTTGTTTTTGTTGTTGTTTTTGCTTTTAACTGGAAAAAGCATGAAATATATACCTTCCTCCTTGGCATATTATAAAGCCTGTGGCATGACTGTGTTACTAACATCAAAGGGTGTGTTGCTATCGATTTTAATAAGTGCAGGAGCAGCATCACCAAGATCATTAACATTTGCGCAGCATTTTGGGATCCTCAAAAGCACTCAGATGAGAACCGAGGCACTGTATTTATCAGAGATGTGGGAAAGCTCAAATGAACACATACGAGATTCTCTAAAGTGAAGGAAGAAACTTCCTGTGGGTGAGATCATCAACCCTGCAGCTCCTGAATGCTTGAGAAATAAACAATGAATTTTACACTCAAAGCATTGTGATATAAAGAAAATAAACCTATTCTGAACTCGTGATAAAGAACTGAGGCACAGTGCAGTTTGAACTGATTTCCAATGGAGTATCTGGAAAGATTATGGCTAGAACCCATATTTTTGCATGCCACCCATCTTGTCAGCTAGGATCCTTCCCACTCCTGGCTCAGGGCTCCCTTCTGCTCTAAGGCTACTCTGCCAACACAGTCTTACTTGGTGGGCAGACAGAAGAAGAGAGGAACATACAGATTCTCATGCATCTCTGTTTTCTGTGATTTTGTTATTGCTTTGATCTTTAACCCAAACATTCCTTAAAAGAGGCACAGAAAAGACATTAAAAAATACTTCTAAGGGTATCTTGTCACTGACAACAGAAGCAGGACATGTTGACTACAATAATAGAATTTTTAAACATTTGTTCCTCTGCTTAGAGATTCTTTTGCAAGGTTCCATTATGCTGTACTTACATAGTAATTGCTCATTGACCGTTTAATTACACAAGGCTGTCACCTTTACTCATACACAGTATGCAGCATCCAAATAGTCATTTTGGTATCAAGAAGGTGGGGGCCTGTTCACCTGGTAGCAGTAGTCTATATGAATAGGGTAAGCAAAACCTGGCCTGCAATAATTGTCATGTAGCGACATAGTGTTTACATAATAATTACCTTTTTATTCTTACAGAAAAATGCATGATTATTTTTGTCCTCCAGCCCAGTGCAGGCCACATGGTAATTACTTTTGGGCATAAGTATAATTGTACAAACACTCTCTTTATCTCTCTGCCTCTTTTCTGCATGCACATATTTTTATATATTACATGTACACAGTTAATATAGTATTTATCACTACATCTTATTTAAGTCTTGAATCAAATAGCTGTTTCCTTGTACATTGGCCTCATAAATTAAAAGGTCATAGTGAAGAAAATGTTTCTGTTCCTTCCTTCCTTCCTTCCTTCCTTCCTTCCTTCCTTCCTTCCTTCCTTCCTTCCTTCCTTCCTTCCTTCCTTCCTTCCTTCCTTCCTTCCTTTATTTCTTTTTCTTTCAGAAAGACAATCGCAATGTCTACCTAGATTTATTTTTCTTAACTCAGGATTCTTCATCAGTGTTTGTGCGATGCCTTTATCCCAAGCCTTCTGGGGCAATGGGTCAAATCCTTTTGTCTCTGGCAGCTTCTGTTAAAATCATATTTTAAAGCTAAAATGGACTCAGAGATATGAACTGTGCATCCATGACAGATGGAGCCAGACTCTGGCTATAGACTGAAAGGAATATATTGACTCACAATCTCATCTTCTTTTCATAGTGGGAAGTACTCCATTGATGACATTTCATGATGTTTAAATGTGGGTAGCATTGCCTGGAAAGACTGAGCTGGAGGGAGGGGAGAGAAAAAGATAATATTAGAGATTCAACATGTCAATGTACAACAAAGGCCATTCTCAATCCTGAGCTGACACCGTAGGTGGATTTTTACAGCACTTGTGACTGTTACTAATTGGGATCGAATCATAACTCTCTGCAAGATAGCTCAAAAATAGCTTAGACCAGACACGAAGAGTTATTTTCCTATACTTCTTGGGCATTGGTTTCTAGACTGAACATGATAGGTGTGGAAAGTGAAAGAGAAAACTGTGTCCATGCTTGGGTAAGAAGGGTCCAAAACGTTATTTAGTGTGAATTTACTTAAAGTCAATAGGTTTGTATCAGTTGACAACTGAAGAGGATCAGACCCAGAGTAGACTCAAGAGTATGAGGATACAGGGTAGGATACAACATATTTCTGTAAGAAGACATTCAGCATAAATTCAGGTGAGAAACACCTTTAATATATGAGAGACATGAACTCAGTATTTAGAAGAGGTATATTTTTGATTATTCAATCTGTTTTTCATGTCATACATTAATATCTCCTAAATCCGCTTGTCTTTCCTGTATGCACTGATCACTGAAGAAAAAAATGGAAGATTATACAGCAGAATATCATCTAATAATCTTAGCCCCATTTTTTAAAGGAAATTGTCAGATATCCTATTTACTACTTGGCTATTTATGTTAATATGTTACCTGGAATTTAAGTAGATTTGGGTGTCTATTGCACTGAAGACATGACAAAGATTTATAAAGCTTCATCACAATGAGTAGAACTCTCTGAGATTATTGACAGTGACTAATGCTGCCTACGTCTCAATGGCAGCACTCTATACCTTACCCATTTTCTACAGAGAACAATCATATTACTACCGATTAGTTCTTTCTATCCATAAATGAAATCCTTTCTTTCTTATTGATTCATTTCATTCAGTCATTTATGATACACTTGAGTAGTTATATTCCAGTTAAAAAAGGTTGGGGTATTCTCTTCTGGTTTGTGAGGGGGTTGGAGAATTGAGTTTGAAGTCCTGAGACATTTTACATCTCTAATAAAACCTGCATAGATTTTTGTGGTAGACAGAAAATATTTGTGGCTTTTGATCTCCATGTCACTCAGCATGCATAGCTTCAGTCAGAAAAAAAACAAATGAACACATCTTCTTTTAGCTAACTTCATGTTTCCTGCCAAAAAATGTGAAAATCATTGTGAAAGATCCTTGGCTGCGGATGAACAGATAAGTAGAAGTATATGAGAACATGAAGACAATGGAAGAAAGAGTGGTAGGAAAGCAAATGCATACAAAGGGGTAAAGGAATGTGATGTGTAACGAAAAGGAAAGAGTAAAACTTTTAGCAGATAGTGGTACATGACATCTTCTTTAAAGTATGTGGAATGCCATCTAAAAATACTGAACATAGTACGGTATCCACAAGTCGTATGATTTGTTGTCTGTTTTTGCTTGTTTTTTTGTTCCTTATCTACCTACTCTCATGAGAGATCTGCAACTTTTCTAACCTCTTATAAAACTCTAGTGGACTGGATCTATTTTCTAAAGAAGATCTGGGAACTTTCATAACTGTAGTGGGACAGCAGAGCAATTTAAGAGATGAACATACTTTAAATTTACAGAATGCAAAAAGTACTTTGTAGGATATAGTTGACAGGCAAGAGTCAAAAGGTATCTTCTTTTTCATTCTGGCTTAGTGTAGAATTCCCCAGTCTTTGAATGCTCTGGAACCAAGATGAGAACATGATAAGAGGTCAAAACAACAAATATTACTTTTCAGTCAGTCAGAGGACTCCATAAACTTGAAGTTCTGGGACCCTTCCACAGCTAAAAGATAGTCTGATATTATGTTGTGACCTTTGAAATTATTTCCCTTGAGATGTCTGTTGGGCCTATCACAGATTCCAGGGGAATAAACTTCCCCAACAGCCTTTGTCTGGTTCCACTTAAGAGAGAAAGCTGGACTTGAAACAGTGTCAGAAGTAAAGGTCAGTGCTTTATTTACGTGAGCTTTATATGCTAGACTTTTTGCTCTGCTTTTTCTTTCATTCCCCAGAGATCTATACTTAAATCATTCTATCCATTGAACTACATCTTATTGACAATTAATCATCATCCACAAGCTGGAATTGAAGAAAATCTTGTATTTTAAGTCACATTTACTGGTAGTAATGTGCTAAATAATGGCAGGTTTTGTCCTATAGTTTGTGTACTCTTCCTCTACTATCTGAGACTTTCCTAGGTTTCAAAATATACCTACAAAACAAAATATATATTTGATGCTAGAAACCAGAACAAAATCAGCATTTGGTAAAAAGTACAATTGAATTCTATGTTTTACAGAGAGGAACTGCAAATTGCTGTGTCTTTTCAAGTGTTATGAAATCCTCAGAAGAAAAGGTCGTTATTACAGGAGCACTTTTTAGACTTGAAAATCTCACTGTTCCTTCTGGAATATCTTCTGTTCTTCTGCTTTCTACCATATATGCTTTTTTTTTTTTTTTTCTTTAGTTGATAGACATGGAAACTTAGTTAACAAAGTTGGGGTTTAATCCAGTGACTTTATATCATGGAGATCTTTCCACCAATTTCAATGAAAGCTATGTGCAGCTCTTGAATTGCCATCATTTTCCAACTAGTGAAGACACTTGAGCAGCTGGTGCTGTTCTAGCAAGCTTCTTACATAGCCTTGGTGAGAATTTTGTGGCTGACACAGAAAGAATTTTCCAGGGCTCACAAGCTCTTTGTATCTTCTTTTCTTTTTAGAAACGCTCCTGACACACTTGTGATACTGTTTGAATATGAAAAAAATTGAAGAGAAAGCTAAACTGAGCATTGTAAAACATTCTGGGCAAGTGTATGCTTAAGTTTAAAAATGGACTTGCTTCTCTGTGCTTGTACAATTTTTTAGCACTTTGGAATATCTGAGATGCATGATTACTCTTAGAATGTGGATTTCAACCCTCTCCACCAGACTTGACAGGTGATGAGGGTCGGGGTTTTGAAGAAATAGCCATACTGTAGGCAATACTGGGAGAGGCTTCGTGGTGCTTTTTCATGAACTTAGGAGGACAGTTTCTCCATCTCCCACTATAAGGGCTGATTTTCTTCATGAGGGTTGACGGACATCAACGATGGTCTTACCATGTAGCCAAATGATGTGTTGTGTGACTATTATGCAGCAAAAACCTACTCAAATGCAATGAAATGAGAATCATTTTTACGAGAACGCAGTCTGCTCATGTGTGTATCAGTAGTAGAAAGACTGACAAATATACTGTCTATCTAGAATTACACATTAATACAAATGCCATGATATGTGTATGCGTGAGGACT
Source organism: Chrysolophus pictus (assembly GCA_037305975.1). NCBI lineage: Eukaryota > Metazoa > Chordata > Aves > Galliformes > Phasianidae > Chrysolophus > Chrysolophus pictus. The sequence continues at coordinate 34,780,810 of JAYKPI010000006.1, forward strand.
CATTTACACATCAAGTTATAAGTAGGCCTGTGAGCATAAGTGAATCTAACTCCCCCCTTCCTTCAAACACCAGGAAAGTGATTGTAAAAATAGCCATGTTATTTACCAGATTCAAAGAGTCCCATCTTCTGTACAGGCCTGGGTATCTTTGCTTTATTCCTCCTTTTAATCATTTCAGCATAGAGTCTCTCTCCTTGATCCCCGCTCTGAGCCTCCCACTCACTTCAGAACAAATCCAGCCTTGCTTCTACATGAGTGCATGTTGAACATGCCTTCATAAAATGCCTATCACATCATTATTTTGTTTAAACATTTTTATTTCTCTAGAGAATTTAAAATATACAAACATGTGATTCCATGAGGAAATGATCCAAAAGAGATTATAAATACAGCTATAAATGTCAAAGTTCTCAAAACATTCCACTGGCTCTATCTTCAGAAGAGACTGTTTACACAGAAAACCCACGTCAGTGTGTTTTATTATTGTTATTGTGTGTTAAATGTTACAAATGCAATCTGTTTGCCTTACACATAAGCATTAGCCTCCAAATATCTTTAAGAATCACTTCTAATAGTTGTACTCAGAGACAGAAGCATAATTTAGGAGGATATTAAGTGATCTCTCCACAGCAGGACAGACTTTTGGGTTTCATACCACTCTCATCAGAGGCACCTATCCTTAATTTCCCCAGAAGTAGTATTTTACAGTTGATCATCATCCTGGGCTCCATGTTTTTGAGAGAGATTGGAACACAGAAAGCTCAAAGCTCAAAATGAAGGCCTTTCAAAACAAACTTCTTGCAGACTTGGGAAAGGCCATTTTTATTTATTAAAAAAAAATAGTCAAAGGTGTTTTTTTCCTATGCGATTTTAAAATTGAGTCAGTCATCAAAGGGAGCCTGAGAGACGCCTGCTCCAAAAAGCTCACGTCTCCTTCCTTCTCTGTGGGAAGAAGCTAAGTCCAGAAATGAATGAATCTGAATGAAGCAAACCTACTAAATCTCTTGCAAAATACAATGTGGCTAAACTGATGGAGTAAGTTAAAAATGTGCAGCATGGAATGAATTCTAGTATTCAGGACAAGAGTAGAACATATCTGAAATTCGTCACGGCTATTTAACTTGTTAGGAAAAATGTTTCAACTGGAAGATCTTTTTCTTTGATCTACTTGAATGTTGATCACAGCTGTTTGCTGCAATTATGGAAAGTAAAGTAATATTTAAATTTCAAAATTTCTTTTTAAAGGCTGCATAAGAACATTGGACGTAATTTCCCTGTAGTCACAGGAACTTATGGGAGACATTTTGTCTGGAGGATGGTCACAAAACATCCATTATATGTATCACAAGCTGCAAAGTCTTTGCCTATATCCTCTACACTTATTTAAAAGCAGCATAAACAAAATTGGGATGTGCCACAAGGGGAGAGCAGGAGAGGACAGGGACATCACTAGTGCAGTAGGCAGTTCCGAGTGCATTTGTAAAAAGAAAATACGTCTGGAAGAAGCTATATCATACTGTCAGAGAAAGCAAAATTCCTCCCAAGTCTCTACCAAGCTCAGAGAAAAAATTCCTTCCTGACCGCAAATAGATCAAATTCAAATTCCAAATTATGTAAATAGTAAATTATGTAAATACAGGCCTGTATGTCCTTTGTCTTCTCAAGGCTACCGTCCTTCACCTTTCTCTGCAACAAAAAGCAGAAAGAGTTTGAAGAATACAGCATTTCAGAATGCTTCATTTCAGTACTGTCTGGAATTAGAGTTTTGCTGAGCCCTGTGAATTTCATCAGCAGCTACCGGTTAAGATCTGGCTCTTAAGCTTTCATCCTGACCATGCTGTGAATGGTCAGGAGCTAGGAGAAGAATAAATAGAATAACAGAACAGTTCAACTGCAGCCTTGTCTGGATTTGAGGGCCTATGGGAACAGTGCACAAAAGGGAGAAAATCTGGCAGCTCAGTAGGGCCAGAAAATTTTCACTTCATTTTTAGTGGTGAATTTTATTTATTGGCCATGGCTTACTGGCCCAATAGTCCCAGATTAGAGATTTATCTCCTGAAAGTGGAATGTTTAATTCTAGTTTTGATTTTACCCCAAAACAAAGTCTCTGTAATTCTGGTTTTATGATTTATTGGCTGCAGTTTTCCCGAGATGAAAGTAGGAGTTCAGCAATCTGTTCTTGGAAATCCAGCATTTTGCAAGGATTCTCTGTCAGCAAACATGTGATAAGCAAAGACATTTTCTTGATTTTCAGGCCAGTGCCTTATTCGCAAGATATTTTCCTCTTTGAAAACAGGGCTTCGCTCTCACTGTGTTGCTCTATTGATCAATCTGTTTTAAGAGAGTGTGAGCTCAGAAAAAGGAAGTTTCTTTTTTAACACATTAAATCCATTGCATTTGCCTGAGCCAGGCATGATTATGCTCCAAATGGGAAAGGTCTTACCCTAAGCATCTTGTAAGCTATTCTGGATGCTCCTGCAATACAGAGGGACAAGAATCAGCTAAGCTATCAGAGACTTTACTGAACAACTCCCCATGGCAGAGGGAACGAACACATTGCCTCCTGACACGAGTCTTCACCCCCATCAATGAATATTTTGTGACTGTACTTGGGGGAAAAGGGGGAAGTAAGGAAACTGACTGGTGTTTGTTTTCAAGCCTGAAGCAAGGGAAGGATGTGGAATAAGCAGCCTTTAGAGCAATCCCACTACTGTTGTAGCCTATGTTGTCTGCATACAGAAGCACAAATTCCCACAGAATTCAGATGAAGTGCTTACTCTTAACTGGAGCAGGAGAAAGCCTTGAGAGATTTTCTTCAATGTTTTTCCCAAGGAAATGACTTTGCAAATGATTTTCAACTCTTGATGGCTCTCCATTGAAGACTGATCCATGTACAGAAATTTCTGATGTGAAGGTATACATGGAATGGTGAAAGAATTTTGGAGTTCTTGTCCGTCCTCAGGTTCTTCTGGACCTATGTAACAATTCATCTTTTGAAATTAAAGACATATTCATTTTTCATCCTTCTTGCACCCATTGGCCTCTCTAAGGAACTAAGAACTTTGAGTAAATGCTATCTTTATTTGTTTCTTTGCTTCGGTTTAAAGAATTACTAAATAACTTGACTGTGACTGAAAATACAAAACCTTCAGTCTAATAGAGGTGCATAACATTGAAATTTTGGGGCAAAAAACAAAAACCAACCAACCAAACAAACAAAAAAAACCCACACAAAAGCCCCCAGATCCCACAGACCAACATTCACAGAGATATTGCTAGCTAAATAATTTAGTTTCTCACCTTACTCTTCCATTAATTGGAATCATAGGCAAAAATCTTTTTAGTAACAGAGAAAAATCAAAAGATTTTTATGCTTATGAAAGCCAGAGGCACATTACTAAAACCTATTTGGTCTTCCAAATAGTGATAGAAATTTATCAAGAGCAGGATGCTTTTATGAGACTGCCAGGAGTTCTCTTTGCCCTCTGGGATGGAAACACTAAACCAGTCATGCCACCTTTCATACTGGCCAGAAGCAGAATGTCCAGAGACTCTGGGATAAGGAATGCAAGGAGATAAAGTATGCTTGTAATCTTTCCTCTCCTCTTCCATTCACAACCCATGGAAAAAATAAAACTAAATATTCTACATTTAACATTTTGTGTCCCATTTTCCCATATGACATTTTATCAACTGAAGCTTTTCAGAATTTTTATATTCTTTTTCAAATTCCCAAGACGGAAGAAGTAGGAGAGAATTAAATGCACTTGAGTATGTTTTTTTGCTACAGCTTGCAATCCTGAGCAGATTATTCCATTTGCTGTTCTTCAACTTTCACTCTTGTGAAAATCGGAAAGAAGAGCTATTTACTGCAATTATTTCCCTACCCGCCATTCATGTCTAAAACAGTGACAAAAACATAATGGATCACTTTGTTCATTGAATAAACAACCCACAAATGCAACTTTATAAGGTACATTCCCAGGAAACAGATCTATAAACCTGGTAAATGCACCAAGACCCCATCAGGGATGTTTGAACTAAATCTTAATTTGTCATTCATGAACACTTCACATGCCCCTCTAAATGAGTTATGTACTGCATCATCAACAGGAAATATAAAAGACTGCACGTTGGAGATACCAAACAGGGCTTGTGGGAGTGTTTTATTGAGTATTGCACAGGTGTTAACAATAGAGTGGGTAACACAGATCAAAGGATTGTGCAGAAGCCACTTGATAAGTTATAAAGTGTTCTTCATCTACTTTGTCTGATAATAAACTGCACGTCCAGTCGTGGCTCCTCCATTCACCTTGTGAGTGCTACCTCAGCAGAACAGAGGTGAACAGAAATGATACAACTGCTAACTTAATTCCACAGCTTCAATCTCTGATGGCTTTTACGACAACTTAGAACAAGTGTAAGGCTGCCCTAACTTGTGATGATGTATGGCAAAAAATATGACCCTGCTCTAAGCCAAACTTTATTTCCCACTCTGACCAGGCCTTCTGTGTGGTGGAGGTGGCACAGTGCAGGCTAGCAGATAGCCCAAATAGGAAACAGCTCAGCATCGTGGTGAGAATATGCCCTCAGTTATCTGCAGGACCAATACAAATCAGCTCAGAAGGAGGAGAAAGGAAAGAGTCACCCATTTAAAGAACACTGTTTCAGGTTGAAGAACATCCCATAAGAAAAACAGGCAGTAGTAAGTTCATTTTCAAACATGGACTTTTCTTCATAACAGGCACTGATTTACAGAAAACAGAAAACTTGAGGTTACCTGTTCATGTGATTGACATAACAATGCTATCCCAAATAGCTGTACAAATACTTTCTCTACCCTCCCTCCCTCCTTTGCCATGCAGACTAGAGCTATATTACTTGTCCAGGCTATCAAAAGAGGCCATGAAAGACCAAATGATCGGGGCTGTACTGTATAGCTCGGCAGGTTTTGTTCAAACTCTGATTTAATCTGCTCAGTGTTTGTTTCAGTTTTCAGGCTCTCTCTCCAGATTTCTGTATGCTTGAGAGCTTTGCTTCAGATCAGTAGTCATGGTGGCAAGTGCTGGGCAGTGGGCTGAAACAATTTTATCTTTATGTGATAAAATAAAAGTGCATTACAAATGGCAGTTACAAGGTTTCAATGCTGGCAGTCTGGTTGAAAAAAGGATGTGAAAAATGTCTGCCCACTGGTCCCAGAAGTTGTTACTGTACTGACTGTGCTATAGAGGCACTTGTGGGTTTTTTTTGAGACCAAAGAAACAGATGGAGACAAAAACACTGATTTCCATGCATACATTCTGTTAACATCTTCTCAGCTTAAAGTTCGCTTCACGTCCTTGAGCCTTCCAAATAACATAGTAATGAATATGGAAGAAAAGTGCATGTTTTTGACTCAGCATCAACAGAGTACCACTCAATACACTATGAAATGAAAAGTACAGTGAAAGAGCCCTCCTCCTGAAATTTATGATTTTTGTCTGCAGAATGAAGTCACATAGCAGTCAGCACACACTGTCTAGTGTGGGAGGCAATGTGCTGACATCCACTGGGGGCAATTCGTCCTCTGCAGACCCTACAGACACCTTGAGATTGTTTCATTTATTTTATAGATCAGTATCAGAGGCAAAGAATGATGGAGGGATTGCATCCCATGACAGTGTCTGAACCACAGAAGTCATCATCCTTTCACGGATACCCCATAACTGATAACGTATCAGCTGATTGCTATATCTGATCTTGGAAAAAGAGATGCTTCATTGGAAATGCCCAACCAACAAGCAGACAAGGAAAGAATACGGAAATACTGCATCTAGGCTCTTGCATTTTGAAGTTTTGAAAATAGATTTTATGTCATTTTATTTTTAGTCCATTAATTTGTTCTTCCAATCTGTCAGTCCCACAAAGACACAGCTCTCCAGGCAAACACCCAGCTAGAAAACCTGCATCTGCAGAAGGTCCCTCCATACGCTGTATGCAAATCCTTCTGGAAGCTGGGAATCATTTGAGTTATGAGGTTCCTGTCTTCTATACCCAAGTCATTCATCTAATTTATACGCCTTCAGCTTCTTGTTTGTTTGCTTAGCATGCTAAGTAACATTATTTTAGAGAGAATCACCATGTATATATACTCTTTACAGGATGTGTTCATGTGTTACACAAAGGCTGCTTCTCTGTTTACCTATTGCTAACTCCCAGGAGAAGACTGTGGCAAAGTCTTATTTCCATGCAGCAAGACTTATTTCCACACAGTAGTATGTACAATACAGTTTGCTTTTCCTTCCACCCTGCATATTGGTCTGCCCTCTTTTCTCTATGGTCTTCTATCCTTTTCTTGGCAAATGAAATACTGATGTCATTTTGCATATTTTAAATTCACAAAAATAAACAAATTCTGAGCAGTACACACCACAGCAAGGTGAGCAGGCCAGAGAAGTGTCTTGCACAATGTTTGGAATCACTGAAAGAATGGCTTCATGGATCCTTCCAGGGAAAACTCATCTCCAGCCAAAGCCAATGTGTAACCTTTGTTGATTTATAATTTTAATATTCAAGTTCTGTCAAAAAAAAGCTCCCCTTAAAAAGAAACAAATTCACCATCTAGAGAAAAATTAATGAAGGAACAGAGATCTTCATTTTTTTTTCTCATAAAGAATATTTTTTAAATGTTCATACTTGCTCTTTGAAGAATATCTCAACTTTGGCACCTTGAAAAATGCAGCTAGGTTTTTCCGAGATGCTGACTCAACTTTACAATGAAGATAATAGGGTTTGGATTGGGCCCTCTGTTTGTACATGCCTTGTAGGTAAACAGAAACTTTAACATCTCTTGCTTGTAATCCTCTCATACATGCAGAGAACAAAATTCACCATGTGAAGTAAGGAAGGAATAAAATAAACATATAGGTCATGCTTGCCAACAAAAGCAAACAGCAGGCCCTCCAAAGCAGCCTAAAATGTCTGTGAACATTTCTGGAGTCTCTATGCCATTTTAACATAACAAACTCCTTCTGGGGCTAGCATGGTAATTGCTGCAAGAAAAATTATTTTCATCCAGTAGCTAACTATGCTGTATTTCAAGCCACTGCCTATATTATCCTTAAATACCTTTGACCCCCGGGGACATTTAAATTTAACCTTTTGTAATATTGCACTTGCCAGTTTCAAATTACTGTTACCATTATTTTAAGTTACATGTTTCATAGACTATGTGACCAAGTACAGATAAGATATAGTTCAGACTGGTCAAAAGTAAACGATTGTTTCACAAACTGTTCTGGGAACTGATCAATGTGTAAATGCCATATCTTGCAGAGTTGATTGACCAAGTGACAAAGAGAGGAACAAAGAAGGCTTTCATTTCTCTGCTTTCACAGGTCACTATTCCAGCCTGTATCCCCAGTTCTCCCTGTTTATACCTGCAGATAACTCCTGGCTGACAAGAGAGGGGCAAAAGGCTTTTCCTGAGGAAAACTGACTCCACACATCTTACTGCAGCACACTGAGAAGGAAAAAGACATTATTCACTCACATCCCCTTGAGATCCAGAATGCAGAAATGGGTGGTTCATACTGTTCTCTCTGACTACTGAGTAGTATCTCCATCAGAATGTAGTCCACAGGGTAAATGTTATTTTTCACAATGTATTTTCAAAAGCGATTTGTAAACACTACAGTGAGTTCAATAACACTCATACTGAGGACAGTGAGAACTGAGAGAAACAGACCTACAACTTGCAAAAGCCTAGAGGAAAAGCTAAGAGTTGTGTAAAAGAAAAAAGCAAGAATGAGTAAGGATCTCTATTTGACTTTCAGCTATCTTCTCTCTCTCTTTTTTTTTTTTTTGTTTGTTTTAGTTTTTGTTTTCTAATAAAGCTTTGAGAAAAAGAATGACAACAGCTCATCTATTTTATTAACATCTTTTCTTCCCTCGAGAATTAGATGGGTGCAGACAGCAAGGAAGGAGAGAAATATTTTAGGCTAATACCTTGGGTATTAATTATATACCTAGGGTATAATTAGGGTATAGCTAAGAATCCTGGGATAATTATAGGAAATGGAAAACTGAGGCTGAATATTGAAAAAAGACACAACTTTCTCTCTGTACTGAGCTGTAGAATAGTTGCCCAAGATAAATGTTTGTTGTTTGGCATATGTAAAAAGTGATAGGCTACAAATTGGAAATATATTTTATAAATGACCTTGCTTTCAAGACATGCTTCTCATGTTAAGTTCTAGATGATCCATATCTGTTGGTGTCCTCTGGTTTTCACTTGTGACTAGTTTGTATCAGAAATAAGAGATAATGTAACTGATGTTAAAGAGCTGTTCATGGGCTTGAAATACTGCATCATTTGCTTTTCCATGCATCCCTTCTGCTCTCATTACCATCTCAATGATGATTGCTCAACTCTTTCCCGCAAGTAGTATCCAGCATTTTGCTTAGGGAAAATACAAACTCCACTGTGAACTCCATCACAAGCAGCAACCTTTCCATAGAAGGAAAATGGACAAGATGCAGAAACAAGTCTCTTCTAGCTCTACCTTGGGAATTATCTGAAAACTATAAATTTAAGGAGGAACAGGAGGAAAAAAGGTATGAGTCCCCTTACTGCTAGCATAAGAAGGCCAGACAGAATGAAGTTGCCATTCATTTGGCTGTGAAAGCTGTGTTACTGCATGTCATCTATTGTCTTTCTCACCAAGCAGCATGGACATAAGCACATACTCTTCCAGCTACACAAGCTACAGAATGGACTTTAAGATGCACTACTCCAGCAGCTTGTGTAAGTGCTTTGATACTTCTTTTTCTGAATAAGTGGAAAGATCAATCTACCAGTAAACTTTGCAATCCACTGATCTGTCTGAGCATCTCTGAGGGCCCCACAACAACATTTACATGCATCCTTTAAAGGCTTTAAGGAGCTTGCTGGCCCAGAGTGAGAACACAGGTATCCAGGTGAAGCACAGGTAAAAGCATTACTGGAAATGGCCTTTTTCAAAGAACCATGGGGCTTTGGAATGATCCACCAGTGTTGCTCAAGACTGGATTATTCATGAACCTTCTCTTCTTGTTGTAACTGCTAGCACATGCTGGTAGCTTAATCGTAGCTTCTTGAGGGCAGAGAAAAGGGAAGACGGGAAAATTAGAACTAGTATTTTGAACTGCAGGAGAATATCCTTGCTTTTCCCTTGTTCTTTGCTGGAAGCTAATTGCTGTCATCTTTCTGGGAGAGACTGCCCTTACAATTGAATGTCAGGAGTTTTATAGCATGCCTTAAAAACACTCTGTTTATTATTTTGGTTTGCTTTTTTTTCCTGTTCCTTCTCTCTGCTGATTCGCTTCAGAGAAGCTAAGTACATAAATAGTTACAACAAAAACTACTTCCTGATTTTTACATATGTTTTTAATGACATTCAACCTGAGACAATCTGTAGTTGTAATAAAGCAATAGATGCTTATTATTATTGCTATTAAATTATTATTATTGTACCGTACACTATTATTATTAAATTGTAAACTTGAACCCTGGTGCATTTTAACAATTTTCTGTGATTTGCAAATAGTTTGGGAGAGCATTTCTATAAAATACAGAACTGATGAAGTTTTTGTGCATCCGACAGTGAATTTCCCTTTGTAGATTTGTTTTAAAAGAGTAATGTCACTCATTTTTTATTACCTTAGTAATTTTCTCTGCCTCTAGTTGGTCACAATTTTAATTTAAGGAAAGGATTTGATGTCTCAGAGACACTGGCAGATCCTGCCAGTGAATCCCACTGCCTGTGGGAAGTGCTGATTGATATTCAGAGCTTTAACACTTCCCATTTTGCTGAAGGAGGAGCTTCATCACAGACATTCTAGCTCTTCAGGCCCTATTTTTCACTTTTTTACATCCCAACCATGTGTCTTGTGCCTTGCCATAGCTACAGTACTGAATTCCTCATCAGAGAGCTCTCTGAAAACAAGACAATACTCCCATAGTCTCAGCAGTTACAAAGTCCTCTGGGAGGTAAAATACTAATTGTGGGGATTGATGGGACCTGCTTTCTCCTTGTTTTGCTGTTTTCCTTGATGCAAGAAAAACACTTATCTTGAAGAGAGGGCATTCATTTAAGGTTGTACATCTTACCACACTGAACACTAGTCAGCGAACAGACAGATTTCAAAGCCATCTGGACATTTGTGGAGAACTGCATAAAGGGCAGCAATCATCTTTGCTGCCATCTTGGATCAATAGCATTTGCTAGGGGTTTCAGGCACACTCGCACACCTTTAGGTTACATCAAGTCTCAAAGCAGGTAGGTATGATCTAGGACTAAGTAAAGGCAAAGGTTATAGCTCTAGTTGTGAAGCTGGTGGTCCTGTTCTGTCAGTTCTGTGTGACGGCTAATCCATTTTATAGGTGTTTGCTCAACTGGATCAATTAAGGGGATGTTTGAATGCCTGAGATGGTTTGAGCTGTGTCTGTGTCACTTCTGTGAGTAAGGTTGTCATTTTCAACTGTTCTTTTGCTTCTTCATCCAACAGCTCTTTCTCTTTGTTTTTGTTTTTTTTGTTTTTTTTTTAGCTAGGTGAATTTTGTATGTTTTAACCATATGGTAACCAGCCTTTACTTAATTGAATATCTTGCTGCTGAGCAGGAAGCTAGTTTTAAGCCCAGAAAGCAATGCATGGATTATTCTTTTCCACCAGAAGTGCACAGAGACACTAGAAACATCTGCTTCGTGCTCACATTTTCAGCTGTTTCCCCCAGCCATCTTAAGACCTAACCTTATGCTTCCTTCTGAGTATGGCTGACAGAGCAGCGATACACAGTATGGCCCTGGAGTGGCAGCAGTTTCTGACAATCATAGTTTTTGGTTGTTTTTTTTTTTCCTCCAGAAAGAAACATATTTGTATTTTATCTGTTTCTGGCAAAAGAAAGCAAATGCACAGAAAAAACAGTGACTACGGAAAGGTGGGGCCTGAGGCAGGAAGGCAGCATCTCCCGGCACAAATCTTCAGAGAAAGTCCTGAGGCTCTGGGGATAGGAGCACTCTTTCAGCATTTCTTGGAGACTTGAAAAGGAACGGACAATGGATTTAGTCTCCAGGCACATTATTTCTATGAAAGCTCACATGATAGAAGAGGTAGTTGTTGCTCTGTGAAAAGCTTGGGCAACTTCACTTCGTTATGCATCCCCTAGAGGAGCCGCCACCGCAGCCTGATGCTCCACGTGTGCAGCATTGAGGTGTCAGGTGGTAAGGGGAGTCCTGAAACTGAGCTCCTGTTAGTTAAAGCAGTGGGTAGATAATCACATTTTACAGAATGAATGTCTGGTTGGGGATGTGCTAGCAGCCCTGGGTCCTACGGATATCAACTGGTAGGACTTTGTAGTGAGAACGAAGTTAGTAAACAAGGTGAGCAGCCATAGTAGGGGAAGCAATGGGTTCAAGACCAGTAGTTTCTTAGTTGAGGCAATGAAGCCTGACACCCAAAGCCGTGACAGCTGTGGAAATGTTGCACCTCCAAGAGTCCGGAGGAAGGGAGCAGTGACTTGTCACCCATGCTGTCACTTGTTCTGGCTGAGGAAGCGTTGGACAACTGCCAGCATGCTCTGGAGGCTGGTAGTTAGCTATAGGGGATTATTAATATCCAGTTCCTTTCTTTCTATTTTTAGTTCCCCTCTCCCTTTTGCAATACATGTTCAGCTGTATAAGTCCATGTGCTTATCATTTTGTGTGAGAGGGGGGAAAAAGAATTCTCCTGGTGCACCCAAGCCATGGGTTTCCCTAGATTTCTGAGGCTGGAGTTTGTGCCAGTGTTTAAATGCTTCAGGAAGAATTCCCCAAAGGCCCCTTATGGCTGCCAAAAAGCATTCTGGCAGATGGGTTGCAGCTCCATGACTTGATGCAAGCAAGTGGGAGGACATGCTTGCTCAGCATGTCACAGCCCTGTAGTTTCCCAGCACTAACACCGTCCTTCAACAGCGACTGCTACTTAGTCTATTCTGTCCAGCAAGAAGAACCATTCCAGGGAAACTTTGCTTGTATGCAGCTATTGATCTCACCAAGTGTTGCTGTAAGTGATCACTTGCAGTGTGGTCTATTATCAGGATGAACCTGAGATTTATTGAAGTTCACCTCCTCAGAGGCAAGGGGTATTTATCTGAATTCAGAGGGTCCTCATTTGTCTGGCAACAGGCCTATGCAGATCTTCAATCATGGCCTTTTTATTTTAGCAGCAGCAGACATTTTTTTATCTTGAAGTCTGGGAGGGCAAAGCCCTCTTAAAAAGAGAAAAAAACACCCTCATCAGAAGTTAAGGAAGCCCCAAACATTAATTAAAATAAATACCTAAGGACATGGTGGGAATGTTTGCCCACAGGGCAGGTTCTTGCATGATATATTTTTCAACATTCCAGAAAATAACCACTGAAAATTTCAATTTTTCTTTTTTTCTTTTTGCAAGCATCTACTTGCAAAATCCTTTCAGTAATGTAGTAGTTTCTTTTAAACATTTAGCATGTCGTTGTTTGCAAAAAGGCAATGAATATTTTCTCAGTACGTTCTAAATTATTTGAAGCTTTTACTAAAATAACAAATTAGTACTCACCTTAGCCAAACCCACAAATATTTGTACAATTAAACAACAAGCTTTGTAGTCAGAATAGGAAAAGCATTCTCTTGTATTTTGTGGCGCCAAGCAGATTTTTTTGTCCCACTAGATTAAGTTAGATTAGCCAATCAGATAAAAAGAGCAACACTGAATGTATTAAACAATAAATTAAAGCCTTTTTTAGGAATGTTTAATTCATTAGCTTTGATATTTGGAAAGACTGAAATGCTGTGGAGGTGGGATAGAGATAAGGTCTTATCTGGCAATTAGACCTAGGGGTTTTAGAGGATTAGAGAGGCTAACTGCAGCATGCAGGTGGGTCAAAACCAAGTGAATAGGAAGAAAGCAAGGAGACATTCTACCTTCAGCTGTGCCTCCTAGAAATTTCTCTTTTTTTATGCCTTATGTAAGTTATTGTTACGTAAGGGACCTGCACTCTGTCTTCCCTGCTTGCAACTCCTGCCTGCTGTAGGCAGCTGGCAATAAGACAGAAGTGAGAATGAAACAGGTTTAAAAGGAAGAGAGATGAACTATTTCCTCAACCTAGTGCACACCCAAGAAAAGCTATGAAAGTGAGGGCACCATGCCAGCAGAGAGATTTTGAGAGAGGACTGACATGCCGAGAACTGCCTGATAGGCAGAGGGTTTCCTCAATGGAAAGCATGGAAGAAGGGATCTTTCTCTGTAGGCACAGGCTGATGGGCATATGGGTCCCATACCCTTGTCCTGTGGGACATGTCTTTGGCAAAGACATTCCTTACTAGAGCAAGACAGTGGTGGGATTTATGTCATGTGCCTGTGTCCATTTAATCTTCTGATTTTTGTGATGACTGAGGGGCTGGAAAGAGGGTCACTGTCCATCAGAATTGAATGTTTTACGTAAGATACATCACTCTTTTATGGATAGACACAGCTCTTTCACTCTCTTTTTAATTCACTAAGGACAAATGGAGGCCAAACATTTCAAAAGTAATTTTAAAGTCATACACATAGCTTGTAAAAAGTGTGCAACCCTTCATCTCAAAAAAAAAAAAAAAAAAAAAAAAAAAAGGAAGAAACTGCTATTTTGTGGAAAGTGTTGACACACTAGAAAATATTCCATTGCTTCAATATATAATTCCAGCCTTTCTGTTTCCAGGGATATTTTCATAAAGACATGGTCTTTATTGCTTGAGAGATCATCTGCTCCTGCTGCTTATTCATCACTTGCAGCCATATAACACACAGTCCTCTGTGACATCATAATCATCTCCAGAGCAACTAATTATGATGCCACAATCACAGGAGTGACTTCAAGTGAGGAATAAGCAGCAGGAGCAAATGAACTTGCTAAGTAACAAATAGTCTATTTTCAGGCAAATGTCCCTAGTAATAAAATAGGAGGAAGGGGGAAACCTACAGAAAATATGACACATGGCCAGAAATGTTCGTAAATAGAACATTTAACAAAGTTTTTCACAAACGCCTCTTTGATGTCACATGCTGTAGCTAGCTTCTCTGGGCCAAATTCTGAAAAACTGGAATAACTCCAAGGATTTGAGTCACTTCTATTGGCAAGGAAACAAAATGCACCAGATTATTCCAGATTTGCCCCAGCATAACAGGACCTACTATGGAAATATAATTAAAGCGACATCACATGGGGCTTTTGCATTCAGATTAAGCAAAATACAAGAAAATTGATTGTAAGTGATAATCATGAAACAACAATGGCTTTAAGCTGCTTTAGAATTTGGCTTTGTAGAGTCAAATTTAGATTTACATAAGCATGAAAGAGAAACCATACATTCATCTGCGTTATAAGACTACCATAATCTTGAAAGGATGGCCCTGAACAAGAAAACTAAACTGCTAATGATGAGTTTGGCAATAAATACCATGGGAAACCTCTGGTTTCTTGTGGATCAGCTTGTTTTTAAATAAAGGGCGAAAAAAGAAAAAGAAAAAGAAAAAGATTTTTTTTGAAAACTGAAGACTTGGTGAAGAAATGGGATGCTTGTTTTTTTGTTGTTGCTTTTTGTGGGTTTTTTTTGTTTGTTTGTTTTTTAATTTACAGAAAGTATACTCCGTATTGAACAACAACAGATGTCCTAGGAGTGAATACAGGGCCATAATTCACTCTCAAGGCTCTGCTGCTGTTCATAAACTGCTCAGGCACTGTCTGACATCGGTAGAGTCCCGCAAGTGAATTATGGTCTTCCTATCCACACTGGGGCCATACGTTATTGGATGCAATGGGCAGCCAAAGCACAGTTGGCTTATGTCACCAACGGGTTTACAGGCAGGCTGGTAGAGAAGGAAAAAATTTTATTTATCAGAGTTATTTTTTTTCTAAACACCTTTGTTACTTATGGGATATGTTCCTAAGAGGGTGTTAGCATTGCAGAGTTGGTAGTATTAACTATGGGATTTGTTGCTGGAGTACAAGCGAGGAGGTTTGAGGAGCATGTTGAGATTTCAGGAGAACACAATGCCTGCATTTCATTCACTTCTGCCTGTGAGAGTAGGAAAGGACATTAGTGGCTACAAAATGGTCTGGGGAACAGGTGTTATATCTGATGGCAGGTTAAAATAGACCAGGAGGCTCCAAGAAATAGCCATTTCCCAACTACTAGAGAATAGCCCAGATGGTAGATATTCTGATATCAGTGAATCTTTAATACTATCTCATAAAGATTTAAAATGCAGTTCAATTTCATCACAGTTATAAAGTCCCATCTTCCAGTCATACCAAAAGCTCTCATAATACAATATGGCTGCTTGCACTAAAAGCAACTTAAGCTAAGGATCGCTAGTAAATCATTTGTTTTATGTTCAATTCCTCTGAAAAATGGTTCCCATATGCAGTAACTTTGTTCTTGGCATTTCTCTCCTGGGATTTAAGTAACCTACAATCCCTTCTCATCTTGCTAGGTGTCTGAAATACTACACATTGGAATAAAATTTGGCCAGAATATTTCACTTGAAAGGAATATTCAATTTATTTTAGAATCTTCAATAGAAAACGCCTCCCCTCTCCCCTCAAAAAAACCTTTTCTACTACTCCTATCCCCAAGTCCTTTTACCACATCTCCCATAATTACCAGCCCCCAGATGCTGATTTTGAAGCCATCTTTCTGGAACAGGCACAGCTGAAAGGAGTAGGAGGAGAGAAGTGACTCAGCACTACAGACTGCAGTGCAATTGGCTTTGTTCTTATTTCTACTCCACTATAAAAATTTAGCCATAAAGGTTGAAATGAGGAATATAGCAAGAGTCAGACCAAAAGTTAGGAAGGGGAAAAAAAAAATCATTATTTTCTTTCACTTAATTACTTTGTTAGGACTTTTTTTTTTTTTTTTTCTTTTCTTTTCTTTTTTTTCCTGCAAAGCATTGTGGATGGATTAAACCTATGTTTGAGGTGAACCTCTTAATATCAGCTAGGTAGCTGCTAGTTATGAATTAGGGAAATCCTGATGGCTTTTATCAATGTGTTGAAGAGTTACATTTTAACTACTTCTTTGTTATCTACACAAAGGAGCTGGTGTTAGGCATGAAATTTGGGAGAGGAAAAAATAGTATGCTAATGTAATTCACGGTCAGATGATACAAAGTCAAAAGAAGTTGCAAATCTGACAGAAGATACAAAAATTACAATAGGCTATAGAGAGTCTGGAATCATAGGCAAAAAAAGCATAAAGGATTCAGTGTGGGGAAAAACAGTAGCTCAGTTAGAACAATAAAGGCAAGTGATCCAGAACATTGAAATTCAATGGAAAGCAAAAATATGGAAAGCAATTGCACTGTTAAAAAGGAAATATTGTTACTGGGCAGTAATTAGATATGGGTTTGAATTGCAAATAAACTAACCTTGACCCTCCCCCATCCCCAACTCCCTCCCCCCCGAAGAAAAAAAAAAAAAAAAAAAAAAAAAAGAGTGCAATATAAGGCTGTGTATGTAAAAGTGTCAAAGTGCAACATGAACAGAGATGGTTCTAAAGAAACTGTTTGGATTGTCTTTTCCATTCTGAACTGCACACTAGCAAAGGAACAAATAAAAATCCTAGCAAGTCATTAGCTTCTTGGACTCTTTTGTGAGGAGATTCAGATTTATTTTATTCTATATTTTTATCCTATAATGCCTTACAATCAACAAGGGAGTTTTTCACTCTGGTTTGAAAAGTGCTCTTGCCAAAGCAGAGTGATAGAGGAAAATTTGCTGGACTGCCCCAAGGCTCAGCTCTCCCTACTCATGTGCAAGCGCTGAGTTCTCTTTCAGGTACCTCTATTAGGAAGTAGCCTCTCTGCTGACATCCCTATACAAATCATTGCTGCTGTGTTCTTTTTGTTTTGTTTTGTTTTGTTTTTGTTTTTTTGGTTTTTGTCTTGAAGAAATGTTCTAGTTTCAAACCAGTCATCTGCACGTTAAGCTGTATTTAGAACAAATCATTTTAAAGCAAAACAACAGCAAAAACAACAAAAGAGCTATGCTGATTTTTTTTCTCAATTTTTAACAAAATGTTTGATGTAGAGATTTCCAAACAATTAATGTGAAATTGGGGATTGTTGTTCCCATGATTTACCATCTATAAAGAACTCAGCTGTGATGGTGCTGCTATTGCTACTTTCCTTTCTTCATTTAGAGTTGGTAATCTCTTTGTTGGGGCACATTTCCATTGAACCAAAGTGTGCTGGAACTACAAGGTCCAAGCTGCACCGTGTGAGACAGAGTTGTTTCAACAAGGCTTGTGCAAAAGAGCCAAGTTGAAGGCTGTTCTGCTCTTTCTCTCTCTGATATTCTGTGTAACAGTGGGATGGACACATGAGCTATTTTTTAAAATGAATGGAGAGCTCACAGGTGTGCAGAGGGTGTTGTCTAGAACCTGCTGAGTGCTCACCGCTTGCAGTTGAGCAACTCATGCTCAAAGGCCATCCTCTGGCAGGCTTCATGCTCTCCCTCTTGAAAATTGCAGTAGTGAACTTCTGACATACTCAATTTGTGTCCAAAAAGAGCAAAACAAGACAAGTTGAGGCAAACACCTAATTTTCTTTGGAACACTGCGGACTTGCTTTTCAGAAAGCTGTTTTTCATCAGAAGAAGAAAATCTGGTTGCAGGCCCATTGCACCAGGCTGACACTCCACCTTCGTCTCTGGCAGGATTCCTCGGTCCACTTCAGGCAGGAAATCTTTACCCAAGCTTAAGAGACATTTTTGACTCCTTGCTTCCTAGCAGTATGATTCATCTGGAGCTGCAAATGTTGAGCTGGTTTCACTGAGCTTTCCTCTTGAAAAGGCAAATCTCAGAGGCCTGGGGTAGCCACTGGGCAATAGCTGCTTTTTGCTTGCTCCATCCAGAGTCGGGTCTTCCTTGTCCATGTGCTTGATAAACACCTAAATTACCAGATTTGGTTCTTCCTACGCTTTGCTTGTCCCTCAAGGACAATCAGTTGACTGACTATACTGACTGTATATAGAATGGAGGGAAGCAAGGCAGGGATTTGTGGCAGAACTCAAGGGGAAGGAGGATATTTTGTTTGTCTGTGATTTCCCTAGCTAGAAGAATATTTTATTTTATTTTTTAACCACTTCTCTAAAAATCCTATTTCCCCTGTCTCTTGTTTTAATGTTGTATGGCTGCTTTCAATGGTGGTACTGTAGCCAGAATTAGACGTAATAACAGCCATCGTATAGAGAACACTAGATGCAGCACCACATAAATAAACCAGGCTGGGTATTCTACAAAATTGTAAAAATGAAATAAGGAAGGTGTGAAGTTAGGGGGTTGATTTATGTGTGGAAAACTAGTGCCAAGAATATCGTTATGGGCCTGGCTCCTTGAGGCAAGATTTGTTAGCAGAAACTGTCTCTAAATATTTATGCTCAGCTAAATAATTGCTAAATAATTCCAGTTCTCAGCTGGAAATTCAGGATCAAGCCTAGCCCAAATGGGTGGCTGAGTAGGATAGTATATTGGTATTTTATTCAGCAGTCCTCTTACTCAATGACACTTGTAACTTTCAGGATATAATTAATCTCCTTTTATAAAGTGCTCTTCCTGGTCTGTCATTGGAACACTTCTTTTAGAAGTGTTTCTTTAAAATAAATGGAGTACTTAAAAGCAATATATTTGGTGTTATTTATTTGGGAATTAGTGAAGAAAGTTGTGCTTTTCTGCTCTGATTGTGTACTCTGTTTTGCATGAACTCTATTTTTGTCAGTTAACAACTTTGTGTGTGAGAGTGAGATTATGCTATTACTGTCATTATTTAGGCTTCTGCAGCTTAGGGACAAGATTTTTTTTAATGTTCTTTTTACCATGTTGGCTAATACTTACTGTGCTCAAGATTAATGGTGGGCTCCCTGTAAGGAGTTTTTTATGGAGAGACTCTAGAAGAAATTACCTCTTATGAACATACAGGGAAGAGAGAGCCTCATCACTCAATGCAGCTGGGAGACAGACATCTACAGTACAATATTCTTGTATTTTCCTCATCTCAGAGCAGTGTTACAGTGATGTGGCAAAGGGGACTATTTTGAGTTTATGATCATGAAACAAAGAAACATTTTAAAGGGACCTTGTAAAAATTGGGAATTCTGACACTAGTATGGGCCTTCAAATGGTCTGGCTTTTGGTTACCTCTGTCCTCTTTCCCAAGCCAGCTCCTTGTCCCCACAAGACCTCTTCTGCAAATCTGTTGAAATAATTCACTGTCAGGATTTATAAAAAGTCTGATGGCAGCAAAGTAGTGAGTGTCAAGATGACAGCAAAAAAAGAGAAGATCTGCTTTTGAGCACTTAGTGCAGGAGCAATGGCACCTGCAAATGAGCACTGAACATAGTGCACTATTCTATATGGGGATTTGGGGACCTAAGGGCCAGGAATACCAAATGGTGTGCTCTTGACATTTCTGAGTCAAGTCACATTTTCAAACACTGGGCCCTTATCCTGAGAACTGAAAAGATGTTGACCTCTTGTGAAAATCATACTTTGGAAAGATGAATTTATCGCAAACAGAGGTTGAAGATTTGACCAGTCTTTCATGTGTCTTTATCTATAACTCACTGTCACCACAAGAATACTGTACAAGTATAACATGGGTTGACTCAGTAGACATGGAATTTTTCATCCTTTAATTCAGATCCACTTTCTGAAGTGGACTGCCTGAAGCACAAACGAGTTCTGTAGCATTCACAAATGGCTTGCTGAAAAAGGCACCCTACAACCTTAAAACCATTCATCTGCATTTCAAGACTTTATTGGATTTACAGAAGATAAGGCATCTTGTATCACTTACATGTACAAAGCAGCACCTATCTTCTGAGCTGGATATATTTTGAATATTTATGCAGAAACAGCTCCTTTATGCATTTTCAAATGTTCCTGATCTAGTTTAATCAATTAAAACAACATTAAATGCATTTGAATATCTTAGCTCTTTCTCTTATCAATATAATTCTCAAATGTTTTCTTTTCAGAGCCCAAGGTGATGAAAAATAGATTCATTTACTCTATTACTTCTTCTAATTGTGGCTCCAAGAATTTTTTTCCCTAATTTTGAAGCCACAAGAAGACTTTATGTGGCTCTAAAACTGCTGTTGGTTTTCATACCACAATACTCAAGGGCATATCTCTCCTTCAGGCTGCTATTGTTTGCAATCTGGAGATAAAGACACACTTGATAAAACTCTTTTAATGATGTTAATATTAATACTTTGGAGGAATACTTTATCCTCCAGTAATAGCTTTAAAGAGTTTGTTGAGATTTTGTCACCTCATACATTTTAATAGAAAATTAGTTTTGTGATTAACAAGAAAAATATATCTACCTGTTACTTTATTTTACTTACAGTGTCATGTAATGGCTGCCAGTGGAATAATGTATACCTTGCACCATATGTAGCTCAGCACTCATGGTGAATACTTGATGCTTCAGACAGAGTGAAAGTGCAGTGAAACTAGTCAGGAGCAGTAGCACAGGCCACATTGTTTAGTGTCAGTCCCATGGGAAGATCTGTATGGAGGTAACCTGCTTGGAGGGGAGGAGGTAAAGCGCTGTTGTCTGAAGCTGGGAATACTCCAAATCTCACAGATAGCCCTGCTGCTCTGACACTCTCTTTGCAGAGAGAAGTTTATTTTCTTATCTGAAACCCAGCAACTATATGTAGTCTTTAGAGCTAAGCCAGGAACTCATAGTTTGTCCCACTATTTTCCTTTGTAAGGTTTTTGCTCTCAAGCAGTTTTAGAGCACTTAATGGCAGGGAAATGGTGAGGAGAGCAGAGAAGTCCTCTGAAGACTTTGTCATGTGAAAAGGATCCCAGTAAGAGGGTGTGATCACATGTGGAAGGACGCTTGAACTAGTCCTGGGACAGGGAGCAGTGCAGTGGTGGTTGCTCTCAAAAAAATCCAGGGGAATGGCAAGTGTTTAGGGACATATTTTTACTGCTACCTGTCTGACAGCCATGCTGCACACTCTACTGACCCTTCTGGCTCCCATTTGTAACTCATTTTTACCGTATTTGCAATAGATCTCCTGAATCTCAGCCAAACTTGCCCTAGGCTTTCAGTTCAGGTAGTCACATTTCTCTATGCTGTCTGCTTTAGAAATGGGAATACCAATGACATGAATCAGAAGCTGTTGTGTTTTTATCCATTTGTACAGGACATATACAAGAAGACCAAAGCTAATGCTTCACTAGAAGAAGTGAAGCCCCTACGTGAGAAGTCCTTCTATGTGCTATAGTACTGCTCACTAACAGGATTTCATAAGAAATGTGGAAGCAGACTTGTTTAAAGGAAATCATATCTGCATATAGTCAGTGACATCCATTGCTACAGATACCTAGCAGATTTACTTGCACATGAGAGAGCAGGGAACCAACCTCTAGTCCCCTTGTTGGAGGACAGTACTGTTCTGTCCAATGGGGGCATTGCAGCAATGTAAGTAATACAACTATCCTTGCATGGGTCAATTACTTCAGATGCTTTTGCATTCCCAGCTGCATAATTTACTATGGCCTCCACGTGAGAGCTAGTGAAGACAGCCAGAATGAAGTGCTGTGCCAGTAACAGCCTTGGTAAATTAAGTATTGATGGGTTTGAGCAGGAAGATTTTGATGTGGATCTGAATTTTGAACAGCTCGAGTTCAAGGGAGCTGGGATCCTGTTTTTGGGCTCTGTCCCATTTAGAATTACAGCAAATGAACCCATCACCATTTTGAACCCAATGTTTCACGCTGTGATAGTGGCTGTGGGAACACTTGATCAGCTGCTGTCAGTCAGAGCAATAAATTGGCCAGCTTTGTGTCAGCTGATGAAAATGCTGAGGGGAAAAGTGCAGGCTTTAAATGCCCTTTGGTCTTTTTACTCTCAGGCCAAAAACAAAAAGAACTTCATAACAGTATAAATAAGAATGAATTCCCTAGGTTCTCCTCTCTTTCAAGCTGATAGAAAAATCATCTTATTTTCTTGCAATGCTCATCAGAGCTCAATTCCTTGTGTCACAGCCAATTATAGAAAAGCCACTGCAAATTAGGGAAAATAAGTGTTCTTTTCTTCCTTGTCATTTGAAGTTATCTTAACCAGATTCTAGCTGAATGCTACTTTGCAGGGACTCTTACACAATCTAACTTTATCTTTACCTGAAGAAGCTTGCTTTCTTTTGAAAAACTTCTCAGAAAGTGGAAGAAAATTTTATCCTTTATAAATGGAAAGGATTGTAATCTTCTTGAGATTATACCAAGTGCACAACAAAATGTGCTTCCATAATGAATCAGGGCTGGACTTTAAACCTGTTAGGACTGTTGTAATCTGTCAGTGAAAGATAATCCTGCTTGAAGTACCCTAAAAATGCCTACCAACTGTTGGGCAAATCAGTTGGACTGAGTAAGTGGCAGGCTTAACCTGAGAATAATGCTTATTCTAAAATTCAGTGTATGGTTATGTTTCAGAGAAACTGTGCTGGGGAATGTAGTGTGGCAGGAAATCTTCAAGTTACCTTAAGAAAGTAAAATACAGACTATGGTTCCCTTCTCTAACTTAGTGAGGAGGTGGACTATTATTTTAACTAACATTGACAATCACAAGTATTAACAGTCTCCTTAGGCTTTGTTAGGTGTCCTCTATTTATGTGCATGAGTGATAGAAATATAGGCATAGCAAAAATGAATGATTTCTTGTTGAATGCCAGTATTCACAACAATAATCTTTTCTTGTCTTTTCTTGCTGCCCCAGGATTAATTAATACTATTTTCTAGACCTCTGTGGCCAGGGAAATTATTTCTCAGTTTTTTTTTTTTTTTGATTTTGTGATTCTAGATGTAGCTGTTACATCTGGGCTCTCTTCTTTCTTTTCAATTTTTCTTCCAGCATCATTTTTCTTCCAGAGAGTTCACATAGCCCAGTGTAACCTTGCTATCAAAGATAATAGACTTTCTGAAAGACTCTTTAAGTCCCTTCTTCAATGAATAATCCTAATTGTCTAAACAGCACATATGGCTTCCGTGAGATTACTTGTATAACTAATGGTTTTTCTCTCTTGTCTTGCTGTCTCTTTCAATCCATCTGGTAATCCAAGGTTATAATTGGTCACAAATATTTTGTTAATTAGTTTTTGCAATTCAAAAGGAAAAAAAATCACTGAATAAATGGTTATTCTTCCATCATGTTGTAAGACTTTCACTCTTTGTCAGTTCAAAAATGGAATGAAGATTTCTAGCAAAATGTTGACATTGTTTCATTCTCCTGACTCTTCTGATTTGTATTTTTAAATTCAATTTTCCCTGTTATAAGTCCACTGGACTTATATTTATGCATGACAGTAAGTGTGATTGTATCAAGCTACACATATGATTTAGGAAAAATTGCCTTTCTGAGGAGGTTGTTTCTGTCTTGACAGTACCACCATGTACTGTGGTTCTTCACAGTCCTACAGTGTCTTTTAAGTAGTCTGCTTTTTCCAATCTCAGGAGAACTTTTCAAGTGTGACGAGGTGATAATCTATAATGGGATTTCTTCCTACAGTATGCTCAGGGGGTTTTGAAGCTAATAACTTAAGCTAAAGATATTCAACATTCTTGAAGGAAGCATGCCCGGAGAAGGAGTAATCTCAATTCCAATACAGAACAATAGATCACCAACCTAAAGGCTAACTGATGAGTGCAGATGTTCAGAGATCATGGCTAATTACATCAAAAGCTGGCAACCACTGGAATCTAAGTACCATATGTTGCTTCTCAAAAATAAGTGATGCTGCTCCCATCCAAGAGGCTGCCACCACTGTCAAGAAGCTAATAAAAGAGTTTGGGTCTCAGTGGATCCGTGTTGGAGCCAAGGATGTAACTTTGAAGCTGCCACTTCACAGATATAGCCTAATGTTTGTGTGCCCAAGACCTAGACAGTAGTGCTCCAGCTGCAGGCATGAGTTCCTCCTGAGAACACTCTTACTGGCTAGCATTTGATGGGAAATTTGGTATAAAATAGGGTGCCTAAGGTAGCAGTAAATTGTTACAATGCTATTATAAGTATTCTGAAAATACTTTAACACATGGGTGTCTAACCTTTTGGCTTGCCTTGGTCGCATTGAGTGAAGAGGAATTGTTTTGAGATGCATATAAAACACATAATATGTGAATGTACATAACTGACAAAGCTTATCTTTTTACTATGTATATATTTTTTAAAACATGATTTCAGGTCAGTTTCCTGCCCTCTTGGAGGATCGCTGGGATGGAGGTGGCTTGTCTTAGCCACACCACTCAGCAGGCAAGGCAGCTGGAAGCATGCTCCCACCTTTTCTTTCAGTGAGTCTGAAAAGGGGTCCCTGGGATACTGAGCAAACAGAGGCCCCTGGTTGTTACTTGTGAGGAAAAGAAAATATCATGTAGTAGTTTTTCATTCAATTCTTCAAGTAGCTCAATCACAAGCGTCTGTATTGAGACAACACCTGTGCAACAGAAATTGCATATTTGATATATGAATCACCCTGAAGGTGACCCTAAGGTCATCCTGAAAGTAATATCAGCTATTTATTTAAATGGAAAACTACAGAAGATACAGCAGTTAACACTCACAGAGAAAATTATCAGCTACAAACAATTGTTCAACACAGTTTCCATTATTTGCTATGCATTTTCACCAGCAGTGAACAAGAGCTGGTGTGCTTTGCCCATAAAAGTCTGAACAAACAAAGGTGACTCACTGTTGCCACTGCTGAAACTCACCACCCACCACTTCACTGTGCTCACATCCACTGTTTGGTCTCCATAAATGTTCAGTAAGCACCAGTAATGTCAATGAGTGACATTTTTTTTTTCTGCAGAAAGGCATTCAGTGCCACACCTTTGATTCATCTGCAGTTCCATGTCAGACTGCCCCTCTTCTGCCATCTGTTCCATGGAAACAAAATATAATGGAAAATTGATGGGAAGGTTCAACATCTACAGCCATACCACCTCTGATATTGTGGGCCAACATAATAAAATAGGAGGCATTACTCTCAGAGTAGACCGTGTAAAATAGTGGCCTTTTTATTTTTGTTCAGAGGGTTTATTTATCCATAGACATGGTTTTTTCCTCTTATATTAGACATCAATTATAAAAATTAAACACCTAGTGATTGTGGTGAAAAGATATAAGGAAAAAAAAAAAAAGGTGGATAAATGAGACCTCCAAAATTTCAATTCCTAAACACAAATCTCATCTTCTATTTCATTACAGTAAATGGCAATTTGACCTGCAGTTTGGGAAACATAGTCATTAAGAAATATGTCAAACTTCAATTTTTGAAATGTCCATTCTGTGTAGTTTTTATGATTTACTATTTTTCTTTGAATTTCAGATGTGTTGGCTGTCTTAAGAAGGTAGTGTTTTCTTAGAAAAAGATCTAAATACGAATAAAACAGTGATTTTAGAGATTTTGTAGAAGTAATTACTCCAAGTAGGAGGAAGGGCAACATATAAAGTTTCTATCATAAATTCAGTCACAAGTTTTCAACCCAACAAGATGGAATTTACTGCATAAAAAGTCAAAATCTTTAGCTGTCATTAATTACAGTGGAAATTTCTAGCTCAAAAAAACCTCACGTAACAACTGCTATCAAGAAAATCTTCATTTGGAGTGAGAGGTGCCTCATCTGCTGAGCTGCAGCACTTGCTACACTTGCACCTTCCTGAAATTGCTTATAACCATGACGCTTACTATCCTGCTGTTTATTCACATTTAAGATTAAGAAATTATTCATTGTTTAATACAGCATGTAATGCCTCTCCTCGAAAACACCTCCTTTGTGCAAATATACCATGTATTTATTATGAATGAAACTCATTAATAAGTAGTGCAATCAATATTTGAGCTCTCGCAAATATCAAAGTCACTGTTTGGCTGCTATTCGTCTTAATGTCAGGATTTGGAGAACAGGTTGTACTTCAACGAAGGTATCAATTTCCATAAGTCAGAATCAGAAGTCGTGTCACCTGTTTTGCCATCTATCTACTAAATCTTTCATCTGTCTCTTACACACATACATACACATTGCAGGCACTAGTTAGGGCTGTGATACTGGTTTTTGTTTTACAGCAGCTCTTCCTTCTGTATTTGTGCCTCCATCAGGAGGATATTTTCTCAAATGACTTGTTGTTTAATTACTTTCTAATCCATTAGTTTACTCCAACTCCTCAATACTTAGAAAATATTAAAAATGTAAGCAAAATGGATCAAATTTTTCAGTATAAACCTCTGTAAATTTCTATGCATTCTTCTCTTGTTACATTGTTTTACTCTAAACTGAATAGGTAGAGACTCTGTTGTATGTCCAAATTCAGAGCTGTTAAACAAGCAGGGATGTAATATGAGAGGAGAGTGAAATGAGTCTGAATAAATGACTAAATCTGTAGGAATGGAGAAGGCTGAGCTATCTGGGAGGTGAGGGATTTGGCATAATTCCAGAATGACTGCCTTTAACCAGCTCAAGTCCTCTCTGAAGGTGGCTGGAGGGCCCAGAGAGAAGCAACCCTGAGACCATACTTGGTCTTTGCTGGCTCATGCCCGGGTTTTGGTCCTGGACACATGCCCCCCATTGTATGACAAACAGCCTTAGCAGAGAGTAGTTCTCCACTTTTCCTGTCCTCTGTCCCTGCTGATCCCAGCAGGGTGCTTGCTGCTTTGCTCTGCCACTGACATCTGTAAGAGGGAGGATGGCCTCTCCATGAGGACTGAGAACTTCCAGAGGATTCTTGCACCTTGCTTATCTGGTGTAATCTTTCAGATACAAGTCTGAACAAATAAGATGTATACTTTTCAGTGTGTTTCCCAAATACATCTCTCTCTCTCTCCTGTGGACAGGATGGGAAATACCAAATTCAGTGTAAAATTAATTTATGTTATTTTGTTTTAAATTATTATTATTATTATTATTATTATTATTGTTGTTGTTGTTGTTGTTGTTGTTGTTGTTGTTGTTTGTTTGTTTGTTTTTACTTACCTTTCTCCTGACAGGCCTTTGGATTTTCAATAAGTGCCTTTCAGGGAACCTATACTATTCCTTTCTGAAATTTCTTTTTAACACTTATAATCTCAGTTTTCCATTTTTAAGCAAGAAATCACACATACTCTGTTTCATTTTTTCTCCTGTATTCTTACAGTTTTTTAAAATGTCTGCTTTACATCTCTTTTCTTTGTCTTCTTTCCTGAAAGAAGAAAATTCACAGCTTCAAAACCTACTCTACATAATACTGGGCTGAAGTCACCCGGCTATTTGTTAGGGCTGGTTTATATGGATAATTTATTTTACTCATTTTATGAATAACGTAATACCTGACCAAACCACAGACAGACATGCAGGCATCAGGCTTCATAGCACCACTGCAAGTAGGTATATAATAGAGTAAAAACTAAGAATGTAGCAAGGTCAAGAGTATAAACAGATTTTGAGGTGTCCAAGTGAAGTTGTGTGATGCACAGGAATATATGTGCTTGCAATTTAATTTCTTTACACAAATATTTTAAAATGTCATCATGGCACTTTCTAAATTTGAACTTCTGCCTTTTACTTCGGGGCTGCTAAGCAGTAAAATAACTATTTGTTCCTGAAGGAAATATAGGTGCAGATTTCACTGTCTTAATTTCTACAGTAGATCTAGAAACCTTCCTCCTTCTCCTTATATTTTCATATTATTTTTCTTTAGATATGTAAGAAGCATATTTATACAGCAGTCCAATGCAGACTGTGTAAATCAAAGTCCATTCAAATCAGCAGAGCTATACTGTGCTGATTTAAACCAGCTGAGACACCAGCTGAAGTCAGTGACAGATTCTGTGGTCGTTTTTGACTTCAGAGTTCCTCCCTTTTCAAGGATACGTGTGATGAGATCTCTCATGTAGCCCACAGATTAGTGCACTGTGTCTTTCATTTTGAAAAGCTATGTGGGTTTCTGCTGCATATAAGTCCTAAAGGTGTTTTTAACTGTCCTTGATTATTCTTCCACTAAGTCTGCAGCTAAGCATAGCTCTGAAGAAATACAACTTTTGTACTCTGAGTCCAGGATTTTGTGCTGTTTTTTTTTTAAGTACTGACATCCTTTTGCGAGATGTAATAATCAAATAAATACAACTTCAAGAAGCACGTAACTAAACTTAATATTTAAGAAGGAATATCCTCCTCTCTAAAGCATCATTGAAAGCTTATCCACAGAAGAAAAAAAAAGAACAGTTATCTCCTGAACTGTATCAGCATCCTCTGATATAGCCATCTTTAAAGCGCTCCTTTGGGTAATAGTACTAATTAAATCCTGCAATGCTTATTCAGTCTTCTGTCCATAAAAACTCCCACTGATGGGATCTGAGAGTCCTCTGAAAAGCAGGGCTAACTTTATTTACATGTATAGATATGGATTCAGATGCTTAACACTACACAATCTGTTGGAAAATGTTTGCCTCCATGCTCAAGCTCTGAAGAACAGGAGGTTTCAGGGTGGGCTGACAATCAAACAGGGTCTCTCTTAGCTTCATAGCAATATAAAGATGCAAAGGAATCTACAGTATATACTGTTGGATAGAATTTCTTTCTTTCAATGGAAAAAATAAGCATTGAAATGATAGAAAAGGAAATTAATAGTGACTGATTCTATGATATAGAAATAACTTAAGGGACGTGAATTCAAAGCAGTGTACAAGAAATAACTCTTCATATCTAATGCTCTGTTCCTAAACAGATAAAAACTCTGCATAAAATCCCCGATATGAAAACAAAACAAAACAAAACAAACAAACAAACAAACAAAAAAAACCCCACAGAAAATTAACTAAACTGCAAAATGAGTTAATCTTATTGTTATAGCTGGGTGATTGCTACATGGCACAGTGTTGGTTCTGCTAGTAGTTGTGGTTTGGTGTCCACAGTTTTGTGCTGTACAGACTGTTTGAGCAAAACTTTTTTCCTTACTGAAGTAGATCTTGTTAGGAAAATTTTTGTGATATTCTTCCTGATTCTTACCAGGTTTTGGGAGTGAGTTCTATATTCCCTATGGGTGTTTATGTGTCAGATCACTGTGACTGCGATCTTCAAAACATTCTGGCTATTCTGGTTTACCTTATCAGGTCCTGGCAACTCTATTTTTGGAAGTCTGATGGAAAATCAGCTGGACTGTGACTCGTAAAACACAAATTTTCAAAGCTGCCTGTTTACATTTTGATGGTTTGAACTCCAGTATCCTGAATGTTAAGCATCTAAATCCCTTTGGCCTTGCAACGCTAAGAGAACTGAAGAGAAATAGGGATGGTTTCTATATAGCACTTGGAAGAATATCAGGTAGTTTATTTTTGCCTGTTCATCCAGCTGCTCAGCCATTTACCATCCTAATAAGTCTAAGTAGGCAACCTTCTGTTTCCCTAAGGAGTCTAGATTGCCTGCAGCTACGTGGATTGGTCTCTAATAGGCAAAATACCCTATACACAAAGGATGTCATGCTGGTACATTGACATTTGCTTGTGGAGGGGATTTTACCCTCAGTGTCCATCTCCTCAGCTGTTTTGCAAACGATTCCTGTCCCTTTCGTAAAGGCCGTAGATTGCACACACTGGTCCTCAGTCTCTCACAGAGAAGTAACCCCTCTGTGAGGATATACGGACTCCATACCCTGCTGTGGGACCAGGATGGAAGCAGCTCAGGCATTGCCCTGAAAAGCTGCTTGGCATGCAGCATGCCTGCTGCGTTTGGCAGCCTGGTGTTCCATGGCTAATCAGCATGTGCTGGAGCACAGACTGCACAGTTTAGGGTGGAACTGACCCCCAAATGTCCCTTTTCAGGAAAAAAAAGGGTCTGATTAAGCGGGTCTCACAGCTGAAGTGGCTGGGCTGGAAGGTTTCTTTGCTCCTATTTCCAAGAGGCCTCTGTCTTGGCAGGGATCATCCAGATGGCTGTGCAAAAAGATGAGAAAGGTCGGCTTTGGACTCCAGACCCTTGCAGCCAAGCCATCCCCTCTGGGCTGCCCAGTGAGGTGCTCACACTCATCTCTCATCCCAGCCACAGCTCTGAGTCTGGAGACAGAAGATGTCATCTAGCTAGATGTCTGCTACTGTCAGTTTGACATTAATATTTCTAGAAATTAGTGCCTTTACAAGTCAGTCAGGTACTGCAGTTTTAAGGTGATTTTAACAACTGGATAACACCACTGATGGTAAATGAAAACAAATTTTTTATTACAATATTTTTAAAGAATACAGAAAAAGAGCTTATACCTGATGCAGAGTACTTTGTGCTGTGTTTTAAAGGAAACAAGAGTTTTGTTGCATTTTTCCTTTTTCCTTTTATTTGTCTTAGTAGTAGAAGATCAGTTTTTCTGACTGGACACAATGCAGCAGAGAAACTCTGAGGCTTGTAATACCCTTGAACAGGCAGGGGGCTTGCAAAGTAGTTAATGGCTTCTGTAGATTAGGATAAATAGCCCCTCTGAACTACAGTGCAGCTCCATACAAAACCAAAGTATGTCTTACAGCAGTTTCTGCTGTGCTTTGATCCAGCTTGAACCTGCCGAAGACTAACTTGATATATGGCTTTTTATTAGCAATAATTAGTAATATGTGTGAAGTTCCCAAACAACTAAACCATCTCCTGCTCTTCCTCACCCTTAAAGACCCCAGTGATACTGTCTCTTACCACAAGGATCTTCAAGGAGACTCAATGTTTTCAGTGCAATATTATGTTCTCATGAGTCCTCAGAATGAGTCAGGATATGGCAGGAGACTGGACAGAGCAAATCAGGAAGATGTGAAGAATACCTTTTCCCACTGAAATTTTGAAAGAAATTTTAGAAAACAAAAACACATTCTCAATACTTGCAGGAAGATGTTCAGGTACTTAACTGAACAAAGGTGCACTTAGATCTTAGTGATCATTGGTTTTCTAGATGTCATATGCTTCATTTTTCTTTATGTGTGTGTATGACATTGCTGGCACAGAAAGAGGTACACCAGTATATTCCTTATGACCTTTAGGGGATCAAATCTTTATGGGTGGGAAGAAGGAACATGTCCACAGTTTCAGCAGTTTTGAGGGGCTCTTGGCCTCCAGACAGTGAGATAAGGAGGCAGAAGAGAGAAAGGCAGTGGACAGGGAGCAGCAGAACTCTTTACTGCACAGCTTTTCTCCCTGGATTGGGTTCCAAGCTGAGGCTGTGGCTGCTGGGGTTGTGTGGGAATCCCACTGATGGACAAGGTGCTTCAGTTGAGCCCTCATCCATTTACCATCATTAAAGGAGCCACAATCTTATAAATGAGACATGACTTAGCCATTACTTTCTGGTTATGTTCCAAATGAGTAATCGTATTTTACACAGGTTGCACGCTCTTGAGGGAGAGTTTTGATCTATACTTAGGCTACTCGCTATTAATAACGAAGACCTTTACAGAGGTAGGTGATAGCTCATTAACATTCTTCCCAGGACCTTCTATGTTTAGATGTTGTATAGATAATACTGTCTTCTGGTACAAGTACTCAGAAAAAAAAAAAACCTAATATAATCGGCAAATTAGCTGCAGAATAATAAGCTTCATTACAGCTAGCCAGCTACTCCAGCCTTCTGCTTTTATCAATGAATTAAAAGCTCTTCATCTGCAGTTATTACTGTAACGTGACACGGCAGCAACACTGAACAGTTGAGAAGGCGATTTTGCTGCGATAAACATGGTCCCCCACAGACTCTGAGGTTCTGTAACACGCATCCCTAGCTGTGGGATTGTTCTCCATAGTCCAAGATTTCATTTAAAAATAAAACTGCATTGCATCCAATGTGCCTGTAAAGGTAGCTTCTAAAATAGTCCTTCAGTGTAGGACAGCGTCAGGATGTCAGTCTGAGACTGCAGGCAGACAGGAAATTATTGAGTCTAATTCAGCCACTGCATTCAGCCCTGCATTTTATTCGGAGGACATAGGGAAAATATTCAGGTCCCTGCTCAAAGAGTAGCAGCTGAAAACCTGGAGAAACCCTACCTTCCCTGGGGATTTCTGGGTTTCCCAATGTTTTTTTTTTTGTTGAGCACAGGGTCTCCACTGCTGTCAGTGTTGTTTTCTTAGGTATTTATTTTTGTCCAAGGTAGAAATTATAATTTTAATACTTCTCCTGCTCCTTCCTACTGAAGGAAAAGGTGAATTGAGCCAGTCTGTAGAAGAGAAGAACATTCAGCTGGTTTTAAATATTGCTGAATGAGAGAAGTGACTAGTGCACTACCTCTACACTAACTCCTGCATGGTGACATTTACAGCAGTGGAAGCAGAACAATTAGCAGCACAGAGACAAACCCATCTGGGCTGTTGCATTACAGAAAGATATTGATGTCTGTGTAGAGAACATGGTTGTAAAGGTCTGTCATGAAGATGCCCACATACCCAAGGGTTGTGCCATTGAAGAGTATCAAAACAACCAGCAGTTGGATGGGACAGCTAGGATTGAAGTGGGCCAGGTAGATCTGAACTGGCAAAATAATTATATCTAGCTGAATTATTTCTAGCTCACTGGGCTCAGTAGGATTTAGGGCCCTTTATGTTGAAATGTTCTTTCGATGATGGGTTTCCAATGATGTTCTATGACAGATACCAGACATTGTCTAAAGGTATGGAGATAAATGTATGACAAAAAACAGCTTGGAAAATATTTTGAAAAGTCTTTTTGAAGCAGATGTCATCTACATATTCGATTGGAAATCCCTATTGACTTCAGCATAGGCTACTCAAGGGTTATGTCTTCCAGGTTCAGAAGTAAAAATCTTTTATTTGAAAGGGATCTTGTCAGTCATTCCCTGGCTTTTTCAATACCTGAAAGCTGTCTTTTCCAGGTGGAAAGTTCTTTGAGACCGGTCACCAGACACAAGGACTCAAGGGCTTTGTGGAGGTTGTGGCAGAATGAGCATTTTTGGTGCTTGGGTAGACAGGCCTGAGAAACTAATTGGAGTAAGAGAAATGCTGCATTTCTCTTGTAGAAAGCCTTCTGTGCTCCTCCTTTCAGTGTACCTGATAGCTTGGTGGCTTTGAATTCTTTAGACATGACTATGCAGTTCAGTATGTGGAAAAGAATAGCTTTTTTTTCTCACTGAAAATCATACCTCTGAAATAAATGCTTTTACTGAATTTTATTTTTTGCCTGTGAAAAAAACATCATTTTTCAAGGAAAAACTTCATCTTTGGTTTAAGAAGGCTCAAAGAGAAAGACGGTGGTTTTTTTCTGAGTTTGAATTACTTTTTTTGTGCATGTATTTCAAAATGCCTGTTTATAAAGGAAACAAAATTTTGAATCTCTCCCAGACTTGCTGTGGAAAAATGGCATTTTTCTAAAAAAATAATTTTTTTTCCACTGCTTTTTCTTCTTTTTTTTTTTTTTTTTTTTTTTTTTTTTTTTTTTTCCCTGATTAGCGTTAATAATGATTAATACCAGACATAACATCTCTGCACCAAGACTTCTTTGGCATATGCCTCAGATAGGATGTATATTATACATTGGCTCCAGGAATAACTACTTCAATCCAGATAACATTAGCCATTGCAGGTGCTCATAGAGGCAGAAAGGGGAATGCTCTCCCCGACAGTCAACTAGATTGCATCCTGCCAAGGAGCTGATGCAGCGGAGACCTGGTGTCTCCAATTAGCCGAACTTCTCCTCAGCTGAGTCAAGAACACTGTTGATGTGCCAAGCGTCTGTGGGCTTGCAGTGTTTTGGTGGACTTCTTGATCACAGATCTCCTGTGCTGAATGGAGGTCAGCTATTTTGGACCTGGCTATGGCAATAGCTTTTCAGGGGATGGTCCATCCAAGAGCCATTTAGCGTCTATCGTATTAACTCCTTCAAGAGATTTTTATCCAGCTTTATTTGGGCTAAATGCTGGTTTGATTTCTGCTGCACATTCGTCTCTGTGTAAAGCTGAGGCAGGACTGTTTCTGCGCCAAGGAGAGGCCCATCATTGCAGGAGACAAGAGAACAAACATTCTCACAGTATAATCAATCTTATAGAGCAGATGGATACAGTAATTAGAGCAAAAACAATTTTGCCAAGAATATTAACATTTCAACAGTTTATCAGAATGGGGGTGTTGACATCGGTCAATAATTTTCTGATTATTGCAAAAACATCTTAAGTTGTTGACTGTTTTGCGTGAAATAGGGCAGACTAATTTTGGCCTCCTGACCTTGTTTACAGAAACGGGAGGTAGAATTCCCACCAAAATATTTTTTTAAAAGACAAACAAACAAACATGTGTTTTTCTATGATTTGAAGGTATCATAGGCCATAAAGATGTACAGGGTTTCCAAAGAGCATATTTATTTATATTTTACTCAGTCTCTTGTTACTTGGGTGCATGTTGCAAAAAATTAAACAACTGTTGCCAACAGTTAGCACAAGTCAAGCCTACCCATTCCTCCCCCTCTTCCCATGCGTGGATGAGATAAATATCATGACTATAAGCCCAAAAGAAAGAAAAATAATGAAAAAGAACTTAGAATAATCCAAGACCATCAAAGTTTGAAACCTCTGTCCACTGGGTAGGAAACACTTTCTGCTTGGTTTATACCAGCTCAGTAAAAGTCTGGCAACTCTTTATGAGACATGGGATGAAATACTGAAGCTATATATATGTACATGTTAAGTGAGGGATAAAACATTTTATCACTGTTAGTATGCATTTCAGTCATTTGTTTTTTGTTTCCTGTTTGCCCTTCTCACTTGGTTCTTTCTTCCATTTTTTGAGTACCGAGGCAGCCCTTTCTGTTCACATTTTCTCTCCTCACTGCCCCTCATGTGTCTCTTTGCAAGATTCTTCTTGTGCTTATTCAGTGCTAGGCCCACTGGTGCTGCTACACAGACCCAGTGCATCAGAGCTTTACCCCATGCTTGAAAGGCACTCCCAGCTACTGCTGGAAGGGACAGCAAGGTACCCTGAGATAACTGCAGGTTATGCAGCTGGATGTGAACTCAAAGAAGTCAGGACATATCCCCTGAAAGCATTTCTTGCCACTGTAGCTGACGATTGCTCACATTCAGGTACTGTGAAAGGCTGGATGTTAAGATGTAAATTCACTTTGTTTCATGCTTCCCACAAATGAATCATGCAAGTCATGCTCTGGCTGAGACCAGAAAGGAGAAATCAGCAAAAAAGGAATTCTGTTAGTGTTGGGAATTTCCTCAGATGTTCATAGCCTCAAAATATGGCAGTACAGATGATTTGATATCGAGGAGAATTGTTTGCAACAGAAATCAGAAAGCTGAGGGGTAGTATGGCCTTAAATCAAATTTATTAATCTCCAGTCTCAGTGCCAGGTGACAATAAGGCCAGTTCCTACCGTAAGTCACAGTAACACAGGTACTGCCTGAAGTTATACTTGGTAGTCCAGGACATCTGTGGGGCCACAGCAGAACTGAGGGCTCAGGAAACAGAGCTAATGTGTTGGCCACCCACTTTTTTGTGCTCTACCTCAATCTTATCCTTAGGAAGTGTGTTGAAGAAGTGCAGTCCAATGGACATTAATATGTCTCAGAAATGATGATATCAAATTGCTTGATCCTCCTAGAATAACTACAGGGAGATGGCTATGAGGTCTCATATTCTTTTTTGAGGCAGAAGTCAGTTAAGCCTTTTATAGTACAACATCTTGAAAAAAACACATTTTTTCATCTTGCCATAGCAAGTAGCCAGAGACCAAAAGGAGAGCAAGGAAGCAGTTGCAGTAGAAAAGGGGCATCTGCTGCTCAGAACTCTTGCAGCTGCTCTTGCTGGATGTGATAGGTTAAGGGCTGGACATAAAAGTCCTTGTGAGAATAATTGTCCCATCTACTAACTGTCTGGCAGTGGTTGTTATCAACAGCTGATGTATTGATTAACCAGGGGAGGGAGTGGGAAGAATCATATCTGCACAAAAAAGAGCACACAAAATTAAGGCTAAATCACTGTAAATCTGCCCCTGTGAATACTTGAAGGTCAAGGAGGTGAATCAGAGACCAAGTAGCACAGGCCAGAGTGAGAGTTAGTGCATTAAAGGGCCTGAATCAGCCCAGTTTTCAACCATCAAAGTTTGAGCAAATCACCTTCCAGAGGGAGGAGGGAGGAGCAGGGCAGCTGGATGCCAAGCCCTAGGGCAAGCAGTGGCAGATGCTGCACGCTGGAGCAATGCTCCATGGGACATGATGCCAGCCTGAGGGTCTGCCTGCACAGGAATGATACATTGGATTAGGCTCTTCACCTTGGCTTCAGGAATGAGCTGCATCAGATGTGAAATGCAATCACATTGCTTTGATCTGCTTGCCCACGTTGCACTTTTTTTTTGTGAAAAAGGATGTTTACAAATGGTGCTGAGCTCTTATGTCACACAGTGACCCAGGGAAGTACCTGGGGCTGCAGTTTCTATTCATCATCTGTTCCCTGCTCTTGGGTGTGCATTGCAGAAGGCACTGCTAGAGGAGGCCTGGGATCAAACCAGCACATTCCCATGATTATTCTCCCGGCCTTCCTGTAATGCACCTTAAATAGCTTTGGGTTTATTTCACATGAGGGAATGATGCATATATATATATCTATTCTTTCCAATTGTCCTGGAAGCCCTCACTTATCCACATTTACCAGCATGAACCTTTTCAGTGGGCTTTTGAAGAGGAAAGAATAGATCAGCTTAACATGAGTGAAAGTGGGATGGCTACAAGGGAGACTGAAAGAAAGGTGGCACCCCCCAAAAATGCCCTGGTTTCATAGTACCATCTGGGTCAAAGGAGCCTCAGTTAACTTTCACTGCAGTTAGAGTACAGTTATGAATAGTGACTGCACACACACCATGGTGATTACTAAAGTGCTTTGGGTAAAAAATTTTTGGGAGGTGTGGGAGGGAATGCTTTGTAAATAGTGAGGTGACCTACTCCTCAGTGAAATTATTCAGTCCAGTGATTTTAAAATCTGGTTATGAACAAGAATAGGTAGTAAAAAGTGCAAAATGCACTGAGCACACCTGAACGAGAGCACAGTGCTGGTTTCAGACCTCTTGAATTCATCTCACTCATGACTAGGCATACTCAGAAGAGCCATTCCCCTTGATATATTTCAAACATCAGCACTGTTTGTGTTACAAGAAATACTGAATTTTCTTTCTGTGTTCACTACTCATGATGTTGCAGGTATTTATTAAAGAAGCAACCTGCCACTACTTTTTTGCAAGCTTTCTATATTTAACCTTTCCTCTGAAACTACTTTGTAGCTCTGATCCTTATTTCTGCCTTTTTGTAGGTTATTTCTGTATCTACATCCAGAACCGTGAGTGCTCCTCATTTCATTTTTCCTAATGTCTAACTCAGATCTCCTTCAGGTTAAAGTAGTGCAGTTCTCCAGTCATCACTAGGCATGACTGGCCCCACTGGGTTTGCAGTCAGATATTTCTTCTCCTCTCTCCTTCTTTTCCATCTCCTTCAGTCTCTCATCTGATATTGAATCCGTATTAGGCAGGAGATAAAGCATTTTGCCCACTAAGGCAAGCCAACAGCAACACCTGTACTTATTTTCCAATCTAAGCTGTCATGACGATAATGATAAAGAATTACTTTTCCTGCACTTTTGAAAGGACATCCTCGCCTACTTTTCCCTGCTGGGGTTTGCTCTAAGGTAAGGGTTTTTTTAAACTGCTTTTCCCATGTAAAAATGTTGCCTGGAGATGTGGCAGCGGAAAGGAGAGAGAAGCAATTTTGGGGTAAGATGGGGTAAGAAGGGATGTACAAGAAGGGCAGCATCACCCATAAGGCTGGCCTTGTGAATGCTGTTTATTTTGTAACACAAGTCAAAAGCAGAGTGCTCTTTGCCTTAAACGCTATTATAGGAGAAAGTTTGCTGCAAAATCAGGAGCATTCTGTGTGAATTTTTCTGGTCCCATCACGTTCAAATCATTGCAAATGATCCCTTAAGATGCCTGTAGCATTTGAAGCCTCTTGAGGGAACAACCTATTCACCTAAAAAATTTACCTAAAAACTGTGCATGTGTATATAGCTCTGCGTGCTAACAGAATTAACATATTTTTCTTTTTTTTCTGTTCTCTTTCTCTGTGATAAAAAACCAGGCCCTACAGTATGTCTGATTTTTTCAACTCTTACAGTATGCCTACTTCAAGGAGGAGTTGAAGCTGCTTGTGGTTGCATGGTGTCCTGCAGGAAAATGAGAATGTTTTACAGTCTGGGTGTTGCTGTAGCATATTATGGGAGTAAGCAACTGACCAGTAGACAAGAGTCCTAACTACATCTGTAATGGCTGCAGCTGAAGATAGAAATCTTCATGTCCTGCACAGAGGGATGGCACCAGAGCACATACTTTTAGGGGACCTCTTTTACAGTGGACAAGTGAGGAGATTTTTGTGTTATCCCAGCTCTCTGGTTAGAGACCATGGTACGTTTCTGGTCAAGAACTTTTTCTACAGAGTCTTGGTAGTGCAGTATAGCATTTTTGGGTGACCCTCTGTTATGGACTGTAACAAAACCTGTTGTTTCATGCAACGGAAGCTATTATTACTTTGCTGATACTCCCATTCTCCTCTGTCACCTTCCTCTCCCTTTCCCTGCTTCTGTCTTGGACATCTAACCTTTTTACCCCCTTTACCTCAGTACCCTAGAAACTACTGGTCTGGCTTTGCTCAAGACAGAACCAGCTTTCTGAGAACAGTGGACTGTTCCAGCAAAGTCACGGTGGTCATGGAATCACAGAATCATAGAATGGCTTTTGTTGGAAAGTACATTAAAAATTGTCCCAATTCCTCCGTCTTGTGCAGAGTTGCCACCCACTGGATCAGGACATGCATGGCTATCCAAGGAGTGGGTGACATCAGACACATATTGCAGTTCTTCCTACTTGATGGTAAGCTGTGACACAAAGACCTGAGTGCTTGTGTGTAAACATGAGAGGTGACACCTGGACGGGATGACCCAGGGCAGGAAAGGTGCTGGGGCCAGGACGGTGCAGAACAATGTGTGTGGGATGTAGGAGGGCTGCCAGCAGGGTAGGGTGGGAAGGCTCCCGTATGAACCTAGAGCAAACGAACTCGCTGCCAAGTAGCACTGCTCCTGCTCCAAGGAGGATCGCTTATTGCAGTTTGAATTATTAGCTCATTTGTTGCAGTAAAAGACTGCGTGGACGCAAGGCACTGTGTGGAGACCAAACTAAAATTACATCTGTGCACAAAAAGGGCCTGGGAGCGTATTTATATCCCTGCTTTGCCATGGGACTGTTATTCAAAGCACAATATAAATCATTATGTAAAAATCAAAAAACCTTTGGTCTCTGCAATGTATCTGACATAAAAACACATAGTTGACACTAAGCAGAATTGCTAATACTTGATGCTAAAATAGACTTATGCAGTATGTAATTTACAACGCTGTCAACGTATGGGGCATCTGCATTGCCAAATGTACTGAGCAGTAAGGTTTGGTGTTTTCCCAGCACCCAAGTGCTCAATCAGAAAATCACTGAAACGATATGGAAGGGAACCATCCTCCTCCACTTGCCGAAACTTTTTATCCTTTTAAATCATTTTTAATCTTTTAAATAATTTCCTTTAAAACCTGGACATTATTTTCCACATCATCTGACCGATTTAAAGTAGTGATGCAAAACTGAGCTCAAGAAATCCTGTAGTGTAGGGCAGGGAGACTTCACAATGACAAACAAATGTTGTGCCCATGCCTGGGGCATCTGAGTGCCTTCAAGCCATGGCCCTCTTGGAATCTGGACCCTCTCTGTTTTATTTCTGGCTTGAAAAACACTCACTGGAGGCTCCAGCATATCTGCATGAATCTTGTCACTTAAATATGGATTAATAAGAATCAATGGGAAGGAAAAATACTCCACTTTTTGTGGTAAAACCATGAAACACTGTCAATACTTAACTTCAGTTTTACAGTAAAGGCTATGCCCTGTCAGCTCTGCTCAGCACTCAGTCCCTCTTTTTTAGGCATTTGGCTTTATTCACAGCTTAAATTTTATCCCTAATAAGCACTGTTATTTCCTCACACTTTCCTGTGTTCATACAAAATACTCCTGGTGAAGTCCTACTCAGCAGTGAGTTTTTCTCACAACTTCCCTACAAATTGTCTTTTCATCTCTCAGTTCAGATTGCATTTATAAAGAAACTTCTTTGTTTCAGAAATCAAGGATGATTTCTTAATCTCTGCAGAAATTGAAAGTTTGTTGGTAGGATTATGCCAGATGGTGAGAAAAAGAAAAGGACATAAGGTATTTTCGAGGTAGTCTATCCAGTCCATGAGTCGGGGTGACATATGCTTGTAGTAGCTTAACTCCTAACAGCATAAACCTCCTGCATCCACCTAACGGCATCCTTAATATGTGCATCACCTTTGAAGATGCTGCTAAGGATTTAACAAAGATGCTTTTGGTCACTCAGGCCAAGATAGAAGCATGCTTTCCGCCCACCCACCAGGATCCAAACCCCTGTGGAGATAATATATGACTTCAAAGGTCAGTTGACTTGGAAGGTAACCTCAGCTAGGCTAGGACAAGGAAAAGCAAAAATAATGGAAAAGAAACAGCTATAATAATCATGGTCTCTACTTCAGCACCCATAAAACTTAAAAAGATAAAAAGAAATTGCTTTCAAAATAGGAAAGAAAATTTTGTAAATATTTCTTCTTATACTTTTATAGAATATTGGATTTGTTGCCTCATTTCTGCTAATAGGAATGCTGTGTGTATTAGCTTTTAGCATGAAGAGGAGCATACTCCAGGAAAGTGTTTTCTTTCTCTTCTACCCTGGATATGCACATGCATCAGTTTAAAAGTGATTTCACTTTTATTTTCCCATGTCAAGCAGCCCTTTGGAGAGTGCTGCTTGGCTCTTCAGACACCCTTAGGATGCCGATGGCACTGTCCCACAGGTCAGCTCTGCTTGCACGGCCTGGGCCACAGCATACCTGGATTAAGTGACCGTGTCACCGAACATGGCGTTCCTCCCCTAGGAATGGAGAACAACAATATGTACATCACTCCAACTTTCAGCTGCAGACTTCTCTGACTGCATACATTCATAGCTCACCAGTTGCAATTGCTTCATCAAGAACATTATTAGCGATTGTTTAAAATAATCTTGCTTAGAAAGGCACTGCAATGTGCAAAGCCCATCTTTCCTACGTACTTTGTGACTATTAATGATTTTTTTTTTTAATGTTTATACATTAGTGCAAGGAATAGTGTTAGCATAATTCTTGTGTAAAAGAAAAACCAGCTGTACCCATTATAAGTGCATTACTGCCAGGAACTGTAAATATGTTTATGCCTGATAGCCTTTTGACTCAATAATATCCTGCTATCTCTGTTGGGCAGGCAAGTTTTTAAACCTACAGAAGACAGGTTATGATTTTCATAACCAAACTGTATTTCTTTTTGAAGTATGTTATCTATATTCAAATATTAAGGTTATTAAAAAAAATCTGCTCATGATTTTAAAGGAGAACAATTGAAATGTCATCTTCAAAGTGGTGACAAGAAGGTACGGTGTGTACTAAGAACAAGTTATATTCCTCACAGTCATACACATACGCAGACAAACCCTGCCGCATCATACCATACAAACAATTTTAATTGTGTAGTTACAGTCAATAACCACTCCTAGTCAGAACATTTCTGCATAAAGAAAATTGTGATACACTTATAAAAACAGCCAGCTGTAACAAAATAACTGGTGTTTTCATAGCAATAAACTCATAAAAAAGAAATACACCTTTATACAGAAAATTTATACAGCTGTAGCTTTAAAATTGATTGTAAACCAAAGGAAGACACATTGCAAACATCAATTATTTTCACATTAATTGCATAAGTTTCTAAGGTGATCTATTAGTTTTATTTACCTAAGCTTATTTGCATGATAGTAAAAATTGCATACAACAATAAGAGTGAAGCTTATAGTATGAATTGCTTGGATAACATAGAGCACTTTTTATAGGCAACTGTGTAAAGCACATTTTCTCTATTTAAAACTTTTAAGACACTTTGTTTTACTGCCCATCAAAATACATTTATAAATAGAAAAAAAAAATCAGTATGATAACAAGAGAAGCAATATTACATTTAACGGAAACTTCCAAAAAAATTAATTACAACATGATGCTGCAGGATCTACAAATAAATAATGAGGACTAAATTGTGTTTCACATTTTCTTTTTCATTTTCTTTAAAACCATGTAACAATGAGAATGGAAAAAAAAAATACAGTGACCTTTATTTCCAAAAGAAAACAAATCTGAATTACGGCAGTGCCATATAATACAAGGCATTTGTTGGCATATGTTATCTTTAAACTGCATTCCACAGTCTATAGTTCTTTTGTAACATACAATAGAACAAGAGTAGCAAACTCTTTTTATTTTATTTTTTTTTTTAAATAAATGTGAGTTTCCAAAGATCAAGTGTGGAGTGCTACAGTAATAATTAAAAACAAGAACATAATGAAAACAAAAAACAGTAAATCACAAAAGTTGTAATGCTTGTCTGAAGGCTCCAGAATCAAAATCACTGGTATCATGCTTATTGGGTACACTCACAGTGTATCCAGTGAACACAAATTAATATCAAACAATCCTCAACGCTTCATCTGTTGCTGCGAAGCAGTTTGTAAAACAGAGTAAAACATCTAGTGCAGTCTGCATTATCCTTTTTTCAACTTTTGTGCAAGTTTTGGAAGATTCATTGGCCAAACAATGAATAATAAAGGTTTTTGACAGAACGCAAGATGGAATTTTCATTTCATTAGTAAATACCAGTGGCACTGTTGAAAGAAAATAATACTTTTAGATCAGTCTTTCAATTCAGCATTAATCTCTGTGTTCCCTTCTACTGATAACTCTTCTTCTAGTTTAACTGAAAAAAG
The DNA here is from genome assembly GCA_037305975.1 of Chrysolophus pictus. Taxonomy (NCBI): domain Eukaryota; kingdom Metazoa; phylum Chordata; class Aves; order Galliformes; family Phasianidae; genus Chrysolophus; species Chrysolophus pictus. Next base: position 34,823,774 of record JAYKPI010000006.1, read on the forward strand.
CGTGTTTGCATTTTTGTCTTGGATGCTGTCTTCTAGATCCTTGAGCAACTCTTCCTCCTTGTATTCTGCAACATCTACCTCCAACCCAGAATTGTCCTTCAGCTTTCCATGGTGTTTGAGATAATACCGCTGGTTCTGAAAGAACTTGATGATGGTGTACTTGGGCAGGTCAAGCTGAGCGGAGAGAGTCTGGATTGCTTCTTCATCAGGATACAGGCCCACGTCTTGTATGAAACTCTGTAGGATCCCTAGGGCTTCAACAGAAATCTTTGTTCGTGGCCGGGGTTTCTGACGATTTTCATCCTCAGATTCAGCTGGTGATGCTACTGTCGGTTGCCTTGGGGGAAGTCTGGGACCCGGTTGCTGTTGCTGCTGCTGCTGTTGTTGCTGTTGCTGCTGCTGCTGTTGCTGCTGCAAGACAAAGCACAAAATTTTTTTTTTGTACACATATTCTTGGTAGCATTTTGTGTTACCATGAAAATCCAGGGGAGCAATTGCAAAACTATAGGCAACTGCTTGGTAAGTTGAAGGAAAACAAAACAAAGGGCTCATTATTGATATAGTACGGTGAACCCGAAATAAAGGAGAATTAGTAACCCTCTGCATATCTCACATGTATCTGCATGTGTGTAAGCAGAGACTGGGATAAAGGACTGTCAGGATGCAGGCAGAGCTGTGGCACCCTAGCTTTGTCTGGCTGGAAATGCCGATGATGTGTCATCGGTATAGTTAAGCTGACACAGTTTAATGAACGTGCTTCATGAGTCAAGTGCAGACAAGACAAAATGCTAAGTAGGTGACATAGTGTAGGATTAACTTGACCAGCTTAGCCAGAACTGCAGCAAGGGCAAAGTGAGAAAAGTGCCAGATGAGGGCAAACACACAGGAGCTCTGCCAGCAGCAGCAGCTGCTGCCCAAAAGCAAGGGCTGCAAATCTCTAGCAATGGCTAGGGTGAGGGACAGGGGAGATCAAGGGAGGACCTTTATAGCTAAGTGTGGAAATATCCCACCACCAAACTGAGCTGAGCAGCTGCTGAAGCCTCCCCAAACTTGCAAGCACTACTACAGACTGTGAGAGCTGGAAGTGCTTAACACCACTCTGCCAAACCCAGTCTTCGCAAGGACAAAGAGATCAGGAGACAGCAACTCGTTATTTCCCAGGCTGGCACTGGCCCATCTTGCCTGTGGCCACGGAGAGGGTCTGTCTTGCCTGCATTCAAGGATCCCGACATATAAACAGGGAACAAAATATGTTTACCTACTGCAGTGTTTGTGCTGGGGATTATTCAGTTAATATTTATAAAGCACTAAGATGCAAAGCTTTAAATAAGTTGCACTATTATTATTAGAAGGGAACATGCTGCATTCCAAAAACTGAAGCAATAAAAATGAGCCAGTATGCACATCAGAATAAGATAAAGCAAATCATGATGTAAATAATTAACAAGAGCTTAAAATGAAGTTTTGCAAGCATGGATTCAGAAACATTCTTAAAAGGTGAGGCACTGAGCCCTAGAGACAGAAATGTTTTTCTCATCCACTGCTGGAGTACAGTACATTATAAGATCATGTTTAAAATCAAAAGTAAATTTATCAGCTACTGTTTTTGTTGACAATTCTTTTGCTCTGCAGCACAGGAAGCACTGGTTAGTAGATATTTGGGGTCAGCAAATTTCTTGTCATATGGTACAAACCACCGGTTATTATTAATAAACAACAGCAGCAAAACAAGCAGTTGCTATCACCACTTTTCATTTCCCTTTGCGAGTCTTCCCTCAACAATTTTTTGTGTCTCAGGAGTGGTTCCAGAGCTTTTGGTAGCAGCTCACTTGCAGATCTCAAGTAGCACAAGATATTGTAGGGGTAGTATAAATATTGGATTGGAAATTTCATTTTGTAGTGCTGCTTGTGCTTGTGGAGACTTCGTGTAGGTCTCAACACCCATATCAGCAGTCTCTGCTTGAAAAGATCCTGTTATTGTGTGACACAAACGCTGATGGAATCTGGGCTCTTGTCTCATCCTTATTCACATTCTTTCATGTTTTATGGTCTGGGAGCAGTCCCATTCAAAGCTTCAAATCCAGAGAGATTCAAGACTACTCCCAGCACATTAAATTCTTACAAGACTGGAGGCTTTGTATACACAGTTTGAAAACTTGTGTCTTAGCTACATATTTATGCATCTTCAACAATTAGAGTGCAGTAGAAAACAGACAAGACTCAGGCCCAGGCCCCCAACCCTTTCACTTACAAGTCACATTAAGAGATTACAGTGCAACTGCTTATGTGAATAATTATGTGAGATCAAACACAAAACTTTTATCAATAAGGCAGGAAAATCTAAGTAAGTAGCATAGTGATACAGTGTTTATACTGTGCATAAACTTCTCCTTTTATCCCTTTAATAAGCCATTTTATTAAAAACAATGTACATTTCCAAACAAGTGCTGTTTTATTACTTAATATAGATCTTTCTCTCTTTTTGCTAAATCAAACAGCAAGTTTCCAGGCTTTCACGATTATTTTAGTACTTGATATCCTAAGGGATTGTCTTATTCAGTTTGCTTTATCTTTAATATACACTCACATTGTTTCTGCCTGTGAGATAACTTTATCCTCCCTAGTTCTGTAAATATTTTTCTGCACAGGTGATACAAATGGTACATCAAGGTCTCAGCTGAGGTTGAGAACTCTGAAAAACAGGGGCAATATCTGCCCTGTAACAGGGAGCAGCTAAAAAGCTGACCTCAGGTCTTCATGAGAAGGGATTAAAGAGCCTTCAGCTCAGAGAGCTGCAGATCGTAGAATTACAGCATGGCTTGGGTTTGGAAAGGACCTTAAAGGCCATCCAGTTCCAAGACCTCTGTTGTAGACAGGGCTGCCACATACTAGATCAGGCTGCCCATGGCCCTATCTAACCTGGCCTTGAATACCTCCAGGGACGGGGCATCCCCAGTTTCTCTGAGCAACCTGTTCCAGCTTTGACCTACAATATTTAGCAGATGGCCATCTGTGCTCCCCGTCCCGCGGTGCCTGGGCGAGCCAAGGGCCTAGCCTCTCCAAGCTGAGTGTATGGGTCCTGCAAGCCCTCAGTTCTCTCCCTGGCACATTGCCCTCGTGCCAGCTCACCTGCGGAGCAGCACCCAGCCAAGGTCCAGTGGTCAGCAGGCCTGGTAAGAAAGCGCCTCTATGCTCTCCTTTCCCAAGGGTGGTGGGAGAGGGGCTCTGAAGGAAAAACAAACAAACATTGACTCATCCCAGGCTCAGCTGGGGTTAAAACGGGCTGGGGAACCAAGTCTCCTTTCCTCACTCCAACCTGGGGTGATCAGCTGCTGAATGCTGAGCTAAGCTTTCCTCAGCAGCTCAATAACCTCCTCCCTCTGAACTGAGCTCCAAGCATCCCTCTCTTGTGGTCATGAGGTCCATCTAGCAGAGGCAGCTAACACAGGAGGCTTGCTCTGCCCACACATGGCTATGCCCAAGCTGCTTTGTCACACATGCTTGGAAAAACCCAAACTGAAAGAAAAAGTCTGTGTGGTCACTAACTTATCTTTTAATTCAAGTGGCAGACGGCAGTATGCTGTTATCACTTACCAGGAGACCTGTAGTTGGCCTGGCCAGGAGGAAAGAAACACTAATTTCCTTTGCTATGTTTAAAGCATTATTTACTTAGTGCTCTGCTGGATTGGCCAAGGTAAACTAACCTGAATCTGTTCTGCTGGCACATGGATAATGTGGGAAGGCCTGTCACCATGGTGATGAACTGCATTGCTTTCTTGTTCATAAATGGCATCGCGTTCAGGCTGAGGAAGACTGAGGAACCTTCGGATCATGGAGAGATTCTCCCAGAGGGTCCTGTTCTCTGGTGAGGGATCTTCTTTCCAACGCAACAGCTCACAGAGCCATCCCTTGAAGATAACACCAGCAAAACATTAGTTTTTCCTTGCCTTGCAAGGGGCAAGTGAAGGTGAAATGCAGACTTGAGCAGCATTGCATTCTCTCACCTTCTCCTCCAGGAAGTCACAGCTTTCCCTGTAAATGTTGGATGTGAAATAAACATCAATGCACTGAGACTGCCACCCTACTGCACAGGCCCCTGCAAGTCGTGAGCATTTTGGAAAGCACATTTTACTTGGTCCCACACCACGGTGCTGTTGTTTGTTCAACAAACCCATCGATCAAGGCAGAATCCCCCATCCTCTTCTCCCCTACACACTGATGCCATATACCCTGTCTACTGCCAGTTTTCTTCTGTTTATCCATTGGAGAGCACCAACTCTGTTTCAGTAGCTGGTTAATCAGCTGCTGAGCAGTTTTTAAATACTGGTGCTACTTCTCTAGACAAGAAAGTACTCTTGGTACCTGCTTTGACCGCAGAGCTGCCTGATGTAAATCATAACGGTAGTGGAATTCCCTAAAGTCCTTTTAAAAGAGAAAAATTATTTGATGAGATGCAGGCAAGTAATATTGTGTTCCTATCTACCATAAGTAGAAATGCCTCTGCAGGTGAATTTATTTGAAAATGATTATCTGTTTCAGTATTTTTCTCATAGACCCAGAAAAAAACAGTCTCACATTTTTGCATAAAGCTTGAGGGGGACATGAGGCAACCCTTACCCTTCATAGCTTTTCCAGGTCAAGATACCAAATAGCAAGATGCCTAAAAGCACACCAATTCTAAACCAGCTATCTTTTTGGGAAGCAAGCTATGAAGCACAGTGTGCATCATCAGCATATTTTTGTATATTAAAATTTAGAAACAAACTATTACATGCATGCAACCTGCATATTTCTTCCTTTTAGCTTCCAGGATCTGTTTTCAAAACTAGGTCTGTGCAATTTTACTTCTTAATGCTGTAGGAAAGATAATGTGACATTTTATTGAATCAACAAATAATATAAATGTACAGAAGCTTTTAGATCCTTCTTACATGTACTGGTAGTTGAAAAATGGTTATCCAGACTAGTTTACTACTAGATACAATAGATACATAGATACAGTATAGATACGTCATTTTCCTGAAGACATTCATATCTTTAGCTAGCAGTTAATAAATGCAGTGTAAAAATATTGCTGTGACAGGAAGAGATGAAAGTAAACAAATAATCTTAATGCGTTCATACTGTATGAGAACATATTTAGTTAGGTGTGTATAAAGATTTCAAGTATAAAATGGAAAAGTGAACAAATGACACAGGAGAATATGCCCCCAAGAAACAGAGATAGCATAAAGGACAAATACTGCCAATATTAGAAGGCAAAAATCCCAGGGCCCAAACCAGGGGCGGGGCAGACTCCAGTTTTTGGTCATGCATATGCTGGGTATTAACCCCAGGTTTAAAAAGTTGATTGAGAAACGTGGCCAAATGCTATCCTATAAAAATATAACATATGGGCTGTCCCAAATGGAACCATACAGTGTGTTTCCAGAACAGGAGCAAGTGTCCATGAATTCTCCCTCCACATCGTCAGAATCCATGGGATGTGTTAGCAAGTTAACTCACAAACACTCCATGCCCCTAATAAAATCCACACGTTGCACGTAGTTCTCTGCCTGCCATGCTTCCAAGGGAATAAACATACAACTACTAGCTTTCTGCAGCAAGTTAAAAGGTGCAATCAGGGAGCGTAGGTACTTTACTAGGGAAAGAGGAGAGAAGACGAAGATAACAAAATTGAAATCTTTTAATTGAAATGTGGTTATAAAATTTTTAATTAAAAAGGAGAAGGTCTGCCTTGAAGTAGAAAAAAATAGTTGTTTGGTTGTCTGGAGTCTGCACTGCTTCACATTAAATCTGTTTGTCCTCTTTCCAATTGTGGTGAAACAAAAAGCAGAGCAGCCACAGCAATTAGGTGAAAAACTTGTCCCCTTCAATGACACCTCTTTAAGGTACTCACAGACCTAAGAAGAAACTGCACCACACATTTAGAAACTGCATTTCGTTTGACCACAGGAATCCCAGATGCTCTTTTTGAAAAGGACAATGGAAACTCTTTAGTGATCAATAATAAAATAAATCTAAGCAATCATGGTTTATGCTGATTAAATATATTTCACAACATTTTCGTTAAGTAAGAAATTCCTTCTCCTCATACCGTCTTTTCTCTGTTTCCACGCTCACTAGATCAGTCCTTAATTTTACTAGTTGCTGATGACTGACATTACATTTCCAATACTTTTCTATTAGCCTTTGCACTAAAAAATTGCATCTAATTCTTTATTTAAAAAAGATTTGATGAACTGTAAGATAAAAGTATATCTCTGCCAGCCTTTCACAAAAACACTGATTTTCAGATTCTGAAGACAGTTGCTTCTGATGGTGTGTAGAATAGACTGCTACTCTAATAAAATGTCTTTTCCACTCTGTTCTTCATATTCCTGAAGAAGTAAACAAATATTCTGATGAAATATGTGATGGGCAACGATGGGAAATGATGGAGTGAATTCTTTTAAGAACAAGGAAGTAAGTAATTTTTTGGACTTCATTTATTTCTGATACTTTCTGTTAAAGTTGATCTCACAAATAATCTCAGAAGAGATAGTGAACGTGCAGTAACAGAAACACTGGGGATTTATTTAGTTAAAAGGGTGAAAACTTTACTCCAGAATATTTTCTTGTGTTTCATTTAATTTGTGTTCAGACTTCTCTATTCGACATAAAGCTCATTCATAAAAGTCAGCTAAATGAAAATGTATGAAATGTTTTTGTAACTTTGAGGAAAACTAATGCTGAATTTTAAGTTCTGCAAAATTTGTATGTTTTGCCTCTATTTGATCTAAAGAAGAATGAAGTGCTGTAGCTTATGTAGTTTAATTCACAAATGGACCTAACAAGGCTGATTTTTCTCCTCTTCCACACCCGTAAGTTTAGAGCAATTTCTGTCTAGTTAAGAAAATTTATTCTGAAGGAGACCTCAGACAACTGTTTTTTTCATGTTTTTATAATCTTAAAGAAGTAGAAAGGACACTAAAATAATAACAAAATATTTATAACTCAAATTAGATGACAACCAGTTTCTATAGCACATGCAGCACATCATTAAAAATGCTTTAAAATAATTAGGCAGATACATCTATGCAGAAAGGCAAACTCCCAAAACTCTGCAATGACATTGGGAAAAACCTTGATTTTAAAACACAGTAAATTTGCCAGGCAACATTACACTGAATATAAAGAGAGTACAAAGCAAAATATAAACATTAGCCACATGTAAATATGTTTGCAGAACTTTCAGGATGTTACTACTTTTCAAACTGACAAAGTTTAATTTGACACCTTCTGTTCTAAAACCTTTGTTTCTATTCAAAATCACGCCTTTAGCTGCTATCAATCACTATGCTCTCTCTATTACTTAAAATACTGGCATGGGCCCTGGATAAACTGAAAATGCCATGCAGATGAATTCTGAGATAATATGTTCAAACCTGTTATATACAACACAAATCCTGTAAAGTTATGTATTGTAAACCTACATTTATTGGGAACTAAAAGTCTTAAATCCATCTGCTACAAAGAAAATACTGTTATGCACTTTCAAGTAACCAAGTACCATCTGCAAAGGTCTTGCTACAGTAAGCAAGAAAATGGTGAAAAAAAAAAAGATGCTAAACCTAAGATATTTAAAATAAATAAGAGTCTTCTGTCTGGTTTTCTGATAGGGATTTAGCAAAGAAACAGAAGACATTAAAGGAAAAAAAATGTGTGAAAGCTGAACTGCCAAACTAATGCAGGAAAAGCGCAAAGAGGATAACTGCCAAGCATTAGAGTCTGCACGACCCATGAGCACCCTTATTTTAAAGCATACATGCATTTTATCTATGTATCCAAATGTTATTTTATTCAGTCTGAGCTGAGTTTTGTTTAAATAAATTGTTCTGCTCTGTCATGTAGTGTCTAAAAAACTATTATTGCATTCCAGTATCTTTCATACTAAACAAGAAAAAAAAAAAAAAAAGATAATTGAAATCTGCATTTAAGGTGTAGATACCAATTCCAACTAGATCAAAGAGGGCAGCATTACCAGCATGAAAAATGCTTTCTGGGCAAAGCTTTCCAAGACAGCAATAAACAAGTCCAGAAAGAAAGGACTCTATGGTGGAGCAACTGAACTCTGTTGTTTGGTGACTTTGCTATAGCGATGATCATTTGCCAAATGTTTAATATTTTTACAGAAAAACTAACAAAGAATCAAACGTATTAAAAAAGAGCTGTAATTTGAATTCAAGAAGGCAAAACATTTTTCACTATCAATACTAAAATGTGAACAGCTTTTCTTTGGTATAGCATATCTGACATTATTTTGCATCAGTCTCTGGGGCATATAGTATAATAAAAATATATGGCGTTAGAAGAAATCAGTCTAAATAGGGAGGTGTTTGATACAAACATTTTAGCAGAAAGCTGAATTGCATTTCAGCATCTACTGTGAACAAAGACTAAGTACATAATCCATTAAACAGTACTTCGAACTCAAAAAATTGAGTATTGTAGACTAAACTAAAGTAGGCATTTTGAATGAGCACATTTTCAGCAACTAACTATAAAGCTAGCAATTTATCATTCAGCAAATAATTTTCTACTTTTAAAAGAATCTGTAAGTGTTACTTATGCTAATGAAGACTGTTTTTAATCTGCCCACAAACATGCTAAATAGAGGGCAATTTTTTTATTTACAATGCTGAAGGCACTCCAGTTTATAGAACACAGATATGAAATTACACTTGGTAAAATGGGCTCTTAATTGTCTGAGCAACCCAAATCCTTCACCTTTAACACAAAAGCTTGTAGACAAAACAAAGGAAAAGAACTCATGAACTAAACTTTAAATATTGACTTTGTCCATTCAAAAGCCGTCCAACTTGCTTTACAAATCTCAGTTTTGTTCCAAATAGCTGTGTTCATCATAGATATTTCCATTTCTTTTCAGAACAGAATCCACGCATAAAAGAGAAGAAAAAAGGCTAACATCACCACTACAATGTATGCATATAGTCTTAGGCTTCAGTATTAACTTGTAAGCTGTTCATTGTAGAGAAAGGTTGCTTTTGGAAAAGTCATAATACTTCGAATGAGATACATAATGGTAGCATAGAAGTACTGAAAGCATTTTAAATTATTTACTAGGTTAAAAGGGTGAAATGGTACTTTAAATACATCAAATTTCATCATCTGGGCCATTTTTTGGTGGCAAAGTGGTATTGATCTTTCCAAATGCTTAAAATTAACTATTTCCAGAAGGTCATTATTTGATTAAAGGCATTAAAGTTGAGGGCAAGAAATGATGCACTTTGTCTTCCTTCCCATTCAAATAATCATGTAATTTAATCAGAACTATCCCTTCATGTCCTGTAATAAAAATGTTTGTCTTAAGATATTGTTCTTTACCTAACATATTAACCTTTAAATGTTATGAAGTTCTTAAGAATAATCTCTGCTTAGCAAAGATTCTTCCATAATGCAATGAAGGATCTCCAGCATTTAAATTGATAAGGCCAAATTTCCCCTACGCATTGATTGGAAAACGCATTAAACCCTTCAACCGAGATTCCTCACAGTGTTCAACAAGATCAAAAATTCAGAGTTCAGAATACAGAAGCTCCTGCCTATGGCACTGTGAAGCAAAACATGCGCACATCGTTTCAGTACAAAGAAATAAAAGAAATAAGTAGCAATGGACTCTATTTTAGTTTATAATGAAAACGTGGTTTGCTCTACATTAGCTTATCTAGAAAAATGCAGCAGACAACCCATAATGTAGTCTATGAGTGGAGCATTTCATTTTCAGGCTGATATTACTGAAATCTGACTTCTTTCTGGGTGAAATGCTTGTGGGTTCGGACATGGGCACAAGTCCAGATGATCAGAGTGGTCCTTTTTAACCTGAAATATTCTTCTGGAATTTCCTGACTGTGGGAGAATTTATTCTGACTACAGATTTCTTTTTTGACTAAACTACTGAAGTTGCTCTGGTTATCCCTATGCAAAGCCGAGTAGACATGTATGTTTCCCAGATGAGATGAAGTCTGTTAGAAGAAAGACCACTGGATAAGTTCATAAAATTTTAAGGAAAAATAATAATCTATCAGGCTTAGTAGGTTTTGATAGTGAACAACATAGCCGTTATTGAAAAGCTTTTCATTTTAGCTTATCTTTTCAAGTACTTTTAAGAACTGATTTCAGTGAGGCACACGCTTTCAAGACATTTTGAAAGCTGCCATGAGCATTAAATAGTTTGGGATTTCTCTGTTTTACTCACAAAACTGTGCTTGTAATTCAAGAAGCAAAAGCTGCTGTTCAGCCTGATCCAGATGAGCAGAGCTGGTAGAATAAGAATGCCTCTTCTTGAAATGTGGCCTAAAGTGAAAATAAATGTCCCCAGAAATACGTTTGCTTTATTATTTTTTTCACACTAATCAGTTCTAAGTTTCAAGCTTTGCCTTTGAGCATTCAGCTAAATCAGAGAAAGTTTGAAACCTGAAGCTGTCCTTTATCTCCAGCTATTTCTGGTTTATCTCTTCTACTGGCTTTCATTACTAGAACATTGAAAGGGGAAGCCAGATGTGAATTTTAAGTAAATCTGTATCTGCCATCGTAATAGATGAGATTTAGTAAAACAAACAAACTGAAAACCCCACAACCGCATAGGGCTTTTCAGAAGAAAGGTAAACTTCACTAGCAGGAAAAACTTCCTTTGAAGAAACAGATTATGCCGTTTCCTTAAATTTCTTATCCAACCTATTATTCAGCTGCACCATCTGTCTACATGTTACCTCCACCTCTTCCCTGGGTTGGGAAGAAAAAAACTGACCGAGCTGCCAGCAGTGATGCTGACAGCATTTCATTGCAATTTTTTTTTGTGATATTTTAGGGGAAAAAGATTCCTAATGTCTCTTCTTCCCTCTGCCTTTTCTCCTCTCTAGCTGCAGCACTTACAAATTAAAGATGTCCTTCTATAGTAACCAACCAAACAAAATTAAAAAAAATAAAAATAAAAAAATATTTTTAAAAGGCAACTTGCTAAAGCAACCTGTAAAATTCAGTGACAGGCGGCAAACAAGTACAGAAACAAAATGACCTAGAGAGCTGGTTGCCCTGCTCCTGCAGTCTTGTCTGTCGGATCAGACCTCTCCCTGTGTGGAGCCCTGGTGCGTGGCTGAGAGCCAGCACTATGGAAAAACTTGTCGGCTTAAGGGCTGAGGCTGTATCAAAGCTGGTATGTGTGGTCCCCGGGTACGAACACTTGAGATGTACCAGCAGCTCATGGGAAGAAAAAACAGAACACTCCTAACCCACTAACTCTAAAACTGGTTGAAAACATAAATATCATTACTTTTTAGTTGTGTTCAGAAGGAATTAATAAACTAAATTAAGGGCTTCTCCCAAGTTCGGTTTCTCTGCTCTCAGCCTCCTCCACCTCTCTTTTCCCTTGTTCAAATGTATCTTTTCTACAGTATTGCCTTCAATTGCCTAGCAATGATAGGCACAAGCTCTAATCAAAAACATAATATGCATTCCTTTGAAAATCTTACATAAAATGCAACTACATTCATATGTAAAGAGAAGGGAAAAAGTAATAGATGCAAAAACAGTGGGTGAAGCTTTATTCTGCCTTCCTCTACTCCATATCCATCCTTTTGCACACACACAATCCAATTGGCATCGTAACCACGAAATACGCAGGATGAAAATGAACTTCACAATAATAAAAAAAAAAGAAGTATATATTAAAAAAACCCACACACAAGAAAAAACTGCTAATTATTAAATAAGTCAGTCTTAGTCTGGTACATTACTTTTTATGGTATAGGCACATAAAATGGGTCAGTAGGTTTCACAGAGGGTGACTGGTAATATATGGCCCTTTATCTTTCATTTAAGTAGGGAGAAGTACTGATTTCACTGCAATACCAATGCTTCCCTTGAAAGTAAATACAACCCTAAATCCAACCATGACCCTTAATAGCCCATATTTATTTATTCTTAAACGTGCAATCAATTTTTGTATGGAAGTTATATCTACAGTTTAGCTAGAGAAGAGTCTTTAACAGAAAGAGCCTGGCAGTTTTAAAAATCTTTTTTAGTACTATCAATTTACAACTGAGCTGCAAATGTTTATTATTATGTTGCTTATGGAGATTTAACATTTGCTTTGGGGGAAAGACCTCTGGTTAAAAGGCTGTAGGGCCAAAGTGTCACTTCCGCAATTACTTCAAACATGTGCACATCACGTTGTTAGATTTATTTTTTTTTAAGCTTATAATTTCCCAGAGGGAGTAATTTAAATCTGTGGCTCCTCGTCATATGCCTTTTTCTTTCCAGAATTCATTTTGGATCATAGGAAGATCCGCAATGCACTGAAGAATCACACAGTTGATGAGATGTGTCAGTCCAAAAAACATGTCTCAAAAGTGCTCCTCACACATCTCCGCACACATTTAGGTCCTAAATCTTTTCCTCTATATTTTTAATTCAGCATTTAAATACATTGCGAAGATTTCTTTTAACATTTTTCGTGCAGTTCAGCTGGGTCCTGCGGGTCCAGATCTGTTATGAACAACATGCAATGCTCTGATCATGTCAAAAATGAGGGAGTCCTAAAAAAACTGAAACCAAACCTGCCCTTAACTTTCCACATTTTGTTAACCACAAAAATGGTCAGAAAACGAAGGGTGTCCACTACCTCAATGCATTTTAAAAAATGTTTAAAATTTATGCCTGTGAAAGACAGAAACTTAGGTGAATGAGAAAGAAGCCAGCAGAAACAAATATGTCACACATGGAAAAATAAAGGCAGCAAAGCCCTTGGAAAGCTAAAATCCCCCAAATTGTAGAGTGGCTGCTTGGGGCATCAACTTAAAAGTACAGGAAAGCTGGAGCAAAGGGAAGATGGAGTGAAGGGTTTGACCCTCCTGGCTGTGGCTGGGAGCTAACAGCAGGGTGCTATCAGGTGGCTTGTCCCCATGCTGGACAAGAGCAGTCACAAAGAATAAGTTCTCTGGGAAGTGCAGTGCTGAGTGTCAGGCTTTTTTTTTCACTGAGCAAGAAGAGACAGTGGGGTTTGTCCCTCCTGCCTGCCCTGAAGAAGTTTGAGCCTTTGGTTTCTCTCTCTGTAGTAAGTAACAAGAATAAATGGATGCTAAGAGATGAAGTGAGCCAGCTGCCTTAAATGAAAAATAAAATGAAAAAATAAAAAAAATAAAAAATAACTTTTTATTTAAATAGCATTGTGTACCATTACACATATTACACTAGAGATGCTAAGTACCCTCATATATATAACTAACACCAGGGTTCAAAACATCAGGGAATTCTGCTTGGGCCTCTCAAACCAAGCACCCATACTTCACACATATCCTGACTACTATTTTCATTGTCTTCTCAAATGACATCCTGCAGTAAGGGAACTTGATGCTGTACAAGAATAAAAGTAAGAAAACCATGGAATAGCCATGTGAATTCCAAATAAAATTTGGAAGATGTAAAATTATATATATATTTGGAAATTTGATTTTTTTCCCCCCAATTTCCTAGTCTATTCATACTACTGATATTCATATATCAGTAGTTGGAGTAATTCATAACCAAAAACTATGAAGTTTGACTTAGAGGTAAAATTTGAGGAAATTGAAAATGGACACAGTAAGAAATTGTCAGAAGTAGTTAAATTAGAAATTATCTACATTAAATTGTTGTCTCCTTCCTCACCATTCACCTCACAATCTTGTCACATTCTTTGGGGTGTTGAATATTTTGAATTATGTGGTGTAATGATAAGGGAGAAAACATACTTATACTCTTCCTTTCTTCTCCCTTAGCCCAGCAGCTCTTCTCCTGAATTTTAACAGGTCACTTGTTTAGCAAATTGTTTCTCAGAGTGCTGCTGTTTGCAGAAGATGCCTTTATCTCTGCAGTGGCATGTTTCATAGTGCTCTGTTTCTCAGGACGAAATTTCCCCCGCCATTTCCTGTTTAGCTTGTTTTTAAATGCTTTAGTTTCCCCATGTTAAAAACCCAATATACTGAACCCTCAGAAGCCCACAGCTCAGTGATCTGCCTACTGCACAGGCAATCTGAGGAATGAAGAAGGAGTGGGGATACAGGTGGGATGCCCTATATGCAGCTATATAACAGGCGACAGTAGTGAAACAGGGGAGAAGGATGGGTAGAAAACCAAGAAAATGTTGAGAGCGTAGATGGGAGATGAATGGGATAGGAAGAAGTCAAAGAAAGGCTAAGAGGAGAGCTAGCAGGAGGAGTGAAGGTGGAGAGGAAAACAAAACAGAAGGTGAGGATATTAAAAGCAGAAAGAGAGATTAAGGAAATCCATCCTGCCAGAAACAGCACCTCTTGTCAGGCAGACAGCAGGTGCTGCCTGAGGAGGAGCTGATTCATGCATCTGGAGAGCAGGAACCAAAACACCTCTACCTAGGGAAGGGAAATTAGAAATAAAAGATTTAAAGAAATGAAAGCTGGATTTCTGGATCCTTAAGAGAAACCTGACAGTTCACATTCTGCGTGATCTCATCTCCTGTGAGTCCTTCCTTCCCTTCCGACTTATTTTGCAAACATCTGCAGTCAGGACACCTTTGGGGCTCCTACTTCCCTTACAGAGGTTGCCTGCTCTGTGACCAGGCTGTGGGGTGTCTGGGTAGCCAAACTGTCCTCTGCAAATTGTGCCATCAAAGTACACTACCCCGGCATACCTTTTTTCAACCAACTTTGAGCACATCTCATGCACTTTCAATACTGCCACCACATCACAAGTAACTGGCAATGGATAAAATGATCTCTGACTGTAGCCACTTATTTCAAACCTCCTCTGGAAGTCCTATTACAAATTATGTTTGATGAATTTCTCTCAGCTGTGCTGCACCACTCATCCTGTCTGACAATACCTGCAGAATCTTTCGGGGAATCCATTCAGTTGCACTCCACACTTACGTTTTTTCCCTGCTGTAAGGATTGGTAGAACTTTCTATCAAAACTGTCTAATTGTTTTCTTTGTGTAGAAAAACTAGCCAATGGTGATCTACTAAAGGGGAAATGGTTTTAAAAATCCTTACTAAGTATTAAAGGCTGTTTAAGGTGGGGGAGTTTAAAAGCTGAACCAAAAAAAAAAAAAAAAAAGATTTTCTAAAAAAAGTTATCAATTCAAAGGCAACATCTTGATTCATAAAAACTAATCATAATCTGTTTCCACCAGAAATACCAGAATGTTTTCAATAAAACAAATCAATTTTCTCTTTGCCAAAATTCTCGCTACTTTGACAATTCTTTAAAAAGCAGCATGTTTTCCCCAGAGGAGGAGGTAAATAGAAGAGTTAGTGCAGAGTCAAAATCCATGGAGAAAAACTTGGGCAGAGGATTTTATTTTCACTAAATTCAGGTGGCAGCTAAGGCTCCATTTTTGGTTAGCGAGGTGTTTGCTGGCATGTTATTTTGAAAAATAGCACAGTAGGATGACTTCTTTAATAAGTGGGCATAAAAAACAGAGATTAGAAAGTCTCAGAGTGAGAGGCAAGCCCCCTGTGTGATATCCAATGTCTTTGCCAAAGCAAGGAAGGTTTTTAATAAAGGTCGTGGAGAAATAATCTCCAAAGAAAGCAGCGTTTCTTCACCCCTATATGTTTACCCTTTTATTTCACTGCTTTGCAGCGCAAGGCAGACCTCAACACACACACAAAAGGAAACAACAACCAAAGGGGAAAAAAAAAAAAAAGAAAAAAAAAAGAGCCTGAAATTTTAGTTACACCACATGTGGTTTTCATTTGTGAAAAATGAACAAGCTGTTTGTGGTTAAACTGTCTAATCTGCTGTTATCAATCTAGCGCTGCATTCAAGATTTACAGGATACATCAGCTTCTGTGCCACATTAGCTGTAAAAGGGAGAGGGGGTGGGAGGAAAAAGGAGGAGGAGAGAGTTTATCCTGAGGAATAATATTTCCAATGCAGCCACACTCACACTACATCTGGTTGTGCTGGTAGCGGCAGTTAAATTGAAATATTTCACAGCGTGTGTCAGAAACATGCAGAATGGTAATTATGACAGATCTGATTAAGCCTGAGTGCCACTCGCTCCCCGGCCAGCTCCGGTTGTGCAGGTGTGACCTTGTGCGTGCCTGCGTGTGTAAATAAAATTAATTACAAGCGAGAGGGCGAAGGCTCCGGTGACATCACAAAGCGGAGAAACTCCCAAGGGGGAGACCTAATGGAATATTTTCCCTCAGTCTAATAATACAGTTCATATTGACTTGAGGTAATTAGTGGGATCATTAAAGCAGTTTTCCCGGCGTATTTGGCTGCCTGATCAGATTAGTGAAAATGTTCTTCAGAACAAGCCCTGTGTGGTCTGCCAGGGAAGGAGGAAATAAAAAGCAACAAAGCATATTTTGGAATGATAAGCAGCGCTGGACTCCTCGCAGGGCACTTTGCAGGGCTGCTCATGGGAGCCTGGCTGCCCCGCTCTCTCAACCGTCTCCATGCTTTCATCCCACCCGCATGTGGCCCCGCTTCATGGGATCCGAGACTTTTTTTAAATTTGTATTTCTCTATCCTTCTAAATTATCATTCTGCATCCCTCATTACTTAAAATCAGGTAAAAGCCCGGAGGAAGCACTCGCCTTGGACCAACTGCCTTAGGACAACCGGGGGAAGAAGAGAATAAATACAAGATCGGCTCCCCCCAGCTCTCCTCAAAAAGCTGATAGGCCACGGTTAAAAGGATTGCAGGCGCCGGATTGAGAATTAGTAACATTTTCATTTCCTAATGAGCTTACCCCAGCAAAAAAAAAAAAAAAAAAAAAAAAAAAAAAGGGGGGGGGGGGGGGAGAAAAAAAAGAAAAAGTTTCACTCTAATATAAAGTCTTCCATGGTAGCAGAACACAGAGCTCTAATCAAGAAATGGACCATTTGTTTAAAAACAGTCTATTGAGCATGCTCTACCTTGCAAATGGAATATGCCAAGCTCTGTCACAGATGGCAAGCTTTGACAGTTCCCATCCGTAGCGTCGATACTCGACAGTTCAGCACAAGATCAGTGACATTCTGTCTCATTAGAGCCACGCTAATTATCACAGCTAGTTTCAGGGGAAACCATGTGTTGCAATGGTCAATTTGAAGGAGTCTGTGCATCAACAAACTGGTAATAAGGATCAGACACCTTATTATATGACAGCATGCTGCCTATGATCTGATTTACTGAATCAGAGGTACTGAGGCAACACTGAAGCCTGATGGGTTATGGAATCATGTGTACACAATGCATATCTGAAATGTGCTTTAAAAAGAAAAAGGAATTATATAGAAACAGCACAAATAAATTTTTTTAAAATTGGAAAGCTATGATAATGACATCTTTCATTTGTCATTAAGACATAAAGAGCTATTCAATATATCGTCTACCCGCCTTATCTTTAATCAAATCAAATAAGATAAATAATTCAAAATGAAAACTGTAAAATTATGGATTATGCTAAATTATAATTCATTCCGTACTCTGACTTTTCAGTTGCAATAACATGTACCAAACATTCCTTATGTTGTGCCTTCTTGCTTCCTTAACAGAATTCTGTATTTTGTGAAGAGTTTTCTCTACTTGGCTCTCTTTTGTCATTTGTACATTTGATGACTTAAACTTGCAGCTTTCCTCGCTTTTTCCCCATACCCTGATCCTTCCATAGGGTCAAGCCACCAAACCCAGAATCTGGTTACCTGTGAACTGGGACCGCAACTTGTTGGTGCCCAGCAGCCCCAGCCCCATGCCTGGCAGAGACACACTGTAAAAAGGAGCTATGACAGTGTTAAGCATTAACTCCTAAATAGCACAGGGCAGGTACGTACTGCATTCGTCTGGGAAATCCCTCCTTAGGGCTCAAATACTTCCTGAAATTGCCATCAGCTCCTCAACCTGCCCCAGGAGACTCTTGCCAGAGCTGTCTGACCCCACACGTAGGGCATGTTCAGGAAGCCGCTTTTTTATACATGTGTCAACATACCCAATATTTACCCTATTTGCAAAGGGCTGGCAGGCCCTGAGGAATGGTTTGAAGTGGTCAATATTGTCCTTTCTTATGAGTGAAGTATTTTCCATGCCGAACCTTTTCTTCACTGGCTTCAACTCTATCAGTGTTGGTTTTTTTTTCCCCTGCATGCAGATCTGTGTGGGCACACTGATGTGAACCACCTAGAGGTTTTAAGGCAGTTTCTCTCGGGTGCACCACTCCTGACTCAAGAAGCCACTTTCTACTTTTTATGAGTGGGAAACAAAACTTGCTGAAAACAACCTGCTTAACCAAGGTCATCTCCATAAAATGGAGGCGACCAGGACTGACGCTGGTCCTACTCCACTTCTACCTGGATTGAGCAATAAGTCCGCTAACTGAAATTCATTTTTCTATCATCTGAGAAAGAATTTTTTAAAAACATTCCTAAAAGAATTTCCTAAGGTTTTAGCCTTTATTTCTGAGAAGACATTATGTAAACAAAATTGAGACAAGGGCAGAGGAAGAGCCTAGAGTGCTTTTCTTTTGTCGCTGCAATAGAAATCCAAAAACCTCCTTCCTCCTGACCTGGGTGAGGTAGAACACGCTGACTCTGCCATATGATATTTTGTGAAAGAAGCAAATCAGCTTTATCTGCCAAGTTTCACAGTTTCACTGAATGACACGCCACTTTAATGGGGCCATTCTTGATCAAGCACAGGAGCCCATCTTGCCTTCTCAGTTCACACTCTTTCTCTCCTGTCCCTGCTGACACCTGATCCCATCCCAGCTCCTGCTGCTCATGGCATGTCTTCAACTGCCAGAGGAATCACCAGGGGGTCAGGGGGAAACGTTAAAGAAAAGGAAAGGACTCAGCTATATGGGGGAGACAACACAGAAGTGGGGTGAAGGACAGAACCCCAGGCCAGGCCACCCCAGGACTGCATGAGGTGCAGCCTCCTGAGGAAGTAGCTTTGAGAATAAATGGAGACCCCCCTTCTAAAGCCACACTATCACCAGAGATTTACTCCTGGTGATAAAAAGGTTTCTTTTCCCCCCTCTGAAGAACGGTTGAATAGATCGTTACATATCTGTGGTAATGGCATGTTACATCTTTGTGCCAGATCCACAATGCCGTGTTTGTTCAATGTGGGAAGCTATTTAAAAATGACTTTCCTATTAGAGTATATAGCTTAGTCTCTAGATGGAAAAAGCCAGATCAAAGATATAGCATTTATAAAACTGCTGGTTAAAAGATAAAAGTGAGATAACAGACATCAATTTTTCACTATAAATCTCTAGGTTTACTACAACATTAAAATTTCCAGCAAAAGCAGAGTTTTATATACCTGAACTCTAATGGCCTATTCTGAAAATATTTATGTCAGGAAAAGCACAGTATTTGCACACCAAAAGCAATTTTAGTGCCAATGTTTAGCATTCCCTTCCCATTTAACTCCTTCCAATCTACTCACAAGTGGGAGATGTTCTTTTCAATGCCTACTCTGTGCTCCCTCCTAGGTACAGCTTCAGAGGAGGGAATTCCAGGTGAATACTAAGGCCAGAAGGAAACACTTCTCATAGAATTTCACCGCACAAAATAATTGTGTGATGGCTTAGGGTGGAGTCTATAGCATGTTCTAAACCACTGTACTTCCATGCTTTGCATGCAGAACTGCTCATTGCAAAGGGTATAACCGCCTAACAGAACAGAAAGCCAGGGACAGAGGGACAGGAAATTAGGCAACATTGTGCAACAGCTTAAAAGTAACAGGTCAAAACTCTCTTTAATTACATAAGGATTCTGAAATTATGGCTAATAATCTATTGGTTTTATTTTGACATTAAAATCAGAACATGTTCATAGGAGACCCAAGCGTCCCAGCTGCCAAAGGCTTCAACACACAGGCATTTTTATTCAGGGAGGACAGAGGGTGTGTGACACCGACTTGCACATGCACAGTAATCTTCAGCACTGCAGATGCAGAAAAGTACTCATTTTACCTATTTATTCTGCAATAAACCTATTTAGGAATAATAATACAAACTAACAGCTATATACTACAGTCCACAGGACTCTCAGAGATGTGGAAGTTGTGGTATCACCTCAGTTTTTGCAAATTGCAATTTCCTAACTTTAAGAAAGATTTAGCAACATAAGCTGATTTTCAGAAAAGTTTTGCTTTTTTTCCCTACTTCACACTATCTTTTCAGGGTAAGGCATAGAAGTTACTTCTCAAAACATAGCAAGCATACAGGAGCTCTACAAGTCTCTACTTCCCTTATCTCTCGAGGCTCCTAGGTTTGTGGGTTTTTGGTTTTTTGTTTGTTTGTTTGTTTTTATGGAATAGAATTAGATTTCAGCATCTGTCACCATCAAAAAACCCCCTCATCGCCGGCTCCCACATGAAAACATTGTAACCAATGCACAGCTACTGAACCATGATGCCTTAATGATCATTACACAAATCAACTTTTTTTATTTGAAGTAACGAAATTAAGAATGTGCTCTCAGAATTATTTGAATCAGACTATTGGGTAATAAATTTAATAAAACGCCAATGTGATTAAATTCTAAAAGTAATGCATACTACACAAAATTCTGTGTGGATTCTTTTCGTTTGACTTATTCAGGTGTGCTGATTAAATTTTAGCAAACAATATTGTTAGTATTTACCCCTCTTCCACTAAAAAAACCCTGTGAGTAGAAACAAAATGTGGTAAACATTTCAGTCTTTCATTTCTATATGTTTTTCTAAAGCTCTCTTTTCAACATAACCTAACAAAAAATATGAAGGCCTACTGGGCAGACCAAATGCAATAAAAACATAAGACTTCAAATATTGACACTAGATGTTTTGCAGATCACAATTCTAAAACCCCCCAAAAGATAGTATGTATTTAAGTAATTTGAAATATTATCTTGCTCAGCTCCTTAGTATGAACATTGTAACTTTTAAGGGATGTATTTTGATTTTAACAGAATCTGAATAAGATAAGATATTGATCCTGAAATATATAGGAATTTTTGAAATACAGACTGTGTGCATTGCTATATCGGAAAAGAATCCAACCAGGAGGAACCTACTAGCTAAGTACCCAAACTGATTCAAATCCATTTTTTCAGGAGAGCCAAGTGGCAGTTTTTGACTGAGTCGGCAGCAAAGTACACTGTGAAACTGCAAGTATGCAAATCCTCACTCTTCTAGGGCAGAGCATGATCTCACTGATAGCACTGCAATCTCTTCCTGCTTCCGTCATCCCATCCTTGTGCTACGACCTCTGCTGCATCCAGGTCAAATATGAGGACCACGCGTGGCCCCCGGTGCACCAGGCAACTGTTGCCAAAGGCACTTACACAGCACAAGGGAGGATGCTTGATTTTTACCTCGGCACTACCTAAATAGAAACTTCTGTAGCACATCATTTAATAGCCCTTCTGTTCAAAGTGCTCTACTCAGCAGAACATTATCTGCAGTCTCCCGGCTCAGGCAAGCCCAGCCACCTTGCAGATGCTAGCTGCTTAGTTAGACACCCAATCTAATACTGACAAAAAACAGTTTCTGGAAAAATAAAAATAAAAATAAAGCCCTCCAGCAAACTTTTATCTTTGTCCACCTGGACACTGTTTTCAGTCACATACTCTTTTGTGCCATAACCCAGGACTTTAATCAAGTTAATCAAGTTTCTACATACAAAGCAAGAGAAAAATAATATTGAATTTTCATTGGTGAGGTTAAAAATGAAAATTTTTAACCAACACATAATTTTCTACTATGTGTTTCTCCAGACTTTGTATTATAATTGGAAGTGATTATCCCAGGTTCTCCACTCTGGAGTGAGAAACCAGTATCCTCAAATTAAAGAGAACAATGAACCATAAGATCCTCTTAAAGAATGTGTTTGAGCAAGTCTCTAGTTCATGCAAGAGAGACTTCTTTGCCCCTAGAAATATTTCTCTTTACTGTTGACAAGCTTAAATGCAGATTTTTTTGCATGAGAGATTTCCTTTACTATACATGGCTTTCCTACATTTTTTTTTTAATTATTTATTATTTTTTATAAATACTGATTATCTGACTAGTACTCAACTGTTAAGAGAAGATCAAACACATTCAGTTTACCTATGAGGTTACTTCTGTGAAGCAAGCTTTTCGTAAAATGGCACTTCGGCTAAATACAGCCTTGAGATCTTGCTAAATAAATAAATTAACATTATTTTGCTTAAATACAGGACAAAAAACAATCTCTGAAAATAAAGACAATCCCCACAATGAATTGGAAGAGGACTGTTTTCTCTTGTTTGTTCAGTATACCCAGTAGCACAGTCTGCACAGGATTCTAAGTTTTTGTACTAATGCTCTAAAAAAAAAAACCTATTTCATCCTTTGGAAGCTTTTGTTCTTCTAATGCTGATTTTAAAAGGGATTAACTGTTTCTTTTCAAATCAGAATTGGAAGAGCTTTTCCAGCTAGAAATTTTAAGATTACACCCTTAAATAAATACAGTAAGATACAAACTCAGATCAAAAGAACATGGACCAACAGCTGAGATTCATACCTTAGTTTTGTGGAGAACAGCAAAGGGAAGGGAAAGGTGTAGAGAACGGACAGTTCTCCAGCCCCTGGTCTTGACATGTAAATAAAGACATCTGAGGAGCACACAGGTTGGGAGCTGCTGTAACATTCTATCATAATTAGAAACATTTCGAGAGCCCTGTAATTTCCAATCAAAATTACAGTAATTTCTGATATACAAGCCATGATTCATGACAGAAATTTTACATTCCATGGGAGATTATAGTGGCCTGATGTATGACACACTGAGTACAGCACTAACATAAACAATTCAGTTTAATGTTTAAACAGCACTTGGTGTTTAGAATCCCACAATAAAAGAAACATATTATTGTAGAAATTATCACTTTGACAGTGATTGAAGGGTAGGCAGGCATGTGGCCCATAAAGCTGTAATTTTTACAGTCCACAGCTTGAGTTTAATCATTTTGATATAACATTTCCAAACTATCCCTTTAAATGCTCCTTACAACATATAACTTAAGAGACAACAACCTTTCTGTACAGTGAAATGGAATAAATTCCAAAATGTGAATATCATAAAAGTCAAAGGTCAAATAAAATTAAAAAGAAAGCCAACACTGAAATCCTGAAAGCACAAGAATGAAGGCACAATTAACTGATCACTGACAGTTTACCCTGGAAGATGCTGTGTTTTCTAGGAAGAAACTTTAGGAAAGTACAGGATAAGTAACTGCCTGGACTTAACAACTAATCTGACATGAAAATTTAACATTGCAAGCACCGGTGTCTTAACTCTTTCTATCAAGTGTTGACATAGCAGTGGCTTTAGTTGCACCCATTTTTCTATACGTTTTCTCAACTTGCATCTTGAGTACATTCTCAGTTACATTGATCCTTCTGCATACTCCAGTGATGTTTCTCAGAGGACATGTCACTTATGATAATCACATCAACAAGTGCTCGCTGATTTCCCTCTCCTGCCACTCAACTTGACAGAAATACTTCAGTTAAAGAAAGCAGGATAGAAAACCACACAACAAAGACTTAAAACAGAATGTACAATAAGTGTATGCACACACAGGTATCCATGCAGCCATCCTATTCCACAGAGACTATACAAGCTTTCTTAGATGTAACTGGTCTGACTGTAATGTGTTTTTTTTTCTATACACAGACAGTTCTGCCCCACCTCTGGTGCACATCCTCAGAACTGGGTCTGCTTCACTGATCCCCATTTCTGACTCATTTGAGCAAAAATCAGAACTCAGGCATTCCTCATTACAGCACAGAGAACTGCGAGATACCAAAGCTCTGTGTCTGCTTTAGCACCACTGTAGATGGACTGAACACAGCTTTTGTTTATGAAACAAACTCTTTCAGAATTGCCTGACTACAGAATAAAAGGTACCCAGTCCCTACCTGGGACTTACAGAACCTCCAAACTGTGGCACTGTGCCATCAGGCTAACCCACAGCCAGTCACTAAAAATTACACAGAAACAGCTCAAAAACAAATGGGGAGAAAAGTAAGGCTGCTGCGCCCAATGAATTTTACCTGGCTTTTGGTTGCTGCCACCTTTGCAAACAGTGCTTGAGACACCTTAGCTCTCTTCATTTCCTGCTGAATCTCATCATAAATGGAAGCATTAATGTTCATGGAATTATTTTCTGTTTTTCCATTCCTCTCCGTAGCAATAGTAGCAGTTTTGACCTGGAAAATATATGTTATGAGACAATTTTCATTATGGAATAGTCGTTTTCCTCTCATTTCCTCCCTAAACAGTTCCCCTCACCATTTTTTTCCTTTTATTCAATACTGCTCATACATTCTTTCACTTTGTTGAAGACTTAGAACTGTAAATTCTGACAACTGGGAAATGAGAAAATTCAGCATATTTTAACAGGTGAATGCATCTGAAATACTTACCATTAGTTGACCACTGTCAATTTCCATGTCATAAAAAAAATTATGTGCAAACCTGTCAAACAGTCTTGTAGAGACTTGTGAATCTTTATGAGATTTCTTTGCCCCACACAAATTAAGCAGAAATTATAACTGTGGCACAAAATAATCTCTACTGAAATAACTAAAAGAACAAAAAACAAACAAACAAAAATACACCTAAACAAGTAAATAAATATTCACTGTTCTCATCCAGTACACAATAGCATGGTAACATAGAAAATCTGTTGCTTCAGATTTAACTTTTTAAAATATTGTCTGATTGGTTTAATTCCTAAGTTGTTCCTTGAAAAAAAAAAAAAAAAAAAAAGGCAATAATTCAATAATTTAAGATTAATGCATATTTCAATCATACATGAAATCAAAATAAGGCTTTCTTAAAACTCTTAATTCTTGATGCATTTCCCTTACATACTTCAGATACATATTTTTTTCAATTATTTATTCTTGAAGCCTGGCTTAAAGAAATACACAAATAAGACAGAATAACCACACTACCACCCCTTCCGTGTTTGTTGCATCTGCAGTTTATGTGCTACCAGTTGAGAGGTACAAAAATCAGCAGGTTCTCTGAGAATGTCTCAGAATATCCCTACAATATTCTAAACAGCTAAGGAAAGCACCTTTCTTTAGCAGCTCCTCTTGCAGCACTTGCCTGAGATTAGTGGACCTTCAGAGGAGACGAAAGACTGGATTTCTGCCAAGAACCCTCAAGGTGATGATGCAAAATCAAACCTGCAGATTTCAGTTCAAACCTGCTGGTTCATACTGAAGTTGTTGGGAGCTGAATTAATTTAGCCATCCGGAAGTTAGCTGTCTAGTCCAAGTTAGTCATCCAAGCTACCTCTAAGTTTAATGAACAGAGCCAGGCAATTCCAGAGGGTGATTCAGCCCGCTCTCAAGGATGCATCTAAAACCAGTTTCACTATCAGTTAAATCCAGTGTAAGTCAGCATCTTTCTGTGCTCTTAAGTCCCTTTGGGTTCAAAGGGAAATCATGACAACACAATAATTCATCTTCTAATCTCACTTTACATGAGCTTTCATGTCACAGGTCTCACAACAAGAGAAGCAAAGAGTTTTGGATGAGGGACATATTTAGGAAAATCAACACTCCTAGAAAAGTCACGCTCAATTTAGCTTAACTATCCTCCATGGTACTTTTAAGATAAAATAATCTAGCCTAGAAACTGGGAGTGCATGCCACTTTTGCTGAGCCTGATTTGTCTAGCACGCATTTACAGAGCTGTGCTAATGCATGATCATTACCAGCAAATGTGAAACCTCAGCAAGGACAAGGTGCACGCATCCACCTGCCTCCTACTGGCAGGCATTGGCCTTTCTGGTGTCTGAAATCAGGAGTCCTTAATCAGAAGGAAAATGGAGAAAAAAATCCCTGATTTCAGCAGAGTTTATCAAATGTCATGGTTTCGTCTGCAAAAAACTGGCACTTTGCAGGAGCAACCTGGAGAGTTGCTTTTTCTGCATTGTGGCATTTTATGTGTGATGCTGCAGCAGAGGATGGCCAAGCTTGGGTCGGTGGCTGCTCAAAAATGTCTGAGGAACCAGGCAACAAGCAGCATGAGAAGCAGTGCCATGAATCTCCTCTTCTTCACACTTTAGGGTGGGGAAACACATGCCTCATGCTGACCAAATTAGCACAGGATTGCAAGAGAAGTTCATCTCTTGAAAACCATGCAGTGATACAATTTGAAAATTACAAAATCAGTGGCAATTTTATAATCTTTAAATGAAAAGTACTCACTAAAAGATAACTGATGACCAATAGGAACATGAAGTTTACTACTGGAGACAGCAGTCTCTGCGAACATGTAAAAATCATGCTAAATTAATTAGAAAACTAAAAGTGATGGCTTTGTTAACTCATCTTCTTGGACCAACGATTTAAATTTTGGTGAAGTTATCCTTCCAAAAGAAACACTTGTAACTAATCTTGTAAGGTCCACAGAGAAAGATAAAAGGATGAAAAGTACTGTCCTAGGATGTATAATGTCATGGCATATTTTGGGAAGAAAGCTATTTGCTCTTGTGATCCTAATCAAAATGTCTTTTCTGTAAGCATGTCGGATTTTTGATTACCACTCAGCTTCAAAAGACAGCTTCATGTTGTAGTAGTACTTCATACAACGCTGAAATGAGCTGTAGAGCGAACAGCCAGATCATTAAAAACCAGAACTCATACACCTCATTGGAGACAATTTATATCGTGACTCTTGGTCTACACTTTTCCACGTGCAATTTAGTATGGATATGCTTTTAACCTAAGAGAACTATTGAAAATCCTCATTCTGGTTGACAAATCACATCTATTTTTACACAAGACAATAAACTCAATGGCATCTAATGTGTCACTGAAGTTAAAAAAAAAAAGAAAAAGGCTCATATTGCCCTATTGCCTTTTGCTGATATTGAATTGGAAAATGAACAACAGAAAACACTAATATCTGCATCAAAATGCCATATTAGCCCACATATCTTCAGGAGAATGAAAGTCTTAAATTTATAAAATGGTAGGCTTGGGGATTATCGAGAGTTGTAGTTGTAGTTCACAGTCATATTCCTTCCCTCTCCACTTTACATCACTGGCCAAGTATAAAAATTCTTCCCCTGCTTCTTAACAGTTTCTCTTTAAAGATCAGGTATAGACTGCAACTGGACTAGATGGACCATTGGTCTGCTCTGGTCTGATGAATTCCATGCAATAATGCTAATTAACCTCTTGGAGAATATCCATACATAAAACTGTTTCATAATTTATACGTAGCAAGCATCTAGCCTGCTGTGTTGAATTTAGAATTGAGTTCAAGCTAGAGGCTGTTTGAAGCTGACTTGAAAAAACACCCTCCTCCTCCTCCTGAAAAAGAAAGGAAAGGGAAAGGGAAAGGGAAAGGGAAAGGGAAAGGGAAAGGGAAAGGGAAAGGGAAAGGGAAAGGGAAAGGGAAAGGGAAAGGGAAAGGGAAAGGGAAAGGGAAAGGGAAAGGGAAAGGGAAAGGGAAAGGGAAAGGGAAAGGGAAAGGGAAAGGGAAAGGGAAAGGGAAAGGGAAAGGGAAAGGGAAAGGGAAAGGGAAAGGGAAAGGGAAAGGGAAAGGGAAAGGGAAAGGGAAAGGGAAAGGGAAAGGGAAAGGGAAAGGGAAAGGGAAAGGGAAAGGGAAAGGGAAAGGGAAAGGGAAGGAAAGGAAAGGAAAGGAAAGGAAAGGAAAGGAAAGGAAAGGAAAGGAAAGGAAAGGAAAGGAAAGGAAAGGAAAGGAAAGGAAAGGAAAGGAAAGGAAAGGAAAGGAAGGAAAGGAAAGGAAAGGAAAGGAAAGGAAAGGAAAGGAAAGGAAAGGAAAGGAAAGGAAAGGAAAGGAAAGGAAAGGAAAGGAAAGGAAAGGAAAGGAAAGGAAAGGAAAGGAAAGGAAAGGAAAGGAAAGGAAAGGAAAGGAAAGGAAAGGAAAGGAAAGGAAAGGAAAGGAAAGAAAGGAAAGGAAAGGAAGGAAAGGAAAGGAAAGGAAAGGAAAGGAAAGGAAAGGAAATGAAAGGAAAGGAAAGGAAAGGAAAGGAAGAAAGAAACACTGAGAAACAAAAAGCCCTCAATATGCAAACCTTAGGACTTGGGAGGGGAGGTAGAAAAAGTATTCTTTTTGGATAGAAAAACAAAACAAAGCATAATCTCCCATCTTATCTATGCTTAAACACAACCTCTCACTCCACTCACACATATAGCCACATTTTCTGTTTAGGAAACAAATCGTAGATTAGCTAATTTTTTAATTTTTTTTTAAATAGTAATCAAATTTTGCAAATACTAACTGAATAAGGGAGCATTATTTTATAAGCGTAACATTCTGAGAATCAGAAACTCAGTTGGCCATCTCCCTATCACCAATCAATTTAGTCATTTAAAAATACCTGGAAAAAAAATAACACATCCGTCCCCTCCTGGTCTGCCTAGATACATATCTTCTCATCAAATAAAGCCAAGTACAGTGGCAAAAAATTCAGTATTCATTTGATTTTCCTTAACAAAGTAGAGGCTATTGTAGAAGGAATAACCAATCTGAAGTGGTTTTCACAAACATGGAAGTTCATTTCTTCCTCATCAAAACTGAAACAAAAAAAATCTTTTACAACACATTCTCATAAGTACTGTTTTAGCTTGGGAACAAAAATCTTCTTTAATCCTGGTTTAGCTTTTAATATTACATCGTACATTAAAATTCATAAAGTAGTTCATTCCAGGCAAAACAAACTACTTTTCAGTTCTACTCTGCAAATAGCACAGGAGGTACAATAAATGCTGTTGCTTTCAGAACAGCTTTTATCAGGACAAGGTTTACTACTCCATTATTGCTGCGGCGCCTGGAAGTGCAGTTATAGTTAAGTGTCAGTGTTTCCATTAACTCTCCTCCATGGTGGTTTTCACGGGGGAAGGAGAGGGTTGCATTTATTATTTTGTTCATTTTGAGTTTCATTAAAGTGCAACTTGGCACAAGGACTACCAAACTAAGTCTCAAATTTAAAAATTAAAATTTTGCTGGTGGTGATGGATGATGTGTGAAGTCCAGGGCTCTAGCATGAAATTGCGTGAAGTAGGCATTATCTGCAGTTCCTGGAAATACAAATGTGCAAGTTCACTGGTCTTCAAGCCCCAAAAAAACAGTGTCCTCCTCAGTACCAGTCTTTAAGAATGACATCCTTTATCTGGGATGCAATCTGAAACTGCTTTATCATGAAAAAACTCTAATATATACTTGTGGTCAGAAGTCAGGAGAATATGAAAATCAAAATTTTTATAAACTGAGCAGCCAAAACTGTAACTCATGCAAGATCTGTGGATATTTCTTAAAAAGTTGGCTTGCTAAAATTGTATTCTGCTCTTGACTTTATACATATTCTGTTTTTACAGAGGGTCATGATGGACCTCAAAAGTCAGCACAGTTTTTCTTTGGGCAATATGGGTGGGGAAAATAGTTTCTTCCTCAGCACTTCTGAAACTGAGGTCACTTGTTCTGAGAAAGAAGTGTACATAACTGTAGGACAGTTATCAGCATATAGAAGAAAACAAATCTGTCACTTGGTCACCTGTCTCCATCCTTTCTCCAAGTTGAGGAGAAGGAAGAATCTGCTAGTATGCTAGGAGCCATCCCTAGCATCAACCTGGGGAACTCTATTCACCCTCAACACAGGTGTTGAAGAGGGGAAAAAGTGTATGAATAAAGAAATTTAAAAAAAGAAAGAAATTTTTTTTTTGGTGTGTGGAGGGGAAGGGGGTGCGGGGGGTTGGAGAGGTTGAATTAGATCGCCTTGCAGTACCTACCTGATGGAGATGCGAATGTTTATACTTTTCACTGCCCCGGGAAAGAGCCTGACAGACAAGATTCTGCCCCAGGAAGTGGTAAGGTGAATAACATCCAAGGGAAAATTCTTGTGCACTTCGTCTCTTTGTACTCAGCCCACCAGCGAGTAAGATAGTAACAGCTGCAACAACTTGACCAGCACAGAGGGCTAAACACAGTTCTGAAAGCTCACGCATTAGAGGCTAATGATTTCAATTAAAAAAAAATTAGTAAGATTTTGCTTTTTTGTTTAAGTCAGGGAGAAAGGGAAAAGTAAAGGGGACAAAGAGCTTCTTAAAGGATTTCCAAAAAGAATTGGAAACAATCCAGATACATTAGCTCAAGTAGCAACTAGTAAGAATGCTGTAAAAATGAGATAAATTCGGTGCAGTTCCTTCTAACTCAGCCACCAGGGTTTCTGCTTGGTGAGTTCCTACTATCCTATCAGACCTCCAAGGTCACGCTTTCTGTTTTTGCATGTAACAGTATGTAAAATTCACACAGAACAAGCCCAGCTGCTAAATGGTTAAATCTGCTCTACTGTCTGGCCACCAGTTGGCAACACAAAAATGCAAAATAGATTCTT
Organism: Chrysolophus pictus; assembly: GCA_037305975.1. Classification (NCBI taxonomy): domain Eukaryota; kingdom Metazoa; phylum Chordata; class Aves; order Galliformes; family Phasianidae; genus Chrysolophus; species Chrysolophus pictus. The sequence continues at coordinate 34,854,178 of JAYKPI010000006.1, forward strand.
TTCAGGATGTTTATTTTCACATCCTTCTGAAACTGATAACTTGCAATTGCAAAATAAACCTTCATGTGTGGCATATTAGCTTCCATTTTTCATGGTTTCATAGTTTAATTGTTTCAAATGTTACACTGGTCTAAAGACTTAATATTAAATATGCTGGCTGTTGCCTAAATTCTGTTGTCAGGATAAATGGTCTGTTTTGTCTTTCAACAGCTCTCCAAGTAGTTCACAGCTAAGCTAGAAAAATATTATGCTGCATTTCTATGCAGTGAATGTTAAATAATTGCTCATAATAATTTTAGTAATAATCATGTTGGTAGTTTTATTTCCTTAATATCAAATGCTCAATAAACTGTGGTCAGTTTTCTTGGGGTGGGGTAGAGGTAAGCAGCAATCAGAGAACTAGCTTGCATTAATAATTTTGCAGAATCCTGACTCCTATTTCTGCTACAATTTGTAAAATTATATTTTCTAGGGCAATTATTAGAATAATTTCATTATTACTTCTAGCATTACGTTTTGTACTTACTCTACTAAAATGGATATTTAAATATTCAAACCCAGGGTTCAAAACTCTTCGTAGCAGCTGGCAAGAGCTACATGTGTTTATAAGTGGATAATTCTGGCAACATGTTAAAAGTTGTGCAGCACCCAGACTTTGATGTTTCCACATCCCTCATCCGCCTAGGAGATAAAGTGCTCACATTTTGTTGAATGACAAAAATACAATAGAGTAGTTAGAAAAATGCTTGTTTTGTTCTATACTTCTCAAGTATTAGTCTATAAGGATTCCTTGTTAACCTGTTTTCCTTTTAAAAAGGATCCAAACAAAACTGTATGCAGTTTCTACTTTTAACTGTCGTGATTAGACTAACAATACTCCTGAATGCCACTAAAAAAAAAATGGCATGCAAATGTAAACAAGTACACAGTAAAAAAGAAAAAAAAAAAAAAAAAGGACTTTATGTCTTGTCAGTAAAAGTAGAAACAACCCTAAGTCTCTCTTTCAGGCTGCAAATTTGCAAATTTATACAATTTAAAGTGTGAATTAAAACCAATACAAAGACTACCTCTGACTCGACATCCTTCTGGAAGGTCCTGCAATTAACTCTGTTGTTTAGCTGTGAAATTGCCCAAGACCACTTGAGACAGAGTGAGACATTACCTTGGTAGAAAGAGATAAGTTAAGGAGGAGGGTTAGCCTTTGCTCTGAATTACCTGGGCCGTGGGAGTATGTACAGATATTAATCCAAACTCAAAAGTTGTTTTGAACACAGTTATCTATATTTAACTATTTCCTGCTAAAGCATTGCTATGTAAATAGACCCTCCTACTTTATCTTGAAGGGTATCTTTAGTGGATTTTACAGACTAAACTCAGTTAATGATAACAAAACTAGACCATTAGCACAGTCTGTTCTTTCTGTTAATATTTTTTCTTTTCTTGTGAAAAGCACTATAGCAGGTCAAAGTGATCTTCTGTCCTCCCTTTTCCTATGTCCTCATTATTCATTACTTTAGCATGATCTTTAGCATCCATTAGAAATCAGGTAAATAATCTGTAGGAATTTGTAGCATTCAGAATAAATACAGAATATGCTTGAGCCTGTTTAGTTAAAAAACTGATCTGTGTTCATACACTCAAACATCACAAAACTTCCAAAATTCTCACGCCTTGCTTTGTATGGCAAACCTAGCAAAGCATCATTCCCACATATCTCTAGATCAGTTTGTTTTGTTCTTGTAAAGGTACAACCTTTAGCTAAAGCAATGCCAGGTATTTCAGAAAAGGTACTCTTTTTTTTTTTTTTTTTTTTTGAGTGTTTCACAATTGCATTTCTCAATTTCTCATGCCCCCTAAAACCAGCATCAAGAGTTTCCTTGACAGACACAAGGACTGCACCACTGAATTTATGCATCTAGTTCTGACAGACTTTCTCATTTTGGGAGAATTAAAGAAGAAGTCGCATCAGATTTTACAGAAATCAATAGGAGTTTCATCTGAACACAAACTAAATGAAGCTATAGTGCACATATGCCATACTTTCAGAGCAATGGATCATGCAAGACTGTTTTGTTACCCAGTTGTCAACAGCTTGATCTGATGAAGGTGCCCCCAGCATTTTGGGAGGGAGTCTTATCTCCTAGACATTTGGTTCAACTTATTTGTTTTCTGGAATGTAATTCTAAAGGCAATACAATGTGCTCATATTTCTGCTTTCATTCCCACTCAGTTTAGTGGTCTAAATCCTTCAAAATTCCTGTTTAAAACTCTAACATTAAAACAACACCTGAGAATTACAGGGAGAAAAAAAAAGAGAGAATAAAAGACAGTGTGATCCTAGACCAAATAAAGCTTGTGTCTCAATAGAAAGAGCAAAAAACTCTGTGGGGGCCATAATGGATAGAGTTTATCTTAAAACTAGAAAATAGCTAGTAATGAACTGCTGCTATCATCCATTACATTTCTTAAATTAAATTTGTGACATGCACTGCAAATAACGATTCTGTGAGCATTTAAAGAACACGACTGCAAAATCTTTCCTCTTTTGAAGAAAGGCATCACCCAGCAGGACATGAAGAAAGCACAACAAGCAAATCCAAAAGACAGAGAGAGCAGTTTACTTGTGGAGGCCGGCTGGGCGGTGTGCTTATGAGAGGTGCAGGGCCCATGGCAGAGGCTGCATTCAAACTCCTTTCCCTTTCATCCTGGTAAATTCGATCTCGTTCAGCTTCTGGCAGCTGCAAGAAGTTCTGCATAGCCCGAAGGTTTACAAGCAAGGACTGCGAGGCAGTCTTGGGATCCTCTTCCTTTCGGAGGATTTCTGAGAGCAAGCCCTGTAGGGAGGGGGAAGAGAAAAAATGCTGGACAGTTAGCCTGGTACAATTGTCCCCTGCACAGCCGCTGCTCATCAGTCCTCCTTCCACTGGGCTTGGAATGAGAACAGCCAAACAGACTATTAGCTCCACACAGGAATATATTAATGGCAATTTAGGTAACAGAGAAGAGAGCCTCAATTGTGCTCTTAATTTTATTAAGCATCTGTTTTACATACAACACAAACTGAATCTGCCTAATGGGTCTCCTTCCTTTTACTGGCTTAACTTGCCATGAAATCTTTCACAGTTGCCAGACAATCACAAGAAGTTAAGAGTAAATGAAACACACATAGTCCAGAGGCATGATAAGGTTCTCAGGCTTCCCAAATAAAGCACACAGCAAACCTCAAGAAATGGCTTTCCTTGTTACTAGCAGCTTAAACAGCTCTTTAAAAGAAGTGATATCTTACAGCTAATTTGAAATAATAATATACTCATAATGTTCTTTAAGTACTTCTTAATGGATCCAGATCCATATTTTTAATAAGGCAGTACTTAGATGTGAAAGTTTTATATCGGAGTTTAATAACAGGTGACAAAACTGACCACTGGCCTCTAAAGGAATGCTTTCTCTGCTTTGTCAAGGAAAGAGAGAGGTTTGTCCCTCTCCTCCCACCATCTCCATTCCCTCATCAGGACTACACTAATTCTTACCCAGTCCATTGCCTGGGCTTCATGTGGGCATGTGCTGTGTAGGTCCCTCATCCAGTCCTTTTACTAGCATTGTCCTTGTGAGAGCCCAACAAGGATACACCAAAGAGAACATGAGGAACGAAAGAAAGCCAGCACTCAGGGCACATGCAGCAGGCTGCAGATGACAGCAGGCTGCCATCTCATACAAATCACGCCAGGTTTCCTACATAATCACTACATCTCACGTCTCAGCAATGGAGCAGGTCTGGGAGACCTAATTACTCTAATAGATGAAATATTTATGAACCTGTGAGTGCAACTAGAAGTTTAACATCAACAGGTTCTTAAAGTCTCCCCCCTGCCAAGTTCTCCTTTTAAATACGTCAGGCGTACAAAATGCTCTGCTATCTTGAAGTAACAAGGTTTGCAGTAAGAAAACTGTTAATTTTTGCAAAAGCAAACATGAGTTTCTTTTGAAAATAAATGCTATTACCATGCTGGGACAAGGAGAGGCTTCTACTGTGAGTGTAACAAGGGAACATGAATGTGGTATTAAAGAACACAACCTAGTGGTCCTTTTCCTAAAGAGATGTTGCATTTAAGGAGGTGGAGAGGGTTCTGCTTTAACTCGGAAGAAGCGGTAAGACTAGGAGAAGCAATTCTGACTGAAGATATCCATTCCTACAGAAAGCTATGGCCCAAACATCAGCTCCTGCCTTCCTAGGGAGTTCTTATGCTTACAGCACCTAGGGAAGCTGTTGTCTTTCCCAAAAAGTCCTTTCTTATCAGACAAAAGCCCCAAATGGAGGTGCTGCTGCAAAGCCAATGCTCCCAGGCAGCCATGCTCAGGCAGCTCAGCACCCACTCAGCACAATTCTGAGCTCTGCATTTCCACATCACTCTTCTGCCTCCCAAGGCAATGAGGATGAAGGTGTTAAACACAATGTTGGGGCCAGCCTGGTCCTCAAGACTCCATATGGGTCTGCACAAACAGAAGGAAGGTGGGATGGAAAACACAAACTGCCTTCCCAGCTCTGAGCCTGGAAAATAATTTGGAGGAGGATTTTTTAAAAAAATAAAAATCTGGTGAATGCTTTCTTACCACTATTCTTCATCCCTCCTCTTTTCTGGTGTCCAGGCAGAAACTATTTAGGAGGTAAATAAGTGAGTTACAGACAAAAGCATCATTTGGGTTAAAACTTATACTAAGTTTGAAGATTTTCTTAGTGATTAGTCTCAACAATAAACTTATTACAAAATGTGGAAGTTAAATTCTCATCTACATAGTTTATGTACTTCTAAATACTCAAAACACACTGTTGTCATGTTTGTCAGTGGTAGGGTTACACTACCCATCCTCCAAAGAACATCAAAAATGATTCTGTGCCACTGGAGAGAAGACAAAGCTGTCTGCAGAGCACAAGATGTATGACTGAGGTATAAAAATGTGTGATTTCTGACTGCTACTGTGCTGAGAACAACTGCTGCAGGATTAAAATGAAGAAAGAAAAGCTAAACTCAAGTGGACTGATCCTGCACTGGCAGGATCTCCTGCACTGGTAGGAGAGAAGACTCCTTACCAACAGTCAACCTCAGAAAAATGTCCTTGAAAAATGCTTTAGCACATACTAGAAAAGAATTACTGGAATAGGTCTTTGCCACATAGTAGGCAGTTAAAGAAAAAAAAAGGCAGAAAAAGCCTTTTTTTTTTTTTTCAATAACTTTTTGCTCTGTAGTGAAATAAACAAAGCAAGTTTTCCTGTTGTTTTTGTTTGGCTTTCAGTTTTTCCTGCATTTGTCATTATAACAATACCTGCAAGATATCTCCTGGTGATTAGAAATGGCATTAAGTCCTCATTCCCCTCTCTTTTCCCTACCACTGGCGTGAGTCTTTGCATGAGTTGGGAGCACAGCAGAGGACACAGATGTGGAGAGAAGAGGGGAGATGACAGCATGGGAAGAAGGAGCAAGGAGGTGTTTGCTTTGAGGGCATTTGAACCTAAAAGTCAGAATATTCATGCAAATAACAGAAGATAACGGTGTAGTACAAGGCATGGGGAATGTCTTACAATACAGTATGCCTTCTCCAAATATTACTTTGTTCCTACTGCTTCAACTTTTTGAGCATCAAAATTCACCTAGAGAAAGTTAGACAAAAATCAAAATGGGAAGATCCTAGAAAAAATACCCTCATATCTTGCCATTCATTCTACAAGGCTTGAAACAGTTTGCTAAGCTGCAAACTGTTGGTGTCGTCTCCTAATACTGAACTTCAGGTTGCATAATAGGCCAATGCTACTTGGCCCATAGGTTATAGGAAAAGTCAGAGGCAGAGTCCTCTTCACTCTTCCTCCCTGTTATTCTTTCACACTGGAAATGTATTTTCTTAAGATGCTACCAGGAGCCATTGAAAAAAGAAAGTTTACACGTTATCACAAGTATAATTCATTACTAATTGCACAAAAATGTTCAATAAATATTATCAGTGCTTTCAAAAGCTAATTATGAATTCTTTAAAAGTGGAGATAAACGAAAGTGTCTGCCAATATGAACAAAAACGCTGCCTGTCTGGCCCCCAGTTTGTCTCCACTTTGAACATAATCACTGATTCAAATAGATTTTATCAGCCTCATAGAACTTCAAAGCTCCAGAAGAAAAATGCAATTTGCCAAAAATCCTCCCCAAAATATGTAGAACATCCTCGAACGCTATCTGCCTTCATTGCAGGGTGCTTAAGACCCATGTCCAGGTGGAGGATTATTTGCAGGCTCCACCCACAAGCCTGGATCTCTGCCAAATAAGTTATAAGCAGACACATTTATCTGTGTCGCTTAGTAGCAAGAGGAGAGCTGTCATGATAGTGTAATAGCACCTTTTTACCTTTTATTCAATAGTGATATGGATAGTGTGCTTTTTCTTAAATTACAGTACGAAGAATTATATGAATACAGTGGCAATTTCTGTTATACTTAAGCAGGCAAATTTCTCTCTACCACATAATTTACAGAACTCAAATTCAATAAAACATTACATGATGGTCCATTACTGTTATCAATTTTGAATAATCCATCTTCATTTTTCATTTTACTGGAAAATAAAGTGTGCCAAAGACAAAGTGGAAGAAAAAAAAAGTGCCTGAGAAGGTGGTTGGTGTAAACTTGGATGTTGTTTTAAAATTACATGGAGCCATTTACTGCATCCAAGTGTTCTCCCTTGAAATAGCTGTTGCCCAGAATTAGTATGGGCACAGTTTTAAATACACAGAAGTTTTTACATAGGAGAAGAGGCATTATCTATTAACAAAATGCAATATATCCTGGCAGCTAATATTTTAAACAAGTATGGGGGTGAAGGAAAAAGGAGGAGGAGAGAAAGGTATCTGGCAGAAACACTGAGAAGGACTCAAAAAACCTTGAGATGAAAAACTGTCACTTGTGGGAAGAGGAAAAATTACAATAGTCAGACATGGCAAAAGTGGCAGAAAGCACTCCTCCACTTTTCACCAAGCTGGAGATGGAGGTCACTCATTTCTGTACAGCAGAATCTGATCTCATGCAGCAAATGTTATGGTAGAAAGCGTACACAAACAAAGACAGGCAACTCAGAGTTACAGTTCCAACCACAACCATGACTAACAGCTCCTCACTGGCACAGCATGGAGATGTCACCCTGCTGTGCACCAGTTTAAGTTATGCCTCCAAGTCAAATGCCACACACACTGGTGGGAACCAAGGCTTTTCACTCCCTGGCTCATGTTTGAATTTACAAATGCACTGCAGATATGGGAGACGAGTTCATTTACTTGTATGGGATTCTGGAGGTGGTTTGGAGAAACAAATGCTGATGTTCCTCTCCAGCTCTTGTAAGAAGACTCAAGCATAGCGAAGAGCCCCCACTTTAATGGAAACCATGGCAGCCTGAGCCAGTGTTCTGCAGGGAGGCTGGCACACAGCACTACCTGTTGATGCCTCCTGCCAAGTGCCACCCGGACCAGCAGGCAGACCACAAATGCCAGTTCTGCCGGCAAAGAGCCTGGGAAAAAGCTGAACCATGCAGTGCATTGCCATCGCATGGGAAATATACTAAATCTATTAATTCTGCTGAATGTTAACTGAAATATAACTTACTGAAACTGACTGAATTTGCAGCTCAGTTTATCATAATCACCCCAGCAAATTGAGAGACCAGTGCACACATTTGGTAGTCAAGGTTGAAGCAAAACTTGGGTCTGCCTGCACGGATCCTGACTCAACAAACTTTCCATAGGGTACTACAAAGGGGCACTAACAGGATTCAGTCTGTTTCTTTGCAATCAGTGAGCCGGAATAGCAACTGCTGAAGGACAAATAAAACTTCAGAGCCCACTGTGCACTGAAGCCTTCCTAGTAGGACTGCTGTGGGATTTCTTGCAGGGAGAGGTGCTCCAGCCTCCAAAGCTACTTCTGCTCCCTACAATTGTGCCATTGTGCATGCACGGTGCTTGCAAGTCACAGATTTCTGCACTTCCTTTTGAGTAAACTTGCAAGGAACATTCCTCAGAACTGCAGTTTTGAAACTTCCATGTTGAAAGTAAGGGCAGGGGGAAAATTATCCAAGAAGAGATTAAGAATGCCCTTTCAATTTCCTTAGGTGTGGCTGAGCTTTTTTCGCCATATAAATAGATGATCATTAAAAAACAATCTAGTGCTCAGAGGTAATTTAATCTAATTCTTTCCTTTAGGCTGAGCACAAGCAGAAATATTTCTAGGTAACATTTTCCCCCATAAATAAAAAAATCTGGAAAATGTTGGCCAAATGTTGAATTACGATGCTAAGTTGGTAGAACTCCCTCCCCCCCATGACTCCAAAAATCAGAATTTCTGTAGTTGTACTGTCAAGCACAAGTGTGTAAAACAAGTGGTACACCAGCATCTTCAGCCAATTCAAATGAAGTCCATTTTTAATGCCAAAACACTAAGCTAATTTACTCTGAATTTATAATTGACTTCCTTCAGTAGCTTTTACACTGAAAGCAAATCTTTCTATTCATTTGAGAACATATCTAGACATCACTTTTTTTTTACTTCTTTTGTTTGTGCAGAACTCCTAAGGTCCTCTGCCTTCAACAACCAACGATACAGTTCCTGGAGATGGCTCAAATATGCTTATGGCAATATAAAAAACATCAGTGGTATTTTGAGTTAGCTTTTTCTCTTCGAATACAGATTAATTTAAACATGAATTTTCACTCGCTCTAGCAAAAAAAAAAAAAAAAAAGGAAAAAAAAGAAAAAAAAAAGAAGATATTATATCAATATTAGAAAAATAACTTCTAAATAGCAGGAGTTAATAAATGTTGCCTAAATTTTAGTTAGATGTGATGAATCCTCGAATAAAGTGTGACAAATTCTGAAGCACTGCAACCAGAACAAATTTAAATGTTTTTATGTAAAAAACACAGGTACATATACCTGTACTTACACAACTGTTACTAAGGATACAATGACAACTTTCAGTTTTGCAAAGATGAAATGTGCCTATAGCAAATTCCTCTGTGTTTCAGTGAGGCTTCACTCGCATGTGAAAAGTATATATAACTTATTTCTTCACAATACTGAGGCCAATATTGCCTTGGCTCCTAGTATTTTTCCTTTCTATTCCCTTTGTTGGCCTCAATAAATAGTAAATACTACAGATAGTTACGTAGCTAGCTGCAAATACTAATTTGATTAGCTAACACAATTTGTAGGATATGGGGATACTACTCTGTGTTCTTTCAAGTTTATTTGGTTGAATATTGCCAAAATATATTACATATATATATATTTCATATCTTTTGTTCTTTTCACTGGATTTTTTTTCAATATTCATGTTTGAATTTCCTCCTAGTTTTGGGTCACTTTGAGTATATTTTTACCAAGCTGGTTAACTACAATGTCTGTGGAAGAATAAAACCTTAAGAAAATGTTGTTACTAAGAATAACATTGTTAGTAAGAAAAAAGTCTAATAATTGGAAATCAGTATTTTCACTAGAAATCTGGCTCTTCTGATGCATTCCTCCCATCTCTAGAGCATCTTTGTAAGGCATGTCATATAAATTCAAGGTCCAGTCAGAATCAATTGTTCTTGTACTTTAGACAACAACTACTGTTTATGAACGATAAACCAAAAACAATATGAAAAATGATCTGACAAAAACTGAACAAATGGCTTTGGAAGGGGAAGTTGGGACAAAATAAACTGCTTTTAGGCAAGTCTGAGAAAGAAGTAGACAATAAATTATTTATTTTCCCAATTATTTGCTTGGCTTTTTGCTCAGGTAAGATGGCAGCTGCAAGCCACACTAACTTGAAACAACTATTAGTATTTCAATACCTTGCAGTATCAATAGATAAAATATTACATGCTGCATTAAAGAAATCTCTGTTACTTATTTTTAGATACAGTAACTGACGCTGCCTGAACCCAACCTAGATAAGTTGCACGAGTTCATGTGTTCCATGAAATCCGGTCCTGAAAACCTCCTCTGTAGTTAAGAGGAAAGACACATGGACACACACACAGCTCTACAGATAATTCACCCTATGACTGCGTTTCTTTTAGCCGAAGGAGGATGCAAAAAAAATTGAGGTAATAATCTTTCTCAAAATGATTACAAATGACATGCTGATTCAAATCTGGTACTAGTGCATATGAAACAGTTTTTATTCTCCAAGTGAGAAACATCAACATTTCAAAATAATCGCAAATTATATATTTTTAATATACTCAATGATGAGCAAATACTCAAGCCCTAAGTTTAAAAATGTGGAATCCAAAGCAAACTTAAGTACATTTAGAAAAATATAGATTTCTTATAAAGAAATTCTATTTTATTTTCTGTTAAAAAACAGACTTAAAAAAATTTAAGATCTTATTAGTTGCTTTGAGTATACTGACATTTCTTCCATAACTTCTGCTTGATTAAATTCCACGCAACATGGCATTAAGTTAAATTCATAGAGTAGAATAAATTATAACAGGGTTAGCTTCTAAAACAGGTGTAAAAAATAACACATTTTAGTGTTGCTTATCAGCTTTGCTAGGGCTAATTTTTTCTGCACTGATGAGCTGAAGTATATGCTCTGACGTGGACATTGGCAATCTCAGAAACTACAAACTGCAAAAACGCATGAAAGAACAGAGAACCTAAAAATAAAGCTTTTATTTTTTTTTAATTAAGTCTTTTCAGAAAGTTCCTAGGAGTCACATTATGAAGGCTTTCACCAAAAAATGACCGAAATAAATGCAAACTAGAATAAAAGACTATCTTGGGGAGATACCTGGGAGAGAAGATGGTTTTTCAGTGCATGAATGTGGTCAGTACTGGCATAACTTCACAACACAAAAACAATCTGTTGGGTGACTTTGTATGATTCTGCAAAGAGCTGTTCATTTCCTTTCCAGGGAAGATGGAGAGGAACCAAGACATCTCTAAAAACAGTGTGTATTCCCACAGCTTCTATTTCCACAAGCCTATCACTCTGGATTTCTGTATTAAATCAACACGGACACTGGTCCTGCAAGGATGTGCGGTTCCTTGACAGGAGCTAAGTGGCAAAACAGAAGTGAGGACAGATACTTAAAAGGTGATAGTTACTAAATATATGCATTAATAAGGAGAGAAAGAGAGAGAGGGAAAGAAGGGTTCTCCTAGATTTAAAAGAATAAGAAAAAAAGATACTGACCTGAGTTCGGTTAAAAGCCACACGTGCAAATACTGCCTGTGAAATTCCTGCTCGTTTCAGTTCATCACGGACCCACTGGTAGATTTCGGAAGACACCTCTGTGTTTGTTGAGACCTGCTGCTCCAACGGCTTGTTCATGGATCTACTGACAGGAGGAGGGTGGTTCAAGTACTGTTGGTTTAAGGACTGCTGGGCTAGAAGTCTGTTCACTGCATACTGCTGGTTCAGCAACTGGGCCATTACCAGCTGCTGATTTACCAGCTGAGGGCTAATGGGAGTAGATACAAGTCCAGGGTGCAGGTTTGGAAGTGGGGTCCGAACTGATGGTTGACTACCATGAGAAAGCTGAACAGGGGATGGAGGCTGTTCGGCTGTGTTCCCTGGGACCGGCTGCTGACCGAAGTTGACATGGTTGGCACCTTGCTGGGATAGCTCAGAAAGGCTATCCATCTCAACTATGATGGAAAAGAAACATTGAGAAAGCCAACATAAGACTGAATATCACCAATTTCATGCTCCTTTCAAGATGTGCTAACAAAAGTAAATAAGGATAAAATAGCATATTCAGGGTTGAGCTTACAATATTCTCCAGCCTAGACTGGCAGGTCCATTACAACACTGTTCCTACTATTTGCCTTCAAAATTAATCTAAAAAATAATGGTGTAGTGGATCTTAAAAAGAAAAATAAATGCACAGTACAACTAACTGTCCATCACTGACACTGAGTCTTTGAAGGTACAAGCAGAACATCAGACCAAAACAATGTGTTTGAAAACACGCATGTGGCAAAGAAATCACTGCCAGAGAGCTTTGCAAATATGCAATGCACCAATTGCTAACCAAACCATGAGTTTGTGGCTGCAGAGGGCATTCCCATAGTGATTGATGTAGGGTGCTTCAGACATGGCAGCAAACAATCCGGAGGAGGACAAATACAGGAAACTTCTCTGTACGCTGCAGAAAATGCAAGCAAAATAGTGACTGTGCCAGGAGTAAGGAGGGCTGTTACTGGAAAGCTCATCCAGCCCAGGGAGAAGCCCCATTGACTGTGTTACTCCTGTAGGGTCCCTGCCCCCACATCTGCAGCTCCCAGACGTAGGAAATCTGTAACAAGCAGGGTGGGGTGTGGACCTCCCTATGCTCTGCTAATTTCTAGATGCTGCATCAACTGTATGGGACTGCTAGGAACTAGTATAATTTATGTAAATTACACAGATGGGCTGCTTTATCTTGCAACCATGTATGCATGTTTTTTTTTAAGTGACTTGCAACATGGTTGATTTTTTTTTCCTTATATTAACTCATCTGCCTTGACACGCCCTCCTTTTTAATTAACAACACAGTTTTTTAAACTTCAAGAGTTCTTCCAGTTTGCCTCTTGTGCATGATAAGAAGATATAGAATAACTCTAGGTTAATGTAAATGAGTCACATTTTTACCAGTATATGTCAATTCCAAAGATTTAGCAATGCTAGTCTGAAAATAGCTTTAAGAAAACACACTTTATTTTAAAAAATCTAGTATCTTCATGGAAGTGTTGTAGCTATTTTTTCTTATACTAGTAAAATCTATTTAACAAGAATAGGCAATATGTGTGCTTTTTATAGTGATTACAATCTCTACCAATAGGTATTCAGAAAAGATAACCCCTTTCTCCATGAGAATAATAACTGGAAGAAGAGATCAGCACTTGAACTCCCATTCACAGCCCTTCATCCTCTGCTGTCCTATGTAGGAATGTACAAACACATCTTTCCTATGTGATGATTTTGATGTCCTCAAATGAAGGGACTATGAAACTGTTTTGACAGGCCAGGTAAGGGGCATTTTGCTGGGTATGCCCCACATTCATGGGCTTCACAGCAGAACTACTCCTACAATGGAGATGGAAGGACATGCTGTGGGAAGGTCTCCTTCCATGCAGGATCTCTACAAGCATGGACCATCTGAAATCACATGCAGTCACACCGCCATAAACCCTTAGTACTGCCAAGTGTTGCACAGAATATACAAACTAGGTGAAGGAAAGAAGCCACCTGTTCTCACCAGCAGAAAGCAGAGATAAACCCATGTGGGCCATTCTCTTGGAACAGTAATTCAAGCAATTATCACAAAAGTGATTCATGGTCTTCATTACAGCCTCAAGCTATAAAAGGCGAGGAACCCATTTTGGTAGATGAATGATTTTGCTTCAAATACTAAAAGCTAAGTCAATCTCAAAATCTGGTCCAAATTGAGGTCCCATTTCTTCATTTACTGAAAGTTATGCAGAAATTTTCTAACAAAGTGTTCAAAATTATGTTAACAGGTTTAAGAAATAGTTTTAAAAATGGACAATACAGGAAGATAAAAGGTATTATGGAGTTAATATGCCTCAGCGGTGGATTTTCTTCTCCAGTAATTCACTCAAGTTTAGTAAACCAGGCAAACAATTGTCACAACTATTTGCTAAAATGAATTGAAATCGGTCCTAAATTCATAAAATTACAGCATTCTTCTTGGAATGCAGTAATAGTTACAGAAACCTTCTTTACACATACATTAACCAGAGCAAGAAAAAAAAACATACATTAGAAAAATTCAGCACATTACAGTTCCAGGAACAGGTTTTTAAACAATTATTTTGGGCTGTAGAAGATCTCTAGATTTACAGAATGACAGCTTTGCATCTCTGGCAACCCAATTCAGTGCGGCTGTTTCAATAGCAAATATTTATTTAAATGAATTCTTTCACTATATATGTACTTTCTACATCTACTCATCAAAAGCATCCTAAACTTATCATAAAGGGACCTCACTTCTTGTATGACTGTGACAGACCTCAATGTGACGCATAACTGCATGTATCCACCATCACAGCAATTTTTAATTTTTTTTTTTTTTTTTTTTTGCTTACCCATCATATCTTTTGCCTTCTTGAAATGTTTATACCACCTTCCAAATTCCTGACATTTTGCTGCTGAGACATTTGCATAGTAAGTGCTGTTCACAATGGAAGAAATCATACTCTGTGTGAAAAGGGGAGAAGAAAAAAATAAATCTGTAATACAGAGCAGTACAAGTCAAAGCACAAGTAATTTCAATTGTTGAAACTATTACATTTTTATAGTTTGAGAATCATATTGCATTCTGATCCTGTTGTCCAAAGCTTTTAAAAAATTCATTAATTGAATATAAAACCAAACCAAGGTATATTATAAATGAGAACAACAACAACAACAAAAAAGCAGACGTACTAAAGGAAGAACAAAGTTATCGACCAAAAAACATCAGGCCATAGGATGGGCTCAGGATGGAAGATGCTAATCATGAAAATGCCTTTTGTTTGTTCTAGTTCTGCTTTTAAATTTGATTGATGTTTCACATACCAACACAAGTTAACAAGCATACAGACGCTATACTAACTCCAGAAATGCAAGCAGTAACCCCAATAAATTCATTCCCTTTGTAACAGTTACACAGAATAGAATCTGAAAAATCACAGGACCAAAATTTATCTGAATGAGTAATTAGCAGGTTGGTAAAACAAAATGCTTTCTAGAAGAATAAAATATGTATGCCATAACCCAAAACAATTCTGGACTTGCTTTTGCAAAACAGTATTTCAAATGAGTCACAGAAAAATGAAAACTTCTTATTGTTGTGTCTAATTCCATAGGATATTAGCCATAAAATATATGAAAGGATGACAGAGATCTTTTTTTCCTCAAAGGTTCTCAAGATATCAGATAATTACAGTGAGAAATTTGTCTTCTGTGCAGCTTTAACCAATTTTTAAACAGTGGAATTTACAATGTCTAAAACTTTCAGTTCTCATACATTCCTTTACAAAATCAATTAAGAAAAGGCCTTAACAAATGAGGCACTGCTTCAACATGAAAATTACATTCAGTATATGATGTATGAACAGCAAAATTAACAAACGCAATTTCAATAGACTGAACTTTGTCAACCTTCATATTTCTATAAGGAAAGTAGTTACTTTTAGCTTAACTACAAGAATTGTCCAGCATATTGAGAAAACAATGACATTCAAGAAGACAAAGCTCTGATTATTATGTTTCTTTGCTATTCAGCATGTAACATTTAGCTGTATTTCTGCTGTCATAAAATCAATGTGCAATATGAACTCTTTGTTACACAAACTGCAACAACCACTGGAAGAAGTAGTTCGGAGAGAAAATGCCATAAACATTACTGTAACTCTTCTCTTACAAGGCTAGTTCAACTTCTAAGTAAAAGTATCTCAATTATTGATCATAGTGAAGTTGATTATAACCATTTGTTTTCTAACACAATACTCAGTAACGTGCTATTTGTGGAGTCCCAGAACTGCTAGAGTGAGGCAGTATAACTGATGCCAAATGCGGATACCCTCTACTCATCAGGCAGCTATTTTAGTGTTTCTCTGAATCACTAAAATTCTTACCATTCCTTGATATTAATCTGCCATTTCTGAAATTAACTATAAGCCTTTTGACAGCGGCAAAAAGGAGATTGAAATCTTAATACACTTTAGCCTGAATGACCTGAACTGAGCTCAGTTAAACCCAATTTCAATTTTCAACATAATAGCAATATCATTAATGTCTAATACTTACAAAATTATTGTTTAAACTATTTTACAGATTATACCACTTTAAACATGGGCCCATAATACATAAGGTATGACTGAAAACATCCTGTGAATCTGAATTCTATAACAAATTCTATGAATGCACCATTACTGTACATGCAAAACCTGTAGATTTGCTTGTATAAAATGGGGAACTGCAAGCATAATAGGCCACTTTCCCATATGAGATTAAGCACATTTTGTGGATGCCGCTTAGATTTCAAGGTGGTTTTATTTTACTTTGGCCACTTCAGATGTCTTCTCCTGCTCAAGTAACTTTGGTAAGTATGAAAAAGTGTAGATTGATGATAATTTTAGTAAATTACCTATTATCAATGGATATAGGATTTCCTATTTCTCACTTCCATGTCATTTTCCAAAAAAGATATGACAATGAAATGGTTGTCTCTAACATCCTCTGCTTCTTCAGAAATAAATTTAATGCAGTTAATTTATTTTATAATCAAACAGGGGACTAGTCTGTTTAAACAACACTATTAGGAATTTTGCCTTCTCTGACAGAGTGAGAATCTGAGACTATGATGGCTAATAATGGGATTTCACTCCATACTTTCTTTGAAGATTAAAAAAAAAAAAAAGAAAAAAAAAAGCCATAGACATTATCTTCGTGTTTTAAAATGAAAATTATTCTCCTTTTTCTTTGAGAACATTCATGCAAAACTTTCAAGTGATATTACCTACGCTAAGAATCCTCATCAGAAGGAATCAATGATTTATTTACTAATTCACTGAAGGCAAAATTTTACAACCCAGATAAAATATTACTACCTTGTTAACTCAGAAAATAACTTGACAACATTGAATTTCATTGTTTCTATTCTTTATTTATTATCTTGTCATCAAAGCTGCTGTTAAGTCAGTGCGAAGAGATGCACTTTGCTGTAGAAATTCCTGTATAATTCCTACTGCTGTATAATATCTATATGTTTTAGGAGCAGTTTATATATATACAGATGCCCACTACGCTTAGGACTTAAAACTGAGTATCAAACCTTCTGAGTTAGTGGTATTCAGAGATACACACTTTAGACTATAGGCATACTGACACTTTCCTTATTTCCCTGGTCTTTACATATGAGAAGCTCCCAGTGTCTAGTCTTACGCTTATTAATGATCAAAGTAAGAATGGCTGTAATTGCATCACATATTAAGGTACTATTGCACATAGTTATTCCTTATCTGTGAGACACAGAGACAGACACTTTCCATGTACAAGGATGACGAATATAAACGCATCATACAAATATCAGGCGCATTCAAACGCTCCACATTCATCAGTCAATCTCATTTCTTTTTCACACGTCGCCAAGAAAATTGATAGAAGGCAAAACCTGGTCACAGCTCCTCAGTCTTAACACATCTCCCAGAAGTTTACCCTTGAAAGCAAGTTGCAAGACTTCAGGATCACAAATTTCCCTCTCTCGCCTCATTCTGTCCCTCCCCCCAGACACTGAGCTTTCAGTCCTGCTCTGAGAATCAGAAGATCTAGTCTGAAATGGTGCCACCTTCACAGAAATCCCACTATTCTGGAATGATACCATCTGTTGCAGCCCAAGTGCTCTTTTTTTAGCCAAATAAGTTAATTATAATTAGGCATCCAACAACTGTGTGGAGGTAAGGGTAGAATTTGTCGCAAAGTTCAAGCTGAGGTTTGTTTCATGTAGCTTGAACCAAATCCCATTCTCTCAGGGTTATTAAATATCAGAGATTTGAAAAACAGGTACCATAATTCCTTAGATAAATTGGGGAAATTACCTCTCAAGCAGGATTCTTCTCCTATGCCCATCAAATAAAAACTGATAAGACAGCAGTATCAAACGCCTTTGGTTCTGTGTCAAAAGCTAAGGGAAGGAGCATCCCACATGGCAGGGGAAGGACCCGAGTGTTTCTTGCTGGCTGGTCACCTCAGCCAGTGGTGCGGGTATTAAAGGGAGGCACTTCACAGACATTTCCTCCAGTACTGCTCTCCGACCAGGTGAAGCATTGTTCGATCACCACTAACAGTATACTGTTGTCCTTTTTGCAAACCAACAAAAACAATGTTAATCAGGTTAATTCAATCATCTAAACCAAAACTGTTCATGCTTTTCTGCCAAATCAACCAACCACAGCAAAATCTGTTATCAGTGATTGCTCAGCTTCCAGTCAAAAAAGCTTTTAACCCCCACAGTCCCAAAACTTCCCCTAAATAACCTTAAAATTGTTTTTATATGGTCAGAATGAGGTTGTTTTCATGCCTCATGAAGGGGCAGTTGGGCTGCAGTATTTACACATAACAAATACGTACTGACGGGCTTAGCAGTGAGAAAGAGCAGTTTCCTAAAACAACTCGGCTGAATTAGATATTGGGGATTCCTTTGCAAATGAAGCACTCCCCTCAGAAGAAGCGTCATAACCCAAACTTATTTAGGCCTTTCAGGTTGTTTAACTAGGAAAAAAATCCAAGCTTTTTTGCTACACATTCATTGGTGTTTAAAGCTTCAAGCCTGCTCAGTGGAAGGGGCAAGGGCTGCAACAACTTATTTACACAATTATCTAAATACGATTAAACAGCTGATGGACAAATATTAAACTGGAAAATGTATAGTCATTTCAGCTTAATGTAATCCTCTTTCTGTAAACACCCAAGATGATTTTTTTTCAACCAGAACAGTCCTGACATCTCATAAGCCTAAGGGTGAATAGCAAGAGATTGTTTTTGATAGTTATAAATATTCAAAAGACATGCAGACCATCTGCTTTCATAATACAGGTAAAGCAAGACTGAAATGGTGACTGCTGTATAAAAATGGTTCTTTTAACAAAGTCTTCCTCTCCTCGAAAACTATAAAGACAGATGTCAAAAACTGTTTACACAGGGTAATCAGGAGCGTGCAAAATGTAATATTCCTTTTACACACAGTGCTTGCTAAAGAGATTTTTTTTCTTTTTCTTCCCATCTGTGTGTTGCAACACATTTCTACAAGTTAAAAACATTTTTTCAAACAGAGATCTCATGAATACCCAAAAACATGCTATCTGGTTTCTGAATGCTAATTAATTTCAACTAAGGAATCTGATTTTTTTTTCTGTAGGAAGGAATGCATGCTTTTGAAATGGAGCACTTCAACAATAACAGCCACTGAAAACAGAACACCCCGCAAGTTTAATTTTGCACTAGTTTGACACTGGCTATTTTCACAACTGTTTTGCATTCAAACCCGCATCTGCTAAATCTGGCTATAAGACACAAGGAGCTATTCTCCTGCTTTTCAAAGGGGATTTTATTTATGTTTTACTATTTATCAAGATTTCAGTATAAAGCTTTGTAACATCATAATGGTTTTGTCAAGTGATAAGTAGAAGGTACCTTGTCTTCCTAGCAGAATATGAACAGTGCTGCCCATAAACCGTACAGTCAATTTTCAGAGCTGAAACACTAATCTTGACAGTAACCTTTTAATATATTATATTAATGGCAGAGAGCCGTTAAGCACCTTTTTTTATAATTCTCAATAAAATGAACATTTACTGAACAATCTGTCAAACTACTGGCTCGATTTTTGAAAGCCAAACTTTTAAGGCTCTAACCTATTTTCTCTCCCATAAATCCTTCCCTTTACATCAGCAGGATAGCATGTTCCAGTCCTGCAGCCCTAACATGCCTTAAAAAAAAAAAAAAAGTAAAGGAAAGGAAAGGGAAAGGGAAAGGAAAGGGAAAGGGAAAGGGAAAGGGAAAGGGAAAGGGAAAGGGAAAGGGAAAGGGAAAGGGAAAGGGAAAGGGAAAGGGAAAGGGAAAGGGAAAGGGAAAGGGAAAGGGAAAGGGAAAGGGAAAGGGAAAGGGAAAGGGAAAGGAAAGACGTTATGAGTCTTTGTCCCTAGATCTAGTTTGAATACTGATAAAGAGCAGAACTTCAAGATCTGGGTGGGAAAAGAGATATCTTCTTAAAGAACAGGGGAACTTTGTTTCCCCAGTCTTAGCTCCTATCAATGTTTTTTTTTGTTTGTTTGTTTGTTGGTTGGTTTTGTTTGTTTGTTTTTTGCTTTTTTTTTTAACATAGAAATTGAAACATCAGTTTTAATGTAAGCTGAACTCTGAGGAGTCTTTCTCAGGAGACTTTACATTAGCATTTTTCAGATGAGAATGAACACTTAAGCACCAATAGCTTAACATAAGATTACCCCCAAATCAAAGATTTTAGCCTGTCTGAGCCTCTGCCAGTCCACATACTGCAAAAACCCAATCAAGGCAAAACACTGTTCCTATGCTCTACTATGGCACAGAACCATCATCTGCCATCTCAAGTAAAATCAGACCTGTAGCTCAGAAACATGCAGCCACTAGCTGCGGTTTAGACAAGGAATCAAAAAATAGACAGCTTAATTGCAGATGAAGAACAATCTTAAATTTGCTGGTCCTTTACCTTGAACTCCCTTACTTGTTAAAGTAATGCAAAGGAATTCGTTGGTGTGTGCCCTATAAACATGTAGAATAAGGAAAAAAAAATAACACAGATGGACAAAACAGAAAAAAACTTTTGTTTGTGCCTTTGGCACTGCACTTGGATGGCTATCTGACCTCTATACTGCTGCCAGGGTCAGGAGAATTAAGGATCTGCATGGCAAATGCTGGTCATATAAGTTAAAAACTGCCTAAAGGTGTATTTCAAATGACGACAAAAGCTTTCCTTCCAATACACAAGCACTTCTTTCCTCCTTTCTCCTATCTTTATATAGTATAAACGATTTCCTTCTCCTTTTCTGTCTTCTTATGTGGCCTTTAAGAATTCTAAAAGTACACTTGAATATTAACATACAGCTGCATTAAATGTGATGAAGGAAGATTACAAAACAAAGATTCTCAATAAACTATATGTATATAAAAATACCCCCACAACCAGAAGATTTTGAAATACAGAGATGAGGATTCAGCATCTGAAGGAACTGATCCTTGCATTAACATTTGCCAATTGGTAAAATAAATTCCTAGTTGTTGCAACATGACCCAGCAGCTTTCACCCAACATTTTCTGAGCATCTCCCATGATGGATATAAATAAAACTCAAACAAGAAACTGCTTTCCAAGATACTACTCTTACACTTACAAAGGATAAAAGCTTAGGAAAGAGAAAGATAGGTAGGTGGAAAATGTTAATTCAGATCAGAATTGACTTTTTAACTGCTTTACAAGCTGTATGTCATAGTGCCCTACACTTTAAAAAAAAAAAAAAAAAAGTCATAACCTTCACCTATAAAAGATACGGAGATTTAAGGTATTTTAGTCTTCACCGTCAGATGTCCAACATGAATCTTTATAAGCATCCTGATTTTTATTGCACACCTTGTAAATGCTAAGTACTTAGTAGTAAAAATATGGATAAAACTTAAAATGTAAAATAATCAAAATTTAATAAGTTAATTCTTGGTTTAATTCACTGAATGAAAACATCCCTGTGCTTTGTGGGGTGTATTATTATACCCTAAGATTTTGATTCAGTGGTGTCTGCAGGAAAAGCTCTGAAGCCAGAGAGCTCCACGGGTAAAGCAAGCACTATCCATTTTAGTCAGGAATCTTACTGAAACACTTGTAGGAAGTAACAAGATTCCTTTGTACCTGGCTGTTTTTGCTTAAACTGGGAATGCACATTTTCAAGTGCCTGTCCCTGTTACTCCCACTTTGATGCCCATCATCTTGGGGTACAGAGGCAGATTTTTTGCCAGATGAAGCTAACCCCATGAAGCTCCAATAATGGAGAGTGCTTTGAGTCCATGAGACCAGAATTGAGCTACTCCAGGATAAGCTTCATCCCTCCTCCCCAGCCCTGGAATATGATGACAGAGACCCTTCCCTCAAGCATTTCCCTCTCCCAACTGCTGCTCCTGCACCAGACAGTGGCACAGTGCAACACAGACAAGGCAAATCAGCATTTCTCGTACAAGAACGAAGGCTGGGGTAGGTGGGATCTTGGAGATCATGGATTAATCTGGTGGAAAACTGAAGTGAGGTACACCTTCCATCTCCCTCTGAAGTGGATTGCTTTTATTTCTAACAAATCTCTTTTAACCAGGTCAGAACCAGACTGCTTCTGACTTGTTTCCTATCTGGAAAAGACAATCCTAATGCACAGGCTTCCAAATGCTGTCCTAATGCAAATGCTTTGTGTGGCAGGTGACATTTTAGATCTATTAATGCATTAAATGCAGCTTTCGGCACACAAAATATTTCCACAAAAAAACAAAAAACAAAAAACAAAAACAAATCATACATTTTCCTGATAGAAATGCAGATAATCTTTCTATCTTCAGTGAACCACAATGGTGATTTTCCACTACAGTTTTTATAAAACGCTGTTCAAAATTGCCTAGCATTATCCACCATGTTATGGAAGATTTCCTTGCTGGGAAATAGGACACGATTTTCAGCAAGTCTCTTCTCGGATTCCACTGTTCTGCTAGGCAAAGCATCAGATGTCTGGCATGAAGTTGAGCCCTAAGGCATAATGTCCAGACAAGAAGTCATCAGACTCAGTAGCACTAACAGTTGTCTTGCTCAATTTCTTTTGGTGTTTAGGATAAGTCCTTTCTTTGATCTCTTTTCCTTTTCCTACAGAAGATTTTGCAGATTTTTAAAGCCAAAAGGAACAATTCTGAGCATCTATTTGGACTCCACATAAAAACAGACCCTATAAGTTCATTCAGCAATTACTGAATTCAGCTAAGTTACCTGTGGCTGAGTTAGAGTAAACATCAGATAATTATCTGAAAACTTCTTGTGCTGGATCTTTCACCACGTCCCATGATAATCTGTTTCACTAGATACTTTTTTTTTTTTTTTAAAATGCATGACTAGCTTTTAGTTTGCACTTTATTGATTTCAGCTCCCAGCTTCTCTTATGCCTTTGATTGCTTAAATACCCCTCTAGTGCCAAATGCAACATCCCCTGCCTATCTTTTGTTTAAAGGAGTAAGTGTCAGATTTATTGTTTCAGGCTGCGTGTCACCTGTATTTCTGATTATTCATAATCCTACAGACCCCAGTTCATGAGGATATTTACCTTGTTATAAATACATGAACAAACTTTGTTGTTCTGGGAAAAAAAAGAAAAACAAAGAAAAAAAATAAAAAATTACCAAGAAAAAAAGGAGTTATAGCATGAAATTTGCTATGGATTCCTAACTTCTGCTTGGTAAAATCATAGGCAGGTGATTTAAGCAGCTGTGCTAGACAAGGTACTAGTTTATCCTCTGCATTGTTGCTTTTCACTGACAAGAGTTTGTGAGAAGTCTAGATGCTCTGAAGAGCACATAAAAATATGCAAAGCTTGTTAATCTTGAAAGAGAAATGTTCCAGCTAGCTTCTGTGTGGAACAGGCACGTGCACTTTGAGGTTCCATTCATTCAAAAATTATCCTAGATAAGGTTTTGCACACAAATCTCCTTACAAAATGTGCAGAATTGGGCACACAGCTTTAAAAGCCTGGGGACATACTAGCTGGCAAGTATGTTATGGTGGGATTTTATTGGGATACACACAGAAATACAAAATCCTACAATTCTGAGAGAGTACAGATATACTGATTTAAATACATATACACACGAGGTAAATTAAAGAACTGAAATCTCTGCATCTAGAAAGGACAAAAACACTGATGTCCTTCACTGTATCTCAGTTTTTTGCCATCAAAAAAATCCATCCTTCTCTGCGGTAACTTGCTGAAAAGCAACAAATCCCTTGGAAAGATGGCAAAAGCAGGAATGGGTTTGACTTTACTGCAGTTCCTCTGCCTCCTAGCACACTGGTAATCACAATGTGATTCACAATCTTACTTCACAAACTTACAAAGAACTGCAAGTCTCAGTGTAGGAAATCTCTGTACTTAGAAAAATAAATAAATAATAACCTAGAAAAACGAAGAGATATGAATACGTGAGGATATGAATACGTGAGGAAAGTCTTTGAGAGCCTTTCATGTGCTCCCATTCCCGAGGAAGAGAATTCTTTCCTTCTTTTTGACTCGGTTATTCCAGTCCTGGAGTGAGGTAGGTCTGAGACTGCTGCTGTCCTGAAAAACCTGTCCTCTGATAACTGCTGCGAGGCACCAGGGGAACCTGATACTGTTTGTGCTGTTCTTGCAGTGTCCAAGGAAAGGGAGACAAAAGCCTCCCTCGCCTTAGGTTTTCCTAAATTATTATTAATTAAAAAGAGAAGAAACGGGGGATGGGGGAGGGGGTGAAGTGAGCTTTGAGAGTTTTGCTCAGGGTCTTTTTGAGAAACATGTCTCTTTGCTTTGCTTCTGTGTTGTGATTAGAGCCAAGAACTGCATGAGTCTGCTCTGACAAAGCGAGAGGTACTCATCCCTTGCTATTACCTCTCACTAAGTGGGTCCTGCTTTACTCTCATTCTTGTCTGCTACCAGAGCATTACAAATTCAAATAGTTTTCTCCAGATGGATCTTTATGCCTACACCGTGTGCCCTGATGCAGGCATACCTCAGCTTTAAATCTGCTGACAGCAAAGCTCCAGCACCTACAGAATTTGCTCAGCTTCTGGGTAGGTTTTATAACCACACTGATATCTGTGCCTCCCACCACCGCTAGTAATAACTGAACCAGTTGGGGAAGATCTCTGCAAACCCATCGCAGCAGTGATTAAGATGTAGACATACGTGTCTACTTGCCCCTTAAATAGAAGGCTTAATTGGTGATGTGGATAGTCGTTTCCTAATGGACAGAAATTAAACTCCATTTAATTCCTGAGCAGACACTTCCAATGCACAAGGTTTACCACACATTTGGAGCGGGGAGAGGGGGGAGGAAGGAATGAGCCGCATGCACGACTCTCCCTACCTCTGACAATCACCAAGGAAAAGCAACATGAGGACCAGAATGGCATAAGTGTGGCAGGTGTGAATTGACCTGCACTGGCAAAGCTGTGAGCTGGGAAACTTGCAAATCACATGGTTGTGCAATACTTGGCTCCAGTCAGCGCTATCATGTTCTTTATAAAAAAAATAAAAAATCTTAAAGACATGTACATCAAGTTAAGGGATTAACTGTCAAGTGACATTACTGAAACAGAGACAATATATTTCTTTATTGTTAATGAAATTCAGTTAAAAGTGAAGGAAGTGATAAAGAAAGTACTGTATTGTAATGTATTTTACATAAGAACGTAATATAGAAAGGGAAATGCAATTAAATCTTAATGTGGACTTTTTTATTTTTAGTTTATCATCTGGTTTACATTTTGAGCCCCTTTGCAGCAGTAAATTATGCTGGCATTTCTTAGGGAATAGCTGCCATGTTAATTTAGTTTAATAAAATAACTGACAGAGAAAAGGGGAAAAAGAAGCAAGAAGAGACTGCACCCCCCCACACACACATACTTCTCCTTATCTTTAGCTACGTATTCAAATGCTTTCTATATGAATTGTCCGTGGTCCAACTCCAGCACCATGTAATAATACAATACATTACAACACAGTACAATACAATCTTGGATTTCTGTAGCGCCCTTCATACAAGCATCCCAGGGTGCTTTACAATCATTATGAGTTAAAATTAAAACTGAAGCACATACAATTCCTAATAGAATCGTTTTAAAAATGCTAAACAGAACAAATAACTTTTAAGTCTAGATTTAAAAGTCCCAACAGCCAGAGCTTTCCTTACTTCAATTGGCAATGAGTTCCAAAGCTAGGAAGCAAAGCGACTAAAGGCTCTCTCATGTTATGTTAAAGGATCTCTTATGTTGTTTATACTTGTGCAGTACTCTGCAGCCAACAATTTGCCAATAGGAAGAAGAAAAAGACTTATTTGCAATCTTGCTTTAAAGAACATTGGAGGAGTGGCTTGTTAACCCTCTAATAAAGATATGGAAAGAAAATCAGGGTTTGCACTTGGCCATGGCTGCATTAAGCAGTATGAATGAACAAATACAGAATTTTGTTTTATGTATATATACATATATATATAAATTATAAAATAAGAACAACACAGCAAATATTTATGATGAAAGTTATTCTATATAGCATTCTCAAGTTCACCAAAAGAATGAAAGCAGAAGCTGAGTAGGGCTCAGATTGACAATACATGCCCATTACAGAAGAAAAAAAAAAAAAGATCTGAAGAAAACATGTTGTGTTCCTTTTTTGTTCTGTCACTTCCCTAAAACTTAATGACCATACGATACAGATAACCGCTTACGTGATGCAGTTTGCAAAATTGCTGAACTATAACATCAAGTCTGCACATGAAGTGGGGAAGATTGTCACAAAATTTTTATTCCCTTAAAAAAGCATGACTTTTGTACTTTGTCCACATGAAAGCTTAGACCTCCATACAGCTGACTCAAGGGGAAAAAATAAAATGAGATGGGACTTCTCCTTTTCAGGAGCAGAAACATATGACCTCATGACAGCACAGTCAGATAGTAAGATTGACACGATACAGAGTTCTCTGAACTCAGAAACTGCACTTGCTTGAGAAGCATTAAGTGCTGATCTATAATTGTTTTGAAAATGGACTTTAACATTTTCAGTGTTGCTAAACTGAATGAAGAGGCAGAAAAAATATCTGTTTTAGGTAGCTGCTACCTAAATAATCTGATTGATATAACCACAAAAGCAAGAGCATTTGGATGTATCTAAAGAACAACAATCAATGATCAAAAGATTAAGCAACTTGAATTTTGAACTCAACTCTGTCCTCAACAGAAATACAACACTAGTGAGGTCAACAAAGAGCACACGAAGTGTATCTATCAGATATAGAAAAGTTATTTTTAAGATTGCATGCAAAAAGAAGAGTTGAGTGTCCTGAGAAAGTCCTTAAAATCAGTGTAGCTCTAAGGTTCACCTTGTGGCCTTCCAGCACCACAAAACCAAACCCTGCTACTTGGTCTCACGGAGAAGCTGCAATGGAGCAGCCCATGCAAGGCCAGCATCATGATCGAAGCCCATCCTCCCCCATCCCATCAGTAATAGACTCCGTATCTCACTCCAAATGCCCATCCTACCAGGATGACTAAAAATTCTGGGTACAAATTTTAATAGTTAATTGAAAACATTGTAAAAACCTCAATACCTCATCAACTAAAAGAGACATCAGAGGGAATGCTCTTGAGCATCTGGGGGTGGGTTGGAAAGGACCTGCCTGCCAAGACCTGAGTCCAGGCCCTCAAGGATTTACTTCCCCGAAATAATTAATGACATCTTCAAAACCTAAAGTACAGTAACTTCTAAAGTAGAAAAAGGAGCTACATTCCTTACTGAGGTTATTAATTACTAGGTAGGGAGAAGGGGGGAGGAGTACAGGCAGAAGGAGGAGATGAAGAGAGGAAAGAGAAGGGAAGTACAAGCAGCAAAAAACCCAAGTACTTGGTCTCAGGTCTAGGCAGGCGAAATTGAAAGGGGAGAGCAGAAACCACCTTTCAGTTTTGTGAAGAAAGAAAGAAAAAATGCTCACAAAGCATACGGATTTTGGCAACTCTCAATAGCTCATTCCTTGGTTATTTATAGGTCTGGAAATTTTAATTTTAGTAACAGCAACTTTTTTGGTTTGTGATGGGGGTGGATGTTCAGATTGTTAGAAAAGCAGCCAGGAAAGGTGAGAGGATTTCCATATCTCTATCATGCTGCTTGTTTGCTTTGACCGCCAGGTACACTCAGATCAGGTAAACTGAGAAACACCGATATTGCGAGCAAGATTTCTTCCTGGCATGCCTGCCAGATCACATAAAGCCTGCATGATATCTGCATAAAACAGCATGCAAATTCAGGGCAGGATATCAGAACAAAGAGCAAGGTATGTGATATATATCGTGCCCATGTCATATGTCTGCAATCATTCACTACAGGATGGAATTTTGCTCAAAATGCAGTCAAGATGTCTATATTTATCACAAGTGCAGAACTATTCAGACTTCAGTATCATACCAGTACTTGTTCTGTGGATGCACGCATTTTACGGAATATATCCCTCCCTGATCATTTACTGCAGACTTATGTAAAAGACACTGAGGGGGGAGGGGAAGGTGATTACAACACAAACATTTTCAAAATAAATGTAAAGAATAACACTATATGTGCACAGTAATTTATATATAAGTATCACAGACTTTGGATATATTCCATTCATGTCTCCAACTATATTAAAAATATCTATGAGATTTTACTATCCATCAGTCTTGGAATTTCTCTTCCATAATGCATTGGCTGTTGGTTGCCTTGAGAGTAAGGCTAGGTATGGGGAGTTTCAAAGGACATGCAAGATAGAAGAAAAAAGGAAAAGCAAAAATGAACTTTGTGTTTTGGGATGTTATGAGGGAAGACTAGTATACCTTCCTTCACAAGTGCTTTTACAGCGTCTTGATAAAACAAAGAAGTGAAAATCTCAAAGCTATTTGTGAATACTGACAGCAATCATTCTGAAAATCTTTTTGTAGAAAAAAAAATGGGTAAGATAATATCAGTTGGAAAGTCAATGTCATTTGATCACAGCCATATTCTAAAAGCGCTACCCAGATACTAATTAATCTCTACAATCTCTTAGTTTGGTAGATGAATTATTATCTCCCTCTCTTGGAAAGGTGAAAGGAACTCAAGATAAGGGGTATATCTAAATCTTCAAAATCACACCAAAAGCAAGTTTGTTCCAGAATTACCAAATTAACTTCCAATTTTTTTGTGTGCATATGTGTATATATGTGAACACGTATACACATAAAGAGAAAGAGAGAGAGAGAAAATAAGTCAGTAAAAAAAATAACGAACCCCCAAAAATCCTTATTAATAACAGCATAGATAGGGTCTGTAGTATTTCAGTTATTTTAGCTGTAGTAGTAATAGGAGACTTCAGCTCCAAAACCCAAAACGGAGCAAAACTGTGAAAATGAAGTACAAAAATATTAGAACTAAAGCTGAACAGAGAGATGGTAGGAGTATCATTAAATAAGTGCAACATGCCTGATCACTTAAGAGCAGCTCCAAACAGACTGAGGTAGAGCATAGCTTCACTGTAAGGGACCGAAAATAAAAACTGACGGTAGAACAATTTCTGTATAACTCTTTAGAGGCTAGAGAACAAAAACAAGAGGGATACAAGATCCTAGCCACTCATGAGATGCACAGGTTTAATGGGATGCATAAGATGGCCCGAAACAGAGCCCTGGATTGAATTCCAAGTTCCCTTTCCCCTACAAAAGAGATAAAGGAAGCAAAAACAAAACTAGCCATGCATATCAAACACAGGAAGTCTTTCACTTGGCACTAGCACGTGCTGGTAGTCTCTAGCAAAAAAATCTGTAAATCTGAGGAAAAGCAGCAAAATACACTGCAGCACATAATCCAGAAAAGATTCAGCTTTTCCACGCCAAATCTGTAGCACCTTTCTACTTTGTTTTCCCAATATATAAAAAAAATAAAATAAGTCTCCAGACTTATGCTCTCAGTTTTACAGCAGTTGAGAGCTGTGCATTTGCTCCAATTCAAGTCAATGGGGATTTCCTGTCATGTGGACTCCTATAGCAAGTGGTAAACCTGGCTATCACAGGATGGTCATGGCACACTCAGAATGAAACAGCTGAAGTAACTTCAATGGAGCCTGTCTGTTCAGCGCTCCTAATGGAAGAGTCATAGTGGTTTTTACTGAGGAAGGCATGAAGTGTTAATATCTGTACATCCCAAGGTTTTAGTTTAACATGAAAACAAACAGGAAAAAAAAAATCACTCAAGTAGAAGCTGCCATTAAGCTTTCTGGAGGTTCCCTTGTTGCTGTATATTCAAGACATTAAATATGCTTGTGCTAGAAAAATATTTTGCTCAGAAATTTTGCATTTCATAGATTGTCAATATTCTACATAAAAAGGATAATTTTCAAATATAAAAATGCAAGGTGAATTAAGAAAAAAGAGGTAAATTCTAAGTGAGGATGATGACTCTGTCTGTCATGCTTAAACTGGGCTCCGCAAATGCCCTGCATTGAGCACAGCAGCTTACATACTCTCCAACAAACCCATTCGTACCTACACAAAACGAGGTATTGCTAATGACAGTGACAGAAAATGATAACTAATCTCGTTTCCACTTTGAGTCATTTTTCTGTGGTTAATAAATTATATCCATAACAGTGTTAATAACTTATGGTACAGTGCCATTGCACTAGTTTGCATTTGTGATGAAGCACTTCATATGGCATTATCTATGCCCATGAAAGTACACATGAGGAGAGACCACTAGTCTTCTCTTACAAGAATCTAATGCTGGCATTTTGACAAATCCTCTAAGAACACACTGCTCTCCACCTTGTGCTTCTCACCTCTGATACAGCAGCACAGCACTGCAGGCTTGAATTCAAACTTGAATATATTTAATAAAACAGGCACTTTTAAACCTGTCTGTGTAGGAAAAATATACAATTAGTTATTGATTAGGAAAATACAGGAAGCATTCACATCAATTTAGTCATCTGAAAAGGACACTGTTGGACCACATCTTCCCGCAAGCACCCAGAAAGAAACAGGAAGATTTAGATCAACTGATGGACTTTTGACCAAGCATTTATTCTTCCAAAAAAATTAAGACAAAATAAATGTATTTTAATTTAATGTGATGTGATCCTTAAAGAAATGGACTACCAAAAAAAAAAAAAAAAAAAAAAAAAAAAAGGAACAACTTAAATTCCTAAGAAATCCAACCACTGCAGCACCAGTAAAGATAAACAGATGATAAAAATACTAAGCATGCTTCAAACAGCAGAAAAAAAAAAAAAAAACCTCACGTCTTTAAATATATTATTTTACACATATACACAAAACAAAACAAAGAGTGCAAAATAATACAGAAATATCCCCAAATCAGAGTTCCGTAATTTGCGGTTCTGGTAATCTCAGATAACGTCTTCAGGTATAGTTATTAAGCAAGGTGGTTTTTGTCCATTAAAATTATGATATTAAAAAATATCGTTTTTTAAAATTCTTTTTTCAAATAGTAATTATTGAAATCTCTCCAGTAGCGTGATACTGTCACGAACAAAGTATTTCTTTTAAAAACTGTTCTTCTGTTTTATAAGTGCATCATCTACATGTACACACAAGTTTTCTACATGAAACATATGCCAACATATGCATGAAATATTCCATCTCTAGACAATTTACTGGCTTTCCATCAGTCTAAAGTAAAAATTAACCCTAGAGTACCAAAATTGAGAAAAATACCAAATTACATGCAGACACTGTGAGAGAGAAGTGCAAAAGCTCACATGCTTTTATAATAGGTATGAGCAAGATAACTTTGCAGACATATCACTAGAATGGTTTGCAACCAGTGAAGATAATTTTGATTATTTCCACTTCAAAACTTCCTATATTGGAGCCACATCACTGAAAACAATCTAACCATAGGGGAAAAGAGAGTGATGGGAAAACAGCCTGCTAGTATATCTGCTGGAAAAACAGTCAAGTCCTCTGTAGATTAACTGAAGTCTTTCAGAAACGAAGACTCCAATATTTCGAGCAAAAGAAATAAAATCTCCATAAAAATAACTGCACTTCCTTTTTCCTCTCCCTATCACAATTTGTATCATGTATTTGAAATTCTCTACTGCACCACAACAAAATAAAATCATCTAAACAGTAACAGTAAATACAAAGTTCCCACCACAGTACCACTGGCTTCCATACTGTGTAGAAAAAGGAGTTGCTCCCTCACGGCAATTTGACAAAACACTGACAGAGAACAAGAATATGAATAAAGCTTCAAGGAAGCACTGGTTCAACATTTAACAGCGCATAAATAGAGATTTCATTTTTTGTTTAGGTCTATTTTGATTAGAACTAATAAATGGCTGATTTTCCTTTGGTTGTTTGCAACAACAACATATCATCCAAGGAGCTTTATTTTTTATTCCCCTCTTATACAGCATGCCAACGACTGTCTCATTTTATGAATTAGCATTTAAAACTACTGCAGGTTATCTAACAAGCATTCAGATTCAGTAGTACTTTTGACAGCAATAAGTAGAGAGTCTTTTAACATCTTGAACACATGTGCTTGAAAAAAGTAGTTACATCAAAGCAGTTCAAAGACTGAAGACAAAAACCAGTTAAAATCCAGTTTGCTGTGAGACAATTTTAGTGTGGTGTAAACAGCCTTTCACAACTCCCCATGGGAAACGTTGTAAGACTACGTTCAAAATGAATCAAGCATATTTATAAAGATCATGAAGTGGTCAAACGAATTTGCATTTTTGGCAGATTCGCTCCACAGATACTACTTGCTGCAGTCTGTAGAAATCTCAAATCTCACATCAGTGTTGCCGATAGTGCTTTATTATTTATTACATGTTATGCTAAGTACCTGTGAAAGGGGACATTCCTTGGCCAATGAACTCTGGTTCATATCCTTCAGTAAGTCCTTCAGAGCATTTCTTACTGTCGTGTGAGACCATTGTTCAGGAGGCAAGTCTTCTAGTTTAGGGCAACTATTTGAAACACAGATTAGAAAAGGGATTATTACAAGATTGCATCCTGCTGCAGAACATTCCTTTAAGACAGACAGATTTCATTTTGCGCATCAAGCAGATGCATCTGGAGATTGCTCTCGGTCTCCTGATTGTTCCGATTAGTTAATTACTTTATACAACACATCTGCTGTATTGATGCATGAATTATACATCAGCTGCATGTGGCGACTATTTTTTCATGTTACTTCTACCTTCCTGCTCTGATGCGCTTGGTAAAACAATTTAAGGTGTAATGCTTTCTCACGACTGATCATGAAAAGCATTAATATATTAACCATTTTTTCTTTTTTTGTTGCCACGAAATTTAAGAAGCTAGACAGCAACAATAAGTGTGAGCAAGTCATTCTTTTACAAAATGCACACAGATGGTACTGTTCATGATATGCAAAAATATTTTTCTCTTAAGTAAACTTTATGTAAAATGCCTTCTTGTAATGCATCATTTAATTGACTAAAATGCAATATAGTTTTAATGAGATATCCAAAGAAAATCTATGTATCAGAGCTATAAAAGTTTTCTGCAATAGTATGCTGTAAGTTAAAGAATTAGGGTAACTAAAAGGGAATTAAGATAAGCCTTTGTACTTAGAGCACACAGCACAGCGGGAATTAAATACGAGCAATATTAACCAGAAGAGCAGACAAGTAACAGTTCACTTCCCAGAACTGGTATTCAACTTACCTGTGTAACTGGATTTTCAGTGTGACCACATGATACACATCTTGCAGCATGTCTGCTACTGTAGCATCAGGGGCATCTGTCACATAGGAAAGTGGAACTGGATTCCACTTTCCAACCTGGATAAGCCCTGTGGGATACATATAAATATACACATTTATTTATTTACTTATTGAAGGGGAGGGAGGGCAAGAAGAAAAGAAAAAAAAAAAGTTATTTACCCATTAATTCCTAGGAACAAAAGAAATACCTAATTTTAATAAGATCATCACTTTTATTTCTAGCCTTGGAAATCTGGCACAACAGACCATCAGAATAGCAGCTCCCCCAAATGCAACCCCACTTGAACATCACCATGGATGTTCTTTATCTATATTATGAAATTATAGAAATGTATTACAGTAGAGAACCTTTTAATATGTATAGAAGCATATTTTTCTCAAGTACCCATGAATTCAATAGGATATGATATAATAGCTCCCAATCTTAATAAATTATAAAGGATTTTGCAAGGACTGAGTTGAAAATTATAATCGTACTTTGCAGTCTATAAAATGACAATGAACAAAATAAAAGAAACAGAGCTGGATATTCAGTCATAAATGCAAGTTGACTCTCAACAGTCCATCTGCTCAAATATGCTTTACACTTCCTTGTGGATCCTCAGTGGAGCAGATTATTAAGGTCAATAAGCATACTAATGATTCAGTTGAAGTCTTTTTTTCTTTAAAAAAAAAAGGAAAGAAAGAAAGAAAGAAAGACAACTCTACCTCAATATTCCACACGAACAAACTATGCATTAACTAAACAAAAATGCATTAAGGAAAGAAACAAAAAAATGAAGATAGAATCTGCTAGAAGTTGAACAAGTGAAACTTGCATCACATTCCTGAAAGAAATCCTGCTCCTCCCCGGAGTCCCTCAAACTAACACAATACATCGTACAATTTCATCACCTTATTTACCTTTAGCTTGGGCAGCAGAGCTGTGAGAATATCCAAGGGATAGCAATGCCATTTCGATCAGTTGGTTGAAAAGCATGTCCTTCCTCACCAGCACAAATTCTGCATGCTCCTCCTTAGAATCGTACTCAATGGCATTTTCATAATGTTCCACTACACAGAAAACTGGAAGCATACTTCCTGTAAAAAAAAAAAAAAAATTAAATTAAATTTCATGTATTAAACTGAAGTAATAGTAGAGTATGTGGGTCTACAAAGCATTATGTAAATAAAACCTGTATGAACAGGCAGATGAGGCATCAGGAATCATCACAAATATTTGATAAACATATTCCCGGAGTCCTTTCCCCTCACCCTCCTTCAAAAAGATAAAGTTCTGCAAAACATCGCTCTCTATGAAAAGCAGAAATGCAAATTTATCTTCCTCGACGGGATACAGATGAAAGAATTACCTGTTATAGGAATCACAAGGTTAACTGAAGAGAAGTTGATTCTCTCTGTCCTGCCTGATTTGTTGTGAGTAGCAGGCAGCACGAGAACCTAAATACACACTGCAGATGTCTTCAGCGTGAGCCATTTTAGTACCAGCCACATAATTTTGTTCGTTAACACTAAAACTTTCTCAGTTCTGCCAAAAATATTTCATTACCTTCAGCATCAACAACAAATCACCTCACATGTTATACATTCACTCTGAAAAGGGCACCCGAGGAAACAAGGCAAAAGTTAACGCTAATTCATGCCTCATTCATTGAGTACACTTGAGCACTACTTTCACTCACATCTTTAAGAAACAAATCATGATTTCAATGCCATTTTAAGGAGCATACCTGCAGTTTAGGCTTTTGTTGTTGTTGTTGTTTCATATACGCGCATACAACATTCCTGGTATTCACTGCTATTTCGGTATGCCTGAAACCAATTACTAATTTCCAGTTTCGTAGCATCTCATAACAGACCCTTCCCTCTGCCTCTGCACTGAATGTTAAGCAAACAGCCACTTTCCCTTCTTTTTTATTTATTGTTTTTTAAATTCCTTCTCGACAACAGGCAGAATTACTAACCAACAACCCAGGCTGTTTTAGGGAAGACAACGTTCCTCCCAGCAGCCAGATTTCTAGACTTGGAGAAAACCACCCCCCACCCCCACCCCTGCCCTATAATGGGCACCTTATCCCACAGCCTCAGGTTCGGCCCTGTCCCAGGATAGAATCTCCCAGAGACAGAAAACCAAAGGGTTAAAAGCAGATGTACCGAACTGCCTTATGGCAGCCTGCCAGAGGGGTATCATCTTTAGCATAAATGATGACAAGGGTTATTTTAACAGGGCACCCAGGAACTCCAATTAGTCCTACAATGTTAATGCCTCTATAACCACTGCCCTCTAGACTGACAGAGCTTCCTAACCTGCTCTGGTGCACAAGGCATCCTGCAGCTGAGAGAGGAGATTTACTGTTGACAACAGAAATGCTTTAAGATCACGTCTGTTGATTTGTGCTCTAACATGCAGCAAGAAATCACAGTAAAAAAAGATACCTTTTAAGCTTGTATATTTAAACTACATCTGTTCACCAGAGAGTCAATCTCTGGCAAACAAACCCCTTCAGGCTTGCAGGAAAAGCTCACAAACTCACTCCAATTTGCCCAATAGGCTCAGCATGAAAGACAGGACTAAAAGCTTGCCAATATTTAGGCAGTGCAAGAAGGAGGGTTTTTTCGGATTTTTGTGTTTTTTTTGTTGTTTGTTTGTTTTTTTGTCTTTTTTTTTTTTTTTTTTAAATCTCATTGAGACTGGTCAGGAAGGGAAAAAAGACCAAAGCAAAAGCAGTACATGCAAACTGGTGATTTCTTCATTGCTTTTAATTAAGCTGTAGAGAGCTTTCCAAAACATACACACGTACTTCATCTGCAAAAAGGTTTTGGTTCTTTCCCCTCCCTCCCCCCTTCACACTCTCACAATTGATGTTTCACCTACTAACATCTGACTGAAAGAAAGGGCTGAAAATTCTTAAGTAGTTTCACTGCTAATACCCGAAGATAAAAAGTAAACAAAGCTTCATTTTAACAAACAGGGCATACACACTCAAAAACAGCTGAGACAGATTCGCCCTTTTCCTTATCAGTTGCTACAAATCAGGTTATGACTAGATAAAGCTAGCAATGCACAGGTACTGCATTGTGTGCAGCACACTTTTTGACATGTATGCACTCCCAGGACTTAGAGCATTCTAAAAAAATGTACTTTAAAACAGCACAAGAGAAGCTCCTGGCCAAATACCTATGTCCAGTGCAGCTTATCAGAGGTGGATCCTAGTAGCGCAACACAGGTCTCATCTGACTACAAATCAAGCTACTAAATCTTTTAGCAAACTGTCACTCGTGTCCTTCTGTTAATGTGAAAAATGTTGTACAGGAGAGCACAACCTTAGCTGGCTGATCTCTCCTGCTAGTACTTGGCAAGACCTCCAATTGCAGCAACTCCATAACCTTCTAGTATTAAAGGGGAGAGCACTGGTCAGTGCTTGCTGCTAAAAATACAGCATGATTTAAACCTGAAAGCAGTGTTAGAGCTTTTGCTGAAGGTTTATGAGTCTGTGTAAACAGCACGTCTACCATAAGGAGCAGTGAAGTCTGTAGAATCCTTGTCTAAAACTGTCCTGGCATTAAAGTTTGCTGTGCAAATATCACATAATACCAGAGACAGCTGAAATCTCCTATTTAGGAATTTATGGAACTTATATGTTTGCAGGCGTCAGAAAGTCCTTTTTATATAGCCCCACTGCTTCACTGTACAATATTAATGCACTCTGCTTGAAAAGCCGTAATAAATTATATTTTTAATGCTCTTACCCTGGCTTTCTTAAGATGCGTACATTCTTGGCAAACAATCAATAAATAGGGTAATCATGAGCAGAGGCCAAAGAATTTGCTGAAGTGCTGTTTTGCCATTTTTAATAGATAAAGATCTAACAATACGGACTGCTGTGTCTGTTCATCTCAGGATCAATATATTCTTTGTTTTCGCCAAACCGAGGAAAAAATAAATGATTGTACGATAAATGTTATGCATCAGACACAATGAAATTCCTCTGCCTTCTAACTTTGTGCGTTTAATAGCCTTGGTTGCATTTTGCACTTAGCTTAGCAAACGCAAGAAAAATCTGGATTATGAACATATACCAATTATACAAAAGTAAAGGCTGCTTTAATACAAATGCAAAATTACATACAGCATGTTTTTATTTAAATTAGGAAGCCTGCAGAATGTGGTCAAAAAAAGAGGTTATATATTTCAGTATGCAAAATTTATACATTTTTGTCCATTGAAAGTATTTTTAAGGCAAACAAAAGCCATCCATATACAAACACCAGTGATTCTAAATGTGTCTTTTCCTTGTGTAAATGTCTAATTACAGCAAACCAGCCACTGAAAAATATGACACCCAAGTTGTTCATTGTTCAATAATGAATTGTACTTAAGAAAATAAACTGCGAAGATTGACATCATAAATGACTTTTCCAATGTGATACTTCAAGATTTCCACGCTCTCTATAAAAAAAAAAAACACAACTTCCAACTGTTACGGAAATACTGCTGTCCTCCAAGATTGTACCATCATTCAGAGGAAAGGCGAGAATTTGTTTTCGGAGTTCAGTCTTTATTCTTACAGATTTCTGCGTTTCTGAGCCCAACACGTACTCTAAGAATTAACGCATTATATTACTTCTATTTCAATGTAGGAATTTGCTTTAATCAGGACAGCTAGCCTTTACCTTAGCAAAAATCAGACTCCACCCTGTAAAGCAAGATGCTCCACCCAAGCATGAAGCTTACATTTCCCAAATGTGATTTATATCAGAGTTGGGAATATATAGTATTTTAGAATGGAGATTTAATTCTGAAATATAAATGAAGTAGAATCTACAAAAGTATGCTTCCCCCCACAAATATTATAATTCATATTTCTCAAATGCAGAATTAAAAAAGTGTTACCTTTTCTAATATTAGTTTTCATCAGGTGTCCAGAGTGTTTTAAAGGCACTCCTTGCATTTTAGTTCCTGTACTTCCAAGTCTTCCTCTTCCTAATGGGCTCCCATTCTGTTCCAAGCGCGCAATTTTGGCTGGTGGACCCTTCGGATCGCTTACATTGTTAGACATTTCTGAATGTTCTTTCCCCTGAGTTGCCTCGTTCAAATGATCCATACTCAGTCCCGCCTCTAAAGATCACCTGCCATGATTCAAAAAAAATATATGTTGTACACGTGTGCGCATATGTATACGTATACAGCCTGCACATGTACAGAGATGTATATGCATCATAAGCCCATAAGGAAGAACAAATAACTATTTTAAACAAGGCAGAAGATGCCTTAAAAAAAAAAAAAAACCAAACTTCTCCAAAAAAGTGACCCCAGTTTACAGAGAAATTACACCATAATCTGACAGAATTATTTTTTAAAAGCCAACTAGAGTACCCCTTTAACAAAACCTTCCCAGATATTCTTATAAATCTGGCAGAGACTAAGACTCATAGAAATGATGACGTTTGTCAAGATACATGCTCCAACACAGCTATTGTTACAGATCACACGGGAAGATTTGTTATTAATCCTGGGTGGTTTTACTGTGTTACAAAAAAAACGAGGGGGAGAGACAGAGAAAGAAAAAGATTCCAGTGAAACTGTACTTAATCTACTTGATAAAAAATGGATGCACAACAATAGAGAGATTGTTCAAACTTTAGCTGAGGAAGCAACAGATTTATTAGTGAAGTAGAACATTGTCCATTTACAACTTCACTCCCACACCCTAAAAATAAAAATTAGAAGAGAATTTAACATTTAACTTAGAAAACAGTGGTGAGAGGCAGTTGCTTTGAGTTGCCCGATTGATTTTTTAGGAAAGTTCAACAACTTCTGCAAAGTTTAAGATAAGCATATGAAGAATTCTTAAGGCGTTGGACTTTAACTGCTAAATAGAGCAGTCTCTTATTTTTAATTTTTTTTTTTTTTTTTTTTTAAACTAAGAGGGAAGAAAGGCAGCATTTCACAAAACACAGTGCTGAAAAAAAAAAATAATCACAATTTCGACAGGGCTTTTGAAAGCCTTAAAAATAAAGAATCTCTTGGTGATGTGAAGTTACCTACTCACACAGATATACAAAACCCAAATTCGGAAGTAATTTCAATAACAAATTATGAAAAGATGTACGTTAGCTTGCCTTTATTTCCCTTTTCACAAACTTTCGAAACCACAGTCCATGAGTAACAATTCCAGCTAAGACACTAAAAATCCCCAACGCCGAGAACATAATGGAGTAGGTTTCGAGGATTTTTGCCACTCATCAGAACCAATTTTACCAAGTATAGGGGCCATCAATTGCTGACAAGCGAGACATCTTTCAGGTTATGATTTCATTCATCAATACTGTTATGATTGTCAGGGATTTTACCCTGCCTTTCTCTGACAGAGAAAGAAGTGACTTCGCTGACAATTACGCCATGCGTATAAGATAATCACTAAGGACAGGTGACTAGACATTAATTTATGAACTAGTTTTTACATTACTGAGCGCAACTACTATTACTGGGGAAGTTCTGTTCAGAAAGACTGGTGTGAATCTGATAATTGCTACTTTCTTTCAGTTGCCTAGTAATTCAGCACGTTTTGTGCACATTTCATCGCAAAGCTATTAAAACATAAACATCTCGGGAATTTTTCATATATACTATTCTATCTCATTGGTTTATACGGCAATGACAATTCCATAAGTTGTTTTTTCTCATGTGAACACTGCATTGCTTTTCCCGATGGAGAAAAGAAGGAGGAAATATATTAATCTGAACATTTACAAGCAACTTAAAGAATGCCAGAGAACACCCAAAGTTTAGAAAATCATTATTTTTCCTTGCACTCTAAGGTGACACACTAAGGTTTCCCATTCATCTCGATCCCATCTGCTTTAGGTTGCATGTCTCATTAACGGGAAACATGCTTATTTTAGCTACTTTGGGAAGAGTATTCCTTTTTTACTGTGTTAACTGCAGTCCAAGGAGAGAATTACAGTCCCAAACCCTTAACATCTTCCGACATTTCTGACGATGCTGACATGCTGTAGGGCTGCTTTTCTGCTCCTTATCAAGAATAAGAGGATTAAAATTAAAAAATAAAAATAAAAGGGGAGGGAGAATAAACAACAACAAAAAAAAGCCTCACACAAGAAAATCCTCATCACTTTTGGCAACTTCGGAAGTACTCTAATGCACCGAGGCTCTTTGCTACAAAAAGTATCTAGTCATCATGAGTCAGAATCGCACTCCATCATGTACAGTGCATAAAAGTGATAGATCGCCGCTCAGTTACTGCCCTGACTGCAACCCAACCACCAAATGGGTCATTTCACTCGGCCTTGGAATACCCACCCATCGGCATCCTTTCCCCGCTTAGTCATCTTGTAAAAAGCTTTATGTTACAAAGCAAAATTACATGCACATAAAACACCTAATTTACTCATTTAAACTCCATGCCCAAGGCTAAAGTTCACTGAAACCTCAGCGTGGAATAGTGATGAGCACCAACCAGCGGGGCCTGCCCAGGGAGAGGGCTGCAGGGAGCAACTATTCTCCGCTCCGCTGCCAGGCCGACTGTCCCCGGCTCTCGTATTCAGGCATCTCTCCCAACTACAAGTTCTCAGCACGGGCGTTCGGGGCCGAGCACAATTTCGAGGCACGGTTTCCCAGCGCCCGGGCGCACCGCGCAATTTCTGAATGGGAGCCGGCCGGGGTCCTCTTTTGTCGCGACGCTATTCTCCCGGTTCTTTTTCTCCTCCCGAACCAGCCCCCTCCCCATTCGTTTCCCCTCCTCTTCCCTCCCTCCCCCATAAAACCCCATAATCACATTTGAGAGAGGCTCCGCACTTATCCGTTCCATATGGCTCTCGCGATCCAGGCCAAGCTTTCGCTGTGACCTTTTAAAGAGACAAAGAAGCAAAGTACTTATCTAGAAACAGAAACACTGCAGTTTTCGGAGTGAAATTAGCAAAACCGACCCGAAACTCACCACTTCAAAACTTGACAGCATATAAATAACAAAAACAAAGGAGGTTTCCTTTGCAGCCCGAGCTCTTGAGGAGGAAGAAGTTCGAGAGTGATGTTTTCCTAGGTCCCCCCCTTTCTGGGGGGCGCGGGGGGCAGCAGACCTGAGGGCTACTTCCCCTAATATTCTTTTTTGTTGTTGTTTTTTTCTCTTGTTTTCTTGTTGCTATTTTCCTTTAGGCGGGGAGGGGCAAAAATAGGTAGCGAGAAACAGAGTAGCCATGAGCAAAAATGGCAATGGACAAAAAAAAAAAAAAAAAATCTATATTAAATATCTTTTGAGAGAGCAGCGGAGGAAGGAGCTGAAGAGCAATTGATCAGACAAGTGCTCAAAATTCAGAATAATAATAAAAATAAAAATAAAGTAGCAGGTTTAAATGGAGGTGGGAGGTGACTTAAGTCTGGCTGTCCTTTCAAAAATAAAACCAATGCAAGTGAGAGAGGGGGGTATTAGGGGAAAAAAAAAAAAAATCAAAGCCAAAAAAAAAAAAAGGCAGCTTTTCTATCCAGTGTGAAGAGCAGAAAGTCTACTTCTAGGTTGTCACTTACACTATTATTCTCCAATAGGCACCCAGAGGAGCAGCACACACAGAAGGAGCCCGCTCCCCTCCCCCTCCGCAGAAATACACACCGTAACAGCCCCCAAACTTTCTGCGGAAACCTCAGCCTCGCAGATCGCTACTGGAGATTAAAAAAAAGAAAAAAGAAAGAAAGAAAAGAGAAGAGAAAAAAAAAAGTGTCGAGAAAATCGCAGGAAAAAGGCACTAAAACGCCACTTTTAATCTCGCCTTTGCGGTCCCGGGAGGAAAGAAAAAAAAAAAAATGCAGAGAGGAGGACCTGTCTCCTCTCATTTACCGGGGGCTGCTGTGGGTGCGGGGGGAACGCAGAGAGAGGAGGGAGAGAAAGCGCGGAGGGAGGAAGGAAGCACCCAGCAGCACCACTACAAAAAGTGACGAGGTTGCACTCCCTGCGAGTCCAGAGCCGGGAGAAATGAGAATGGGAAATAATAATAATAAAATAATTTTTAAAAATCACAAAAAGATCAGCGCTTAAAAAAATAAATAAATAAATCTGGCTCCCTGTCCGCAAAGCAAAAGCAAAATAATTATAATAAAATAAAAATAAAAATCTGGGAACTCCGAGAAGAGTTACTAGCGAGATGGGGGGTTAGGGGGGAGAAAATATCAAATAGAAAGATTGCAAAAAGCCAACAACAACAAAACCCAAACCAGCAAAAAAAAAAAGAAAAAAGAAAAAACAACAACAACAACAAAAAAAAAAACAACCGCACACACACACAAAAAAAAATACCCAACCACAATAATAATGGAAAAAGAATAATAATGGCAGGCTTTGTTTTTTTGTCTCCCTCCCTTTCTGTTTTTTAGTGCTCCCTTCCCCTGGCTGCCTGGGCACGGTGGTGATTTAGGCCGGTTCGGTGTTGTTGCTGGATGTTACACGGATATCTGTGTGTGTGTGCGTGTGTGTGTATGTGTGTCCCCGGCCGGAGCTGCTCGCTCCGCTCCCCCCCCTCTCCCTCTCTGTTTCTGTCCCCATTAAATTATTAGTTGACTCATCACTACTCCTCCTCCTGCTGCTGCTGCCGCCGCCGTCCCCTGCTCACAGCCTCTCCTCCTCTCCGCTACCGCTCGCTGCCGCCGCTGCCGCTGCTTCTTCTTCCTCCTCCTCATTTTAATACAAAATAACACCGAGGCCACCACCGGCTTCTTCCCCCCCCACCCCCTTTTTTTTTTTTTTTTTTTTTTTCCACAGCCCCCAAAACGGGAGGAGGAGGAGGACGACGACGACGACGCAGCCTCCCTGCTGCTGCCCGGAGCCCTTCCCCGGCGGCCCCGGATCATCCGACGCGTCCTGGGAGGGAGAGAGAAAGTGGCAGAGGAGCAGGAGGAGGAGGAGGAGGAGGCGGCGGTGAAGGCGTGGGGGAAGGGAGCCGGGAAGCAGGGGTGGGGGGGCAGAGCGGAGAGGCCGCAGCGGGGAGCGGAGCGGGCCGGGCTGGGCCGGACCGGGGGGGCCGCCGGTAGGTGAGCGGCGGGGGGGCCAGGGAAGAGGGCGTGCGGCTTCCGGGCGCGCACGAATTTGCAGGCAGCTGGGTGCGGGTGAGGCGGCCCTTGCTGCGCTGCGCTGCGCTGCGCCGCGCCGCCACAATGCCCAGCGCGCAGCGCCGCGCAACGCCCGCAGGCGGCAGATGGGGGCCTGCGGCGGCGGGAGGTGGGGGGAGAAGAACGTCGGGGAGGGGGGGGAGAGGAGGAAGAGGAGGAGGGGCGGGGGTGAAGGCTGAACAATATCCTGCCGGCGTGCTCGGCGCGGCCCCCGCCCCGCCCCGCCTTGTGGAACTGTGCGGTGGGCAGGTGCACGGCGGCGGTGCGGGGCTGCGGGCGGGGGAGCGAGCGGGGCAGGAAGTTTGCTCTTTCCCCTCCTAGCTTTATGCCGACAGAGCTGAAGGAACAGCGGCGGGCGCGCTGCCAATGCACAGCGGAACCCCCATCTCCC
Organism: Chrysolophus pictus; assembly: GCA_037305975.1. Classification (NCBI taxonomy): domain Eukaryota; kingdom Metazoa; phylum Chordata; class Aves; order Galliformes; family Phasianidae; genus Chrysolophus; species Chrysolophus pictus. The sequence continues at coordinate 34,897,779 of JAYKPI010000006.1, forward strand.
CACCCCCTACTCCCCAAACGCCCGTGGGGTCACCCCGCAGCGCCCCGCCGGGCCCTGAGGCTCCGCCGCCGCAGCGCGGGACGGGAGAGGACGGGCACCGCCGGGACGGCGGAGAGGGGCGAAGCATGGAAGATGGTAACGCGGGGACAAAATCAATAGCTGCCAGCCAGACGTAGGGCTTCCCACAATGCACTCGGGAAAAAGTAACCCAACTAGACAAACTTGAACGCAACAAGTTTGTACAAGCCGTGAGATAAGGGGGAAATTAAACTTCTTTATTGATAAACTGCGCTCTGTTTGCCTAGGCTGTGTCTGAAAAGGAGAGTTGCATCATCAAGCAAAGAAGGGATGAACTGTGCTACACAAGCAGACACACAGCCAGAATAGTTAGGGTAGCAACTTAAGAGAATTCGTGAACTGCACACACACAAATTTGAAGGAGCAAAGGTGGGGGAGTGGGGAGGCTGATGAGCAGAGCACAGCCTCTGCACAAAGAACAGGCAAATCGATACATATATGAAGAGCTAAATTATCACTACACACGTTACTATAAAACAAGGGGAACGTATCAGGGCTGGGTAAAGAAAGAAGCTGACGTTTACTGAAATAAGCACAGACAGCATGGAGAGAAAAGGAAATTGGTAATAGGGTGAAATACATGAAATATTTATCGTATCTAGCAAGGCACAAAATAGATTATAATCTCAGAAGCAAAAAGAATGAAATGCTCGAAAATGAGTACAATGTTACATAATGCTGTTAGTCAAAGCAGAGAAGTGGAGGTGGAATGCATAGGAAACATGAAAAGTTGTACAGATGTTGCATGTTACTAAGACTGCTACCGAGAGTGCTGAAAGGGGGGGAAAAAAAAAACAAAAAAAAAAACAACAAAAAAAAAACAACCAAGAAACACGTTTTCACAAAGAAAAACAAGGGAAAATGTCGACGACACCTTCCATAATACACAATCAAGGGATAAATGCCTTGCGACTGTTTATTTAGAAACCTATCTTTTTCCAAGACGGTGAATAGAATGTTAAAAAATAAATAATAATAATAATGAAAAAAGAAACAAAGAATAATTATTTCCCAAGATATCTGAGCCTTTGGAGGAAAGATAGTGTTAACTTGAAGAATTAAAACTTCACGAGCACAATGGAAAGTATCAGCATTGTATCAGTTTTGATCTGTTCCAGGAAAGCCTGGTACAGTCATCTTCAGCACCAACCACAGAAGAAGAAAAACATGAAAGCAGAGGGGGTTTGGGCTGGGCGACTGCTGCCTGCAGTGCGATGGACAGAAGGGGCAGTGAGGGTAATTGGAGAGATGCAGAGCTGGTTAGAATAGAGCAGATATTTAAAAATAATGATTTGGAACAAGATTAGGGACTCGAGCACCACCCTACAAAAGTGATTACCGGATACGACAATAACAACAACCAAGAAAACAAAAAGATTAGAATCTGCTCTAAAGTAACTTCTGCTTTGGTGTCAGAGACCATTCCTTTCACGGTCAAAAAGTCCTTAAAATGTTCAGAGTTAAACAAAGTGATTAATCTAAAAAGCAGAGACGGTGAATTAAAGGAGCAGGGAGATAACAATCTGATAATACAGGAGCACAGAAGGCCTAATAATGATATTATTATGCACACTAACCAAACACTGACAAACAAATATTCTGTTAATTATATAATCATGCATATGCTTCCTATGCTTGAGATAAATGATTACAGAAAATCACTCTCTTCTTGAAACTGCATGTATGTGCTAAGCCCTGTAAACTCCCTGCAACATGGATTAATTTAATTTCTGCATATCACCTATGTCTGGGAAAGTTATTTGCCGCAGACTTGGCAGGCAGAGCGTGGAATGCAGGCTTTGACCAGCAGGCATGGGTAAGTGAGGGCTGCTGCGTCCTGACGTACAGGCAGCAATCAGATCTCTCTTATCAATACCTAACTACTTGGAATAAACTCAAGATAAAGATATCTGATTTTCATTTGACCTACTCTAATTTACACTTCACTGTGTCAACTTTGATATTAAAATGTTCCATTAGAACAAAGATATTTATAATAAAAACATATATAAAGAAGAGAAGATGAATAGATATTGTCATGGATACGTATGCAGGCAATCATTTAAACATGCAGCAGGAGTAACATCATATTTTTCATAGCTTCCAGTCAACAAACGGTGGACAAATATATGCTTAATAAAGCTTATTAACCCTTAATAAAGTTGCTGCACTGTAGGTCTGATACGTAAATGTATCTCACACTAGGTTTTGCTGAAATAAGACAAATAGTTAAAAAGTTGTACTGTGTTTCTTCAACCCCACAGTGAATTAACTGTCGAGCAGCAGTCTCAGTGGCTGCAAAACAAAACAAGTTCTCTGCTGTGGCATGGTGCCTTGGTGCCTTCTAAGGTCTCTATTCCAATCTTTTCTTGTTTAAAATAAATAAGGAAATATGGGCCCATGTCTTGAGGCTTGGCTCTTAGGCAAGGCGAACAGAAAGGACCTGGCAGCAGAGCAAAACCAGTATGGCTGTGTATTCTCTTTTATCAGATTTCTTTGGGGAGATCAGGCTGATTGGGTTTTGCATGTACGTATTTCTGACAACTCTGCAGCCATTTGGGTAATTCATCAGCTCCAGCCCATGCTGGAGGTGATACAGAGAATTGCTGTAGCAGTAGGACCATCAAGAAATTCACTCTGCTGATGATTTGAACAGTATTTTTCCCCGCTGTGAGGTGATGTGTGAGTAGCAGTGACTGCTGGACAGCAAGGCGATGAAAATAACAGTCCCAGGCTTTCTGAAGGGTGTGGTAGTTTGCACCCTAGTGATTTGCACCTTATTGCTAAGTGAGGTAGACAGAGGTATTAAGGGGGAAGAGTTCTGGTGCATCCTTGCTTTCTTTTCCCATGTCTATCTGTGCAAGCCTCAGAACAATGGTGCTGTGGTGCAGACTGAGTCCTGAAACCCTACTAAGTGTTTTACTAAGTGATGGAAGTTGCTTCTCAGTCTCCTCAGAGTAACTTCCCCTCTGTCTTGCCCTGACACCACTGAAACCCTCCAGCCAACCTGGCTGCAGCAGTCACAGCTTTCACCCTACCCAAGGTCTCAGTGCACTCTGATGGGAATCACAGCATTCAGCCGCATCCCCCACGCTGATCTCCCAAGTTACACACCAACCTAGTTTTTTTTTTTTTTTCACTGCAACCTGCCCCAGCCTGGAGAGTATGCCTGTCAAAAAGCAAAAGTGCTATGAAATGAAATTCATAGCACTGAGAGGCATCGCACACAAGCTGTCGTCCCCTCTCACATTTTGCATGAGCAATTTCTTCTAGTTTGTGCTCTCTTACATACAGTGTCCTAGAACAGTTCCGTAAAATGGATACTTAACTTACAGTAGTCAGCTGTATTGAACTGCACTTAATTGCTTATTAAGTGAAGTAAATTATCCTTACCATATTCGCCAGAGGTGAAAAATCTACATATATGGCTACATGTAGTGCATTCATTAGTTTACGGACCCCAAATCCCTTGGAAAGTATCAGATATCTACACAGTGTCCCATGGTGCAGTATTTTGTAGATGGATGTCTCCGCCAGCTTACAGATATGTAAAATCATATACAAACAGACATCTCCCTATTGATTGCCTATGTGACGAGGCTCATTTACTCCTGCAAACATTTTGTGCAGTGTATTTCAATAATGGAATTTTCTTTTAAAAGTAGGATTGAACAGGAATATGCAAAATGCAGTTTAGGGTAAAACAAATTGCTTTTAGTCAAACTACTGCACCATTTTGCATAAGCACCTTTCATAGCTCTGTATCTATGTTGACTAAGATACAGCTGAAGTAAATGCATACATTTATACCAATGTGGCCCCAACAGTCATTTTGATTTGCCCATTTCTGCTACACAAGCCAAATTATTGGAAGAAAATTATGGAGGAAAAGCCAACAAAACCGTTGGCATAGGGAGGAAGTGAAGGGCGAACATGACTGCTAATGAGAATAGAAATTCTTCTACCCCTGGCTGCCACGAGGAGTCTACATGGTTGAAACTGCAGTAGGCAGGTGTCCACGTTCCCATAAAAGATTACAGTGATGAATATTAATGGCTTAATCACATAACTCTTACTCTGCCCAATCTCTATCTGCTCTGTGGATAAGCTGAGTTCACTCCCCAAGCATATCAGCATGGCAACTTCCACAAACAAAAACGGCATGGTATTTAATATAAACCAATATTTTTATGACTGTGGATTTCCGAACTACCTCAAATAACAAGCTTCAATTATTATTTTTTAAAAGCATTTTCTAGACCATATCCTCTTCCATCCATAACAGTAGAGTAGATCCTCGATGAGTCATGCTTGTAATTTCCATGTGGCAACTGCAGCAAACTACTTCATATAGGAATAACAATCAAAAAAAAAATACAATAGTTTTCTATAATTTTTTGAATGCAATTAAACAGATGGAAGGAAGGAGGAAAGCCAGCATCTTAGGACTAAGTTACCTATGTCATAAGTGTGTGTTCTGCAGGTCACTAGTTTCCCAAATTTCTCCCCTAGAGGTATAATTTTCATGCCTATCAGGAGAAGATATTAAATATGAGACACGGGGAGATGAAAAGAGAATGGTTCCTGTTAAAGCCCTGATCATCACAGCGCTAGATAATTCCTAGGTAAGACTAGCATGTAATTGTTGCATGATAGAAGAGTTGGTTGATAAGCAGTTAGGGATATATCTGAACAGAAGTTCTCTTAATTTAAAGATATGCAAACTATGCCCCCCCAGATATATAAATGCGTGGTGTTTCCATTGACTTTGCTTGTTAAGAGCAAAGATACACCAAGTTATCTCCAAAGTGGTTTGTAGTTTGTTGATTGATACAGCTTCCCTTCCCTTTCCTGACTCCTTTTCCATCTTTTCCATCACCACCAACCACTGGATTTCTTTCCCATACAGAAAAAAAAAAAAAAAAAAAAAAAAAGCCTTTTAAGAAGACTGAAGTTTACTGTGACACTTTTGAGTGAGGATGAATTTCACACAGCCTAGCTCAAGCAAAACTGCACAGTATGGCAGAAAATAATCTAAACTATTGCGGTTAGCACTGCAGGAGGATTCAAATTGTCAGCTAGAGTTCTGGTGCTTGCACTCTGTGCTCCAACAGCATTGATCTGTTACATTAGAACATCTCATCAACAGGACAAACAACCATCTTTCTCTTTGACCTGATAGCATGAATAAAAACTGAAAAAAAATATGGAAGAGTTTAAGTCTAAGGAAATGGTTAGAACTGATTGATGATTTGAACTATGTCAAACTTTCATTATGAAACCCAAAACCACATGAAATGTCCTGTTTCCAGTTTCATTGTTAACTCAGAACTCTGCCCAGGTTCTTCTAGACTTTTTTTAAGGTTCAAAACCTTTTAAGTAAAACTGCATCTAATTATGGCCAAACTTGACAGGAGTCAATATTCACTGTTCATAAAATACATGCAAAATGTGTGGTTTTGGTGTAAAACAAATTGAAAGTTGGTGGTTTTGGCCGAATTCACTTTTTCTTCTAGGACTTGCTCCAATTTCAAACTCAGAAGATTCCGCAATAAGGAAGACAAAATGAATGAGTTTTTCACAGTTCTTTTCAGGAACAATTAGCTGTTATGTTCACAGTTCTTTTAAGGAACAAGGTATCTGTTAATATCCAGGCGCTAAAATAAAAAATGTTTAGCATATGCAGTGTCACTAAGATAAAGGTCACCTATACATGTGTCAGAGTATGCTTAGTTTAAATGCAAACAACATAAGGCAAAAACAAGTCACTTTAAAATGTTACTCCAAGTACCTTATTCAAAATACTTGCACTGATTTTAAATGATTTAAAAAAAAAAAAAAAGAGAGAGAGAAAAACTATAATAAAAACATGCTCCAATATTTAATGTATTTGTTTTCTAAACCAACTATATTTCTAAATTTCCTGCCTGGAGTCTACAATGGAAATGGGCCACAATGGGCAAGAGCATTTCAGAACCCAAAGGAATGTGGCATGTTTAGGGGAAAATGAGGATAGTTTCATGACGGTTTATTTATGCTCATGTAAGTATTTGAAAGAAATGTCTCAGTGTAAAAAAAAAAAAAATCTTTAAATGACAATGTTTGCATTTTATATTGATGTAAGAATATCCAAGTAAGAAATGAGTGGGAAAACTGAGGCATGGACATGAGGGTTCTTAGCAGAGTTCCAGCTTTAATGTAGTCAATTATTTTCACAGTGTCCATGTTCATTTTCTAAGGATATTTTCTATGTCATTTGTTTCTGGCAAGTTATATTACAATCTCATTCTCATGGTATCATTTTTCCTTCAAAAATGTAGGTAACATGCTCCTGGGAAGCTTTCCTATATTCTGTTCATGAAAAATATGGGGTGCATTCTCTCAACTCAGTTTTCTTTCATTGTTATACAGGTAGAAAACATCTCTGCACGATATCTAAAAATGTGCAGCTTCAAATGTGGTTGGACACACATGAAAAAATGTTCCAAATTTTTAGTCACAGAAAAGTAATGTTCAAATCAACTTACTCAAATATTTCTGAAACATGGAACACCTTCAAATAAAAGAATTCCCCAGACTGCCAACAAGAATCAACTACATAAAAAAAAACCTATCATCTCACATCTATGTGTGTGCATTGAGTTCTTTTAGAATTATCTATGTTAAAAGAAAAAAAAAAGAGAGAAAAAAATAAATATTTAACTTAATATCATTTGGTTGTTGCTGTGGGCAAGTAGCACAGGGTTACTGTCTTTTGCTTGATTTTGTTCTGTGAAAATCTTTCCATGACCAAAACAAATAGCATGCCCAGTCTGTATTGAAGTTTTTAATAAAAAGCAGTAAAGCAATCTGTTTCATTGTCAAAGGATTGAAAGAAATTTAATTAATGCCTTCGGAGGGAACGCCTATATAAGTATCACAATCACAAGAATGTGTGCATATGCATATATGAATACATATGCACAGCCATAGTCTACCCTGTTGCTTTCATGTCGTAACACTGTAGGCCATGGGCAGCTGAAGGCAAAAGTGAACTCATGCAATTTAACATATCTTGCTGGCACAATTTTAAGGTTAAATGACACTGTGTAGATTACGAGAAGTTTAAACGCCAACTTCATCACAGGGTAATTTACCCCTACAAAAGAAAGGTGGTATAGAAATGCTAGCAGACAAACAAATTAAAAATATTAAGTTAGAAACAAGGGAAAATGAGTTTATGCCACGTCGGCAGGAACAAAAAGAAGCAACAACAATAAAAAAGAAACGCAAAACCCAGAAACAAAAAACACAAAGATGCAAGAAAAGCAGTATGCTATGTTAGATGTTTATCTATACATAAGAGACAGGTGTCACAAAAACAAAACAAAAAAATCATGAAGCTAAAGAGAAACTTTAACTCACCACTTTCCATCTGTTATATCTGAATTCATGCATAATTGATTATCCATGACTGGTAAGTTCTTTTTTTTCACTAGCCTAACACAGTTTTCTAAACATTATGTGTTAAATCACCACCAAAGTAAAGGGTGTTTGAGAAACCGTAAGGGCAGAATAAAAATTTTTTTAATGAAAAATAACATGTCAGTTAATAATAGAGCTGACCTATGTTTAAGAGAGAAATTTTAATCATGTGCATATTAAATATTAATAACCTATTCTGTTATTGTTATAATAAGGTTAAGTAAGCTTCTCCATGCTTAAGGAAAGAGAAAAAGTAGGAATATGTAACAGTGAAAAAAAAAACGCTGAGAAGCAGAGACATAAGGAAAATGTGTCAACAATAAACAAGAGGAAATGAGAAAGAAGGAAAAGATGAAGGTGGAAACTAATCTCTATGTGTCATTATGACTGCCAGAGTACTGGCAAAGAAGCAGCATCCTTTTATTTCAATTTTAATCATTTCTGAATTTTAATACCCTGCTTCTTTTGTAATTCTCCTGGCATTCCCTATATGCATCCATCCCAGCCAAAACACCAGTGTAAATTAAATGGCACACAACCACACCACTGATGTAGCGCTCCCAGTAGAACCAACGGAGTGACCAAAAAGCAGAGGAGGTAAGACTACTTTTTGTCCCAGTAGACCACTGGCCAATTGAGTGACTTAATGTTCTTCAATTCCTTTAATTTTGCAAAGAAGGGCAGTGGTTAGGTAACCCAGCAATACAGAGCCATTAAAAAAAAATAAAGCAAGCCAGTAGTAATACAATAATCAGTGACCATCAGGGCCTGGAAAAATGAGTTTGCTCTCACTGGCACTAAGGAGCATCACATGATTATTTAATTACAGCTCTAATTTTTGTCTCGTGGATGGCAACATATCAACAATTAATAGGGCAAATAGAGGAGACTGCATTTTTAAAGGGACAGAACCTATATGAAATACTGCTTGGAAATGCAATTTATCAGACAGTATAATGCATCTTAAGGCATATTTTTCTTCATGCCACACAAATAGAAAAGTTCCAGTAGTTCAATTTTCCTGCATAGTATCTAGGAAATTCTTCTGGTATCCTTAGAAAATAATAACTGCACCTATGGGTATCCTATAGTCATTTTAATTGGTAATGTAGAATTCAGTTTCTCATAGGACATGCAATCCAAATAAACTAGTGAAATCACAAGTTTCAAATACAAAAGCATTATTATAAAATGATTCCATCCTTAAAAAGATAATGAAATGGCCAAAAGGATTACAGCATTCAGCAAGTCAAGTGAAGAAGAAAAAGAAAGTCAATACAGTGCAGTCAATGGGACAAAGATTGATTTTGGTTTATTGATTTTATGATGAGATTTTCTTAAGAGTACTGAAATTAGGGGAAGCTCTGCCCTGAAATGGTTAGATACAGATCCCATTCTGCCCAGTCCTGCAAGCAACTTCATTGCAGAACAGGGGAACTATGGGCAGCTCAGTGTGTGGAGGAACATCATCCACATGCTGTACAATTACCAGAATCTGCAAATATGTCACATGGCAAACTCTCATGTATCTGATCTTCCTCGCAAACACATTCACTATTCCACAGCTCTGTGTGGACAAAGTAAGAAACCTCTTAAATTTACCTTACCCACAATGTATTTCAGATAATATTCAACAACTGACACGGGAAAAGCAAGCTCAAAATTTCCTCCAAACACTGAACTGTATATATGAAAAACCTACCAATCTACTCTTACATTTTTTTAATCTTACATCTCAATAAGCAAGGTAAACATGCTTTTTCATTTGTTGTTCTATAGTCTATCCTTTGAACAAGCAAAGAAGTGCTGACTTTGGGCTCCTGCACAGAAGAAAAAACCTTGCTAAACAACAGTTCATGTATTACTGTAAAAATAAAGCTAACTAGAGAAAAAATACCACTACAATCGATGTCCCATTCCTCTTCAAAGTTGTCTAAAATTGTTCTGATTGAAGACATGAACATTCTGGATTGGAGATCTTAATCTATAATCTTAAAAAGAAAGCTGGCAAGCAAGAGCTTGTATGTAGAAGTATATATCATTCTTTTTATGCACTGGTTACTATACAGATAACATGTCTCACAAAGACTGTAATTAAATGTCTAGTGCAGAAATAACACTAAAAAGCATACAGTATTATTACTTTACATTGACTCCTTCGGAGCTAAGACTGTCATTTTAAAAGTTTTAAGGTGCCTCTAATTATTCTCGAAACTTTACATTTATCAAGGAAGCCCACCTATGATGAAAAGCATTAATGATTTAAAGTCATTCTAATACAGATCTCTACAAAAATGTTAATTTAATCTTTGATTATAAACATTTTAATACTCAGTCTAAAATTTCTCCTCACTTCTTTTATCTGCCCTTGGTTTCTCTGTGAGTCTGTGTGCACGCACACTCTCACTCTCTCTTCTCTCCTTCTTTTCTGTCTTTTATTTGCTGCATTAAAATTGAGAATATGGGGTGTGTACGATACTTAGAATTTTTATCCTGCAAATGTTTTCAGTTACTTGGCTGTTACAAACAGATGTATTCTAAGTGCAGTTACTGAAAAGGAAATATCTCTGTTGTACCTCTGCATGTGGGATGGAGTTCAGAGCAGCAATTCTTTGTGCATTTACCATGTTTTCCATTCTGGGACTGATTTACAAATATAAAGAATTAATTAATCCTTTAGTGCTCAATGAAACGTGTATTGTTAATCCTACAGATAGGTAAATAAACCAAAGGCATATTAAGGCCTCTGAGAGAGATCGTACTGCAGCTTTCCCCTATTCTGCATGAAGTTGAGTGCTTTGGCACTCCATGGGCTCATGACATTGACGATTTTAAACACGCTGCAGTTTGTGCTTTACCTAAAACTATACATCTTGCCAGTGTCAGAGCTGAAACCAGGACCCCAGGCACCAGAAAAGGTCAGGAGACAGTCCTCTGGGTATACACGATCCAGTGCACCACCACTTCTTACATAGAGCAGCAAGTGGAACGACACACAAATGATTGCTGCTGGCCAAATAAATCCTGTCAGAGCAGGATCCTGGGAAGATGAGATGCACTCTAGGTTTAAGCACCTCCCTCATCTCCTCAGGTCATATCATGTCATAATGTGCCAAGGGAAAGAGATAGAGCAGATAGTGGCTGGGAGTTATGCAAGGCCAACACGGCTGATAGATGGGGCCCATCCTGAAGCTTCGCTCCCAGGTGCAGTTCAGGTGACTGAGGTCTACCTGCAGATGGGCAGATTCATCTGTTTGTCAGACTGCAGTTCATAACAGAAAAGAAGGAGAGAGCAGGGGCTAAACACTTGCAAACCTACAGCTGGGGAGAAGCATTTCCAATACTGCTTTACCACAGCTCAAGACCAGCTGCATGCCCACACTCCTGTGAGAGGCCTTCAAATGGCTCATACCAACCTTGTCATACACTCATGCCTACAGTCTTGCTGGAAAACTTATCTCAGAAGAAACTGTGGTATTTTGGCATTCTTAATAAAGAGCAAAAAGGGGACCTTGGCATGAACGCCACATAGTATATTAGTAAGTCCCTCAGCCCATCTGAACATCTAATGCTTTATCCCATATCAGAACTGTCAAAACAGAGGTCTACAGACCTCTGCAGAGATCCTCTAGAAAGCCTGGGAGGAAAGTCAAGCCTAGCAAGTTTAAGAGAGCGTATTTACAACTCAGACAGTGCCTGAGGTATGTAACTCTGCTCTATACCCATACTCCACTACTGCTATGCTACTCCTACTATATTACACAGATTACAGCTAGTATAAAGCACAAAAACCAGATCAGAGCACATGAGCAATGTCAAGACTAGCAATTCCCTGTGAATGAATCTCTACATTTATACTTACTGAGAGCATGCAGTACAGGAGCCATTTGGAGTCAACGTTTGCAAAGCAGCAAATAGATATCAATTAAGTAACAAAGTGTTGGTGATAACTGTGGTAAGCTGAGATGCCACAGGATGGCAAGCGTTAGAAAACACCTACATTTCAGCAGGGATCATTACAGCACATCCTTTTTGAAGTATGAACTACAGATTGTGGTCAGGTGCTACTGAGTTTGTGATAGCAGTACCGCTCATAAGAGAAGTGACATACAAGATAACTTAGTGTTTAATATAATAATTTTCAGACTCTAAAAAAAAAAAAAAATGGACATCATGGGTAGAGACTATTACTGGAACACTCTGATGGAAAATTTAGGGATGCTTTCTGTAAACTGAGAGTTACTCTCCCTGCAGTTAACTTCAACTAAAGATACTTAGGTCTCTAGATCAAGATGAGAAGCAATACCAATGGGGTTTACTGACATGGACTTTATAAAATTGCAATATTTCAATATAATAAGTAATAAGAACTGTAAGCTACTTTTTATCCATCAAACTGATTTACTTTTTTCTTTCTTTTTTTTTTTTTTTAGAATCAGTAGCAACTTTGTGACAACCAAAGTTTAAAAAATGCACTTGATTGCATAGTGACAGATTTGCAGAACATTTTTCATCACACACACATATGTGCTTTCAGTTATTAATAAAATGCTTCTGCCCTTAATCTGCCGTTGCCTGAATATACAATTTCAGTGACTTGGATAGACAAATACTGTTAAGGAATTCTGTTTTCACTGTTTGAGATGCAATTCAAATACACCCAGCAAAACCAAATACTGTGTCTTTAAAACTGGCTTCCGAATGCCACAGAAAGGAATACTGAATCAGTTTTCTACACAGTCCCCAAGGAATGATTAGAAAACTTTCTTTTCTTCCCCTGCCCTCCTTTTCTTTTTCCTCCGTTTCAGACAAGGAAGAGCCAGCTGCCATGGATAGCACCACAGGTAGATATTAAAACGGAGACAGCCATTATTTAGTGGCGACAGGAATATAAATACATGCACTAACCTATAAACCGGTGTTTACTTCAGGAAAGTAAGTCATATTTTTCCTCTGATTGCTGTGCTGTCAGTTTAATGCAGCGTAAATAAACAGTAGGTGCATGATAGCTTTAAGTAGAAAGTGTTCATTCCATAAGAGGAGCAGATTACTGAAGCCTGATGCCTATAATGGCAAAAGCAGAACTCCCATTTTACCTGAAAATATAGCATTTCATGCTAAGAGGCTTGTGGCTTTTCTATTATATTAATTTGTCAAAATTCTATGAAAAATATTACATACCCAACAAACTTAACCAAAAACATTCATTTTTGCAGCCTTCAACTTGAACCATTTGAAAAAACAAAAGCCAATCACTCCTCTGTAATTTCATCATCCCATTGCTCTAAATGAAAGCTTTATATAATCAAGCTAATATAACAGAAAATAAAATGATATATAGAATTGCCCATACTTTGAGTTATTTTGTTCTTATAAATATATTCCCCGACTGAAAGTAAAAAAATTCCCCTTTGGAAAAAGCAATGATTTCTGAGAAGATTGTATATACACTCTACATCTATTAACATAAATTATAAGAAAGTAAAATGTTCCAGATGTGTTTAAACTGTTGTGGAAGGAAAGTTTGTGGCTTCACTGGATATATATTAAATATATCTAGAGAGAGCAATGGCAGTTATGTACGAGAAGGCAATAAAATGCTTCGGTAGTGTCTATGCTAAAATAGCTTAGTTCCTAGAAATGCGGCTAACATTTCAGAAGTCACATTCCTTCCATTTCTAATTCAGAAATCTACTTTAAATATATATCTCTAATATATTTTTTCCATATAACATAATCTATTTTATTAATAAAATAATCTCCTTGATTTTTTTCCTCCAAAGTACGACTTGAAACCTTACAAAGGACTTTGAATTTTTCTGACAATGATTTAAAAATGACTAAAAAATAGACGACAATAAAAAGGTGGCATCACTTCCAAAGAACACCAGACTTCAACCGGCATCTCCTAAACTGCAACCGCACGCTTCTGTACCCCTTTATCCCCCAAACCTGAAACGTAAGATGAGTCAGTTCTCGCTCAGGACTTTCCCACTGTTACGAGGTTTTCGGGGCTGGGCGGACGTGCCAGTGGTCCCACAGGATGGAGGCTGTGGTGTTACTGGGCAGTGGCAGGGCTGCTCTTGGCTGTGAAGTGCAGCCACAGAGGGCAAATGCTCATCAGCTGCCCCACGGGGCCTACGCTGCGCAATGAGAGATGCTCTGCTCACACACAGCTCTGGGCTCATGTGGCACAGCCTCTATCTGGCAGAGCAGCGCGTCCCATTCGTGAGTTACGGGTTGGCTTGGCTTTACAGAGCTTTCTGGGAGCGTGCAGCAGGTTAGGGTTGGTGCGTGCTGCTGAAATAACAGGAGAGGAGAAACCGAGAGAGCCACTTTCCTATTTAAAGTGTTAGCAACAAAGAATATAAAAAGGAAACAGCTCGTTTTACAAAGTGTACACACAAAAAGCATTCCATTTAAATATTTTTTGTTCCAGTAAACTCTTTTGCATACAAAGGACTTATTTATTACATATTTGAACTTGTGGGAAAAAGGGAAGGAATGCACTGATTCCTGAAATAACTCTACACTCTGCTTGGAGACTTCGCTATTTTGTGCTCTTGTTCTACTCTGAACAGTGTTATTCCAGGGATGAAGGAATTCCTGGGAGTAGGTTGTAGCTTTTCCACTAGCTGTTTGTATTCAAGAGTGGGCACACACAACACACCAGCCCATGATCTTAATTTTTCTTCCACCGCCTCATGATGTGTGCGTGCTGTTTGTTTAGATGCATGCCTGCGCGTTAACACGTTACATTTCTGCTTGCTCATTTTGCTACCTGCTCTGTGTTATTGCTGCCCAAACCATTGCTTTGACTCGGAAAGTGAGGCAATGCCAATAACAATCTCAAATAGAGAATGAATTAGAAAATGAGTGGATGTACAAATGTATTACAGAGCATATAGGAATATGAGAGCACTCTACAATTCTAAAGACAGTGCTGCAGACTAAGAGGAAGGTACAAACAACAAAGAACATCCTATATTCACATCCTTACACTCTATGGTTACTGTTTTAAGTTGGCTTTGAATAGCGTGCCTGATCTGCCACATTTCTATCTGGTGATTGTGTTGAATGCTTGAGGAGATAGTGAAAGATCCAAGCACTCCTTGTGCTAACTACCGCTGAAATTTTACACTTATTGTAACCTTTCCTAACAATGTGAGAAAAACAGAGTAAATATATTAAACTTGTTTTACAACAGATGCTTAGGTTGTTAATATTTAAGATGCCTATTCATGCTATTCCTGTCTGCACATTTGTCAAAAATGTAAGCTTGAATGCTAATGTTTGCCAGCAGACTACAGCAGACAAATATACGAATGCACTGCGCTGAAATAATAGGAAGTAGAAGTAAAGGGCTGCTGCTGCCCAGGTGGCAGGGAGCAGAGGGACAGGGCAGGGCGCTGCCCGACCACACGCCTTCAGCATCTGCGTCTGAATTTGGGAATTCTGCGCACGGAAGCACCGTGCTCAGTTGGGCTGACTAAAGCCAGCAGAGAGCTTTCGTCATTTGCAACTCGTTTCGGCTTAGGAGCTGGTGCAAAGTATTTCAGCAAACTTGCATTTTAGCGAAGTTTCTCCAGCAGTGAGAAGCCCGGAGCCAGGGAAACTCCGCGCCGGGCAGGTGCCTGTCGGGAGCGCTCCCCGGGCAGCGAAGGCAGACGGCGACCAAAGCGCGCCGATGTGAGCCAAACCTCGGCTGCCGGGTTCGGAAACGAAAAAAAAATAAAATAAATAAAAATGAAAATAAAATCCCGGAGCGTAGCGACGAACTGTTGGCACCGTTCCCCGCGGCAGCAGCAGCGCCGGGTCGTGCCACGGGTGGGCGAGGAGGGACGCTTTCCGGAGGGTTCCTCCGCCGTGCTACTCGGGGCTCGGCTCCCCGCAGCCGCCCTCGCACTCTCCGCGCCCCGCGGAAGTCCCCAACCCATCCTCGGACCGCGAGCCGTCGGGGCTACCGCCGCCCCGCTTCCAGCGGCAGAGAGGCGCGCCGGGCCGCGGAAGAACTTTCCCAAACTTTTCGGGTTTTTCTTTTTCTTCCCTCTGCCCCATCCCCGCTCCCCTCTCCCCCCTCCCGTGACGGAGGCGGCGGGCCGGAGCGCGGAGTGGGGCCGGTGGCGGGGAGCGGCGCGGCGGCAGGTGTGCGTCCCGCTGCCGGGAGGCTGCGCCGCCGCACGAAGCCCCCCCCAGCCCGCTCCCCCCGCCCGGCCCCCGCCCCGTCAGGACTCGCGGCGGCTGCCCCCGTCCCCCCGTCCCCGAGGAGCGACGCCGAAGGAGCGGGAGCGACTCACTCATGGGAGCGCGGCGGGCGAGGCCGGCGACACCTCCGGCTTCCGAGGCGCCGGCGAAGTTAATTGCACTGAAGTTCAAGTTGTCTTTTCACCCATCAGGAGTGGGCGTTTAAAGGAAGGAGAGCGAGGAGGAGGAGGGGGAGGGGGGAGAGCCTCTCTCGCTCTCGCTCGCTCTCGCACACACACACACACACACACACACTCACACACACACAGACGCGCATACAGACACACGCACACAGACGCACACGCACGCCCGCTCCCGCGCTGCCTCGGCAGGAGGAGCCCGGCCGGAACGCACCAGGGCAGCACCAGGTACCGGCGCGGGGCAGCCCTGCCCGTGCGTGTGCGTGGATGGCTGCGCGTGTGCCCGCGGCCCCCCCCTTCCCCCCCCCGCCGCCGCCTCGCACGGCCCCTCCGGGCGGGGACGGGCGCGCTGCCCCGGGGGGGCGGAGGGGCGGCGGGGACAGCGCGACCGCGGAGCTCCGCGCTTTACGCCTCCCTACTGCGCGCCGCGGCGGGGGGCAGCGATGAGAAGGGGCGCGGGGACCGAGCGGCGGCAGCTGGAGCGCGGCGGCTGCGCGCGCGCGCGTGTGTGTGTGTATGTGTGTGTGTATGTGTGTGTGTATGTGTGTGTGTATGTGTGTGTGTATGTGTGTGTGTATGTGTGTGTGTATGTGTGTGTGCCCCCCCGCCGAACGGGGAGTCAGGTGGGACACACACACACGCGCTCACGCAGCCTCCCCCCCTCCGTCTCTGTACTCCCTGCCCCTTCCCCGTTTTCCTCCTTTGCCTTCATCCTCCCCTCGCTCCTTTATTTATTTTCACGCCTGCCCCCCGTCGCTGCCCCATGCAACCCCTCCCGGGCAGCGACCTCCGAACCGCAGTGGCGACCTCCCGGGACGGGGCCGTGCGGCATAAGGGCACGCAGCCCCCGGGGTCGCCGCCCCGTCGGGTCCCGCCGTGCCGCGCGTTTTGGGGCGCTGCGCATCACCCCCACCCCCCCGCCCCGGTTCTCGGCTGCTGTGTCACCTGGCACCATGTGCTCCTCAACAGCGCTGTTTGAGAATTGTCTTTATTCATGGAACTTCTCCGTAGAGAGGGACTTTTTTCTTTTGTTTTTTAAGCCCTTCTTTCCCATCTTTGCCACTGCACAATTTGGATGTGGAGTTCCTGGAAAGTGAACGCTGGCAATGAGTGCAGCTTTCCCTGAAAGCTGAGGCTGCTGCTTATTCCCTACTGAGAAGAGAGGGGACCGTGGATGTCAGCTCCATCTTTTTTTCTTTTTTTCTTTTTTTTTCTTTTTTCTTTTATTTTGACTTTGAGGCGCATTTCCTCTTCCTGCTCTGGGAATTGGCAGATACAGTTCCTGTAGGCAACTTTGCATCAAGACAGAGACTGTGGAGTCGATACCTCAATGCTTTTCTTAGCTGTGCTCTTCTATTAATTGGTGTTAGAAAGTGCAACCTTGTAGCACAGTTATTGAATAATCATTAATCTGTGGAGGATACACAAGCCCAAAGGTTAATAATAACAATTAATAGTAGTGACTTTGCTAGCAGGGAGACTATTTTCTCATAGTTATTAAAAGGCACTCCCATTTATGCTATGTATGGAGAGGTGAATTTGGCCCTGGCGTGCTGTGTTCCACATTACTGCAGCAAGCCCACAGATGAATCCTCCCCATTATCTCCATGCTGTCAGGCCTCTCACTTTCTCTCCCTTTAAAATGTATCAAGCACTGCTCTCATTTTAAATAGAAATGCTTAGGCTTTAATCAATTCTGACATTTCCACTGGAAAATAACATTTAGCTCTCTTACATAGATAAAAATTTATTTGCCTACAACTAGTCTGCTGCAGTGCTTTGGACCTATTTGCTTCTCAGAGAAGAGTTGGCTTTTCATGGTCTCTAGGTACCACGGGGCAATAAATAGGAAGTCAGTGCAAGGGAAATGTTCACACTTTTACAGGCACAACTCTCCACTGCCTCCTCGCTGAGCTCTTCTGTCTGCCTAACCAGCATGCTCCTGTTGTCCAAGACCCGTCTCCTTTATTTGTATCACACCCCTGTCTGGCTGGTCAGTGAATCCTAATAATAATCATGTTTCATGTCTCAGAAATCTAATAATCAAGTTACTCATTCGTATAAATTGCAACTGAGCTGTTTGGGTTCCTTGTGCTATCCCCACTTTAAAGGCAGGGAAACCGAAACAGGAAAATTAACGCATTTGCCCGAGGCCACACATGGATTTAAGAGTAGGTCCAGCACAGGAACTGAATTCTGTATTTAGACCACGCTTCCTCTTAAAGATTCTGAAGCACACTGTGGAAAATGTTGTTGTTAAAGAAAGGAATGTAGTATAAACCATATTTTTCATTGACTTTGTATACTAGTCAAATCGCATGCTTTTTTTTTTTTTTTTTTTTTTTTTTAATATATGTTATGTTTCCTTTTCTAAATACAAGATTTATTTGACTTTTGACAAAGCATGGTGGTACCTTTCAGTTGCAGTCAGTTTACTGTGGAAACAAGAAACACTTACTATGAGATTGTGAGCTGTAATGGGAACAGAATTTCTTGTTATTAGGTTATTGTAAACAATATCCATTGGATGTTATGGTGTAGTTGTAGGCCAGCACAACATAATGAGAAGTTCAGTATTAGTATAGATAAGGTGCTATTGCTTACCTGGTGTGCATCAGTTTCCACTGTAATTCTCCTTCAGTGCTTTCAGCAGCAAAATACTTAGTGTGGGTTTAAGCACTGAAAAACATGTGGGACGACCATATACCGTGAGAGTTATGATTGATATCATTAAGCAGTGAGTTTTGCAGAGTTGTGTCACTCATGTCAATGAAGCAAGAATTATTCTGCCGGCCCTTTAGCTGTGGCATGTCATCAAAAGTATATTATGGTATGACTGAGCACAGATGGCATGTCTAAAAAGCAGGTGTACAATATAACTTTCATATTACTGACACATAGATATTTCCTCTTCCTCAGTGTCCATTCCCAGACGTTTGCTCGCCCAGCCTTCTACAGGAGCTATAGAAAGTCCTGCTCATCCTGCTCATCCCTCATGTCTGGAATTGTATCGTCAAAACCCGTACAGAATATGTGTTTATATATATTTGTACGTATTTATGCTGACAGCTCCTTTCTGAGGTTTTTTTCAGAGTCCTGATTTGAGGAAAGTGGATGTAGATCTCACTCAAATAATCTTTCTCCAATACCATCAACATTGCCTGCCAAAAATAAAAGTGGCATATGAATCACAATAATTCACTCATGAATTGGTGGATTTAAAGCCTGCGAAGGAGCATTAGAAATCCACATGATGTTCCTGAGTTTTATCGACTTCGAATGGTGGTAAAAGTATATTTAGCCAAAGACCTATCTTATATGGACTGCAGATCTATCACCTATTCAAGCGAAGGACAATATTAATGAAACTATCTCTGTCCAAATGTTTATCTTTCAGGTGAGGTGATGAAACTGTTGAATCTGCAGACTGAAACCATCGGAAGCCTTTCCTGAGGTGTTCCTTACCAAATGTTACTGTGGCATAATGATTTGGAAACAAGTTTTGTGTGAGAAGAGCTATCAGATCCTCTGGGAAACATTACAGATACTTTCCAGTTCCTTTCAGACATGTAAATATGTTTAGACGTGAGCAGAGAGTAGAGTTGGGGAGTGGAGTAGGGCAGGGAGTAGGGTGGGGTTAAAAGCTTCCTCATAGATCCTGGAACCAAATAAATACATATGTTTTTTTCTTCTTATCTGATGTTAGCTGGAGCTTGAAATGGTCAATATTAAGAAGAAACACCGCATAAATGTGTGTATATGTAAGAGTTATGTTGACCCATGATTAAAAGAGAGGGTCATCTTCTGCCATTCATCACAGGTGATCAATAGAACTCTCCGTAATGCTTGCACTGATCCCACGAAATGCAAACCTTACAAGGTATGACTTGTTTCCAGCTCATAGTGTGCAGCTATAGCTATAGCACTGAAAACTGTTGCATGCTACCTAGCATTTGTCATGATTTTTTACTTTCTTCGTTTGTTTTAAGCTAAGCACATCAGAAACTGAAGAAAACGTTTGAGGTTTTTTTCCCCTCTTAACCTACAAGAACAGCAGCCTGGCTTCTGTAATGTGCTCATGTGCTATTACCTGTGAAAAAGAGCAAGACGACTGCTCACTAGCAAGGTCTGCCCATCACTGTCCAGCTGCCTAATGACATGTTAAGACTTGGTTTCAGCAACTGTGCTCCAACCAGCATTACTATAATTGGTTGCAGTTGACGATGTCAGTAAAAAAATACAACCAGGCTGGAGCGTCCTATGCATATTTTAAATGCAAATGGCCATTATCAGCTGTATCATAACTTTATCTGATGTCTGATCTCAGTGGTGGCTCTGTGGAAAAGATTCAGATGACTTTTTCTGAACACAGCCACTCCTTTCAGTGCCATTTCTGCAGTCTTTCGATTATCTTGCTGTCTGTTTACTAGGCACCAACCTCCTGAACTTAGGCCCATGTCACCTCACTACCTGTATCTCTCCTAAAAAATCTCTTCATTCAAAGGGTATCATGCCAGTAATATAACAAATTCATCTGTCCTTCTGCAGACTGGCTTGAGTTTCTTCTAGCCATTCACTGGAGGTGCTTGTTTCTAGGCCCTGATGCTGCACAGTACCTCAATCCATTCAGCTTCTCTTCAAGATGGTAACTACTTTCCGCTCCACATATCTGCTGCAGGAGATCTTGTGATTACCTGAAAAAGTGAATTGCATCCTGTAGATTTCCCCTTAAAACTTCTGCTTCACAGAAAAGTTCAGCTTGTGACAGATGCGTCAATGATGTGAGACTCACTTCTCTGTTGCCTAATTGCCCTCTCCACCTTCTGTCAATCTGAAACTTTCATTTTGGAAAGGATTGAAGGAGTTGTATTAATATTTGTGCTAGCCACTTTTTTTCCTGCACATTTTCTCCTTTCCTTTGGTGTCTGGTTTGTCTTGGCTGCTTCTAAAAATTCTCTTGCCTCTAGTGAGGGACTGCCAGATTAAACCAGTACAGAGAAGCCAGGTGACTGTCTACTTTTACAAATACAGGTTGTGTATAATAAATTCAGGTTTTACATCTATGCAAATTAAGTCATCATATGATTCTGACTACATGCATTTTTTTATCAAATATGGCATATATTTCACAGATTATATTTAACTTATACACATGTTGCTATTCTGAATACCTGACTAGGAATTACAAAGTGTGCCACCAGATCTTAGTAAATGGGCTTATGGAACAAGAAGAAATAATAGAAATTCACCTCTTTTCCTTGCATTACAGACAAGTCCAGTGTAAGGGCTTTTCTTACTCTAGATGGCAATATAAACACCACAGAGCTGTTCAGAGATACATCTTTTTGTTGGGAATTAAAGAATTTACAAAGAATAAAACAAAATACCCTAAAAAAAAAGGAAGTTATAAAGTAATGTGTCTTTGGTCTAGTGTTTGTCACATCTACTTGGTAAATGGCCTTCCTCTAACGTTTCAGTCATGCAGAATAAGACATTAGTCACAATGTCAAAATAAGCATGTTACTTCTGCAAAAATGTATTTTCACCTCAGGAATATTGTGAAGTGAAAATAGGATTTAGCACAATTCTTCCTTTTGAGTTTTTCTACGGACAGGACAGTTTTAGTGTAAAGCTCTAAATCTTGCAGGATGATCCCCAATTGTAGGTAGGACACACCTGGAAGAATCTGCCAACTGACTGCTGGCAAGGACTATGCTCAGAAGGTAACAATTCAGTGCTTTCAGTGTTAACTGACCTCAACAACTGCTGGTTTTTGTCGTTATTGTTTTTGGTGTTTGTTTCTTTGTTTTCCCAATAAATAAATAAGTATTTTGTTGAGCTCAAGATGTCTCTGTCAGTATTTATATTGCAGACTGTAGGAGAATCTGGATGGAGTGAAATGTGCAATTCAGGTGGAATTTAGGTGTAATCCAGAAAACCTCTGCTAAACAGAGGCAGTTGCTAAACCTCAGAGCAGTACATTAGTCCTCATAATTCATCCTTTTCTATCCCACGCTACCTTTTGGGCCTGCTCATGCCCAAGTCCTCTGGACCCCAGCTCTACAATGTTTTGTTTCTCCACTCAAATGACCTCATTGGCACAACCTGTCCCTTACTCCTTGGGCTTCCCTTTTTTTAATATATATATTTTTAATTTTATCTGTATTTTTTAATTGAGGGTGGTGGTGTGTATGTTCCACAGCAATTTCAGATAGAGTAGACAGAAATAATCCCAGGAAAATTCAGCTTACGTTCCAACCCTGAGAATAACCTAAACATTAGATTATGATCTAAGGAATCCTGAATTTGTTGTGGGGCCTCAAGGGCACTGTTTCAGTAGAAGGGTCAAGAATGCTTTTTCTAAAATAACCATCAGACTGATGGTCAGAGTCTTTCCCTGGGGGAGAGGAGTGTGCCTTTCAGGGCAAGAGCAATGAATCCCATGATTTTCTGACTGCTCTAATCACAGAGTTATACAAAGGGAGATGAGAAGCCAGCTTCTCCTCTAGCTATGTTTTAATGAAACATCAGTTTTGAAGGAAAGATCACAGGAACCTATTTTCATACAAAGAATCAGGGTGTAGATACTGAGTGGATGGAGGCATCTCTCAGACAGCCCTGGGTTTGTAAAGCTCTGTAAAGAGCCCTGTCTTTACAGGTAACCTTCAGGTAAAGGCCTGGCTTTAGAGCAAGGCAGTATTTTGTATTTGGGACAAAACTCTGAGTTTTTTCTCTGTTAGTGCCAGTCAGCTTATGTTGGGCTCAAAGCACAACGTGCTGGCTGTTTTCCAGGCTGCCTAAGCCTCTCTCTATGCACAACACTTTAGAAACATGGTTCTGGATATCAGATAGGGGACCATGGGCTTGAAAACAGGATGCTGGAATACCAAGGTTTTGTAGCACCAGAATTCTTTGCTGGATTACACCATAAACCATATAAATTAGTATCTGTCTGTTCATAGCAGTTGGTTCCTTATCAACACCAATACTTAATGCCTGCTAGTAACTGTTCTCTCAGTAGATTTTATGGTCCATTTTAATTTTGTATCACAAAGGACAGCACAGAAAAAAATGCTGGACTGAGTATAGTTTATAATGAAAACTCTCACTGTGTTTCCCATTAGAAACGGTAACAGTTAGGACACTCATATTGGCTTGAATTCTCTAGGTTACAAGGTTCAGTTTATGTATTTGTGGAAGCTAACTAAATTAAAATAAAAACTTGTACACTTTTAACACTTTTTTACTCTTTTTTTTTTTTTAGGAAAAGTACAGTGAGATTCAAAGTTGCTTATTTCTCATTTTAAAAATCATTTCATTTGGTCTACTTGCAAACTCCTCAAATCAGGAAGCAACATACTTTTGAGAAAATGATGACAAAATGACAACAGCACAGAGCACAGATTAACCCTGCCACATCATAGCTGGCTGCTTTTGCCATGTACAGGATGTATGGGCACAGTTCAGACAATTTGTCACGTGTGTTTCCTTCCCCAAACCTACATGATATAGCTGAAGAGGAGGTTACAAAAGCTGTCCTGAAAGCCTCTCACTTATGATCTGCATCCTACAACATGGAATATTCTAAATATCATGGGCTTTCCCTAGCTAACAAGCTGGTTATACTGGCTATGCATAGAGATACAGATTTGGGTCTTAATTAGCATCTGCAGTTTAATCAGACCATTTATGATCCTGAGAAATCTGAACTGTGGTCTTTCTGGTTTTTCTGATGACAGACAAATACCAAACAAAAAAGAAATTAAAATAATGGTTTAATAAATAAAGCATTTGCAGCAGCTATGGTTGTGACAACTTTCCTGAAAAAGTAGGAGGTTTGAAGCTCTGTTTTTTCAGTGTCTGAAGAAGATTTTAAAGGCAGTAGATGCAAGAATAACACATTAGGGAACTCACAAAAGTTTTTGTAGT
The DNA here is from genome assembly GCA_037305975.1 of Chrysolophus pictus. Classification (NCBI taxonomy): domain Eukaryota; kingdom Metazoa; phylum Chordata; class Aves; order Galliformes; family Phasianidae; genus Chrysolophus; species Chrysolophus pictus. The sequence goes on from JAYKPI010000006.1 coordinate 34,921,634, forward strand.
TTAAGTTTAAACAGTATTCTATTTAATTTCACTGCAACTAACTCTCTCTCAGTGACAATGCTGTAAATCTCCAGCTAGGCTCAGTTTAGTCATAAAAGAAGTTGGCCCAGGAGAAAATCAGGAATAAATTGCCATGAAAGTGGATTGGCCTGTTCAGTCTGGTGACCTAGTGAAACAGCATAGGACTTTATAATCTTTGACGCAGACAGGTCTTCATTGTTGGAGGAAGCAGGAAGTGTAAAGAAGGCTGTAATTGCATATTCTTTAATAAGAAATATAATTGTTGCTTTCTCCAAGCAGATCTCAGACAGATTTTAATAGTGAGCACACACTGAAAAGTCTCTGAAACACACCCTTCCTTCCTAATTTGTTCATATACATTGATATATTCTAATGTATTTACACCCTCTACAAATTTAGTCCACATAGAGCATTTCTGATGTGCAGCGCAACTCTTTTTTGCTTTTAGATCAACTATTATGTAGAGAAATATAATGGAGCATGACTCAGTAAGAAAGTCCAAAATATGTGTTTGTTTTCATACTTTGAAGTTTCTGTCTTAAAATAAAGGTTTATTACTAACATGATTATAGTGATTGGAGTCTTTACTGCAGTGTCAGGACTGTGCTATCTTTCATATTCACTGAATCAGTTCCAGTTGTGCACAATGATTTAAAAAACAAAACAAAAATCAAGCAGTTTTTGTTTCAAGAAACTTTGAATTAGTAGTGAAGTAGTATCATTTTCTGTGCTGAATTTGAAAGAATCACTTATTGTTTTGAACTAGTAAGAGAATAAATCTTGGGCAGTATGAGGAAAAGCAGTGTTACACAAAATGTATTGTAACTACTGAGTATGAACTTCATCAAAAACAGACATGAGCTTCTCCTAGCAGAGTTTTATCTGTGGTGTCCTAAATGCAGTTTTCCTCATTTTTTCACATTCTATACTCTTGTTCTAGTCATTACAAAACAACTGCTTGTTTTAATTGGCAGTAGGTGCAAGATTTCCTGTCAACCATGGTAACAGAGGCTTGAGATTTACAAATGATTGTTTAGTTTTTATCAAACTCCCTCGATCTATACAGTTAAGCAAAAACATGCTATACTTTGGAAATGAGTTCAGCAGTGACTGTCCTTCATAAACTCTGCTATGGATTGTTCTGCAGTGCCACAGACAGCGTTTTTCAGGACAATTAAGATCACAGACACATGTTCTGTTGAGTATCATGTTTTAAAAGGCGTAATTCTTATTTCTGGGAAATGTAAAGTGAAGAAAAAATTAGCTTTTCCTCCCAGGAGTCTCATTTCTTCGGCTTATTTATAAAACAGATACCCCACCAAGACAGTGGACTTCTAAGACTGCATGATGATGCAACTGCAGAACAATCAGCTCTAAAATGTTAAAGAATTCAGGCTTCGTGCACATTTTTGTTTTATTTTATTTACTACAAAAAGAAAAGAAGAAAAACAAAAAGGAAAGGAATAAGGAAAGGAGAGAAAAGAAGAGAAAGAAGAGAAGAAAAAAGAAAAGAAGAGGAAAGAAAAGAGAAGAAAAGAAAAAGAAAAGAAAAAAAAGAAAAGGAAAAAAAAAGAAAAGAAAAAGAAAAGAAAAAGAAAAAGAAAGAAAAGAAAAAAGAAAAGAAAAGAAAAGAAAAGAAAAGAAAAGAAAAGAAAAGAAAAGAAAAGAAAAGAAAAGAAAAGAAAAGAAAAGAAAAGAAAAGAAAAGAAAAGAAAAGAAAAGAAAAGAAAAGAAGAAGAGAAAAGAAGAGAAGAGAAGAGAAAAGAAAAGAAAAGAAAAGAAAAGAAAAGAAAAGAAAAGAAAAGAAAAGAAAAGAAAAGAAAAGAAAAGAAAAGAAAAGAAAAGAAAAGAAAAGAAAAGAAAAGAAAAGAAAAGAAAAGAAAAGAGCAATCTCTTGTAAATTTTCCACTGGCTTTAGAATATATGCACTTATCTGATAGTACTTGGTGAGAGTTCATCAAGTCCTTTTATATCTTTCACTAATCAGTCACCCCTTGATTAAGGTTTCACTTGCTCAGGTGACCTGTGGAGGAAGTATTCCATCCCTAATACTTACGATATCTTGACAGAGGAGATTCTATTAAAAAAAAGAATATTTGCAGAAGAGGAAAGGAAAGGAGAAAAAGAGCACTACTGTTTTCCATAGTTTATATGGTTTGTCTTTTTCAAAACCACACGTCTAGGTAAGATGTAGTAGTGAGAGTAAGAAAATGAAATCATGGTTTGCTACTGCTTGGCAATATTCATGCAGTGAGTCAAGTCAACAATACTGAGGTTGAGAAGAACACAAACCAAGGAGGCTGCCCATGCAAATGATGCATCCTAGTTGCTTCCTGATGAACTCTTCCATGAAATCTTGCTGCACCCATCTTGATTGCATATGCTAATCCTGTCTTTTTAATTGACTCATAACAGATTTATCTGGATTTCCAACTTCCTTTTCTCTTTAGAATGTTAATTAAAAGAAAAATGATTACACTTAAGATATTCATGACAATAACATAGTTTTCTGCTAGAGAGCCAAATTTTGGTTTTATTTATATGGAACCATTTAAAATCAATGATTTTGAGTTTATTCTGCACTGTAGACTTTTAATATCCACAAAGTTCAAAATGTCCTTATCAGGAAAAGAAGAAATTTCATATAATAGATTTTCTAAACTTCACCACAGACAGAAAAACTAAAGAAAAATAAAATCAACTTTTATAATGAAATTTATCTAACAAGTCAAAATCCAATTGAGAATAAGTCAGAGTGAAAATGAGCCCAGAGATACTCATGCAGACATATATTCTTCTGTTCCTCTATATCAGTCACTGTTGCTACTTGGCCTTCAGAAATAGCAAAAAGGGAGCTTGCATTTCACCTTACAGAATATAGAGATTTTGAGGCATGTCCCTTGCATAAGCAGAAGATTGTTCTATGCTATTTCTTATGCCAGATGCAGAATTTTTTTATTTTATTTTTACTTAGAACTTGGGAGTTCTCTAAACAATATATTTGTTATGTTGTTTTTTTTTTTTAATATATGAAAAAAATAGGATCTAATTAAAGACGGAGAAGTAGAATGAAAATGCCCTTTCTTCCTCTTTTTTTTTTTTTTTTTTTTTTAAGAAAACCAACAGTTCCTATTGTGAAATTGTACAAGGCCATTTTATTTTATTTTATTTTTTATTATTTTTTATTTTATTTTTTAATCATGTTTGTCTGTTTATTTTTCTTTTCTTCTTAGCAAGGCACTTCATGCTCATACTCTTTCTTGGTACCCCCCAGTATCGTTGCTGTTGTCGTTTTATTTATTATTTTTATATTCAGTAGATTAAATCATACTATCCTATTTGGGATCTTCCCACCACTACAGCTTTTGCCACCCATAACCTTATTTTATGATCAAAGGGGAAATAAAGGGAAAGCAGCAATGTTAATAGGCTTTCCCATGCAGTCACTCTGGGAATGGTCTTTTTATAAGTGTCTTGAACTTGACCTCTTCAGACGGCCCAAAGGTCCAACACACATTTTGAAAGTTGCATTTAAATTTTAATATTTTTATTCTGTGAAGCCATTTAAAACCTGGCCCTCAAAACACAGAACATAAATCTTTCAGGACAGTCATACAGTAAAATTGATGTGCGCGGAAGAGAAGTTCCGGAAAACCCCTAAAGCTCTGTTGCTTTGCTTTTCATGTCATTTTATGGATACCTTCCCTACAACACTACCAAATAATCAAACAAAATCCAATGAATAATATTGTGATTTCATCACTCTGGCATTTGAACTTGCAAATACAATTTAGCAATGAATTAGGAGAGGAAAAGTTTTGCGTTGCCCCACCCTCATTATAAAAATGTTCTTCAGAGCCAAGCATTTCAGGCATTAGAAAGATTTACAGTAATAATATAAGTAGTTATAATGAACTTGGGAACAAGGGAGTCTTGTAAGAGATTCACAGAATGAGAGGGAGGTTTTGTAAGCAATTCTATCAACACTAAATAAATATTTAGGAAGATAGTCTTCTCTTAGTAAGCCTGTGTAATAATAGTAATGTTAATAGGAAGTATATGATTTGGGTACAAGAAGATATGTATCTCTGAGTCCATACAACTTGTCTGTGTGGGTGAATCTAGCTCTCATTAAAGGCACTGATTTGACTGTCCTGATTGCTACAGTCTTCTTTCCATGAAAATAAGTAAGCTTTGTCACCAGCTGTGCAAGATTTCCAGCCATCCCTCAGTTCAACTGAGGCAAATCTCTTTTGTTTGTGATCTCTTTTTTGAGGAGATGGCAGCCCGCAAGGCAGCCAGATGTGACAGAAAAGGGCGCTTGTTTTAAATGAGCAAACTTGATCGGTAGGTGGAGGTTACACCACTGCCCATTTCTACAATACTAGTGTGCATAGTGCAAGCCTTATAACACATGAAATTCCTCTTTTATTTTCCTTTGTTTGCACAAACTTCTTAGCTCCAACTCCTAAATCCAAATCTCTGACCATACCAGTACACAGAGAAAATAGGAAGTCTGGGAATGGGGAATAGCAAGGAGCGGGAGGAGGCAGGTGACAGTGGCCTTCATCCACCTCTGTCATGCTTGCTCTGGTACCCCGTTTTGGTGTCCTGCTGTAAGGTGAGAGGCTGGGATGGAGCATGACCTTCTGTTCCTGGCACTCGCCCTGGCTTTCTGTGTGCCTTGATGAGCTAAAGATGTGCACACAGAAATAGGGAATCCCACTGCAATTGCTGGAAAAAAAAAAAAAAAAGAAAGAAAAGAAAAAAGAAAAAAAAACAACTAATTAACTTAATGAGATTTGGAATATTACAAGGGAACTCCAGCTGGAACCAGATCTGAACTCGAGTGTGAAACATTCCTGAATATACTACCACAAACTTGTTTCAAGGAGAACATGCGCTCAGACATACAAATGGCTAGATTCTGATCCTGGTAACACCAGCATGCGTCTCTTGACTCATATAAACCTAACTCAGAGGACTAGCCCTGAAGACTATAAAATGAAGATGCACACATGCCACAGGAGAATATGAAAGGAGGGTGGAGGTAGGAGGATTTAGCCACACATCTTGCTCGAACACCTGAAGACAGGTAGACCTGGCAGCAGTTGCCTGAGACAAGACTTTCATCCTACATAATCACTACTTTCCATAATTAAGAGTAGAGTCTGACTGAGTTCACACTTATCGTGCTGTAGTCTTGCTACACTCAGGTTCTCCATACAACACCTCTTTTCCTGTTCTCTAACAAACACACTTCACTTTATTTAAGATAAGTAACTGAGCTGCTATGATTGTTGGGCTTCTTGGGAGGAAGGGGACTGGCTTGTGAATACCAAGAAGATAGAATGAGGAGTGAAGAAACAGATTCTCCTTCCACTATAATGCAATAAGTCAGCAGGCTAGACTCAAAATAGGCAGAGGAAGTGTGGAATGACCCAAGTGATGACAGGCTTGGTGGCATTCTCCTGCATGTATAGAAGACACTTGTTTTGTCCATATGTCTCCATACTGTTGCTGAAAAGCTACTGTAGTGTTCTCATGATATTCAGGCTGCAAGTTAAAGCTGAAGGGGAAAGCCAGTCTGTTTCCATCTAGTTTACAAACTTTTGGAAAATGTCAGTAGAATAAAGATCTTTACATTAACTAGTCTTTATTCTTTTCCATCTGTGGAAGTACCGAAAGCTCTCACTTCAATCAAAGTTAATGTGAGTTTTCCTGAAAAAAGAATTGGCCCTTGATAGAGCTCTGACTTGTCACCTATTTAAGAGTATTTTCATTACTTTCTGATTACTTACCCAGTGTTGCCAAATTTAACTTTTCTTTATTAAGTAATTTAATACTCAGAGCTCACAAAAAACTTAACATGTCATCCTTCCCTTTCATTTTAATTGATTCAAAGCAAACTCCATTTCTTAAAGCAGATTTTTTTTTTCATAGCACATCTGAACTTGCAATGAGAGAGACTAATGCAAAACAAATAACAACTTACTTTTCTCAAACTTTTGAACAAGCTAAAACATATCTAAAACTGTATTCACAGTAATTGATACTAATTTAAATGCTGAAGCTGAATTAACAAGAAATGAAAAGAAGTATTTTGGGTCTTATCTTTTGCAGTGTGAATTTTTTTCATGATCAGCTTTTCATAAACGCAGAAATATTATACCTTGTATAATTTCCATGATAAATGCTATTGCTGTTTGGCATTTTGTGGGGTGTGGTTTATAATTCTATTAACACCATCTGTTGTTTAAAAGATAATATAGAATGTTTAAAAATTACCAAAAAGGCTGGTGTACACAGAATCAAGAGCAATATTTGCATTTTGCTCTTTGCCTGGCAATTTGTCTACACATTCTGATTCATACTGAAGCTAGTTGAATTTAACTCTTTATGGTTCATGTGATTCTTTAAATATCTCCACTGGACTAGTACATTATGTATCTGAAACAGTCTTTGCTACCAGATCTTAAAAATGCTAAAGGCTAAGGAGGGTAATTAAAGGATATTTTATGAAAGGACTAAGGACCCTGAGGATCATCTACAAGCAGAATTACATATCTTTAAAAGGGAAAGGCAGGCCAACAAGATGAATGAGGAATGGATATGTTTGCATGAATTTCTGCTAGAAGCACTTAGGCACATCCAAAGGCAAAATAAATAAATAAAATAAAATAAAATAAAATAAAATAAAATAAAATAAAATAAATAAACAAACAAACCCTTCTTTCCTGAAGCTGAATGGAAACACAGCATCATGAGCAGGTGGTTTTACACATTTTACTCCACCCACAGCCTGAGAACAGAGCCAGTTAAAATACAAAGGCAGGAGAGGTCATAAATACAGGAGGTAAGGGATGCTTGAGTGAACTTGGAGGAAGATCAGTGACAAAAGACTAGGAGAGATGCCTGTGGTTGGCCTGCATCTTGGCCAGGTGGAGAGCTATTTCAGCTTTGCTTAACAGGCTTAAACTATCATGGCCTTCTCTGATCTCTATTACCTAACTGCTTGAAATAAATAGCCAGTTGCATTTAGGGAGAGAGGAGAGATAAAACACTTTTAGATATGAGCTTTTCAATTACGATTTGACTCTTCTGGATTTATGGGGCAGAGACAATTGCCCTCTTTTGCTAGAAACACACAGAGAAAAAGATATTTTCCAGCATGAATCTTCAAAACAAAATCTGTAGCACTTTGGCTTCCAGCTACAGATTTCCTATCTAAAGGATACACAGAGGAGAACAAATCCCCTGTTACTAAGAATGGAAAATACTATGTCAAGGAAAGGCCCTAGCTATTCTAGTACAGTATTCATATTCTGTGGTTAAAAAAAAAAAAAACGAAACAAACAAACAAACAAACAAAACCTAACCAAAGAGACAAAAAGTCTTGTATGGATTGTATACACTTTATCAAGGAATTAGGCTGATTTTAATTCTAGAATAATCGTTTCACTCACAATGCAGAGTAATTATTCCTGAATAAAGCCTTTTTTTTTAATTGCAATGAAGTGTCCACAGGGAGCTATCACAGAGTAGTTATCCCAGAATTGCTATGCTGCTTAACTTCCCCCATGTAGACAAGCCTTAAGAAATCATATCCAAAAGAAGATTGAGGAGAAAAAGTGTCTGCGCATGTGTTATAGCATGAAGTGTGAATTCTAAAAGTTTTACACTGTAATGTAGATGCTGTAAACCACACATTTATCCCAGGAAAGTACATGGTAATAGTAGCAGTAAAAGATTTTTGTGGAACTGAATGTAATAGGAATTCACACCTTTTCTTTTTATTTAAAAGTTACTTTCAAATATTTCAAATTGAGCTTTTACCTCTACTCAATGCAGATACACTGTTTACCAAACAGGCTTTTGGTATTCCTCCTCTGGATCTTTTGGGAATCTGTACTGGAATATAGTAGTATCAGTATGGTGCTGGGTCATAACTCTTTAAATGAAGTGAAATGCTATACCTTTGGCATGTGCCTCAACAGCAAATTAAACACAAGAAAAAGAAAGAGGAGTGTTTTATTAGCTGAGCCTGTACCCCTCCTATTATATTAATACTTTAAGTACAATACTGATATGCATGGGGCAGCCTAGCCTCCCTCTTGTGTCAAGCCAAATGATGTACAGTTGCAACTATATTGATTATATTTGGGTCTCATTTATATGCTCCTGTAACTTGCTTTTTATTAAAACAAGTCAATACAAGTCAGAAAAATCCTGGAATTTGTGATACTGGCTAGGATTTTGAAAATTTTATCACTTAAAGTCACTCCAGGTTACCTTGAGTATGAATAACTCAGCCTGGATCATCTCCTCTGACCCTAATGCTATTCTTATGACAGAGGTCCTCTTACACTTTGTCTGAAAGGTCTTAGTGTGTCAGTGTTGTCCCTGGAGTATGCTGTGTTACTTTGTGCCTTGGGACTTGTCCCCACTCCCACCATCACGGTGGTGTCTTTGGCAAAGACCTTCTAACAGTCTGTCCCGGCACCCTTGGCTCTGCCCACTCAGTGAACACACTTAGAGTATGTGGCAACCTTTCCAGCTGTGAGAGGTAATAGAGAGGAGCATAATGCTCAAACACGAGGAAAAGAGCACTAGTTCTGCTGAGAGCACCGAAGCAGGTCAACCAGCCATCATATCCACATGACAGGGATCTCTAATAAGCACCAGAGCCATTTCCGTGCCTGGTGCACAGGACCTGGCTGGCGAGAACTTCCACCTCCTGTGAAAGGTCCCAGATTTCATGGCTGTTCTGGGTTCATACCTCACACCAAGCAAAGCCGTGGCAGCCTCCTATGCAAGGACTGATTGAAACAAGGCCTGTAGTTTTGGTATACGTGGAGGAGAAGAGCTGTGTTCTGCTTTGCTTTTATTTTTTTTTAATCTGCAGGAGTCATGTTGTCCATTTGAGGAAGCTGCTGGTAAGAACTGTTCTCTACAAGGTCACCAGGTAACCCTCCCCAGAGCAGAGAAAAGCAGTTTGCCATTTGCAGACCCACCGCCCTTCCAAATCCTAGTGACTGGAGGGGAGAGGGAGCTCTGGATGGTCCCTGCCAAGCCTTGCAGTGACCTTAGGTGCTGCCTCAGTGGACACGGCTCCGGCAAGGGCTGAGACATGTGCGGTGCCATCTGGGCCCACGCTGGCGAGGTGACCCTCCCTCCGGCACTCCGGCTGTGGACACCTGTGCCTCTTGCTTCCTCCAGAGCCTCAGCCCATGCTCCTCTCTCATCTCACCCCAACAGTGCTCAGGACACTTCCTCCGTCTCTCCTCTCTGCAGACAAGAGTGACAAGCAGCTGCCTTGCCATACTGGCTGGTCTTTGTAGCCCTATGTTTCCACCAGCGTTAGTTGCTAGCCTGCTTTCTCTTATACTCAACTCATAAAACATATGCTGTACTCTGAACCAGACCACCAATGGGGCCATTGGCAAAATCCTCCCATGCGTATTCCCCTTGTGCTGCCTCATCCCTTATCCTTGTCTGTCTGGGCACAGGCAGGAGGTGAATCTCTGTAACAGGGTGGTAGAGAAGTCTGCAACCTTCTGGAAATGCCACTTACCCCTGCAATCACATAGCCAGTGTAGGCTTGTCTGCTGCCACCAGAGGTTCTTCCACCTCTCCACAGCTGCCCCAGAAAATATGTAGGGGAAGCTTTTCTTAATACACCTCTGATCTCAGTGGGTTTGAGATGACACGTGCAGTCAGCAGGAATAAATAATATTCTAATAATCTAATAATTAAGAGGATCTTCTCAAATTCTCTGGGGTGAAGCTTCTCAATATTTGAACACTGCTTTCTGGGGAAAAATAAAACCGAACAGGGTTGGGAGGAGTGTTTGTTTTCATGAGTCTTCTGGCACTTCTTGTTGTTCCATCTTGCTGAGTGTGTCTGCCAGACCTTTCCTTTCCTGTTCTGATACTTCTTTGTGATCTGGAAAACAAACAGTAATTGCAGAAGTGTTTGATTAAAAAAAAAAAACAAAAAAAAAAAACTGAATTTTATTTACTTTACTTACTTATTTATTTCTTTGTTTGCTTTTTTATTTCCAAATTTTTAGTGATGTTTGGGCTCAAATCTGAGAGCTGGCTGATGAACCCCATGCCAGAGTGATATTATTCCTATTTTTTGGCACCAGGTACTTGTTCCAATTGCTTTCAACTATTTCCAGACTTGAAAATAAAATATTTGTGCTGATTTTGGTAATTAGCTTGTTTCTGCACACCTTCTTAACTGTGATATTGCTAAGGGTAACCTTTTTACCCTTTCAAAAATCATAAGAGAATGTTACAGTTAGTGACTTTGCATTAAATTGGACAGTCTGTCCAGAAACTGTGGAAGTATTCTCTATTGGCTTGTATTTAGTGTATGTTTTTCAGATTTGTCCTTGCTTCAATCCTGATCATTAACATTGGGAAAATGAGCAATGCTACAATTACAAGGGCTGCTCTGAAAGTAATGCCTCCAATTTTATTATGTCAGCCCACAACATCAGAGGTGGATGTTGGTGGTATGGAAGTAGAGGATGAGCTTTTGCACCAGTATCCCATTACAAGCAGCTGCCATGTGATAGATGGCAGCAGAGAGGCAGTCTGACAAAATGGCGACTGACATGAAAGTGCATATGAAGTAAAGGTGTGGAACTGAATTCACCCAGTGACATTCATCAACTCTAGCTGAACTTTTAAGGAGATCAGACAGTGGATGTCAGCTCATTGAGGGGTGGGTGGTGTGTTTCAGCAATGGCAGTAGTGACATGAAGGACAAACCATGTTCCAGATGGCAATGCACATTTTTACAAGCGCACTCTTGTTCATTGCTGTAAAAAATGCATAGCTAGTGGTGGTGAAGAATAGCATTTTGTAACTGAGAATTTGCTCTATCAAACAATATTCTTGCGCTCTTTGTATCTGTTGTAGTTTCCATGGAAAGAAATAGGAAGAATTACTTTCAGAGCAATCTGCATACCATGTTTAAACAGTCATTTTAGGCAAAAGTAGTGGTTTAAAGTCATGCTAGCAGGTCACATGGTAATAGGAATATAACTCACTTTTTATTGTATAACACATTTGTACTAATGTCCACTCAAACCCTTTTCTGTAGTTGCCACTCACTTTAATAAGAAGCCTTCCCTTGGTCCATCAACCAGAGAAGCTGTAGCAATAACAGTTTTAATTATTAATACATAATTTCTTTTTGTGTAGTTTCTCCTTAACTTTAAGGTTTCTCTGACACATCTTTCCAAATATAAAATCTGAAGAAATGAGACTGATGAGTTTCTTAGACTTTGTTTTTGTTGTGCTGTAAGTAATGAATGGAAGTCATTCTGAGACATGAATAGTCTAGATACTGTACAGACCTGCACTGCACTAGCTATTGTGTTTTTAGCTATCATGACTTAGGGAAAACACTCTTCCAACATATTCTGTACATTTCTCTGAATGCCTCATTTTCTGAATGCAATTTTTGTTAGATTGGTGTCTCCAAAATTCATTTGCAGAGATATACAAATCAATCATCCTGACATTTCTGGTCTCTGGTTCTCCAGTTTCATTGAGGGCATTGAGACTGGTGTATATGGAAAGATCTTGGCCTCCTGAAGAGCAATATGAGGAACTTTTTACAAGGGCATGTAGTCACATGACAAGGAGTAATGACTTTAAACTGAGAGTAGGTTTAGATTAGATGCATGGAAGAAATTCTCCACTATGAAAGCGGTGAGGCTCTGAAACAGGTTGAGAGAAGCTGTGGATGTTCCATCCCTGGAAATATTTAAGTCCAGGTGGATGGGGCTTTGGGTAACCTGATCTAATGGGAGATATTTCTGCCTATTGCAGGGGGACTGTGACTAGATGACTGTTAAGGTCCCTTCCAACCCATTATAAGATTCTATTTCTATAATTTTATGATTGCAATGAATACTTTATTACTTTTTTCTTTTCTTTCAGAGAAATTTTCAACAACCTTAGTCTGAATCTAGTTTTGATCCTGGACAGAGACTGTCTGCATTTTCAGAGATGGGAGTGACTGGAGTGAAATAGATGAGCAAGAATCATGTGGTGTTGGGCCTCATGCTAATCATGCTAGTTCTTAAGTTCTGTTCATCAATTCATTTGTAAAAAATAGAAACAGCATATTGTCAGGTAAATCTACAGGCCCAAAGACAGTTACACAGGCTATGTAGCATTACTGTGTGAAGACAACCATGGAGTCAAAAATGGGATTTACCCTGACGTGGCCTCTCATGTATAACGAAGTACATTTGTTTTGCCTGAATGACCGTAACCTCTTGATTCCTTATTACTCTTGATATTTCACCTTCTGATACCTTCTGAGTGTATCAGAGTATAAAAATAGGGCTCCTTTATGCACTATGTATAAACAGAATCGATTCAAATGTACTATTTCACTCTCACAGACCCAAAAAGTCCCTTAAGATTTAGGTTTATCACATCTGTTAACTTTACCCAAGACCAAAGGTGCTGACACCTCTGTATGATTCATAAAGAAACGTTCTGTTTACACATCAGCATGAGTCTCGAGAAGCAGTTTAGAAGTGGCTTGAAATATAGGACAGAAATTGAATGTCATATAGAAAAGCATTTGATTTTCCCATAATGGTAGCAGATACAAAATCAGCATGTGAAACGTGAGTATGATTATTACTAGCAGTGCCTCAGTCAGGTTCCTAATCCAAGACTTCTCTTTAGAGGCATGTGACTCATCTATAAAGGTTTACCAAGGTGGCAAATTTGGCACGAGAGTGCTTGTACTTTAAAGAGGAAGTTTTTCTAAATATTTTATTAGAAGAATATATGTTCTACCTTTTACTTCTGCAGAATTATGTAGGAATTTTCTACTCTGAAGTATCCAAATGCCAAAAATCCATTAATATACACAACAAAGCCAAAAATGGACACTTTTGCATATTATTATTATTAGTAGTATTACAATCTTTTAGTCAAAACAGATTTCAGAAGAAAAAAATAAATGGCTTTCAAATACTTAAGAATAATTAAAGCATAATAAACTTTATTTTTTAGTAAGAAAAAATGTGTTATAATGAATCTTGGAAACATATTTCACTTGTAAACACATTCGAAAAAACCATACATTCTCAGAAGTGTAGTCACACTGGAAGTAGTTCATTAAAATGGTTGTGACTTCTTGCAGCAAGTTCAGTTTGTGGTATCTACTCCTGTGAGGTAAAACTGTAGACATTTGATAGTACAGAAGTTACTGATTTACAGTCAGTCTTTTCTGTGCATAAATGATAGGATGGGGAAGGGTGAAAGAGAAGCCAGTATCTATCTTTTCTCTATGGCTAATTCGAAGGAGCATTAACAGATGAATGAGAAAAGATATTTACCTCTTTTAGGGCTGGTTCTCTGAGTTCAGCTGCTAAACCTTTCTGTTTTTCAAGATGTTTGGTAACATGGACCTCCATCGATGTAAAGCAGTATGGAAGATATTGCACTTTATAGAGGCAGCATGCTCCTATACTGAAAAAGAACCCCAAGATTTCCAAGCCACTTCAGATGCTGTTTGGGAACAGAATCCTGCCTCTCCCCTCTCTGCCTCCCATATGTCGACTGCTCAACTGCTCTTGTTGTAGCGATACTAATGAACACTAATGGACCTTAATGATAAGAAAGTTCTGCTCAAACCAGAGGTATACACGGAGCAGCATCACTTCTCTCCACAGCAGGACAACAATCAGAATTGATGTGCAGATAGCCACTGGCAGATGCTTTCTAAAGATGGATGACTTTTCCTTTTTTAACCTTTTCTTATGTTTTTTATTCTTTTTAATTTTAGTTTTTATTTTTGGCAGTCTTTAGTGACCTTTTAATTTAGATGACAAACTGAAAATAGAAAAATAATCCTCTAGTTGTAGGGCTGCGTGTCTACAATTCTCACTTAAAAAAAAAAAAAGAACATGGCCGATAATTCTGAATATTTAAACCACTTTGTTTAGGTGTCTCTTTTTGGGAAGCTATTAGAATGTTATCCACTTTATCATGATCTGTAAAGCAGAATCCAGATCCTGCCACAACATTTCATTTCTTTTTTTTCCCTCGTCACTTTATATTTATTATTGAACTGCTGTGGAGCATTTGGTTGTATAGTAAGATAATATTTACATTTCAGCAATGATCTGTCAAGGATTAGGCCAGAATGATATTTTTTTGCAATTTTTTTTTTTTAATTATCAAGAAAAAGACTGTTTTGATCCTGCAAGTTTATAATCAAAGTGTACAAGAGGATATAACAAGGGTCTGAGATAAGTGAATGGGCTGTAAGTATGTCAAGAGAAGGAGGAGAAGGTAGAAGAAAAAGGAGGTGAAGGGTGAGGAGGGGAAAAAAGATATTTTTTCCATACAAAATAGCAATTTCCAGTCTTTTCTTGCTTGGCCTTTATTTTTTCCAGGGATATAGATTCCAGAAAAGATTATTTTCAAGTTAATGAGTCTTTCATCCTGCAAACACACATACAAGTAGTTAATTTCATACATTTACTTTAGAGAATTGAGGCTCAGGGACTTAACATTTTTCTGAGTTCAGTTTCATGTTTGGCTCTGGTTTGCTTTTTTTTTGTGTGTGTTTTTTTTATTACCTTGTTGTCTTGTGTCACAATGACAAAATGGCAATCAGACACTTCTGCTTTTATATTTACAGTAACTTTGAGTGATCATATGGGGACTCACACAGGAAAGCATAACTTACTTTGAACCTCCTACCCTTTCCTCATGTATGGCTTAAAATAAGTAGGCACAGTTATCAAACTCTTGTCAGGACTTGTAACTTGTCTGCAATAACAAGGTTAACCAGCAATAGCAATCTATGCTCTGTGGTTGCATGCCAGTAAAACACTGACAAATTGAAAACTGTAATGAAAGTAAACACTTTTTGAATATACCAAGCATAGTGACACTTTTGCATCTGGAGCTGTGGTCATACTGAGTGGCCTTGTCCTGACCAGCCCCTGTCTTTTGAAATAAAGCCCTATTTAAAACTCATCCTGTGTTTTAAACAATGGTAATAAACTTCTACCCTAGGTTTTCAGGACACGGTTTAAAATGATTTGCCTTTGTGGTGTATTCCTACTTCCCCCAGTAAACTAGACTGAAAGTTAATAACAAGAATGGTTTCATAACTGAAAACATAAATTGTCATGGAGCTGAATAGAGTTGTAATTTATAGGCAATCAGAATCTTCAAGCAATAATTGTTCTATTATTTTTGTTTGGGTTTATTTTAGTACTTTTTTTTTCTGCAGATATGATTTGACATGTGTTGATTAATAAAACATTCACTGAAAATCATTTTCCAGCAATGAATTCTCCTAAAATGAGCTCTGTGATGTTTTGTAAATCACGTAGAGGATTCTACGTGCAGAAAATTGTGACTTCCTGCTTTGGTATATAGCACGTATACACACAGCAAAGATGCAAAAGTGTGGGTTATTTGGAGATACAGGTCTGAATTTGGATGTTTGCACTTAAAAGTGGAGAGAAAGATGTTTGCTTCCCCTCCACCACATGCATTGTTTGGGAGCAGGGAGCAGTGCAGTCGTAGGCATGGTGCGGTGGGCAGCCCTGGCACAGGAATGCACAGCTCTCAGCAAGCAGGTGTGCCACAGTCAGGAGCGAGCTGCATTGGCACTGCTGTGCGGGGAAGTTTGCACAGTGACTGCCAGTACTGGCTGGAGTAGTCATTATCTTTCTGCTTTGCGTGAGTCTTCTTAATGTCTGCCTAATTTCCTCATCCTTCCTGCCCCTCTGAAAGGGGATGTTTGGCAGGTACCCTAGGAGACATGTTGGACAGGAGAGGGACAGCAGGATAGGCAGAAACCTTTGGACCCTGGCATAATTCAGATAAACCAGGGTGTTGCTACTGGTGGCTGGAAATGAAAGCGAGTGATTTTAAGTCTCCAAAGTTGTTTGTGCTGTGAGATTCTCCTCCCAGTCAAGCCCTGGCATCCACGCAGGATCTGACAGGCTGCCTGGTGGGTGTCCTAGGCAGCTCAAGAACTCCTGCATTCAACTTTGTTGTCACTCATATTTAGGGAGCAGGATGTCAAAAAGGCAAGTGAAGGAGGTGGGGCCGTAGACCTATTATCCTTCCTTATCAGCTCATGGAGCTGGGCCAGTACCTGAGGGAACAGCATGGAGCCTGATTGCTCACCTCCCATGGAGAGAAGGTGCATGCCTTGAAAATGTAGCTGGGTGGTTTTACTCTCCTGCCAAAAATTCAGAAATTTCCCTTCTTATATCAGGATGAAACAAGTGTTCTAAGGTAACTCTGGAGAAGCCAATAACCTAGAGGTTATTAGGACACTCTTCTGGAGGATAGAGAGCCATGCTGCAAGTTCTGATTCTGTTTCTTTCAAACCAAACCAACCAGATACCATGTATGGCAGGTGTCCCTTTTTTTTAACACCATAGAGTTTTTCCAAGAGTGGGAGGTTCTCCACCTCTCTGCAGAAATCTCTCTTCCTCCCTGTGTGAATTCTTCAAGTTGTCAGAGAGAGGCCAAATAGAAGAGCTGAAAGAGATCAAGTTGTCATTGGCCTACTTCAGTCAGTTATGACACTAGTGATGCTTTTAGCAAATGACGACAATGACTAGGGAAGAGCAAGTGATAGCAAAGGGAAAAGGACTGCACCATTTACCAAAAGAAGACTCAATCTGTCTTGGCCTTGATGGCAGGGGTGACAGGTCACTAACATGGAGAAGAATGCATCTATACAAGGGTGAACAGGCAAGGCTGCCTGTCTTTGGAGATACTTTGTGAGCTGCAATCAATCACACTGTTCAACACCCCAAACAAACCAATTAAAGTGCTTACTTTTTTCCTGTGGGCTATACAAAGTTAGCCTCTCATATCAGCTATCCGAATGAAGGAGTTTAGCACCATTTGAGATACTCTTGTATCTCAAATCTGGGCTCCCACTCTGAAATAATTTGAATTGCAACTGGTCTAGATGTCTGGAGTAAAGTATGCCTATATAAGCGGTCTGAAAATTCCCTTTCTCTCCTGGGGCTGAGCAGATAATTGCAGAAGCATAATTTTGCAGCGTTGGTGCACCCAGAAAGAAAACAAACTTAGTTTGGAAAGCTTATGCAGAAGATCCCATCTATTCTGGGCTTTGCTGGTGGAGATCAGATGGCAGGACTTATTTCATGTTTCCATCTAATCTCTCTTCACTGTCTTATTTTATTTTCTCTTCTCTCCCTGGTGATTGATGGCTAGACTCATCTGTGATTCTGGGCGGAAGCCTACATTAAAGCAATTTCTTGGATCACCTTCATATTTGGCTTCTTCAATAGAAATACAGTATTTGCTCCTTTTCCAATCAACAGACTTAATGCCTTCCATTTCGGTAATTTACAAATTCAGATGGCATTGAACTGTCTCTTGGAAAATACTAAATACAACAGATGAAAGGGTTGAAGTAACAGTATTAATTTATTCATTTTGCCTTCCCAAGAGGTTAAATATAGAAACGATGCTCCAAAATAATTTTCTTTTGAGTGAGCTGATGTTTGAGCTTTAACCCTAGGAACGACCTTCCTACAGCTGAACTTTAGAAACTTTATAAATGGTTTTAACTAACTGTTCTGCCAGGTCAACTGCCATGTTTTGTCTGGCATACATGTAATCTTCACTGGAGATACACGCACATTTTTCAGCGGCTCTCTGCCTTTCTGTAGCACTGCCTTTTCCTACTCTTTGTAGTTAAACTCAGGGTAAACCTGTGTTGCATTTAGCAGCATCCCATGGAACTGTGAAATAGAGCAGAGCTTCATGAAAGTTCATATACTCTGCCAAGTAGACTTTGGCTGAACTAGCCAATAGCCACCATCTCTTATTGAAATGTATGTGATTTAGTCCAAAACTGACTGTCAGTCACAGTAGGAGCTGTGTTACTAAACTATCAGTGCACTGTCAAGCACAAACTGCTTCAGGTGCACGGTGAAGTGGTACCCACTCAGTGTTTTGCTATAATTATATGGATGTAACTAACGAGGGAAAAGGTGTTGTAAATCTTCTCTTTCATCAAGCCTTTCACTGTCCTCTTGTCTTTCTCCAGACTGTAATAATGGCCACAAAATGCTTGGAACACAAATTAAAAATAACAGGTGTTAAAATGGAACATTTGAGAAGAACTGAAGTACAACAGAAAACCAAAAGAAAAATTGACCCTGTGTAATTTGTTCCTTTATTTGATGTTTCCTTCTCAGTGGTTCAGATTATATTAGCATTTTGTAAAGATTTTTCATAGGTATGGATGTGGGAAGGAAATACTGCCAAGGTATCTGCCACTTAGAACCATGTAAGTAATCACACAAGCAGAAGAAATACGCTACCTGGCACAGAGGCAAAGAGTTTGCAGAAGATAGGAGTACTCTAATCTTGGTTCAATTTTTTTTTTTTTTTTTAATTTAAATATTATGTTATTCGTGTTAAATTAGATCTTGAAAGTTACAGCTGAGAACAAGACTCTAATGAATATATGTAAGTAAAATGATACACTGAAGGAAGAGTTATATTAGAGCTCAGCAATTTTGAAATGACACTAACATTTTTGAAAGTTATATTTCTGCTCCAGAAAACGATGAACAGTCATAATCTTAAACAGTGAAGTATCTTAGTCATTGTATTGCATCGTAGAGAAGCTGCTCACCATTCCTCTTTTTCTCTGAAGTCTGATAGGCTTATAAAATTTCTTGCAATCTAGAAGGCTTTGATAAATCCAGGCTTTTTTTTTTTTTTTTTTTTTGTTCCCCTGTCTTTTTCTCTTTTAAAATCTCTCTAGAATATTATGAAGCTTTTCCCACCAATAGTTTTCTGCAGTCAGAGAAATCTCAAGTACTTACCGCATGGAAAGAGAGGCTCTAAAACATAATGAGGCTACTGCTGCACCACCATCTGATAGTGCTGCAGCTGAAAGAGATGGTTGGAAATGAGCAGGAGGAATGTTGCTTCAACTAAAGCACAGGAGAGAAAGTTGTCCAAGCAAGGTAAGTGAAATGAAGATGCAGATGAGAAAATGATGCTAAATCTTCCTCTCTGCAGGAATCAAAATGAAATTTCCTAAAATAGGTGTTTTGAAACTGAGCTCTATAATCCAGGAAATGGTGAGAATGAAAACAGAAAGTTGCAACATTCAGGTTAAGGGCCAAAAACTCCTCTGAGACTTCATTTTCTATCAGGGGCACTGATAAGAGCAAACACTTTATGATTTATTCTGCCAATATCTGATCACTTCTGCAGACAGCTCTTTAACAAAGTGTTTTAGCTCAAACAGCATGATACGCACTTTGTGAAAGTAACAGAGTTACAATACAGTGCATGTTATACAAATACTTCAGCAACCAAAATACCATTGACTTTCCATCTATTCTCTTTTTTTGCATGACATTGAGAATTGACTTTCACAGTTATTCTTGCAAAGCTCTTAGATGGACATTTGTTAGTAGGTAATCTTGTTTCCCTGATGCCCACTTCACATGTATACAATCAACATTTTCTCATATCTATTATTCAGCAGTTTTTTGAACAATCTATTTAAACTGACTAGAAATAGCTTTTGCAAGTAGTGGTAATATATAAATTGAATAAAGATATCTTTCAAAAACTTACACTTTGTCCTGCTTTCTTATTGTGTTTTCTTATTGTTAAGGTTCTCTCTCTTTTAGAAGTAACCATACTTATATTTTTATAAATCTTGCCAATGTAGATGTAAGTTTAGGGGGGTCAATTTATCTGTCTCACACAAAATTCAGTTCATTTTCCTCCATGAACTTGAAATCATCTTCATAATGTTTAGTCCCTTTTGACTGAAAAAAAATCTTTGAATTGAGTAAGGCACAATGAACCTCTTTGTAATGTTTGACGTTACTGTTTTTCTGATAAGACAAACATTTTTGTTTTAGTTATTTTAAATAAAATAAGCAGAAAAATTGGTCTCCATGAGTTCTACGAGAGTAATACTTCAGCTGCAAGACAGTTGGATGGACAGTTTTTACATAGATCATTCCGGGAACCTGGTGGCTTATCTCATAGCCCAACATCTAGCTGGGAGAGGCAAATAGTGAAGTAGGGAATAGGAAGGAGGAAACATTTTTTCATTGCTGACTTTTTTGTATCATTTAATGATTACTTAACAACATCTCTTTCTACTATCTTTAGACCAAAAACCCTCTGCTTCAAAACAAGCAGCCCTTTTCACAATAAGGCCAGCTGGGTTAACCTTGGTGGCAGGTCTGAGCCTGGGCTCTATTCTCATTAACCTTCCTGCAGACAGGATGCAGGCTGTACCACAAGTGGTACGTGCTTTCTCAGAGCTCTCCCCACGCATCCAGAAGGTCAGATAAAGTTTTTCTCTTTTAACTAGAAACAAATCAGAAGGCAGAAGATAGCTAGCTCATCATCATGCTGTAACTCATTTTCTCTATGTAACATTTTCCATACAAACACGAAGGAAAGAACGTTCGATTTTGTTTTGTTTTGAGACAAGATTCTCAGAAAAGCATAGTTTAATCTGAGTCGTCAGGTATTGGTCACCAAGACTATTTTGATGTGGCCTCAGGATTTCCACTACTCAAAGGTACTGATTTAATTACTATTTGCCCTTCACAGATATTTGGAGGAGAAATTTCAGAGTAATACACATAAGAATGGTTTAATAAACAACATGTAGGGAACCAGTGATGAGCACTGTAGAAAAATCTGTGAAACAGATGAAAATATCTGCTAATGGATTCATTATTTTTGCACATAGTTGGGCACAAACAGCTAGATGTTACACTGCTGTTTTGTTTTTTTGTTTGTTTGTTTTGTGTTGTTGTTGTTGTTGTTTTCCAGTTGGTTGTTTCTTTTAAATTGCATGACTTAAAAACTTTGGGTATGGAAAAAACTTTCTATTTCCGCTGCTTATATATGAGAAGCACGGGACAGAAAGTTATTTTCACAAAGTAACAACGCAAAACATATTTCCTGCAGAAGAAAAAGCAAACACTGACACTCAAAGAATCTGCAGGATGGCTTTCAAATGAAGCTAAAAAGCATGGGATAGATTTAATTTTATTGTTTACTGATGACGCTTACAACTTCTTGTAGCAAGCAGGAAGACAATATGGTCTTTCTGTTTCTCCATGAAAATAATGTATAAATATGCAGATAGCTTATTAGTTTTAAGAGGCAGACTTGGTTAATTTAGAAAACTAAGTAGCTCCTCACACATACACGAATATCCATGCATTTTCTTAACTTTCTGCTAGTATTCCTGAGTCCATAATTGTACAGCCTCTTTAAATAAAAGGAGACCTTTTTTTTTTTTTTTTTAATTTTATTTTATTTTTAATCCAAGGGCTTTCTCTTGTAAGGCATTACCACACTTTTATTTAGAATCAAATAATTATTAGACTCAACTGTGAATATTTCCTCACTATTTTTATTACTCATATGTATATTTTTTATTCTTACCTCAAGGAAATGGATGTTGGTAATTCAGTGTTGCAACTCTATTACCGACCACTTCAATGCTGAGAAATTCTGGCCAACACGTGGTTCATTGTGAAAATTATTCAGAAACTTTTCCCATAACTGTCATAAGCTAGCAACATCATCACAAAAACAGCTGGGGCTTTTCTAGTTCCTGTTGTTATAGTATACACGTATACCATATACCGATACACTGCCTGATATTTTCAGTGTAGTGTGACATAAATGTCTCAAGCAGATTTATGTTCTCCTATGGAAGGTAATGTACCTTGCAGTAAATTATTTTCATTTACTGACAACTGGCAACAAGGGATATGGGCATGTGGCATACCGTGAAAGAATATTTTCTTCTTACACTCCCTGAAAAAAACATGTCTGTGACCTCCGTTCCCCAGTCCACAGAGCAGATCTTCGGGAATGTGAGGTGAACACAGACAAAAACGAGTGCAGGCCCTGGATAAGAGGCAGAGATGAGAAGTGCAGCCTACTCGAGGTAAGACTGGGCTGCTACCAAGATTACATCATTTGTCCTCATAAAATTAACAAGCTCATCTCTGACACATGCTATTGAGAACAGCTTTGTAATTCCTTTCAGATTAAAACTATGTGATGTATTTTTTCAAGTGGTTATAATTCTTCAGAAACTGTAGTTGAAACTTGATCCTAAACACATATGTGTAGAAATGCTTTTTGTGATTTTACATTGTGCCTTTAACTAAGTTTAGCATGCTATATTAATATTACTTTACTAGTGATCAAGTACTTCCCATTCCTGTCTGAAACTGCATATTTATCCACAGCTTATTGAGATCATAGAATCATAGAATGGCCTGGGTTGAAAAAAAACTTCAATGATCATCTAGTTTCAACCCCTTTTCAACCCCCCTGATGTGTGCAGGATCGCCAACCTCGACCAGGCTGCCCAGAGCCACATACAGGTCAGTTAGGTCCTGTCTCTGGCATGAGAGGGCTTTGGATTACTTGTGCCAGTTCCTTAAGACAAAGGCCCTATCCTTGAAATCACTGATGCAGGGGAAACTAAGTGTCTTGCTGCGTCAGGGACAAACTGCTCTAAGTTCATAACTACTTTGTTGCTCAGGGGAGACCTTGCTCAGAGCACAGTTCTAGGAATATTGAGAACAATAAGTGAAAATCAAACTTTGAAACTTTGTAATTAATTTTCATTCTGGTGAACTAAGAGAATCCAGGAAAGTGGATTCTCAAGTACTGAGGTGACCAACATTTCTAAAATTCATCAGCAAGCAAGCTTTTGCTGAGTAAATTATAAACTTCCACTCTATTGCAGAATGACTGTTGGTTTCTCCCTCATGAAATCTAAATGTAGCTTTTTTTTTTTTTTTCAAAGAGTTAATCAAAGTACACCACCAAGAATAAGTAATTTCAAGAATCATCATCAATGAACTTGTTTGAACCCAGCCCAGCTGCTGCGTGTAGCTTCAAACAGATGCTACACTCTCCCTCCCTCCCTTGTCCATCACAACTTTCCAGAAAATGGGAGAGTAACTGTTACAGCTACAGAGAAATCTGCAGAAAAGTTGCCACCAGAGGTATGTTTGCCATTTTCAATGGGCTTTCTTTTTACATTTACAGCCAGTGACATATATAGATTCTGGCAGATTTGGGTTTGAGGTTTTTTTTTGTTGTTGTTGGGTTTTTTTTTTTTTTTTTTTTGATGTTTTACATTGTTTGTGCCAGGTTTAAACACTTTCCTCCAAATTTTGGATCACTTGTGATTAAGGGCTGTGGATATTACAGTGGAAGAGTTTTCATTTATTTACTACATATTTTATTGTTATGTTTTTTTGCTTCATGTATTAAATGAAAATCTCTCTACAGTTGAACTGCAGTTATTTTCAATGGGAAAGTAACTGTCTTTAAGTAGTATCTGTATGTCTTCACTTTAAAATAAGCAAATAATAAAAAGCACTGCAAAGCCCACCAGCACTTGTAATACTCTAAAAAAAGAAATTGTAATTGATTCATAGAATAGAGTAACAATTTGTTAATATTTGAATTATTCACTGAGAGCACGTTAATGTAGCAACACCTCATCTCATAAATCACACCATACCATTATCAGAGTTTTTATAGTAAAATGGATTAAAGGGGGAGGATTCATGCAATGGGGCAAGAATGTAACTCACACATTAGTCAAAGAATGTGAATCAAAATGATTGTGGGTAATTAAGTAAGTCTGAATGTGTTTAAGTACATCAAAAGAAAACAAAGACACAAAGTATAAAAAATTGGGGGTTAAAGAAAATAAAAATCACTAGAATTTGACCCAGTGACTATTTAAGGGACAGTACCATGTAAATCCATAAAGTCATGTATCACGGGCTCTCAGTTTGTTGAATGTTTTAATTAAGGAGATTCTGTCAGGGTATTCTTACTATTAAGAAAATGTTGTGTGCAAAAAACTTGGGATGGTGAACTCACTTTACTTCATCTTAAGCATATTCAAAGATTGTTTCTAACCCTGAAATTTTATTGGCATCTTTTTCTTTTTAGAAGATCGTCACAAACAGTAATATCAAATGATAAGGAAAGTAGCACAGAAGAAAGTGGGATGGGAAAAGATATGAATGTAATGTGAGGAAAGGATTAGATAATGCAGACAGAAGTTCTGAAAGGGATATTAGTATTACCTTTAACACATGGTCCAAGGAATTGTTTAGCACATTAGATAGCTGTGTGTTTTCTCCTGCCTGCTAAATTACAGTACAGTTCTGATTCTTACTTGGAAAACAAAAAGTTTAAATTACATCGAAGTCTGCAGAGGCAATCTAGCTCTGCAAAATCTGTGGACCGTAAGAAAAATGTAAGATGTTCACAAGCATTGAGTTTGCTCAAGCCTAATGATAATCCCTTGTGAAATGCAAACTGAAATTTGTTTGCCTACCAAAACAAGGCCTTTTTCTTATCCCTTTTCCCATTTAGAGACTCAGGCATGTGTAGGCTTGTTACTCTACTTCATGAATGTTGGCCTTTATTTCTGTGAAATTAGTGTTATCAACTTAATTTGACAAAATGTAAATTCATATGTAAAGCTGACAGACTTGGAAAAAGTAATAGAAATTAAAAGAAGATAAACATAGCGTTATGAAGCTGTGTTCTTTTAAATAGTTCTTTCAATCTGAAGGGCTACATGATTACACCAAGCCATATGTGTGTCTTTTCTTTCCTTAATATATATTCTCAAAACTGGACAAGTGCTAATAGCAGTACTCAGGAGAATGACATCTATCATCCAAAAAATTCTCATTTTAGCTTACTTTATCAGTTTGATGATGGAAAAAAAAAACTCAGCTATAAATTAGAATAAATAAATTATAATATTTTAGCTGAACTTAAAATAATATTCTAAGATCTGATCATAAAAGCATGAAATCAGCCAAAATCCAGCCACATTAGATTTCACTTCCACTTTACCTCAAGGCCAACATGATGAATCAAGTTTTTCACATAGGACAGGACAGGTACAATTTGAAAAATACATTCTATAACACATAAATGATATAGTATAAAATAAACACTCCATAGGTTATGGTTTTTAGTGTTCTGGAATCAAAATTTCTTATGCCAATTGTGACATTTTTAATGTTCTTCATTGGTGCTTTAATAACAAGCTATTTGATCTATCTAATTGCTCTCACGTTAATAATTACATAGGGCTGGGAAAGCTCTAATTCTTTACTGTGCATATGGGAGGAAGCATAGTTATGACATCCCTGTAAAATCTTCATGAGAAAGATGTGACCCAGGGCATTGAGGAAACTCTCTCGGAAGAGCTCATGAGCTGGGCACCATGCCATGCTGACGTGGCTGCCCTGTGCCAGCTTGCTGCGCCGGCCTGGGTGGCCGCCATCCCTCAGAGCCAGAAATTCTCCCCAGAGCCACTTGCCTGAGGGTATCAGGGGAATTTCTGTCTCCAGTGTTTTTAAGCACTCTGTCTTAACTATGTCAGAGTGTGTCATGGATTTTGGCCATGTTCTGTCTCAAGCAGAGAAAATGGTTTTGGAAGGTGGAGGGCTGAGGCTCTGTGAAGTGTTCAGGACTGCCTAGGAGTCACTATAATAGGGATTTGAAACCCATATCTGCACTGCATGCAAGAATAATAGCAGCATCTTCCTATTTACTGTGGCACTGATGATGTCACAGAGTGGAGACAAGCCAACACGTTATCAAGGGATAGCTGGCTGCAAAGTGCTGTGTCTCATGAGAGACAGTCCTGAAGGGGAAGTTGGTCCAGAGAGGCTAGACATTCCTCAAGAAGGAAATGCTAAAGGCACAGAAGCAGTCTGTCACCATGTGCCATAAGACAAGCCATCAGGGAAGAAGGCCTGGCTGAACTTTTGTGGGGAACACTGGGAAAAAAAAACTTTACCACATTTGGAAGAAGGGGCAGGCAACTCAGTTAGAGTATAATGATGTTGCTAGGATATGCAGAGAGAAAATTAGAAAGGCAGAAGTCTATCTAGAACTTAATCTGATCACTGTTGTAAAAGATAGCAAAAAGTGTTTTTATCAATACATTAACAAAAGGAGTGAGATCACATGGTGTGTGCGGGACAACCAGGGAATCAGGTCTAGTCTATATGGGTTCATGAAAGGCAGGTCCTGCTTGACCAACCTGATCTCCTTCTATGACCATGTGACCTGCCTAGTGGATGAGGGAAAGGCTGCGTATGTAGTCTACTTAGATTTTAGTAAAGCTTTTGATACTGTTTCCCACAGTATTCTCTCAAGGTCTGGTGGCTTAGGCAGGTGTACTCTGCTGAATAAAAAGCTGGCTGGAGGACTGGGACCACGAAGTGGTGGTGGATGGAGTTAAATCCAGACACTGGTGGTGTTTTCAAGAGTTAAATATTAGGGCCAGTCCTGTTAAATATTTTTATTGATGATTTGGACAAGGAGATTGAGTTCACCCTCAATAAACTTGCAGACCACACCAAACTGGGAGGAAATGTTCATCAGCCTGAGGTTAGAAAGGCTCTACAGAAAGTCTTGGGCAGACTGGGTTGATGGGCTGAGGCTAATTTGTATGAGGTTCGACCATACCAAGTGCTGGGTCCTGCATTTTGATCACAATAACCCAAGGGAATGCTGCAGGCTTGAGACAGAGTGGCTGGAAAACTGTGCAGCAGAAAAGGATCTGGATGTGCTAGTCAACATCCAGATGAACATGAGACAGTGGTTTGTCCAGATGGCCAAGAAGGCCAATGGCATCTTGGCTTGTATCAGAAGTAGTGTAGTCAGCAAGACTAGGAACGTCATTGTCCCAGTGTACTCAGCATTGATAAGGCTGCATCTTAAGTACTGCGTTCAATTTTGGTTGTAGGTAGGGAAAGTCAGCCTCTTCTCCCAGGTAGCAGTGATAGGATGAGGAATAATTGCCTAAAGTTATGCCAGGGAGGTTCAGTTTGGATATTAGGAAAAATTTATTCTCTGAAAGATTGGTGAGGCGTTCAAACAAGCTGCCTAGGGGACTGGAATCACTGTCTCTGTTGGTGTTCAATGAATGTGTAGATGTGGCACAAAGTGATATAGTTTAGTGGGCAGTGGTGATTGGACTAGATGATCTTAGATGTCTTTTCAAACCTTAAAGATTGTAGCATACTATGATTCTGTTTCTATGATTCCTTTGCTCCCTTACCTTCCTTCTGCTTATTCCAGCAATTCCATGTGGTACTGCAGTGGATACAAGACTTTTGTGGGCCTTTATTCTTTGTGTTTGAAGCATTTCTTCAGGCTGGACTGTTTCAGTCACCCCCTTACTGAGTAGCACCAAAAACATTTCACTGGCATGATGGAGGAGCGACTAAAAACAGTCATTAGCTAACATAGAATCGAAGAATCATAGAATGGCCTGTGTTGAAAAGAACCACAATGATCATCAAATTACAACCCCCTTGCTATGCACAGGGTCACCAACCTGTCTAGTACCAGGCTGCCCAGAGCCACATCCAGCCTGGCCCTTAATGCCTCCAAGGTTGGAGACATCCACAGTCTCCTTAGGCTGCCTGTTCCTGTGTGTCACCACCTTCTGTGTGAAAAACTTCCTCCTAATATCTAACGTAAATCTTCTCTGTCTCAGTTTAAAACCATTCCCTCTTGTCCTGTCACTATCCACCCTCATAAACAGCTGCTATATGCTCCCTTCAAGTACTGGAACATGGGAGAAGTGGAACATGTCAGACTTGCTTGTTTCTAGAGTAATATGTTGAAATATCAAGATCCTCTTGTTCTAGTTTAGCCACAGTGACTGCTGCGTAGAGCAAGCAGGAGAAGAAGGAAGAAGGAAGCTTGTTTCTTTATGGTTTCCCTTCCTATCTGCAGCTTCTCCCCGCTCACTTCCATGGCCAGCGACATGGTTGGCTGCGTGGTGGGAGACAGTGCTTGTTTCTGTTCCCACAAGACATAATTAAAATCTTATCCACTGTGTGGATTACCATGTCCAATTTGGCTGAATGTAGAAGGAAGGTGCTAAGGGGGAAGGAAGGAAGAAGAGGTGGTGAAGATGGGCAATGATGTCAAAACAATGAGCAATCAGTTGCTTCAGTCATTCTCACGTTTGAAGAAGTGGTCTGGAGGATTACTGTGTCAGTGTTCAGGAAACCGTCTTTCACATCCCCGTGCTGGAAAAGCCAGCCTGGCAGGATGAGGGATTGTGATGCTCTGGCAGAGCTTGTAGCATGATTTTCCCATTTCTCCATGATTTTTGATTTTCCACGCAAAGGAACTCTCTGTGAGCACTCAGATGGGGAACAGTTTTGTTTCTGTTTCCTTTCCTGGCTTCAGAGAAGGAGTGTACAGCAAGGAGGGAGCTCCCAGTGCCTCTCTTTCTCTCATCCCCTCCACACACCCACTACTTGAGTCACATTAACGTCTTATTTCCCTATGAATCCTTTTTTTTTTATTAATCCTTTTGATTAAACCTTACCATTCTTGAGCTGATTTCCCCTTGCAGTTAATGCTTGCCAGCGTGATGGCTACTAACTCTCCCAGAGCAGTGCTCTTGGCTGGAGAATACCTGAGAGAAGTTTAAATCAGGGGACATACAGGTGTGTGGATCTGTGTAGGTGCAGAAAAGACAGCACTAGATTGGATTATCATGTCTCCTTGGGAAGGTGAGAGAGAGCAGATGGCAAGTGTAAGGTGGAGGTGCGTGAGTGAGTGTACAGATGTGAGTATTGATGACATGGCCCTGCTACTTGCCGGTCTTGTTGCGGACCATGAGACAACACAGGTGACCCAGCATCCGCCAAACCCCAGAGGCCACACCAGGTGAGAAAACAAATCCAACAAATCCACATTTCTTGTTCTGTCACATTTTAAAGGCACTTGCTCATCCCCAGGTCTGCCTGAGGACAGGCACACCCCTCCATGTACTTGGGAAAGGGAAAGGCAGCCTTGGCTGCCCCAGGAAGATGGAGGCCCAAGAGGAGCCTGAAAGCACCTGGTCCCTGGGGGGACATGAAATGCTGCCAGTTTCCACTCACCTGTGTGTCAGGCAGTGGCCGGGCAGCTGATTTTCCGTGGAGAATGTACTTAGAGCCTAGTCAGAAATGTAAATGGTTTTATGTAGGAAATGGGTGGGGTGACTAAGTAGGTAAGGGTGAGACTGAAATTTCAAAGACTTCCTGGGCTTTAAAGTTGGAACATAAGTTTTTTTTTGCCTTCCTTGCTCCTCTGAGGTAGGCTATTTCTATGAAGAAAATTCTGCTCACATTACAAAAAGGGGATGTCAGGGGGTTTGACTGTCATTGAGGTTGAAATGAACTTTGTCACCCTGTTTAAATATTTAAGTCTCCTGACACGGGCAAATACATCATGCAGTGCTAAAAAATATATTTAAAAATACAGCTGCCTTTGAGATTAAGCATTCCTATTCCCACTGTATCAGTTCGCTTTGCTAAAGCAACCCTGATGTATAGAGCACAGCAAGAAATTTTGGGCCAGAGGAGCAACTCCTTTATCACAGTCTGCCTATTTGCACATTGGAAATGACAACACTTTTGGTTAGGCTGATAGTTTCAGACACTCTGTTGATTTTACTGATTTCTGAAAGGTTAAACATTGTATTGATATGCATGTGCTAGTTTTCTTTCTGCATGTAGTCATACTAATGTCCTGTTCCCCTAAATAGCTCTGTTTTTGTTATGGTTTCAGAGCATTTTGAATACTAGTGTTTTTAGGGGATTTGTTTTGGCTTTTGTCTTACCAGTTTTACTTTTTCTGCAAAAGTATAGAATTTCCACTGCCACTTTGCAACTTTGGTTGCATTAAAAGGGCTAATTTTGCATATAAGTGAGAAAATGGATGTCTAAATCTACTCTGTAACACGTCACTGGTTTCGAAAAAAAATATTAAGAAAGGTACTGTATGCCCTTTAATTTTTTTTTTTCCTTCCAAATAAAAAATTGGGGAAGTAATTGCAATGAGGTTTACGGCAGAAACTAGTTTTATGTCACTGAATTTTGATCAAGATGATCTCAAAGGACAATAACCTCCTGGGCAACTCTAAGTGTGGAAGGCTGAAGGTGGAGGTGTGTGGGTAAGAGCCATGAAATATGGTCATTATGTAAAGCCTTACCTCGAGTATGAACTCCAGGCTCTGTATCAACAACAAAGGTAGCTTTCTGTTTAGATTCACCTCAACCCATAGAGGTGGAGGGACTTGGGCTCATCACACTGTTTTCCTCTCTTTTGGGCCTCACAAACTTTGTGAGACTGAGACTGGGAGCTGGAGTGATAAAGTGATAAAGCACTGAATTAGTCCTTACTTCAGACACATTGATGGAAAAGATATGGCAAAGGTAACACAGTCCAGTGTGAGCAGCAAACTGCCATCTTGTTGATGGTTTTTCAACCTCCAGCTCTGACTCCATGTAGGCTTGATTGTAGTGGACTTAATCAGTTATAGCTTCCAACATCTGAATGCATGGAAGATGCCTCAGAATCCCACAGCTGGTGAGAAACAAGTTATTTATTTATACATCCTTGTAGATTACTTTGTTCATTTCTTGAAGGCAGAAAAACTGTTGGGTGTTTTGTTCACAAATATATCCTATAAATCCTTCAATATCCAAAGAAGGAAACTTCTCAGGTAGTTTATGGCCTCACAGCAACAGGGTGATAGGGGTTTGATTCTGAAAAGTGTGCACACATACAGTTCTGCTGAGAATAAAGGGGGCTGAAGTGTCTCAGAGGTATTGAAGATATAATCACTCAGTTCTTCCTGAAGTGCTTTTTTTGGATCTGTGACTCTATCAAACCATACATCACGTATTGGCATTTATGTCCTTCAGCTGTATGACATCATTTATGAGTTAATATGAATTTCATTAATGTGGTTCAAGCTAGACCAAAGCCAAAGCAGGTCCTGTGTCTGAAATCTGAGCTCCTAGTTACAAAGGAACAAACTCTTACTGACTGACTCATAGTTTTTTTTCCTGTTATGCTCAAGTTAGTGAAAAAAAAGAATATGAAACCAGGAATTAGGACACAAGTTAAAACCTGTGTAAGAGAAATAGAAAACAAAGTGTGAACATTTAGGTCCAGATCCCACTACTTTCAGTCGCAGAAGTGATCAGTATGTAAATAAGCACTATCAATAAGCACAAAGGAATGGGGACACCTTCACTGTGTCACTAACATATTTCACCTCTGATTGGCCTGTTATTTTCCCATTTGTGGGCAGTGTTGAGTACTGCCTGAATGACAAAGTACATGCATGACAAATGTTTTGAGCCAACGGTTTAAGCAACATGGCAATGTATTTTGGGTATGTGTTTGTTAAAGCATTATCTTTTGTGAATAAAACAACTTATGCTTATAGTCTGCCACTTATACTTGCAAAGATGTTTGGACTTCTACCTGTGCATCCATTTTCTGGCTGGCTTTGGTTTCACATTGCTTTCTTATGAGGTGTTGCTGTAGCGATATGTGGTGAGATGTATGCGGTGGGATATGTATTGTGCTGGAGGTGATGAGTCTGTGGTCCTCCTGTGCATACCGGATATGAATTCCTTTCCAGCTACGTGGACCAGCTGCCAGCCAAGTTCTGTCTCCTGCACTAACAAGTTTCTGCACTGAGAGACACACTTTTTTCACATATGGAGAATAACTGATGCAAAGTGTGATGATCACAGAGGATGAAGCAATCCAAACATAAATCAGACTAGTCGTATAGTTATCAGAGCAATCATATTCATGGATTTGAAAGTACAGGCTAAAATCCTGAATATGACCTATGGTTGCAAGGAACCACAATTATGGCTTTCCCGACTTCTGTCTGAGACTAATTTCTTGGTTAAATTATTGCACACTATCATGATATTTTATATTTAATTTTGATTTTAAAACAAAAAAAGGAAAAGATCTGAAAATGTAATCTATAGAATGTGTTTGGATTAAACCACATCCCTAGACAATGTAAATTACTACTGAGAACAGAGTCATAGAGTCATAGAATGGCCTGGGTTGAAAAGGACCATAATGATCACCTAGTTTCAAACCTCCTGCTATGTGCAGGCTGCCCAGAGCCACATCCAGCCTGGCTTTGAATGCCTCCAGGAATAGGGCATCCACAACCTCCTTGGCCAACCTGTTCCAGTGTGTCACCACCTCTGTGTGGAAAAACTTCCTCCTAATATCTTACCTAAATCTCCCCTGTCTTAGTTTAAAATCATTACCCCTTGGGAAATGCTTAAATTCCTGATGATCTGCAAATGGTTTAAATTTTGCAAATTTCTGCAAAATTGTCCCTTGGGACCCTCAGGGGTCAGACTTGGGACCAGCACTCTTCAACATCTTCATCAATGACATAGGTGATGTCATCGAGCGCACCTTCAGCAAGTTTGCAGGTGACACCAAGCTGAGCAGCACAGTCAACACATTGGAGGGAAGGGAAGGCATCCAGAGGGACCTGGACAGGCAGGAGAAGTGGGCCCATGAGCACCTAACGAGGTTTAGCAAGGTCAAATGCAAGATGCTGCACTTGGACCGCGACAATCCCAGATATTTATACAGACTGGGAGAAGAACAAGAAGAACCCCTGGAGAGCAGCCCTCCTGAGAATCCCTGCTGCAGAAACAGGCTGAGTGTGAGAAACCATCAGAGAAACATAAGTGTAAAACAAGACATTCGGAAGTGCAGGGGAGGAGAAAGAGGTCATTCCTGACAATGGACAACCCCTTTAACATTGGAAATAACGAAGATATGGTCGCAATACCAAGGAAGGTATTGTAAGCAGAGCCCACTTTACACTGTGGCTCCTTGCCTGCCAAAACTCTACCAGCAGAAGCAGCACAAGCAGCTGCAGCAGCCCCCCTTGCTGCCGACCCCACAGCCTGCCATATTGCAGGTGGACAGCCTCCCCCAGCCCATGCCACCCAAGGCCTGCTCCATCCTGTCTGACAAGAACCTGGGCAAGACTCTGCCTGGGCTACAAGTAGGGGTTCTGCATTGCTCTGAACTTTAAGATGTCCTGCCATACTAAAACATTCAAGCGTGTCTCTATCAGCAAACACAAAACTGGCTCTTGCTCTCAGACGTGGTGAGGAGACTGTCGTGCAACTTCCCCTCTGTGGAAGCCATCACTATTACAGAGGCAGAATTTTACAAACAGGCTTCTCTCAGCCAATTGCTCTCTTGTACTAAAGACCTTGAAGTGTTTAAACCAGAAAGCAAAGTGATCTTGGACTCGGTAGAGCTTGCAAGTGAACTTCAGACTTTGCTGGGCTCCTCACTTCACTGCTGGCATCCACATGAGGACCTTCCCTGTTTAAGCTGTTTAAGGCTTTTAGATGTTAATAGTTTAATGTTGTTTCTTTATAGTAATGTTTGTACTATACAGAGTTACTTCTTTAGGTATATGTGTTCCAATGCAAGTATTTCTATAAATAAAAGACACTATTATATATGAAAATATCTTTCCTTTAGATAATAAATCTGAAAGTTGGATGGATTCTCTTTTTCCAGTCAGTTTTTACAAAATTGCTATATGTTTCTTTAAATGCACACAGGCTTTAGTATAAGTTTGTGTTTGCATTTTTTTATTTTTATTTTTATTTTCTGTAGAACACATCCACATCTACACATGGACTTTGTTTCACACAAAGCACACAAAGGTTACACAGAACATACTTTATGTAAGAGATGGAAACCAAGCCACGTGGTTTATTTGAGAGTTAGGATTTGGTGAGGCACTTGATTATATTATTATTGCTCTATAAAATAAAATAACTAAAAATAAGATGGTTGGATTAGATGTTCTCAGTGGTCTTTTCCTACCTTAATAATTCTATGATTCCTAATGATTATACGATCAACAAGAAGTGGCCAGACAAACCTCTCAGATGTGGGAGACGATGCTTTTAGAAAACATGAAGGAGAGATTTCTGGGAAAAGATTAGGATAAAATATGACTGATGATGAACATCTAGGACTTCAGGGTAAAATCCAGAAACAAATCCAGGAAGCTGCAAAGCTGCAGAGCTGTGATGGGACATATGCTGACATCACAGGTCTGCACTCACATTGTGGCCACAGTGGCAGACATCACTCATATCTAGGTAGGCACGAATAACTGTCATCTTTGCCAAGAGAAGGTAAGAGGGAACCCATTACAAAGTTTCTACTCAGCCCTACTTTATTCTAAATATCCTCTGAACTAACATGCTGCTAATTGCCTCTTTTGGCCAGTATTTTGTTTTGCTGAAAAGCTTTAAAAATTTAAAAATATTAATTGTTACACATTTGCTTTAGAAGCTGGTAAGATTCAGTCTTTCTGACTTTGTTGAAAACTTCACCTAAATTTAAAAAAAAAAAAAAGGAAAAAAAGAAAAAAAACATCAAACTCTGTATTGTATTTGTTCTCTTATTTATCTGCTTTCTAGATATATATTCTTTACAGCTTTGTCTGATATTCAGAGACCTAAGCAACTTCACTGGATCAATAAGAAGCACTGAACCATCTCTCAGCCTTTCCTGGACTTCTCCCTTGTGGCAGATCCAGAGCTTTAACACTCCAGGTGGAGTGGATCTGGCTCCAGGTAGAGTCTGTCAATATTTTCGTCAGAGTATGTATCTTTCATAAACATGAAAAAGACAGGTTTAGAAGTACACAAGAACTCTTAGAATCGGATTTCATTTTATCAAGTTCTTTGCCTAAACCAACAAAACAAACTTTTCTTAAACTCCTGAAAATACATTGGGAAACACTTTTATTTTTCTGTTGCAATGCTCTACAAGAAATTGTATTATTTTCTGCTTTTTAAATACTATATGTGTGCCATTACCCTTGAAATGTATTTAAAAAAAAAAAATTAAAGAAACTTAAAATCGCAGTGAAATTTCTGTTTCAGGTTGCATTAAACATTTTGTACAGTTCAAGTGTTCAAAAATGATTGATTGGCTGAATTTTTTTCTTTTTGTCAGATCATCCTGTGACTGGAAACATTAGCATTCACTCAGCTCTTGTCACTGACTGTTTAATTTAAATCTCTACCTGGAAAAAATTGTTTTCAGTGCAGGGTAACCCCTGAACTCTTCCCGCAGTGCCCCTGCACCTCTGACCTGCTACTAAAACCTTGCCAAACACATTAATTGCAATGGGTTCCCCAAATCATCCTTTCCTGTTCCTCTGTTTATTCCAGACTGTCAGAACACTGAATTGAAGACTGGTAGAGCTTGCGATGATGCCAGCAACATATAGCGAGAGAGAAGCGGGGAGAGAGACATTCATTTTACATGGCCGAAACTTAAAAAGGATCTCTCCAGATCTAAGAAAATTATAAGATGCCCAAATCAGCTTATACTGAAAAATGCTCATTCACTAACGGCAGTAACAACTGTGTCATGTTCTTTATGCACAAGGACACTTCTAGTATATTAAAAGAGAAGAGGCCAGAAATGTATTATTGCTGGATGGATAAAATATGTAATGCTTATAGACAGATGAACTATAGAGATAGTAATCTGATATGTATACATATACTGTACATTTTTATACTGGAGCAGCAACATAAATGATCCTATTAAATCCTGTTATTTTCCTAATCCAGTAAGTGCTTAATCTCATTGGAAGCATTGATTCTTTACTATGAGAGTGGTAAGGTGCTGGGACAGGCTGCCCAGAGAGGTTGTGGATGACCCGTCCCTGGAGGTGTTCAAGGCCAGATTGGATGGGGCCCTGGGCAGCCTGGTCTAGTATTAAATGGGGAGGTTGGTGGCCCTGCCTGTGGCAGGGAGGTTGAAGCTTGGTGAGGTCCCTTCCAACCTGGGCCATTCTGTGATTCACTGGAAATAATTGTTCATTTATACGCTTGATTTTGCCACACTCCTTGTTGTCAACAAGTAGTGTGCCTTTGACTAATCAGTTAAAACAGCTGGTGGATAAAGTAATGAAAGAGAATCAATAATGTGCTTTTCCAAGGAAGGAGACTATTGGTGAATTTTGTTTGGTCTGAGATGTTATTGTTTCTGCAAAGAAGAATAAGGAAAGAGAAAACCTTGTCTAGAATAGGCTCTACTCTCTGCTGATAACCACCAGGATGAGGGTGAATAGTAAAAATCTTTGTGGTTCTTAGGCTTCTCCAGTCTGATACCCTACTTGTTTCTAAGTGATTGCATTCTTCAGCTGTAGATAGGTGGAAGGATTACACTCTTTTTCAGCTCATTCCTATTTTGAGCCTCCCCAGTGTCTGTCATATTGAAATGAGCAAAGGAGGCTATGTAAAAGCCAGATACATCAGTTTTGCTGTTTGACAACTCCCTTCCAAAAGAGGAAACTATCATAAACAATAGTGTAAAGAAAACCTTGTTCTTTTGTGTACCTGCCTGAGCTTTAGTAGATAGACTAAGTCTGTCCTCCTCTCCAAGGACTTTTTGATGGTCAAATATCTCTAAATTTATTCAGCTCGGTTCTGCTCCACTGTTTTGCTGTACATTGTCCAGGCAATTTCTTCAGAACCCTGGGTTGCATGTTGCTTCCCCATAAACTTGAACACATTCAGCCTCATGAAGTTGTCCCAGACTTGCTCCACTGTTACTGTGGGAAAGATTTCTCTCCCCCAGCTCTCTCCTTACAGGGACGCAAGATGTATGAGAAACTGAGGCAAAGATCTTGTTGAGTACTTCAGCATTCTCCATATCTGTTCTCCCTTCTCATCTATCAGACATCTATCTGATGTCATGGGCCAACATAATAAAGAAGGAGGCATTACTTTCAGAGCAACCCTCGTAGATGTAACTGTTTCTCACTATATAGACATGTTATTCGTTATTAGAAGAAAAAGAGAAAAATATTATGCTTTTACTGAGACAGTCGTGGTCTGGAACATAATGCAAGTGTAAAAGCATCAAGGCAAGAAAGGAAACATTTTATAGGTTAAGGAATACCTCAGAGTGAATAAGCTTGAAGTTATTTTTAACACAGGTGTTTCTGTAATGGTGCCATATCATATGAGGAAACTTCACAGCTCTCCATGACACTCACACTATGTGTTACACCTTTGCAGAGTGTTGGCTTAGTAACTTTGGCTGTAACACAATAGGATGAGGAACACCTGCAAAATCTACTCCTGCTGAAGATATTTCTTTCTTCACAATCTGTGCTTTGCATATAGGTGTTCATTACTGCATTTGAGTTTAAAACCTTTCTTATAAAAGGAATATATTAAATTTGAGATTTCGAGGAGCTCCCTGCCTCTTCTCAAATAGCTCCACTGAAATGTAAAGAATAGAAAATCAATATACTCATTGTAAATAATGTGTTCAAAGATATGTTCATTAAGGCAAAATAGCTGCAAGACTTCCTACAGTGAAGCAGTTCCATCATGTCTAACCAAGATGTATAAGAAAAGATTTAAACCTTATCTAACATCTAGAAATACTATTACCATCAATGACTATGTTAAAAGCACTATTGACAGAAAGACACTCATTGCTGTCAAGCTCAATAATGACAATAGAATACAGGTAATTATGAGAAAAGCTGATGAAAATTTCAATAAATGCCAGCAGAATTTCAGTAAAAATTAACAGAGTTCTTTCATCCTTGAGTAGGAAAGCTGTTCTTATGGATTCTATAGAGTATTCCACCCTGTTTAAATAGTGTTTCTAGAATGAATGCTGAGCAAAATGATAGATTGTCTTATTCCTCTGCCTTCTGCCCATTTTAACGCATCATGAGAAAAGGAAAAAGTAATGACTGTGACCCTTCCTAGAATTTATAATTTGTTGTAGACTTTCTTCCTACGAATCAGTAAAATGGCAGTATGCATAACAAAGGCTGCATCTCCAGAAAAAGCTGATTGCATTGAAAACTAGGGAAATGCTTTGTTGAGTTGCACATGCTCTGTGTGCACAAGTATCTGTTGCCAGAATGCAACAGATACTGTTGTTGTCACAGAAGAATATTGAAGTGACATCGCAAACTGTTGAAAGATTTTGCTCAGACCTTAATATTTTGAAATGTTTGAAAAATGTCTTTGTTTACTTTGTAGCCGTGAGTGATGTGTTTAGCCAGAATAAGAAAATAGAGAACCAGTTCGGGGTCTTGGACTGGTGAAATAATGAGAAATTTGATCTTAGCTTGTCCAGAGTGAATCCTCTCTCAGTGGTTTAACCAAGATTATTGGACTTTGTGTCTGGCAGTATTAAAATGCAAAATTGGAAAAGTAATTGATTAATTGGTTAATCTACTGAACAACACTGACTCACATTAGTAAGGCTGGTATCTTGAGTGCGGTCTCAGAAAACTAAGTCTCTGTTTCTAACCCTGACTTTCATCTGCTGGATGACTTTGAATGTGCAGCATTGCCCAGTGTTTGGGGTTTTCTGTTAAAAATGACAGTAATATTTCTTCACCTTTGCAAAACTCCACTAAAATCAATAATCTGTAGCTGCAGAACAGTCTAAGGTTGGATCAGCAATAGCTATAGATTTTCGCAAGTCTTAAAAGCTGCTTCTAGATGACAGTAGCAAGAAAGACCATGAATATACCAAGGAAAAATTGGTGTCACACTTTCCACATAATTGGTTTGCATCAGGCAGAACATCTGTGAAACACAAAGGTCAAGCAACTTATTTAAAAACACCCTATGTGAATCTAAGATTAGCCTTGACATTTTCAAAACCTCGGAAAATTAGGGGAAGGGCTTCAGCCCTGAGGATTGTGGTCCCTTAGGCTGACTGGAGGAGAGATTATATTAAACATTTTGAGACCTGAATGATCCGTTCTGTATTAAAGAGGATTTACAAGATCCTCAGAGTATGCTTGAAACATCTGACTGAGACAGAGTCTGTGGACTTTCTGCTTTCTTGGTAGGAATTCTCAAGGGCACTATTAAAGAATCAACTGTGGTGATTGATGGAAAAATAAAGAAATTGAAGAAGAAATGAAGACAAACTATAATGTGGACTTTTTCCTGCAGTCCCATGATATCTTCAACATTAAGTGATTTTGGCAGATAATTTCTACTATGAAGCATGTGGATAGCCAGAAGGCTATTAAGAGAGAATGATGCTATAATATAAGCATGGAGGATTCTTATAAAGTGTATCTTTCTCTCATTCAAAGTACATGATGAAAAATGATGTGTCCAGAGTGCTAACAAATTATTACAAAGTATGAACTCTCCCTATATATATATAATACTAAACCATCTTTATTATTATAAGCCACAATTCTACCCCTACCCCCTCTGCTATTTATTTCCTATTTCTAAAAATAATTTCAATGGTATCTTTTAGCTAATCATGGCTAGCTCCTTATGCAGGCTCATAATATGCCTGGGGAGATAATGTGTCTGGGCAGTTAGACCAGTGTGTGGTAGATGTAAAATGCTCAAATTGGAAAGCAGAATTCTGGTGGAGAATCCTGTGGTCACTTTGCATGGATGAAAATGATTTTATCATGTTCAAGATGATGAGGGATATGACTCCTCCTTTCTTCCAGGTGCAAATTAGGGATGAGTGACATAATGAATATATGCATGCAGCTAGAGGAAATCTTTCTTTTCCACCCATGTGTACGGCTTATGGATTCTTATTATTAGTTGGTCATTCCCTTATTCTACAAATTATTTGTGAATAGATTAATTAATTAATTATTTTAAATTAACAGTTGTGTGTAATTCATTAAACTTTCCTGAAGAATGATTGTAAGCCTTTGGATTACTGTTGGGCTGTTGTCGGTCACTGCAGAGAAGTGGTATTGGTTCTATTTTCAGCCTGAACAACTGTGCAAGTGTAATGTAAAACTTAGAGCTTCTATTTCTGTGTTAAAAGGGGTTTGTACACACAAAACAGATTTTTTATTTCAATACTACCATAGGTTTAATGAAAGACTCTTCTTTCTGTTAACTGTGTTGAGTTTCTACACATTGACTGTGATCATTATGAGAATATATCGTACTCAAAAGTGTGTTCATTTTCCACTTCTTCATTTTGTCCAGGAAAATAATACAAGAGTAGTTTGTGCAGCTAGATTGTGCAGAAAATGCCATTTTATTTGTGCTTATTTTAACATTGTTCTTCCTGGGCCAAATCGGCTAGACTTCAGTCTATAAGTAGTTCCTTTCAAGGTGTATCTGCTTGCATCTGTGCCAGTACTGGGCAGGAGGATTATGTGGTGCTAGCTGCAGTAATGTCAATACTGTTGCCAATATTTTTATCTGCAGTAATGCCAACACTTTGGCCTTATATTTATAAAGCAAAAACCAAAACCCAAATCTTCCTCATGGCAGAGATGACGTCAGAAATTCTGTAGGGATATTTTGAGTGCCTTTTACTGGGTTTATTGGTACAGTTTTTTATTCTGTCGCCATTGTAGTACACATACTGAGGACATACATGTGTTACCATTAATGAATAAATACCTAATATGTGTATTTGGGACTCCTGCATAGTAAGTAAAGGTATGTGTAAGACCCTGTAATTGTGGGCAAACAGGGAATCTGGCTGAAGATGAGGGAATATTATTTCAGTTCTCCCTTTGTTTAAATCAACCTTGTCTGCTTTATTCTGTGTATCTTGCTTTTCTAGACAACTACACACACAAGAGAAAGTACAAGTTTGAAGGAGAAAAAGAAAAAACGCATCTCTATTTGCTTTCACAGAAGGAAGATGTTAAGTGCACACATAGCTGGGATAGGTTCCTATCGTGACAGAATAAAACTGGCATTTCAGCTGGTGCCTTACCATTGCAATCTGCTTCAAAGGAACAACTGTCATTTTTGATAAGGATAGTGAGAATTACTGTCATCTGGAGAGATCGCTATGCCTCTGGGTTGTATAGTACATTATAACAGAAGGATTTATTCCTTAAAAGAGGAATAATTATTCAACTGCCAGTACAGCATTTTGTTGCTGTTTTAGTGAAGCGTGCTCTATGAGACTCTAATGTGGCATTTTAGTTAGCTGTTTTCCTATATAACCTTGTAATATGCTTTTTTTTTTCTTTCTTTTCCTGTTTTTTTTTTTTTCTAGTGTATAGAAATCAACCTTGTCTGTTTTATTCTGTGTATCTTGCGTATCTTGTGTATCAGAAAATATAGTGAGCTAGTGGAATCCATCATATGGCAAATGGATTTAAGGTGTGCACTTGCATGTGTGCATACGTGTTTGTGCGCACGCGCATGTCTTCCCTCAGCCAAGACCCAAGGCAGAACTTCGTAGAAGCTGCAAGTTATTATGGAGAGTTTCTCTGTGATTGTGCCAGTAAAAGATGGGTGCTAAACTTGTTTCCGCTTGAAGCTGTTCTTTGCATACTTGTTAAGGCAGAATGTTCTACCTTTTCACCTCTGCAGTACTGGGTGTGAAACATGAGCCTCTAGGTGTTTCCTGGCTGGCAAGAATTCAATGGTAATAAAATTACTAGTAGAATAAATGTTTCAGAGGCAGTTATCCTCTCTCACCTGTTTGTAATTTTTTATTAATTATTACAAATGTGTTTAAGTACACTACCTGATTTTAATCTGCTGTATTCCCAGGATTTACATATAAAGGTCTTTTTCCCACAGAATAATGAATAATCACTTATGTCAGGGTGTGGTGTTAAAATACTGAAGGTTGGTGATACACCTATTAGCAATCGTTCATTTTGTAAAAGGCTGGATTCTGAAAGGAATTTGCTTTTTATGGCCCCGATCCAAAATTCTGTTGAAATCAGACTACTACTGAGTTTAAAAAGCTACAGATCTGGTCCCAAGTGTTCTTTTATGGGAGGTGTTTGTGGTGCCATTGTTAACAATATATGCAGCACTGGGTGTGTGAACTGTATAAGTGGAAATTTTACTTTTCCCAAAGCTCTTGCTCACTTTTATGCGTTCTTTACTCAAGCAAACAGCTGGTGGCTAACATGAATAGAGGGGTTAATGAGACTACTTAAGAGAGCAACTCTTTATCAGAGCAAGAGTGAAAAAAAATCACAAACCGGTCCTCAATATTAGAGAATTTAGGACTTGTCAGATAGCACTGAGAACTATAAAGAATCAATACCATTATATACTGAAAGAAAACTAGACTGGGACAGTGGTGGCAGAGGGGAGGAGGGATTGTTTTTCTAAGAGCAGTAGAGCTAATGAGATCTAATGCTTTTGTTTCTTAATCCCTGAACTGAATTAATCTCTCTCCCTTCCCATGTGACATCATCCTTTAGGTGCAGGAGAGCCCCGGGGCAAGATACATGCTACCTGGCCAGCCAAGAGGAGGAGAAGTAAGCTGAATGGCACTTTCTGTTAGTAGAGACAGTAACCTTGTTTCTGTTCTCTTTTATTTTTAAGTGTCATTAGTTATAAAGGAACATATCTGTCTTCAACATTACAGGTTAGATTGAGATAGAACTATTTGTTCAGAAATTATCTGGGATAAGGGAAGGAAAAATAACCCTGAACTCCACTTGGAAAGAGAGGAAATGTTACCTTGCAGTTCTCCATCAGAGCCCAAATCAACATGTGTTCCTCATGAGTTTTTCTACACTTTACTTTCAGAATAATTTACCCTAAGAATAGAAAGCCTAAGTAAGATGATAAACTAAGAATAATTTGTATTAGGAAGTAGTCATACAGATTATTTTAGCTATATCTCATTATATCAATTAGTGTGTTACTTTGGCTACTGTCAAAGAGAGAGAGAATGAAAATGGAATATTTTGTATGGTCTTATGTCTTGTTCTTCATTTTATTTTCATCCTTCCATTTTTACATTACAGACTTGACAAAAAAAACCCACAAACAGAAATACCAAAGTATTGTAAGAGATACTTTACACTAGCTATATAGTTCTGGTGAAGGAAGGATTTTGCACTAACCAAAGTCTCAAAAAACTTTGAAAAGATATTGATCCGTGCTTGATTATTTATGTAGCT
Organism: Chrysolophus pictus; assembly: GCA_037305975.1. NCBI lineage: Eukaryota > Metazoa > Chordata > Aves > Galliformes > Phasianidae > Chrysolophus > Chrysolophus pictus. The sequence continues at coordinate 34,964,576 of JAYKPI010000006.1, forward strand.
AGAAGAGAAAAATGCCTGCTCTAATGCAGTCCTTGTAGTATTATTCACTGGTGGAGAGAACTTCTCTGTATGTCATTTTATTGATGTTTTGAATTTTGAATGTTGATGGATTTCAAACTGCAGCTTCACAGCTGGGCACTTGTGTTATCTGGGCAAGTGTCAGGAAGGCTTTCACATCATAATAGCTACCCAAGAAACACCTATCACTCTTGTCTAGGAGACAAGATTTATAAATATTAGCAGTTGGTGTTTGAAAGATAAGGAACTCACAAAGACTTAGCAACAAAGAAATCCAACACAAGAATCTTCTTCTCGCTTTCAAACTCAAAAAATGATTTCTCTGAAGCAAAAGTGACATCAAATGCTTTTTTTGGATAAAAGATCCAACAAATAAGAAAGATCCTCCAGGAGAGACTTTAAAGTGTCTTTCAAAATTAGCAAGCACAAAAAGCCCATAGGTCAAGAATCAAGTCCTCTCCTGTAATCCGTATTCACTCAGCATTTCAAACTTGGGCTCCTGGAATTGACCTTTAAAAAGTCATTTCTTCATGATATGTGTGTTAGACCATTGACACTATTCATCCCCCTCTAAATACCCAGAATCAGCCGAAGTTCAAAGGAATCAAACAATGAACTGACCCCTTGAGGAAAAAAAAGTAACAACAGAGCCGGGGCCAGTCTGAGTGCTGGAAAATGGGCAGTAATATATGAGGCAAACAGTATTGTGTGGTCAGTGATCTTGACAATTTTAATGTTGGAAATAAACTGTATTATAGAAATTAAATTAATAGAACATGTATTTTATATATATAAACATAAACATTCTCTCGCTGAATTTGTCTTGCAGATTTCTTGAAATTAAATGATATAGGAATTAGAAAAAATTTCATCCATAACAGTGCTGCCCTTTGATTTTGTTCTTGAAATATACAGTAAAAATAACTTGTAAAAATTACTGACTTTCAGAAGAGAACACATAGCAAGGATGATTTCTGATTTTTATTTCTTGCATCTTTGCAATGTGAATTACTATTTCTTCTTACTGAGACCTTTCTGACGCACAACAATAGAAGTCTCAAGTGATGTGAGCCTGCTGAAGTCCTGACACAATTTTCTAAAAATCTCATAGGCTTTCTAGTTTCAGTTAACAATGATGACAGCTCTGATCTTCCCTACAATACTATACTTAAATGTTTGGTAGCTGTTAATGTGAAATTGATAAGATGCTAGTCACTGAAATTTTCATACATGCAGGGTTTGAAAGTTTTGGGTCAGGATGAATAAAGATGGCAAGGGAGTTGCGATAAACTCTGAAAACAAAGAAAAATTGTCATGGATGCAATTTTATTTTCTTTGCAACTGAAAACTTGTAGAAATCAAATTCATGAGCATTCAAAGACTGAAGGGCAGAAATTAGGCTTTACTTCAAGGCTATTAAGATGCTGAAGATGGATAATCCTGAGCTCCTTGATGGGCACTGAGCCTCAGGAAGAAGGGCAAACCTTCAAAATCAGAGCAATGTGTTGTATGAGTGGCTCTTCAAACAGGCATAAAAATTACAATTTAACTTATGGACTTTTGAGATACAATAACTTGACAGGTTTCAGAAATCTCACTCTTCTATCGTTACAGCCATGATTTATGTTGCATTGAGAAGATGCTTGTGACACCATTGGGCTTGTGAACTTGTGAACTTATGGACCTAAGAAGAAAGAATTCCATTTTAAATTATATCCCTTTTATGCCCAACCACCACAAGAACTGACCTTCCTAGTGGGGAGTTACCCGTTAACGTAAAAGTAACAGGTATCTCCTGTGCTGACAACTCTCCACTTTCCTACAGAAGGACTGCACTGAGGATAACAGTGGTGTGTTAGGATGGTAGAACATGCAACTTACAGGATTCTAAGGCAGATTAGAGTTCTGCTGTATTTCCACTCTGCTGGCAGAGCCTTTGGTAAGCATCTGTGCAAGAAGCCAAATAAAAACAGCTGGTTGGCTGTTCTCCATCTTGCCTGGCATGGGGTAGGTGGATCCAAAGACAGGAGGCTTATGCGTTCTTACAGTCTTACTCATCAAAAGCAGACCTGGAGCTGCAGAATAGAATGTAACTTGGAATATTAAAATAAGTTGCTGGCTGCCAGATATGTCTTCCCCTAATTATACGCTTGATGTCCTTTACAGGAACATCTACAGACCCAGTCTGTTAATAAAAAGAGTCTGTTAGGCTTTCAAAAAAATCTTATGCTTAGTAATTTATCTCAAGAAGGGTTTAAACGAGATTTTTTTTCAGTGGTGTAAATGGCATTTTGGTGCCCCACTGAGTAATGTATCTAGATTTCCTATCATTTATTGAGAAATTAATGGCTCCAAAGTGTCGAAGTAGTAAATGTGTCAAAACAATAAAGTTGAACAGAGATCAATAACTTTTATGGACATCAGGTATCTTCAGATACAGATTATGCATTACTGTAACCCCATGAAGTGTGAGTTAGGTGATTTCACTCAAATTGATCTGTGAAAAACAATAATGAGTGTTCATAGAAAAAGAAAATAACCAGAACTAGAATTTTGGATACAGATTTACATACAGGTTGAAGCTGCCATGCTCAGTGAAGTTGCTGAAGATTCATTTGGATGTAAGTGGAATCAGAGTCTGTCTCTAAGAGTGACTTAACAGTGACTCAACATGCTGAATTGTTGCTCCAAATAGTAGCTATCAAAGACATCTTGCCTTTGCGTAAATGACTAATATAATTAGCTTATAACATCACCATAGGCATTGGCAAAAGTAATCATCATTACTATCCATTGTGTTCACAACATCTGAACCATTCATTTGGAAGCCTGTGAAACAGAAAGTTCTATGCATCTCAGGAGAACTTTATTTTCACTCTCACACATTTTCTGTAGGGGCCTGTTTTCCATGCCTCCCCATCCTCCTGCTCATTCTTAAACTGCTTATAAAATGTAATTAGCATTGTTCCTTCTTTCTTCATCTTTTTTTTTTTTTTAAAGGACCAAGACAGAGATGGGAAAAAATGTGTTTTTACAATTAAAAAAAAATTCGTTGTACACAAAACCTTGTCTTGCTCGGCTAGCTCAATTAAACACATGCAGAAATAGGCTCACAAAGTAAATCTTATTTCACAGTTAGTTTCATTCATACAGTCTGAAGTTATATGGGTGTAACCAAGTGCACAATTTAGTCCATTGTATGCTTAGAAAGAAAAAGAAAGTATAGAGATAATTTAATGCTTCACTTTTCCAACAAAGCGGATGTTATTCCATAACCATGAAAATAAGAACATGACTTGAATGGGTTATCAGCTCTGTGATACCATGATAACTAATCTGACACCAAATGATTCTCTCTTTCAAAATAATAACAACAATAGTAATAGTAGTAATAATAATAGCATCATGGCAGCACTACTATTTTGCTATGCAATATTCTTTTTATATGAGTAGATGTTTGTGAAATTACAATTGAAATCTGTTTTTATTTGATAATATACTCTTTTCTATTGTTAAGGAAGTCTTGGTTTCAAAATCTGCCTCTTTTTTGAACAGGCTCAAATGTGGTGTTTAGAAAAAGAGGCTCCTGTTTCTAGGCCACTAAAAACTGGAAGTTACATCTGATCTAAGACCAAATTGCTCAGCACCTTGAAGGATTAAGCATAGTCACACTGTCTTGTTTCTGGTTTCAGTAACATGCAGTGAAATAACTGGAGAAATAATTGAAAGAAAAGTGTTTCTTCAAATATCCAGGTTGGAATTCAGGTCTGTCAACTCTACCAGGATTGACAGTACAATTACTGCCACTGGCTTTCTGTGGTTATCTTCTGCCTACTACCTTGAGTGGTGATCTTTCATTCTGCTTGCATTTAGTTCAGGCTGTGGGCAGTATGGAAAACTATTTACTGTCTTTGCATAGGTCACACAAGGTAGATCTGATTGAACAATTTAATTGAGTATTTTATAGGTCAGTCTTTGTGTGTGGGTGTGTTTGGGATATTCTTGGGGTAGTTATTAATGCACAGTGTTGTCTGATATATCCTGTGTTAGACTTCCTGCAAGCAACTTTGAAGTTGGTCCTAGTTGTCTTCTCTCAGACCCACTTTTACAGATTTGTGAAGTCCTATCTGCTCCGAACTCTCTTTCCAACAGCAGGTCTGGCTCCCTTACCTCCTGTTTCATCATTTTTTTGTGCCTTCCAGGAAAGGAAGATGTGACGGATTTCTATGACACAAGGAACTCCTCTAAGATTTGCCTCTTTCCCTAGTATTGATTAATCGCCCACAGTAAACTCTTCAGAGTAAACTCTGCACGTATTTTCCTGTCTTTCAGTAGGCTCCATCAGTTAGAAAGTAAGCTTTATTTGTTTGAGGTCAGGAGATGTCCTTCTTTCCATTATTTATAGTACATATGTTTTGATTAGACAAACAACCACTGAGGTGAGGCTTCTTTTATTAATAATGCAAACTGTACAAACTTATTGTTTTGTTCATAATCTGATGTATTTTTTTAAAAAGTCAAATTTAAAAAAAAGACAAAAAAACAGTTTTGATAAGTTTCTGAAAGTTCAGAATAATAAGTAAAAGGCAGATATCAAATGGCAAGTTCAGTTTTATAGAGTCATCAAGAAACCTCCACTCCCCTCTTCCCTCAAGCCCCCTAAGCTCGAAAGACTACACTGTAAGTACTTGGTGCTTCTATAACACAGATACTTAAAAGAAAGACTTTACTTATAAATTTACACAAAAATGTTAGGAATCCACAGTTTGAGTAATTCTGAAAATAGCTCAGCAGTCTTTAGAAACACTACAAAACCTGAAAAATTAAAAAAAATATTGTTTTTTTTTTTTTTTTTTTTTTGCATATACCCAATAGAAGCATTTGGACGCAGAACTTCTTATACTCTTGTTTTGGCTTTCTATCCACATTTCCATTAACTTATGGTCAAGATTTTAAAACATTATTTAATTTTTCATCATGCAACCAAGCTCATATATATGATCTGATGGTAGTTAGCCAGCAAAACCAAGACTAAAGGATCCCACCATTTTCAGGCTTGCTTGGTGGTGAGAATTGTTGTATCTGTTTTCTCGACCAGCGCATTCCTCTGACAAACAATTGAATTTAAAGCAACCTGAGATAATGGTACAGAGATATTGGTGTGGCTCTCAGTTGAAGTCAGGAAGTGGCACTTAAGAAGAATATACACAGAAGAGGTACATTTTTAATCTTGCTATTCTGCTGAATTTTTGAATGCAGAATTTGATCCTACATATAAAATTGACTGTGCAAGTGCAACATGGTAGCATTTAAAAAAAGATGACCACCAAGAAACAAATTATTAACATAGAGGAAAACTGTTTGGAAGTGTTTGGTAATGCTTCTCAGCAGGCAGGGCACGCACAGTTTTCATATACAGTAGCCTAACATTTCCAAAGGGCAGATAGAGATGAAGGATAAAGGATAATCTTTTGTAGCTTCAAGGCATGTGAGCTTTACGGATGCTCACCCATAGTTGGGATGCCCAAGAAATGCTATCTTTCAGTCAGGTTTTGCTTTACTGAGAGTTTTCTTTAAAGTGTCACAGCAGAAAATTGACAACATTAAGAACATTCCTATTTATGTGCTTCTTTTAAAAGAAAGAAATTAAAATCTCATTTCATATCAAGATTTTGCAGCACTGTTTATGGCTTTGTCAAATATTGCAGTAATTTGAAACATGCCCAAAACATGTTTGAGAGCTGCACTGCTATAGGTGAATGCATTTGTAACATATTTTATTTGGATTTATCTCTGCTCATATGGAATGATGTATTTTTCCCCAAGAACAATACAGATAAAAGCTGAAGATTACAGTTTGTGTTAGAGTGGGTAAAAGCAGATAAGGGTATTTCTCTTTGTGGAAGATGAAACAACTAGAAGAAGAGCTGAAGAACAACAAAGACGCTCTTTCACAGCAGGGGATATATTTGATGACCTACAGTAAATATTATAAATGCCTGAAAGTGCTTTTATATACAAGTACTACTTTGTAGTAGGCACTTTGTAGTATGTATTTGCTATTCTCTTCCAACACAAATAAATATCAGGCTAGAAGAGAGTTATATAAGTGCAAGATTAGGAAGATGATGAAAACGTAGCATTGTCATTAGTTACTGTCAAAGAAAGCAGACACCATTTGTCTTGCAAGGGGCTACAAATTCCTCACTGATTTATTTCTTACACTTATGTTTAGGATTAACATAAAGATTGTAATAGGTAGATTGATTTGAGCAGAAAAATTTAATTACTGGGTATATGTTAGTGTGGAAAAGAAAGCCACACAGCAATGCTGTATTTTACAGCTGTCCCATTTAAAACACAAGTGGGAGCTCAAAAGTAAACCATGAAATGTGGAATGAGATTCTACATCTGAGGTCATACAGAAAGTTAGGATTAGAACCGATAATTCAGGATTCTATCATTAGTTTTGAAGTCTATTGACCATTTCTAGGGACCATCTTGAAGACATTTAACCCTTGGCTTGAACAAGGAGAAGCAAAAGCCAACAGTATCATTTTGAAGCTCTTAGGGTGCATCCAAGCATCTTCCTCTGTGATGTAGGATAGGCTTGCAGATGAAAAAGAGCCTCTTAGTAGCTTCACCTCCAGGACACCCTATGTCTCAGCTGTGTCTCAAAACAAGCTTACCCCTGAATTCACTGCAGAGATACTGTTCACTTGTGAGATACTTCAAGCAATCTAGAAAAAGGGAGTAGGGCAAGGTGTGTAGACATCAAAGGGGGTGTTGATTTATCACACTCAGAGAGCTCTTCCTTTCAACCAGTAGATCTTGTACCTGCATCGGGAATTGCAGAACTGTATGGATCAAAGCCTTAATAAAAAAATCACAAAGTTCTCAAAGACTTGGGATACTGTATTTTTCAGATTCCCAGCTGTAGCAGGAAACCCATTATCAGGGCTCCAACCTGGTAGTTCTACACAGATGGCAAATGAGCACAACAGGGAATTGAGTCATTTCTATTGGCATGTATTTTTTTATATGAATCACCTATGACATTTTTTCCTGCTTCTCATACAGTGATGCTGTGCTCATCATAGCCAGACATGTTTCAGGTGACAGGGAACCTTGTGTTCAGAATCTCAGTGCATTCTCCCCTAGGATCCTGGGAAGAAGTCAGAGGTCAGCTTTCTTTCTATCCCCTAGTATAGGGTGGGAATCAGGTTGAAAGCAGTGAGGAGATGACAGGATGAAAGTGTGAGGAGATGGGAATAAGTGCCCAGTGCTTGGAGCCTTTACAGTTGTGGTTTCTCTTCCCAGAAGTCAGCAACAACCCATTCTGTCTGTCTTCTGAGGCAGTGGCAGCATGTTATGTGTTGCTTTTATATTTCTCTCCCCAAAACAGGAGGTAATTCATCCTCCAGAAGGCCTTCATTGATTATAGTGCTGTGAACAAATACAGCTGTGAACAAATGGGGAAACAGCCAAGGAAACTCTTCTCAGGTAGGGGAATCAGAACCAAAAACTCAGTAGGAGTTTTGGATCCCTTGATGGGACTTGTTGCTCCAGCAAGCATGACACTCTGGTGAAGGAACTTCACAGAAGTAATTGCCCATGAACGTAACAAAGGTGCCACAAATTAATCTGCTGCTTAATTTGCCTTCTGAAATTAGCATCACAGTGCAGAACATAATGTGGTATTAGACCAGTATGAAAGATATTTAAAAATTTAGTAAATCTTAATTATAGATTCAACTCTCTCTCTCTCTCTCTTTCTCTCTCTTTTTTTAATGATTGGCTTGAAGTATAAGAATAAATGTGACTTTTGCTGGTAGTCTGAAAAAGCTTGCAGTTTGTTTTCTAAATTTTAATGAGATCTAAATGGGCAACAGCCAAAAAATTTCATTTTAGCAGTTTTTAATTTCTGCTTTAAAAGTTGCGTTTCTTATTGAACTAGATCTGATCAATGTACACAGTGCTTTTTGCCAGCCTTAAAAAACAATATTTCATTTAAAATTGTCAAGATTTTCATTCAAATAATTTGGAAAAAAGTGTATTTGGCTTTTCCTCAGATTCAGGAAGGTTTTTCTCCATTTTCTCATTTCCCTTTTTTCTTCTTTTATTCCCATTCTTCTGATGCATCCTGACTCCAGCGCTCCATTTAAATGCTCAGAGCATCTCAGAGAGCTGGAAGCACACTGGGTCTTCTGCAGTGCAGCACAGTGCACAGCCCTGCAACTGTTTCCTTCTCTACCTACCCATTGTACACCACAGGCTCATGGCCTTCTGAAAAGCACCGAGACCCTGCCAGCTCCAGCCTGGGAGATGGGTCTGTTTAGTACCTCTGAATACAAACTAGGTTGTTTTTACCCAACAGTAATATGTGACAAATTAAACAATATAAATTTTATCTTGATCTTAATTAAGGCAACAGCAATATTCCCATTAACTTCAGTGGGACCAGGATTATATCAAATATTATTTAAACATTTATAATAGCATTAGATAATGGATTTAGAATAATTAAGAGTCTATTGAAGAAATTTAGCTTGATAGTGGAAAGGCAAATTATGTCAAATGAACGGGAACTGTCGTTTACGAAGGCCTATTGAGATAGTCTTGTTTATTGAGAGAAGGAAACGAAGCTCATAGGAATCTTTCAGGGGCAGAGTCTGGAGGTCTTTCTGAGACCAAAAAAGAGGAGTGGGAATATTAAACAGATGCATGAGGTGGAAACCGTGTTTTTCAGCATCATATAAACACAGCAGTCAGGAGTATCCAAAAATTAAATTTTGATTGGTGAAATGAGATAGTAGATTCAGTGTAGGCTGTTTCAATTAGGTCTGTGCAGATACACAGAATTAATGGGTCAAATAAGTAATTAATGGGGTTAATATATCAATCACTTTTCTAATAAAAGTGTCTGAAATGAGTCAAGGGAAAAATCTAATAATTAATTTGAAAACTGCTATGATGCTTCAATTGATTTGGGACTGAGAAAAAAAAAGATAATAATTAGTAAGAATCAAAAAACAGTATCACTTTTTGTCCCCCAAATGGAGAAGAAAATTAAACAGAGATATGATTGAAATATCATTTTTTATCCTTGTAAAGGAAATGGGAATATCAACTAGGAGACTATTCTTAATTATAAAAATCTACATTTGCTTCATCCTTTTTCACATTTATTCATGTGCACAGTCCTTCAGTTCTTATTTCTATGGAACGTCATGCCAGCTCTGTAAGGGAGCAAGTGACTGTTCCAGATTTGTTCATTAATCCAGAACTTTAACACTGTAAGCAACACCCTTCTCAGTGTACTGCTATATAATAGTGAGATGCTGAAATAATAAATGTCATCTACATTTTTTTAATTATTTTTTTAACAAAGCATATGTATTTCAACACAAAATGAAGGTATTAAATTGATTTCTGCTAGACTGCTTACTGGACAGCAAATGAAAGAGAAGGGGCATTGCATGAAGCAGTCTATTACTCATAAACATAGCTTGTGTGGTTCTTCAATTTTTGATGGAAATTGTTGAAATTTATGTGTTCATTTTTCAAATAAAATGCACTGAAGGAATACTTTGGTGGAGACACAAGAAATGTGAATTTGAAGATACAAATTGCAGCATTTCCATTTAGAAACCCTTTGAATAACTGCAGTGCTTTTGGGCTTCGCTCAATCAACCTTATTGTACAAAGGTGCAATGCCAATGTCATGAAAGACAGTTCACTACCATTATTTAATCTTCTTGTTCCTGCCTTTTCCCTTTCATTGTCAATACGCAAATCAGCAAATAAGAAGTACCCCAAAACTACTAACATAGCTTGGCTTGTTTCAGCTGATATCTTAAATACATTCATGAAAGGAAGTTGTTAAAAGTACTTAAGGTAAAAGGAAATTTAAATCAAATATGAGCTAAATAAATTTCAAAATATGATTCTTAGATAGAATGTGACTAAATCCATTACTAAGGCTGCTCCAAAGGTAATGTCTTCTATATTATTGTGTTGGCCCATGTTGTCAGAGACAGATGTTGGTGGTACAGCAATAGAGGTTGAACTTTCTTGCCAATATTCTGTAACATTTTGTCACTGTGCAACAGATGACAGCAAAGGGGCAGTCTGACAAAAAAGCATCTGACATGGGAGTGCATGAAGTAAAGGTGTATCACTGAACTCCTCCCCATGTGGAAAAAAATGGCACCCACTGACATTCATCAGTGCTTATTGAAAATTTCCGGAGACCAACAATGGATGTGAGGACAGTGGGGCAGTGAGTGGTATGTTCCAGCACTGGCAACAGGAACATGAAAGACAAGCGACAGTCTGAATAGCCGTGCACAGCTGTTACACCATGAAATGAAGAATATTATCATCAGTTCATCCATGTAAATTGGTGGATTATAACCAGGGAACTGTGTACAGAGCTGAATATCTGCATCAGTGCACTGGAAACAAAGATGGTGATGTTGAAATATAGGAAAGTTTGTACCGTGTGTGTCCTCACAAATGCTCACTCAGAAAGAGAGAACAACATAAACAAGTTTGTCAAGAACTATTGAGTCAATACAAAACTGAAAGTGATCGTTACCTTGATTGCATCATTAGTGGTGATGAGCTGTGGTGTCACTACTACGAGCCAGAGTAAAAACAGCAGTCCATGGAGTTGCATGAACGTATGCATTCCCCACTGAACAAAAAATGCAACCCTCAACAGGTAAAGGGATGGACACTGTCATTTGGGATAGGAAAGGGATGATTCTTTTGGATTTCCTGATACTCAAACAAACCATCAACTCTGACTTCTACATCACAGTGCTGACTAAGCTGAAGGCTCAAACTTTCTGAGCCAAAGGATAAGACAACCTTTCGCTTGCAACATCATAACACCAAGCCCCATACCACTTTAAAGACTGTGGAGTAGATTGCCAGTCTTGGTTCGATTGTCATACCACACCCACTGTATAGTCCGGATTTGACACCTTCTGACTTCCATCTGTTTAGGCTGATGAAAGATGGACCATGTGGGCAACATTTTCCTAGCAATGATATCATCATAGCAGCTGTGAAACAGTAGGTCAGCTCTGCTGGTGTATAAGTGTGGCATGCAGGCTCTTGTTCATCACTGGCAAAAATGCATATCTAATAGTGATGACTATGTTGAAAAATAGAGTTCTGTAGCTGAGAATTTACTCTAAAAGGTGTCACTTGAAAAGGTGAGGTGTAGACATTGGTGTAAAAAATATTAAATAACTAGGAAATGTTCAAAGAGTGGAACATAAAACACCAGATAACTGAGGATTCATATTATGGTTGCTCAACAAGCTTCTGAGGTAGCCAGTTCTGAAAAAGCTTTTTAACTTTTCCTTGCATTAGAAGTAGCTGTTCTCTCTTCATTTTACTTGCAGCCATTTTTTTTCTCTCCTCTTCCTGAAAATTTTTATTTTAATGCAATGTGCACCAATATTGATGATGTTTCTGGTTTGTATTACATCAAAATTTTCTTGGTCTTTGTTCCAGGCCACTGTTGCTGGATACGATATGACAAGCATACTAGTTGCAAGGTCATTTTGTATGTGAAAGAATGATTTTATTCAAACAAGTTGTTGTTAACTAGGCATTTTATTAAGAAAGTAGATACTTGTTGCTGCCTGACATTTTTAAATTTATAAAGTACCGCTAAAACTAAATCCCAATAAAGTAAACAAATAAATTGGAAAATACATTTTTGTGCCTTAGAAAAAATGTACTAAACAAGCTGGAAAGGAAAAAAAAGTCCAAAAGATTTCAAATAACATTTTAGCATGATGTTTAATAATTTTCTATTTTTGAACCATGTATTTATCACAAAGCTTTCTTATTCTCTTTGTTTGGTATATATGCATGACTTAAAAAAAATATATAAATATCTTCTCAGACTTGACAGTGTTTTTTGTAGAACCTTCCCCACAGTAACACTAGTTTGTGTTCTTTTGCAGTCCTGTGGATAGCAAATAGTAAAGAGCTTTCACTATATGTTGTGGTGACATCCATCAGTGTCAGTATGTAAACATGCTTTAGCATGATTATGTACTTCATAAGCTGAATTTCTAGTTGTTAAGCAAATATGGCTGTGGTCATTTCAACTCCATTTAACAGACATTGGAAAATATTGATGTCAGGCCTAAGAGGAGGTGCTACAAAACAGTGTAAAAAAAAGACTTGGAAAAGAAAGCAATAAAACTTCAGACCATTCTTTGTTGCAGTTCAGTGAAGTTCTCTTTAATGGTTCGCTAAATTTTACCAAATATAAACTCAGCTCTTGCTGCAATATTCAAGGCGTACAAAAGCTTCTACAGCCAGCTTTGTAAACCATGATGAGATGTAATATATCACAACTACTTGAGTAGAAACAGCCAAGGTGGCTCATTCAACATGACTACATCTAACATATCAGAGTCCTCTAGTGCCCTGTTACCCCTATTGAGCAGTATGAGGTTTAGTAGGCATGTTCACAGGCAGCCCTCAACTGCAGTATATATCTCATCTTTGTGGCTGAGTTGCACTAGGACATCTGAAAGTCCAAGAAGTAACTTGATTTTTGGCATAAAGCAAAGACTATTATACTGTCCTTTATCTAAAATGGATTGTAGACAAATATGACTTACAATCTATAATGTTCAAAACTGAAAGAAAATAGAAAAGCCCTGTAGGATAGAAGAGTGGCTCATCTAGCCCAAGACTCCATTTCCAGCAATGGCAGTAGGTGTTGTGCAGAGAATATGTGTGTCTGATCTCTCTCTGCAATCTGTTGATTTTATGTAATCAAGGATTTGAGGGGAAATGTCTTCTGTTGTATCTGCTGATGGACCTGTTAGCCATGAATTTCATACCAGTGCTGAAATCTGCCTCCTGTAACAACAAATTCAAGAAGTTAATTGCCCACACCATAAGAAAATATTTCTTTATTTCTTTTCACCTGTTTCAAGCTCATTTTCTACTATTTTCACTCCGTGCTTTCTGTTGGTAGTACTGCAGGTCTTGGTGAAGGAAAACAATATATTAACCCTCATCTACTAGTTTAATGATTTTGTGAATCTCAGTAATATCCATTTAAGCCATATTGTCTCAAACTGGAATGGTATTTAATTTTATAACATTTACAAATATTTTAACTTCAAAGTTAATCTCATTGAAATACAAAATTGTTTTCTGTGAAAAACTACCCATTTCTTCCCCAGGTCCCAGTGTTATCAAACAGACTAAGGAAAGATTTGCAAATTTGCAAACAAAATTCAACTTTAGTACAAAGTGAAAACAACAAGCGTCTGTCTCCCTGTGTCTCAGATTGTACATAGTGTGACATTGCCCTATCATAGCAACGGAGTAATATCAAAGAGATTCATTTGAGAGTGCCCCCATTGCCTGGAGTAAAGAGAGCACCTGTCCAGTATGTTACTTGTTGATTGTCATTATTGTACAACTATATCAAACACTTTCTTGGATCCATTCTTCCTTGGAAAATGGCAGCCTGTTAATGATATTTCCAGAGCATACATGAGTCCAGTGATTTAGTGAAGAAATATATCATCCAAGTAAGGTCATTTAACTATGCTTTTACACATTAGATGATACCATCCAAAGAGAAGGAAATCTGAGTTGCTGCTTAGTTGTGTAATAAAAGGTATGTCAAGACACAAGATGCTCTTGAACCACAAAGCATGTTTGCCTCCAGGTATACTAACATCTTTGCACCTTCTTTCACAAGCATGTTAGTGTGCTGAATAGTCCTCCATACGTGGTCACTAAGGTCTTGGTCTCCTTGACAACTAAACTTTTCAAAGATTACATGAAAAATGTTTTCTTCAGCCCTCAAGCTGTTTTAATGATTTAAAATGTCAGAGAAAAGATCCTTTAGTCTCAAGAGTAAAGAAGAGAATATTTAAAAACATGTTTACAGAGTTATTCAGCACTACAAGACAGCCCAGTAGGGATACCCCCCCAATTCCTCCCCCAATTCCCACCTCCCCCCCCAAAAAAAAAGGTGGGATGGATCTGAATTCAAAGCTATTAAAAAGTATTGCTTCAGAATATACTGGGTTTTGAGCTGGAAAAATAAAACATTCCACCACTAATTTATCTTCCCTGAATCCAACTAAGTTTGGTAAATGAAATGTCATTTTAGAATGATTTTTGGCTGCTACTAAAAGATAAAATTCACAGGTACTGCACTTCTGCTTTGTCTTCTTCTTGACATTTTTTTATTAGACACTTGTGATTGCATTAGTTGGGAAGTGGAACCCCTATTTGTGTCAGGGTTGAGGGTACATTTGGCTCTGTGATATACTAATTTAAGTATTACTCAAATGATGATATAATTGTAATGTCAGTCTCTGTATTTCATAATAAGCTAAATAGCCCTACACTCACTGTTTGGAGTAAGGATTTTGCATTCAGAAGCAGCTCTGCCTTCAAGAAGTGGCCCTTCCCTTCAGATCATTTTCTAACCGAATAAGACACATTGGCAATGGTGCAGAAGGAGACAAAAAAGCAAAATGTCACTTGAAGTGGAGCAACTAAGCTGTTTAGAAAGTGAAAATAAACAGAGGTATAAACAGAGGTGACTGAAGGAACTGGAGCTGTTTAGTCTGGGGAAAAAGAGGCTGAGGGGAGACCTTATTGCTCTCTTCCAGTATCTGAAAGGTGCTTGCAGTGAGAGTGAGGTTGATCTCTTCTTACTGGAGACAGATGACAGGATGAGGGGAAGTGGCTTTAAATTGCATCAGGGTAAGTTTAGATTGGATATCAGGAAAAACTTATTTACAGAAAGGGTTCTTAAGCACTGGAATAGGCTCCCCAGGGAGGTGGTTGAGTCACTGTCACTGAATGTGTTTAAAAACCATTTGGATGTGGTGCTCAGGGACATGATTTAGAGGAGGGTTGTTAGTTAGGGTAGTATGATTTGGTTGTGGCTGGATTTGATGATCTTTAAAGTCTTTTCCAACCTGAGCAATTCTATGATTCTATGAGGTGGGTCCTGGTGTGAAGTTAGAAGCACGGAGCATTTCTTCTGATGGGCAGTGGACCCTTCAGCACTTTCCATTAAGTATAACCATCCTGAGTGGTGACATGTAGAAGTGGAAAGAAAGGGCATGGTGTTTTTCTGTGGTTCAGAGACAGAAGAAACAAAAGTGCAGTGTGTCTACAAAGAAAGTTGCACAGAGGGAATGGGCACATGAGCTCTGGGCTTCTTTTTCATCAAGGCTTGCATACTGTCAAGGGATGCTTCTGGTAGCCTCTGTTTAATATGTGCTGCTGCCTCCAGTGGCCTTCACCTATACTTGTATTTACAAAGATAATTGAAGAGAAGGTGGTGCAGAGAACAGCAGAAGAAAAATCTTTGCCAGGCCAGGAGTATTTACGGACTGAGAATAAGATTCAGTCATCTATAATCAACAGAAATTTCATCTATGGGAGCAGCACATCATCTCACTGTTACTTTTCTGTATTTACTTCTGAACTGGTTTATCTTGCAGTGTGATTAAATTTTTTCTTCATTTTTGCTCATTTTCAAATATTCTGAAA
The DNA here is from genome assembly GCA_037305975.1 of Chrysolophus pictus. Classification (NCBI taxonomy): domain Eukaryota; kingdom Metazoa; phylum Chordata; class Aves; order Galliformes; family Phasianidae; genus Chrysolophus; species Chrysolophus pictus. The sequence continues at coordinate 34,980,167 of JAYKPI010000006.1, forward strand.
GAAATGTAATTATTTCTAACTTTTTAAAATTAAAACAAAGATCTGAGCTCAGAATATCTGGGAATGGGAAGGCAGGTGGATATAAATTTCCGTAATTATTGTGAATTTGCTCACAAATCCCCTTCTTCAGTTGCTTTTTTTCTTCTCACACGTGTTACGGACTAGTATAATTTCACTGACAGTTGCAGTCAACCCCTGAAAGCAGTTTACTGTAATTTTAGACTGGTTTATTGGCTCCCTAACTCACCCAGCTTCCATGATTCAGATTTATGGAGTGCCACCCACTGGGTAAACAGTAAAGTCATGTAATAATGTGTCATATTACTCAGGGTTTGCAATTGACTGATGGCAACTAATTCATTTATGAAAGAATAGGTGGATTTTCAATCAAGGTATCCTTTGTTGATAATTCTTCATTTCGAAAACCTTACTCTGACCAGACACCTAGTCTTGGTTGGTGACAATCCACAGCATAATCATGAACTTTATGAATCTCAGTTGAATTCTGGATTTCACTTGCCTAAATTGTGCAACTGTACTCAATTCAAATGACGATAGATTCAAGTAATGGGTCTCCAATCTTGCACCTATTGAAGTTGAAATCTATATTTCTTCATTCACCATTCACTGCCATAATAAATCATTACATTTTGAATTGTTGCATTCCGGATATTGTCTCATAATGACTAGCAATTGTGGGTTGATCCACTGGTCTTTCCACAGAATCTGATTCAGTTGATTTTATTGCTGTTGGATTTAGCTTGAACATCATATCTGTGAGACCCCATCATAACAAGCCACAACAAACTGAAAATGTTCTGTGACCACAGATGCCCCAAACTAGAACCACAGCTGATTACAGACTTGATGCCTGTGAGATACTGGAGTATTTGTGATGCCTTTCACAAGGGAACACGGATGATCTACCTGTTACCCTCTGACCTAAATCAGTGTTTGCTTTGGCTCTAGAAGGTATTTGTTGCCTGTCTCAGAACCTGGGTATGTATGGAACTACCTCAGCGAAAGAATTTCCAAGTAGTTTTCACCTATTGATATCTTAAGTGGATGGCTGTGACTTACCAAATAAAACTCTTGTCTCCTGCAGTTTTGAGCCTAACCACACTTGGGAACTATTAGCCTCTGCATTGTTAATAAACTATTTAAAGTGCTTAAACAAACGTGCCTTTTCAGGCAGCATAAACTCATCCAACAGTGCTGAGCACAGATCTACAGATTTCTTTCTGCAGCTAATACAGGTAAATCCTGTCCTATTTCTTCCCTCTTTAAAGCTCTAGTAACATTCCAGCATTTTATTTACAACATTTACAGGAAGATGTTAGATGAGGATGTAGCAGCATGTCTGATTGACACCCACATTTATTTTGGGAACCCAGAAACAACACAGTTGGCATGTTCAACTTGTCCTCAGATGCCTCTACCATAATAACCTGTTTGCCAAGCTGGAAAAATGCAAATGTGATCAGATAGTTGTGGAATTTGTGGGATATGAAATTGCCTTTGGGGATGAACTGGGGAAGGTTCCTTGTGAGGTTGCTGCTGTGGTCAGCTGAGCTTCCCTGAGGAATATGTGGAGGATGTCATGACTGTGATTCAAGGCCTTAGACAAATTTCACACACATTTACCCAAAATGCAAATATCTCAGGAGTATTTCATTCACTGAGAATACAGAGACAAGATACTAGTCTTATTAGTTTCCCTGTTTAGGGTAGGGCAAACATTTTTATTTTTTATTTTTAAAGATAATTTCAAGATTCGAATCTGTAGACAACAAAAAATAATGAATTTTGTCTTTCATTGAACCACTTATTTTTTTAATGCTTTCCACATCTTCCTCTGTGCTGTAGAAGATAAAGACAAAAATTGTGGTGGGGTCTACAGAGGAAAAGTAGTAGCAGAGATGCTGTCATCTCATGTGCTTTCCTTGTGGAGGAAATACAGAGCATCAAGTTCTTGGGCATTCTGGCTCAACATACAAAATATCTATAATATCTGAATGGTCAGACTATTCCATATCTCAGAGATTCTAGGGCAAGCAATGAGTAATGAGGAAAATTCAGAATTATAATTCCTTATATTTTCTTCATTGTGATTCTTGCTCCACTACTTATTTTTCAGAATATTTCCTCCATTTTATTTCATTTGAAAGCCAAAAGAAATGAATGCACACGCATTTTACCAGTATCGTCTCCCTCTTTGCAGCACTTCACCGAAAAATGTTGCCATTCTCTATCTTTTAGGGCATCATGCCTCTCACAGGCATGAGTTTCTTCCCATCTTCTCTTTCCACCTGTAAAGGAACCATCAGACCGTGCAACTGGAAGCATGGGAAGATAATATTTTTATGTTTTTTTTTTTATTATTATTTTTGAGAGCTTTGATATTCTGAGTGGAAGAAGGCTGAGAACCCCTGAAGGAGAGGAAGTATGCTTGCATTAGGAGTTGCTCATGCTTCACATCAATTTACATCTAGTTTAAAGTCCTCTGAAAGGGTTATAGAGTTTATCTGATAGAGACAGAGGGTAAAAGTCTTCTGTGTCTGAATTGCTGATTGATTGCATACAGTAGTACAACAAATAATTCTTATTATGACTCATAATTCACCTATGGGGTTTCCCATGAGGCTTGACAATAGATTTATGTGGGTTGCTTGGCTTTCCTTTTTACCTGTGGTTAGGGAGAGGAAAAAAATTCCCATCTATACTATTGTTTTCACAGAGATACTTCTTGTACAGAACTACTTTTAAAAACATGTTTCCAGTTTATAAAAACCATCTGTTTTGTTTCGCTGTGACATGGGAAGCTATTACTCCATTCTGTGTATCTGCTTCCCTCAGTATATGCTCTGCAGCAAGGGACCATGCCCCAGCTACAGAAAACCTGTAAAACAAGGCATATTGCTGCTTATCTACAAGCACTTCATGTCACAAAGAAATTCTCTGTCTGATTAGCACCCAACTATTAACTCCTTCACTGCACTGGTACTAGAAACAGAACTGGCTGTAGCAATTAAGTAATTTTGTGGTTCTGGCATTTTACACCTCAATAAAGACATTGTTCTCCTTGGAATTCTCTTTCTTATTAATTTTCTTGACACACCTTAAGCTTTTCATTAGCTCAAACATCATTGTTGTCTTTTGGTGAAGTGATAATAAAATTACAGATGAAGTGGTAGCAAAATGACTCAGCTAAAATGCAATTATTGTTTCTTGTGTGCCTTTAATCAATAACATTTATGTCTGAAATATAATCATGTAATGGACTCTATTAGTAACTAGTGGACAGGCATGTCTCCTGTTAATGTCAATGGGTGTTCTGAAAGGTGTCAAGAGTAGAATAATACCCACTGAAGATGACATCAAAAGGCTGGGAAGATACTTGTGCTCCTCTCTTTTAGTCTGTCTTTTTGTCTAATTACTACACTGATCGTTCATTGTAGATTAGATTATATCTTGTTGCCATGTTGGAGGTACTGGTGTGGTAATACTACAAAAACCTGCAGGAGACATTTCCTCTTGGTCCTCACTTTCACTGGGAAAATTAACGAGTGCGTACTTTGCTGGCCAGTTTTGATAATCACATTATAGCAGTAGTCAGCCTACAATCTGCTACATATATTTTTGCTTTTATATTGAGGACAAAACCTGGAGGAATGTGAAAATACTCTTTCCAATACTTGTACTGTGCACTAGGAGGAAAAAATGAGATCCTCCTTCTTTATAAACATGGTGAAATTTCAAAGGCAATGCCAGGCTTGCCCTAAGTCAGGGCAGGCTTAGAGTCCAGGGCTATGCTTGGTGCTGAGAGAGAAGGATGGATCTACAAACACAAATATGAGACAATCCTACAGCTCTGAACAAATCTGTTCCCCTATCACCTCTCATGTATTCAGAAAAGAAATCCAGTGCATTGATACACAGTGTATGATACACAGCTCATTCCTCAGCTAAGTTTGTGTCTCTGTTTTTGAAGCTCATCTTAAGAGTGTGATAGGAGTTGGAAAAAAAAGAAAAAATCCTTCCCACTCAATTCTACTGAAAGCTTAAAGCAATATATTGGAAAGCTGGAATGTTTGCCTGAGAGCAGTGTTTTGATTAGAACCGAAGACATTCTTAACTAAAGGTTAAAATCCACCAGGTCCCAAAAATTTAGTCACTCATAGATCAGTTTTTAGCTGTTTATGTTTAAGGTCAATGTGATTATAAATGATTTAGCCACTATGAGGTTTGCTTCTTTTGTTCATGTGTCTCAGCCAACTCTGAGAAGCTGTTAACTCCTGGAAGAGATCTTTATCTTCTTTCAGAATTCTCCATAAATACAGCCCACAAAATTTCTTAATAACCTAAGGCTTTTTTATGTTAATAAAATTCATAGGTTTTCAAAGGGAGTTGAAGTAGAAAAGGTAATTACTGCTGAAACTCTACAACTACAGAGGGAGATCTGTGATCCCACCCTGGCAGGTGCATGCTCTGTCCACATGAAATTGCCAGCTTCTATCTTCAGAGATTTGTAGCGTCAAAAGACTTTTTCTGAACTTAATTGCAAAAATTATTCAAATTTGCCTGTGATGTCACATCTACAAATAATAAACAGAAAGATAATTAGCCTTTCATAATGGAAGGATCTTTCCCTCCTTGGTATTGAGAGCATCCCACCAAAGACTTCACATTCCCATTAAATAACAGAAAACAATGAGGCACGATGCTGGGGAAGAGAGGGGATTTTGCTACCTACTTGTGTTTCATTTTCCAGGTCATACTACACATCAGTGGCTCAAATCTGAAGTTGAACTCTACTCCCTCAACCCTTACCTACTTGCTTGAAGCATAGAGGTCTCCAAAATTCATAATTGGAATGTGGCCAGTGAAGATATTTTTTACCACAGATATAAAGCCAGAATTAAGATAACAAGAGTACTACCGTTTTCTCCTGAAGCTTACCGTAAATAACCCCTTCCTTTCATCCCCCGAGTCAGTTGCACTGTTGGACATGTGTGGGAAACATGAAAAGTTCACATGAGCACCTTCCTTCCATTTTAGCTTCCTTCCTCTGGTCCTTTTATATCCTGTTTTTCCTCCAGCACAATGTGCTCCCAGGTCTAAAACTGACTCCATTAACTGTGCTTTCTGACAGCTGTTCTGTCTGTGACCCCAGTCATCCTTGTCTGACTGCCTGTTGCCTCTGCCTCTGACTTTGTAGAAGTTTTTAGACATAACTTGTTTCCAGCAGGTCATTTAGGTGCTCATTTCATGCTTGAAAATATTGCAAATACTCACATACCTTATGTGTCTGTGAGAGATACATTTTTTAAAAGAGAAATGAGCATTTTCTACATTTTTAAAAAGTTATTGTGTAATGTCCAACTTATCATCTGTGGACAACACATGAACCACTGTCAACTGATAATTAAGTCATGCTTTAATTCTGGGTTAACAAAGGTAATAGTTACCACCTCCCTTACTTGTGACAGCAGTCACAGCTATGAAGAAGTATCCCACGAAGTGATGTGGAGACACAAAGACCAACAGGAATCCCTTCTTGTTGCTGATGCATTCATTTACAGCTCATCACATCTCTGCAGACCACAACAAGTAGACCTTTGGGAAGAGAGACAGGTTATGTCCACAGGGCAATTAAGAGGTTAAAGTGGTTCTTCAAGCTCAGGGTGTGACCCATGAGGTGTCATATTAACACATCTGATACCTGTGCATTAGTATGAGCAGAGCAAGTTAAAACCTGCTCTGGAGAAATTAAATTAAGCAGTTGAAGGAAAGAGTCGTTTGAATAACGAGCCTCTATATAAAACAAATCCTAATACTTCATTATCTATTTATTCCTTTCAGTCATTCAATCTTATTTTATCTTTCATAATTAAAAAGAAGACAAAATCTTTAAGAATGATCTGATGCTACATTTTTGTGTAAAAGATATTGGTGGAATGTGGGACTGGCTGTCTGTGCTCGTCTCTGTCAATATTTTAGCTTTCTCTTAATTCTACTCAAAATGCTTTATGCTGCCTTAGAGATGCCTGTTAAGTGTTGTGTGGTGATATCACAGTGGCTTTTCTGAGGTAAGTAACAAGCTTGTCTGCATATCTGTAAATGATTCAAAACAATGTTAAAAGTAACATGTTTAAATAACACAAAAGTCCATCTCCCATGCTGAATGATATATTACTGGATTATGGTCCCTCTTTGAAGGGACCTGAGCCTGTCCTGTACGTATTGGAACCATAAATACAGGGTAGAAAGTGAGTGGAAGGAGCACGTAGGGAGAGACAGCAACTGGAGAAGTTGATTGGGGCAAGACTTGAAGAAATTTCAACCCCTCAAAACTAAGTAATTACGAAGATACATCAGATCACAAGAGCTGAAATTCTGACCCAGGTGGTTAGTGGTCTTCTTTCAAGGCTAGAAGTGCAAAATCAGACACAAGGAACCAAACTGAACATCCTTACTCCTACCCGAAGGGTCATCTGGCAACGGCACACATGCAAGAGTCCTCAAAGCTGGGGAGACTCCTATTGTTGATCTGCCATGCCCGCAGCACTGATGTAGCAAGGGCACAGAGTGTCTTTGGCTTTGGCCTTGCAGAGCTCCGCTTGATTTTTTCAGGAGCGAGATTGTTCTATTTTGTAAAGTTAATATTCATCAAATGTTAATGAAAACACATAACAAATAATTATGACAAACATACCATCTGATTAAGATGAAAGAGGATGACAATTCTAGTGAATTTTTAATCTGAAAAAATAAAGAACATTACATTAATAAGACTTAATTATATCATTAAATATTTAACTTTACTTTCCATAGTCAATTTTATTTTTATTTAACATATCTTGCTTTTAAATATTGCTAACATTTTTATGAGATTTGTTTGTAAAACACATCAATAGATATGTTTTTGTGAGTCAAGAGAAATTTTAACATAATGTATTCATTATATTGATAACGATTTCAATTTTATTTATCTTTTAAAAAAGTTAATAGGACACTTTTACAGTTTATTATAAGTCACAGTATTTCCATCTATAGATAAATATTTAATAGTGTTACTAATGCATCATGCACAGAATATTTATTAATTAGAAAATATGAATTACTAGTTATACATTTCAATAATTTACATTTAAAATTAATGCTACATTTTTCCAGGAAACCATGATTAAGTTCATGGATCTGATTTCAGCTGACTGAATCCAAAGAATTAGAAGTGCAGGCTGCAAACTTAGCCATTACCCCACAGCGTCATGAGTAACTAATGGATAAGACTCCAGACAAGAGATAGTGATGCATGACAGATACTGACATACATCCTACAATGCCTGTCCATAGCATGACTTCAGAGAAAAGGAGATGCAAAGGCATGTTTCAACATTCCCTGATTTTCCTTGATATGGTCAGCGTGATTCTGCCATGTATTCCTCTGGGAATAAAGCTCTCTTAGGTATCTTGATGTACCAAATAGTCCTAGGGAACATGTATTGCTCAGCTTTTCTGTGTGGAACAGGAGGCCAGGAGAGACCTAGGAGGACAAAGACAGGACCAAGGGATTGGAGGAGGGATCAGAGCTGAGTGCCAAAGGGTGGTTTTGCTGATCATCCAAGAAGTCAATGATAAAGATTGTATTGGACTTTTCTGTTTTGTCACTGTGTGAAAATTATGCTAGTTATCATGAGTCTTGTTCCTGGGAGACATTTGTGTAATACGTAACAAGGTATTAACATGGACTGTTATATCAGCTATGACTTCACCTTTGCTTCAAAACTACAATATCTGCCTAAGCTTTGTTTTCTGTGGTGGAAGCTGGACCTCTTTTCAAACTAAACTACTATTTCTGTTTGTGAATTTTTTCTTTTTGTGAATTTCTTCTTTTTATCTGAAGTTTCTAGAAACTAAAATAAATTTAGAAAAAAATCTTTTTTTTTTTTTTTTTTCTAAATGAAGACATTTACGGCACGAAGAATAACTTCTCAGTAAGGTCTGTTGAATGTGAATAAACTTCCTGGAACTGTTTGCCAGGCAGTCATACACATGACAGACCAACCAGAACCCTTCCTTCGAGATATCAGTCTGTTAGGTTAAACAGAAATATAGGTATGTATTTTACAGAGTTATAAAAGAACAGCAGGCTTGAATTTCTCACTTAAGGGATGGGTTGGCTATTTTTGAACTTGATGGCTCAGTAAATGATGAGGTTAGAAATAATATCAACCCTTCGTAGTATATAAATCTTTCACTAAAAAAAATTAAATATGCTCTAAAATGTTAGGTTTTTTACAGTAACTTTATCTACCAAGCAGTGGATTGTATCTTTTGATAAAGCCACTAACACAATCACGTAAAGGTTTATTTATTTAGCGTTTGGCATGCAATTTTGGAATAAAATTCAGTACAGTCTACCACAAATTGCTGTATAACCACATCAAGCTTTTTTACTGTCACCAGGGCTGTACCACAGTACATTTCTGTGTGCACATTGCTCTGTGTATGTATATACATGCACATGGTTGCACCACTGTGCTATAATCTATGTGTGCAGACGTGTGTGGGACATTTACACTGATATATACTCATGTATATGAAAAAGTACTATGTACTTTGTGTTAGTACTTCTGTGTAAGATGGTCAACTACTATTCCTCCCATAATTTCATAATTGCAGTAATAAAATAAAAAAAGTTTACACAGCCAAGATGCAAAAGAGAAAAACCTCGGATTGGTTATCAGTTCTATCCGGTAGTGACTATATGTTCGCACATACATGCATACACATGCAATTTCTTATAAAATGAGTTGTTTCTCAACAAAGAGAGGGAGAAAAAAGAGAGGCCTGATGAAACCCTCAAGTTGTTCTTGAAATTACACCTATACCTGTTGTCGTTTTCAGGAAATCCACTTTGTTTAGTTGATAAACTTGTTTTGACTTTTCAGTGGAAACAGTTTGCTGGCACTATTTCCTTAACCGAGGTCAAATTCTCACCTCAGTTTCATGTAACTCCCGCTGCAGCCAATGCATGTTGCCTGTGTAAGGCAGGATAGAGCCTTTCTGTTTACAATTTCAAGAGCATTCAAAGGTATTTTGTTGTCATTACTGCTTGTACTACTAGAACAGCATTTGGAGATGTCTATTTTAGGCAGTGTTCAGACCACATATATGGTTAACCTAAAATTCTCAGAAATACTCACATAGAAAAACAGAGAAGAAGAAATCAACAAAAGGGATTTCATTTTAGCTGAATACACTGTATGGCATCTTGATTTTATACTGATGCTCCAAAATATTGACAAGTAACGATTTTGGTGTAAATCACATGATTTGATGTACAGAAAAGTTATGGAGCATTTTATATGAAGTAATAATATTAAATAATTCTATTGAAGTAACTACCAGATAATCTGACATTTAATGAAATAAGTAACACTAAATGTGATATGAGGGCAGCTTTTATGGACTTAAACTTTAATCAATTGTATGGGAGTCAAAGGTGTCATTTTTGCTGATGGTGGTGAACAGAGGCGGATGGCATTTACTAAAGAGTTTCTTGTCTTCATTATTCTAGGCTGCAAGATTGCTCCTGGGCAGACTAGGAAAAGCTGCATATGTTCTAAATGATAAGGAAAAGCTATGAGATTCATGAAAAATATGTCCTTTTTCTTCTTTTTTTTTTTTTTTAATTGCAACTCCTTGGTATTTGTAAATATATGCTTCTTTTATAGGGTTCTGAATATCTGCCCCAAAACAGGCACTGTGGTTTGGCTTTTGCATTAACCTAAGGTTGAGACGTATGCTTGTTACTGAATTCTTTGCCTGTTCACAATGTCTACTTTTGCTTCAGTATGATTTGAGATAGGAGAGAGGCAAAAGCTCCACAGGCAATTCAGGTACAGATTTAAAGCTGGTTTGCCTTGAAGGCAGTATGGTTGTAACTGACAGACTGATTGGCTCCACAAACACAAGGCCAAAGGCAGTATGGATCTATGACTCACATTACGTCCCCTTGATTTTGCATCAGCAGTAAGATTGTTACCTTAAGGGCCAGTTGATTTACACAGGAGATTCCTTCTTTCTTTTCTTCTTGAAAATAGTATTTTTGTCCAATACACTACCTATTGAATACAATTCTAATGTCCCTTCTTCAATTCCTGTCATCACTCAAAACTTCACTGATCTATGTTTATGTACCCTGAATATTTCAAAATGTCTTGAGTTAAACTCATAAAATGCTCATAGCTTGTATAGTATAAGAACATATGTATGTTGTAGCTAAGAGAGAGTAGCTGTGTCAGCATCAGTTCATACTATTCTAATATTCCATATTCAGAAGTTAGTGGAAATCATCTCACTACTCACATTAGATCCAGCTTTGCTATATAATGGGTGATGAAGTGGGAGAATAAAATTGGAATAAAGATTTCAGTAGGAAAAAGGAATAGTTGGTTGTTTTTTTTTTTTTTTTGAAAAGTGAGATTAATGTTAGTTAGTTAGTGTTATGTTACAGATCATTGGCACAGTAGAGTAGAGAAGCTTGCATGAAAACTGTCTGCACAAGCCCAGTCCAACTCACTGCTAAAAGTTATTAATTCTTTCACAGTTTTGTAGAAAAAAAATTAATAACTTGCTTATACATGTCCTTTCTGTTGCATTTGGAACATTCGGTACCACAGATGTGGCCAGGAACAATCTTTGAGTTACATCATTTAAGACGATTCCCAAATCAGGCTGCACTGGGCTCTCAATTACATGAGAGCCCATGTGATTTCAACAAGCATTGAACAACAAGCATTCTAAGGCTTGATCATAACAGAAGGACATACATTAATAATACTGATAAGTCCCTCTTTGCAGCCAGTTTGTAAATTTGGTTCCAACATTACCAGGTCGATGGAATTGTTCTTAATGGAGCGATTGTGCTGAACTTGGTTGTGTAACATGGCATTCTTGTTCCATGCCATTCCTCCAGTAGAATCTAGTTGCTGACAGCCAAGATCATGCCTGTAGAGAATGAGATGCCAGCCCTTCTTGACACTGGTTTAGAGATTATGATAAAAGAGAAGGAAAACATACCAACAGAGCACATGGGTTAATGGCAGCAATTTTAGTCTCTTGAGGCCGTTGCCAGCTGCCATTAAACCAAAGTAGCCCTCAGGCTCTACTTGGTTTAGTGATGAACAATTTAGACTTTCCTGGTGCAGAGCCAGGTTGTATTGGCTTTGTATGATAGACTGAGCAGATCTCAATTATGAGCACAAGAGTGTAAATATATATGGTGGCACATATTGGTGCCTTGGATCAACCTTCCTTCTCTTTATAAAACAGGGATTCTTCATATCCTTAGAGAGTTTCTCTTTCAGATATGGATACACTTTGAGTTGTGTGGAACCACTTATCAACATGTAGTCAAAATCTTCCTTTCTTCGAGTTAACTACTGGATTGGATATTTTCTACATACTGAAAAAGTAATGAATGTCTGATAAATAACAACATATCTTCTCACTGTTCAGGAAGTACAATCAATTTAAAAGTAGGATTATGGAAACATATTCACATTCAAGTATCATCTCAATTTGGGCACATTCAAATCTTTATTTTTTCTACTGCCCAATCAGTGCATTTAAAATCTAATCCTAATTAACACACATAGTTTAATTATGGCTAATAAAATATTCTCCTAAAATTGTTCACACTGGTTTGGGGGTTAGGTTGAGAGGGAGGAGGAGAGGGGGAAACTAAACAAATGTTCACTGATTGTAAAAATCCTTTGTTTCATTAATATAAGCCTCTAAAGACTCAAAACATACATTTAAGTTTTTCTCTCATGAATCACAGTGGCAGAAAAAAAGCATGAAGCAGATACAGAAGTCCTGCTCCCTCTTTTCCCTCGCTCATTTTTGGCAGTTTGAAACTAACAAAGAAACTCTGCACTGGAATATAAAACTTTTCTTTTTGAATGGACTTTCCAATAAATTCTCAATAAAATATACAATATTGCTGCAGGTAAAAACAAATAAATCGTGGTTGTCATGGACAGACCTTGAGAATGTTTTGAAATGTGAGTGAAACTTTAGAAAAGCTAGGATGATCTGCTGCTATATACTTCATTGTGCATCAGAACTCTTTGTCTATATGGGATAGTTTGGAAGTCTTGGAGGTTTTCAGTACTTCTGTCTTTTATTCCAGCATGACAAATGTTGAGAAAAAAACATGATTTGTGGTTTTTTTAGAATGCTTTAATTCCTGACTCTATCTTCACAGTGGAAAGTCTCCTAGCTTAGTGGTACTGTATACTTGCATGGGCATCACTCAGCACCTCACGACATTTTGTTGCCTGTTTCTGGTTAGAAAGATTTCTAGCCTGGGACTCTAGAACTTTAACCTCGAATCAGACTTCTTGACAGTTCCATGAGAGTACTTGCACTCCACAGTTCAGCTACCTATTTCCACAGAGCAATGTTTAATGGCTGGCAGTACTGCTGCAATGCCACACAAGTGTGAAAGTTGGTGGCCCTGCCTGTGGTGGGGAGGTTGGAGATTCATGATCCTTGTGGTCCTTTCGAACTTGAGCCATTCTGTTACTCTGTGATTCTGTGAATCTCTCAGAGTTCTGTTTGTACTGCAAGTAAAATTTTCTTTCCAGGGAGTCTCGGAAGTGGTTTTTGGAATAAAGTAGTAGAGCATCAAGAACTATAGGCATAACACTATGCTAAAAACTCTGCCTGGTTATTAAACTTTCTCCAAGCCATTCAATTCAGGTTTTGGTTTTGTTTGGTTTGAGGCTCAGCTCTTGTATAATTGACAGAGTTCTTTATGCCAGATTGATCCTGTGAAGTTCTCAGTATTCTGATGAGAAATGTCCTGACTTTTGTCAAGAGGAGAACCACTTCTTATGCATCTCTTGCCAAGTAAATTTGGTCATGAGCTTGCTCTGGAGGTTATGTAGTAGTAACAGTTGATGGATCTAGATTTCTTCTTGACAGGTTTCCAAGAGGTGTCAAGATCAGCATTTTTTCCTAAAATACAGTTGAACAACCTTGGCTTGATAAGGTCAAATATTTTATCATTTCATTAAAAAAAATGGACATGGTAACATCAAGTTAACATGTATTTTTCTCTCACACATGACAATGGGATCAAGGAGTACTCAGAATTTTCCTGCAGATTTAGCTCTGCTTTCAGCAAGAACAGGTTAATTTGGGGATCATCTGTCTCTGATCTCCATTTATACACTTATTTTTTTCAGAGTGACAATTGAGATTAGGAAATATAATACCTCTGGAAATGAGTTAAATTCAACTTACTGTCCCATTAGTAAGACTAAGAATGCAACCTAGTCAAAATCTGGTCCAGAAAATTAAAATAAGAAAGTGTTACCTCTAAAACAGATCTGCTCCTTGCTTGTTTCCAGCATGTGTCTTTGCACCATATCCACTGACTTGATTGGATGTAGTAAGTTTTCCTGCTGTTTCCTCTACTTTGCTGAGGTTGTGGCAGCCATGAAAGACTGAATTGTGATCTCTTTCTCCTCAAGTTCCACATACCATTGTTGAAGTGGTTCTCAGGGAAGATGCTTTATTACCAGTGCTGATGGAAAAGCAGAAAGACCAGTTTGATTTTCAGATCTCAAATGGATTTTACAGTACAGAGTGACTAAAATCATCTTTTGATTTCTGAGCTGAGCAAATGTGTTTCTGAAGTCACTTAGGCAGAATAAATATGGCTTTTCACTTTTCAACTGTTCTTTGCCTATGTTTGTATGGACAACAGTTTCTTAATCTAGGGGGTCAAGCACCATAAGGTTTTGTCATAAGTGCGTATTTTATCATGCATTCAAACAGTAAGTTATACAGTACCAGTGATAGTTGGCTTTCCTTCTCTTTCTGTCCCCTCAATGAATTTTAACAGACTCCTCTGGCAGTCTGTTAACAACAGAATGACTTAGGATAGAACTTGGAATCCTATTTTCTGAATTACTCTGTTACTTGAAAACACATTTCTGCTCATCACATTGTAGATTCTGGGTTATAAGAGAGGTAAGAAGAATAAGATCCGAAAGGGCTCTACCATTGCTTCTGAAAACAAAAACCGTCAAACCCACCAGACATTACTGCATAGACATGGAATTAAACTGTATACTACGCAGTTTAAGTCTCATTCTCTCTGTCTCATCATGCTGGGGATGGAATGGGACTGAAGGTGACTTAAGGTGCTTTTAAATAAGTGCAGAGAGCTAAACCATTTGTTGTTTAGTCTAAACTAGGAATAGTCCTAGATGGAAGCCAGTCCCTTGCCTTCTAGAAGATCAGTGGAGGTTACACATCTATCCATAGTGAGGTACTGGGGTGAATTATACTTCCAATTCTGAAATGTCAAACCTCAGAAACTTCTGTCAACCCAAAGGAGAGTAACTAGTTTATTTTTCGAGACCAGTGAAAGTGTAATATTCTGGTCTTTTTTTCTTTTTCTTTTTCTTTTTCTTTTTCTTTTTCTTTTTCTTTTTCTTTTTCTTTTTCTTTTTCTTTTTCTTTTTCTTTTTCTTTTTCTTTTTCTTTTTCTTTTTCTTTCTTTTTTTTCTTTCTTTCAGAGATATCAAAAAGATCAGGGATTTTGTCTTTGTTTTTAAGCTTTACATGGGGTCTGATCAAGGACTGCTCAATTCTCCCTGATCAAAGATGTTCAGCAGAAGAGAAGCAGAGATCTAGGAATACCTGAAAACTGAATCAAGGCCAGCACTTTCAGACATCTTGGTGACAGAGTGGAAAAAGAACATAGATACAAAGGTTTATGTAATTGTGCATAGCAAGAGAGTGTGACTAAAGGACCTGGGACCGTGAACACATTTTTAGTACTGCTACTCTGACCAGAATTTTTAAGAGGGCTGTGAAGCTGCTGTGACTTTCTCAAAGCTGTCTTAAGAACAATGTTTCCTTCCCTACACATGTTGCATAATTATGTGATTCTTTACAGCGCTTCATGGACTTGCTGGGCCTTAAACTGGCCCTTCTGAGCTTTTCTGAGTTGATAGCTGTGCAGAGAAAGAATAAAGTTAGAATTACTCTCAACTGTAACAGAACACCGTATCTGCCCTTCACTGTGTATGACGTGAATTAAAAACTGTGCTTGAAATCTATTCTCTAGCAAATTGTTAAAACCCAAGGAAAAAAAAAAAACAACAACCCATAACCAACAGAATAATTATTATAGCTACGCATGTGAAGAGTTTAAATCATATGAGATTTATGTATTCAGAAATGTGAATGCATTTAAACA
Source organism: Chrysolophus pictus (assembly GCA_037305975.1). Lineage (NCBI taxonomy): Eukaryota > Metazoa > Chordata > Aves > Galliformes > Phasianidae > Chrysolophus > Chrysolophus pictus. The sequence goes on from JAYKPI010000006.1 coordinate 34,995,456, forward strand.
TACTAAAACTTAAGTGGGTTAAATTTATCACCTTCCATTTTAATTTTAAAAATGTAGGAGAATGTGTAGCTGAGAATTTTCTAAAAGAAGAGATTTGAGTGTGTTGGGGGTGGCAGTAAAATTGCTTGTATCTTGTAGTTTTATTCATTTAGGCATATCTTATCACTCCTCCTTTTCTTCCTTCTTGGAGGGCAATGAGAGAACCCAGATGCCAAGCTGTGGAACATGTTCTTCTGACACTAGCATCTGGCTCCTTGGCAGAATCCTCCAACTGTCATGCTGACAGCTTTCCTGTTGTGTCCTCATATATTTTTATATAAGAAAACTGCAGATGGGTTCTCTTCTCAAACTAATACGCTATTCTGTTGACCCTTATCATGCAGAAATGTGTTGGTTTTATCTGTTTGTGAATGAGACCTTGGCCAAATATACTTCAAAAAGGATACTTCTCTGTTCGTCTCTGAATTTGTCTGCAAGCTGTCTGGGAAGATGCCAGAATCCTATTACACACCCTTTTTGTGCCTTTAAGCAGTAAGTCCTTCATTTTCTCTGCTGTACAAATAGATTGCACTTTTTGCAGCAAGCACACTTGTAAAATACAAGCATATTTATTTAATAATTTCACTGGAAAAAAAAAAACAGAAAAAATTCTCCCTTGAAATGAGGAGAAATGTGTTTTCATTTGCTGTGTTTTATTTTGTTTGTTTGTTTTGTGCTTTCTTTTTAAAGAAATCTGAATGATTTTGTTCATTTATTTTTACTTTGACATTACCTGGTTTGGGGGCTACTTTGAATGATATTTTTTCCCTAGAGGTTTGATAGAGATCTGCCATCCTAAAGGATAGTGTTACAAAAACAGTACAGCAACTTCATTAAAAAAAAAAAAAAAAAAAAAAAAAAAAAAAACCACAAAAATTTCACTTATTAACATCCTCCAAAATCTCCTGGCATTTTGTAAATGAAATTTTCATAGTCCTACATTGCATTTAGACACATGCCTAATTTATGTGCATCCTCATGACTTTGCAGTGAAGCACAATTGTACTCCCATTTAAGACTGTGCTCTGAGAGAGTCTGATGAGTTCCTGAATTCAGGTTTGATAATACCCATGTAGTCAGGATTACAACAGAGAAAACCAAAGGTTTCTGTCCTAAATCCTCATATTCTCTTCCCTTGTATAGACTTCCTCCTATATATATTCTGCATTTGTCTATTTGTATCTTCCAAAACTAACCTAAACTGAAGATAGCTCCACTATCTGCTAAAGGATCTCTTTAAGTATATGACTTTGCTTGCATGAGTAAATTCAAGCACAGATAAACACATACTTCAAACACATAAACTAAAAATTATATACAGCTCTGCTCAGTAAAGGCTTCAGCTCAATGGATGGTGGCTGTGGAGTCATGGAAAAGCTCTTAAAAGATGGCACACAGTGAGGTTATTTAGCTATGATTCATGAGCCCATGGCTCATGGCCTCATGGCTCTGATCTTCCACCCCTTCCCCACCCCGTCCTCAACTTGAATAGCAAAAACTCAGGTCTGAATGTCTCCTTGATGGAGATATGACACATTGCCATCTCTGATGAAGCCAGGTGGATTCCACTGACCATGCTCCCTGTGCTCACACCAGGGGAATGTCCTTGAAGCTTCACTGATATAAGTTTCTCCTGATTCTCCTAGCAAAAGATATTAAGACCTGACAGACACTGGATCCTTGTTTATTGCTTTTGCAAGAAATAAAACCACAGTGAGTAATTTTATTGTTCTCCTATTTTGGTTGTTAATTTTGTAGCTATTCCAAGAAGTAAAAAAAAAATCAAGAGTAAAAGAAGTAAGTTTTACAGTTTTCTTATTTCTATTATCACAAACAAGAATCTTTATAAATTTCCAACACATGCAAGTGCAAGCAAACAGGTACATACATGACTGTTAAGTCAATTGATGCATTGTCCCATATCATTTTCTCATCTCAAATTTTGTCATAAATGAGACAAATGACATTAGAACTACTCAGAAAGGGTCATAAATATCAGGAATGGTTCTCTGCATTAAGCATTAATTTTGAAGAGGCTGAGGTTTCAATACAGCTTTCCAGCCATACAGTGCAAGTTATTTCCTGCTATTTTCTTGTTTCTGTTTCAAACATTCTGATTCACAATTGGGTTAATCATCTACTAAACACTGTCTCCAGGTGGTTTGGGTTTGCTGTTGTTATCTCCATGGCCCGAAGGGACTATACCTTCCAAAGAACTGAAGGGAGCCCAGGCACTCATATTATGCAATAAACAGAGACAGAAATAAAATACATCAGCAACTGTATCAGCATGCTTTCATTCATACCACATTCTGATTTGAACATACGTGCTTTTTCAAGCAATTCACACACACCCTGAAGTCTTTAGTTGCTTCAGATTGCATAAGTAGGCAACAATTATTTTAGTTAGCAAGGTGTAGAGAAGCAAGAAAAAAAATCTTGTACTAACTGGTAAAGTACAATTTAGAGAAACTTTATAGCTTAAGTCTTATATTCCATATTTAGGTGGCTATTATTACCCTCAGTGCATACGTTCATTACATATTAACAACATATGTGAAGGAGACATATTACACATATGATGATTTGAAGTATGTTTTGTTCTTTAGCTATGGATCCTCTAGGCAAATCATTTATGTTATCTTTCTCTTGTGAAACAGTGATAATACTTTCCTGTGTTACAGAGGAATTCCAAACATAAATTTATGAATGATTATGAGATGTTTATCCACTATAATGATACAGGCCATAACCAAATCCTAGGATTTTAGGAAAGTGAATTTGGAATAGTTAGTTATTAAATCACAGAATTACAGAATTGCAGGAGCCAGAAGGGACCTCTGGCAATCATTGGGTCCAACCTCCCTGCTAAAGCAGGTTTCCTACAGCAGATGACGCAAGCAGGCATCCAGACAGGTCTTGAATGTCTCCAGAGAAGAAGACTTCACTACTTCTCTGGGCATCTGTTTCAGTGCTCCATTATTCTCACAATAAGGAATTTCTTTCCTGTGTTAATATGGAACTTCCTGTGTTCCAGTTTCTACCTGTTATCCCTTGTTCTGCTGATGCTCGTCACCAAAAAGAGTCCACTCCCATTGACTCCCATCCTTTAGATGTTTTTAAACAATTATATGCACTTCTTAGCCTTCTTTTCTCCAGACTGAAGAGTCCTGAGTCTCTCAGCCTTTCCTTGTACAGACGTTTCAGGCCCCTAATCATCTTTGTGATTTTCCACTGGACTCTTTCTAGGAGATCCCTGTCATTTTTGAACTGGAGAGCTCAGAACTGGACACAGTACTCCAGATTTGACCTCAGCAGGATAGAATACAGCAGGAGGATCACCTTCCTCAACCTGCTGGCCACACTCTTTTTAATGCACCCAAGGATACCATTGGGCTTCTTGGCCACAAGGGCTCACTGCTGGATCAGGGCCAACCTGTTGTCCACTAGGGCAATAGATTCAGGAGTTGGATCTAGGGCTTGAGAATCTGAATACTGAGGATCACTATTAGACACAGATTTATTTTAATTCAAATGGATAAAGTTGAGGTTAATTATGAGGAAAAACTAGAAAGGAGAGTATAGAACCCTTGGGATTATACTGTAAACTGTTCACACTTTAGAATGCTTATCCATCTTCAAAGTGTCAGCCTCAGTAGAAATTGAATTAAATTGTTCTCAAGTCTTCCTGAATTAGCACAGAAAATAAATGGCTGAAGTATATTAATCGTATAAGCAAAAAAATAAAGTGACAATCTGGTTCTTCTATACACTAATGGTAAGTAAAAAAAAGTAAAGCTAACAAAGGTCTGAATCAAGTTTTGAACAAATATTTTGCAACACTTCAGTAAAGGTGATGACTAAAGGGAACAATGATAAATCCATACATATCCAGCACAACCAGTCTTCCTTTCCAGGCAGTCACAGACTTAAGCTGCTGCCCTGCATAGGTACTTGTATTTGGTAGTTCCTTTAAGATCATGCAGATAAGGAAGTACTCCATCATCTGATTTGTTTTTTCCTCCATATTTATAAGTCTCTGTATTCTTACAGTAGACTCAGTTCTGCAGTTTCTTTCTTTACTTTAAGAAGTAAGGACATGACTCTGAGTTTTCCATGTTCCCTACCATCATTCTGAATATGAAACATGAGATTTTTTTTTTCAGCATTCTGTGAAATGTAACAAAACTTGAATGATACACTCCAGAAAGCCTCTGAAGTTTGTAGAGTTTCCAGAGCTGAACACTTGTTTTAAACAATTTCAATCTACAGCAATGAAACGTCTTAAAAAAATAAAAATGGTGATAGATAAATACAAATTCTATCTAAGTAAAGGCAAAAAGTAGGTTTCTGTACTGCAGAATCAGGGAATCTGCACAACATTTAGTCTTAATACTGACAACATATAGAAACCTACTACAAAGAGTACTTAAATAATATGCTTATTATCGAATGCAAATATAAGAACAGCCAATGTAGCAAGTATGTATACTGAAAAAAAATAAGCAATAAGGTGATGAGGGCAACTGCAGACTTGTAAATATGATTTCAGCAGTCTACAGTCTTAGAATAGATTTTAAAGGAAAGAGCATGAAGACAGATTGAATACAAGTTAATTACAACATTGGTTTAACAATGGTAGATCATCTTAGATAAACCTAGTATCGTTTTTAATGAGATAATAGATTTTTCAGACAATGTCAGTGGACTAGACTTCATTCTCATAGATGGTAATTATTCTTAGAGAAGAACTGTCAGAAGAATAAAGAACTGCTAAAAAGAGAGTTTGTCAAATGTTTTAATGTCTGATCTCTAGTAGGACTCCATTTAACATATTGATTTGTGATATAAGAGATGCAGGAGTAGGAATTACAAGGGTTTTTGCGAGACATACAGGGAGCATAAAATGGAGAACTAGATGATTTTGTTGATTAGAATGATGAGAGTAGATGTAATTTATTAGCACAGACAGCAAAGCCAGGAATTTAAGGACCAATAACGATATATATTTTTTCTTGAATATAATATATATTTATCACTTGAACGTAGTGCGGAAAAAAATATGAACATAGTGGTTTTCCTGGAGGATAAATATCAGTTGCTATTTAAAGCAACTTTGGAAAGGCTAATGTAATTGTAAAGTCTATTATAATTGTAAGATGCATTATCTAAGGCATTTTGAATAAGGAAAATGTTATTTCATTGTTCAAAACATTTGTAAGGTCTCATTTCAAATATAATATAAAGTTTTGGACATCTGTGTTCAAGAAAGATGACCTTAAAACAGGCTCAGAGAAAGACTGCCAGTATGCTTACAAGAATATAGAATCAATCTTATGGAGAGAAATTAAAATATCTGGTTTGTTAATTCTAGACAAATGAAGGTTGAGGGGAGATAGGATACTTCTTCAGAAATATAATCAGAAAAATGTGTTAAAGAGAGAGAACAACTATTTAACTGCAAACGTAGTAGTGATGCAAGAACTATAGTTCTGAAATGATTGTGAATAAATATTGACTGGATATCAGCACATTTGTAACTAGCCTTGGAGAGAGATTTTTTTACATGGTAGCAAAATAAGAACTGAAATTTCTTGGAAACAATAACTCATAGAGGAGTTACTGTGTTTAAATGATTGAATTTTCAGATCAGAAAAATTGCAGTATAAGTTTTTTTGTACCTAGTGTGTTGTTGTAAATGAGGGAGCCTGACAAAAAAGTAAACTGCAGTTTGTGTTTTTCCTCCTTACGCTGCAAGCACATCATAGTTCAGAGTTTCTATCAGTTTCTCAGCTGGCCAGGAAGCATATTCCTTACTTCCCTTCCTACTTAGGTAGACACTTCCCCCTTATCTCCAGCACCACCAGCCCAGTCAGGTTGGCAGGAATACACTGCGTTTCTATTGTCTTTCTTTGAAGTTTGGGTTTAATTCACTTGGTAGAATCACTGGGCAACTTAGTTATTACATTTCAGCAATCTACTATTGGAGAAAGCCTCTCTTGTTCTCTTCTTTCATGACTTAACCCATCAGTAAATTGTTTTTTGATTAAAAGTGTATTAGAACATTAATAGAAGCTTATGGAGTCTGGTGATACGTGACACAGGGCATATGTGAACTCTTCCAAATGTGGCCTTTACTGTGCTTATGTCTGATCACAGAACTGGACTTCTACAAAGTGGTAGTGGTTCAGGTTTCATCTGCCTGCTATACTGCTGCAGACGGTTTCTTCTTACATATAAACAATATGTAGTTGATTAAAAGGACAGATTAAAAACAACTAAATAAATATAGGAAAGAAAAGAAAAATAAGCTTTACAAAGTGTTTGTGAATTTAGTCTGAAGTTGTACTCCCTCTCTCTCTCTCTGTAGTAAAAATCAAAACTAAACTGATTGAGGTTTCACACATCTTGGAAAAACCACTAAAGATGTATGAAAATTTTCATGGTAATTTTTTTTTTTTTCTTTCTCTGATTTCCAAAATAATTTTTACCCGAAGACAGTTAGAATTTCACAACTCAGAACTGGCCACTCTCAGAGTGATTCATTTGTAAATTAGTGGTTTTACAATGGATTTGAAATAACTCTAAGTTTCAAACTGAATTTTGGCTTCTCACAGACTCAAAAGGAGATTGGCAAATGATGAGAAACAAATCTACTACACAGATTCACTCATAGACTGAAAGGAGTGGATTTTGTGTATAAAACTCATAATGATCTGCCTGGTCATATTTAGCAGAAATGTTTTAAATCTCTAATTCCAGTAATAAAATGGCATAACATTATGAATATTGATATTTTAGGATAGAAAAAGACAGACTTAAGCTCCATTCAATTGCAACATTGTGGAATGAATTGTTCAAATCTATATGATTATGTTAAAGAAGATACAATTCATTTCTGGTCCCTTGTCAATACTGTACTGTCTCATAAATACCAGATCCATGTCTTGAAAATGACTTTCCTAATGAAGCCCTTCAGATGCTGAAGGCAGTAGCCTTCAATAGCTATCTCTGAAGTACTCCAGTATAGCCTTCATCAGGTTTTGTTCAATTTGAGCATTTTACTGGTTCTAAATACAGAAAGATTGGATTTCTTATTTTTTTTTCCTTATTTAATTTATAAAGTATAATACATGCAGAAAAAATGTTTTAAAACTCCAAAAGCATATTAGATATATCAAATTAACCTATTTCAAAGAAAACAGCATTGTACATTACGTATATAAATTTGTTGTGGACATTGCTATTAATAAAGAAATAAAACCTTATAAGCCTTATAAAGAAGAAATCAGTAACAGCAAGCTAAATTTTCAAGCAGAGAAGAGGCTAATGAAAGCAGCTGTGTCTGGAGGACAAAAAATATTTTCAGAAAAACTTCTAAGATCTACTAAATTTGATCATTGTAGACGAGTGATCCTCTACTTCTGTCAAAGCTTTACAAGTGTATTTGCTTGAAGCTACTCCCTAGGAATATATTACTGAAAAGAATTGTCTTCTCTGTATTTTTAGTGAACACATGACAGAGACTATTATGCTATAGATGAAAATCAAATGTATTTTAAGATTTTCTGGCATCTGAAATACTTACCAGTAGAAAAATCTCCCAAGAAATGGTTACATACTCAAATGTTGTAAAATGTTTGGCTAAAAACACCACAAATGCAAGCTATTAATTATTAAAATGTATGTATCACATTACTTCATTTAAGCATGATTTTTGCTTGAGTAATAAAATAGCGGTAAGTTTAAAGAGCTCTGCTCACTGGCTTTTGAATTAGGGTAGAGAACAGGAGGTTTTTTCTGGACATAACTTCAACAGTGACTCTGACACTGAAAATCTTAATACTTAAAGCACAAATTCTTCCCAACCCTGAAGGGATCAGGATTTACCAGGCAGCAAACTTTGAACTGTTGAATTTATAGTTGCATCTAAATTTTATGCCATGAATGACTGTGTAAACACACCTTACTTAGAACTTAATCTCCAGAAGGGTCAGGAAGCCAAACCAGATGGTGAAGCTCATATTCATTTTTGAGTATTTCTTTCAGCAGCTGCAATTGTCTTGTTAGTTTCCATGAATCCTATTCATAGGTTCCACCTTTCCTAATCAAGCAAGACAAGGCAGACTGCATTACACTCCGACAGTGTCTAAAAGTTCAGCATTGGAACACTTGCAAGATTTAGTATTTGTCAAATCTGTTAGCAGGTCTATCCCCAGCTCTATAGGAATTTGTCCAGCAGTATTCTTTTCAATTGCAGATGCATTAGGCAAAAAATCAGTGTGCACAGTCCCCCAGACAGAATCACTGTTAGATATTGAAACTAGAGGTTTTCATGAAATCATGGATCAGTAATTTTAAGCTAGCTGATTTTTCAGGAGAAAAAAATGAATGCTTTTTAATAATTGCAGGACATTACCCTAGATGAAACTCTTAATCAGCAATGTGATGGATGCTTAAAATTACATCTGATTAATTTTTTGGTGGCACAGATAAATAAGGCAGAAAGGTGGCACAATTTACTAACAATTTTACTTTCTAACACATGGTCAGAAACAAGATTTGAGTAGATTCAGCACAGCATAGCTGGCTAGCCATCATGTGGGACCATCTAAGCATTTCCCAAGGTAACACACAGTGTGCCACTGCCCGTTTATGTAGAGCAAACATATTTTTCCTTAACGCGTTTGTTACAGATTATTTAAACATCCTGCTGTGTCCTGCTTTTACTCACTCTGCTTTACCCAAAAGTCTGTTTCTGTAGAATGCTTACTCAGAACAATGATAAGCTGGAATAACCGCAGTATTGAAGAAGCTGGGGAGAATGAATAAACAGCTGGGAGGCTTCAGGAGATGAAGAAAGCTGGGCTGTGGAGTTCCATGCTGAATGGTAAAGTGGCAGACTTGGTGTTCACAACTGAGAGTATGTTTAAGAGAACAGTCTTCTTCAATGAGGCATAGCTCTGTTTCAACGGAAGGAATTTAAGGACTCAGTAGACACTTCTACTCTATCATCTTTGCTTGGATTTAAGCTTACATTCAAGCTCAAGTTTTCTAACTATCTCAACATTTTGCTCACACTTTACACTGTTTATCTAGGTGAGGAAAGACAGTTGTGGTTTAGAACTGGCTCTGACTTGAACCCTGTCCGTGAAGGAGGATGCATTTGACAGGCAGTAGGTCAGGCTTGAGTTTGCTTATCCACCAGTTTACAAAGCTGATAATGTGAACTCAGACACTTCAAGCGTGTTCAAGTGTGTTCAGAAAAGGGTGCATTAGTGGTACAGACTGATGGGATACAAACCTAAGTTTATAAAACACAGACTGGCATTCCTCCAAGGTAGGGAGTTGGCTAAGTTTTGATATTCAAGTGATAATAGCTGAATCACTGTAGCAGACAACCAAAAATTTTTTTAGAAGGGTTTGACAAAATAAATAGTTACTGTTAATCCATAAGCTGACTGTTGATCTCTTAGAGATTGTTGTAAAGACAGCATGAATCACACAGTAAGAAAGATCAGAGGATAGATTTACGGTCATGAAGAGTTCTGACAGTGGCTCAGCTTAGAAAATGAGAGCTTAAAGGATCTGGATATGTTCTTTAGGACTTCCCTTTAGCTGGAGATCCCACTGTATACTGTAAAGTAATAAAGGAGATGTCATTGCTCGACTGGATTTAACAAGGATGTTAACAAGGATCTTGACTGCCCTCCCTTCCCCTTCTCCCTTTACTTTCCTTGACTCAGCTATAGCAACTGTGCAATTGAAGAGTGAGTCACACCAGTAAACTGTGCGTAATTTTTTAAAAATATTTTTCTGTCAGATTATTGAACTGAACTGAATCATCATGGAATACAATTGAAATATCGATAAAAGTATAGTTTGTCAAGGCAAAGAGAAAGGCAGTTAACTTGATATGCAGTTAACTTGAATTTAAATGCAGTGGTGAAACTGCATCCTTAGATCCCTGAGACCAATAGATCAAACAAACAACTGGCTTAAAGCAATAGACTTTTACTGTTTATGATAGATCTACTCTAGTTTACAACTGTTGGTTTACATAGGTTTAGAGGTGTAAAATCACAAGCTCGTAAGCAACTGGTTTCTATTCCTGTTCTCTTCCAGTTTTTCAGCAGAAAGCTCTGATTCCCCTACTCTTTAGGAAAATCTTTTTCTAAAAAGGAGAATCTGCTATAAATCTGTAAAAAGCAGTTTAAAGTCAAGCAAAATAATATATTTCTAGATAATTGTATGGAGATATTGTGAAAATGTTTCTGGCCAAAGACAGTTCTAAGATTATTTTAAAGACTCTGGACTTTATGTGCATGAGAATTTATAGATGAAAATCTGTGTCTATGCACTTGTTCTACAAAAATATGCACTTGTTTTACAATAATATCATACATTAGCAGTTCATGAATCTTTTCATTAGCCTTACAGTAAAGTATCTCCTAGAACAGAAAATGAAGGGAGAATTCCATGGCAGGAAGCAAGAAAAATGTAATTTCAAAGTGTTTAGAAAACTACAATCATTTTTTACTTATTTTTATTTTTTAATAACAAAAAACACAGACATCTACTCTTATTGCACACTCTTCTGTTTATTACAAGATCTTTTGGTTTGTGAATACTGAAGTAAAATGCAGAGATAGGTTGTAATTTCCGTGGGGCTTCATTTCTGGGTAGAGAAATTTTGTCATGTTTATAAAAATATAGGTTTCAGAGATGTTAATCACTGGTACTTTTATCAGACAGCTTTCTTAAGACCAATGTATTTTTTACCAAATTATAAAGAACCTAGAGAAAACTTCTGAGCAGTTATTAACACTTTTTCTGGAAGTACTGGTTACTTTCATGTGCACTACAATAGCTGGGAATTACACAATATCTATATCATTTTTCACAGCTTTGTCATTAGCTGGTAATGATTTGATTATTTTGCAGATGAATCACGGTATAAATCTCTTTCACAAACACTACCTCCAAGTATTAATCAAAACCATTAAGGCAAAGCAGTCAGTGCAAATTAAAAAATTTGCATGTCTAAATTAAAAATTACAGTAATACATCATAAATAAATCTTTTAAATTCTCTATGGTCTGTATGAGCATCCCCTTTTTGTGCCTGTAATGAGTCCATGAACACAGCTATTTTTTCCCCCCACCTTTTTAAGCAGACTGCAATAAATTTGTATAGGAAGAATTCAGGTCTTTGAAGTCCATGTTGAACTTTATTGGAGAAAAAAAATATTTTGGTCTCTTCTTTCAGAAAATTAGCAAGGATTTGGACACATGGGCTCACATGGATTCAAAGACAAGTATGAAAGAAAGGAGTTCAAATGCATCATGTATAATTTGCTATGTCTTTGACTACAGCAAAGTAAATATTTGTAAAGGGTGATATATCTTATGCAAATAACTTTGACTATGAAGAAAATGACTGAGCTGTGTTTTAGGTACTATTTCATTTTGGACCTATTAACACCTTACTTACAGCATGGAAAAGATTAGAGGAATCTTCATTAATACAAGCTGATACTGAGATTTAGAACATGCTCTTAATCACACTAGAGAAATTCAGAAACATTAAGCAAGAGTTAACAACCTGGCAGTTTTCAGGTAATTATTGATCTTCATTTGGAAAACAATATTCAGGATGCAGAATTTTGCTGCCCTACTCCTGCTTTCTATTTACAAGTTAATCAAGGAGGGCTGTAAGAAGACTTTTGTTCATTCCCTTTACCCCAAACTCTGGAAAAGGACTTTTGGAGAAGAAAACCCTTGCAAAGCAGCGAACATAAATTTGAAAGTGTCTGTTGAAACCCTTCAGAACTTTCCCTATTTGAATTATGCTGTGACCAGCTCTAGTGTTGCTTGCTATGCTGTTTTGGCAGCTGACATAAAAATCTTTATGATAATTAGTAGCTTATCATTCAGAGATAAGAGCTCACATATCGAAGGTTGTAACATATCTAAGTCTGAGTATCTCCTCTAGGTAGTACCTGTGTAGTTGCTCTAAACAGTTAGTCGTCACTTTTTTTTATATATTTATATGCACATACAAACAGAGTTCAGCTTTAGGTTTTTAAATTAAGAAGGAACCCCAAAGTTTGCAGATGGAATTGTGTTTTGGGAGGTCTTATTTCTTATTTCATGGATGATTTGATTTAGCCTTCCAGTACACAGATAGATGGGTAGATAAAGGTAGTTATTAACTGTTAACTTTTGATTATATTTAGGAACTGAAAATTTAGGTCCAAGATTTTGATCTAGTTCTTTTAGATCCAGAGAGATTCTTGTGCCACTTCACTATTATGTAGTAATTTGTGGTTTGTAATTTGGCACTTATAAAATCTCTTCCATTTATGCATTCAAAATGCTTATCAAAGTATTAAATTTCAGACAACGTTGCTCAAACATATTAATCAGAGGTTTACCTGTTTTTAAAAAGGAATTCAGACACATGAACATTTGGTGTCTTCTGTAGAGAAGTCTGCATATGAGGTCTACTGGAAGATCTGGGCTTAGGATCTGATGATAATTTAGCCAAAACAAAAGCAGCTGTTAGTAAAAAAATGCCACTGGATATGAAAGAAAATAAATAATTTGAAGATTCGTAACTCAATAATACCATTCAAACCTTTTTTTTTTTATTTTCAAAAATTGCACTGAATCCATGTTTTCAGTATATGATTTCAATAAGGACTGATTTGAGATCTTATACATGGAGGATCTGATCTTGCCTTTTTATATCATCTGCAATGAAAATGTCACTATCAACTTATTCAGCTTTTATCTTAGATTTCTTTGGACAAATTAGGGTTTGTAGCAGAAGAACCTTTGAGGCATAGTGACTGTTAATTCCAAGATTATTTTTGCATATCAAGGCTCAAAGGAAATAAAGTTTCCAACTCTTTTACTGTGAGATGGATTGTATCATGGAGGTATAAAGACAGTATAACAGTGTATACACATAAGACAGTTTAAAATGTCTTATGCTCTTCTGAAAACCGTGAAAGTACACAGAATCATGGAATCAAAAAATATCCTGAGTTGGAAGAGACCCATAAATCCAATTCCTGCCTCCAGTCAGAATCACCCTAAAATCAGACCATATAGCTGAGAAATTTGTCCAGTTACTTCTTGAATTTCATCAAATTTGGTGTCATGAGCATTTCTCTGGGAATCCTCTTCCAGTGCCCAACCACCCTGTCAGTGAATAACCTTTTCTTAATAACCAACCTGAACTTCACTTGTCACAGCTTCATGCAGTTCACTCAGGTTCTATTGCTGATCATCAGAGATAGAAGATGAGCACCTGCCCTTCTTTTCTCCTCATGAGGAAGCTATAGGCTGCAATGAAGTCTCTCGTCAGTCTCCTCTTCTCTGGGCTAAACAAACCAAGGGACTTCAGCCACGCCTCATACATCTCGTCCTCCAGATCATTCACAATATTTGTAGATCTTCGGACTCTCTCTAATAGTTTTGTGTTCTTTTTGTATTGTGGCATCCCAAGATGCACACAGTACTCAAGGTGAGGCTGCAACACTGCAGAATAGAGCAAGATAATCCTCTCTCTCCACTGGTTAGCAAAGTCATGCTTGATACACCCCAGAATATACTTGCCTTTCTAGGCTGCCTGGGCACACTGTTAACTTGCTGTCAACCAAGACCACCAAATCTTTCAACAGGGCTGCTCTCTAGCGTCTCATCACCCAGCCTATATGCACAGCCAGAATTGTCTTTTCCCATGTGCAGAATCTTGCATTTGCTATCCTTAAGTTTCATGTGGATGGTGATTCCCCTGCTCTCTAATTTATCTAGGTCTCCCTACAAGGCCTCTCCATCCTTGTCAGAGTCAATTCAAGTCTATTTAATTTTGTCTGCAAACTTACTCAAAGCACCTTATAGTTCTACATCCAAGTCATCCACTAATACACTAGGCCAGAGAACTGGCCTAAAATGGAGCCTTGGAAAAGCCCATTAGTGAACAGCCAACCAGCCCAATGGCTATTTACTAGAACCCTCTGTGCTCAACCCATCAGCCAATTACTCAGCCATCACATTATATTTTTGTCTAGCCATATGATGGACATTTTATTCAGAAAGATACTGCAAGAAGCAGTATATAAAGCTCTACTGAAATCTGAAAAGATATCATTAGCTGTGTTCCTTCAGTCAACTAAATGGGTGACATTGTCATAAAAGGAGGTTCAGTTAGTTAAATAAGACTTTCCCCTCATGAATCTATGTCGTGTTTGACCAATGATCACATTGTCCTTCAGGTATTTTTCAGTAAGTCCCAGCATAATTTTCTCCTTATTTTTTTCAGGCACTGAAGTGAGACTGACAGGCCTATAAGTACCAGGGTCTCTTTCTTGCCCTTCTTGAAAATTGGAATGTTTGCCAGTTTCTAGTTCACTGAGACCTCTCCAGATTCTCAAGATCATTGAAAAATAATTGAGTTCTTGCAATGACATCAGCCAACTCTGTGTACCTTGGGATGGGTACCCATTGAACCCCACGGTTGTATGTGCATCCAGGTCGAACAGAAAATCCCACACAAGTTTGGGGTTCTTCAAGGAACTTCAAGAAGAGAATGCATGTTGAAAGGTTAAAGAATGGCTGAAAATATGAAATATATGAAAATATAAAATTTGTCTATACTGTTCAGACAATAAGTATCTTTTTATTCTGAATGAAAATGCAGATCTTTAGGAAATACACTACTTTTTTTTATTAAGGAAGGAAGGAGTTTACTCATAATCTGGCATAACAGAGTGGGTTAACAATTTTTGAAAATATTTAAAAGCTATTAGTTCTACCTAGATTGAGGAGCAGTTCAGTTTTCTTTTCTCTGGTTTTCTGTTCAGACGAGACCAGGAAAGATGCATGTGCTGCAACTACCTTCCAATCCCTCACATTCAGCTCTCCTTGTGCAATTCTGAGTACACATTAGACATCACTCCACTCTGGAGATAGTGTGTGGCCAGAAAGCACTCCCAGAGTGAAATTTTGAAGTGTTTCTGGATTCACAGGCATAGCAAAAATGATACTGAAAATATCAGAAAATATTGAAAATAAAGAGCGTATGAATACATAAGCCATTAGAACATTTTAATAAACTTTTTTTTTAATGGCTATTTTAATTCTCCATTTCAAAAGGAAAAGGATATTACAAGGTGGAACAATTCTTTTTATTTAACTCCTTCATAAATCTATTTTAATTGATACATCCATTAAACAGTACCTTTGGAAAAATCTGCAGAAGTAGAAAGACAGTGAGGATTCTAAAGCCAACCTGGTGACGCATGTTGATGGATTTTTTATTTTTTATTTTTTTTTAACTATCCAATAAGATTGCTCAGATTAACAGGTCACTCAGACTTTTCCAGGCTCTCTTAGTACTGGTGGGACAGGCAAATGCACCAGATAGGCTTCTTAAGTAACTGCACAGATAAAGTCTGGACAGTTTTACTATATATGACTTGCCAGCTCAAGCAGAGAGACTGACAGTGTGGAAACAGCTTGTCAGAGCTCAGGTCATGGTTAAAAACTGCTAATGCTAATGCTGACAGCCTGTAAAGTCCCTGCTATCCATGATACCTTTAGTCAAATTATAAAACACTCCAGAGGACTATATCTTTTTTTCTTCTTGTTCACTAGTTTTTTTTGTCATTAGTGACAATATTTAAGATATTTTTTGAAAATCACATGCTAACACAATGCTGTAAAAGACATCTCAGTATTAGAAACAGTATACATTAGAAGAAAGGTGGAATTTAGACCATTTAATTATGAACTGAACTTTTTCCTGAAGCAGAGCGTATTAGAAATAACAGAGATATTCCTTTGAAAAAATCACAGAACTGCAGAATGATTGGGTTGGAAGGGACATCTACAGGTCATTTACTTCAAACTCTCATTCTCAAAGTAGAGTAAAATTTCTCTGTTAACAACTGTTGTAAGAGCCATATCATAAACACAAGTAATCAGAATATAGAGAGAAGGCTTAAAATATCATCAGATTATATATCTAATTTAAAAAGCTCTTTAAAACCATGTTACATAGCCAAATGGTTCATTGGGGTGCACAATTTTAAGCCAAAGGAACACAGTCCTCGAATAACTTTTCCAAATTACATATTTTCTCAATATAAACAAAAACAAATTTGAACTTACTGCACTGCTTTTCTCGAAGTGTTACACTATGTTCTTCTATAGTGATTTGTTTCTTCTTGGTCTTACAGAATAACTAAACAGCCTCATGTTTTGATCACACCTGTTTAAAAAACAGTCAGCTGTGTAGAAATTCTTCAGTCAAGAAAATGTCTATATTTTATAAACTTAAAACTTATTTTTGGCTTTTATACTTTTTCATAGTGTACATAAGAATAGCACATACACTTGAGGAACCTAAAAAGTGATACTGAAGTAATTGCTAACATATGACAAATTAATTGTTATTAGAGAATCATTCCATGTTGACTTCCTCTTCTAAGCAAATGGCACATAAATTACTAGAGCTTGACAAGTAGCTTCCTATTTTGGCAAACTTTAAAAGCTGTTTTCATTTCAGAATGCTTAGTAGCACATAGATGTTTGAATTTGCAAAGATTTTTTTTCCCTTTGATTTTGTCAGCATGCCTTGCTTCTCTTCTTTACCAGTCTAACATACTCTGTTATTCTAGATAGTGCTCATATTTCACACCAGCTTCAAGTGCCTTTCTTTCTAATCCTTTTCTCAAGAAGACTGTAGTCCTCAGCTTGCCAACTCTGAAAAATAAATGGACTTCATGAGATGCAACACAGAACTTTGTGCATTACTGAAAAAGAAAATGATTAGGAATCTGACATTTAATGTAACGTAAATGGGAGTGAACCTTGAATGAGACCTGAAAAATTTGCTCCTTGGTGAAAGAAAGTTTTTTATGAATGTTTTCTCATCACAAGTATATGAACATTTGGACAGAAGTCCAAACATTTTGTAGTAGTTTTATTTAAGATTCTTTTCTTTAACTGACAAGGCCAGTGTAGAATCATTACTGTTTACTGATATAACAAATATCTCCTTTATAGTATGAAAGTGTTGCACATGTAACACCACTTACTTGGCTGATGAACACTAATTCTGTTCCATTGTAGTGGAGCTACACTGATTTATACTGACTGAAATCTTGGCCCACTTTGTATATCAGTTCTTTGCATAACCAGACAAGGGGGCTTTTATCCATATGTGAGTAACATTCCTATTTATTTCAGTGTGAGCTTTGTATGAGTAATCCTGATTGCAGGATTTTGCCCTCAGGCAGAAAAACCAATTGGATGAATGTAGCTGAGACAGTTAAGAAGAGCTAATGCACTGCCTATGAGGTGAAATACTGTGGCACCAGGAGAAAAGAATACAAGAAAATATTCCTGAGATCATTTCCTTGGATAGAGTAATGAAGAAGCTCTATGTGAAAACAAGTGTGTCTGACATAAGATAACAAATTCTCTACTGGGGCAAATACATACACTTATGTGCACTACTAGAGAATTTATCACAGTGAGCACAAATAAACTTGTCAAAGTTTGTGGTATCTGACAAGATAAAAGGAACAGTCAAAGTAACAATATGTGTAGGGCCAAATGTTCATGCAATTTATGTTACTAATTTGATTTGATAAGACAGAATCTGGCACAGCAAAAAAGTTACTCGCTAAAGAGAAATGACATACTTCCTATGGAAGGTCTGCATGAAACCCTCACAGTTTTACTCCCTGCATACTAGAAAGGATTTTTTTTTAAATTGTTTCTGTAGATTCCATACAGTAAAGTCTATTGCTGTGTATTTAAAATACATTTGCATTGTGGTTCTGTTTTCCTTTTTGTAGATCTTTCTTCCTTTCTTTCTTTTCTTCCTTTCTTCCCTTCCTTTCTTTTCTTCCTTTCTTTCTTTTTTTCTCGTCTTCCTTTCTTCTTTTTCTGTGAATTCTCAGCTGTAGGTGACATTATTTTGACGGCTGCATTTCAAAGACCTTACCTGCTCTGTCATCTCTGAATTTATGTTACACTTCATGGTATCAGCTCTAACGATCTTATTCTCTCGCTCTTTCTTTCCTTTACACCTCTACTCACTTCCTGACACTTGACACAATAAAACACTTTTTCATTTAGAAACTGTATTTAACCCCTTTTCACCAACAGTCTATTACTCAAAAAAGAAAGAAAAGTAAATCTGTGGGACACTAGAACTTTGATGATTCAGATTTTTTGTTCATTGCAAGCAAATACATTTATACACATGCTATAAATATAGAACAGCTATAAACAGTTACCTGTGCATATCTCTATCATATATCTCTATGAAAAATTCATACACTAAATGTGAGCTCTTTTAACTTATTTTTTTTCCATCAGTGTTTTATAATCATGCTTCATTTCCTGTAATGAAGACAAACTTAACCCTTGCATGCAGATCTGTTCAACCAATGGAAAACTTAAAATGTGTATGAATTGACATGTTTTCCTAAATATTCGGGCTTCATTTAAACATGCACCAAAAGGTAGTGGGGAAAAAAAAGGAAAGAATTTAAAGAATCCTTCATTTTGTATAAATCTTACAGAGAAATACAAAATAAACAAAATTCTAGTAAATAAATGAGCAGAGTATTATTAAAATATATTTATTGTTCCAGCATGTAATCAGTATCTGGAAGAAAAAAATACGTGTAAAACTTGGTAAGAAACATACAATGAAATTGCATAAAATAATATACTTACTTATTCATTTCATTTCATTTTTCTTAAGACACCATTAACAAAGTTGTGGTTCTTTTAAAGTAATTAAAAATTCTGAGTACTTAGTGAATATTTTGAATGATTAATATTTAGCTTATTAGTTATTCATGTGCTGTTCACTTTAGCTATTTGTGGCTCATTATTGGTAGAGCAGCAAGAACTATGAAGTCAAATAAATATGTATTTTTGAATAGGAAAAGGCTATTCAATAAATATTCATGCATGTTTTTGTTTTGTTTTGTTTTTTCTTTCTAGAGAGTGGACTGTGTTTTTATTGTATTCAACCTATAGAATCTTCTATGTATTATATCCATGTAGTTTTGTATTTCTGACTGAGAAGGAACCATATATATAGTGGAGGAAGTTAAACACAGACTTTACAAATATGGGTACAAAGAGATATGTAAAATGCTGTCTTCTGTGAACAGATGGACCAAGAAGTTGTTGTGAATCTGGCTAGGAACTACGGTGAATGATATTTCATTAGCCCGTATCAGTTACAGATCTGTTGAACAAAATAAGATTCCAGACATTTTTTGAATTACTCTCTTATATAGGTCAAATCACAGTTGTAAGAGCAAATGTTCACAAAACAGCCACTGTTCGGGTGCCCCAGATTTTAAATACCCAGTTTGAAGTATTTTGAGTCTGGTGGAATTGCTGAGTATTTTTTTCGTAGACACAAACACAAGGATGTCTTCAAGTTGAGCATCAGAATACAAAACATTAGAAAGAAATAGTCAGGTTTTGAAAGTCTTGCTTCTCTATCATATGATTTATCTACTGTCTCATGGATGTTATGTCCTCAGAAAGGTGATTCTTATGCTGGAGAAGTACTTGGTAGACAGACCCTTAAAGAACTGCTTGATCTGCCACAAACCTCTCTGCAAACTTAGATAGTTCACTTTCCCTGACTTTGGCGCCATTCCTTATCCATGCTATAACAGAAGCTCACCCTATAGTATGCAAAATAAGTGTGGCAATATTTCACATCAGTCAATTTCATTTCAAAGGAAAAAAAAAACAACACAACAAAACAGACACAAGAACTATGCATATCTATAATCTAGGGCAATATGGCCTGAATCTTGAGTGCTACTGTGATACAAGTAATTAACATTTTCTTCCTGGAATGAAGGCTGTCAACACATTTTTTAATAGATTCCATGAATTAAGTCATGGTTTCATACAATTTGGTCTGAAGTTGTGCATTAAAACTGTGGTGAGCCATTAAAAAGATGACTTACCAACTGTCAGAAGGAAAATAAGAATTAAGAAGGTGAAATGAGAGAGTGCTGTGTGACAGCCACCATAGATTTTCCAGACTGAATGCTCAGATGTCTCTCTACATATAGGCCTGCTGTAAACCTAAAGTGTAGGTAGAGAAGTAACACCTGTGTTTATAGCAAGAAACTTTTACTCCGCTGTTGGTCTTTTCTCATCACGTATATAAAAGAGTCTAGCAAAAGATTCAATCTGATGTTAGCACTAATAACAATTTTGCTATACTCATTGCAAGAACAGTACCGAAATGAAAAATTTAATGCATTAGCACTCAAGGGTTTTTTGTGACCAAAACTCTGTTGGTGTGAACTTCCTCTTAGGTAAACAATTAAACCCTACTTTCAACCATAATCTGAATTACATCACCTTCTAACTCTTTTTTCATAGAACTAACTCCCACTGCCAGCTCAGTGATTCATAAACACTGATGAACAAAGATGTCAGACTGAAGGTATTGGAAAGTATAGGAAAAGAATATATTGTCCCTCATAGAGGATAAGGGAATTTGTCACGTCTTATTTTTGGAGCTTGGTACAGGCTCCTGTAAGCACTACTTTAACTCCAAAAAGCAAGCAGACATTCTCTTGTGTGAAAATGAATAACATCTCACATGGGTGTTAGCAATGCTGTAAAGTAGGAAATGTGCACAGCTGTAACTGTTATATGCTACTGAAGGGAAGCCTTACTTTTCAAAGCTACAGGAAATCAGTCTTTTAAAGTGATCATTTTCCTTAACTCTTTCGGTGACTCCTGTTCATCTTTGCCCCCTACTCTGCTGATGAATAAGTGACGGTGCACAAATATAGCCTTGTAACAGCAGGTATGGAAAGCTGAAAGTAATTCAAAAGGCTATTTTTTTGTTGCAGTAAGTAGCCTGTCTGAACCAGATACCAGCTTCTGATGTAACGCTGTTTGCCTTCAAGTACCTTCAACAGAGCAAATCTGCTTTTGTTTTGACACTCTGCTGTCAAATTTCCTGAATGCATAATTACAGATATATTATAGAAATACGAGTGCTACAGTCAGGTCTGCTTCCCAGTCATAGATAGATAATTCTATGAATAACAAATCCATTATCTTCCTTGCTACTGACAGCAACAATACCAAAATCATTTCATCAGCAAAGGAAACAAATGATGCTAAAATGTACAAAGGAATATTGTACTGACCCAAAATACAGATAGCCATATAGATGGATATGCTCTTCAGCATTTACTATTTTAGGCTCTTTTGGAATCAAACAGGGAATTACTGACTAGCCTAGATGAGAACCACAGACTTTCCTGCTGGTTTTTACAGAAAATCTATGGTCAGATTCCCTACAGGGACAAAACAGAACAATTAAGTATGTGCTTGCGAGGTCCCCATTACGCATTATATTTGTGACAAGTTATCTTGTGTCCTTCCATGCTAAGGAGTCTTTCCTTCATAGTGAATGATTATGTGCTGCAAATCTATCATTTTATTTCAAGGAACATAAACATGTTTGTGAATGCATTTACTAAGATGTAGGCTGACTATACATTTGCAAAGTACAAGTGGATAAATAGAACAACAATTAGAGAAAAATTAATAGATTTCTAAATCCTCCTAGGTAATTGCTCAGAACTTTGTTGGATTCAAGGATTGCCTCTTTCCTTGGCATACTGCTCAGAGTGTTCAATTGTGACATATCACCTTATTTAAATACTAGAGTTCAACCAGAAGGTCCTATTAAAATTTCAGCATGCAGGATGTTCATCTATCCATACAGCACTGGATTGTACAGTGGTTGTGGCAGATATTGGGTCATGGTGTCATACAGAAATCCTATAGCAGGCCACTTTTTAGAAGGCAGAATAGATCCAACTGCCTACAGTAAACCCAATAAAATATTTAGGCGACGTGCTTAGCAGATGCTTATATATTGCTCCAATCCATGTGAAACATTTCTCCTTTTGTCGCAACAAAGTAATTAAAAGAAAAATAAATTTGTATCAAATGAGAAAAAATTCTTTTCAACTTCTAGCTTCAGTATCTTTCTACTGTTTGTAAATATTTCAATTACACTATTTTATTCCATTATATTTATTGCACTTAGGATGTATAGAAAGATCTTCTATCTTCCTGTACAGATAACAGATTGAAATCAACAAAAGGATGTAACTTTTCACAAGGCGTTTATTTAAATTGTGAAACTTCATGGCACAGAACTTTATGGGTGTTAAAAAACTGTGCACTATACTCACACAGGGAGTTTTCTTCTAGTGTGAAGACTTCCCTGCACTGCAAGGGGAAGTACTGCTGTAGGCTCGTCCTTCCTTTTCTTATATCAGAACATTTCTATCTTGACTTATCAGAAACAGGGATTTCATTCTGATAAAGGTGTTATGTATTATTGGGTTCTTATTTGTGCAAGCATCCAGAAAAGTCTTCATGAGTCAAGGTTACAGAAGATAATTTGGATCTTCAAGTAGGCTAAGGGAAAGAAAAATGCCTTAATGTTTTTGCCATTTGAGAAATTTCATTCCCCTCCCCCCCCCCCCCCCCCCCCCAAAAAAAAAAATCCTTTTGACCTTCTAATGATGCTTGTGCCTAAAAGTTTTCTAGACCTTCCACATGAATAGTACTCTAGTTACAACTAATCAAGCCTTAAAGTGTTGTGGATAACTATTTTTACGCATCTGTGAAATATAATGGCCTGATGCAAGTTACATCAGTAGTTTCAGCATAATTATGTAATCCTAGCTATACAAATACTTCCATAGCTACTTATGCATGGACCTACATCTGTCTCTCTGTGCTGCATGTTATTATGTAGGTGGACAGTATAATCTTCAGGACTGTGCCTATTAAACTAACAACTGTGATGATTTTTCTACTTGCACAAAAATACGCACTGGACTACTGAGAAGTAGCAGAAATATTTTTGAGAAGTTACCATGTGATTGTTCATGTTAAGGGGAACTTATATGCAGATTTCTGTCACTACCGCTCCAAGGGGAATTCAGCACAGTTCTAGGAAATTGGTTTTTGACATCCTGAAGACCGGAGACTGATTACCTGCAGCACTATTCAGTTTTATCTAGTTGTCTGAAAACACTATACCATGTACACCTGAAGAAAATATGTAGGAGGAGGAAGGGTACTGTTTTCAATGACCTTGTAAACCTTTAGTTCCCTAAGGTAAACTATCATTTGAGAATAGATTTGCTGGTGGCAATTTGTTTTATGCATTCAGGGACACTGATATTCACTGGTTTTGTCTCCATGCTGTTTAGCCACTCTTTGAAAAAGCAGGTAATATAGATGAAACAAAAGGAATCATGGGAAATATCTGTATCTATCCTAAGCCTTGCAGCGGTGTTAGTTTCTGAAAGGAATTAGGAGTACAGAACACTTCCAGGGTCCCTGGAGCAACAGGGAGTATGGCAGCAGAAGAATGTACCCTGACCACAGCGTGAAGGATCTACTGCGAAATATTGCTGCTCCATCTGAAATTGTGAGCAACTACAGCGCTGTGAGATTCCACAGTATAAGTGAATGTGCATAACCTACCGGGAGTGTCATGAGAAGAAATGACCACTCTCAATTCTTTATACTAATGCAACAAATCCTGTTATGAATTATCTCTATATCATTTGGCAAGTTCTGCTCATGGAAAGGATTTCCTCTCAAAAGGGAATGAGGAAAGACTGACTCTTTTTGGTTGTTGGAAATAAAGGTATAAATTTGATATGTGATCTACAGTAGTTTCTGTGTTACTTGGAGACATATAGTCATCCCTGTGGGATCCTAATAACGATTGGGTCCATTGTTTATTTATGCTTCCCATATGAAAAATGCTATTTTCTTCAACTAGGCCAAGTTCTACTGAAGAAATTATACTTTACTGTACTTCAGTGAGATAGTATTTCCTGTAAAACATATGCTTTGTATATGTACAATCTATGACAGCATGTACATGTATAATAAGTATTGTAAACATCCCTCTGAATGAGTGTGTTGACAATGAATTACTCAGGTAGACTTGATTTTTTTTTTTCAGTGTGAATTAACAGCTTCTTGACTTGTTACTACATCAACTGCTAATTAGTTCCTGAGTGTAGTTCAAGGTGTTGGCATTCATTACAAAGCTTTCTGCAGTGGTTTGGATCTTTATCTGTCTCAAAGGCAGAATCTTCAGGCAAAAAAAGTTCTCCAGTTTGTTCAAAGCAGGTGAGAGCACAGAAAGAAGTGGTGAGCTAAAAGATCATTAATGGGGCTAAAGACAATATGCAATTAGTGCAAGATGTGTATCATTTTGGGTTAGGATGGTGACTTTAATCATCAGAACTCAAGGCAAGATCAACAGTTATAATAAAGATAGGGAAATCAGAACTTGGAAGCTCAGGATATTACTGAACTCAGGTTGAATGAATGATGTAGTATCTATCACTTGAATATGAAAAAAACAAACCTGTACAATTATAGGCATGATAACAAAGATCTGTAGTAAATATAATCAAGCTAGCAGTAATAAATTAAGATGACTAAAATGCAATATTCATATTTTAGAACTGTGAAAAAGCTGATCAGTAGAACTAAGTAAGGCAGTCAGTTTTTCCTCAGTTGTGTTAATTCAGATTGGAATCTGAAGAAAAAGATAAATACATGGGGGCCAAAGTAAAACACAGCATAAGACAGCATTATCTTTCATGCTGGATAAGAATATGTGTTTTTCATTGGATAACAGACTTGAGAGGAAAAAGATATAGTACAGTATAACTCTCCTGAAGTTTTCCAATGTATGAATACTTAAAATAATTCAATTTTGAAAAGTCTTTAACACTTTATTCCTAATGAGATTTTAAAACCTTGATTTTATTTAAATCAGTTTAAAAAAAAACATGTTAATTTCAGAAATAGATGAAGCATGTATTTTGGAAATGAAATTCATCTTATTTTTTCCTACCCTACTAATTCCTTATCCAGTGTGTTAAGTCTGGACACAGATATGAAGACTAGTGCCATTTATACATATAACTTTTACCAAAAAAGATGTGGTAACAATAAGTTGGTTATATCAAAGCAAAATCATAAAGGAGGGAAGATATTTTATTCTAGGGTATCCAGCTGAGGTAATTAGGTAGAGGGAAAAAACGTTTTATGTTCCTCTAGCTATTTCAAGATGGTAACAACCTAATGTCTCATGTGATTTCAGAGCAAAGGAGCAATAAAAGCCTTGTCTGAATGGGCTATAGCATGACTCCATATTTCTCTCCCCTTTGACTGAAAAGAGAAATATCCAGATCACAAGCCAAAACTCATTTCCTACCAGGCCAGGTTGAATGGGGCCCTAGGCAGCCTGACCTAGTGGGTGGTAACCCTGCCCACAGCAGGAGCGTTGGAACTAGATGCTCTTTAAGATTCCTTCCAACCTAAACCATTCCATGATTCTATGATTTTTTCTTCTCTAGAATTGGCTTTTCTAGAGCTAGGATAACCTTCCTTTATGCATTTTTTTTAACCATTACATTTCTTTGCATTGCAGAAAAGTTATACTGCATTTTATTTAGAATGCTGTAACATTTCTTGGTGGAGTTTTTATTTTACAGCAGCTGTTCAGCCTATACAGAAGAACTAATGGCTACTCTATCCACATTAATACCGTACACTAGAGAAAACTAAATTTCTATATGGAAAATTTGAAAAAAACAAGTGGCGTGGCGTCACTGGTATAGTGGCTGACAGTGCTTTGCATGTAGCAACATGGAGTTTTTCACTCATCCCTCACTACAGAAATACAAACCTTTCTCTTCAAGTGGTAGAAAAATGTTAACATCTGTTTTCTAGCCCAGAATACCTTTTCATAGGAGTGTTTCATGGAACAATTAGCAGAAAGCTTAACTTTGCTTCTCCTCAACAATTTTTTTCCCCTCCATTTGGATTTTATATTTGTAACACCAATAAAATATTAGGAAATCCCAGGTCTGAATTTTGTTGGTAGTTTTAGGTGTCCTGCAGATGACTTAAGGATATTTATCCAAAGCAGTAAAGGACAAATGAGACTAGATAAAGGGGGTTTTTGAAGCAGTGAGATTTAGCCACAAAATATTAAAATTTTAATCTGTGTGAAATTAAGAGATTGATGTTAATCCCAGATATAATATCCGATCTATACATTTCCCTTCAAACAAAAAACAACAAAACAACATGAATAGGACTGTTTCATCTTGAAATCAGAAATATTCTGTTTTTAATTAATTCATTACTCTGTGAATGACTAATGCATATTTTGCAAACATATATACTCTACTGTGTTACATATGTAAAGTTTTTGTTGGGTAAAAGAATAAGGAAACTGCTTCACTGAAAGTTTCACATACCTACTATGCTGCTGTTTACATGCAATGAAAAGAGGAAACATTTTCTTCACAATATATCTGCATATGCACACACAAACTGAACATTCTCAGATTGCTTGTTGTAAGACCCCATTTCCACAGTTTCTTCTGCATTTTCTTGTAAGAGCACCCTGCAGCTGGCCCCTTGTTGCCAGACTATCTGACTGTTCACATTCCCTTGGTTCTGCGTGGGCCTCAGGGAAATTTTCAAAGCCACATGGCCAAGGTTTTGTGGGGAAGGGAACACTACCTTCACACTTTCTTGGGTGAGACCACTGCCTGCAGCTGCTGCCACCTGCCCTGAAGAGCAGTGGGGATTACTACATGGCCTAGCAGCCCTGGAAGCACATAATGCCTTGGAAAAAATGTGGAATATATTTGGCTGCTCGTACTGCCACTCTGATGCCAGACAGGATGTTCTCCACAAATGCTACCAAAGAATTTTCCCTGAGAGTTTGTGGGGACAGTTACTGGGACTGACTGTAGCCAGAGCTTGGGGGATGACCCCTGTGTGACACAGCCACCACTTTTCCTTTAGCATTGAAGGCTGGTAAGGCCTCTTTGTCCTCTTCATCCTCATATCCTTAGTCCTCCTGCTCTGTTGACCTGGCAACACCTTACTGTAGCAGGGCCTGCCATCAGCCAGTGGGAGGTGTCTGCAATACATCACTGTGCCCTGACGCAGACCGGCAGCCATTTTGTCTGTAGACAGAGGCTAAATAGAGGTGTGTGGTGGGTAGGCCTGGCTCTGACACCTAACCTGTCCCAAATCCCAGCGGTCATGCTCAAAAGCATCAATTCTTTACTGGTAAGAGGCCGTCTGCAGCCAGACACCAAACCCAGGGATGCACTTATACAGAAAGCAGTTATTTATAGTTAGAACAGAGTGCTGCATGGTCCCTACTTATCCCTTTCTTTCGCGTCATCCAACCCAATCTTTCCTCTTGTTTAGTTCCCACTTGCCGTGCTGGCCTAATTTCCCATGAACCAAAACTAATTATCTGATATTGTACCCTTGGAGATGTATTGATTCTAATGTTTACTTTCTTTTTCCCTGCAGAAAAAAATGGCACAAGGGTTCTACATTTCTCCCAGCTCTGCTTAGGACTCTTGTAGAGTCTGATAGCTGAAATGCTTTTTTCAAGATGTTCAGGTAGGGGGTGATGGAGGGTGACTGTGGGATATATTGCTATTTTGATCTCCAGTGGGAAAGACCATTGCATTCTGAGGGTTTCAGGCAGTCTAAGCCTGTGAAGCAGGTATTTGTTATGCTGTTATATTGTTTGCTGCCATATGCAGGTACAGACTGCTCAGTGGAAACTGGAGAAGACTAATAGCCCGAAGGTCTGGATTCATGTTCTCTCCCTGCTTCCCACATTTTTCATGTAATCAGAAAAGCTGGTAGATAATGGTGAGAGGCAGACAGAATTCCTTACGGCAGACAGCCTGAGGGATCACTAGTCGGGTACAACACAAGAACTAACTGAAATTTCTCAAGGGTCCTATAAAGTCTTATGGAATAATCAGCATGTTTGAAGCTACTTGTACCTAGGTCATGCAGCATAGATATAGACAAGATCCTTCAGCTTCAGGCTCTTGTGCTTTGCTTGTGCCTAAAGCATGGCCCTCAAAAGCAACCTGTCAGAACAGTGTAGACAGGTCTTATAATTCACTCAGTGGATGTGTTATGCTAATGCTTTGTGCACCCAGTATTGAGTGCATTGGGCCCATTCTTACAGATTTACTTTATTATTACTTCAGTGATCAATTCAAAATTTACAAATGGAGGTATGCGTAAGCAGAATTCAAACAAATACAGAAAAAATTTTTAGATGGTATTAATGGTGCTTTCTAGATGTTCTGTCGATCGTGTTGTTTTTCATCAAGACACAGTAGCACTAATTCAGTATCAATGTCCCTTTCCCTCATTTCATTCCTCTTAGCATGTATCATGAGTACATAAGACTAACCATTAAGTCAAAGAAACATTCCATATTTTTTCTGCAGCCATTTTATATTTTTTTTAATTCACTACAAATCATAATCAGTCACAGAATATTTATGCAGCAATGAATAAAAAGGTATGTTCAGTAGTTCATTCTGATTCATGCATGATAGGATCCATTTGTTTCATGCTCTAAAAATTCCATATTAATAACTAAAAACTGTTTCCATTTTTAGACTTTGTTACATAACAGACATTTTCTCTCTTTAAATATTATTTGAAATCCATCTTCCTTTATAAATGCCAATCAAAGCCCCTTTCTTTAAAGAAGCAAAACAACTGCAGCTGTATTTTTTGTTTCATCAGAAGTAATTAAGGTAACGTTGAAGTAAAGGTAGAAAACTCTGAATATTAAACTGAAAGGTAACAATATGAGTAAAATATGGTAATCCGCTGTTCTGTTCAATGTATAGTAACATTTTAAAAGATATGGTTAACTGTAATTCAGTGTAAATAATGGGTTTTTAAGAGTTTAATAAATCTGGAAGACGATGTAGTTTGCCCAGCTTAAAAAAGAACAGGAAAGTCAGAGCAACAATGAGCTCAAAGAAAGCAGTAAAAAATTTTTCAAGGATTGGGTTGCTGGGAATACTTGAATTTCCTGCCTTCATTTAGACTGCAAATAAAAGGCAAGAATCAATTAGTACAGAGATAAAGAAGGAATAATAGGAAAAATAAGGAAAAAAAAAAGAGAGATTTTTAAGAGGATTTAGATTAACTTTACAACATATTCTCATTTTATGTAAATTATGTTTCCTTTTCCTGTATTTTATCCCCACTGGAAGGAAATAAAAACTATGCAGTTTCTAACCAACAGTAGCATATTGCCAACTACAAGAGCTCAAAATCACAAATCAGGCTTCTAAAGAATGAGATCAGCTAAGAAGTGACATAATTTTTAAAAGTAATACATGTATGCATATCTATGCATGTGTAGTCTTTTAGATTAATCTTTCTGTATTTGAGATTTTAGCATTTCCAACTCCCTTCTTTTGCCCTCACAAATAAAGAAGGTTAAATATTGAGAAACTTTCAACAAAATAACAAATACTGGCAATGTCATGTCTCCCCTGAGGCCCAGTTAATAAAATGCAAACTAGCAATAACATAAAAAAACACTCCGAGGACAACAGCAAACCTTGTTCTTCTGACGTGTTACTGCATGGGGTAGTTAGTGAGTAAGCATGTAGGAGAGTGCACAGTAGAGTACAAAATAAAATAATTTGTATTTTGTGAGCCTTGAATGAGTATGGTCTAAAGACTACAGCAGCACTGCTGACATCTGTTGCCTACTGAAAAGGATATTGCATGAAAAATGTCTCACAGTTCTGTTTATTGTCCATCGCTAAGGACAAACAACTTACAGCAGTGCTGTCAGAGGAGGCAGGGTGGTTCTCATGTTTTTTTCCACAAGATCAAAGGATTAATGGGGATGGGGTTTTTTGTTTTTTTGTTTTTTTCTTTCTGGATTTTCAAGTTGATCCCTGAGTACCCATTGGAGGCCGCCCAAAAAAAAAAAAAAAAAAAAAAAAAAAAGTTAAAATCAACATTTCAGCTGTAGACAGGAGAGTGTAAGCAAATTCCTACTTTCACCTAGGAGAAATCTAAAAACTTACTTAAAAAATAAAGGTCTTTTCCCTTTCCCATCAAAATTAGAGGTTTTGTTACAGTAGAAATTGAGCAGAAGCTAAGCAGTTTTTGGTAAGTGCAGAGGCTTCTGGAGAATTTCCCAAGCCTGCATTGGTTTGCACAGAACAACTTTTCTGCTCAGCAACAGACACATGAAATGGAATCAGTCACTGCTGCTGCCTGTAGCCATGCATTAGGATATGCTGTTTTGCTTTTTAGCTTGATAGAAAATACCAAAAATCTTTAGAAGAAATGGTTACACCTGATTAAATTATTTAAAATCTCTAGAGTTACATCTCCTTTTATGACATTAAATTGACTTACCTGTTAACTTAGGGAGTGTTCAAAATCCTACTAAAATTTTATTATATTTAAGCTATGGAGGCATCTAGAATGGTACAGTGAATTATGAAGTAGCACAGAGACATACCATTCCTCATTAAAAAGCCTTTACAACAATTAGATAGATCTCAGAAGCATTCTTTCTATCTGTATGGCTGTTCAAATGCCATTTTTACTATTCAAATGTTTTGAGAATTGATTTTAATTTCTATTACCTTTTCACTGTCATTTCTTATGGGCCAAGGGACTACTGGAAGGAGAGTAGAAACAGAAAGCAATAGGATAAGTCTATCTTGATATTTAAGGCTAACAAATCTACTGAGTTCTCCAAAAATAATCTTAGTTATTTCCACTGTCCAGATCCCACTTTTAAAGAGGAAAAATCACATTTTTCCTCAGTAAATACCGGGATGCCTTAATTCTCTTTAGAGATGTTTCAGCTGGATTAAAAGCCTTGAAGAAAGCAGAAATGCTCCCTTGAAAATACCTTGCAAACAACTTTTTGCTGAGTATTGATTTATTTGGTAAGAACAGAGGATCTACGTGGCATAAACAAGTGGTACAATAAAGAATTATTGAGGAAAATGGAATATTGGTTCCATGGCATTGTGTGGAGCTCTGTCCATTCATCAGTCATGTACAGACACTTCTAGTATACCTGTTTGTGACAGCTTTAGATGGAATTTTTCTCAGGGGATTTTCATTAACACTTTACATTAAGACTTCTCTGCCCTTAAAAATTCAAATATTTATGAAAAATTGATATTTACATATTGATCATTCTAGTTGACTATTTGTGTAACGTCTGAATACATGTCCTCAGGCTTTTCAGATGATCATTTCAGCCAGAAATTCATGGAGAGTGAGGCTGCTTTTATTTGTGTTTGTTTTATTCTGGACTTATAGATTTGAATTCCCTCTTGCATGAGGCAGTCAAGAGTCAATTTTTTCACATGATCTAGAGCATCAACAAAGCAAATCTTCTCATGTATTTCCCACAGTCCATCAAGAGTTCCTGGTTAAAATCTGCAAATCAGCTCTTCATATTGTCCCAAATACAGGAGGTGCATATATATAAAATAATTCATTTCAGATTTGAGGACAAGGATATCTTTTTAATTTTCCTGGTTTTGAGTGTTAGTCATGGATACTTGTTTATTTGCACATATCTAGACGAATATCTACACCTTCAAGTAGGAAGATGTAAATATCTAATTTGCATGCATATATCTTATATTTGCAAGAATGTATGAGACATTCATGTCTAAAATAGAAAATCTGTCTGAAGATATTTTTCCAGTCTGAGAAAGTTTTGTTTATTTATTTATTTATTTTGCAGAAGATCAGCATATAATCTTACAATGACTTTTTAATTAGTTACCAATGATTTAGCTTAGGAAATATTCCATTAGAAGAGATCAGTGTCCTTCTGCTAGATCCTGAAAGCAAAATATGTGTGATGATAAACCTCTCAGATAGCCAGACTTAAGGCTAAGTGCTGAAATAGAACCTCACACAAATTGTTAGACTAGAGAATTTCTATAAAACAATTGCTTGAAAATTGTTTATAAACACTTTAAAATAAATCTATAACAAGAAATAAATATTTATTTGGATCACTTAGTAGTAGAATGTGTATTGGGGAAATTAGCTATTTTTGTTGGTGCATGTACAGAATATTAGGAAAAAAAGAAGACCATAACTTATTCTCAATCAGCAGCTTGAAATAATTCTCAAAGGACTTGATTTTTGTTGTTGTTGCTACTAAGTGGAGAGTTTATTTTAAGACATTTTAGTCTGAAGTTTTTGAAGAACATCTATGACATTACTGAAAAGTAATGTTTTTTTTCTTGTAGTTGCAGGTGTCTAAATATGTTTTCTTTGTCCTTAATTAAATTTAGTTGTCGGTTAAAAACTGTCTTTATTGATATGCACATTGTTTCACTTTAGATTTGGATTTCTCAGTGTTTTCTTTCCATGCACACAGTTACTTAATTTATACTAAATATAAATAGTAAGCCCGGTTGCACAAATTCAAAAAACATGTATTTGCTATCTATTATTAGTATGTTTCCTTTCTGTTAACACAGGAAATCTCACACAAACAAGTGCACTGATAACTGTGATAAAAAAAAATGGTACAGTGCTTGTTTTTTAGTGCTTATAGACATAAAGATTATAACATATATCCCTACCAAAAGTAAAGAAGAGTAGAAAGAAAAGTAAAAAAGATATGTATATATATATATATTTTTTTTTTTACCAAGTTGATATTAAAAAAAACATTATCTTAGTTCTTGCATCTTCAGAATCAAATTCATACAAGTTGGTGTTATTTTTGATGCTAGAACATAAACAGTGAATGAGTCCCAAGTATCAATTTCCTTATTCAAATTTCAGATACTTATCAATCAAAAAAACTTCTGTGTGACGTACTGAGTTTGAGACTACTGATCTTCAGTTGCTGCAGCTGGAGTTACCAGTCTCACTAGCATAATGTGAGTTTAAATCTTTACTTTTTAAAATTTTATTGAGAATAACTCCAGAAAGGAAATGTTGAGAATCCTATTCTCAGGTTTAACTTCTATATGGAATGTACCTGGAAGTAAACTATACTTATGTCATCCTTCATATCCAGCCTCTTTTTGTCCTCTAAGTTTGCCTCCTGCTAACAGTGTGAGAGACATTCATTTTCTCATATTTTCTGGTCTGGTTAATTATAAAATTCACATCAGCAATTCTTTTCTTTTGCTAGGGGAAATCTTGATCAAGATGATATCAACTTAAATACATCAGCTGTTCCTCAGTTTTTTCTCTTATTTTATATTCGTTGCTTTTTTAAAATATTGAAGTTTAAAGTATGGAAATATAAAATATTATAGAATAAAAGCATTATGGAATTTCTAGCTTATGTTAAGACTAAGAAGCTACAAGAAGCATGTCCTAAACCTCTCTACCCCCTCCCTCATTTTTCAGGAGTTAACTACTATTAAAGCAAAAGGAAGCATCATCAAATTTTAGATCCCTGTAATGCAAAAATCAGGGATAGCATCAAGAAGATTGTCAGTCTACCCTTAAGCAGAAAGTTCTGAGAAGCACAGAATAAAAATATAGGTCAGATTGCACAGAAAAGATAAGGGAAGTTGGCTAAACAGTACAAGTAGAAAATTTTTGATCAACTTTGTTTTTACTAAAAATGATGAGTCATGAAAACAAACTAGTAAATAGACTCTTTTCAGATTAAAAAACTTTAAAGAATATAATATTGAACAATTGTTCAAAAATCTCATGCTTATATTTTAAAAACAAGAATTTATTGAGAATACTGACATAAAATGATATTTTAGAGTAAAGCATATTAAGCTTTTTTTGGAAGAGGAGAGGTTTTGATTAATATAAAATGATTTTATTGTCTGAAGTCATTAACATACTAATGAACAGACTTCCTTATTGGTCCTAGCTTAGGATATGTACATTTACCAAAACTGGAAAATTCCTGTAGGATATGTTTCATAGTCATTGCAAATCCTGCTAAAAATATTCACCTTGCTCTAAAAAAAATCCCCAACTTTTATAGCTGGGAAATACTTTAAGATGTTTTGTGAACATTTTTCCAAATTTCAGAATTTCTTGTAACATTTGTAAGAAAAATTCCTTTGTATGTAGCTAAATCACTTGGATACATTCTCACCTCACAATCACTGGAAAAATACTGTTTCTTTTCGTGTACACATTAAGCGTTTCTTTAGAAATTCTCAGTCATAATGTAAGACAGGACTCCTTCTGGAAAGGGAGTCCTATCATCATTGCTCAATCGTAATAGACTAGCCATATGCCTGATTTGGCAAGAATAGTAAAAAAGTTTGTGGTTGTGCTTCAAAATTTCAAAGATTTACTTTCTATATTAAATTTTCCTGATTTCACACCATCGTCAGGGTTACAAGAACCTATGCACAGAAAAAAATGAGATTGGGCCTTATGACACTGCAGTGCCATCTAACATACATGGCTACTGTGGGATTATGATCAAAGTTTGCTCTCTGAGTCCCAGACACTTCTTTATTTTTTTTTCTTTTAAGTGATCAATGTATATTGCAAACATGAGTAAATAATGTTTTAAAGCTCTTTATGCATATGGATGATCTTTGTCTGGCTTATCTTTTTCCATAGTCTAGAGAGGTGTGAGAATGGAGCATAGTTGATGCTTACCTGCTATGTAAAACAAATTGCAAAACATAGTCACTTCCTGGGAGAGTGGTATGTTATACTCATTGCAGAACTCTTGTGAGTGTGTCCATTTTTAAGGTACCTGTTAATAAATAGAAGACAGTCACTAAATGGAAGATGTTTCTATAACAGAGAGAAAAAAAAAAAGAAATCCTTTCACTGTATGTTTATGGGTTTATGTGTTTGTGTTTTGTTGTTGATTTTGGTTTTGTTTTTTACTGTTAATGGATTTGTGATGACCCCTGAATAAAACCCTAGTTATTTAGAGCTCATCTAACCTGGGTCTGATTGAAGAAGCAACTGCTGTTACAGAAGCCACAGCATCCACCAAAAACAAACTGTAGGACATAATTTGTAAAAAGATTTTTAAGAAAGTAGTCAGTCCTTACCAGTAGACTATGTCTGAATGGACAGATCTAGAAAATTATACTTGATGTTGTGAATACATATTACATCTAGATAAGTTCTAAATGTATGAGAAGCGCTCATTCATTTAGACAATGAGTTGTGCTCTAGTCAAGTTCACTGCATGTGATTATACTGTGATTTTTCCCTGCTGGTGGAGAGTTGCAAATGGAACATGAACTAAAGAGAGCTCTGTGAGAGAAAACACATGGGTAGCCTGTGGAGGTGACTGTGTTTGTGAAACAAAGAAAGCTAGTTGGGGATCATGTGAGAGAGAAGGGGTTTGTACGTTCTTTAGCAGAAACAACTATTTTATATATATATATATATTTGTATATACATTTGTATATATATATATATATATATGTATTTGTGTAAAATATGGGAAACCAGGAAACCAGACAAGAGATTTGGATGCTACCAATAAATTATCAATTTGCCTTACTTGTTTATGCTAACAAAATTATAAACAGGAAATATTGAAATTATTTTGAAAAAAATATTACCTTATGAAAAAATCATAGCTCTCTTCCATAGTTTTGGATCTCTACTCAAGAACAAGTCTAATGGATTTTATGGAGTACAATAAAATATACATGGCTCAAATGGTAGTTCACGTCTGTAACACAGTTAAAAAATGCTGTTGGATATATGAACTTTTCACCTAAAATTAAAAATTATTTTCCAAGTTTTGTGCACATTGTTTCCCTGTTCTTCCTGAGACACTCTTTGTGGAGCTCTGGTTTGGCTTGAAAGAGCTTGCAAATAACAAGGATGTGGGAATAATGAATAATTCTACTAATTTATTATTCTTGATGAATAGTAAATTATTCTAATAACATTTACTATTCTATTCATTTATTACTGGTGAATAATTAGCCGGGAATGGCTTCTAAGAAGTTTTTCCAAAATTAGACTTTAATAGTTTTAGTGTGTTTATCTTCACATGTATGAAAATATCTTTGTAGCTCTCCCCACTTAACTGTTCCCACCTCCTCCCCCACTCAGACATGTATTTGCTTCCCAAAGTTACTGTATTGTTAAAAATGTTAATCTCCTCTCCCCAAATCCCAGACACTTCCTTCACATAGCTGAACTCCTATTTCAGGCAGAAACCCTCCCTCTAGTCAGATGCAACTTGTCTGGGGTAATGAGAAGTGTATGTAAGTGGGGGAAAGACCTGAATGAAGATCAAAGAATAGGTGTGTCTGTATGAGAATAGAGGTTATAGGTAAATGAAAGAAGGTGATTATGGAAAAATAAATATATGAGTAAAAGAGAGATGCAATGTCTGTGCAGGTGATATATCCAGTTGAGGCTTTAAATTTGATAGGGCTACAGAGGGACCAGCAATTTGCCTCTATGCAGTGCAGTCAGTCATACTATCTTGATTTTGATCAGTACATATTTGGGGCCACAGTGTTCGTCATTACTAGATTTCACTGTGTTTTGAACTCTTGACTTCCTTTGTTGATCTCTCCTGATATTTCAAATCTCTCAATTTGAAAAAGTAGTTGTAGCCATGGTAAATCTACAAATGTCCTTTCTCATTGTCAGGGCAGGAAGAGCTGGACTGTGTCTTACTGTTTTTCTTTAGAATTGTCATGGCGGACTGCTGTTCAGACTGATGCTACTTACCCAAACTGAATATTCCAGTCTTTATGATTTGCGTGCCTGAATTCTATATTCTTCCAGAATTAGTATTTCATATTCTCCAGTTTCCTTTCCTTCCGTTCATGTTAAGAACTAACTTTCCCTCTCTATCTTTACAGAATGAGTACAGATTATATGAAAGATGTAACGTATACAGTTCACTAAATATCAAACCGAATAATACATATGAAAACATAATGTTACCTTACATCCAGTCTGTCTTCTTATCCAAAGTATTTTCAATTAACTGTATAATTATTATTGATATAAGTTGTGTAGATGTGGCTTAGTGCATGACCACTTGTATATTTAAATAGTATTTGTCTTTGGAGCCCACTCAATTCCCATCCAGTTTGGTATATAAACGTCTATTGCTTCTTTTAATTCTTGGTGTCTATGCTATAAATTCAAGCTAAACTCTTGCAGCAGCTATGAATATTAACATCATGCTGTTGAATTTTGGAGACCAAGAGTAGTAAGCCCAGAGAGCTATGGCACTACCTTGTGCCTGGCTCTGTCTAATATTATATCTTGTCTCTGTATGACCTGTAGAAAGTACATAGGGAGAGAGATGAGAAACCAGTAAAAGCAAAGAATATTCATTCTTCTTATTTATATTCCTGGCTTACAGCAAACAATGGTTTGATTTAACCATCAAATATAGAATTACAGTGTTTACTATCCAACCATTTCAGTGAGTACATTCTTAAGCACCCACAGAGCATTAAAAAAACTTCCCTCAGGTGCTGCCCTAGGAGAATCATGAAGTTTCATCTGCCTTGGCTTTCCCAGGATCTCTGGACTTTGTCAGGTACTTCTCAAGAAGCACACCCTGTGAATGTGTGTTCCTGATTCAGCCTGGTTAAAAATACCTGAGAAGAAAAAGCCAGACTGTTACTGAAACTCATCATGGCATAATTTTTCGTGAGGGTCAAAAAAGAAAAAAAAAAATCTTATGAAAAAGGCAAGTCTGAAAAATTATATTAATGACCAAGATCTGGTCCATTTCTTTTTAAATATTGCTGTAGAAAAATACATAATGAAAAATAGATAACTTAGTATTAATAATACCCTTTTTACTAGGATCTCACATACCCCATTTCAGAGCACTTTGACTCATTCCCTTATTGGAACTGCATAGATAAAAAAAATAAAAAAAATATTAAGAATAAAATTAAATTTTACTGGGATAAGTACTTATTTTATCTTATCTGCAAAACTGAGGATAGAATGTGTAATATGAATTACAAAGCAAGGAACAGTATCTACATTGGCAAATCTTGTTGGTGGGAGCATTTCTTTGCCCCTGCACCCATACTGCATATCTTACTTGTTTGCACGTACATCCTCTACATTCTAAGAGTTGCTTTAGGCTGTAGAGTGAGAAAAATAAGTTAACAAGTCAAAGGTTGTAATGCTTCCAACCCTTTGTCTGGGCAGGTTGATAAAGATGGTGAGAGATGTGTTGATTTTATTTGTAAAATGTAAAATGAAAAATGTTCTTGAGATGATAAGTGAAAGGAATCCTATACGCAGTCCTGTCACTACTGAATAAAACCAGTTAGAGCAGGGCAAATGTCTTTTTTGACATTGCAAAAGAAAAAAAAATGAGACAGATTGAAAATAGATTGCACTTATCTAATATCACTAATGAAACCACAGTGATGTCAGTTCTGATCAAGCTGTAATCGGAGTTGCTGATTGTATGATAACAGGCTTCCTTTTTACGTGTTTTCTACATGTTTGCAGTGGAAAAGTCCATAAATGATTAACTGGGGGTGAGTGGAAATAGTGAAGAAAAATATAACTTTGCCACAATAACAACAAATGAGAGAAGGAGAGATCTTTAGAATGAATGCAGATGGAAGGAGGAGAAGAGAATTCTGAGTATTATTAAACATGTGAAAGAAGACTCATTTACTTTATAAGAAGTAGATCACTCTCACAGACACATTCACAACTTTGTGGTCATTGAAATTTGCGTAATTGCTATTAATCAGTTCACCACAGATTATCATAGCTATTTCTTCGGAAATGACACTTGAATTTAAACCTAAGATTAAAAGGGAAAGCAGTACAAATATGATTTAAACAATAAAAAAATCTACAATCTTTTATAACAAGGTTACTTAAATCTCTTTGGACCATCTTCTGCCTTTACTGACAGCAAGTAGGACCTTAGTAAAAAGTCAGTGAGGTCAGAATCACAGCATCATAGAATCACTGAATCACTGTGCTTGGAAAAGACCTTTAAGGTCATCCAGGCCAATAGTTCACCTATCACCAATGTTTTCCACTAAACCATGTCCCCCAGTAGAACATCTAAATGCTTCTTGAACACCTACCTCGAGGGTTGGTGACTCCAACACCTCCCTGAGCAGCCCATTCCAGCATCTGGCCACACTTTAGAAGTATTTCCTAGCATCCTCATTGTTTAATGTTTAATTTGGCTGTGGTTATCGCATTTTTTATGTTCTCTTGAAGCCATCAATTAGACCAGACATCAACAGATAGATGCTTCCTTTCTATGGAAGAATTTTTTTCCTACTACTCCTCACAGCTACTTTGCAAAGAAGTAATGGTCAATGAAATGTCACTTTGTCTTTTTGCAGTTATTGAGCTATCTGAGGTGGCTGTAAGTCAATGAAATGAGACAGTCATCTCCAGATGTCTTCTCCAAAGTGAACAAATTTTCATTGTAGTTCATGGAAAACCTATGGAATGAAGTGTTTGAGAGGAATTCATTTGTGAGCATGTGAATGTATACTTATACATATACAAACATTTGTGGAAAAAAAATTATCTATGCTTCTAATGTACTTTTATTACATTTATTATTTGTATTATATTATAATACTATTATGAAATTTACACCAATTTATAGGAGTAAGATTTCTCAAAATGGATAATTCTGTGTGTTCCTTTTTATATTCTGTACAAGAGTGGGATATGTGAATTATCTAAAATAAATTATGAAATATGAACTGATGCCTCAGGGCAAATATGAGATATATATGTAAAATTTTTTAAGATGTTTTCTTTTAGAATGAAAGGCTAAAAAAACATTAAGTTCTTTCTGATGGCCATTTTTTGTAACTTTTTCCTATCAAAAACTTTGATGGAAATTATATCATCTTACTACCCAGTAATAAATTCTTCCCAAAACAACAGAAAGACAAAAAAAAAGCAGAACTTAATTTGTAGATTTTTTTTCTCTATAGTCTTTATAGACTTCTTTCTAGACATTAAAGCCTAAATGAAAGATATTTTAGAGAACTTGTCCAATTAAATTAGAAGAGGTCCTCTCACACTTTTTTTCCCTAAAAGAAGGGAAAGTAATATTTTAAAGTGATTAAGAATTGAGTAGCAGTAAACTCTTCATTAAACTTTCAAACATGATAACAGAACTCTGAGCTCAATAAAAAAAAAGAAAAAAAAATATTACAGTAGCCATTACATCTTTATTGACATTTATTTCTATATTTAATTTATAGAAAATAAATATACTAGCAGTAATTTTTGTGAGCACTTTTCTGCCTAGCTCACACATTATCTTCCTTATGTTAATTAGTCTCAGTAATTATTATTGTTCTGTGTTTGGGATGATAGTGTTCAACAAGCCCTTAGACTGTATGTGCCGGTGCTGTCTCCTGTATAGAAAAAGATATACAGCTTCTTTCTCGTTTGTGGAATTCTTCATGTAAGGCCACCTCATCATATTTTTTCTTTTTGTAGAGGATTTTGATGTGTTATTAAGGAGAGAGTATTTGTTTGAAAAAAATTGTTGATTTCTAATATCATGTTAATGAGAAGATTTTAAGCCCCACAGTATCCATTTTTCAGATGATAAAAGAAGCTATGGAGATGCACTGGCAAGATGAGGAAGAAGTGACAAATAAATAATTGGCAAATGAAAACTGATTCAGGGATTACATAGATGCATAATTTGACCCAAGGCTAGGCTCAGAGATACAAAATTAATTAAATGAGAAATTTCAGATTGGGAAAAAATGGAAATTCATCACCTTCTCAAGCTTTTCAGAATACAGAGAAGAGTGTGTTTGCTGATTTAAAGTTGCCCAGAGAAATGAAAAGATGTTGGTAGGGAGTTGTAGATCTTGGGGACTTTGCTGCCACTGAGAGGCAGGGATAGCAGAAACAACTACTATTGTGTCAAGTGGCTTTGTATGCAGAGTTATCTGATTTGTCCTGGTAACAAGTAGAACTATAATTTGATAAGCACAATATTTAATGCTGAGACATGACAGACAGCGGGGAGGAGACAGTTGAAAAGTGTCTCAGAAAGTGATGTGTCTTATCTGGTTTCTTTTTTTTAAACAGCTTTACTAATACATTTATTTTTAATTTCTGTCGTTATTATTAAGAAGTGACTAAGACGTTATAACAAGAAGATTGTTTTCAAGTTAGTTAACGATATTAATTGTATGATGTATTAAAGATAGAAATATTCTTAAGTATGGAAAATCTTTAAATTTTATAAATCCAGATTCTTTACCACCAATAATTTGTTTCTCAGTGTTTCACATTTTTAAGGTTCTTTATTAAAATTCATAACCCCTACTAAATCTTTGGCAAGTAAACATACCGCTATTTCTAGATTTTTCAGTATAGTAGCTAGTCAACTAAATCTATGGACTTTCAGATACAGTTTTTAAACAGAATTTTTGTGCATTTTGAAAATCTGCATTTCCCTGTTCTTCTGATAGTAAGTCTTGATAGCTTCTTCTTCTGCTGTGTTTGCTTTTTATTCTGTGACTTTCATTCTTTATGTATTTTGTTTATTTTTGAAACACATACTCAGTAAATTAATACCGAGAATATCTAGAGCATTAACTGGGGATGCTCAGGACAGAAAACAGTATTCTATTGTAAAATTGATTACATTTTCAGGAAAAGTTGTATTTCCTGAAAGTAAAGCATTTTATTTACAATATTTTTCTGCTTCAGTATACTCTGTAAGCAAGAGAATTCTCTCTTCGTGTAACTAATCATAATGGAGATTTGTTCTCAGAGTATATGCTTCATATTTTATTTATAGCAAATCCTAATAACAGTAGACCAATTCCCATTGGTTTTCCATATTTCTACCATTGTGATCAAGCTATGTATGTTTATTTGTACAATATCAAGTGCGTTGCTTGAATTTTATGAAGTCTTTCAGATAATTTTAAGTATTTAGGAGGGCTGCTACAGAAGCACCTACTATTTTATTATGTTGGCACACAAAATCAGAGGCAGATGTTGGAGGAATGGCAGCAGAGGTTGAACTTTCCTGCCAGAAAGACCAAGAATTGAGAAGCAGTGGTGATTCTAAATACTTAGTGACTACAATAGGCATTTGGTAGTTATTTCAGATTTATGTTGATGCAGGCTATCCCCACATTATAGTGGGTAAAAATATACTAAGTTTTGTTTTATACATGTTTCCACTGTGTTCATAGGAGAAATCGGGAGAAGCAGTGGTTGCAACAGGTAAAGACATTAGGACATAGAGATATGTGTTATTCACTGGTGCCTCTCACATATAGGAAAACAATTTAGTTTAAAATTAGACTGGAAGATTTTGCAGAATATGAGCTAATTATATTATCTGAATGCCTGCTATTCTTTTAAAAATGGTTACAAACATAAAGTGGAATAATAGTCCTGAAATTACATTTAAGGCTGTACTAGCAGTACAAACATAAGGCCATTTTCCCTTTGTAGTGCTCCCTTATTTCTGTGATAGGTACCCAATATGAAGGATATTCCACAGCTAGTGCAGAAAGTTTGAGAATATATGTGGGCAGCCCTACTCTGAATGTTCTGTGTGGTAGCATTTTGCAGAAAACTCCAGTGCAGTGCAACTTGAGCATTATGTAGAGCACTCTAGCATGTGTTCAGTGAGGCTGGCTGCACATAAGCAGAAACTCTTTGTGTTTTGTAGGATACCCATTGTCAACTCCAGGGTACACCAGTTTCCTCATTCAGAGAGAGGAGCAGCAAAAACAATTGAAAATACCATGTTTAATTTCAGATTTATCACACCGGTGTTAGTAATGATTCCATGTGAATTAGATTTTAACTCTTCTATTGCACAAACCATTGCAGTCTCAGCATTTGCCACTCCATGGTCCTTATGAGAAAGTAAATTAATGCAATCACAGCTGAGTGTTGCACATTGGATACAATCTCAGCAAGAGACATTGTGTCATGAATAATAAGAGCCACACCCTTCAGTAGAGAATCTCGACCACCCAGTGAAGCTGTGTTGGTTTATAAGAGATGATAAATCAAGTCTCCAATTTTACAGGACTCGATTATTTACAGGACTTGCATTTGGAATAAGTGCCATTAAACTAATATATGAAGCAAATATTTGCAGCCCAAACCTAAATTTTGATGCATATTCACAAAGTAAAATATTTCTTTCTCAAAATTAAAACTGCTATAGCTCTCACTTCTTGCTGATGTCAGTTAAATAGCTTTAATTTTCCTCTTCCCCCTGTCTAAAACTTAATGTTCTGCTTTAAATTTCCATTTCTGTAAAGTTTGTCCACCATATCTAGTAACTTCAATGCTTTGGTTTCTAATGCCTCACACTTGAATCTTTGTACCCTTAAAAATCTTTTTTTTGCCTTCCATAACTTAGCTTTAATGTCTATTAGATGCTAACAGATTGAATTCTAGTTTACTACTAAAGAAGATAGACTTTTTAGAGAAATCCCTAATTTTATAACAAGAATATTTAATAAAAATATTTGTTTTTATGAACATTTTTATTCTTTAAGTTTATTAAAATATATCATAGTTTTATGTTTTTCTTCTAAACACTGGAAGCAGAGAAGAAAATCAAAAATTATTCTCATTTTATTAAGTAGAAAATTTGAAATGGAAGGCAATTTGGATTAAATGACTGTACAGAGATTACCTTAGTCAAAGTCCAGCATTTGTCTTAGGATATGGTATCTCCAACAACAAATAAAGATGGAGATTTTGCTCAGAGATTCATCAATATTTTGTAATAATTTATCTTCATCATTCATAATACTAACATTCTATTTATGCCTTTGAGGTCATCTGAGCATACTATGCTGTCCAGGATCATTCTGATCATGATACTGTTTTGGATAAGGCAGTTACTTTATTTTGCTCTACTTATGGCCTAAGCCTATCTCTAATCTTATGTAATGTAGTCTGGGCAGTAGAAGGGAATATGGGTCTCTTTTCTTTGGGGTAAGAATCCATTTTTTGAAATGCATCTTTTAGCAATTGCCTGAAGATCATTTCCAGATATACCATTTGCCTTAAAGCAAAAAAATACAGTAAGATATGAGTAAGAGTAGCCTGAATCAGCCAGCTTTATACTGAATTGCACTATTGGAAATTTTCATAGATCGTTCATTGCAGGAGATGGTTTCTGAATGTGACTGAAGAACATGTCAAATGAATAGTTTTTCTCTTTCAATATGGAGTTAAATTTTAACACAATGATCAGCCTAATATATTTTGAAAACTTAATTAAGTATTAGAAAATGCTCACTGAACTATTATATTGATATTTTTAGTAGTATTTTACAACTCACCTGCATGTCTCAAAATGGGTGCTTTATTATCCAAATCTTCCTTTGTGAAACATTGCCTACGGAA
This sequence comes from Chrysolophus pictus, assembly GCA_037305975.1. NCBI lineage: Eukaryota > Metazoa > Chordata > Aves > Galliformes > Phasianidae > Chrysolophus > Chrysolophus pictus. The sequence continues at coordinate 35,039,837 of JAYKPI010000006.1, forward strand.
TGTGCTGTCACAGAACAATCTAAGCAGAGTGTGGCTTACTATTTCCATAACATCTGTCTTTTCTACTATAGAACAGACTAACAATTATGTCTTTAAAAAAAAAAGGAAAAAAGAAAAGGAAAAAAAACCCCAAAACACAGCTTAGACAGCAGTAGTTAGCTATGCTACATGTATGTCAGAGGAAAAGGTCTCTCCCACAGTGCAGCTGGTAGAGTTCATACTTTCCTTCTCATTGTACAAGAGAATGCTATATTATTTCTATTACAAAATGATTGTCTGAGGGTGAAAAAAGAGATATCAGACTTCCCCACCCTCCTCTTTCCATGAATGCAGTGCTTTTCAATTGTGTTAAGCACTATAGCAGAAGAATTTTTTAAATTAGTGTTTTGTTTTAGCAATGGTTGCTGATGTGTACATGTAATACAGTTTTAATCAAATCCCAAATGCTGAAGACCTTTCAGCAGTATCTTAGGCAGCACTGTGCAATGCTTATTCCACTTGAAGTGGCCACTAGGGAGGTACAATTAGCTGTTCCCATGGAGAAGTTTGTTATACTAATAAATAATAAGTAGTGTAGGTAGAGATGGAATCAATTAAAGATATTTTTGACCATCTAATGGTTTATGGGAATACTAAATAATTGACGACAAGTTTTGACTATGTGTTCCATAAGAACGTTTTATTGTAACTAAAGTGTGACCACAGAACAAGGAATGACTGTAATGACAGACGTAAAGGTTAACAACTTACACCTCTTTCTTAAACATCACTGCTCGTAATGTTCACCATTAACCCTTTCTAAAGAGTTAAAATGTAGTCATAAATACATTTTTACTGCATGTTGAAGCTACTGCAGCAAAGTTCATTTACCTTTTTCAAAAAAAAACCAAAAAGATATTTGAAATGTTAAGAATGTGAATAGTTAGTGCTGTCTATATTTTCATGTGTTTGCTTGAATAACTAAGAATTTATTCTGTTACTTAAGATTGATTTGACAAACATATTCACACTATAGCTTAATCATTCTTATTTGTCTGAAATAAAAATGTTGACATAGATTCAAACCAAAATCAGCTCTAGCTATCCCCTTCGGGGGGAAAAAAAGGATTTGTTCAGTAGTATTTGCAAAAGGCAAATTTCAGTAGAAATAAGACATACTAGTTCTTTAAGTCTTATTTATTCAATTCTATCAACAGCTGTTTTCTTAAAAATATCCTTACCATTTTACAATTCATGGATGACATAGATTCTGCGTCATAGTTTTTATATCACCTTTTCCTCTTCTTAAGTGAAGAGAATTTAATGGAAAAACAATTGTAACAGATATTTGAAGTCAGAAAGCAAAACAATCTGTAGGACAGAAGTTAAAATGAAAATATGCACTATACAAAAATTACAGTTCCTAATACACTTTGGTACACTTCGGACTATGTTGAAGAGACAGAAAAATCTGATAGTTGGTAATGCTATTCCTTTTTTTTTTTTTTCTTTTTTCAATTAGGATAATGATAATAATAATAATAGTATCTTAGAGTATGATGGCAGTAAAAGTGGATTGCCTGTTATTATGACCTTCAATGTCATACAATATGATCACTCAGTAACTGATAATGTATTGAATGAAATCATGCTTTCAATATTAATAGAAGAAATTCTTTTTCTATTCGATCTGTGAATGGATGTATCTGCTAATGAATATTACTTTCACCCTTAAAAAAGCATTTAAATTGTTAATGTTATTAGCAAACTTCAGAAGAAGGAACAGAAAGATACAAATTCAAATTCTTTATTTATCCAGGATGAAGTAAATACTATGTACAAACCAAAGAAAGCTAGAATGGTTTAGGTTACATGAAAGTATTGGTTAATATCAAATAAAAGTTGTTTTTTTTCAGAAAAAAATTATGCAGGAAGAATACAGATGCCATTAATCACAGAATAACAGAACTGTAGGGGTTGGAAAGGACTTCTGGAGGTCATCTAGTCTGAAGCTCTGTTTAAAGCATGTTCCCTAGAGCAGGTTACACAGGATAGTGTTCAGGAGGGTGTTCTCCAGAGAAGGAGAATCTCCAGAGGAGACTCCACAATCTCTCTAGGCAGTTTGTTCCTGTGCTCTGACATCCTCAAAGTAAAGAAGTTATTTCTTATGTTCAGATGAAACTTCTTTTGTTCCAGTTTGTGCCTGTTGCTCCTTGTCCTGTCACTGAACACCACCAAAAAAAGTCTAGCTTCATCCTTCTGACTCCTGTCCTTTAGATATTTATATGCATTTGTAAGATCCCACCTGTTTTCTCCAGGCTGAACAGTCCCAGGTCTCAGCCTTTCCTCATAAGGGAGATGCTTCAGATTTCTCATCAACTTCACAGCCATCTGCTGGCCTTGCTCCAGTAGTTCCTTGTCTTTCTTGAACTGGAGAGCCTGGAACTAGACACAGCACTCCAAATGTGGCCTTACCAGGACAGAGTAGAGGAGAACGATAACCTCCCTTGACCTGCTGGCCACACTCTTTTTAATGCACTCCAGGATGCCACTAGACTTCTTAGGCACACAGGCACACTGCTGGTTCATGGTCAACCTGTTCTCCACCAGGACATCTAGATTCTTCTCCGCAGAGCTCCCTTGCTCTACTAACTGGTACTGATGCATATAGTTATTATGTAGTTATTCCTTCCTGGGTGTAGGACTCAACACTTGCCTTTGTTAATCTTCACTAGGTTCTTCTTCACCCAACTCTCCAGCCAGTCAGGTCTTGCTGAATGGCATCAGTCTTTTGGTGTGTCAAATACTCCTCCCAGCTGTGAGTCCTCAGCAAACTTGCTGAGGGTGCATTCTATTCCTTCATCCAGGTCACTGACAAAGATATTGAACAAGACCAGATCCAGCACCGATCCCTGTTGAACACTGCTAACTACAAGCCTTCAGCTAGACTCTGTGCTGCTGATAACAGCCCTCTGATCTCTGCCAGTCAGCCAGCCAGTTCTCAGTTTACCTCACTGTCCATTCATCTTACCATACTTCCTAAGCTTACCTATGAAGATATAATGGGAGACAGTACCAAAAGCCTTCCTGAAGTCAAAGTAGACTCAGGGAAACTGTATTTTGTGATTCTACTCAGTGTGTTAAAGGAGGACTCTTCAAAAGATAAGCTGAATTGGAACAGCATTAAATTCCCTACGTCTTTGTAGTCAACATTTTATTGGCTTGTGGAAATGTGATCATAACATGTACTTCTTTAGGCAAATCTTCCCCAAACAGATCCCACAAGTCACTTCTTGATGAAAGCTCATTTTCTATTTGGTTTTTGATCCCTTTTCTATTTTACTATAAAATTAATCAATGTTTTGTAGAAAAGAGAGAATGAAACTTTCCACTTCATACTCAGAAGCATGCTTTGTTCTTTTCCTCTTTTGTGTCTACACATAAGCCCTACTGTCCCACATTTATTACTTCCCACCAGTATGATCTATTTTGTGATGAACAGTTTGAGTTCTAGTGCCCTTAAGCTGATTTGGGCTTCCGTGAACACAGAACTCGAGAATTTCAGTTCATCCATCTTGAAAAGATCTTGTTATTGATCCTGCAGGTTTCTAGATTTTTTCTGACTGCTGTCAAACTTCCTCCTGGCTGAATCATTTTGATGCAGTCATTAGAAGAACAGTTGCAGCAGATTTATTGCATTAACACTAAACTGTGCTTTATTTCTCTTCATTCCTATCTAGGTTATTTATTCTGGCTTCATATTGTGCATGAGAAGATAGTGTTGCTATTCTCCATAATTTGTCATGTAACTTAATTCAGAATTTATATACGGCAACTCTGATAGTAAGAAGTATAAGAAAAGACCAAGTACCTAAAATAATTATCACACCACTTACAGCTTACCTTTAGAATGAACGTGCAAGTATTTGTCTTCGAGAGAACTGCTAGTCTGTTTCTCAGTGTGAGAATCCTTCTTTGTTTTTTGGCTCAAAGCTTGCTTCCTGAGGTATTTCTTGTGATAAGACCCTGATTGATTTGTTGAGGAGGCAAGTGATGGGTGCTACCGTGTGACAATTGACATCCCTCTGGGGAGATTTGAAAGCCCCTTCCTCCAGAGTTGCTTACCTCTGGAAGAGAGTGCTCAGGAGTGTTTACTGGCAGAAGATCTGGCCTGTGACTAAATAGCTCCAGCCTGGTATGGGAAAATTGGGGAATGATACCATCGTGTCCTGTGAAAAACAGGATGCAGATGGGCATCCCTGCTCCCTCTTATCTGCTGGCAAGGCCCGGAAGGTGGGAACAAAGGAATTTCTGGTGAGATCCCAGACCCCGAAGCTGCCACTCCAAGGAGAGCTGACTCAACCACTTTGGATTTGAGTTGTCACTCCAAAGACAGCTGACTTGACCACTTTGAAAGCATTGAAAAGGGGCCATCATCACCATGGTCACCGTCGTTGTCACCATCATCGTTGTCAACAGAACAACAATGCCCAACGATCCACCACTACTGAAGTTCAAAGGCTGAACCACGAACCATGCTGGATCCATGGTAGTGACTATGACCCTCTTGCTTCTTATAAAGACTCCTTGCTTCTTCTTTCCTACCTTTTCTATCGCCCTCCTTTCCTTTCCCATTACCCTAATTCATAATAGCGTCCGTCCTCCTCTTCCCCATCTCCCTAATTAAGATCTGTAATAAACTGGTTGGACCAACATTTTAACCATTGTTTCTTAATCTCACGCTGGGTACACAGATATTAAAAGAACCTCATCTCCCTCCTATAAATCGGAGCGAGACACTCAGGAGCCAAGAGAAGAATCAGAAACAATGCTGATGCTATTTGATACAGCTGATTAAAACCTGGAGGGACAGTGTTCAGAGCTTGTTGATGAATCATTTCAAGATTCTTCATGGTTGTACCATAAAAAATCTGTTTTTCTTCTTAAAATAGTGTTTAATCAATTTTTAAACTCTCAGTGAACATTCAAATTGTTGAATTCATGGAAGGAGATATTTGTAGAAAGGCATTTTGAAGTTAAGGAGTCTAGAGAGAAGTTTACAATTTAAAATTGGTATGAGTGGGTTTTATCACAACAAATGTAGCTCCAAGTATTCATTTGGGATATACAAACAAATCTACTTGAAAGTGCTCAGTTGAGAAAAAAATCCAAGTGCTTGAATATATAAAACTTATACTTAAAAACATGAGCAAGTTATAGTCTAGGAAACGTGACTCCATTTTTATGTAACAAATCCAGATGAATAGATTACTAAAAAAAAACAAATAAGCAAATAAGAACAAAAAACAAAAACAACAAAAACCACCACCAACAACAAACCCTGTCGTTTTTGAGAATCTATGGCTCATAACGAGATGATAAAGTAGTTAAGCGATTATTCAGATCATTGTTATACAAATATGCCAATAAAATTATGCTTCCAATTAAAACTACCTCTGTCAAAGCAATTAGAATGTTTAGAGAGGTATTGGTTATAATCCAGAAAAAATGTACGATTGAGGAAACAAAATAGATGTGAGTTTAGATTGAGCTAACCTATTTAATTTATTAATTGCAAAGTCACAATCAGTAGAACTTTAAGACTGCCTGGACCTCGAGCTGTAGCTCATCTTCCAAGAAGTATCCTGTGTCTCCATCTGCTGGTCAGTGGTATAACCCTCTGCCTTTCAGGAGCAAAGGTGTAGGAATCAAAGCCCAGATGGCTTTTGATCTCTCTTTTGTCCTTAACGGGCATTTCATTTGAAACATGCTATTCCCGTTACTAAAAGAACTTTAAAATTGACTGTAAGCAAACGGACATAGTTTACAGAATGAGTAAAATCTTTTCTAACATTCTTTTAAAATATAGATTGTTAGTGTCTCCATTTTCCCTTCAAAATGGATTAGATTTATGCCATTGGGAAAAAAAATAATGGAAGTCAAATGGAATTCAAAAATGGAGAAAATTGCAGAATTTTATTTCAGTAAAATCATTAAGAAGACAAAGTGCTCAAAAGGTATGAGTGATAGTCAACAATTCAGGAAGATTAGGCAAATCAAATATTTATCCAAAATGTGATAATTTCATGAGAGATATTTGTGTTAATTAAGACACTAGGTAGAGCTACAAATAAGAAAAGATCTGTAAATGTATCCTCTCCATAGCATGAGCTTGTTCCAAGAGACAACTGCAAGTCTTTCTTCTTAAAGAATGTGGTTTGTCTTTCGATTGGTTTAGTTCAACAAGAGAAAAAAAGTTTCAGATTTAACTATGTCTGTTTAGATTTTCTCAGTCAATGAGAGAATTTTTGATTTCATAGAAAACCCAGTCATATTATTTCCTTCATTCACGCTGAAAAATGTGTATGTTTAAGATGTTTGCTAGAGAAAAAGTTATAAGTTGAAATTCCTGCTTAATACCTCTGATTGTGAGCAGGAATTCAGGTCTACTTCTTGAGCAACTTTCAGAAATGTTTTGTAATAACACAGAGTTAACCTGGTTTAATCAGGTTTCTTTCTGAATAACAGAACAATTTCATAGAGGAGATTTTATCCCTGTAGTTAGCTATCTATACAATCTAGGGATAAAGGAGACCCCTGCTTTTATTTCTGTTTCATATAGAACAGATGAAACTTCCATGTCCGTCCCTTTCATCACAGCTGTCAGTCACAATTATGATACTTTTCAATCACTGTTATTGGCAGAATTTGGAAGAAATTCCCTTTTAACCCTTTTTTATGTCTGTGTAATATAAAATCCAATCTGAGTTCTTCATGAAATGGGATTCTGATTGTTATTGCTACATATCAATCAGAAGATTTCATTCATTCATGAGTTTCTCTTGTACAGTAGTTAAAAAAGAACCAAAAAAAACTAGAGAAATGTTGGTATACTATTTTTCAGATGTATGGCAAGTATGTTAACTAGGAATTATTAATAAAGGTTATAGGCATGGTAATGCTTGTTCTGTAGTGAATGTGAATGACAATTAGTGATCTGATTGAGTTTAAAATCTAAGGCAGAAATCTTAATGTTGATTTTTCTTATATTCTTCTGATTTACTTATGTGCCAGGCCTTGATGTCAGAATCACTTTCTGGATCAGATCCCAGCTGGCATAAGAAATGTAGCTTTGTATAATTTTACATTTATTGCAAAAAAAAACAATTTATTGCAATAAAAGTGCTGTAAGACATAGTGAAAATCAAAAGCTGTCATGAAAGTTTACTGAGTAATTCTCAGTACAAATCTCAGCTGAAGTGGTAATGAACTAAAATGTCCGATTTAGTGCTGCTGGAGATTTAAACCATGAAAGCTACTGCAGTTTCTCATAGCTATGACATTAAGATACAAAGCAGATGCATCTGTAGTGACGCTGCTAACAGTGATTTCAACTCTGCCACAGTTGTGTAATCCTAGCAAAATTACATTTCTGCTTATTAAAAGAGTGGGATACCTGAAGTGAAATTAACACTGTTTTGACTAAATTGTATGTTTCGGTGTCTTTTTTTTTTATATATATATTAAATATGTAATTGAAATACTTTATGTTCTGTTCATCACTGCATTGAAAACACAGAATGAACTTCTCTAGGCTGTGAAACTCTTACTGGCATTGAAACTATATTCGCAGCATATTATCTTAGGCTATTTTTTAATATAAGGAAATTGCCATCAAATCATGGTTAATCTGAACTAAATTAGATTATAATCGAGTCCTTATGAATGGGAATTTAAAATTATTTGGTATTTTTATAGGGTAACAATACATTATTAGGATATTAAAAGTAGATGACAATGGTATTATAAGAGTACATCTTGTGTTTATCACTTTATGCAGAGTTAACTCTATTCATTTTCTGTTTGCACATCTTTCCAGTATCTCTTGTTGTAATAGACTGCAGAAGCATCACTACTTTAAGGGCTTTTCAGCTTTAAAAATGCATCACACATTAAGATATAACTTAAAAAAAGGAGTCTGTCCAAAGCCTTTTGAAGGCAATTGAAAGACGGTAACTTCAATGAGCTTCGGATGGGGCTCATAATGTGCTTGTTGCAAAGTAACAGCTGTGCAGGCCTTTGTTTTCTGGAGAATCAAAAGTCTTACATTTGATGGTTGGGATACAGCGAAAAGCAAAAAAGAAGAAAAATGGAGGCAAAGTAATACATAGTATTTAAAAATGGAAATGAATGCTGTTTGTCTTAATTAGGAGATGCATCATAAGCCTTTGGCTTTCATTATTCAGCTGAAAACATTTAAACAAAAAGCATCTGAAGAGGTCAGGTTGTTTCTCTGAAGTTTTGGCAGAAGGGCATATGAGCAATGTCTTGCAACATCTTCACAGCACTTTGATATATGAATAAAGAAAAATGGCAAATTTAGCTGATTTTTTTTTTTTTCTATAACATATACATTTGGGGTATGTTTTTCACTTAAAACAGTTTACAACAGAATAAAGTGCCAATGACTCAGAACTCAATTTCTTGGGGAGGTGAAATGCAAGTACTTTTTCATGTCATATATGATTACGTATTTGGTAACCTTTAAAAACAGTTAGCATAGGCAAAGATTGGCATAATGCAGTCAATTCTAAGCAGTGAGTAGAAATAAATGTGAGAAATCAACATTAAATCTATTTGAATAGCTAAATAGATTTGCCAAGTGATGTTGACTAAAAGTTTGTGTGCATATATATATGTATATATGCACTTTAAAAACATATAGTATAATTGCACAAAGGTCAACTGCCACCTGACCTTCATTTGCTTTTTCCTTAGTTAAGCTTTTTAATTGCAGAACCACACAACATTTAATTTAATTATTGTCTTGCAGTAAGTCTTCACTATTTCTGTTTTGCTGTATGCATGAGGTACTGCTGAAGAGGTAAAGGCAGTGGCAAATTCAGCTGTTCAGCTGAATTTGGCCTGTTGGTATAAATGTGAGTTGAATAGGATTAAGAAGGAAAGGCATAGAAAGGAAAGGAAGAAAGACTGATGCACTGAGACTACTCTCTTCCCATCAAAGAGAACGCATTTTATAGTTCCATCATAAGAGGCTATTTTTACCCTCAGTACTCTAAATGAAGAATAGTTCCAAAAACTCCTTGCTGTAAACCTGTGAAATATCTTTATCAGAAGAATTTTACCTGTAGTCAGCATGTACCAATTTATTCTGACATCAGTCTAATACTCAAACTTAATGTTCACCACTGCTGACAGCATTTACTGACTGCAATATATACCCTTTGTTAACCTTTGTTTTAATAGAATAAGCAGGGCAATTCTCTTTAGCATTCTTGCATATCTCTTGCTTATTATATAGCTGCTTGCTGAATCTTTTGTAGTTTGAGTTCCTTCTTCTTTATTTTAGTAGGCATAATATATAGTATTCCAGATAAGGTCTTACCACTGTGTAATCACTATATCTTCTGGGAACACCTCAGCTTTACATTTAGATATTCTTGGCTGCACTACAGCAGCTGTACATTAACTGCAGAGCACTCATGCCTGGTAGTACACCACAGGGTCCTGGACTCCCTACTATTATGACCAAGCGAGTATCCAGTTTGAGCTCAGTTTAGTCACAGCTGGTGGCAGTGATGATACTGACAGATCTGAGGACTGAGAACAACTGTTGCTACCGTGTTATCAACTTGTACAGAAACTGCACTTTCAGATAAATGCTTCTACCCTTATGACTGTGAATAAAATCTTCTAGATAGTAGCTATAAGAACAAACATGCTGCAGAGAAGAGTGTGTAATACACTGATAATTGTTTAGTCAAATGCTAGAAGAAATTAGGTGAGAAAACACATATATTTCAGAGTCCTAGAGGTTTTGGACATTGAAATTTCAAGGGGAAAAAAAAAAGCCAAAATTTTGCTGCCAGTCCTGGATTAAATGTCAGTATTTCTGGGAAGCCTCATACAAATATGGCATAATGGCCTCAAGCCATTTAAACATCTGAAGAACTCAGTTTTAATTTGCATCTGGGTTGAACTAAATAATTCTTGGATCTGTGATCTTTTCAGTGTACTCATGTGGAGTATTGTTATTCAATCAAATGAATGATCCCAATGGGATATTTTAGAACATGCAAATTCTTATCAGAAGCACAGAAATAGTTTATCTGGCTACATCAACAATACATAGATAATAGATAATACTTTGAAGAGTATGCTGTCATTATTGGCATTTTGGCACATTGAGAATTTTTGGCTAATCCACCTATTAAAGAACAGCATTATTTCCCTGTGGTTCTACATCTTTTCAAAGACTGCAATATTAGTTACTCCATTTTGTACAGTATTCTAGGAATCAGAGTTTACTTAAGAATGGAGATATGTGTTTTAGATGTAGCTGAAAAAATTACAACTGTTTTTCTGTATAATTGCTAAAATAACATAGAAGACACAGAGCAAATTCAGTCCTTGACTTCATGCAGATCATCTGTCAATGGCTTCCAGCAGCCACCTCCAAAGCTCAAGGTCAAAGTCTGGCCTAATATTGGGTACTTTGGTGACTTGTCAGCGATGAGATTCACAGAGGTACAATGAACATTATAGAATTAAACATCTATTCACACAATATTGTACTTGATTACAATGTCAATTTCTACAGTAGTTGAAACAGCTACACTTCCTTGTCTGTTTAAAGCAAAGAATATCCATTTGCTGAAAGATGTGAAATAACTTCCTTTACATTTTGAGAAATGCTACATATTTCTGTAGTTTTCAGTGCTTATTTGCTAATAGCTTGACAAATGCCAAGCTTTGAAAAGTGTCTACTGCAATTTTATTTTCAGAAAAAATAATTTTGCCCACTGGCTCCTAGAGAATAGGAATGCTACTCTCTAAACAGATTGGAGAGATTAATTGTATTTGTACCTCAATATTCATAGTTGAAACCAAATAGAAAGTACTTGTTTCAATAGAAAAATCTACTCCAATGTTTGGCATAGAAGCATCCTGCTACTAAATTTTCATTGGAACAATGGTCTGCTTCTAAAACAGCTTCTGGTTTGCCTTCCCATTTATATCTGAAAGTTTACATGAGTTCTGTTCATGAGGTTAGGCAATGGTACATCAGAACAACTGAGGAAAGATGACTGAAGGGTTATGCATATTATTTTATAGAAAATAAAAAAGAAAAAAAAAAAAAAGAAAAAGAAAAAAAAGGGATCCACAGAAAACTTTGCAGTATTGTCATTTAAGTGGGAAATGAATACAAAAAGAAATGTAAACATGTAAACCTGGGTCATACAACAATAATACATAGAAAATTGTATTATTTTAACTTACATATTTATAGGCCTGATGATTTTTCTGATGATCCCTAAATACAGAAGCAGGCTGTGTTTTTATCACTGTTGAGATCAGCCTTCTAGAACATTTCAGTGACTACATACTAATTATCTCTCTGGTGTACCACTTATTCTTGAGCAAGTGAAGCTACTCTTTCTTCTTCTTTGAACCTCAGTTTTCTGTGTCTGAGAAGTGATAATAGAGAGAAAAAACTATTTTTTCTTTATTTTCTAGAATGCACACAATATTTTTTCATAACAATAATAATATAATAAAAATATGTTATGAAACACAATAACAATATTTGCATCTTTTCACCAGTTGCATAAAAATTTTTCATAAGCATTAGTTTGTTATTCAAAAGTTGTATAGAGCAACTGTCCTGAAATTATGTTGAATATCATAGTACTTAATAGAAAATAATGTTTCTCCAAGACTTCTGGAGACGTGGAAAATTAGAGATGTGTAAAAGTTAAAAAATATTTTTAAAATAATTTTGCAGAATTAGTTCTGCTCTTTTTCCTTGAGAAATCATAATTTGAGGCACTGAAAAGGTTGTTTGATGATAAAGATTTGGATTTTAGTAAGACCAGTATCTTGATGGATATTTGAGATCCTCCACTAGGTTCTCTAATAAACCTTTTCTTTCTTAGCATGATGTGGAATACTGTAGAAAGGAGGCAAATTCAGGTTTCCCCCTTATATATTTAAAGTCAAGAATTAAATAAATACTTGTAACTTTCATTTAAATGGTATTTTTACCAGAGTTTTGATACTAATGCTGCTGCTCAGATAGAATCATGGAATCATAGAATGGATTAGATTGGAAAAGACCTTAAACATCAGCGAGCTCCAACCCCCCTGTCATGGGCAGGGTTGCCACCCACTAGATTAGGCTACTCATAGCCCCGTCTAACCTGGCCTTTAACTCCTTCATGGATGGGGTATCCACAGCTTCTCTGGGCAACTTGTACCAGTCCTTGGTGCCCTCTGAGAAAATATTTTTTTCCTAACAACTAACTTAAATTTCACTTTTTAGTTTAAAGCCATTCCCCTTGTCCAATCACTATCAGACCGTGTAAAAAGTCACTTCATTTCCTGCTTATAAGCTCTCCTCAAGTTTTGGAGAACCACTATGAGGTCTCCCCAGAGCCTTCTCTTCTCCAAGCTGAACAAGCCCTGCTCCATTTCTTCACAGGAGAGATGCTCCATCCCTCTGATCATCTTTGTGGCCCTTCTCTGGACCCGTTCCAACAGTTCTATGTATTTCTTGTGCTGGGTGCCCGAGGCACTTGGTGATCTTTTTAAGCTGGTGGCCATACTGTGAGAGGAAATCCCAAGGCTGAGATGTATTCAGCAGTCAGAAAGAGATTAATGACTAATTAATGCAGTTCCCATGCAGTGGCACGGGAACAGTGATAGCCATGTCTAAAGTCCCAACAATGGGTAAAAAAAGAAGCAGGCTTCCTACCTAATAGATGGTAAACACATACATGATGAGGACCTTCATCTCATCTTGGGGCAGGAGAAGCCTCTCTCTTCCCCTTAAGTTCTTCTAACCAATAAATATGAAGTACTGGGCATGGAAACTGAAGAAGGTATGAATAGCGTATCAGAACCAGAAAGAGGCAACTGCATGAAGATTGTCCAACCAAAGCCCCAGGTTAGAACCTGTGCAGGTAAAAAAGGCAAAGGATCATAGTTATTGGGAGTTCTGTAAACCACAAGATCTGTAGAGGTCTGTAAACCAGTATGATCTAATCAAAATTAGAGGGGAGTGTAGAAATAATGATATATGCAAACATATATATATGGAAGGGGAATCAAAGGGAAATTGTTTGAATATTTCCTAAATTAACAGTTCATCATGTAATAAGGGAGAAGTGGTAAGGAAGAAGTCTGCATTTGCTGCAGAGATAGTTTCTCTAGAGAGGTTTGCTTTCTGTCATGGGCCTGCATTAGTGACATCAGAAGAAGGATACTGGGTATAAAGGCCTGATAATAACTGTCCACTGCAGCTCTTTCAAGCAGGGTCAAATAAGGCTGCAAGTAGAAAATTAAAATGATCACACCACACTGGCTTTTTTTTTACAGGACACAGACTGCATTTTTAACAAAGTAGCCCAATTAATTTTAAACCTCAACATGATTTGGAATTTGAAGGTTAATAAAGGTCATGTATTGAATAATTGATTTTTGATAATCAAATATTGATAATTGAATATTGAATAATATCAGATTCACAGTGCCAAATGCATGCTGATAGAGACCCTATGGTTCACTGAACACAGGCCAAATAATGATTCTTTTGCAGCAGCCTTCCACTTTTACGAATACTGGTCTGCTAATTTTTAATAAGAAAAGTGCAAGAATTACGGAGCTGCTAGCACGTAGTATTTAACTTTGTATCTACTGTTTGTCCTCAGCCATCATGGAGGATCCAGTTCAGACTATGATCTAAAAGGGGAATCTCAGCAAGAGAAATTCTTAGGATTTTCCTTCTCATACTGAAAAAATGTCTGTAGTGAAATCTGTGATACTTTACATCTGAAAGATATTCCTGTGACTTTTTGTCTACAGTGGACGCAAATTTCCTACAGGAAATTTCTGCAAGTTTCTGACAGTCATAAGAAAGGATTTACACATATTAATATTTTTATTCTTCTCACAAAATGAATAAATTTTTTTAAAATCTAAGCCTTTGTCAGTTTTGATTCCAGTTTGATGTCAGTTTTTCAGCATCATAAATATCTATCAAAACTACAGCACAAAGCTATGTTATTGTAATGGGATAATACATGCTAGGTCAGCAGGTGGTTGGTTGAAGAAAGAGAATTCTTGTAGTGAGGAAAATTCTCCTGGAATGTCTGGATTTCCCTCCTTTATGTTCTTTATCAGGTTTATTTTTACACACAACCTGTATAAGTTTTCTAGCTGATGGTATTGGGTGAAAGGATGAATATTGCTGAACACAGAGTACTGTAAAGAATGTAAACCTGTTGTACATTTCTCAGTTCTGGAAAGAATTAAAATTAATTGTGGAGGACAAAAATGACTTTTTTTTTTCCATGTTCTTGGTAGAACACATTTCTTCTTGTGTTAGTTGTAGTTCTATCTATTTGCATCAGTGGATTGCTAATTAGAAACTGACTTTGGAAGGCTGCAGCACGCTTTTCAATGATTCATGTGTTTGCACTGATTTTTGCATAAAAGCAAAATCTAGCTGTACTATTTAGTACTTAGAAATTGGTCCTCAATGAACTATTTGGAGCTTAATAGGCTTGATAATACTTGGAAGCTCATTATTGTGTTTTTATCATTATTTCTTGAATTAAACTATATACATACACACATATGCATATATACACAACACACACACTCACATACGGAGTTTCATTAAGCCAAAAGACAAGGTAGGCAGCAGCTTATGGCAGCAGACTGCATCCTTCATCTTTGCCAAAGATGGAGCCTGGCTTTCTAGGCTGAACAGCAGGTCTTTGTTTCCTGCTTTATGCAGCCATCTTCTTCTCCTGCTGTTGCTAACACTGAATGAACAAATAGTATATAACTTCACAGAATCATGGAATTACAGAATGGTTGAGTTTGGCTGGGACTCCTGGAGGTCAACTGATCTAAAGCCCTGCTCAAGCAGGGACACCCAGAACAGGCTGTCCAGGCCCATGTCCAGGTAGCTTTTGAAGATCTTCAAGAAGGAAGACTCCACAACCTCTCTGGGCAACATGTTCCAGTGCTCCTGAACTGTATACAGGTGTTTTCTGGTGTTTAGACAGAACCTCCCGTGTTCCAGTTTGTTTCCAGTGCTTGTTGTTCTGGCAGTAGACACCACTTAAATGAACCTGGCTTTGTCTTTGCAGTGTTCTTCAGATATTTATACAAGCTGCTAAGACCATCCTGAACTTTCTTTTTCTGCTCAACATTTGCAGCTCTCTCAGCTTGTCATAGCAGAGGTCCTCTAGTCCTTTGCTTATAATAGTAGCCCTATGTTTGACTCTCCAGTATACCCATGCTTCTCTTATACTGGAGTGCCAGTAACTGGATGTGGGACTCCAGATGCAGCCTCCCCAGTGCTGAGCAGAGCTGAAGATTCACTTTTTGTGATCTGCTGATGATACTTTGCTTATTTCAGCCAAGAATTTCTTTAGCCTTCTTAGCATCAAGGGCACATTGCTGACTCATGTCCAGCTTGGTGTCCACCATATCTCATAAGTCCTTATCTGCAGAGCTGCTTTTGAGTTGAGTGTTCCCCAGCATGTACTTATGCCTAAGGCTGTTCCTCCCCGGATGCAGGGCTCTGCACTTTTCCTTGTCTCCTTCAAGAGACTTTTTTCAACACATCCATCCAGACTTTTCAGATCCCTCTGGATGGCTGTGCATTACTGTGATGAATCAGCTAGTCACCCTAGTCTTTTGTCAACCACAAATTTACTGAGGGTATACTCTACCCCATAATCCAGATCATTAATGAGAATGCTGAACAGGACTGGAGTCAGTACATGGGGTACTCTACTCATTGCTGAACTCCAACTAGATTTTGCATCATTGACCACTACCTTCTGGGCCAAACGGTTCAGACTTTCTTCAGTCCACCTCACTGTCTACTCATCCAGCTCTTACTTAAACAGCTTCTTTATTGGAATCTTATGAAGGACAGTGAAGTCCAGGAAGATGGTATCCACTACATTCACCTCATCCATAATATTGGTCATTCAATTATAGAAGCTTGTTATGTTAGTTAAGCATTACATCCTCTTAGTGAGTCTGATGATTTTCTTCTTTGTTTGCCTTAGGGATGTGTGGATTCTTATTATTTCTTTCTTTGTGAGCAGAGGGTAGGAGAAAAAGCCACGGAGACACCCACACTTTTAAATGCTCTGCCGGGTCTTATTCTAGTAGAAGTGGACTCTGTCTCTGTGGGTTTTACAGGCCTTCCTACAATGGAAAGGGTAGAAGACATAGAAAAATCCATGGGTTACAAGCAGGGGTTATAAGCTGGGGGTAATGTGCTTTGGGAAAGTGGAGAAGGAGGTTACTCAGGAAAAGTGGCAAGCTTGTGGAAAAGTGGAAAAAGTACTGTGTCTACCATACTCCCACTAAAGCAATCTTCTCCGTTCTTTTAACCTGCATGGTCATTTTGAAACCAGAATATCATGAATCTTCATTGATCTCTATGCTACTAGCACCAGCCCTACTCCTGAAAACCTATTCTTTCCCCTCACAACCCATCTGTTCTGTCTGCTGAAACCTCCGCTGAATCTTTTTAGCCTCTTTCTCCCATCTGCTGTGACCCATATTTCTGCTTCCATTAAAACTGATTCTGCCTACACTTCTGAGAAGCCTTCAGCTGAGTTAGCATATACAATATGGATTGTTTGTGTCATATGGCCTATATATGTATGTGTCTATAAATAGATTTTTTGTCTTCGTATACAACCAGCAGATCATCAAAGGTTCACAAGGTTTCTATAAACAGTCTTAACATTTTTTTCCACAAATACTTATAAAACAGGTCTAGGCACCTGCTAAAGTTTCTTGCAAAACTGGGGAACTAAGATCCATATGGTTAGATACAGGATCTAAGATTCAACTTCATTCTCAATCTATGGACATATTCAAAGACATTTATTATATATATTATATTATATATTATATATATTATATAAATGCCAGCTGCTAGATCAGGCACTGGATCGGGTTGCCCAAGACCCTATCCAACCCGGTCTTGAGCACCTTCGGGAATGGGGCACTCACAACTTCTCTGCGCAGCCTGTTCCAACAGCTCACTGCCTTCTTGGTGAACATTTTTCCCCTGACATCTAATCTAAATCACCCCACTTTTAGTTTAAAATCATTCTCCCTTGTTCTATCTCAATCTACTCTGCAAAAAGATTTGCCATTTAGCAAATATTTGAAGCAAAATGTTGATATTGTCGTCAATCCAGATTTAATTTTCAAAATCAAAACCTATTTCTGCCTGTTCTGGATAACTAGTACAGAACCTGCACTAACCCAGAACAGTATCAATTAACCACAGACACCCAACCGCAAGAGCTACTTTAGCAGACAGGTGGAATTGGGCTAATTATCATACAGGATTACACAGAAGAAAAAAAGACCTGTGGTCTCTCTAGGAGAATTACAAGTCTGTGATGGCCCCCTCCTTTTGCTGCAATTACCTCTAAATCACACCTGCCAAACTGTAGGGAAGCATTCCCATGGTTTGTGGCTGAGTACACAGTCACATAAACTGTTGTTTTAGTTGGATTAAAAAACCGCCATACCTCCATTCTCTTCAAAGAGTGTTCTACTATAACTATCTCTTCATTGCGAGACGATTTTGTTATTAAAAAATGCATTAAAATTAGATTATTTTGTTTGTTTGTTTGCATTAACAAGTTTCAGGGTAAGAAATTGAAAGATTTCAGCCTCAGAGTGATTCTCATCATTGTTCCTAAACTTGAGATGCCTTTCCACCTGGATTATTCCTGTAAGTTCCTCCATAGAAGGAGGATACTGGGATCTGTAGAAGGATTTGTGTTAAATGAAGAACCTCTTCAGTCTGTAAACAAGAATTGTTACTAAATAAAATACATTTCAAGATCTAATTCTTTGGCAAGATATTTGTCACAGAAAAAAATGTAATCTTTTACTTTGAATTCTCCATTTTGAAACCTTTGCTCTAGCTTGTAAGTAATTATTTTTCCTGAAGGTCATGAGAAAGCAGACCTTTTCTGCATCTCAGAAATTTGTCATTCTAAACTGTGCCATTGAAAAGATGGATTGTAGAACTCAGGAGAAAGATCTCCGTCTTGCTTGTGACCGCTCTTATATTTGCAAATATATTCTTCTTCATTGTGGCTGTTTTTTTAGATATGCCTTTAACAAAGCCAGAACTGTGGGATCAAGCATCCAGATTTTTGTGGGAGACGATTCTGATGCTAAGAATCTACTTCAGATGCAGTAAATTGATTACATGGCTTACTAACAAGATGTTTACAGATGTTTGTTTTCTTGAAAGGAAATTTTGTTAATACTAGGGAGAAAGCAAATGACAAGAGTTATTTATGTAATTTACTTTCAAGTGATCTTGCCATGTCCGATGTTTGAATTTGAGCTACAGAGTCCAGACGATATCTTATGGAGAGCCAGTGCTTTGATCCAGAGCACATATCTAGTTTTCCTAAAGATTGAGAGCTGAACCACTCTAGAATATGAATTACTCTTGAAGAAAATAGATATAATCTCAGTTATTTTCAGTAATTCATCAATACCCATTTTCATTGTAACATAATTATCTTCAATATATTATTTCACAGTGGTATTATACATACTGTACTATTCATACAGCATTAACCTAAGTATAAATATTTTTGTTAATGGAATCCATATTCACAGCAATTTTTGGTACCAAACTTACATAGATGTGATCTAATCATCTTTGTTATATTGACTGATATATAAAAATGAGGTTGATTTTATTCTTAAGCAGTTCCAGTGATTCACATCAGAAATGCTCAATAGAAGGCAGGTGAGGTGACTGGAAAAAATTACTTTGTTCACTTTCCATGTTACAAAATTGTTTTAAAGTGAAAGGAACATGTAAGGCAGAGTAGGGACCAGTCTGTACTTTTTAGTTTTATAAAAGCTTGTGCTGTAATCAGAGCCTTTTTTTTTTTCTTTTTTTTTTTTTCTTTTATGTGTGTGTGCATGTTTTTGTTGTTGTTCATTTGTGGGTTTTGTTGCTTTTTGCTTTTGTTTTTGTTTTTTTTTAAAGGGAGGTGGAGAGGAAGGCAGTACACATATAGAAAATTGATTTGTAATGTACAGAGAAGTCCATTTGGTAGTGTTATCATACTGCTTTTGGAAGATATCAGGAGAATGAACTATGTCAGTGATGATGACTGGAGTTAGATGAAGTCAATCAGAGCTAAAGTTGAGAGAACATTTAAACAGAATGAACAATCAATATCCCAGTTTTCTGTCAGCAGTCCTATTTTATTTGACTGTAAATGTACCTCGTGAGTGTATCTCTGAGTTCCCTTATTTTGGCATGGAAAAGGTATGATATATATATGTAACACCTATAAGAAATCAGCTATGAACCCAGCTTTCCTGTCATGTTGTTTCTCCAAGAACATGTGGAAATTCGGGATTCAGAGAGTCTGTATAATCACACACCTTAGATGCAAGGTTTAGGGATATGTTTACAGTGTAAATTGCAGAAGGACAACTGATGTTTAGTTATGTGGTTTGGCTTAGGTATGCAATCTTGTAGCAGCTGTTGACAAATTTTGTGCAAACCATTATACTGGAAAAGAATATGACTGATAATGAAAAACTTTGGGAATTCTCATTTTTTTATACTTACTGGATTTTATTGAGCCAAATTTTGGGAATTCATTTCAACTAATCCAACTAATTGCAGAAAATCAATTGGGTTTTTACAATGAGATCAAGAGATTTCATTTTTCCACATAGTATGGTCAAAGCTACTTCTTTATCCAAACAGCTAAAGCTCATAGCTTTTTTTTTTTTTTTTTTTTTTTTTTTTTTAAGGAAGAGAATGTAATGATAGGACTGAAAAACTGGAACAAGGGCAGACCTGTTGGCCTCTATTCTCCTTCATGCTCACAGAAAACAACAACAAAAACACAAAAACCAGAAAACAAAAACAAAACATTTTTCTCTTGGATCCACACTTCATGCCATTGTCCTTCATCACTGGAAATCCAGGTGTTCAAAGTCCTCCCCCAGTTGCTCCAAACTTTTACCCTTCTTCCCTCCAGTGTGTGAAGCATGTAAAAATAAGCTTTAGCAATATTGCTTCTTTGTGTGGATACAATCTACTTGATATACAACCTTTGAAATGTATGTCTGTAGACTTATGGGAAAACTAATAAAAAAGAAATTAAAACTGACAGCTTTGAAATGATATGCTACCCTTAGCATATGGACTATCTCACATGAACACTTTACAGGATTTGTATCAGGATTATGGACAGTAACTCAATGGGGGATAACTTCTGAACTATATTCCTAAATCTCATTTGACAGGTTTTGGATGCTGTATGATTCTTGCAGTATTATAAAGTCATGTCAGTGATGCTGCAGTCATCATTAAGATAGCCCTTCCATTCTTAGTGCTAATTTTGTCTTATAATTGCTTTTGTAGTGAAATTTCATATGCCTTTCCTGAGTAGACAAATGAGTTTCCTTAAAAAAAAATTAAATACTTCATTCTCCTCCAAGACTCACATTGAAGATCCAGCTTCCTCAGAAATAGGCAGTTTTATCTGGAGAAAAAAACAACAACCAACCAAATCAACCATCCAAACAAACAGAAAACCCCAATGCTTTATGTCCCGAGGTTTAAAATATGTGCTAGTAATTTACAGTGTCAGCATTGGCACTGTTACCAAAAATAATTTAGGGAGTAAAGAGGTGTAAACCGCAATTTTACAAGAATTCTATCTTAATTTATTTTCAGTGTAGAAACTTATCAAGAAACTTATATGTTTAAGGGAATGAATGAAAGATTATGACAGATTTAACTACGTGAGACAGAGAATAGGCTCCTCTGCTGTTTTCTGCAACATCCAAATCCTAGAGCAGTAGTTAAGGCATTTTCCTGAGATACAGAAATGATAGCAATTTAACCTGGAAAACTTGTCTACTGGTGAGCCTGAGTGGTATTATTTGCAGCTGTTGCCACTTTGCAGTCTGCGAATCACTGTCCTCCTCTTAGAAGCACCAGAACTATCAGGAAAGAGATGCTGCTTTTCAGGTTGAACAAGATATTACCCATAAAATAAAATTAAGTGATATTTGTTGCTTCTTAAGAAGAACATTTTTTCATATATGTTTTTTTTTTTCCCCTAGAAAATTTTCATATAAGTTCTTTTTTTCCTAAATCTCATGCCAAATTTTTAAATGGCCATTGAGTGCACAGACTAGGTTAGGTACAGGTAGCTGTAGATGTAAATATTGTAAAGAAATCTGCTCAGGTTAAACCAGTTTTGACTTCATTTAAGCAGTGTATTTCTGAAGAGTTTCAGTAAAAAATGAGTTACATTTTAAAATTCTGTTATTTAAACTGTTGATAGTGACTAAAAGGAGTCAATGAGCAGTTGCCTATCTGATCGCAGTTTACAACAGATGTCAAAGGCTGAAGATCCAAGTTCTTCAACGAACACAACCACAGCCTGAACTGGAAACAAGTAACTTGAAATGAAACAAAGATAATTTGCTTCTGTATACTTGTATATACATCTTTGCTTACTCTCTGGTTATATTTACACAATCTTTTTGAACAAATCAGGTATTGTTGCTGATTTGATTTAAGAACAGTAAGTCTCAGAGTTTTGATAATTGTTTCTATCCTACATATAAGAGTTCTAGACTGATAGAATCCTTCATTTGTTTCTACAAGTTCACCAAGTGTGTTTTATAGCATTGTTTTTGAAGCTTGTGTTCTTCTTGTAGGTTAGAACTAGCTTTGCAGGCTATAATCTGTTTTATATGATTTGGAATACTTTTGTTCAAGACAGTGAATCTCTGGGATTTTAAAAATAATTTAGAAACATGCTTTTGATTTTTGGAGACAGACTGATGCCTGCAAAGACTAACAATATCTGTTTCTCAGCTATATTCTTTTACGATCATAACTGATTCTTCTCTCTAGATACAGCAATTTTATAGGTGGAAAGTATAAATATAGATATAAAACACATGGTTGATTTCAATGAATGTGAATTTCTTAATGTTGGTATGATTTTTGCCATTATGCTGCATTAATATCCAAACTGATTAAGAAGCTCAAGCAGAAGGACTAACAAAAAAGAAATCTTCCTTAAGCCATATGCAGTACCTGGAGAACCAGTTCGTGGAAACTACATACAAACTGCAAGTGTGTTGAAGAGCCTGGGAGCTTCCACACAGTAATGAATACTCCACTTCTATGTGTATTCTCATTCTCTATTCAGGGCCATTGGCATAAGGCGTTTCAGTGAATTTTGGCTGCTTCTAATGCAGTCTACACTAGTCCCATAGGAATTCCCATAGATCACGCGTGTATGCGGTACATCTTATCTTCTAGCCTTGTTTGTTTTGTTGCAGTTGATATTTGAACATATGTGAAAAAAGTGCATTTTCAAATACATGGTACACCACAAAATAGTGAAATGGCACAGAGGGGGTTAAGGAAATGATGAGACAAAAAACTGTGGTGCCAGCAGAATTCCCCAAAGGGTAAACAAAACTCGTAACTGTTGCAAACAATAAATTGTCAATACCTTGTAGAAGCAGTGGATAATGAAAAGTTATAATGCCTATAGTTAGTACCCTCTTTAAAAGAATTTACACAGGATATGAAATTAAATTCTGTGCACAGTTCTCTTAATTTGTCCTTAATTAAACAATACTCCATAAATGGTGCATTCAGTGACCAAATGTTCAGAGACAGCAAAATGGTGGGTCCCAAGCCATTAGGAATGAAATAAAGTCAGTCCCCTGAGAGCCTGCTAGAATCTGGTCTATCTAAGTGACAACTGATGGTTTAGGAAAGATAATTAACTTTGCAATTACAAACCGCAGCTTTCACCAATGCTGTTTCTTTCAGTATTCTCTTCTAAATGTTCCACTGTTTTTACAGTGAGATAAAACAATTTTTAAAAATGCTGAGTTAATAGGGATTCACTTTTCCTACACAAATAGAATTTGAATATTTTATTTAAAATATTTCAGATCAATAAGTATACGTGCAGCTATTATATAAAATACAAAAGATAATATTTTTTTAATGACAATATTCAGTCTTTATAGATAAAATAGACACACTGCATCAAACATATTTGTTGTTTTTTTTTTTTTTCCTTTGCTAGCAAATCCTTAACCTAAACAACAACAATTAGTTTTTTTTAACTAATTCTGTTGATTAAAATTCTCTGTTTATCTCCAGTATAGGAAGTATCAGTTCTGTCCCACTACTGCGCTTTCATATTAAGAATTCCTGCATTGGAAGGAGTTTGCCTGTTGAATCCATATGTTATATCCCTGATTATTCTTACCATGATGTCTCCTAGCATGTAGATTAGTGCATTTTCATGCTGGCACAACTGCCATGAAATCATCAAATACCGCAATATGCTTATGTGAGAGTATTGGTGTTTTTATATAGTGCATTATGAAAAAAAAAAAATAGCTTTTTGATACAATGTGTTTGATTTTAACATTTTTATTGAGACTCTGGATATCTGTGTGCTGAATAAAGATCCAGGCAGGTACAGATACGGATAAGCAGGAAGGAAAAATCAGGACCTAAATTTCATGCAAAACTGTTTGTGACCCTGTTTGCTTATGATTTCCCATATTGCAACATCCTGTACAGCACTAGAACTGGCTTCAGGAAATCCCAGCTTCAAGAGAACAAACTGAGCTAATCTGGCAGGCTACAAAGGACAAGATCCACGTATTTATTTAGTAGCTGAAAGTAAAATTCAGACCTTGCCCTAGGCATATCAAACCCCTTATCATCAGCTGCAGACTGATGCTGGAAACAGGTTCTGCTATAAACAGTGGCAGTTCTGGCAATATGTTTGCCGGGATGTCCCATGGATGTATGTTGTTTTAATCAATTCCTCCATTTGCCTGTGCATAGGCATGGTCTATGCCACTATAAAAAGTAATAAGTAGATTTTTCTTTGTTTTTGCATTCAAAATGTATTGGTAACTTTCTTACGACATGTACAATCAAAGATATAACGTGCTTACAGATCTCAGTCACAGACACTGGATGCTCTTTAGAAATAAGTTATATTAAATGACATACTTCTTACTGGTAAAAGTACATTTTTGTGAATTGTGCTATATATCTTCAATTAAAGTGGTCACCTCTGTACAACTTCACTTTTGCCATTTACATGTAATTAAACTTAGCAAAGTAGGGAGAATACTGTGGTAATATTTTGATACTTAATTACAGTACTTCTAAATGGCAATTTTAATGACTTTAATGACTGGCTCTGTATACTAACACGTAAATTTGTAAATTGTCAGGGGGAAGGATGTTATTACTGATAAATCTTATATATTCTGTTCTCTTAACTAATCTTCCTTCATGAATATGCTTTAAAATATTCAGCTGTCTTGTATGTCATTTTGTCCAACTTTGCCACTTGCGAAGTGATACACACATATGCTTCATCATAGATGATAGTTCCATCATATCAGACAGCTCAGTGTTTTAAGGTAGTCTGAAAACTGGTATAAAAGGAGTCAGTGCCTTCAAAATATCTGATGGTACCTTCAGTAATGTTTACATGGGCTTCTGGATGCTAGACTGATACTTATGTTTAACATCTCTTTCTCTTGTTTTGTGATACCACACTGAGGGATATAAAATTCTTGTTAATGAGTATTATTCAAGTTGCAATACTGTTTCCCTGTCCTTCAGTGTTAATGTGTCTGATGACAATATACAGAAATAGTGAAGGACAAGAATTAGATGCATGCCTTTTTTTTCCTTTTATGAATTGCATATAATTACTGTCACTCACTGCATTACTTTATACTTAGAAGCAAATTCAAAAGAAATAGCATGATCCATGTTCATCCCAGATTAATAAAATACGAAAGTGAAAAAAGATTTATGTGAATAGAGCTTATATGTCTGGATTCCTGTAAATGAAGACAGGAAAAATGATATATATATATATATACATATATATATATGTATATAATTAACTTCACTTCTTGTCCATTCTTTCTATACAAAGACTTTCCAGTGTGCCTTAGCATTTTTAATTCTAGATCTTAGTTTGGAGTGATGCTCCATATGAATTAAAAAACAGATAGTAAGAGATAGATTCAGGTTTTCAAAATCATCAAGTGATTTGGGAGAAAAGTGCTTCACAGTGTTAAGTTACAACAATTTGATTTGTCTGTTCTTGTGGAACCCTGGTATCCAACACTGAATTTCTTCAGACAGGAAAACTTTATCTCCACCCTCTTTTGTGATGTGTGATCCAAAATGCCAATCATTGAGAATGGAATACAATTATTTTCACTAATATGTCTAAAATAGAAACTCTTGCTGTCAATATATACTCATTAGTACTGAGCTGCAAATGAATTCTGGAATTGTGCTCTTATTAATTAGGTGGCAGACTAGAAAACTTCCTTGCTTCTGTTTAGCCAGATGGAGGGACAGTGGGTGTAATGACCTATGTTGAGCCTTTCCCAGGGGATTTCTTGAGTGTTTCTTGGTGTCATTATGGGTTATTCTTCCATTTGCCATTTAAAAATAAGCAGCCCCAAACATACAATATCATGCACCCAAATTGCATTCAGAAAAAGAGATGGTAAATTTTGTTTAGCTTTAAAATTAGTTATGCATTACATTCTTAGAACACCACAAGGACTTGAGCATGCAGATGCAATAGATGGAATAGATTTTTAGGAAAAGTTAAATTGATTTTGCTGTTCTTTTTTTTTTTTTTTTTTTCCCCCCTGCTAACACTATTCTACACAGTCTGCCACATAGTGCATCAGTGTACAAGGGTCAGTTTTTAAACTCATTCACTTCCTTTTTCTATTTCAATGTTTTGGTTTTAAACTCATTAATTTCCCTATTTTTACTATTTTTTTTCCCCTATGAGTTGCTTAAAATTCTAAGAGACTTCAATGGCTCAAAAATACTTTTTTCTAAGGTAGAGAAGAAGGAGGAGAAGTTGGTGATCAGCCCACATAAAAAGTTCCTAATTCTCTTCTTGACCCCATTTATTCTAAACAGCTGCCAAGATACATAAATGCATATCTTCATTAAAGAGTATGACTAATGCCATACACTGAATGGAATTCTCATGGACCTAAAGTTTTGTGTGACTTAAGTATCATCCTGCTTTACAGTTCACATGAGGAGATGTCTGAAATACTCAGAAAGTATTGTATTTGCTTTTAGTTAAGATTTTCAGCAGACACTTCAGCTTTGTCAGCATACAAGTTATTCTTCAAATGAATAAGTAGGAGAAAAAAGCTTCTAAATATTACATAGCATCAAGTTGTAAGTTTTCACCCATACATTTCAGATTTAAAAATCTATAGTATTTGAATTAATTGGAAAAAGATATTTTCTAGTGACCTAATAGATGACTTAGTTTTCCAAAAATAAATTTATGTGAGCTCACAACTGGTGCTGGTTCCACCAAATTAAAGCTGAGATCAAAAGAATTGGGCAAGCATCCTCATTTCCCACTGTTTCTCTTCACTTCCCACTGTGCCAGTTACTGCATAGAAAATATTGACAAGTGTTATTATTTATGGTAGAAGTGTCACATTTCTGTCTAAATGCAGAAGGACGTACAATTTTTGCTCACAACAGAGGGAAAATTCTTTGGAAAAACATCTGGAAAATAATTTTATTTAACAGAAAGGCTTAAGACTTTTTTTTTTTTTTTTTTCAACAGACAAAAGTATATATTGAATAGGCTATTCCTAGCAGTTTATTCGCTTGGTTTTACATTTATGGAACATTTGTATTCAACATTGTGATGGTGTTCAGCATTCTGTGAGTGTAAATTCAAACACAGAAGTTACATGGGAGCTATATTTTGACACAAACATAAAAACTTGCCATTGTGTAGCAGCGTGTTTCCTAATTCTCATATCCAATCTCTTCAGCTTGCAAATAAAGAAATGCTTTTAAGTACTAGGAGTCTTTCCTCTGACCTAGAACAAGCAAAGAAATTGGCCTAGCAAGTTGGTGTTAGTGATCTCCTTCCTCTACTTTTGAAATAAGGGATGAAAAGCAATGTGATTAAAGCCCGTTGCAGTCCTGGGAGCTATATGCCTAGAAGAAAAGAGTCCAGCCATCTAAACTTGGAATAGATGGACAGATTGTATGATTGAAACAATTATAAGAATCATATTGTATGCTATAGCATGCCTGATCTCTGCATTATGGTGTTAATTACCCACAGGTGATTGTGTGCAATAATACCACTACTGATGTCCAAGATAATCCCTCATATTTTTCCTTGGTATGCTAATGATAAAAGCATTGAAGAAGTATGTGCGAGTGGGTCTAAAGTGACTAAGAAAAAAAAAAAAAAAGCAGCAAAGAGGAGTAAGCAAAGTGCTATTTTTGCATGATTCCTTTTCAGAAGACTTAAAGCATTTTTACAAGCATGGCTTAATGAGTGCATGCCTGGGGCCAGCCATATCAACTTTGAAGTCATCTGAAAGCTGACTGGAGAGAGAGTGGACACTAGTCACTGGGTACTTTCAGAATAATGTAAAAGGGCATGACTCCCATGAGATCCATTTTTCAGATCCCTACATAGTAGGTCACTTTTTGAGGCTGACCCTTCTATCAGATAGAAACAGTGAATGTATAAAAGCTGACATCTATCATGTCTGCCCATCATGTTCAAAGCAGGATAAAATAAATTTCATTCTCCTTTTTTCTTTTACTCTTTTTAGTCTCCTTTTCTTTTCTTTCTTTTTTTTTTTTTAAAGAAATATACAAAAATATTTCCCAGAACTGTTAAGTCTGAGAATATCAGGCTTTTAGTGTTTTAGTTTTTCAGATCAAAAAGGGACAAATGAACCAATGAAAATAATACATGCAATTTCTCACTTAACGTTTTATAATTTTCTTTCTGTATTTTTAAATACTCATCAGTATAAGACTTCTATGAGGGCTTTAAGTTCTTAACTATGTCTGAAGGACCACTTTATCAGAATCTAAATAAATGCATTAATATATTCTGCTGTGTGAAGTAGGTTCAAAATAATATGTACACAGTAGATAACGGAAACATGTTGACATTCTTAAGGTTAGAAACACATTTGAAGTTATCCTAATTGTAAAATTGAAGATTGTGAAGTACAATGTCCCTGAAACTCCTGGAACAGCATCTTTCTCATTTTACTAATTGCTGTAACACTTGAGATCTCAGTATGATGTTTTTTCCTCTTCACAAATGAGCACACAGAGGCCACAGAATCTCTTTAAAAAGGCAGATGTGTTAAATAATTTATTTATAAATAAAATTAATGCGGGGTGCATTAAATGAGGTTTTGGTGGCTTAAATTAAGGGTACAACTTTTGTTTAATGCCAACAAGCACTCGTATAATATCCTTATTATAAAATCCTTATTTCTTCTTGGCACAGTGTGTGCCACTTTGGAGCCCAGCACTGATGCAAGTATATGCATGTACTGTGCTTGATATTTTGGAACAGTTTTGGGTGTTAAGGCTGTGTTTTTATGTAAGTGTAAGCATCAGTTTTCTCCACAAATACCACGTGATCTTTTTTTTAACTTTTCTTATAAAATTTTTTTATCTTTCCTAATCTTATTATAAATGCTCCATTTATTTATTTATTTATTTATTTATTTTATCCACGAAAATAAGAAATAATCTTCAACTTCTACAACTGTTACAACTGCGCCTACTGCAACATACAGCATAGCAAGGAAATTTACCCTTCCCTGCCCGATAATAACAAAGTATAAGGTGTTAGTTTTGATTTGTCTAGCAATAAATTAACAAATTGGAACAGGTATATCATTAATATTTGCCCGGGAGGGAGGCAGTGTGATTAGGATTTTTTTAAGAAATAATAAGTGTAGGATTGTTCAGATCAAACTACATCTACAGAATGCTGGTAACGGGATCTCAGAATCATAGAATGTTCAACTGCTCTGGTTGGAAGGGCCCTCTGAATGAAGATAGGAAGAATTATTAGATCTTTGAAATATGTAATTCTGCAAAACAGAAAATACTTAAATTTTTGCTTTTTCTTTCTCTAAACTTCATAATTTACATTGCAGAATGAGTTGATGTAAGAGTCTCAGCAATTTGAGTTTAAGAGATTCTTCTCTCAAGTCCTCAATGACTCCTTAATGACAAAAAGACCAAATACTGCCCAAGAACAAGACAATTGCATGTGATCATATGTTCTGTCTATACGATATCTATCTACAGTGACTTCTGTATTTCAATGAAAAATACAACCAAATAGAAACAGCAGGAATGGAAAATTTGAATTGTGTTCTGCCTTAAAATTCATTGATTTTGTTAGAAACAATAACAGTTTTATCAGTATCTCATAAAATGTGCTCTTCTCATGTGTTCAGCATCTATGCCTATGACTAATTGAACTGTGCATATCAGGTACTCCACAATGTAGTAAACGCAGTGCTGGGGTTGTACATATATTCCAATTTCAATTAGTTTGCTATATTTCAACAAATTTCATCAATCTAAGTGAGGGTTAAAGTGATATTCTTAGTATCACAATATAATTAGATATATATATATCATAATATCATTAGAGATAATGTATATTTGATATATATATTATAATATCTATTTTCCCCATAATATCTCCAATATATATTATGCATATATATAATTTATCTTATTGAGAAAAAAGGAAACTGCCTCAAATTACATTATCTAACAACTAGAAATGAAAACTATTCAGCCTATTGTGATTGAAATAGTTAAGAGGCTGGTATTGCTTCTTTCACATCTACCAGAGGGCTACCAGAAAAAGTTATGATGTATGACAAGGCTTGACACTTAATTCTAGTCTATGTGTTCGGTAGTCAAATAATCACATTGAAGCAAAATATTCCAGTAGTAGGCAGGAGAAAATTGTTCAGAATTAGATATTCCTAGTCAGGCTTGTAATGCTTATCATATATACATAACATTGGAGAAGAGAAAGGATGAGTACTTTGAATATGTTTTTCAGACAGTATTTAATATAATTAGTTATTACAATGTTGCGTGTGTGAGGAAACAATTCCATTAAATATTCTGTAAAATTTCAGAGTATTTCTTAAATTTTCTCTTGAAAATTATTTTTTCTCTAGCATAATAATACATGTGGAGTAGGAAGAAAAGGTAACAGTTGTGGGAGAAAATAATTTTGAGGAGAAACCTGTCAGGAATTTTGTCTGTTTTGTCCTTTGTAAATAATTATTGTAATAAAAAACTACTTGAAACTTTAAAGCCCATATAAGCAAAAAATTATGTGTTCCACTGAGGAGGTCAACAAATGCAGACCCAAAGACTACAGTTTGTTTCTTGTTTTTCGGTTGACCTGCATTCTTACCTTAAGCTAGCTCTAAACTTTAATCCATTGTTTATCTATTTATCGTACTTGGACAGTAATTGTTAATATCTGGACAAGTTCTTACTATGACTTTGTAAAGTGCTACACCTAATACACCCGACTGAGTTTTGTTGTAGTCTCTAGCTCTACTGTGCTACAGAGCAGCAACAGTGTTTTGATATGTTTTGATCTTTCATAAGATTCTTATGAACATAATGCATTATGTCTAGAGTTTCTCTCATCTGAGGATCTCAAAGTACTTGCATGCCTGCAATAACAAAAAACATGTCTTCAAAGTTACAACATGTGTAGGTAGATTGAAATATCATTATCAGTAATCACTGTGTTTTACGTGCCAAGTGGCATAAGTGCGTGTAACATGCAGTACTTGTGGGTTTCAATTCAACTGTGTGTATGGTGGTGTAAGAGACAGTCAGTCCTGTACTACAACCCCTCCTCCACAGTGTTCCATCATCACCTATGTAGTCTGCACTTGAGCTACTTGCAGTGAACTCATTAAAAATATCACAAAAAATCACAATAATATTAAAAATTCACGACCTCATGGGGCCATGTTACTAGCTGAACAGGGTTGCATGGAGCTGTGGGCAGTGGGTTGGACACACCTGTTGTAGAATATAACCAAAACAAGCAAAGTGCTTTGTAGGTGAGGGTTATAATAATATAAACCTCAACTACCTACCTAACTCTCAAGACTGTCTCTAGTGACCAGGAACAGTGATGTGTGGGAAACAAAAGAAGCAGGAAGAACTCTGGTTGGAAAACAGCTCTAAGTCCAGAGATATTCCTGAGAGCATGAAACTCACTGTTTCCTAATAATTAATTGAACTATAAATTGTTCTCAGTGTTAATAAGCATCTGAAATATTAACAACAGTTGGAGAGGAACATTCAAATGAGCTACATAACTTGAGATAGAACCCCAGACATCTAGGGTATGTTTTACTGATTATCTGCAGGATTTGCTCAAGTTTTTAGTCGTTGATAATTTGGCTATTTGTAGATGTCAGTTTCAGGAAATAGTTAATGAATTAGGGAAACATTTTTTTGCTTTGGGCTCTGTCTGCATCATAGTAACTTCAATACACCAAGTACTGTTCTCTGGCACTAAAGGTGATGAGTATAGAAGTGAGGCTGAACAGCATATGACTAGCTTCACTCATCTTATTTAACACTCTTTTCCTTCAATACAGGATCACTGTAGGCAAACTACTAACTGAGAATTGTTCCTGGCTCTTGATAACTTTCCAGCTATATCAGTATCTTTATGGGCCAGTGTTTTCTGCATCAATCAAGTTGTGTAGGTCTGTGCATCCTGTATTAATGATACAATATTCCTGTAAGATTAAAGGAAACTGAAAATGTTCAACTGATCAATATGTTTGGAGATTTTAGTATTATTCTGAAACATATATAGATAAATAAAATAAGAAACTTGAAAAGTACAGTATACTTAACAATTTTATTTTATCTAATATTTGATCACATTATTCCAGTCAGTCTTATCATCATAGCTGATTCACAGGTCACTTGAATATGTTCTTTAAATATAGAAGTACATGACCTTTCTAAACCATGACCATTCAAATTTTTTTTGATAGTACTGTAGGTAAATACCAAATCATTTTGAAGTAAAATACAATAAGAAATTATATAACCTGCAGAAAACCAAGTCATTGGCATAACTAATCATTGAAATACTAAAGTATAGTTTCTGCAGTTTCTATTAGATGTTACCCATAAAATTTTTTCCCTTATGGAATATGCTACCATAGCATATTCAAGGTTCTAGACATAATATGCTCACTTCACAACACATTTGCCTGCTGTAACCAGTCTGCTAAATCTGATTTTGCTTCTCTTCCATCAAATACTCATTGCAGCTCTTGTTACTGAGTCTGACACTAGGGATAGCTGGCAATCAGCTTACACATTCATTGGTTTGCATAAGGGGAGGAGACAGGACTGCATAGTGGCAACAAATATGCAAACAACTCATTTCACATGAGTTCCCCCAGGTAAGAGATTCTTTCAAAGGAGATCATTGAATTTACCTGTTTCATATTTCAGACACCATTGTCTGATACCCAATTGCACATAAAGCATCTGGTGTAAGCAAAACTAATTTGGATCTTCCTTTGTAAAATGCTAGCTGGATTAAGGGATCAGGTAGCCTCTTTCCTTACAAGAATCACTAGAGGGAACCATACTGTGGAAAAGATAAAATAATTAGGACAGCAGAAAACAGGCAGCATGCATCTCAACTGCAACTGTTCCTGTGTAAACTCAGCCTATAAAATTATATTAGTTTGCTTATCAAGAAAGCTTCTTTTCAAATTTAATAGCTACCTATATTACACTGACTGTATCGACACCTGTGACTGTTATATTTTAGATGTTTTCCAGCTCTTATGAGCTTGAGTTCTTATCACATAGGCAAAAAGATTAATATTCCAAAGGTAGCTTAGTGTTTGGAGACATGGGGGAGAGGGACAGTGGGAAAGGGGAAGAGGGAGGGAAGCATCATAAAGTAGTGCTAGAATTCAGCAAATGCATTATCTACTGCATTTGAAGTATTTGTAGTAAAATTAACACTATATAAGTTACTAAAAGTAAAACTCCTATCACAGAATCACAGAACTGTAGTTGCTGGAAGAGACCTCTAGAGATCATCTAGTCCAACCCCCCTTCCAAAGCAGGCTTACTAGACCAGGCTGCGCAGATAGGCATCGAGGCAGGTCTTGAACGTCTCCAGAGAGGAGACTCCACAACCCCCCTGGGCAGCCTATTCCAGTGCTCCATCACCCTTACTGTGAAGAAGTTCTTATGCACATTTGTGAGGAACTTCCTATGCTTCAGTTTGTGGCTGTTTCCCCTTGTCCTATTGCCACGCACTGCTGAAAAGAGTCTGTCCTTGTCCCTTTGCCTCCTATACCTTTGATATTTATAGACATTGATCAGATCCCTTCTGAGACTTCTTTTCTCAAGACTGAACAGATCCAGTTGCTCAGCCTTTCCTCATAAGAGAGGTGCTCCAGGTCCTACATCGTCTTCGTGGCCCTCCGCTGGACTCTTTCCAGGAGAAAGAGAGCAAGGCTGTCCAAAGTCAGAAAAACAAAAAAAGAAAGACAGTCCCAAGTCAGAAAACTATTAAAGTTTCTAAGATATACTATAAACAAAATTTTTCATACAAAAACACAGGAATATGTGCAGTGAGTCACATTTCTGCTTTCTACTGTGTACTCAGTGAATAACAAAAGTGTGTGAAGTTTTCAGGTGGCACAGTGACAAGCATTTGCAGATATCCACAAGACTTGTAATTACTTGCCTCCCAGTAGAATAGATATTGAGGAAATAGCACCTGCATCATCAATATTTGTACAGCTCTGAAATGAAAACTGAGTTGCTCAAATATACACGAGGCTCAGAACCAGTCTGTCATAATTTCCTTATTAAAAGTCATTAAAGTTAGTCCAGCTTCTGTTAATCTATGTGGATGTTTAACAAAAATAGATAGAATAGCTATCATTTAAATAAAATATTTAAAAAATAGAAAAAGGACATATCCTTAGTTTTCACTTCCTTGTTCCTTCTTTCACTATCTCTAAACATTTTCCACCTTTAAAAACTCTACTTACTTTAACTTAGTTACTAATGTTATTTTATCACTCCTTCACAGTATTTCTCTGTACTTATGATATAAAATAGGGCAGATATAAAAGCAAAGTTATTTTATAATCAGGACAGCACATGCTCTATGTTTGAATGTATTTCCTAAACAATATGTAAACAATATATAAAATCAAATGATCAATCAGGAAAAAAAAAAAATTCTGAGGGAAAGTTTATTCAAGATTGTAAAAATTATATGCAATTAAAAAAAAAAAAAAAAAACAACCAAAGGATCACATGATAGTCATTTACTGATGATTTAAAAATGACAAAAAATTCCTTATTGAAAAAATAACAATATTTTAAAATGCGGAAATCTTTCTAGGTATACATGTGTGAAGTAATTATTACTCAGAACGTTAGTCATCAGATCACCAAATGCTGTTCTTGGCAAATGATAGGTTCTTGTTTGGGTAAAAAAAAGTAAATCAAATTGCACCTGAGTTTGCTCCAAAAGTAATGCCTCTTACTTATTTGGAAACTATAACTGATTCAAAGAGCATAATAACCCTGACAGAAAAAAAATCTCATTTAAAAACTCTGTTTTTCAGAAGTCAATTCATTTGCAATGCATTTTCACCAGCAATGAACAAGAACCTGCATGCTGTGCCCATAAAAATCTACACCAGTAGAAGTGAGTCACTGCTGCCATCATCACTGCTGAAATGCACCACTCACACCCCCCTGTGCTCACATCCACTGTTTGGTCTCCATAAGCATTCAGCAAGTGTCAGTGAATATCAGTGGTTGCCTTTTTTTTTTTTCTGCATGGGGGAATTCATTTCCACCCCTTTCTTTCATACACACTTCCATGTCGGGTGCCATTTTATCAGACTGCCCCTCTGCTGCCATCTGTGGCACAGCAAGAAAATTTAACAGAATATCAGTGGGAAGGTTCGGCCTACACTGCCACACCACCAACAGTCGCCTTTGGTGTAGTGGACCAGTATAACAAAATAGGAGGCACTGCTCACAAAACAGCCCTCATATTCTGAAAGAAATAGGAAGAAAAATCAAGAACCATTTTTGTTATATAAATGCACATTATGCATGCATCTGGAGCAGTTCATCCAATGTAACAACGAAAAGCTAAGGAGGTGCAGAAAGGCCGCAGAGATGACATAGCTTTTGTTTGGTGAGACAGTAGGTTGGACCTCTACAGCCTGGATAAGTGGCTATTGTGAGGGGGGAAAGTAAGTAAGCCTGTAATGCTGTGAGCATCAAAAAAGTTAAATACAGAAGAAACATTCATTCTATTCCATAACAGAAGGACTTTGGAGCAATTTGATTACACAAATACTAAGCAAGCCTACTTCAGACAATACGTAGTCAAAATGTATTGCTGTAGTTTTTGTAGCCATCAAAAGTAGTTTCCAACAAGCCACTACACAAATTACAGAAAGATGAATCCATCTTATGCTCTTAAAAACAGTAATGTACTGCATAGTCCAGAAATCCTAACCTTGTGATTGCTAAAAGGGAGCAGATTATAATATGGAAGGAATCTATTACTTACACTGTTTCTTGGACTTCTCTTAGAAGAATCCAAGACTTGCCGCAGTACTAAAAGGACTTTTGACCTGACCTGTTACACCCTGATTGTCTACTAGTTCACTTCTTTCTGTTATAGTCCTTTATTTTCAGGAGCATCATTATTGATTTAAAATTTACTCCAAGAAGCAAGACAATAAAGGACCCATTTTAAATATACTTCCAATTCTTGAATACAAAACAAAATTACTACTCACAGAAATAAATGCTATCAAGATATTAAAATGGAGTTATTCTTCCTACCTAGTGTTCAGAGCTCTGTGTGGGCTCAGTCCACATCACTGCTCTAAGTTTAGAGCCCACAAAATCCTGATCCTTCTCCTTGCCCTTTCAGGGAAGAGTCAATCCTTAATTTTAATGTTTCTTTTGAACACTTGGTTTCTGAATGAACATGGTGTACCTCTATATGCCAATTTGAAATGTTTAAGTATTTTAAAAAATTTAGAGGGGAAAAAAAAAGCTATGGAAATGCCACTTCTGTGTTTTTACCCTAATTTTCAGTGCTAAAAAGAAAACATCTATCAAGGGAAGCTAATGGGATCATCTCAAATAATCTAAAGATACTAAAATAGAGTTACATTTCAGAATTGATTTTCACAGAGTGTAGATGGAGAGAAAAGAAGTAGAAGCATGTTAATTAAACTTTATATTTGAGGTTTTTTTCAATCTGAAGTTTCAATGACATGTTCTTAGGTCTGAATAGTTTAAAAAAAAAAAAAAAAAAAAAAGTACTTTTCAGTACTACAGTAACTTCTATTTACCACAAGGCAATAAAAAACTCAAGTTGTCTGTTCAGTACCAGTAAACTGCACTGGTAAATGTTCCTAGGTTGGAGGTCATTCTCATGTTGCTTTGCTCTTCTGTATTCTTATTACCAGTGTGATAGTTCAGCAAAACCAGCTAGTTTCTTTGTATCACAGCAGTACTTGCATGCTTTAAAGAAGAGATTTTTGCGCATAGCAGACTTTAAGCAATATAGCTTTTCCCTGTAGCTCTGTGACAATACCCATCTGGCAGACTACTCACAACGAGTGATTTTACCTGAGTAAGAAATGACTGCTCCTGAACAATACCACTAGTTAGGAAGCATAAAATATGAGACTTGTCATTTTGCTGGTCTTACCCCAATAGATTATTCAGGATGTCTATTGTGTAGCTACAATCATAGCAAGGGACATTTGAAAGCAATAGTAGTATGAAGGTAATGTACATTCT
This sequence comes from Chrysolophus pictus, assembly GCA_037305975.1. Taxonomy (NCBI): domain Eukaryota; kingdom Metazoa; phylum Chordata; class Aves; order Galliformes; family Phasianidae; genus Chrysolophus; species Chrysolophus pictus. The sequence goes on from JAYKPI010000006.1 coordinate 35,076,720, forward strand.
CTAATTCATCAGAAAATTCTCCCCTGAGTTAGTATACGTTGATTTTCTACTTTTACCCTTTCTTGCTGTCAGAAACTGGTCTGACATCCTCTGCAGCTGTGGAAAAAAATCAAACAGGCTTTTTTTTTTTTTTTTTTTATACTTTATTTACGCCTTCTGCCATATAGAACAGCTGTAGATAGAGTAACACACCTGTTTCAACCCTGGTTTTGGTAAGTGCTTGTGTGAGAAAAGTATTTACAATGGAGTTGAAAAGTCAGTAGTATGCAGAATTTGATTACAACATGCTTTTCAAAAATAAAGTTGTATATAGACTTCTTTATTTATGCTCTTGGACCACTTTTGGTCAAGGAAAGATATAGATAGATAGATAGATAGATAGATAGATAGATAGATAGATTAGATAGATATTCTAAATAAAAATAAGAAAAAGCTATATTTCCTAGGCTGAAGTGTAACCAGTCAAAAGATGCACCTTTCTTATATATAATGCCACACATGAGTATTAGTTGTACATTCTGGGAGTGATTGTTCAGAAAAACACTAGGTGGGGAAGTAACTTCAGGAAGTCTTTCTGGAAAAATGGATTTCATACTTTCAAATAAGTAATAAAAAGCTCTTATATTGAAAAGTTTTGTACATGTTACACAGAGAAAAGGAATTATACAAATAACAGAAGTTAGATCTTATTTTTAGAAAATGCTAGAAATACTAGCAAATTAAATCTTATCTTTTATAAATGCATAAAAAAGCTTGTTGATACAATAATGACTTGATCTTCTGAAACAATTCAATTAAACATTAAATGCAAGCTTTAATGTAGGCTTTGTTAACACTCATTTATAACACAGATTTCTCTAAAATTCCAAATTATTTTACAAAGCTTTTCTAAAGAGAAAAAGGATGACTATAGAAATACAAAAGTGGCATGACAAAGCAACTTGGTACTATTCTGTTACGAATCTAAAAATGACCTGTTTTCATTATGACTTCCTATGCATTGTTTTGAAATTACTCTTTAATTGTAAATTAACTGGGTACTGCATGGTATAAAATGACTGGCTACAAGATGTTTTTCTGCAAGGACAGAAATCTATGTTCTCAGCAAAACATAGGACTGCATGCATCAAGGCAAAAACAAACTAACAAACAAACGAAAAACTCAATAGCTACCATCAAAGTTTTCACTGTTATTAAAAGTTCCAGATTAGAGAGAAAAGAGTGTTGTTTGATAAAATGTGCAGTGCCCCGCAGTAGCTGACATGTCTTGCTCATCACTAAGCAAATACTGCTTTTTTTCATTTCTCTTTCAATGTCTCCTAGCATAAACCATAGCAAGTAGTTGTTTGATAAATAAAGCAACAGCCTGCCCTACCTGGATCTGCATCTGGCTTTTTTCTTCCTCTATTCTTCACTTAAGCTGCTTTCAGGTTACCTTACAGTCTTCTCTTCCATACTTCCTATTGATATCTCTGGTAAAAAACTTGCTTCTGGTTCTCTTTCCAAAAGGAATAACCAAACTGTCTGAGACATGGAATGTGGAAAAGGAGCAAAATGCAATCCAGTGGTTCAGTTGCTTGTCATGTCTCAAAGAGCCAATTTGTTTCTTACATCTCTTGGTCTTCTTGAAGAATCATGGAAGTTCTCTATTTTCTCTGAACAGTATGAGTAAATATTTTTTTATAATTTAGTAAAATCATTGCAAACAAAGATTATGAAGTTTGACTTGTCATTCAACTTACAAGAGATAGAACATTCCAATTCTAACTCTTATAAGAGGACCTCAATGAATTTCTGAGAAAAAAAATTGGAGTTGACTCATAAATTTTATAGTACTTTTAGAAATTGCTGTTATGCAATTTTACCTCAAGTGATGGAATAATACCATATATGTAACAAAAGGGTCTTCACTGGACTTTTGACTCAATAGTTCAGTATTAAGTTTATGATTAATAACACATCAGAATATGGTCAACCCTCGAATAGGTAGCCCAGAGAACTTGTGGAACCCCTGTCCTTGAAGATGCCCGGACTCAACTGGCATCTTAAACAACATTCTCAGGTTGACTCTGCTTTGAGGAGAAGCTTGTACCAGAGGATCTCCAGATGTCATTTGAAACTGTTTCAGTGATTCTGTTATTTGAAACTGTTTCAGTGATTCTGTTATCAAGTAACTAGTTCCAATGCTTACTCATGCTTACTTGGAAGACTGATGCAGTTTATTCACAGAGGGGCTCAGAATGTATTGAAACTTTATCTAAACATTTTAAGTAATAAATTTAGTTGTTTCAACTGAAAGTACTCCGGTTGTTTCATCTGAAAGCATTTGTATTTCATTTACTAGGGCATATGCACATAGTCACTGGTAAACATACTTCCTCCACTGTTCCAAGCAGAGCATTCCAGTTTCTTTCTTACTCTAAAGTGTATTGAAAGCCCAGGGAATTGGATCTGCATGTGCCTAGAATGCAGGTATGGAAGGTATAGCCTTGGTTTTTTTAAGGAAAACAAGCAGGAATTGACAATAGTTCCTCCTGTCTGTGATGAATGGATTCTCACTGAAGAAATTACAGACATGCCTGAGTCATAGATTAAGGCAGAGTACACAAACAGAGGATTTACAGGACTTCAACTGTCCCGATTCTTACAGACTAGTTTAAATAATAATTCTTAGGCACTCACATCCACAAATTAACAGGAAGTGTGAAGACCTGGATTGTTTTACCAATGACACAGACTTGCCTGCCAATATGTTTGTACTGTTTGTTCAATCTCAGCTTAGTATTTCCTCAGCCCAAAATCTTAGCTCACATAAACATATTTTTTCCAAATTTGTGTTTAATGGTTGATACTAATGAAAAGCCAATACACCTTTAAATGTTATACCATTAGGAAACAGAATCTTCCTGAACTTTTATCAATATGCCAAATACTCCAATGAAATGCTGATCATTGGAAGAATACCCTAAAATATGGAACTTTACGCCTAGACACTTGTGTGAGCATAGAAGTTTTAGATGAAATTTCAACATTCTAAATCCCTTTGTGAATAAACTGGATTATAAATTTTCCAAGTAAACATGAGTAAGTATCAGAACTAATTAGTTGAAAACAGAATCAATGAACACTGAATCAGTGAGACATCTGGAGGCCTTCTAGTACAATCTCCTGCTCAAAGCAGGGTCAAACGAGAAAATTGTTCACAATTCTGTCCATATCGGTTTGAATATCTCTAAGAACAGAGGTTCCACAGCTTCTGTGGTCAACCTCTTCCCATATTTGGTCAACCTGACAATAAAAATTGGTTTGCTCATTTTTAAGTGGAATTTCTTGTCATTCAACTTATACCTACTGCTTCTCATCCTTTCAAGGTTTTTCAAGGCATTACTGAGAAGAGTCACTTCATCTTCTTTACTCTCTCCAATAGGATATTTATATAAATTGATAAGTTTCCTCTGAGCCTTTTCCAGGATAAACAGTTCCAGCAGTCCCAGACTCTGCTTGTACATCATACTCTCCTACATCTTAAATATCTTTGTGACCCTTTGGTGAACTCTTTCCAGTATGTTCGTGTCCTTTGTGGATTGAGGGCTCCAGGCTTGGACCCATTACTGTAGATGTGAACTCACCACTGCTGATTAAAGAGGGAAAACAACCTCCTTTGATCTGCTGGCAATACTCTTCCCTAATGCAGCCGAAGATACTGTTTGTTACCTTTACCACAAAGGCACAATCCTGGCTATCGTTCCACTTTCTGCTCATTAGGATCAACAGGTTCCATTAGGATCAACAGGTTCTCCTTTGCAGAGATGATTTTCTTGCCTGGTGACTCTCAGCATGTACCGTATGGAGTTTCCCCTCCTCAGGTGCAGAACTTTTCATTTCCATCTGCTGAAATTCATAATCTTCCTGTTTTTCCATTTCTTCACGTTCCTCAGAATGGCAACACAGCTATTGTGTAGTGGCAGTGTAGCTATTATACCCATCAATCACTCCTCCCAATTTTTTATCATTTGCAGACTTGTTGAAGGTGCACAGAAGATGCTCCATCATCTTGGTCATAATTGAAGATGTTCAGCGGTATTAGCCCCTATATCAGCTCACTGAGAACACCACTATAGACAGGACTCTAGTTGGATTTCTGACAGATGATTACAACCCTCTAAGCCCAGTCAGTTGTCATTTGAAATTACCATGTTTTTATATAGTCTGTACTTCATCAATTTGTCTGTGAAGATGCTATTCTGGGATACAGTGTTGAATACCTCGCTGAAGTCTGAAGATAAACATCTTTACTTTTCCCTAATACACCTAGCAAGTTAACTCATTGTAGGAGACTCCCAGGATAATGAGGTATGATCTCCTCTTTACAAATCGATGGAGATGATTCCTAATAATCTTCTTAATATTTTTGGCCTTCCAGAATATTTATCTCCATCACCACTCACTCATCCAAGTGAGTCTGAATGAGCCACAGATCTTTGTATTATTGTTTTTGCTCTTCCTGGTGATAAGAGTGACATTTACATTCTTCAAGCCCTCAGGAACCTCCCCCACTCACCTTGTCCTTTCCAAGATAATCAAACCTATTCTTTACAGAATAAGCTGGGCCTTGTTTCATGTTTCAGTTGAAGTTTTATCTTACCCATTTTGATAATTTGCCATTTCAAATTTGTATTACAAGACTCTTTCTGAGATGGGAAATATGAAGAGTTTATTTTCCTCTAAATAGTTGAACTATTTTTTCAAATTTTCCAAATCTACATATTCACAGACAGCATGCAAGAAAAACTTGTGACTTAAAAGTGAATATTTCACAATATGTTCATTGTTAAGAACTGAAACTTGTGAAACTCTCATTATAACAAGAGCTCTAGCACTGCCACTGCTGTTTCCTCTATAGTAGTAGTTTTGAATTAGTTTATATTCAGTCTGCTTCACCTTCTAATAGAGATTGCATAACATCAAACATTCTTATAGCCATAATTATTTTAGGATTGCCATTTCTTCATAAATTACAAGTTTTTGTTGTTGTTGTTGTTTGTTTGTATGAAAAATTTTCATAAATATTTTCAGCACATGTAGAAAGTTCATGAAAATGAGAATGGCAAGTATAAAAATTAGTTCTGCAGGAGTAACAAGAACGTTTTGCATGTCATGTGCTTGTACCTGTTTCTGTATGAGTTTTATTCATTGCCAGTTTACTGATACATCAGTGTATGGTTCTAAACTGAAAGTTATTTCTGCCTTCCCTTCCCTTCCCTTCCCTTCCCTTCCCTTCCCTTCCCTTCCCTTCCCTTCCCTTCCCTTCCCTTCCCTTCCCTTCCCTTCCCTTCCCTTCCCTTCCCTTCCCTTCCCTTCCCTTCCCTTCCCTCCTACCTCCCTCCCTTTATTTCCCTCTCTCTTACTCTCTTTTTCCTTTATTCCCTTTCCTTTCTTTCTCTCTCACTCTAAACTTCCTGAAATTGCAACTCATTTTCAGTACATAGTATTGCACATTTTAATATTCTTTACGATAGAACTCCAGGGTCTTTTTTTTTTTTTTTTTTTTTTTTATCATGGACACACAACAAGATTAACACAAAGGAGGCGTGATTGGCCAGGCTTTATGTTTCTCGTTGCTGTTTTGCAAAAGTACTAAATTACTCAATGTTGTCTTGGCCCTTTCCATAAATGCTGACAACTCACAATTTCCTCTTTCACTTTTTAAGTATCAGATTTTTTTACAGTAGTCTATAAACTACATCGTTAATCAGATAGTGTAAAATCCAATTAGAGACATTAGAATCCAGAAATACAAGTGTTAAGAAATTTATTTCTTGATTGACAAGAAAGCCAAATAGACTCATCTATTTAGAATCTTAGCAACAATTAGCTGCCTTAGTTTCATTTATTGTGACATAAAAAATCTGGTTTATTGAGAGCTCTATTGAATAAGATTTCTATGATATGCACCATGAGAAAATATCTTCAAACTAAAATGATTGTTTTGCTGTAATAAATTGAACCATATGTACACTATGTTATTCAATCCTTTTTCTTCAAGGCATAAATTGATATTAAAGAACATTTAAGTCATAACACATGGTTATCCAGGCATGAACGAGGCAATAACCCATATAAGTTGTCAAGGTGAAGCCAAAGCATTTATTAGAGGTTTGTGTTGTTTTTGAAAAGTGCACGGTTGGATAAACATGGATTAGTGCTATTATGCTGCTACGATGACTCAAGTGTGTTTTTACAGTGTCAGTAATTTTTATGTTTAAAAATCACTGGTGCAGTATATTAGCTATAATTTATGTTTATCATCTTGTGTACTCTAATAGGTTTCAACAAACCATTTAACACTTCAGCTTGTGCATATACATTACTTAATAGGTATTTATCTTAAAAAAGAGATACTTAAACAGGACTTTCAAAGCTTGCAACTGCATGCTAAGAGCAAATACTGCAGTGAGGCACATTAACTTTTTTTCTCTTCTGGTCTACATTTAACTTTGAACAGTGTGACCATGCAATTTCTTTGCACACTTTACTCCCAATTGAAGCAAGAAAGATATATCTCTAAACCCCATCAGCCTGAATGGCATCAAAATCCCTGACATGAAGTGTCCGTCACACTTACTAAGTAGAGTACATGTGATAAAGCCAACACAGCTGAAAATGCCAATGACTTCCTGTTATCAGAGGTTGCCCTTTCAGGGTAGCACAGATCTTTATGCTTTCCTCGTTAAAGGATATTATTAATTGTAGTTTCTACTTACTGTATATCTTTGCATTTGTTTTTTGGTATACTGACATACTTATTCTAAAAAATCAGGTCTCCTTTCTCATAATGCTCAATAATGCTTTTGTTTAGGGAACAATCTTCTCTATACGTAAAGCAGTTGGGGAAGACAATGCTAAAGCTAAGGGAAATCAAGTTGAAACTCTAACCTAGTAAAGGGTTTTGTTTGGCAATGAATGTGCCATGCTTAATCTGTGATACTATTCTGTGTTTCAGACAACATGTTGTTTATTACTTGGGCTTTATTGATGTATTTCTGTTCTAGACAAGTTAGGCTTGAGTTACTACTGTTTAGTACTTTCATAAAAGAGATTGATGACAATTTAAAAATCATCATAGTTCGGTCTTTTGAGGGGGTGGAGTTCCACTATTTCTTAATGCAAGATATTACTTCATAATTTAGAGAAAAAATGTAAAGCAAATATAAGTTCTGTTTACCAATCTGATAAAATTCCAGATTCATTTACAAGTGAGGTCATTTCAGAAGAAGATAAAGAATTGATGCAGAACCCTGAAACTATGGACATGCTGATCTACTCTGCAATAGATTTTTACAAAGAGGCTATCAATTCTCCTGACTCAGTCAAGCATATCTGTTGGCTGAGTTGGCAAATAGGAAGGATTTATTACTCACATGGGAAAAATTGACAAAGATGAACTACTTGATATTGCAAACCACTTTTTTATATTAACCTCTTTCTTAAATATATTTTTTAAAATATATTTTTTAAAACAATGATAAAATGCATAGAACAATTTAAAATGCTCACAGACAACGTATTTATTCAAATTTTATTTCGATAAATATACATTTACAGTGCTTATATTTTAATCTATACTAGTAATAATTACACACAACTAGAAATGTCTCTTTTTAATACTGACTTTTAATAATCAACCACCTACAAGCTGTACTTACTTTATAACACATAAAAATACATGCAATTTTCAGTTCTTTAGAGTACATATTTCCACCAGTGGAGACTGTCCTTCTTGCTTTGAAGCTACCTTCTGCTGGTTGCCTGGGAAAGTTTACCCTGTTGACATTTTTAGCAATTTTGTTCTGTGAAGTAGGTGATGCATCTTCTTCTATAGTTGATGTGCTTTCTGAAAGCATTACTTATTCATTTTGCCGCAGTACTCCCTGAAGACCAAATAAGAGCGTGGTCCCATTTTACAAGGTACTCCACAAAATATAATGAAAGAGTGTTTCTGCCCCAGGGAACTTAATAGTTTTATGATTACATGTTTAGGAAGAATTGAAAGTATGGAAATCATAGTGTTTTCTCTGGTAAACAAGGACAAGGAAGTCAAAACTTCATTTTTGTAGAAGTCTATATTGTGTCTATTTTTTTAATGTTTCCCATTGACAAAGGATCCCAGTTTAAGAAGGTTATTTCTAAGTATGTTACAGATGGAAAAAAGATACTTTAGAGCAACAGCAACATACGACTTTTTATTTTCCATAGCAAAACTCTTATTATCTTCACCTGGGAAAAAGCACACAGATTCATGGTAGGATTTTATGAAAAACTTTTAAGAACTGTTTTTAATCCTGTGTAGAAATCCTTAAGCTTTTCTATGCATGTGGAGTGTCAAGGAGCTGCAAGGACCTCTTCGTCCCTGAAGGCCAGGGAGATGGGCTGAAGAAGACAAGCAGCTGAGCAGAGGCCTTGCCAAGAAGAGGCTGCTAGTATGGCAGTGAAGGTCACTTGAGAATTTTATCTTCTAATTTGCGGTGAAATTGTCAGGCTTAAGTGTAGGGGAAACGAAGAAAGCATAAGATCAATAAAGGTCATAAATAGTGAATGAAGAATTTCTCCCATTGATTTTAAAGAATTTTAGAAAGTTTATAAAATCTTTTATTCTTATGAATGTCTTCCAATCTCTAACTTTATTGCAACTGTGAATCAAAAATGCTTTATATTAATTCACTGAAACTAAATAATGCAGTTTTTTTCTTTGGCATAAAACATTTGCACTGAAGATACCCAGATAGATTCTTAACTGATAAGCACAAGTGTAAGCATTCACCATACTTATTGTCATACAGTGTCTGAACCTAAATCTGAGTTGCATTTCTAAGCCAGAAGTCTGAAACTCATATTCTCTGAGCTTCCACAAGACTTAATACTCTGCTTTTTGATACTTGTGTATTATAGTACTCATGTACATCACAATTCAACTCACAAGAACAACTAGTAAAAAAAAAAAGAATGATCCAGTCTGAAGGGATTTTTCCTTAATTATATATTCTTCATTAAAGAGAAATGCTTAGACTTTCCATTTCACAAAGCAGTTATTTGCATGTCATGCACAGGTTTTTTAGAAGAAACCAGAAGTGTACAGAATTCGGATGCTGTGTGGAAGGATTATTTCAGAATACTGGACAAAATATTGGATTGGAATTCTAGGGTGGTAAATTTTGTCTGCTAGTTTGTTTAAGAAGACTTTGGGTTGTGTACAGTCAATTTTTGCACAAAAATTAGAATATTTTCTAAGCAAATACTTAGAGCAAGCTATACAAAGTAAGGAACTATCAAACTTAATGGAAGAAATCTTGACAAAGAATTACAATTATTTTAGCCCTGCCAATTATATAAATGTGTTTAGAACAAAAGTTCTAAAGGGCACCTTAAATATGACATTAATTATACCAATTTAATTATACACCTCCTTGAACAATATATTTTTTTCGCTGTAGCATACACAGAGCTGTGTTATGAATTTATGACAAAACTAGTGCTGATAACAAGTGGATAGTTGATGAAGGGTGCTTACATAGTCAAGGACTTTTCTGCTTCTCATGCTGCCCTCCCAGTAAGATGACTGGGGGTTCACAAAATCTGAGAGGGGGCACAGCCAGGACACCTGATCCAGGATGATGAAAAGGTTGTTCCGAAAAGGCTGTTGATCTTCCTTTTGCATTTTTCATTTCTTTTCTTTGAAACTTTTGTTGACCAAGCTCTATAATTGTCATTGAGTTCTTACTTTCATTTCTTCACTGTTTCCTATTCAATGATACAGTGATCATTTTGTGTTGTTTTTTTTTCCTCCCTGTTTGTTTGGCTGTTTTTTGTTGTTGTTTTTAACTTGTTTTCTGTGCTGTGGCATTGGAAAATAGGATTTTTAACTCAATCATTAATTCAAACAATACTCATTTCTGTGTCCCAGAAGAAAAATTTGAAATATAGATCCTATATTTGCATACATCTATTCTGCTCTAATCTCATTCATTTGTATTTTCTGACAATAAACGCACAGTATGCTTTTCAACTCTATACTTTCAAGTTATTCAGTATGAAGTCCAAGCCATACTGTAGCAGAATTGACTATGGAAAACTGTTTTCGATCCTCATTATCAAATGAAAAAAAACAGTTTAAAAATTAAAGTGCAGGGTCTTGCCATGATTCCTAGTGGAGAATCACAGGACAAAATTCAGTAATTGTGATTTACTTTTTCTTCCTAAAACTTATGTTGTGAACTAACTGCTCCACAATTTTGACATATTTATTCTTTTTCATACAATTACAGTTGTTGGGTGTTTTTTTGTTTGTTTGTTTGTTCTTCCAGGAGAGTTCAATATTACATTACCAACATGTAAAAGGACTGAAATCCACTAAAATAGAAAGAAATGAGAAATTTCCACCATGAAGAATCCAAAAGAGCTAAGAAGAAGATGTAACTAGAACATGACTGAGAAAAGAAAGATCTGAAAAATTCTGTTTTTAATAGAAACCTTCCACTTTTGTTTGAGAAGCTCAGTACAGAATTCACCTCAGACATTTAACTTAAATGTTTATGGCAATATATGATCCAGAATAAGTACTCTATCCAAACTTCAGATCTGAATTTAAATGAGAACCTGAAATTTAGAACTCAGAACTGATTGACTGAGAAAAACATGAAAGAACAGTCAAAGTTAGGGAAGACTTTAATAAAAGTTTATCAAGGATGCAGGAATACACTTTAATTTCAAGCTACAGGAAACAGTACTATTCTAAGAGGACTACTAGCTGGATGACGGTTGGTTTTCATAAGAAATGTATACAATATATTTGTGAGTGTCCTCAGTGGGGCTCATTCTAAGACAGAAGCACATGGTTGATACTTTCCCTTTTGTAAGATTTGTTTTCAAATTGGTATTGGTAATTTGGATCCATGGAAAGAATAATGTCTAGGTAAATAATGGAGCTGAGACCAAGAATGTTGATTTTGGAGCCCTAGAACAACAGAATATTTCTGATGACTCTCAGCTGGATGGTGGTGTTTTCCCACATAAGTGCTGTAAAGATACTTCAAAGAATTGCAGAGCAACAACTTGCTTTCTGCATGTCATTAAGAGTGCTGGGGATATCTACAATGCATCTGTTCATAGGTATGTGCAGGCATCCCTAAGCAAGCTTTAAATCATATAGCTTGGGATTCAGCAGTCTTGAAGTCATAGCAGTGTGGGCTTCAGCTGCCAAGAACCTGTCAGTGTTCTGTTGGGCTTATGCGGTCTGCTATAATATGTGAACTGTTTTGGTATGTGAGATAGTTGAGGGATGTTTACATAAGCTGTAGTTCTGTGCACCTGGATGGCAGTGAACATCCTTCTCTTTGTACCTACAGTAAAGATCATAGGGTAAAAACTCGCATGTGTGTACATGAAAACAATCATAAGTAGAACTATACCATCTGCCTACACATTTGCACTCAGTTTCTCTCTAGAGAAAAGAAGTACCGTCGCATCTACATTGTGAAACTATTGTTATATGCACAGTTCATACAGTCCATATATCTACTGAGCCCAGACCTTGCACAGCTGGGATGAAGAAATAGAGGACAATGCTCGTGCTGTGATAGTCGAGATTTCTTCACTTGTTTGCTCAGAACAACTACACTTTTTACATATTCTTTAAGAACCAAAGATTTTGAGTTCCTCAGTGAAGTGTTTTTTCATATTTACTTCTATTTTTACACCATCAAGGAGCTGTTATGTTAAATACTGCTCATAATTTAGATATGGCCTAATTGTAGGGAGATATATAAAAGATATAGATAACTTTGGCCACATTATTATGAGAATTACAAAAATAATATTTTGAATGTCCAATTCATTCAGAATCCCCCATTCTATAACAACTGCATGTATTAAAAACATGGAAAATGCATCCTGCAATTTTTGCTACTATTCTCAGATTATTGAAGACATCATTAGGTATGGGTTAAAGTACATACACTAACAAGAGAAACTGAGTGTCCAAGTCCCTTGAGCAGCTTTGCAAAATTGAGGCATGTAGTCAAACCTTACATCTTTCGAGTCACTGACATATGTATTATTCACTTCACTGATCTGAGAAGGAAAAAATAAATAAAAACAAAACCAGTGATTCCACTTATGGAATTCCTTCAACAACAAGGAATTTTTAAATGTGCACTCATTTGGCAGCAGCATTATCATAAGATGATTATACAGTGTATGAATGTTTATTGCCTGACTTTAAGATGCACAATGTATGATAAACAATTGTAGAGATTTTTTTCTATAAATGCTATATTTCTGCTATTGTGTTTGCAGAATACAGCTAGATAATAATTGATTCTGTGACAGGGACTGGCTAATTTGCCAACAGTATAGTATAAGACACATTTATACAGTCAATTACACCCAAGTGCATGGCCTATTTGCTTTATAATTTCATAAACTTGCCAGCAATTTAAATAAAAAAGTTCCATTAAATTATCATATCATGTGATAGAATGATATTGCCAAGTATATTAAACCATGTGTGTTCAGCCAGAATTAATTAAATATTATTACTTTTTTCTTATTAACACATTGAACCTATCCTTCCTACTCACAACTAGAAATAGAAGCCTATTAGTGAACAAAGTAAACTTAAGGGCAAAGTTTAAACATTTTCCTGAGGGTGTTTCATTAAGATTCCTAGTTCTTTTGTTTAAACATTTGCTCATGGTAAATGTACTTGTATTGTGAAAATATTTTATGATCTTAGATATGAATACTGGAAAAGTTTAAAGGTAGTCTTTGATAATACTCAGTTATTTTAGACAGATCTGCTTTCACTGCTGTTATGCAACTTAAGAGTATTGGAAATAATTCAGAAAGTATTTGGTTTCTATGTTTCTTCTGAACTTTATTTCATATTTATTTTTTGTCTCATTTTGATAATTTTATTGAGCAGAAAGAAAAATTAATGATTCAGCTTGACTATTATCTGAAGTTTCCTCATCTCCTAGTTAGAATAAAATAGAAAGTACTCATTTCATATGAAATGCTTCAACAAAATGGCTCAGGGACCTTGTTATTTGAAGAAGACTGCTTTGAACAAAAAGAATTAGCATTTTCATATAACTTAATACAGATTGACCTACTGAGTTAAAATAAACAAAAATATTCAACCCGCTATTCTGTGCTCATACAAACATTCTTTCTCTCTATCATCAGGTGTTAGAGTTTCAGACGCTGTCTGTGCTCTCCTTGTTTACAGACAAAGGGGATCATTTGAGAGAAAGCTTTATCTTCTCATTTTTTAACGACTTTTAGAAAACCCCAAATTTAAAAAATGCAGCTTTGTAGTTACTGACATGCACTTCATTTAATAAGATAGTGTGTTTGAAAGTGGATAAGCATATCTTTAACAGAAGTCTACCAGGAATCAGCAGAAATAATTACTATCAAGATTTAATTATGTCAAACAAGAGTATCTGTCCTGAATAATAGTGTAGACAGTAGAAGCTGACTATGCTGTATATTCGATCCAGCTCTCTGTATATTTCGGTTAAACAGTGTTAGTTATTCTGTTGTGACTGACTTCAAATGAGTATAACTGAACACATCAAAATAATGAAGAGAATTATTTGTAATACAAAAAAGGGGAAATATAAATGAAAATATTTAGGAAGAATCATGTCAGGCTGTTCTCTCACATACAAGACGTATATCAAAAATATCACTGCAGATAAATGTGGAAGCAGAATTGTAAAAAAAGTGTAAAGGAGATCAGAATAGCTCACACTGTGTTTATAAGGAGGAATAGTTTTAAGTTGCAGAAGGGAAAATTTAGGTTGGATGTCAGGGGAAAGTTCTTTACCAGAGAGTTGTGAGGTGCTGCCCTAAGAGGTTGTGGATGCCCCGTTCCTGGAGGTGTTCAAGGTCAGGTTGGATGGGGCCCTGGGCAGCCTGGTCTAGTATTAGATATGGAGATTGGTGGTCCTGTTTGTGGCGGGAGGGTTGGAGCTTGATGATCCTTGAGGTCCCTTCCAACCCAAGCATTCTATGATTCTATGATTCTATGATTCTATGATTCTGTGATTCTATGACTATATGCATAACGGTATCTTCTTTAGCCTCTTAGGAGGAACTTCATAAATAATGTAAAAAAAATTTTGACTGTTATGACACTGACTTGCTTCTTTTTAAGAAAAGCTTTCATCAGAACATCTCCAAACTGTGCAAAATACTATAGTTTGTGTCTATGCCAAACCAAAAAAATATGAGTTTCTTATTATTCATGTGAGTGGTGTTAGTAAGAAAAACAAATCTGTAATCTGAGTCAATATTATACATCATTATTAAGAAAGCTTAAAAAAGAAAGAAAAAAGAATTGTACTAGAGTTAATTAAGGCTTCAAGTAAAGCTTGCTTTTATTGGCAATTTTTTTGTTGCAACAAGAAAACTAAAAATTAAGAGGATGGTTGGCAGTAATATTGATATGCTAATGGATAAACATGCTAATTTAGAAAAAAACTAATCAGCAAAGACATTACTAATGGAAATGTACTGGAAAATGGCTAATGCTGTATGCAGACCTGGTATCTACAAAATTAAGACGAACTAATTTTGTGTTTGTAATTGTAACTTGAAAGCTAAGCCTTGATCTTCTATCTGCTTTACATTGTGGTAGTATTTAAAGATATCTCAGATGACCAGGCCTGGTATCGTGACAATTTTTTAGCTTCTCTATAATTATGCAGTTAAAATTAAACATTTTGTTTACTGATAGGAGGGCTAAAAATCTTAATTTTTTTTCTGTCTAATTTACTTGAAGGTATTTCTGATTCAGGTCTTCTGACTGAGGTGTGGCAGAACCCCTGTTTACCAGTATTGTAGAATCAGGAAATCACAAAATCATAGACAGGCTTGGACTTCAAGGATCATCAAGTTCTAACATCCTGACACAGGCAGGGTTACCAGCTGCTAGATCAGTTACTAGGTCAGATTGTCCAGGCCTGATCCAATCTGGCCTTAAGCACCCCCAAGGATGGGGCACCCACAGACTCTCCAGGCAACCAATTCCAGCACCTCATCACCCTTTCAGTAAAAATTTCCCCCGACATCTAATCTAAATCTCCATTCCTTTAATTTAAAACCATTCTCTCTTGACCTCTCACTACCTGCCCATGCTAAAAGCTGATTTCCCTCATGTTTATAAACACCCTTTAAATATTGGAAAGCCACAATGAGGTCTCCCTGTAGCTTTCTCTTTTCTACCCTGAAAAAGCCTAATTCCTTCAGTCTGTCTTCATAGGAGAGGTGCACCAGCCCTTGGATCATCTTCATGGCTTTCCTCTGGACCCTCTCCAAAAGCTCCACATCTTTCTCATGTCAGGAGCCCAAAACTTGGATGCAGTACTCCAGCTGAGGCCTCATGAAGGCAGAATAGAGTACTATATGTACACTGTGTTAAGAGGAGATAATGATACATTTAGGCATCAGGTTTCTCCAGGAAGCAGAGCTCTGCTTCAATTACATGGTAATGAATGGCTTTATTTACAGCTGATTTAAACTAGTTCTAGGGTTTTCTGACATCCAACTATCATTGGTATGCCTTTCTTTCTATTAGAAAAGGGATGTTCTGAATGAATTTCTACTTGGTACGTGTTATATTTCTAGTTTTTGTCTTAATTTTGATAGTGTTTACTTATGATATCAAAATTTCTGAGGTGCTTTTAAGCACTATAATCTTTTCTGAGATGGAAATACAATCTTACTGTCTTTTACAGAATTATAGAATCATAGGAGTTACTGAGAGATAAAGGACACTTCCCTGTAAGTTTTAATAAGGCTGAATAGAAGACTTCTGGATAGCAAACCCTATGTCTCTTCATTTTAAATATTCAAAAGCACTTTATAGCTAGGTATATTTGAGATATATACCAATTTAAAGTGTAAACCTTATCAATAACATAACTTCAGAATTATTACAGAATTCCTTCTAAAATAAATTTCATTGGTTTTATAAAAGGAAGGATTAAAGCATGAATGGCAGCTAAATGACTGCTCAAAAAATGTTTAACCTAATCAGAGATAATGAGCCTTAGTGGTTTAAAAAGTGGTTATAAACAACCCAATATTAGTCACAAAAATTCTTACTCAGCTCTTTATTGTATTCTGAAGATAGAAGAGACTGTTTTTGTTCCCACTCTGCACACAATAGTTTTTTTGTTTGTTTGTTTGTTTGTTTGTTTGTTGACATCAGTTAATTTCATCTTTTGCTTTAGACATACTGTCAAAATGTAGAGTTCCTTGTGATGGTTCTTCCTTTAGAAATATAAGAATCATTGTGTTTGTAACTAGGTGACTGACCACATGGACGTCCGCGGATCGTTATGGACTCACTGTTTATGATGTCTACTGAAATGCCATTTAGTATTTACTTCATTCTTTCCTGTAATAGAATATCATTACATTAGATAACTATTACATACCACCATTTAAAATGCTATTAAGTACAGGTGTCTGTCTTATACCTATAATTCTATATGTACTTAAATAAAATAAATACCATGGGCCTTTTTGCAGGATGATTTTTCAGTAAGGTGACACATACATTACTCAAGCATAAGAAATATAAATAGCTGTAAGATATTTATGCCTTTTACAGGCATTCTAATCTTTTTAGAAAATGGCTATAATTTGAAGATATAATGTGAAGGGAGTGTTCTTAATGCTACATTAATTACAAAGGCTCTCTTTCATTTCATTTTTGGAGACATTTTTGTATTTTTATATGAAAAGATGCATATAATATTGTGGCAATAATGAGCTTAATGTAACTGAAAGCTGTCACATGAGGTTGTATCAAAATTTCAAGTACAAATAGCACCAAAAAAAATCATCTGTATCCCTGAACAAGTTTCTCTCATATACTGAAAACTTTTTCCTCACCACAAAGTGGCACTGTGTTATTTGTGGTTGGCTGTACAGACCAACATTAGAAACCCTTTGGGCCAAATCTATTCCCAATATAGCCTCATTAAGTCAGAGGAGTTCCATGTGAAATGAGTTTGGCCCAGAGTTTTAAAGGCACCTAATTCTAAAGCATTGCTGTAAATTTCCTTTGTGGAGGCCCAGAAGGAAAATAAAAATCAGTTAGTGTTTAATCTTGCAAGCAGCTGACCCTTTCATTTGGTGTTTAACTGTTTCATTAATTTTTTTTCCTAACAAATTAGCCCTAGTTTAAAAGGATCATCTTATTTATTTCAGTGGAATTGTCAGTAAATTTTGATTTAAAAATGAATGAACTCTATGCTCTTTGTGTTCAACCTTAATTTTCATTAAATTAATATTATATATTTCAAAATGTGTATGCATATGACAATGTCCACTATTGAAACCCTTTTGTAGCAAAATATGTCAAGGTATAAAGAAAAGAAAATGATCAGGTTTGTTCAACATCGATCTCTATTTCTTGTTTCCTTACAGTAATAGAAGAATAAATAAAAACACAGCATTTTTGATGTAGTGCTTAAACTCTTTCTGACTGTGCAAAAATACAGACATGTTAGTAAATCTTGAGACACCATGAACTGTTAAACATAGTTTCTTCCATTTTTGACATAAGACAGTCTTTTCCTTCCTAATATACATGTATTTTGTCACTTGCTTCTAGTTTCCTGAGCATTTAGCAACAGTTTATTCTACAAATACCTGAAAAGATGTTGTAATGTTGGTCTCTTTTCTCAGGTGACACGTTAGGACAAAAGGGGACAGTCTCAAGTTGTACCAAGGGAGGTTTAGACTGTATATTAGAAAGAATTCCTTCATAGGGAGGGTTGTCAAGCATTGGAAAGATCTGCCTAGGGAAGTAGTGGAGATGCCTTTCCTGGACATATTTAAAAGATGTGTGGATGTACTTCTGATCATCCTTGCGGCTCTCCTCTGTACCTGCTCCAAAAACTCTGTAGGCCTGGATGCAGTACTGCAGGTGGAGCCTCACAAGGGCAGAGCACAGGAGTGCAATTACTTCTTTCATCCTCCTGGCCACCCCTCTTTCAATGCCCACTTGATACGGTTGTCTTCTGGACTGCAAGTGCGCACTACTGTCTCATGTTAAGTTTTTCATCTGCCAGGACCTCTAAGTCCTTGGCAGGGCCGCTCCCAAGGAATTCTTCTTGCAGAACGTACACATAACTGGGATTGCCCAAAAACGAATGCAACTCTACCATACCACCAACACCCTAAATTTGTGGGCCAATATAATAAAATAGGATGTATTACATTTGGTGTAGCTCTCATATATAATTGAATTCAGCAGTTTTCTTGTGAGAAAATGTTAGATACTACAAGTAGCCTTCTAGAATGTAGAAGATGCTAGAAATTCCAGAATTTTTTTCACATGTTCCCCATGATTCCCCATGTTTCAGTTTGTGCCTGGTGCCCTTTGTCCTGTTGCTGGACTCTACTGAAGAGCTCATCTGCTTGACACCTGCCCTTTAGATATTTACAAACATTGTTAAGATCCCATCTCAATCTTATCTTCTCCAGGCTGAACAGTCCCAGGTCTCTCAATCTTACCTCACAGAGGAGATGCTCCAGGCCCCTCATCATCTTTGTAGCCCTCTGCTGGACTCTCTCCAGTAAATCCCTGCCTTTCTTGAACTGGGGAGCCTAGAACTGTACACAGTTGTTTTTTTTTTTTTATATTAGGCTAATACTTTTTTATATTAGGCTAAGCTACTGTAATATTATTTCTGCAGAATATTTTTATATTCTGTGTCAGTAAATTGGTGTGCTAACTATAAAATCACTGCAGTTTAAGAAAATTAATAAGGTCACTGTAGCAACATTTAAGAACTGATCTGTTAGTTCTTTGCAGACATCTGTGTTCATAAACCAATTACAATTTAAAAACCACATTTGACATTTTCTGCTGATAATCATTATGCCATTATGATAGATGGCATAAGTAAGTTCCATAACCACTGCATTTATTACGTTTTTGTCCTTCCCTGCTGTTAAAAAAGCCTACAGGTTTATTATTTCTTTGTTCCAAGGCTTGAGAAGATAAGAAATTTTTTGGACCATGAATGTGCTTTTCTTTCCCTTCAGAAATGAGGTGACTCCTCATCTATTGCTTGCTATAAGATATTATATTTGTTTTGAATTTGTTGACTGGCATCTACAGTGTTTCTAAATAAGGAATAGGAGATAAGGACTTTTGGATTTAGTATAGTTAACAATTTCATCTAGATTACACAGAGACATTTTACATTGAGCAAAATTAAATCCAGTATAAGATAAAGCAATCCTTTTATAAAACATGTAAAAATACAAATAAAATATTTTTAGTGCACATCTGCATAAAATAATATTATTTGCCCAAAACTCTCATTAGTAAAAACTATATCCTCTCAACTGCACTAACTGTGGTAACTTTTTTCCTCTACCATCCTCAAGGAATAAAAAATAAAACCAATTAAAATCTGCTGTATTTTATTCATGCTGTGTAATAATAGCAGTAATATTTATTAAAGAAGCAAAATCTATGTTAGCCAGTTTTTTCAGGAATGAATCTTTAAGCTTTTTCTTCTATGATGTTCCTGCTGAAGTATTTGTGAACAATTCTGCAGGGATATAGCAAATTCTGAATGCTAGAATATTGAAAATGTACCAAAAAAATCTACCCAAAGATTGGTTAGTAAAAATGAGTAGAAATGCTAAAACTTTGATGAATGAAAGGTAGCCCATGTTTCTGTGCTGTACTGAAGTTGACAGTGTTAATATATGAGTTGTTGCTAAAAAAGAAAGCCTTCATCAAGTATCTGCTTCATGTTGCAGATACAGAGGATAATGCAAAGTGTTGTTTGAGTTTGTTCAGTGGTAAAGGTAAGATGGCACACCACCTTGTCTTAAATGTTACAGTGAATAACCCATCTCCACCCTACGCTCTATCCTGCGTTGCTTTCTATATATACTTTCTCTATTGACTGCGCGCTATGGGCATTATCTCACATCTGTGGTACAACATGCATTTATCGCACAGCTCATATGTGGTAACAGGAGTTTTGTAGAGAATTCAGTGCTTGCTTTCTGAAATTCTATGTTGCAGAGCACGGAATGCTGGTTCACACCAAGTCTGTGAGGAGGCTTGGTGTCATACCCGTGATTTACGAAGACTGCAGCCTACGCACACCTACCACTTACCCGTACTTAGAGAGATCAGAGAAACCTAAATAGATGGCATGGTAACCTAAAAATGTAGCACCTGGGTTTTGCACGTTTTCTCAGGACTTTTTAACTTAGTTCCTATACAGTTTCTTTTTCTTTTTCTTTTTCTTTTCTTTTCTTTTCTTTTCTTTTCTTTTCTTTTCTTTTCTTTTCTTTTCTCTTTTCTTTTCTTTTTCTTTTTCTTTTTTTCTTTTCTTTTCTTTTCTTTTCTTTTCTTTTCTTTTCTTTTCTTTTCTTTTTTTCTTTTCTTTTCTTTTCTTTTCTTTTCTCTTCTCTTTTCTCTTCTCTTCTCTTCTCTTCTCTTCTCTTCTCTTCTCTTCTCTTCTCTTCTCTTCTCTTCTCTTCTCTTCTCTGCGCTTTATGCATTGGCTGACCAATTTATGCACTTTATGCAAGAAATGTGCTTATTGTTTATATCAGGGCCAGTACCTTCCACACACATCTACATAACCAGCAGTGACCTACATAAATTCTCACAAAAGTTACTTTAAATTATGTGTGTCAAGCTGCAGGTGTTTCTGCACTAGTCAATAAAAGTTGCTTTTTTTTTCAATAAAACTTGCTGTTTTCCTGTTTCTTTCAGATTAGAAAGCTTGATGAAAAAGAAACAGATCTGTATGATCTTCAGAAACAAAAGTTTTGTGACCCACTGTTTTAATAGCTATTGAGAATATATTGTTCCATTATAGTGTAATTCCTTCATTATTTTAAGGAAAATTGAGGGTTGTTAGTACCAAATTTATTTCTGTAATACTTCTTCCACAATTTAAAGTGCAGAGCTTGGAAGTTCAGTTGCTGGAGTTGTTGCAACAATTATTCTAGATCAAAACTTAATGCACTTTCTAAATCTTCTGTTTGTGTTTGTTGATGATGTTTGTTTGGTTTTTAAAGGATTTTTTGTGTAGTTCATTGCTAAAATTATATGCATTAAACTTGTTGCTTTAAATCTTTAAATATATCTCTGTATTTAGTAGAGTTCTTTAGAGCTTGTGCAAGTGTTGACACTAGTTCTGTCTTCAACTTGCGTGACCAGACTGTGCTATTGAAGAACTTTAAGGGGATTTGGATCTAATCACTAAGAATTTGATAGGAGAAGCATTTGTCTTGCAGGTGGTTTTGAAATTGGAGAAAAAGCATGAGGAGCTCTGAAGATGTTTGGGAAATATAAGAGGTACTATTACATTGTTCCACTACTTTTATTTTTTTTCCAGACTAGCCTCACAATGATTGCTGTTAGATAATCTATACATGTTCTATCATTTGAACTTGTCTCACATGCTAAATGCATATATACATATACATATCTTGTTCAGCAGAAACATCATTTAAAGTTTTGCAGAGCCTTCTTTAAAAAAAAAAAAAATAGAAACAACCAACATATCCCACCAGCCACTGACAGAATTGAAAACTTTCCAGCTACTATTCTTTCAAGTGTGTTAGTTAAAAGTAAAAATCCAGCACACTTCAGAGCTATTCTCTGAGACTGATCTTGAATACCAATGAATGCATGTGTTGTACCCAGGTTCCCACTGATTTTTATCATGGGTTTTACTGGAGTTGGGAAAGAGTATAGTTGCCTTAAGCCAGATAATAACCAAAGAGCTTAAATGTGAAAGCATGCGTTATTTCAAAAGAACATTGCCAGGCATGAATTTTCAGCTTCCTGCTCAACAAACAATAGAATAGCAGCCTGGGCCTAATTCCTTTCTCCTTTAAAGTCGATGGGAGTTTGTACCCTACAGTCTAGTTTAGCAGTTTATATTATGTATTTGAAAGAAATGTGACAGACAATAAAATTACCCTCCTGGAGGAAACACTTCTAAAATAAAATGCTTTTGAGAGACAGAATGAGCACAAGAATTTGTGTACTTATTGTGCACTGTGATATTTTATTATTTAAAACCCTTGCTCCATTTTGAGGTTAAAAATGATGCTCCATCATTTCCTTGTACATCAAGTAGCACATCTTCAGACAGCTATCTACTGATGGACAGACTGTAGACGTGTAGAAAGATACTGCTCAACTGTAAATTTGAATGTTCTTCATGAACAATTTCACTTGTCTCAGTCCTTCATCTCCTTTTTCTACCAAAATAATGCATATTCTCTTCCAATAAATATGCTTTATAATGGCAATAAGGTGCTATAACTCTGGAAGATGGTATTGTTCATCTTTTCTTTGTGTCATGCAACTCCCACTGTATTATGATAGCATATGTTACCTCTGTTATGAGTTATTGTCTAAGTGCAGCACATTTTTAGCTATGTTTAGACAGCAATCTCCTTCTCTTGAAAAGAACCATGAGCAATGCTAGACTGACTATATTGCAAAATAGTTTCTATACTGTAGAATAATTTCTTTTGGACTTGCTTGGATTTTGCTTCCTAAATAGTTAGCTGGCAAATATAACCCCTAAGTTATATGGACGATTGAGGCATCTTGGCATGCTGTACTGAAATATCTAGTTGAACTGTCTTTGTAAAATGAGAATTATAAGAAGAAAATCTATTTTCACTCCACAAGGAAAATAGCTGTGGCCAAAATAATACCAATTCCATTACAACAGAGAATTGTTATTTTCCTTTTCTCTACTCTTCCACTCAACAACAAATACAGAAAAAAAAAAGAATTCAAAATGACCTATCTTCAATATAGTTACAGTACTCTTTGTAATCCTAGTATAAATATGTTAAAGAAAACAGTGAGAGAAATAATATTGATTTAGTATACTGAAAGTCTGTAAGATTATGATTCTGTGTTCTGTGTTATATATAATGCTGAAATTGGCAAATTTTATGTAGGAAGTTTTGTATTTTCTAAATACAAAAAACTTTTCTAAAGGATTCTGCATGGACCAGAAATGTTTGTTTATTTATTATCAGACTTCTCTTTGAGAATGGTATAGTCTCTTGGAGTCTCTTTTATTAATTTAAAACTTATGCAAAAAAAAAAAGGTTAAAATTTGTTTGTAAAATTAAAAAAAAAACCAAAACACTACAGACTCAAGACTGCAGTATGTTGAAATATAGTTACTGTATAAAATTCTGATGTTTGATGGCAAACCACCAAGATTCTTATTCAAGTTTTCATGGATTTTTGGTCCCAGGAAATTGTTACATCCTGATAATATTTGGGGAAGTTCTTCCACACTGTTTTTTTTCTTGTTGTTTTGTTTTGATGTTGTTTTGTTTTTGTGTATGGGAAGTGTTGTTTGTTTGTTCTTTGATTTTTTTGTTTGGTTGGTTTTGACTTCTGCGAAGTTACAGTTATTGCTTTTAAGTAGTCTGACCTTCCAACTTCTTAGTTGCTTAAAAAAGAAAGCCTCATATAATAAATTCTACTGTTTGCTTGAACTACCATTGAGAGTGTCCTCTTATGTTGTGTCATAACTGAATCATTGTGAGGTATTCTGTTTTCTGAGTAGAGACTTTTGTTTAAAGCTTTTTGAAGTTGGAGGCATTCATAACTCATAACAGTGAAAGCCAAAGAATACCAACATCCTTGTACAATAGTAATGAATTTCAGGATTCTATAACAAAATCAAAGATTTTACAATTGGCAGTTAAGCAAGAGAGGTTCCCAACTCAAGAGTGGAAATTAGTTGTAAATATTCTGAATAAGAAGGAAAGTCAGAACTCTGTTCAGAGAGAAGTAGTATAATATGCAGCTGACTAGAAGGCTTCCTTTGATTACAAAATATATTTCTGGATAAAAATAGAAACAGCAAAGGAAAACCTACTAACTTGTTAAGTCGGAAAATTGTAAAAATAATAATGGATAATGTAGTTTGGACTGTATTGCAAGAGAGCTTTCTGGATAAGTCCATCTGGATTTGAATCAATGGCTGAAAACAAAGCACAAACAGAAAAGCATTATGTAAGCTTGTTCTAATAAACTAGGTTTCTGTGAAATATAATGCAGGTTAGCTTGTGTGACATACCTTTAATTTTCAGAAATAGTTACAAAAACATTGTAGGAGTGTGTACTCTTACTGTTTCTGGTAATTGAACTAGACTAATAATGCTTTGTGAGTGGAAACACTATAATGTGCAAAAAATAAAAAATTAAAAAAACAAGAATAAAAATAAAAGTAACTCTTTTAAAACATCAGTCTGTAAAGTTTGGAAGGCCAAAAGTAATATGAAAAGGAATTTGGGGTAAATATTCAAACTGGGCTTGATGCAAAGTGTACAGATATATCTGCAGACTTAGATGTATGTGGTACTTCCTATAATATACTGGTAAGATAATCAATGAGTTTGTGGAGTTTGAGTTTTAATTTAAGTTCTAATAAAACGCCATTGATAAAAGGTGAATAACTACTGACAAAATGATGTTAAATTGCTTCAATTTAGTACCACATTTAATAATTAAATAACACTGTCTTTTTATTTGTATATAGCATTCACCAACATTTTTATCTTTGTTTTGTAAGATCCAAGTGTCGTTAGCAGTGTTTGCTCTGAAAATAATGCCTTTTTTTATTATTATTTCCCTTGGAAACTACAACTGATACAAAGAGCACTCTTTGATAGAGCAAATTCTCAGTCACAAAACATTATTCTTCAACATATTCACAACCACTAGTTATGCATTTTCACAAGCAATGAATAAGAGCCTGCATTCCATGCTCATAAAAATCCGCACCAACAGAGGTTATCTTGTTTCACATCTGCTGTGACAGTGTTGTTGCTAGGAAAATGTTGTCCATGCTCTTCATCTTTCATTGGTCTAAATAGACGGAAGTCAGAAGATTCCAAATCCAAATTACATGGTGAGTGTGGTAGGACAGTACAGCCAAGGTTATCAATGCTTTCCACGGCCTTCAAACTGCTGTGGGGCCTGGTGGTTATCTTCTCCGGCTTAACTGTTGAATTTATAAATATCTAACAGTATAAAAGGCCTTAATAGAGAAGATCACAGTTCTAAGCTCCAACTATTCCATACTCAAAAGTTACAATGATTGAGTATTTTTAATTATTTAAGAAAAAAAACATCACAAGTGGTGTAGTTTTTATATGGCCAATTATTTTCTTTTAACTAGGACCAGTTTTATGATACCCTTATCTGACTCCCAATCTAACAGACAGGGGTTACTGTAACCACTGTATTCTTGTATTCCTAGGTAAGTTTCCAAGATACATGCTAACGTTAAGCTTTGATGCAGAGACAAATATATTCTATTTGATTTGAAGGGATAAAGCTCATAAATTTATGTAAAGTGTAATAAAAAAGAAAAGTTGTTGCCATTATCATTAAAAGTAGATTTAACAGATTGAGCTGAACTGATTGCTTCTGACAGCCTAAAGGATATTTATATTTTCTGTGAACTTTTTATAACAGTTTTTCATTGCTAAACTATTTACTCTTGCTGGTTTAGCTAAGTTTTGACTCCCTTGATTGTTCATATGGGAAGGAGACAATGACGTTATATTTAATTTTCATTATTCTTGTGAGTGTGTGCACTTCACTGAAATGCTTGGTATGATGTAGTCTGTTCAAATGATATTATTTTAATTCTCTCTTGTTCGTAAGTTTATACCTATGCATTTTTATTAAAATGCAGAAACCACCCCCCCCCCAAAAAAAAAAAAAAAAAAAGAAACCACCACAATGTAATAGGAAAAAAAAATGACACAGATATGAAGAAAGTCTTAAAAGGAGTGTTTTCTGTTTTACTGAGTGATATTCTGTCTTGATCCAACATGAAATAAGTACCCAAAATTCCTATTAACTTCAATGAACTTCTTTTGAAAACTCAGCAGACAATCAGAATAAGGTGCTCAAACGTGAATGCATATGCTAAAGAGAATCTAAGCACACTGCTATACAATTAAAGATTCAGTAGATGTTTTAAAAAAAATTTAGTTTGGTCCTACTCCATTTACTGTTCCATTCATTTTCCTGAAAGCTGATTCTTACACATCAGAGTAAGATGAAGATTCTGTATTAGAGCAAATGTAGCTACTGACAAAAGTGAATTTTTTAATGTCAAGATAAAAGTATATACTCCAAAAGTATATACATGGTTTATTAAGTACAACTGATTGGGTGAAAATACTCCTAGGTAATGCAACCAGAAGAGCTATGAAACAGCATTCAAAACTTTTGCCAATCATACTGTGGGAAAGTATGCATTTTTTTTTTTTAATACACATTTTGTAAGAACTCTTAATTAGATTTTTCATCAGCTTAAACTTCAAAAGTCATCATAGTTGACCAATTATTTGTAATATTAGATGTAATGATGGAAAAGCCAGAGCACCACAGACAGATGTCCTCATCTGAGTACAAACTTGAGAACTGACATTCAAACAAAATTTGTATTTATTGACTCAGACACAGAAAAAAAAACCCAAACATAACAATCTGAAGAACAAAGAATCTTTTCAGAGGAAATATAACCAAAGTTGCCAGAGGAATTCTGTTGGAGAATGTTTCAACTAATCCTCTAAGAGTGGGTTCATATCATCTAAGAAGTTTAACTCCTTTCTGGTAGCCTACCTAGTATTATGAGAGGGGGGTAGCAGGTTGTCTCGCTCCAATTTATAGGTTCTTTGATAAATACACCTAATGTGAGATTAAGAAACAACGTTTCAAATTTTGGTCCGACCAGTTTATTACAAATCGCTATCAGGGAGACAGGGAAGGGGAGGCTGGCGACTATTATGAATTAGGGTGATGGGGGTAGGGAAAACGGGCGATAGGAAAGAAGCAAGAATTACATGAAGCAGGGATAGTCACCACCAGGATCCAGCAGTGTCCCATTGCACGGGTCCAAGGCAAAAGCACAGGGGGAGAGCAGCAGCAGCGTGGCCAGCCTTGGGCAGCAAGCAGGTACAGAGACAGCGCAAGTCCAGGAGGAAACAGCAGGTCTCAGGTAGCAGGCCCAGGACAGTTCGTCTGCATGCAGGTATCAGCTTGTGAGGCTTCTGATGTCAGAGACCTCTTCTTCTTCTTCAGTATGCAGGCATCACATCGTGAGAAATCTATTGTCAGGAAAAAAAAAAAAAAACCTATCGTCATGGTCGTTGGTCCTATTTTTATCCTTCTTCTTCTGCCAGCATGGCATTCCTAGACACTTGAGTAAGAGTCATTTGCAGCACCCCCTGAGATGGCTATCTCCCTCGACATAAACCCACACAAAAGACTGCTTCCCGGCCATTAAGCTGCAGCTTATCTCTCTGTCCTTGCACCTGGCCTGCAAATCTTCAGACAAAAGATTTACCAGGACTTGCCTGGACTTGTCCGTCTGTGTCCTCAGCAAGCTTTGAGACAATGGTGTGGAAGATTTGTCTCTTACACAGGTATTCTCTAACTCTTACGGACTGTTTACTGCCTTTAATATCCAAATCAATCTACCAGTACCTCACGTGCTGTGAGCAGTTGCCAGGTTTCTTGGGAACATGTAGTCTGCTTCTGTTTAAAGAAAGCAAGTTCTGCTCTTATGTAATGTAGGAAATCATCATTAATAAGAGCTCGGATGTGAATACAACAAGAATAACCTTTTAAAGAAGTCTGTGATGACTAAGCAAGACACTGAAATATGTGTAGGAAATGCACATATATGAATATCACTTTCTAGTGATATTCTAGTGCGATAATTGTGAGGCTCAGAATTATGAGAGAGGATGAGAAAGACTGAAGTACTTCTCAAAATCTCTCTACAGGGACTAAAAAGAAGTATAGGGAAGACAGATGAAGGACTAGGCAAAACACCTGAATAAAAAAGCTGTGCTTACTACAGGAAGACTGCCAACATGCAGGAGAAAATTCAGATAAAACAGTACTTATAGCCTATTGGAGCAAAGGACAGTGAGAATTTTGGCAAGAGATAAATGGTTCATGCTTTAGGCAGTGATTTACAATGAGGGATAGGAGAAATATTATTTAGCCAGAGACAGATGTAAGGATCATTACAAGAAGTAAAGAAAAATAACTCCCAATTTTTTATTTGTTATGTCAGTGCTACAATGTTCTCATTCCTGATTTTCAAACCTATGCAGTTGGCAATACAGCCCTACTTTAAAAAGTTATACTGATATTTCTTGAGGGGACTGAAACCTTCCTTCTGCTACATCAATAAGGAAGAACATATGAGAAAAGATACTGATTGCTGACAAAATTAATCCAGTCCCTTTAGGGCTCAGTAGGAATGAAGAAACCCTTTGCAATAAAGACGTGCATCCAAGGTCTTTGCCATGCTTCTAGAAATGTGAGGTCCAATAAGATGAGGAGAAAATCATGGGATAGTTCAGATCTAGACAGACTAGACATGGTTTGCTGGACCAATCCACGTTGATATTAAGAACAGATCTCTTTCTTTGTTGGATACAATCATCTAGTAATAAAATGTGAACATTCAGAATGGAGGCCAGATGGGCTAAGTGTCCTTATACCTCTTTATTAAAAAAAAAAAAAATGGTTACAGAAAAAAACAAAATCCTCTTTACTTAATGTGGACCTCTGTCTCTGGTGTGTAAATCCTCTGTGTCCAAAGATAATTAGCACTTTATAATGCTAATTATTATAATTATGTCTGAGAAAAAAATCATTAGGGGGTAGGTCTGTTCAATGATTTTCAATTGCCCCCTCTATTCAAAAATAAGGTCATTTTTCGATTAACTAGTTTTAGAAGCTCAAAGCTGGAATTGTAATACAGCAAATCCTTTGATTGTTTATTTCCTCATTTAAGATATCTTGCAATTCAGTAAAAGACTTAAGTAAGAAAAAATAAAACTATGTCATAAAACATGGCTGTTACAAAACAACCTCAAAACTTTATGGTTTTGTGCTACCAATATGAAATATGTATGCATATATTTATCATTTTTTAGACTTGAGTATGTGAATCCTGTACTGGCAGAAGCTAAGAAGTGCCACCATACAGTTTCTTCTCTCGAAGAATTTATTTGAAATGACAGAATAATCATTTGAAAATTGAAAAGTTTAACTTGTAGAAAGTTAATAGGAAATATAAATGTGAACCAAATGTGAAAAAGTGCAAATTAGGTCATCATACTGTGAGTGACAACAATCAGGTGAATCAAATTTTTTCGTATTTTGTTGTTTGCTTGTTTGTTTGCCTGTCTATTAATTTACTTCCCCTAATTCAGCAGCTTTTGCACAGAGAGGATAGTTTAATTGTCAAAAATTATGACTTTCATTGTATGAAAGAAGGGTACTAATTTAGACTCCAACAAATATTTAGATTTGAAAAAGTGGTGTATGTTGTGTTTGTTCCTGAATATAGAGTATTCATGTTATTAGGGAACTAGAAAGACATTTGCAGTGAATGAATTTGACTTAATTTTGTTGTAGAGCAGGGAACCAAGCTGGGTATTGCTTTTCCAGGAATATAAAGAGATATGGGTGAAAGAATGCAGTAAGGTTGAATAGCTGGTACTGCAAATGATGTGAAAGAGGGGAAAAAAGAAAGAAAAGAAAAGGAGAGGAGAGGAGAGGAGAGGAGAGGAGAGGAGAGGAGAGGAGAGGAGAGGAGAGGAGAGGAGAGGAGAGGAGAGGAGAGGAGAGGAGAGGAGAGGAGAGGAGAGGAGAGGAGAGGAGAGGGAAAGCTGATTTCTAGAAGAGAACATATCACAGTCAATCCAATCAGGAATATCACTAGTTAAGATACTTTAACTATTCTGGGATTAATATTAACAACAAAAAACCTGGTGCAATGAGCTTGGTATAGGAGCTAAAATTAGGTATGCTTTGTGATTTATACAAGCTCAAACTAGAGAATGACACTAAAGGACAGTTTATGTTTATGATGAACCTTTAAAAGAAAAAAATAGGCTGATGCATCATATTCTTATAAGTAGAGAGCAAAGAAGAAATATTGCATAACTTCTGCCAAATGGCTCAACTAATGTTTTGGGACACATATCTACCATATACCACATATAAAATATAGCATAAAAAGTTGGATGATAATTTTCCCACATAACAGTGTGTTGTGAAAACTCTGAAAAAGTCTTGTTGGAATTCTCAAATATACAGAGAACATGAACAAAAAACTTCTGCAGATTTGTTTTAAAGCTGAACTTAGGATGAGTGCAAATGCTATTGCAGCTTGTGTCAGACAGTTCCTTACAGTTCTAGAAAAAAAGAAAAAAAAAGTTATACAAGAGAAAAACATTTCACTCCCAAGGTTGTGAAGAAGAAAGATCCTCGCTGATAAGGTCTCCAGATGGAAATTAGCCCTTCACATGTAATTTGACATCTTAAAAGGAAAAGCTTCCCAGGAGAAAGCAAGATATTTGTTGCATAGATTGAACAGTTTGAAAGCGAACGGCTCAAATGAATTTTGAGAAGATGGTCATTTCACATTTTCAGAAGATTGGTGCTATCAAAAAAAGAAATGAAAAAAAAAAAAGATTTTAAGAAAGCCTTTAAGGCTCTCCTTCCAAACATATGTAAAAATTTTCGGTTTGATGTTGTAAATAAACACATCTGCTCAGTTGCAGATGTTCTGTATTTCTTATAACAAAAGCAAAGCAAAACAATTTCCCCCCAAACCACATAAAATTGAAAAAAAAAAAAAAATAGAAAACAACAACAAAAGAAACCTAGTTCAACAACTATTTCAGAGAGTAATTTAAGCAAAGTAAAGATTCAAGTTAAACAATAATAAATCTGATAATCTTCTGTCCTTATCCTTATCCTTTGAGAATTTCCGCTTATTATGGCTTTGGGGAATTGCTGTACGTTCTGTGTTGATATCCAGTTTATTAAAGTGATCAAACAAATTCTTGATTTTGAACACCAACAAAGCAATGGAATTACTTGTATGTTTAAAGTTAAATTCTTACTTCATCCAGAGCAGCGTATCTTCATTCCTTAGGAATTCAAGAGTGTCTTTTGCCTAAAAAGAAGCTGCTTGTTCCTTGTATTTATATCTTGTAGTGGATGAGGTCAGAAACTGATGCAAATGCATCTGACAGTCAGATACTCCAAATTTCCTAGAGCTACCCCTGATTCTAGTGTCAAGCAGAGGAGGCAAGAAACTAGGATGGCTGAGCAAGGACCTGCTGGTGAGGCTAAGGGAAAAGAAGGAAATGTATAAGCAGTGGAGGCAGGGATGGATGGCCTGGGAGGAATATAGGGATTCTGTCAGGATATGTAGGGATGAGATCGGGAAAACATATGAAATTAACATATGAAAGCATATGAAATAAGCGTGGCAAGGAATGTAAAAATAAACAGGAAGAGTTTATTTAGGTACATTGATCACAAGAGAAAGGCAAGGGAGAGTGTACCCTCTCTGATATACAAAAAGGGAAAACTAGCCTCCTTAGAGTGGAAAAGGCTGAGGTACTTAATGTGTTCTTTGCCTCGGTCTCCACTGTCACTCAGGCTTCCCAAGTATCTTATGCCCCTGAACTTCCAAGCGGGGGTCAAAGGAGCAAAATTCCTCACAATGTAAGAGCAGAGATAGTCCAAGACTACCTAATGAGACTGAATGTGTTAGTTCTACAGGGTTGGACTATATGCACCCTATGGTTCTGAAGGATCTGGTTGATGTGGTTGCCAAGATGCTCTCCATCGTATTTGAAAAGTCATGGCTATCAGATGAGGTTTCCCAGTCACTGGAAAAAGGGAAAGATCACTTCCCTTTTTAAGAAAAGTAGACAGGAGCAGATCCTCCTGGAAAAGATGCTAAGGCACTTACAAGATGAGGGGGTGATCTGAGACAGCCAGCATGTCTTCACCAAGGGCAGTTCTTGCCTCACCAATCTAGTGGCCTTCTATGATGTAGTGATGGCATCAGTGGAGCAAGGAAAGGTGACTGATGTCATCTACCCAGACTTGTGTAAGGCCTTTGACATGGTCTTGAAACATATCCAAATCTCTAAATTGGATAGGTATGGTTTTGAAGTTTGGATTGTACAATGAATAAAGAATTGGCTGGATGGTTGTAGTCAGGGAGTTGTTGTCAATGGCTCTACATCCAGATGGAGGCCACGAATGGAGTCCTGCAGAGGTCTATCTTGGGGCTGGTACTCTTCATCACCTTTATCAGTGACTTAGACTATGGGATTCAGTACCCTCAGCAAGTTAGCTGATGACATTAAGTTGAACGGTGCAGTCAGTACAGTAGAGGAAAGGGATGCCATCTAGAAGGACCTGGTCGGGGTTGAAAGGTGCATCTGAGAACCTAGTGGGATTCTGTATGGCCAAGTGCAAGATGTTTCACTGGTACTGGGGCAATCCTAGATAGAAATACAGACTGGGAGAAGATCTCATTGAGAGCAGCCCTGTGGAGAACACTTGGGGTCCTGAAGGGCAAAAAACTGAACATGAGTCAGCAGTGTGCTCTTGCAGCCCAAAAGACCAATAGTATCCTGGGCTTCATCAAATGAGCGGTAGCTAGCAGGGAGAGGGATTTGATTCTCCCCCTCTACTCAGCCCTTGTGAGACGCCATTCAGGGTATTGTGTCCAGGCCTGGGGTTCCCAGTACAAGAAAACTGTGGAGCTGTTGGGGAAGGTCCATACTCCAGGACGACAAAGATGATCAGAGGGCTGGAGCACCTCTCCTATGATTAAAGGTTGAGGGAGCTAGGATTGTTTAGCTTGGAGAAGAGAAGGCTCAGGGGATATCTCACTGTGATCTTCCAAAACTTGAAAGGAGCTTATAAGCAGGAGGAGGGCCAACTTTTTATTCTGGCAAATAGTGATAAGACAAGGGAAAATAGATTTTAACTGAAAGAGGGGACATTTAGGTTAGATGTTAGGAATAAATTATTCACTCAGAGGGTAATGAAACACTGGAACAGGCTGCCCAGAGAAGCTGTGGATGCCCCATCTCTGGAGACATTAAAGGCCAGGCTTGATGGGTTCCTGAGCAGTCTGATTTAGTGGATGACAACACTGTCCACAACAGGGGATTTGGAACTAGATGATCTTTGAAGTCCCTTTCAACCCAAGCCATACTGTGATTACATGATTCTATGATTCTATGAAAGCACAAGTAAAGATGTTTTTCCTTTGCTCTAAATTTCCTTTGAACTTCTGATTTGTCTTTGCTAGGGACATTTTTCACAACAAACAACTCCATAGAAAGAGAATAGGATCACAGCACAAACAATCCAGCTATATGTGATGTCAGTTGCCATCACAAAGGTATTTGACAGGTATCAGTATTAAGCCACAAAGATCTATCATTTAAATGAACCAGTTCACTTAGTTTTTCATGGTGAACAGCCTAAACATTCTTTGCCTCAGAGAAGGAAGATGAACAAATCTGTAGAGATTGAACCTTTCAACCAATATTCTATTATATTTTGTTGCCGTGAAACAGATGGCAGCAGAGGGACAGACTGAGAAAATGGTATCTGACATGGAAATGTGGATGAAGCAAAGGTGTGGAATTGAATTCCTCCACGTGGAAAAAATTTCACCCACTGACATTCATCGGCACTTGCTGAATGCTTGTGGAGATGTGGATGTGAACACAGTGAAGGAGTAGAAGGTGCATTTCAGATGTGTGAATAGTGACTGGGGGTCATCTCCACTGGTGCAAATTTTTACAATTGCTGCATGTAAGCCCTTCTTCATTGCTGGCAAAAATACATAGCTAGTGGTGGTGACTGTGTTAAAAAAATAGTGTTTTGTAGCTGAGAATTTTGTCTATTAAAGAGTGTTATTGTGCTTTTTGTATTTGTTGCAGTTTCCATGGAAATAAATAAGATACATTACTTTTGAAGAGATCTATGTAGTTCAATTGACAAATTAATTATAATATTTTCGTATAAACAACTGTCAGGCACCTCTTTATCCAAAGGTAGAATCTAAGGAATCTAATTCAATCCACTACATATTCATTTTACCACATAATCTGGAATAACAATAAATTTTCTGTTGACAGAAATATTAACATTTTTATATGCTACAAAGTAAAATAAAATATTAAATGTTGAAAAGAAGCATCCATACCCTTGCTGTGAAATTGTCAACTCCTATAAATTTTTGGTACCTTAGCTGAGTTCTGGGAAATCTATAATTCATTCATAACCATATTGTGTTGGAAATATAAAGTGAAGTACAAAGCCAAACTTTTCTACAACCTTGTATCTGTGGCCAGATCCTATAATTCTCATCACTTGCCCAGCCAGAAGAAAAAGACTACATAAAGAGGTAAGAACTGCTTATGCAGGCAGATGGTAGATAGTCTAAAGAAAATATTGTTTATTTCATTTTTTTTTCTTTGCTTCGTACAGTGATTCTGCTATTGGAGGCTGGGTGCCAATAATTCAGGGTGGTGACACATGGGACTAATACAAAATGTGTTCAGTTTGTAGTTAGGTTAAAATAGAAGCAAAGTTGAAAGCAAGCAAAGTTGAAGTCAGGCATTTTCAACTTTATAAACTTCCTTGCTCTAGTTTAGAAAGATTAGTTGTGATGAAGCAAATCTGTTGGTTCTGGTGGGTGTAGAGCCCCCAGAGCAAGCTGTGAGATCTGTAGACCAAAGAATCAATAAATCTTCTAATTGTGTCATGCCACGTCTGTGATTTAGACTGGAATATATTCTGTGATTTGTTTAATAAACTTGCAAGCTTAAATACCATGCGTTTGTGGGATGCTCCCCTGGGATTCATCCTTAAGGTTGCCCAAATGTATCTCCTCTTCCAGTGACCTACGTAGGAAGTGACATGAGAAATGTAGTGGTTTAATTAGCAAAACGTTGGCATCAGATTAATAAAGGAGAGAATATCCTTTTCTACAGTTTCTGTTTCACATAAATATCTCTCTCAAAGCTTTCGTTCCATATGGCAATTAGAAGTACTTGTTAACAGAGTTGTTTAGGTATATGAATAATGAAGGTGAGTTTTCTCTGAACTTGTAAGAATTAGGTATAGACATACTACTTCAGATGAAAGTAAAGCTATCTGTAAATATTCATCCATTTTAAAAAAAATTGCACTTAGGTTGCAACTTTCTGATATTCCAACCTTGCATCATTAAAATATATATATATTCCTGAATTGCTAAGATTAGATTGGAAATGGAAGTCATGATTTCATGAAAAAAGTTACTTATTTAAAGAAATATTCAAAGACTAGTGGCAAATTTGGTTTATCTAGGTAAGTATAGTTTTTAAGCATACTAAAACATTAGATATTATTTTTTTTAAATAGACCACAATATATTTCAGTAGGTTATTTATTCAGTAAAATTATGTTTAGTCTTTGGAATTCCCATCAGAAGATAAAAATTCTCTTGAATTTACGTACTTCACGTATCTTTCAAAGAGATTATCTCAGAGAACATACTGTTTAGTAGGTGCATTGTAAAATTCATCCCTTCATAGAGTGCATTCACAGCTTCACTGAAGACATCGGAAGTCACAGCAGTAGTAAGACCCTGCATATCTTGTTGGATCAATGGCAGAACTACTTAAGGGAATTTTTTGTGTAGTTAAAATATAAATTAAGAATTTAGCATTTATTTCTTATTTGACAGAAGGAAACATACAAATTCTTAAAATTTTGGGGGGTGTGGGAAACTACAATAAATTTTTGTATGGCTGGCATAAAGTTACTGCAATAAAGGACAATGGGGGTGAAACTGTGATGATATTTTTTCACTTTCTCATTAACCTGAAAGTGGAGTTTGGGAGTATTGCAGTCCTCACTCCATTAAGCTTTAAATTATCCTTTGCTCTTCCTTTTCTCATTGCAACTTATTCTTGAAAGAAAAGAATAGATCTCATGTGTATGTCTTCCAATGGCAACTTTTGGCAATGGAAAAATAAATAAATAAATAAATAAATAAGCAAATTAGAGGCAGACCTAGACAGATTTATAAGATTAAATAGCCAGGTAGAGAACTGAAGTTAGTTACTAAAAAAAAAGTTCTTTTCTCTCCTTATCCCTGTTGAAGGAGTGCATCATTTCACTAGAGAAAATCCATAATCCTCATGAAGCTATGGGCTAAAAGATTTTGATATTTTCCTGACTGAATTCATGCACAGTTCTTTTTGATTCTCACATAATTCTCAAGTAAATAAATTTTACTTAGTACTGTTTCGTTTTATTTCAGGACTTCATTCAGAATTGTATTCATTTTTGACATTTGTCTTTTGATAATAGACAACTTGTTATCAAACTACCAATCAATTGAAAGATCCTCAATTTCCTTTATTTGTTTCACTTGTTTGTTTAATATTAGAATGATTGAATGGTTTTTGCAGAAATTCAAATTGTTTGTGCTGTTTCAAGTCCAATTAAATCATTTTGCTCTGCAATGACTATGCCCCTGAAAACGAGAGGAAGCCCACTTGCTTTGTTTTTCAATGTGTGTAGGTTAGCAAAAGCATTCTTCAAAGGATTTGAGTGAGACTAGTGGGACATGTGCAACTAAACTATGATACTTGCAGAATCAGAGACTGTGGAACAGGATATGGTCTATATTGTTATCTACGTAAAAACTTAAACTAGAGAGCAGCAACCTGAAAAAATGGATTTTTCAGAAAACATACTATTCACATGAGTTAAAATTTTGAAACTTAAGCATTGATTTAAATGTTTGTGGCTAGGTTTTATGCAAGAAGTAATAAAAAGTCCTAGGGTTGTACAGACAGACAGTATGGTTACACAAATTTTATGGCTATTCCTCATTCTGCTGTCTTATACTACTGCTATTCCAATTTTGAGCTTCTTGAACAGAACCTTTTCTGTGCTCTGAACTCCCCCAGTTATATAACAGTGATTCTGCTACAAAGGTAAAAGGAGAATAAAATCATATGATTTTCTTTTTCTCTTGTAACCACAGTCCATGTTTGAAGTCAAATTCCAGATACTGAAACGTTAGTATCTTTGTCTGCTAAGGAGATCTTCATGGACTAACTCCCTTTGAAATCAATGGGACTTCATAAGAATCATAAACTGTGCTTGCAGGGAGTAATTGCAGGGTCAAGTAACAGTATGTCAAAGCACTTACCTCTGAGATATTTCTCCATGCCTATCTGTTAGCAGCAACAAAAGTATTTCTTTCATTTTCTTCTAGCAATGGGGCCTTTTTAAATAGATGAAGTAAAATAAAACATGAATTCATTCTTACTCACATTTGAATTGAATGAATAGAACTAATGTATAATCTTCTTTCTGCAAAGTGATAAATATTTACAGTGTATAATGAGATTTCATGTCAAAAATTGATGGTATTTATTATGTTTTAATAAAAGCAGATTTGAACATGCTATTTTTATTAAAGAAAAGAAGTGTTGAAAATATTGCCATTTTCACATTTGCTTTTTCTATGGAGACCTTATATGCAAAGACAGATTTTGAGCTAACTGTATTACTATGGAAATCAGTTTCAACAGAATAGAAATAGTATGAAATAATGAAAACATTAATACTTCTTTACACCTTGTTTCATTTATTTATCAGTTACCCTTCATTTTTTATGTTTTTTCTTTTCTATTATTATTATTGTGGTTTTTTGTTGTTGTTGTTGTTGCTGTTATTGAAGCTCACAAATTACAATTCTTTTTTCATAGTTTATATTCTTGATTTTAATTTCCTAAAATTACAACATGAAATAGGCATTTCATGTTTGACAGAAATCTGGAAGTGAAGGGCATTGCTATATGCAATGTCTGAGGAAGTGCTACACTAATATTTGTTTCTCAAAGAAGAAATTATTTTCAAGGTAGTATTGTTGCAAGAAAGCAAGGAGTCCAGTCATCAGTTACTTTGAAACTGATTTACAGCAATGCTTTATCATATAGTGCCATTAAGTAGTCTGCTAAGACTATAGAGCTCAGCTTCCTTGAGAATTTAAGGCACATAGTGAAAATACCAGTATATAGGTGCTGAGTGCTTGAAAATATTTATGCTGCTCCTTCCATTTCAGAGA
Source organism: Chrysolophus pictus (assembly GCA_037305975.1). Taxonomy (NCBI): domain Eukaryota; kingdom Metazoa; phylum Chordata; class Aves; order Galliformes; family Phasianidae; genus Chrysolophus; species Chrysolophus pictus. The sequence continues at coordinate 35,114,837 of JAYKPI010000006.1, forward strand.
AACTTTTAATCATTTAATGTTTCACAGATAGACAAAGCAGGTGGTAAGCTTTGATTTCAAGAGACTAAAAACTTTAAGTAAGCTCTAAACTACCTCTAAACTAATATTCTGTTTCCATTTCTTGTAGCTCTAAAATCCATTTTGGCTGTTTTGTACTTTGTAAGGCAATTTATGTTAAATTAATAAGCCATTTTCAGAAACATAAATATATGAGAAAAGGAGGCTTTAGCATAACGTGAAAAAAAAATGATAGAGGGAAAGTGAGGGCAAAAGAGAGCAAGAGGTGTTAAATCTTTCCTATTTTACCAAATAATAAGTTATTTAGATTGCATATATAGACGTGTGTTTGTGCATGTGTTACTCTTTAGATGGACATTTTTGCTGCAAGGAAACAGAAGGAAATCTCTTACAGCATCCCTTTAACTGGCATGAAGCCAGCCTTGATCATTTTCTGCAGCTGGCATGAAAATAAACTCATTTTTCCAGAAGTGACCCCCATTATTTCATTTTTCCTAGTTCCCAACAAGTTGATGAGCTGTAATACAAAGCAAGGCAATTAATTGTTACATGGCATCTTTGTTAGAGTTGTAGTGGTGATCAGCAGTTGGGGAGGAGGAGATAGTCTTGAGCTTGTGGTAAAATAAAGATTTTCAGCAGACTAAATGAGAAAAAAGGGCCTTGGACGGAAGTTGTATATTTAGTTCTGGATAGAAATGGAAAAGCAGTCTTAGAATTTTATGAATTGTGAAAGTGTTTTGTGTCTTTTTTTTTCCCTTGCTTTTTTGTGTGTTTGCCTTTTGCTTACTAAGTTTTCCTTCTTTATTTGAAATTGAAATTTCAGTTTTGGTATGGATGGTCATCTCTCATAACAAGAGGTTTTGCTGCACATTTCCCCTCTGCAACTTAATATAGCAAAATAGAACAGGCAAGTCATCCAGTCAATAAGAGGCAAGCTTGTCAAGGGCTGACTACCTAAGCTTGAACTTCTGTCTTCCCATCTTCATGGGAGTGCCACCATGCCAGTCAATCTAAACGGCAGCTTTTTTTGTTGTTGTTGTTTGTATTTTCCATTGAATCATATTCTATTGTGTATCAGTATATTAGTAGTGAAATATTGACTGCAGCTGTACTTGAAGTTTCAGTTTCTCACATTCTTTTTCAGCACTACAAACACAAGTCACTGATCCTTCTAGTGGTAGCTTGAGTTTGTCTTTCTTTCTCTCGCTGTATTTCCCACACTAGAAATGCACAGAAACTTCCAGGAAATTTTAATTTGTGATTTTACAGCATTGCAGCCCCACAGATCTCCAGTTCTGAACTTCAGGCAATTCATAGCAGATCAGAGCATTTTAAAAAATGAGGCAATGTAGAGCAAACTGCATAGTTTTTTGAAGTGGGGGTTATGACTATTGTAGACTACTATAGAAGGCAGAAAGGAATGAGAGTGGGATTCTATGTCAATGAAAGATTAACCAAATAAACAGTACTTCCTTAGACAGAAATAGGAGTAGTAGATCATTAAAGAAAAAGATGAAATGTTGCTTATGACACGTTTTAACGTTTATTATCTTCTCTTGGTTAATGTGAATAGAAGACAGAAGCAGCAAAATGAGGTGCTGCTGAGAAAAGTGAAAGGAAACAATTGTCATCTGGATTATTTTCTCAATTCCATGGAAATGACTATGAATTAAGTTCACTGTTGAGTTTTTGTAAGGGAACACGTTAGTTATAAAGGAACAGAGCTAGGAGAAGCAAGAATAACATTTGAGATATTCTTTCTATCATTGGTGTTACTAACAAGGTCAGGTTAGAGAAAACATTTTATAACTGTCTATTTTTAATCCTTGTCAGTTCATCTCAACACTTTTCTACCAGGTACACTGCAGAAGGGTACAAATAGTGCAGGATCCAAGGACCAGAAGGATGAGAGAAAGGAGTCAATCTGTTTAAAATGGTGCTGCTACCAAGGGAACTGTTAATAAGGCTATGGCTTTTATAAGTGCCATGATATGGTCCACATTTCTTTCTGTGATCAAATGGCTAAAAATAATTCCTTCCCCACACCTACACAGAGGGACAGAGGATCAATTTAAAGTGGATAAATCATCTAAGTGAGAACTGTGGATCCAAAATGTATCTCCAAGTACCAACACTTTTTTAAACGATTAACCATGAAAAGCTCTTAATACGGAGAATATTTCAGTAATTCTCTTGGTTCTTGTGAAAGGAGACATCTTTAATAGCACTGATTTTATCTGGACCCATTTCTTAATCTTAATGAAGAACAAGAAAAGCTTCCAGATAACTTTACCTTGAACCTGTATTAGAAAGACCCTGCTTTAGACGCAGAGAAAGTAGTTTGTTATCTACCCACATTTGAAGTTCTGATTACCCAAGATGGCTGAATTGAAGCAGATATGACGGCACATACCACGTTTGGAACACCTGCCTACTACAAGGTCATATAAGAATGAGCTTTTTTTTTTTTTCCTTTTTCATACTGTATCTTTTGATATATCTGACAGATGCAACAACTCTAAATCATCAACAGCTTGAATGGTTTGTGTACTTGTTTCCCATAAGTGACAATGTATTCTCTCTTGCTGACAACTGTTTGAACTAACCCACTGCCTTTTTCTTTCCTACGTGCTTGTATGCAGAAACATACAAGTTTGTAAGAAATGTGCAGAGTGGATGGTGTCTATGTGTGAATACAAGAATGAGAGTCGCTACATGCAAGCGCATAAGGGAAGAAGTATCATAACAACAAAAATCTCTACTTTGTCCTTTATCTTATATTGGAAGCCACCTTCCTAAAGAAATAGAATAAAAATCTTAAGTGACAGAAACAAATAGAAAGCTGATCTTTGTTTTAGTATCTGATGGAAAACAGTTGGTCTGTCCTATAACACAGAATAGGAAAGAGTATTTCAAGGAAAAGGAGAGGAGATGAAGTTTTGCATAAACAAAATGCTGATGAAGAAGCAATGATGCAGCTTATCCATGAAATATTGCACACGAAGTTGGAAGGACATACAGGACATGTCCATCAGTAAATCTGCTTATAAGAGAAACAGTTGCATGAAAAGTAACAATTATTTAGCTGAAAATCTTTAACAAGGACTCAGTTCATGGTTAGATCATGGCACCACAAAATATTGACTGTGATATTCTGCTTTGAGGAATAAAGGTAAAAAGCCTGCTCTGATTGGAACAGTAATTTCTATTAAAATGTTATAAAAGTTGTTAGCATTGCTATTCTATTTAACAACAGCACACTAGATGAAAGAACTTTTGGACATTAGTAAGACACACAGCCTCTCTTAGGGATACTCTGCTAATGCTAGATTATTGCAAAAAATTACTTAGAATATATGTGACTAGTCTACATGCAGTCAACTCAGACTTGTAAAGGCAATCACAAGAGTAAGATATGCACAGGCATAAGATTAGTAGGTCAGAAAAGTAAGATAGAAGGACACAAAAATATAATGGTAAATGTAGAAGGAGCACACATAAAGAATATGGTATTAGAGAACATATTTCATAGATTCTGATGGTTACGCTTTATGTAAGACAATGAACAAATAACTCTAAAAATATTCCTGTGATTTTAAATTATCTATTAAAATGATTTTCTATGTTGTTGAAGAACATTTCTGGAATTAGTCCAGAGTTCAGAACAGTGGAACTTATTTTGTCTTATGATAGCATATTTGTAAATAGACACAGAAAGAAGCCAGAGTAAATCGTTAGGATATTCATAACGATTCTTGTATTATGCTCTTTGTGAAATATTGTTGATGTTGACCACGCTCCAGGTAGAAGTGGACAGCTGTTTCAATATATTCTGCACATGGCTTTGCTTTCTTTTTTTTTTTCTTTTTTTTTTTTTTTTTAAGTTATAAATGCATTGTAAGTTCAAGTGACAAAAATAACATGTATGGAAATAGTGCAAAGGAAAGATTCTGTAAACTTTGCACCACCAGTGAGATAACTGATATGCATATCTGATATTACATCGTGTTTCCTCTCCTCTTTGTTTTGAACTTGAGATTTTCCACAGGATAAGCACTTTGGTCCATCAAATATATAATCTTTTGCTTCTGGGAGCAGCTAATACCTGACAAATAGTTAAAACTAGACAAAAGAATATGCCATTAATCTAGTTAGCAATGATCCCTGTAGTAATTCTGTTCTGAACTTTGCTCTAATCATCACCTCTTATCATACATAGGTTACACATTTTATTCTGAACTCTGGTGTAAACTGAAGTCCATTTCAGAAAAGAACAATACAAAGGAAATCAGTGTTATGTGCTGAAACAGACAAGCTGAATGCCTCAGCTGGCATAAACTGGTTCAGTTGTAGAAGGGTGAAGTCATTTTACTCCAGATGAGAATCTCTTTATTGTATCTCTCAGAATAAGCCTTTATAGAACCAAGCCCAAGGGATGGAAAGGAGAGAAGAATGATGGAAATAAGGAGACCAAAAGATACGCATGGCAGAAGTACTCAAAACCCTCTTCCCCTATCACTGATTACAAATTATTATACAAGCTGAGCCCCATATTGTATACTTCATTTACAGTAATTGTACAACAGCTGTATAATAGGTGTAGTTTAAGGTATGAGTGTTGCTCAGAGTGTAGCTTAAATGTCCACAGTGAGATGTGAATATGAATATGAATGGTCCTGACTGCACAGTAATTGGTGGTATTATGGGAGTGAATGGAAAAGCTACATATGGATGAATGGGTGGGGCTAGGGAAGGGTGCAGCACAAGAGACTAATGGTAGGTTTTATTTTCTCACATAGATACCTTTCCCTTTAAATAATTAGCCAGCAGCAGTAGAAGCAAATGAAATGAAGGAGAAGGAGACCAGTTTGGCACAATGAAGCTCTATACTCATTATATTAAATCATTCCAATTTTGCTCTTTTCACCCTATCTATACACCCTATAGGTGTATCTACCTATCGATCCACCGCCATTAAACTTATAACAGAAGTTCCAGCCTGAGGGGGTATGGGAGTGGGGGAATGTTTAGAGAATATGAGAACACTGAAACAAAACCAAAATGTTTTAGCACTCAGAAAGAAAAAAAAAATCTTTTTTTTTATTTTGCACACAGGTTACTGGTTTATGTGTAATGCAGTTAGGATGTTGCAAAGTATGATTGCTCCCATGAGGAAATGATGAGTTAGGACTCAGAGCTAAAAACAATTTCATGTTGTATCTGTTTGCTTTCTTCTTTTGTTACCATACATTCAAAAATATCACTACCATCCCACCCTCCCCCACCCCCCTTATCTCTTTATCATTTTTGTGAATTCAAGTGCATGGTAATCTGTCCATTTGATACAGCTGGATATGTAGTTTTCAAACAAATTATGAAATTTGGATTACTTGGGTGATTTGAGCACTTTATTGATATATCTGAAATTAAGTGCAAGGCAAAAATTAAACTTCAGGAGAATAAAATGACTTAAAAACATTGTAAATTATTTTGCAATAACACAGATAGACAATTATATTGACAATTCATTTGAGCTTAGAGCCTGATCTGCAGATGTTAACACTTCAGAAAACTTGAATTCAGTGAGATTCATTCACCCACCACACGTACTCAATCTACAACTTTTTGCATGTTCTAGCACCAGCTAAAATATATTTATCTGATTTTGCATTATAGGTTGTATTGCAAGACTGTGTTCTAAGAACTAGCAAATCATAAAGCTTTTGAAAGTCATTGAATATCGTATTAAGACAGGAAATACATTTTGTATTAAAAATTTGTCAAACTAGACTTATGTGTATAATAATCAAACCATAGTCCAAACCACTGTCATTCTGATTATCATTTTCATTTTAACTAGAAACAGTTTCCTAAGGAAGATATTAAAGAAAAGGTTCATACTGCATCATGTTACCTATTTATAAATTCTAAAGAAAAAATACAGCAAAAATTACAATTATTCATGTTCTTGAAATGATGGTACATGACAAGAAAGAAGGGTCACTATTGCTCACTTCTTTTTTAAGACAATCTTTGTTTACCTAGTTCCCAAGTGTTAAGGGCCTGTATCATACATTTGCATAGGATAACTAATATATACCACACCATTTTCACGTCTGCAAGTACACGTGAGTAACCGTAATTACACGTGACACCAATTACTCTATTACTTTGTATTAAATTATAATGGAAAATTCCACTAGAGAATTGAAGCCTAATTGCATCTTAATTTGCATAATTTTGCATATTAATTACATCTCAGATGAATAATAAATTTCAGCAGATTTTTAATTTATGCATAGACACAAAAACAAGTGGAGAAATAATTTACAAAAAAATACCAGCAACTATTACTTAGGGCATTCAACTAATTTTGCTTAGTTTAGCAAAACAAAACTTGGTTTGTTTAATATAGCATCTTTAGGCTGATTGCTGTTTATTGCACAATATGTCAGTTTTGAAGCACAGAGAGAAGCTGCGCCTTTTTAATACAAAAAGATAAATGTTAATTCACAGCATTTTAAGTTCAGAGATTTTACATTTTTGAAGAAAATGTTTGGAGGACAGTGCTATTTAATTAATTTCAGAATTTGCTCAATTGTAGTAGTTTTTTTACTTATAAGTAAAACATTACATATTTTAATGAAGGAATAAGAAATAGAATACTAAAAGAAAAAAATCTTGATGATGAGGTTTCTCTGTTAATCAAAAGCGGAATGTTTTCTTGTTTAGAGACAGTGGTTAAGCAACTGCAATTTTGATGACTATTAATTTCAGACAAAGGGCAAAATTAAGGCCAGGAAATGTATGGCATTCTAAATCAACATATATTTAAATTATTCTGGTGGTATTGTGTTTATTTCAGAGTCATTTTATATACCAGCAAAATAGTTTTAAAATCAAAATACACAAAATTTTAACTTCAGAAAAGCTTTAAAGCTTTAGAGATTCAATTTTACTATCATTGTAAAACTATGTGTTACTCTCACTGAAGTTTTCTCATTTTTAAAGTTATACAGACTGGAAAGAACAGTCTGTATAACCATTTTTGCCTAGTGATTTTCTTGCAAATGGTAGTTAAAAAATAATATTTATATTTTAAAAGTGTTTATGTAGTTTATTTAATGAGAAAAAATTATCATCAGAACTCATTTCCTATTAAAATATTTTTCTTCCATGAATTGCAGTCATATTAGCCACCAATTTTTGCTTTTCAATCCTGTTTGTGGAATTTGAAGTCCCTTTATGCTATTAATATATCCCAAACCCTAATCTAGTATTGTGCCTTTTATACCTGCTGCCACGGTCAATCTGAGACTGCCTGCATGAGGGATAATTCTATTGATCACTTGCCAAATTGTACAAAAGGAAGGGATGTCAACACTCTAATAAAATCAGGAGACTGTCAAGAGGAATGAATTTATTCATCTTCACTCAAAAAAAAAAAAAAAACCACCAAACTAAATCAAAACAAAAAACATACAAACAAACAAACAGCAACCCTAGAGAGGCGTATATTTTTTCCAGTTTGTTTTGTACTTCTGTCACTGTAAGGACTGGACAGAATCCAGCAGAAGACCATGCAACATCAAAAGTCCATTCCATGTATCTGTTTTACAAGTTGCAGTGGTATGGGAGACTGTACAAAACAATCTTTCACAGCGCATGTTTGCCCTGTACTAGTTGCAGATCATTATTTTTACTTGAGACAGCAATCTGATCTTATGAATATTTATATATTCTATTTCTTTATTTATTTTACAGTGAGATTTTAAAACTAGTATATCCCTATAGAGAACAGGGAGAAAAACTTACTTTCCCCTTAGAAGCACACAGCAAGTGTGCTCTTGCTGTGACGTCTCTGATATCATGCCTCTGGTTTGGTATCAGGCGCCTGTCACTTGGTTCCATCTATACAGCACACCAAATCCCATTAGTAGCACTAACTTGAGTATCTTCTTGTTAAAATTTAAAACAGTTTAGCTTTCGGAAATAGAATTCTAATGAGGATAGAGATTGTCCTTTTACTTTCTGAACATCCCATTTGGCAGGGTTCAGATAAGCAGAGGGAAATTGCACTAAAGGAACCGAAGTGCAGAACCCCATCTCCAACAGTTAAACAATAGTTCCCTCTCATGGGCATCGGAAGCTACAGCAGCTTTGAAACGCATCGTGAGAGTCGGAGCATTTTTTACAAAATACGTGATAGTCATTTCACGTGTCAAGCACAATATATTTGTTTGTAGGAGGGAGAAATAATGATCCTTACAGAACTCACCCTTAGCAAAATCTGCTGCAAATGTAACTGGGAGTGCAAGAATTTTTCTCCCAATGCTTGGCAAGAAGACACAATTTTTCTATAACGTTTAAACTACACGATTTTCTACTTACGAGGAAGATTTTGGTATTATGTATGGTATGAAATATTCAGCCTGATCCCAACTGAAAAATCTATCATTTCATCACAGTGAAGTTAGTGTAAATTGCTTGGTCAAATGATGTTACAATAGATCATATCTTTTGCAGTTAAACTTATCACTGGCCTCTGTCATCTTAAGATTGTTTTGTCCTGCAAGATAGAAAAGCTTTGCTCCAATTTTGGAATTTTGCAGTAATACTGATTTTTGAAAACTAATTTCCATTCCCTGTACTGGATGTGGGAATTCTATTCCCTCAGCATCTTCATTCTCCTTTGAATGCCGCTTGCTGTATTTCAGGAGAAGTCCATCTACTTTTAATCTACTATCACCATCTACTACTTAATGTGAAGTTATTTATTTCTTATGCTGCTTGCATCTGTAAAACTGTTACTTCCTCTCTCTCCAGCCAGAACAAAGGCACATCAAATTCTGTGTAATTCAGAAGTGAACTTGTCAATATATTTTCTGCACCTGCTTGCTCTAAGTAAATTCCTTTTAATTTTTGACAAATCTATTTGGATCCTCTGTGTTAGTATTCTCCTGCTTTGTTTTGGAAATCAAGACTAGGCTGGAATTGCACTTTTGAATGGATGCTGTTCAAAAGCTTTGTTTTATGAACTGTAGGTTTAATCAGCTAGTCAGTAAGAGCATATATAAAAGGCTGAGACCCAGAAGGCAAAATTTGCTGTTTCTGGATATGATTTTCAGGATTTGAATGTACATCAAGACAGTCAGGATATGCTATTCCTTGCATTCTCGATTTATAGTGGTATCCTTCTTGCACATATTTCAACCAAAAATCAATCTTGATTTCAGAAGAAAGAGGACATAATTTTTAGAATTGTGCTTGATACATAAAATATTTAATGATTTTTGCATTGCTTGGGTATCTTTCAATATTCTGTAGAGATTCTTTGAACAGAAAACTAGGGAAATGTTAATGAAATATCTATGCTACTAAATAAAAATAATAAAAGAATTAAAAAATAGAAAACAGAACAAAGATTCCTAGAAAAATGAATTATCTGCTATAGTAGTTTACTTTTTTATTCTTTCAGATTTCCTTGTTTTCTGATTAATTTTAAAACAAGGTCCTAAATATTCTTTCAATTTGGTGTACAACAACCAGGCTTTAAAAGTTAATGAAAGAAAAATGAGTAAAATTCCAGAAATGACCTCCCAATTTCTCAAAGTTCCAAGCAGATTAAGATCTAAAATAGCTATTAAAATTTATGTTAAAATGTTTTAAAGGGGGAATTTGATTGGCATATTATGGAATATGTTGTTAACTGTAAGAAAGTTGCAAAAAAATCGTGAGTGATATAATTCAGCTAATGGGCATAATTTTAAAATTAGTCAGTATTGATGCTTTTCAAATTTTAGTATGTCTTATAATTATTTATTTAGTATGTCTTAAAATTGAATTCACTTGATTCTTGTAAAAATATGTTGCATGCAAGAAAATAATATTATTGCCATGTTTCAAAACATCATCCCTTGAAGGTATAAATTACAGGTATAAAGTACAGGTATAAATTACCAGTTAAAAGACTTTTAATTACTTTTAATATTACTTTTAATATTTGTTAATATTACTTTTAATATTTGTATATAACGATGGAAGAAGGTGTGTGAGTGCATCTTTAAACTGCCTTGTCCTTGTTCTTATTAATTCAAAACTATGGGATATGCTCCCTAAGTAATGTGTCCTGTTTTATTATGTTGGCTCATGACATCAGAGGCAGATGTTGGTGGTATGGCAGTAGAGGTTGTACCTTCCCAACAATATTCGGTTCCATTTTGTTGCCATGTGACAGATGGCAGCAGCGGGCAGTCAGACAGAATGGCATCTGACATGGAAGTGCAGATGAAGCAAAGATGTGTCACTGAATTCTTCCATGTGGAAAAAATGGCACCCATTGACATTCATTGCTGAATCTTTATGGAAATTAAACAGTAGATGTCAGCACAGTGAAGGGTGGGTGGTGTCTTTCAATGGAGGTGACAAAAACATGAAAGACAAGCCACATTCTGGATAGCCATACACAGCTGTCACATCACAAAATGAACAGTGTCTTGATCTGTGCAAATCAGCTAATGGTGGTGACTATGTTGAAAAACAGAGTTTTGTGGCTGAGAATTTGCTCTGTCAAATAGCGTTATTGTACTCTTTTCTATATGGTGTAGTTTCCATGGAAAAAAAAATAGGAGGCATTACTTTTTAATTGATCCACATGTAAGTTTGTTCTTTTCAGAGAGTGAATTAGAAGTATCAGTTTCCTCATTTATGAGATGTAGGTATCTAGCTTCAAGGAAATGAGTTAGAATAACAATTCATTTCACATATAGGTATCATAAATATTGTTGAATCCTTATTTCTTTCCTTTTTAACGTTGTCACATTTCTCAAGCACATTACTAGAGAAAATAGTTTTCTTTAAGCCTGCACTAGTAATTTTTGCCAATCATGTCCACTTACAGGAATACTGTGTCTGATTCCACTAGCAAGAGGAAATGGGTGAGATGAACTGCAAACCTGGGTCAGCCACATTCTTATGTAGCCTTGGTCCACAATCAAGCTGGGGAGTTCCTGGTAAGACTTAAAATTCAGAACCCATCTGATATGTCCCAATGTTAGGGTGCTTCTGTGTTCCAAAAGTTTTTCATGTTGTATGTCAGAAATGTGGGTATTCCGTGAGATTTGTTATGGCATTACAATATTATTGAAGTATAAGCTATATTTACAGCAGAAAAACATAAATCCATAAATCTCAAACAAAACAAAAGAGGAAAGTGTGAGATATGCAGTCAGAAAAAACAAAAAACAACAAGCAAACAAACAAAAAACTCTGCTACTCTGTGAAGCAGAGCAGATCGAGAGTATAAGCCAAAGTAGTAGCTGTAATATGTGTCAGAGCCCTGGAAAACAGAACTGGATTTCTGCTACCACTGTAAATTAGATTAGAATGTATGTAATGTTGTCTACATCATAGTAGAATGGACTTCCCTACAGGCAGTAATATCCGCTACCCCATAGCCCTTATTTCTGCAGCAGGGTATCCTGCCTTGATTTAATCTTGGTCTATGATCTTTGGGGATGCAAAACTCACTGCCAAGATGGCTAATGGGGGAAGAAGGGGGGGTTGGCCTGGTATAAGCAATTTGACAGTTACAGTTGCAAGCTTATCCAAATGCTGAGAAATAAAGGAAACTTCTGGTTAAACTTCAGAAAGAGTGTCAGAAAACACTACAGAGATTTTGGATGATCCTTTGTTTGATTTACTGTGGTTTGTGTTTATTTTACTTGTTTGATTGGGTTACTTGGTTGGTTAATAATATATTCAGAGCTGTTTTGTCTTTCGTTATATCATTCTTGAAATCTTGGAATGAGAAAGATATACTGAATTGAAAGTGTCCCATTTCTCTAGTTTACAAGCAGATGCAGAAAGTCAAACCCAGGACCTCAATTTATTGCTGCAGTTGTGTGATTTTGTTTGGTCTTTTTCACTTCTTTATTTGGAGAGTATAGCAAAGAACATCAATTAATTCTGTTCCATTTACTTAAAACCCAGGGAAAAATACAATCTATGAAGATATTAGTATCTCCTTGTTGAATGGCAGTTATTTTAGTCTTCAGAGACCTTTGGTCTACTCTTCTCTTTAAATTAGACCCTCGTTCCTTATTCATGAGACTACTATTTTCCATCATCACTTTTGCTGTCAAATCTCTTCTTTGGAAAGGCAAGATTTGCTGAGTCAAGCACTTGAACTAGAAGTGGTTGGGTATTCTACTTTTCCTGCTTTTTATTTTAAATATATACCAGCCATGAATACTAATCGGAATGAGAAAGTATTGGGGAAATCCTGGCCTCTTTTGAAATCAACAAAGAAGCATTAGCTGCAGAAGACTGAAAGAAATCACAGCATGATTTGTAGCTGCCAAAACATTTTTGGGTTACTAAGCTGCTTACTACATTCTTTGTCTCCTATCCGGCACATAAAAAGACTGTTTAAAAACTGTGAAAAAATTTCAAAAACACCTTTAAAAGATTCCATTACTTAAAGTGATTTGGATAATTGTGTTCAATGGTAGCCATTATTTAAAAATATAATTAGTTGCTGAACTCAGAGAAGGAGGGAAATTTCTGCAGGTGTTTCTCATTATTTGCTATGCATACAAAATATCTGCATAAATTACCATTATTATTTCAATGTATACTAAGAAACAATAAAGCATTAGCAAGCAAAGGAAAATGTTGTTGACATACAATCTGTGTTAGCAGCACAGAGTTTTGGCCTTCAGTGTTTTTGAGGCACATGTGCAACTGCATTCAAAATTGAAATTACAGTTTTGCACCTGTAACAACATTAAGTATGTAACAAAAGTGCATCAGAAGGATATTGAAAATGCAAAGACATTAGGAGAAATATAGTAGTACATTGCTGTAGCGGTGCTTGATACAAAACAGGCAGTGATGGGCAGAGCTTTTCATTTGGTATTAAGCCTTCATGCTAAGGATGTCACTCTTTTCATACCTTTCATAAAGATCTGAACTTCCATGAGCCACTTTTGTAATATGTTAATGCTGTTACAGAAATATTAGCAAGTGAAGCACTGAAACTTACTATGGCCTTTTGGCTTTCAGCTCTGGTTCTGAGCAAGAGATGCTCTGCAACTTTGGGATAGCCTCTGTGCCTTATTCTGTAAAATGGAACAATATTAGTAATATAAGCTGAACAAAAAGTAAAGAATTCAAATTGTTTTCTCAGTTGATCATGTCAAGTATATGCATTTTTATGAATACAAGTGGAATAATCAATGTCGAATTTCATAAATGCATCCAATTTGAGAAACCTGGAGTTACTTGAATTATTCTCTGCGTTACAGGTTGGATTTTCAATACTTCCACATGGAAATACTTTTCATTAGTTTATTTGAAAATTAGTGAAAAAATCAGCATTTGTTCTTTGCAATGAAATTTTTATCTTTCTTGCTTTAATATCTCTTATCTCCCTGCTTTTGTTTCTAGAAAGTTATGCCATAAAGTGAAAAGATAATAAAATGGAAACAATACTTACTCATAAACAAGTTAAAAGTTCCAATTCAAGAAGAATCCAAGCATTGTTTTGGTAAATTACCACATTTCATAACAGATAATCAAAATTGCATTTTAATATCTGAGTATTTACTTGAGAAAAATTCAGAATGAGATTAATCCTCCAGTATGTAGTTCTCTAGTGCACTGGTGGTGAGCTGGGAATCTAGAAGCTCTGAAAACTTCTCTGATTATCCCAGCTCCATAGTTTTCTTGGGAATATGCAATAAGGGAAAAACTTGATTTTCCAATTATGTTCAAAGTGAGTGGGAACAATCTCTATAGTCTCTTAGGGAGGCAAGTGGGGATTATGTTAGCAAGATGCCATGTGAACTCTGCCTGTGATTCATTTTAACCACATTTGAAGAAATGCTTTATCAGAAACTTTAGAATTGTTCAAAAACAGAATTAAAATCTGATGTAAAAAGGAAAATCCTAGTTGCTTATTGATTGTTGGCTAAAAGTCAGATTTGTACCATTGACCTTGTACTTTGAACAGCCTGTTTTTCCGATGAAATCCTCTTCAAATTCCAATTCCAATTCTCTTCATAATTTTCCAACCGTAACAGCACACTCCTCCTCATATTAGTCTTAAGACAACAGAGTAACTACTGTCATTTTTTTAAAATAATTATTATTATCATCCTTAATTGTATGAATGTCTCCTCTTCCTTCTCATAGAAAATTGTAAATTAGTTTTACAGGTTTATGAGATCAGATCACTGTGTCACCTGCTGCACTCTGGGCAATGGATGGTTACACCATTTTTTTTTTCTTTTTTTTCTCTTTTAGTTTAGTTCTCACTTAACGCTTCACTTCAACTGACTATCAACACTTTATATCTTATCACAGTAGGTGGTATTCAGAGTGCCTCACCAAGTAGGAGAAACTGTCTTCGAGAGGAATGAGACTTCTCACAGAAAATATTCAGGGTAGAATGTCTACATACCAAGACTAATTTCATACCGTAAAGTTCATAAATCTGTGATAAAGTTTTGCCCTGAAGAACTTTAGCTGTGAGCAGATTTTGCAGTTTACATTGCAATCCTGTGATGTTTCATTACATTAAGAGAGATGCATCCCACAAATGTTCTGAAAGAGTGAAGGATTAAAACTATGCAGGTGGGTCCAAAAGTAATGCCTCCTTCTTTTTTCCATGGAAACTACCACAGGTACAAAGAAAACAATAACACAATTTGATAAAGCTAATTCTTAGCTACAAAACACTGTTTCTCAACATAGGCACCACCATTAGCTGATTTGCGCAGATGAATTGATCAAGGTGCACTTTATTTCATGGTGTGACAGCTGTTCACAGCCATTCCGAATGTAGCTAGTCTATCACATTGCTGTAACCATCGCTGAAATGCATCACTCACTGCTTTACTGTCTTCACATCTATGGTTGGTCTCCATAAAATTTCAGCAAGCATCGATGAATCTTAGTAGTTTGAAAGATTTGCTGTTTTTTTTTTTTTTTTTAATCTTTGTTGGTTTTGTTTCCTGTTTTTGTTGGTTATTTTTTCATAGACAATGGATGAGAAATTATTTGCAAATATTTAAAATATGACAATAAAATATAAAAATGTAACCTGTAAAAAATTTAAAGCAAGATTTTCAGACCAAAAGGCAAAAGTAAACAATTCTGACAGCATAGTTAGGATAAGGACATTCTGAATGAAGGTGTCTGGCCGGGGAGTCTATGCTACATGATGAAAACTGTTAGAAAGCAGCTTGGTTTTTTGTTTGTTTGTTTGTTTGTTTTGTTTTGTTTTGTCTTTTTTTTTTTTGTGGTTTCTGTTTTTGCCTAGAAAATGGCTACATTTCCATTAATGCATTTAGAAAATGCATTACTTATTCCTCGTCTTAAAAAAATTCTGCAACTTAAAAATCCTTACTATGCTAATACTTTTAACAGTTCAAGAGAATAGTTTGATATGAGCATTGAAATTTATAAAGGACTGTGATCTTAGTAATTTTGCTGGTGTATCACAGTAACATGAAGGAACCAATTTATTCATTCTTTCTTCTGAGATTAAATGTAATTCATTTAAAGAGATAATCATTCTTTTGTTTGAGTTTTATGCATTTCTTATGAAGAGATAACACATTTTTCTGCAGCCTGACAAAGTGTACAGTCTTTTATCCTCATTTCCCAGTGGATAAATACTTTGCTAATTAATAAAGTATTATACCAGCACTTAGTGTCTGCATTTAACTGCAGAAGGATTTTATTCAGATTATGTTAATAGATGGTCTGCTTTATTTTTGCATTAATTACAACCTTTTCCCGTGATGTTGTTGTAAGAGAATTGTCACTATGAATGCAGGGGGCTTTTTGGATTATTTATGTTTGAGTGTTCTGAAATAATGCTTATTACATATCATTACTTATACTATTAAACTGGATGTTTAATTATTTATTGAAAATTATATCAACTGTGAATTCAACTTTTCTTCTTTATATATCTATATTATACATACGTACCTTACATGTAGTGTGTTCAAGAAATGTTTAGATGTTCTACTGAGGGACATGATTTAATGGGAAATACTGGGGATAGGTAGGTGTTTGGACTGGATGATCTTAGAGATATTTTCCAACCTTGGTGAGTCTATGATTCTATAATCAGTAAATAAGTGTTTAGTAAATATAACAGATATTAAACAGAATTGGGAGTATTTGGGATTTTTGAGTTATTTATTTTCTGATCATTTGGGTTTCTTAGCATCAGCTAATTCACTTTGTCTGGTGGTACAGCTGCTGAAGAAAATGGCTGTGATTGAAAAAATAAGAAAAGTAATAATAATTCTGACAGTAAAATTGTAAAATCTTTGGAACAATATTCCGTGGGAATTCTAGAGTAATTCTATGGCATTGGAGAATTGTGGTGGTCCAGTAAAAAATCTTTGTTCTTCAGCTGTAATACAACATATTTATGTGAAAATGAAAAAGAAGAGCTACACAGAAAAGTACTGTGGGACATTCTTACCCAGCCTCTGCCTATGTCTATCAAGTGAATAGAGGAAACAATTTCATTTTTCAAAACTTTTAGCTATAATTTATTTTAAATAGGAAATAACTGCCTTCATCATAATGGAAAAGTATTTATTATTTATTTTCATAATTCATATCTAAGAGAAAAAAAATAACAGTTGTAGGCACTAATACTAGCTTGTCGTCCTGGACACTTAAAAATCATGGAATCTTATCACATTCTATGGGAGTTTGGTCATACCATGGTATTTGCAGATATACTTTAAAAAAACATCTGGGGGAGACTTGGGGAGGCAATTCAGAATGTGATGTGTTCTAAAAAATACTGCAATTAAGATTTTTTTCTTTCTCACTTTCCTACTATTCTGCTGAAATGCTGATATATTGATACTGAAGGAAAACACAGCTTTTCTATTTAACATTTTAGAACTCTGAGTCTGACATTCCTATATTCAAATAAAAGTCTTTCTAAATGCATAGCTCATTTAAAGAATGGCAGTAAGCATAGCAATGATAGTTAACATGTATGCTTTACTAAAGACGCCTAAAGTACTAAAGATATGTGAGGGAGTTTCCACATTATAGTTTAGCCCAGGTGCAATCTTTCGTGATTCAAAAGGCAAGTGCCTATCAATGGGCTATTATTCTGCTACACACACCTTTTTTATGATTGCATCTATTTCCAGTGTGCCTAAAGTAGGTAGATAGATAGATAGATAGATAGATAGATAGATAGATAGATAGAGAGATAGAGAGATAGATAAAAGACTAGTCTGCATATGTTAAAACATCTCTGTATCTACTTCTGAAACATGATTCTCATCATTCCATATGTATACACATTGTGACAGTGCATTAGATTAGATGGCAGCCTCTGGTAAGAAGTGTTCAAACCTAGAAGAACTGAAGTTTTAAAAATGGGTCAAGCTACACTGTCTACAAAAATGTACACAAATACCCACAGTATGACTGAATCTAACTTAACCTCTCTGCTGCTGATGATGATGATGTTTCATTCATCAGCTTCATAGAGGAAAATACAATGACAGTGGTGAAAGTATGGATGCATTTGCTACTATTTTACAGCACTAAAAAATACCTTTATCTAAATATTAGTATGTATATTTGTTTTACTGATTACTTTCAAACAAAATTCTGAACTCTGTATTAAGTAGGGCCATGTTCAGACTTGGGAAGTCCTTTCTGGCATTGAGTCTGAAGGCAACTATGAGTTGATGGATGTGAAAGACAAAATACATTTGTCTCAATTTTGTGACATCAATTTTGCTTTTGTTGATTGATTACAGATCTGGGGAGGTTAAATCATGAAGTGACTTTCAGAATACATCTACACTACATTTTTGTTCAGATAGGAAGCATGCTATTGCAGTGATACACTCAATCAAAACAAGTTTTTGATTGCATTTCAGAGTGTTTCATCCTTCAGATGGAACTAAACTGAAAGCTGTACTTCCTCAAGCTCACCTGTATGGGAACTGTTGAGTCATGGTCTGAACCACTGATTGATCACCTGAGGCAAGGGCTGAGTCAGCCAGGGGAGCACAGGTGAAGGCAATTCAGCTGTGTGACCGAAAGGGATGGAGCCTGGCTGCACCTCTCCTCGACCCCACTTAAGGTCTGACTGCCACTGGGGAAAGATCTCTTTCTGGAGATCCCTTCTTTTGGAGTTTTCTACTGTGAGCCTAGAATGCAGGTGAGCGTTTCATTTTTGATTGTCTCTTTCCGCTATGATAATCTTTCTAAATACAAACCTGTAAAATACCATCCTAAACGTGCCACTCTTCTAACTACGTTTGTTAATTGTATGTAACCTCGTGCATCTCAGTAGGTCTTCAGGCACAGTGCAGTCCAAGCCTACTCCAAGTAATCCCTCATTAACATAGAGCATTGGTGTTCAGCACTGAGTGTTTTATTCCATGGATCCACTCCTAATATACATTGTTCAGTACTATAGGTTTGGCCAACATTATAACACAGAGAATCTGCCAAAAACTGCATACGTGCACTGCCCACAATAAGAATACTTTTCACACAAAACCTTGCAACTTAATCCAAATGGAAAATCTGTATTACAGAAAGGTACTTAATCATCTCCTGTTAATCAGGGTGTCCTTGAGGAAGGACGTGGTATCTGGGCACTTCCCGGTTTTCTGGAATACTGCTTGCAATTTCAAAGCCTTTCTTCTGTCTGAATGATGTCTGTCTCTGAAGGCATCATCCTTCCAGCTGCTATTTTTTCATCCACTCAAAAACACTGTTAAAGCTGTGAAGCAAAGCAAAAGACATAGGTAAGACTAGCAAGTGCTGAGAGGAAGATGTTCAACTAACTAAAAAAAATCCTTGTCTTTTTTCATTAGTGGAAGAAACAAATGCTTACGAGCAACTTTATTTCTCCACATCAGTGGCATTCACTGAATCACTTCCATTAAAAAAAAAAAAAAAAAACTTAACTAAAAAATTACAAAGTCATTTTCTGTCAGTTCAAGTTCTAATATTTGTCTTGTAATGAACAACAAAAATTAAAATAGTTTTTTTCTTTGAAATTAGGTTTTTTCTTTTTTCTTTTTGACTACTGTAAAATGTTTGGAGTAACCAACAGGCTAGTATTAGCAGCAGTCTTTGTCATTCAGCATGTTACAATCTGATGCTAACACATGGCTACCTTTAAAGTAAAATGTTTTTCTTATAAACCTCTAAATATTGTGATAGCTATCAGCTGCCGTTCATTTAAGAACAGTGATGTAACATGGCTGGAATTTCAGAAGCAAATCTGCAGAACCTATTATATTTTTATAATATATTTGGAGGCTTTCCAGTTCATGCTGTCAGTATAAGACTAAGATGGGCAGTACCATTTGACTATTTTTTTGATGATGCAGTTTAACATTTTGTTTGGAAGGCCCTGGGCAATTTGATTAGTGCTGTTTGATGGAGCTGTGTCATCAGCATGAAGTGGAACAGTTCTGCTTATAAGTGTCTGGCAGGAGATCCGAGTTTCTGAGCATCACACAGGCATAAGCAATAAACAACATGTTATTGTACATTCCATTTTATATTTTTATAGCTGAAGAAAATTAATAATGCATGAGCATCCAATAGGTTTTCATAAGACCCTATCTTCAAAATAAAAATACAAACTACAGCTTGTGGTAGTATAAATGTCTGTACTTCATGTCTGTGAGCACACTTTCATATCTCTTGAGGCAACAAGAACCTAGGCTGAATTCTGGACTTGCTGGAGTCAGAGCTCCACTAGACTTAGATGCCAGCATCTCACCCTGGTTTATTGTGGTGAATTGTGGTGATGTTGCTTCTCTGGAGGCTACATCAGGTGCTGCTGCTAGGCAGTGCAGATGGAGAAGTAATTTTCTAATGCTCAGCTACCCTTTTGTTCTCCCATGTTGGGGTTACAGAACAGACACTGGGTAGACTTTGCTATGTAAGGGCTATGTATGAATCCGGGCTTCCCCATGCATAGGATCTGAATACCTGCCCCTTTCTGAAGCCCTCTTTTCTGCTGAAAATATAGTCTTTAATATTATTAATTACTGGAAAGTACATCAAAGGGACACAAGTATAATGTGGCTGTTATTGGATAGAGAATTGACAACAACTAGCACTGAGGACACTTTTTTTTTTATCCTGAACAGCTACAAATGCATAACAGCCAAAGTATTTTCAACTTGTGCCTTGCAGTTGAATCTCTGCTAGTTTCACGAGCTGGAGCTTGAACGGACTGAAATAGCATGAGCATTTAAAGCCAATTGTGTGCTTTTATGATACAGCTGCAGACAGAACTGAAATCCCAGGTGTTTATCTGCAAAATCTTGGATGATCTGCTATTGAATTAGACTAAATATTGTTTTTCTCTTTGCCTTACACTGTTTCTCTTTATGTCTTACAGCTGTAGTTGCATGGTAACAGGTTTGGATCTATGAAATGTGGGGTATCCTCACAGTATATACTTGAGCTAGGCAAAAAAAAAAAAAAAAAGGAAAAAAAAAAAAAAGGACCATGTCTCTTTTAACTCACTTAGATTATATAAACCAGTGTTAACCCAGTGTTAATTTTGGTTGTGAGGAAGCAGGTAAAGTCATACTCAGTATAACTTAGGAGCGCTGTAGATTGGTGCTAGTTAGTCTAGAGATCAAGTCTGTCTGGCAGACTTAATTTCACACAGTTTTTTAACATGAACAGCTAGAATGTGTATATATAGTTTAGGAATTTGCTTAGCTTCAGTAAGCTGAAGACTGAGAAATAGATTCATTTAAACTTTTTTTCTTTGATTATATAGGGTGACATCTATTGGCTGCTTTGTGAATTGTCTCGATATCATACATGATAGATTAACAAACTGGCAAAACAAGAGGGACACTTCTGTTAATCCAAACCACCTGTGCATTAACAGAGGCTTTAGCATTTCATCAGGTGATTCTTATCTAACATGCCTCTAGTATAATAGTGGCAGTAATTACCTGGAAAGTCACTGAAATATTTAGCAAGTTAAAGACTTTCTGAAAGTATGGAAGCTGAAATAATGGTGTCTTACAATCAGTTGTCTGTTTGGCTATTTGATTTTCTACAATTTTTCCCTCTTAATTTAGAGATAGGGAATTGATGGACACTTTAGCCCTTAAGGTCTGTCATCCAAGCCCTAAGTTGTTCATGTGTTTATATATCTTAATTGTAAACGTGTATGTATCTTATCTATTCAGTTTCTGTTTCTAAATAACAGTACTTCACTAAAAGGACCATTGGAGATAGGGAAAGAGAAAGGGAGGGGAAAACTTGCTAGGTGCTTTCAAACCAGAATTTCTCCTGTTTGCAGAAGGAGCAAAGACTTTACAATAAGAATTCTAGCTCTCTTCCCTGTACATGTTACTTCCATGGTTCTATACCTAAGCTATATTCTTATGTGTCTCTTCCGTGTAATAAATAGATATTAATTGGAAATAGAGTAAAAAATTTCCACTTTATTTTTGGTCTTATTTTAACTAAAATATTCACTTCAGATCAAGGCTTTATCTTAATAATAAAGTTAAAAACAAAGAATTAGTTTGCAAAATCTTGATTTATTCTTGATGTAGTTAAAAGTCAGACAACTTGTATGTTTAGTAAGATAAGTCAAAACTTTAGGCTTTTAAGCATTATGTTACTTATAATAATGTTTTTATTATTGAAATAGTATTTTCTACCGTATTACTCCATTTAAATAAATACGGGACTGACTAACATCAGGAAATGAGATGACTTTAAATGTAAACTCTTTAACTTTTTGACCAAGTATTTTCCATCATTTGTTAGTTATTTTTCACCATGAAAATGAAGAGGAGACAACTGAGAATCCTTTATAGATAAAGAATGATATTTTTATAAGTAGGGTCATAATTTTCCATAGTAGTTCCACAGAGTTCCTTATCTTTCTTAATTTGTAAAGACATTAGAAGTACTTTTACATATTTTTTTATGATAATCTATACATCTACCATGCTGTTAAGGATTTAGATTACTGAAGATAAAAGATAAAAAGGACAATGCAAAACAGTCTTATATAAAAAGGTTGCCTTTACAGCTCATCAGTGCAAATTTCTTGTCAAAATGCTCCTTGAGCTAAGTAAGGGTTACTTATTCATATGAACACCTGACATAAAATCAATCAAGCTCTGATATCAAAGATGTCTGGCTTTTGCATCTATTCAGGTTGATGCTTCCATTAACTTAACTTCATGCTTTAAAAGCGTATTTCATTTCTAAGTATGCTATGTATAACTCATTAACATCAGAGCCCCCAACAGTAATTGCCTGAAAGTGAGTAAAGAAAATCTGAAGAGATGAAGAGATGAATTACCACTTAATGAAAGAAAAAAATACAGACAGACGTTTAAATTGACTGTCTCTCAGTCATGCAGTAGCAATTTCTTCTCTGTGGAAAACACTAATTTTTTCCCGAGATTTAAAGATTGCATACATACTTTGTGTTGAGACATTTAAAAATGTATTAAGTAATATAAAATATATTTAAAATCTCAGTGTTCTAGATGGAAAGTTATTCGAGGCGTATATTAAAAATTGCTATTAACAAGCATACTCTTTATGCTTCTTCACCCTAAATAATAGCGCTGCACTTGTTTTGGGAAAGGTCTTAGTAGTGAAGAAAAAGTCAATTTTGAAAAGGTTTGAAATATTGAAGGTCTATTTTTCTAAATACTTAATTTCAGAGAAAGCAAAAATATCATCTTTATTGTATTATTGTGATTCAACCATCTCTCTGGACAGCCTGTTCCAGTGTCTGACCACTCTTTTTAAGAAGAAATGTTTCCTGATATCCAGCCTGAACCTTCCCTGGTACAACTTGAGGCCATTTCTTCTAGTTCTATTGCTAGCCACATGAGAAGAGGCCAGCCATTACCTTGCCACAACCTACTTTCAAACAGTTGCAGAGAGCAATAGGGTCTCCCCTGAGCCGTCTCCTCTTCACACTAAACAATCCTGGTTCCCTCAACTGCTCCTCATAAGACTTGTGTTTCAGACCCCTTGCCAGCTTTGTTGTCCTTCTCTGGATGCGCTCCTGGGCCTTGAAGTCTCTCTTGTATTGAGAGGCACAAAACTGAACAGTACTCAAGGTGTGACCACACCAGTGCTGAATACAAGGGTACGATCATC
Organism: Chrysolophus pictus; assembly: GCA_037305975.1. Classification (NCBI taxonomy): domain Eukaryota; kingdom Metazoa; phylum Chordata; class Aves; order Galliformes; family Phasianidae; genus Chrysolophus; species Chrysolophus pictus. The sequence goes on from JAYKPI010000006.1 coordinate 35,138,051, forward strand.
TCCCTGCTCCTGTTGGAAATATCTCTTATACAAGCTAGGATGCTGTTGGCCTTCTTGGCTAACTGGGCACAATGCTGACTGTGCTTAGCAAGGTGTCAGCCAACACCGGCAGGTGTGTTTCTTCTGCACAGACTTAAAGCCACTCTGCCCAAGCCTGTAGCATTGCCTGGGGCTGCTGTGGCCCAAGTGCTGGATCTGGCACTTGGTCTTGTTGAACTTCATTCCATTGGTTTCAGCTCAACAATCCAGCTTTTCCAGATCCCTCTGTAGGGCTTTGTTGCTCCAGGCAGATTGATATTTCCTCCCAGCTTGGTGTCATCTGCAAACTTACTGAGGGTGCACTAAATACCCTCATCCAAGTCATCAATAAAGATATTAATCAGGATAGGCTGTTTATACTGATCCCTGCGGAACACTGTTGATGACTGGTTGCCAGCTGAATTTAACTCCATTCATTGCCATTCTGTGCCCAGTTCTCCACCTACTTTTTACCCAGCAAAGGGCATAGCTATCTAAGGCACAGACTGCCAGCTTCTCCAGGACAGTACCTGGGAGATAGCAAGATGTTTGACACTGAAATCTAGACACAGCTTTTCCCTCATTCACCAAGCAGATCACTTGATCATAAGTATATCGGGTTGGTCAGGCAGGATCTGTCTTGTGAACCTGTGCTGTTGAAGACCCTCATGAGAACAAAGGCTGATGACTGTACAACTTCTGCTAACTGTTCATAATAGTGCCTGGTCTGTCTCTTCATCCTTGTTAGGCAGTCTGCAAAAGATCCCCATCAGGATGTCAGTTCCCCCAATCCTTGCTCATAGAGACAACACCTTATCATTCCTAGCCCTGAGCACAGCATCAAAACTCTAATATAGAGAGCCACACCACTGCCCCTCCTTCTTTGTCTATCCTTTCTGAAAAGCTTATAGTCCTCCATTGCAATGCTCTTGTTGTGGGAGTGATTCCATCATATTACAGCAAGGGCAAGTCATAGTATTCCTGGCACAGGATAGCTTCTAGCTCCTCTTTGTTGTTACCCATTCCGTGTGCTTTGGTGTAGATGCACTTCAGCTGAGCCAATTGCCTCACCCCCAATCTTGTTGCCAAGGATCATCTCTAGTGAGTCTCATTTTAACCACTTCCCCCTTCATACTTAGAAGCTAGGCTGAAAAATTTTGAACAAAGTATTGAATTCAGATTGTAAAGTAATTTTTGTTTAGTGCAATTTATATTGAACTCTGTGGTGCTCTTCCTCCTATATTATACCAATATTATCAGAACAGTTCTTTTAAGTTCCTTGAGCTAGCTGTTGGGAAGAAGCAGGTGATGTAGCAAACTGGCATGGCGTAATTCTAAGTCACTGAAAGCTCTTTTGGTAAATCTTATTAATGTATGAATATTTAGGAATATTAGTCCTGAAAATAACTCTTCAGTTAATGTAAGACTTTTATGATGTTTTAGTAGAAATCTTACAGCCTCAGGAACAAAATCTTTGCATATCTATGTGCTATATATTAAATATTCTATGACTGAAAGGTGTCATTGAAAAAAAAATGAAATTCTACCATTAAGGTACCGAAGAATTAACATTTGGGAGGGCAGGGGCTTTACTGAAGTATCTAAAGAGGTGAATTTTTCTCAGTAGCTTTACAGAGTGTTATTCAGAGATATTTCATGTAACATTAATTTTTATTTTGAATTTCTCTCATGTGAAAGATTGGCAGAGATGGGGAGTTGGCAAATGAAATATTTTTTTCTGACGAATTAAAAAAAAAAAAAACTTCTATCTTAGTTGTGAAATGAGGAAATAGCATGTTTATTTTCACACTGCACCTGTTTCTGAGTATCTTCCAGTAATGAACAATGCAATTCTTATCAGGCCACTTGTCATTGATATTCTTGGTAGAATGAAAATTATACATAGATGTGGGAAAAAAAAGTCTTAAGTATGCCAATACTATCTTGCTTGTATTTAATAGGAAAGGGACAGTGAACCTTAAACAGGAAGACATAAGAGCAGAGCTCTTTAGACCTGTATAAACTCATTTCACGGTCTTGAATTCATTCCAGCAAATGTGCGGTTTTCTCCTTGCCCTTCCCAATGCTAACTCCTATTGTGTGCAATTGCCACTTGTCTATTGATTTGTGTTGCATAAATGTAATGAATTTTCCTTGGATTTGAATATATTTTCTTACTTCATACCTTTTTGTGCATACAATCTAAGAAATACTTCAGTATTTTCTTCATGGTCTTTTCAGGCAGCCATTGTGTAACTCCATTTTGGTAACTCGGTATGCCCATTTCCTAAAGCACAGTAACAGGGGAAATGTGCTGTTCTCTGGGACCTGCATCCCACAGGCATTTAGTTCTTGGTGGCATATGTACTGTACACTGTCATTTTGGAGAAATATGATGGCATCCATGTCTTGCAAGAAGACAAGGTAAGCTTGTTTCCACTACCTCAGTCACATGCTGTTTCCACTGAACTTCTTCTGGAGGTAGCATGGGAGTCATGAACTGAAAAAGTACTACTGTTCCCATGCCACTACTCTTTAGATAAATGTATGTTCATACCTGTGCTACAGGGTACCATGGAAACAGGATGTGTTCCTCACTGCAGTCTGGGCTTCTATCCAAGTAACTCATATGAGATGAGTGTGAGCTTAGATATAAGGTCAGATTCCTGCTTAAAATCAATGCAGAAGAAGCCATGGTAACCACTCAACTAGTATGGCCCTGTTTGCAAGAGGTAGTGTGTGCCCCAACATGTAAGCACCATTTGATATTACGTTTTTTTAGTAAGACGTGTGTGTACGCATCTTGAGGTAGATTTTTCTGAGAAGTTTTACAATTAAAGACTAACTATTAATTTTATAGGAGACAAAAATCCACAAGTGAAATAGTGAGAATAAGCATTTAAAAGTATCTTTGAAATCTGGAAAACAAGCAAATCAATAAATAAAAAGTCCTAATTAGAAGCATATGTACCTCCTCACAAGATTCATTAATGAGAAACTGTCAGTATGAGCCACAAATTTTCATTCACTGGAAGTCAGGAACCTGTTAACTCTTGTTTTCATTATAATCTGCTGTTTGTTTTATATGCACACATAAAGATTCTAATCTGAGTGTCCAAGTGTTTCATAAGTACTTAGATAAATAAGACTCGCACTCTAAGAAAAGCAGTCTAATTTGGAACAAAGCACAAGTAATTAAAAGGAACAAAAAAGAGAACAGAAAGGAAACTTCAGATAGCAGATATGGGATCCTGCTGCTATCTGTGTTACTACCGTATTCTTGATTATTTCTGAACTTGTCAGATACTAATTGTTAAATAAAATGTGTTACTTCTGAATGCATACTGCAAGTTAATTGTAGTTGACTGGTCTTGCCTTTTGGCTCTTAGCTTTGCCATACCTCTTAGCTTTGCCATAATTCATAATAGTGAGTGAATTTCCAAAGGAGTAATTTTGTGGCTTATTAAGAAACTTAAAAGAAAAAAGTTGCAAAAGAAAGATATAGAAGGAAGAATACTTATTTAAAGACAAAATGGAAGCAGAAACAGTAGATGAAGGCTTTAGTAATGTAATGTATTGGGCTCCATTTGACTATGAGAAATAAGAGGAAAAATACAACATGTTTTGCTTCCCATTCTATGTGTGCTAATTCTAAGGTAGACTCATAGCTAAAAACATAATCTGTCCGTGGGAGACTGGTTGGTTGAAGCCAATCCTGTGACAATCACTTATTCTGAGGGCAAAAGTTTGTACTCTTCTTGCACAGGGAACTCCATTCTCTGCTAGTGTGGAGGTGGTAGGCATCCTTCTGCTATTTTAGTGAAGGCATCAGATTGTAAACATGACCATAAGGTGCCAGAGGTCTGTCAAGGTCTCAGGCAGACACTGCCTGCCATATAGTAGCAGTTGAGATATGTAGTTATAAGCCACTCCTCACCTACATATGATGCTATAGCCAGTACTGTGCATTAAATAGATTTGGTTAGGTCCTGTGCAGAGACAGGGAATGTTTCAAAAGTTTTGTTGTACACTACCTCATATGGGATGGAGAAGATGGGTTGTATTTTTCAAATTTGGCCACACTTATTTAAGATTATCAAGCAGATGTTATAGGCTGAAATATGGAACTGTCCTGCATCTAGACAAATCAGGAGAGGAAATATTAAAATCTGTATGCTGTCTTTTCTATTAGATATGCTATCACTGTCCTTTTTTTAGGTCTTTTTTTAGGTCTTGAACTTTCTCAAGTATCTTAGTGGCTTGAAAGCAGCCCTGAGGATAACAATTCGGGAATGCTGGCTGATGAAAGATTCAACATAAGCTGGCAATATTCACTTGCAGCCTGGGAGGCCTACCTGTGTTGCATCAAGAGAAGTGTGACCAGCAGGTCAAGCGAGGTGATTCTGCCCTCTACTCTGCTCTCATGAGGCCCCACCTGGAGTTCTGCAACCAGTTCTGGAGCCCCCAACACAAGAAGGATGTGGAGTTGTTAGAGCAGGTCCAGAGGAGGGCCACAGAGATGATCAGAGGGCTGGAGCACCTCTCCTGTGAGGGCAGGCTGAGAGAGCTGGGGCTCTTCAGCCTGGAGAAGAGGAAGCTCTTATAGCAGCTGTCCAGTACCTGAAAGGGATCCACAGGAAAGCTAGGAAGGGACATTTTGTAAGGGCATGCAGCGACAGGGTGAGGGGAAATGGTTCTAAACTGGAAGAGGGTAGATATAGACTAGGTGTCAGGAAGAAATTCTTTACTGTGAGGGTGGTGAGAAACTGGAACAGGTTGCCCAGCGATGTTGTGGATGCTCCTACCCTGGAAGTGTTTAAGGCCAGGCTGGATGGGACTTTGAGCAACCTGGTCTAGAAGGAGGTGTCCCTGCCTATAGCAGGGTGTTTGGAACTAGATGATCTTAAAATCCCTTCCAGCCCAAACCATTGTACGATTCTAAGTGGTGCAGAGATAGAAAAACAGCTTAGATTTTTATATCTTTCTTCCCTTTCTATCTTCATATGTGTAATTGTGAAAGAGCAGAATATCTTTTTTTTAATTAAGTTAAATCTGCTTAAGGTGTTCATTTTACTAGGTCTATGTCTTGGACAATACAGGATAAATGACAACCCCTATGGGGCACGGATACTGATAGATTTAAAAACCAATGAGATTGAAGTTGTTACTCTATTTAACATTTCAGACACACACTCGCTTTACCCAAACCCATGTTAGATCTTGATTTCATTTTTCGGTTGGTGAGATAGGTTCAGGTGGATCAGGCAGGAAGTCATATTGATTTGTACTGTGCAGTTGTTTGCTGGCAATTTGGTTGTTATTAGGTAAGATTACAGAGGGTATTCTCTAGCCATTCCTCATTCTCCAGGATCTGTCCTCCAGGAAAATCTTTCTTTACATTTTCTTGGGAATCTAAAGTTCATGACTTTTTTTCTCAATCTAAATAATCTATGCACACAAGTAGAATGTATGATCAGCCTTCTAATGGGTGCTTCTGCTCTGTATCTCTTTCTTAATAATTGGAGGATATGGGATGTGCCACATCTTCCCCCTCATATATAGATGTTTTCAGAGTTTAGAAGTGACCAATGCCATTTGCAACTAGCAAGTATCCTGGAATCATTTAAGTTGGAGGGGATCTCTTGAGATCATTTAGTCCAAACCACAGGCTCAGACAGGATCAGGTATTTGAACTCATTTATAAGATCCCTTATTAAGCCTGCTCTGTGCTGAATAGTCCCAGCTTCTGCTCTCATTTCAAGTACTTCCAGTTTAATCACATTTGTTTATTAAAATCACACTCTTTACTGAAATTGTTCTATCTTTTCCTTGTAGTGATGAGTCCAGACCTGGACCCAGTACTTGTAGATATGACTCCACCAACACTGAAAAAGTGGGAAAAATCATTCTTCTTTGGTGCACTGTCAATGCTGCTCCTAATACAGCTCAGGATACTGTTGGCCAGCTTTGCAAAGATACATTGCTGGCTCCTGTTCAGCTTGTTGTCCACCAGGACCCCAGGGATATCCTCTCAAAAGCGTCTTCCAGCTGGACCCCACACCCAGCATAGATAGTGCCTAGGGTTTATTCCTCCTCACATATCTATCCTGGCATTTCCCTTGTTTGAACTTCATTATGTTGCTGTCAGATATTTTTTTTCTTCAGTGCGTTGAAGTCCTCCTTGAATTGTAGCACAAATATCTGGTGTATCAGCCACTCCTCCAAGCTTTTTATAATGTACAAACCTCTTGATGGTGTACCATATCCTATTACCCATGTCATTAATGAAGGAATTGAGGAATGTTTGTCACAGTATTTATTTCAAGAATACGCTGTCAGTGACTGGTCCTCAGTTGGTCTCCAGTGTTCATTACAATCCTAAGAAGTAGGGTTATTTCTGAGTGTTTAGAAGTTGAATTTCATGTCTGAATCTGAAATTCACTCAATGCACGTGCCAATTGTCAACATTCACAATATGATCTTTTTCTTCTCATATTTTCCAAGCCACCACTAAAAAGGAAAGTTCTTTGGTTGGTTATTTCCATGTCTTTTTTTCTGCTTTGTTTCCTGCGTTTATCTTTCTGAAACATGGACCCACATCTTACATGTTTTTACATGTTTTCTCACCTAGAGAACAGAAGGAAGCCCGTGTCAATAATGATTCATGCAAATACTTAAGTTGTACTGTATAGTCAGAATGCAGCCTTGCTAGTGTGAACTATGACACTCCACTGTTTTAACACATTTGCATCATCGTTCCTGTCATTTTTAACTGGTGACTTGTGCTCAAGTCTTCGTTGTTATTCTGAAAATCCAGGACTTTGGAAAAAGGTGAGGTTCATTAATGCTGTTATATCTACCTTGAAATCAGTCCTTTTCGTTTTATGGAACTCCTTCCTTTTAATGTCTAAGAGGGAAACAAAGCTACAAGGAATTGTTTTAAAGGAAAAATTGTACTCTGATTTTGCAGCTTTTTTTTTTTTTTAAACCACGAAGGCTGCAGTGCGGCGTGGCCTCCGCTAGGTGGGGATCTTGCCCCGGCGGTGACATGGCAGGGAGAAAAATGGTAGCAGGTGAAATTTCCCTGATGTAGCAGGTGAAAACCTCAGGAGTTTTTAAATCTCATTCAAGAAAGAGATTTGAGCAGTATAAAAAAGATACAGGAAATCTTCCTTTGGGCTGAAAGAAAACTCAGAACTGGGTTATAAATGATAATCTGGAGGTAGTTGCTTCATCCTTGTTAACTCTTTGTAATTCATAAGTGTTGCAACAATTTATTTTTCACTGCCTTTGTTGCTTTTCAAAAGATTTTAGACAGGTGTGATAGCAAGCTTATCATTTTGGCATTCTGATACATAATGCAAGTTTCCTAAGACTTCCACGTACATTACACTTGTTGATTCTCTGCTGAACAGCTTATTTCTTTTACTGGCTTGTTTCTGCACTTTGAGTGCAAAATAAGAGTTATTTCATAGTCTTTGTTTCTTAAATAAGGCTTACACTTGATCAAATGGCTCATAAAGGATATGTGAGACAAAAAAACCCTAAAGTTTGTTGTGATCTAAAATCAAATGCTGCTGCACTTTTGAGAAAGGTTAACTCAATACTCTCTTACATACTTCAACCTACTCCAAATAATTTTTAGTGTTTGGATGCTTTTCGGTTAGTTAAGTCTAGATGTGAATTTTTGCTTTGGGCTCATCCTTTCTGTCTTCAGTGCACATGAAAGTCTTTATTAAATAAAGGGCATGGTGGATGTAGAAGAGAATAATGGCCATCTGGAAAGAACTTTCTTGTGAGCTCTCCTTCAAAAGAGATTAAGAGTGAAGCCGTAAAAATATACATGCCAGTGAAATAGTTTGTCTCTGAAAATCAATAATGTTGAAAACCCTCATTTTAAGCCTGAGACAAGTTTTTCATATAATACTTTTTGTGTTCAAAACTTGCCATTTTTAAAAGAAAAACCATTAAGCCGTAGAGGGGAAAAAAAATTGCTTCTTCTGAAAAAGAATAGATTTTAAGGAACAAGCAAATCATTTTCAAGGTAAGGAGGCAGAACTTAAGAATTGTTAGGTGTTTTATCCCCTTCAGAAGACAACATTCCAGAACAAGAAATAAAAGGCTCTGATGGATGCTGTTGTAATTCATGCTTACTGTACGTAAACACTTGAGTTCATTGTGTGTACTTTTCTATTAATTTCAGTAATTAAGTTATTAAGCCCTTTGATAAGTACCTACCCTGTACTGTTAAATCTGACAGTTAACTAGTGGAAGAATTTTGGAACATTATCTTTAAAGCTTACTCCTTAGCTTAATGTAATAACCCATAAAATTGGATGAAATAAATGTACAGAAGGATTACCTTGTGTTTTTGAACTCTCAGACTATTCATAAAATTGTTTGCTGAGACTACCCTTGCTTTCACATGACTGAGCAGTAAGGCTAGTTCACTGACTACCTTCACATATTGCTTTCCTATATATCACTTATGAATTTCTGTGGATGTGCTTACAGTATCATCATCAGAAGAGCCGTTTTGAGTAGATTCTGGGGAAACCTGTATTAATAACCCCATACACACAACACTGAGCAGTCCAGACTAAGCAATGCAATTATTTAAGTATTTTTACTTCATCCCTGAAGATAACCACCTCAGACTAAAGCTCTAGAATATGGAATTTAACTATTTCAGTTATATGAATGAAGCAAAAAGTAATCTGGTCTCTGAATGAGTTGAAGTATTGAGATTTCAGTATAGTAGGTGAATAGATACCAGACTATAATGAGGGCAACTTTGTTCATCAGTGTACTAATAATTTAATTGTGAAAGTGATGGTATTTGTTGTTGAAAAGTTTACAAGCTATCATATGTTTTTTTAATGTATGTATTGCATTATATGTTGAACTTCACATATTTGGCTGCACACATCTGTAACTTGTATGAGTGGAGCTTGGCAATTAAACAGTATGAAAGATAGAAGGTCATCATGATTGTAGCAGAAATGCTAAATCATGGCCTAAAACAGTGATTGAACACCTGGTAGAAGGCAGGGCCAACCCAGGGGAATGCAGGTGCAAACAATGAACCTGGGTGACTGGAAGGGGTTGAGCCAGGATCTACCTCTTCACACACCTCATTTAAGGGTTGGCAGTGGAGGTGAGGATATCTCACTGGAGATTCCTGCCCACCTGAGACTTTTTGAAGGTAAGCAGGTTTTTCCTTTGTTTCTCCATCCATGGCTGCTGTACTTGATCTTATCCTCACTTACTGCAGCTTGAGACTCTGACCCTACTGTCACTGCTATGTTTTCCGTCACATTATAGTGTTACAGTAATGTACTCCTACTGATTACACATTAAGTAGGAAGAACAGTCATTGTTTGGATTTTTATGAATTCAGGTATCAAACAGCTAGGATACACCTGTATTACAATAGGACTGTAATTTAGTGTCTTGCTTCCCTCAAAGAAAAGAGGCTTTGTCCCTCTCTTGTTGAATTCTTTATTAATAATCTAAAACAAATGTTATATTCCAGCTGTGAAGTTTCATAAAATTCCAATCTGCTGCATCTTTTAAAGGAATTGATTCATGCAGTGGCAGGCCTTCTAGATGTATTAATACCATTCTTTCAGTGTGCATTGTTTGTTGATTCAAACCTTATTTTGATTCTGATTCAAATAAGGTAAGCTGACTTCCATATGTAGCATAAACCTAGTTTAGAAAAAAATTAAGCCTGACTTACTCACTGGATTTTTTTGTCCTCCGTTCTGTATTGATGTGGGTATTTGCAGGGTTACAATATAACATGGATCAGGTGGGAAAACAAACATGGTTGTGGGAAAACTCTGAATGTATCTGAACCAAGATATATTTGCTTATCTGATTTGCAGAGCAACCATTTAACAGATTCTATTGAAGAAACTAGGAAGGCTGACCTTTTTCCAGGGAGGTGAGATGGAGCACTATGACAGGAACTACTTAGGGTGTCCTTGCATGCTTTTTTTGCTTGGCTTATTAATGAGCGAAAAGTATATAATGAGAGAAAAGTTGTATATTGTGCAGTTATAAACATTGTAAAGGTTTCTATTACACAACATTTCTCTAGCAAGTTTTTGAAGCTTAGAGTAGACTTCCAAGTTTGAATTGATAAAGTGTATCCTCTGCTTAAAATTAAAAAAAAGGTAGCTGTCATGAGCCCTTTCAGCTATTTTGTTTTAAAAAAAATTCTTGTTTTTAATTTGAAGTATTAAACAGTAGATGGCACCCTAACATAACATTATACTGAACTGTAGTCCTGGTAGTGTGTTTTATCGCTTTGTCTAGAAAGTTCTCAGCATTTCTTTTCTACTTTTACACATGTATTTTTCTTTCTTAATGTACACAGGAATGTGTGTGAGATTTGATGTATTACATACAGAAAGCTTGTGAGTGATATGCACAAAAAGTCTTAATTGAAATTTGAGTTTAGAGTTTGTCCTGAAAGTCTAGGAATAGACCTTCATAAGCAAAGAGCATTGAGTAAAATCAAGGTTTTTTTTCTTTTAGGAACTGAAATAGTTGAAGATCTCTGTGATACTAATTGTGTTCTGTCTACAGTTTCAATGAGAAGCAAAAATAATTAATCATGTGAATTAGATTGAAAAGTTGTTCAAGTTGTTTTCAAATTTATTTCCTTTACTACTTTTAATGTTAATGTTGATACACTGTCCTTAAGTCATATCAGTTTTTATAACAAAGCGTAACATTACCTGCTTAGACAGTCTTCAACTGAAGTGCTTAATGGAAAGAAAATAAAAATTTTTTTGAAAACTTAAGATTGATGATGGTCCACAATGATAATGGAGAAGGAAAGTGTGAATAGTGAAAGGCTTTGGGAGTGGATAACGGACAAATTAGATTAGTAATTGAAGATGATCTTGCAAGATCTTAATGTATTTTTATCAGAATCTCTCTCTTTGATAAGCAATCTTTATTTTAGATTCAACAAAGATCCTCAAGGTTCTTTTAAGAGCATCCTTCAAAGAGCTTGCTTAACTGCATTTGTTGGGTTTCTTTTGCCTTTTGTTTTATCAATTTTTTTTTAATCTTATTCTTTTACAGTTAAGGGGGAAAGGCTCAAAAATATATATATTATAGTAATAAAAATGCATTGTCAGTAAAATTCTGGCTTAGAATGCTCAGAAAGCTTTCTTTGAAATACAACTGTTCACTCAGATTTGAGTGGGGTCTTAGAGTTGGTAACATGTGAAATTCAGTGAAGTGAATCTGTTGAGGTGTTACTTTCATCTATTTTAGTTTCTATTTGCATGTATTTGCGCCAGGATTTAACAGCTGCTCATTCTCTTTCTAACACGATAATTATATCATTCTGAAAAAGTACTCTGCTTAAATTCTTTGTGTAGCTTGCCCTTGTGGTGCCAATAGGCAGCTATTAAAATATTCAAAATCACATAGGCCCTTAACCATTTCAAAATAAATCATTTATTGTCTAATCACTTTCTTTTCAGTTGATTGTATAGATTGTGTAGGAGAGCTGATTCAAGAGGTGGCTAAAGATTCAAATTGTTGAACGTTACATGAAAATGTGGAGACAGGGTGTTTAAACATGTGATATTATGATGGTTTTAAGCATTGTATAAATCACTCAATATGATGTATGTACTAATGTAATGAGCTGAATTTGGACTATGGAGAAATAACATCATGAAAGAATTTGATGTGTTTATTGTAGTGTTTATATTTCTATAACAAAGTATATTGTAAGTTTATAGGTCTTTGAGCTAGGAATCTTGGGTACCTTTGTCTTTCCATTCTGCTTTGTTACTTTTACATTTAATAATGAACAATAACACTAAGTTACATACTGTTCTGTATTGCAGATGAAGCTTTGCTAATGTTATAAACAGTGTTTGGTGAATTGGAACAACACTCCTCAAATGAAATAAAACCTTCCTGTTTACATTTAGTCCCTACTCAATTACAGTATGTAATATAATTAGGAAATTAGAGAAAGTACAGTTAGAACTGGGACATGGAAGTTTCAACATACCTATGTGATAATATGGTAGGAATAAGAAAGAAAATATAAAATAGATAGTCGTGAGACAAAATACAAATCATATGGGGGAAGAAAAACACATCTTAAAGGTTTGTTGCAGACTCAAAGCAGACAAACTCCTACAGTAGCATTAAAAGTACATAGAATAAGTGAGAACTTACCAAATGTATATGTTGTACAATGCTTAAAGGCATGGGCTGGAAGTTTGGCTGTAACAGCAGCACAGACAGTAGAATTAGATCAATAAAGAACAAGACATTTTGTCTATTCAGGAGCTTTCAAACACATAAGTAACCAGGTCGTGCTATGGCTGGAGGCAAACATTGACCACAGTCCTGGAAAAACGTATACTAAGAATTTAATACTTCATTATGCTTGTCTAACAAAATACATTTGAGGAAGTGCTATAAGAGTTTCACTAAATCAGAGCTTAATGCTAAGCATATTAGCAGTCCTTTATTAGTGTATGTTTTCAGAGTTTTGCTGAATCAGCTCTAGTAAATATAAGCTCATGCGTATAGGACTAGAGAACTGATTTCAATTTAATTATTTTTTAAATGTTAAGGTCGCTATTATATTTTTGAAATAGTGTATGCTTGCTTTGAATTGTACTGAGCATATTTTCAGCAGTCATGTATACCAGAGTTAGGAAATGTTGAGGCAAAAACATGAACCTACAAGCATTCTACAGTTCAAACTGCAGCCAATGAAAGTTTTAATTTGAATAAATTTCTACTAGCTATAAGATTCATAGTACCACACTGTTCAATTAAGATAAGGAAAATGGAACAGCCTGCTGTGGAACATATTTCACAATTTTTGTACCAAGATTTCATAATATTTAAGTATATGAAAGATGCAGTTCATATCAATCAGCCAGTTATTAGGTTGTATTTTCACTTTAGGAAGCAGCTTGACTGAGTTAATAATTCGCAGAATTCGATTTGTTTAATTCTTTCTGGAATTCTTTATGTTCCTCTTAATTCTCATTGAAAATGCTTCATGTGCTACTTAAGATGATTAGAATTCTAGTGATATTATTACAATAAAAGTAGTGTATTAGTATAATGAAAGTCTTGCTGTCATGCAAGACTTAGGCTTCCAAAGTATTTGGGAGTCTGACTGCATCGTCTTCCAGTTGTTGCTACTGGATGACTAAATAGGTTACTATCTCTACTTATTCCTACTGTCTGCTGAATTTCAGACTCTTTAAATGTGCACTGAAATTTGATCCTGAGAGCATCCCCCACTTGTTCATATTGTCTCTAAGGGCTGGAGAAGTAAAGATTACACAAATTAGTTAAACATTTTTGGAAAACCTGTAGCTTTCATATCCTTATCTTTAAGCACCTCAGAGTCTTTGTAGGCTTAAATATAGTACTATTTTTTGTCTTAGCTGCTATTACCTTGAACTGAATATTTAGCTAAACTTAATTGAAGTTTGGACTGAAGCTCACCCTTTCAATTTACTTTAGTCAATAAACAGTGAAAAAGGGAAAAGGAAGAATTTAAATCCTTCTATTAATTCTTTCATATTAGTCATGATGTTCTTCAATGAATATAAAAATTCTACAAAGGACAGCATTAAATAAAAGTTACAGACTTTTATCTCCTTCATTAAAAGCAAGGATGTAATATTTTCTCTATATGTCATGATAGTCTCTTTTCCAGTGTCAGGTCAGAGTAGGTCATTCTCTTGCAACATGAAAATGCCCCTTATCAGTTTGAAGACCATGGAGCACTTAGCCTATCTTGGCTTTACTGTCATACCATGTCACAGTATGGTCTGGATCTGGCGATTTCTGACTTCCATCTGTTTGGGCTAATGAAAGACTGTACTGGACACTTCCTAACTATGACAACATCATAGCAGCTGTGAAATAGCGGGTAACCTCTGCTGGTGCAGTTTTCTATGAGCATGGCATGCAAGCCCTTGTTCATTGCTGGTGAAAATACATAGATAATGATGGTGAAAATTTGTTTTGTAGTTGAGAATGTGCTCTATCAAATAGTATTATTGTGCTCTTTGTATCTGCTGTAGTTTCCATGAAAATAAGTATCATAAGATATCATTTCCAGAGCAACCTATGTACTGTAAATTGTATCTACATGACCAAATGTGTATTTGCCTTCAGATGAAATATATCGTAGGTGCTGAAGTTCCCAATATCTAGCTTTTACCAGTGAATGTTCTCTCTCTTCTGATAGGTGATCAGGTATTGGAGATATAAAACACCTGTTTGTAACTCATATGTATACACATTAAGTTGACTTTCTTGAATGTGTGTATATACATGTATTAGTTGGTTTACTTGCACAAGGTTCTGGTCCTTACTTTTGCAAGCTTTTTGTTTTCTTCATTTAATCTCATAGGATATCTTCATTAGAAAATAGATACTGAAATATGAGAAACTTAAATCTTCAAATCTGGAATTTCACTTTGGAGATTTTGGCTCACCATGGATTTGATTCTATGTTATTTGATCACAATATCTTGCTAGAAATTGAATGTTTTCACCTCTGCTATTCGATCACTAGTACAAAGATGCTAAGAGATTTTTTAGTCATAACCTATGTTTATTTCACATTGAAATAACTCTAACTGGCTTTTGGTTCAAGCAGAAAAGTAACATGATAGTTGTTGGAAAGTAAACGCGTTTTAGAAGAACTCAAATACACTTATGAAAATACTTGTGGGTTTCTGTGCACTCATTTGTCATGAGGATATATAAATTTTTTTTAGTATTCTTGGGACAGTGCCTGTATTATGCATGTTTTAATACTTTAATTTCAGCTCTCCATGGGACGGAAAATGCTGATATGCAATCTGTGTAGTGAGCCTCAAACTGTACTGTAAAAGCAAAAGCCATCCTGAAAAAAAAAATTCCTCTTGAAAATTTCAAGAATATGCTAAGTACAGCACACAAAAAGGATGAGAAGACTTATCTAACCTGACTGGGGAGTAGATTATACTATAAATAGTTCTGAGACTGCATCTACAGCAAAGCTGGTTGTTTCCTGCAAAATCCGTAGCACACATACTTGCCCTAATCCTTTTAATATTTAAGATTTACACCTAACTATGATGCTATGCCGGTTTTGTGCATGCTCTCTCTACAAACATAAGGCTTTCCTTACTTGGACACATTACAGAATCAGAACAGGGAATTACTTTTAGATGAAATACATAGTTCTATGAAAATAATTTTATGGAGAAAGTTCAGATGTGGCTATCTTCCAAGTTCTTCTAAGTATTGAAAATAAAATGAAAAGGTCAAAATTTAAACAAAAACATGGATTTCCCTAAGTTTGATGTGTTCTATATATAACAGCAATCTTCTTGAAGATTTCCCTAAGTTTGATGTGTTCTATATATAACAGCAATCTTCTTGAAGCTGTCTGGATTTCAAGGTAGTTTTTGTGTGCTCTTCTCCCATGTAACACCCAACAGGGCAGAAACTAAAGGTTATTTGTTTAGTGGCAACTGGAAAAATGGCAACATCGCAAATATTTTAAAGAAGGGTTAAAAAGATGACCCTGGGAACTACTGGCCTGCCAGTCTCACCATTGTGCCAAGAAAGGTCATGGAGCAGATACTCCTCAAAGCTATACTAGGGCACATGGAATATGGAGATAATATGGCGGAACTAGCATGGCCTTACCAAGGGCAAATCCTGTTTGACCAACTTAGTGGCCTTTTATAGTGATGTAACTGCATGAATGGACAAGGGAAGAGCCATTGTTCTATCTATTGAGCCATCTATCTGGACCTCGGTACAGCCTTTAACATAGCACCCTGCATCCTTCTCTCCAAATTGGATAGATGTGGATTTGATGGGTAGACTGTTCAATGGATGAAAAACTGGCTACAGGATTGAGTCCAGAGAATGGTGGGCAATGGCTCAATACCTGAATGGAGATTAGTGATGAATGGTGTCTCACAGGGAGGGGGGGGAAGGGTCAGTGCTGGAGATGACACTCTTTAATATCTTCATCAATGACATTGAAAATAGGGTTGAGTATCTTCAACAAGTTTGCTGATGACACTGACTGGTGGGATGTGGACAACACACTGGGGTGATGAGATGCCATCCAGAAGGATTTAGTAGTCTTGGCTTGGGCCCAGGTGAACCTCATGAAGTTCAACATATCCAAATGCAAGTTCATGCACCTGGTCTAGCTGTGGGTGTCCGTGTTCATTACCAGGGAGTTGAACTAGACCTGTAGCTAGACCTTCAACTCAAGTATTTCTATTCCTATCTAGCTTTTCTATGAATCCCTTGCTTGATGCTATACTGAATGTTAGAAAAATTATATGCAACTCAACTGCGTAAGCATCTTTGCAAATTCTTTTCTTTTGATCTCCTGAGAACTACTGAAATTCATATTAAAAAGGAAAAGTGGATAAAATGGGGGGAAGATTAAGAAGCATATCAATCAGTATCAAGGCTGATTGTTATATTCTTGGTGGAAGAGTTTACTTTCTTGTTTCTTAATGTTTCATCTGTTATATTCTGACATAACTCTAAAAAAGAAATAGATATACTATACATCAGTAATTTTGTTCAGCTGCCATAAAATGGGGAGAAACATGGGTATAACAGAAGTGATATAATCAGAACTAAAATGTTGTCAAAAATCTGTGGGGGATTTTTTTTTTTAACTTTTTCCTGTTTTTCAGAAAGGACGTGCATATTGTGGTAGTGTCTTTATCTATTCTAGCTGATGCTATGATTCTTGAAAGATATCTAACTCTTTTCAAATATTTTAAAAAAGAACGTTTTTTCTTTTCCTCACCCTCATCTCTTTATTCTACTTTTCTAATTAGGGACAAGGTGTTGTTATAGCCTTCATGTCGATAAACTGAAAGTTGTACCAGTTAGTTAAATGAAATACATGAAAGATAGTTATTGACAACATTCTGCTTTGTCATCAAGGGTTTCTGCTTGATCACTTAATCACAAATAAATTGATAGTCAGTTGTTATTTGGTTTATGAGTATGCACACGTTTTATGAATGTACAAGAATATATGCATACATTCATAATTCTTTAATACTACACAAATTTGTTGTGTGTGTAAATACTTGAATATTGAAAGTAAAGATGATAAAATGTAAAATAAAAATTCATAATATTACCTGTAAATTAGGAAGCCTAAAGAACACTACAATGTGATGCAGTTGGCTCTGGTTTATATGGTTTTAACACATGTAATTAATCCTCTATCTTGTGTGTTTTAGTAAACTCATATTACTCAATTTTTAATTTAGATTACTACTTCTTGTGGGTTTCTCTTTACTACAAGCATACTTCTCTACTCATACTCAATCTCTTGAATTAGGAATGTCAGTTATAATGTTTGTATCTCTGTCAAAAAGAGAAAACAAATTCTAACTGTTTGAAAATGGGAAAGGGACAAATGTAGGTCTTCACTGAGAGTTATTCTGGAGCTGAAGTAATTCCAGAGAAACACGCCTTCCTCTAAATACTTGGTACCAGTTTTTAAGCTATTTTTTAAGGTATTTAATTCTTAAACATTTTTCTCATGTTATTTTAATTCTACATCAAAACTAATTTTTTTTAATCTCAGTGGTCATTGTACATGTGATCTTTAATTTCCATCACAAAAGACTTCAGGATACTCTAATGCATGTGTACATTGAGACAGAAGTTATGTTTGACCTGCCATGATTATAAACACTGAATTTTTCTCATGTAAAACAATAACAGAACTGAAGTTTCATAAACATAGTCTAATTATAGCAAATGCTATAAAATGCATTGATTACAAATACACAATAGGGGGAGAAAAACCCTCAATTTTTCCTGTTGGGAACCTTTTAATGTAAAACTTATTATTTGGATTCAAATACCTCTGACTTCTGTGAAGCTTGCTTGAAAAAATACATTCTTACTGTTCACTTCACACACAAGTTATATAATTAAATGATATATGTTGCAAAAAAAAAATCTCAAACAAAACATGTTTCTAGGATGCTTTTGTATAAGAACTATATGGCAGGCCTAATTTCATTTTAGACATCTAGCAAAATATGCATTCATCATAATGCTAGTTTTTGCATCTTCATTGTATGAAAAGATAAAAATACTTATTAGAAGCATGCGACTCCAGAATACCAATAGATTTTAACTATTAAACTTTGTATAATCAATGAGTATACATACATATAATTGACAAATATACAGAGAAGTTAGGCTGGTCTTTAGAGAGCTTATAGCTGGAAAGATTATCACGTTGAAAAGGTATAATTGGAAATGAATGGAAAATCTTACCTGTGTCCTGAGCTCACAGAAAAAGACTCCAAGAGAAGTGATCTCTAGAGAGAAATCTTTCTTCTGTGGCAGTCAGCCCTTAAATGAGGTCTAGGAGAGGTGCAGCCAGGCTCCACCCCTTCCAATCACACAGGTGAATTGCCTTCACCTGTGCTCTGTGGCTGACTCAGTGCTTGCCTCAGGTGATTGATCAGACATTCAGACCGTGACTCAACAGTTCCCATACAAACTTACATTTTAATTTTTACTTTTAAAAATGAAATAAAATCCAAGATAATAAGAACTAAAAAACAAAACAAAACAAAAAACAAAACAAAAAAACAGTAATCATTTTGGCTTTCTATTAACAATTGTCAAAGCAGAAGCACTGAAAACAATTTTTGAAGTGATGTCAATCAAACAGTAGATTCAGTGTATTCCCAGCAGCTCCAGCAGCTACATTTTTATTGACTTAGTATTACAAGGAGAGATTTGAGAACGATAGCATTTCACATTAGCAGAAGATCTGGCACAGCATTTTTTTTATGCTGTAGAGTAAGTTATGAGATCTTCCAATATTAATATTTACCTCAGTGTCATAGTGAGGTAAATAGGCTTGTGATGTGTCTTTTTATAGTGAAGAAATATGCAAATAAATAGTTGTACTGCAGTCTTCTAAACCAAACTTTCTCTCTGTCCTTATTTTTTTTAAGTAAGAGGATTTCTGCTCACATTTAGTTAACCATAAACTTAATCTCCAGAAGTGACTTTTCTTTTATTCTTTCTTCATCTTTGAATGCTGATTTTGAACGTAGAAGAACAGCTCTCTTTTAAGTGATGGTAGCCAACTAATGATAGAACAGTTCGGTATCTAGTTAACTCCTTATCTGAAAATTAGTTCCAAATTGTTTAGAACTATCTAGACATTTTTGAATGACAATTGCTATATTTTCCTTATATTCATCATATATTTGATGTTTCTTGTAAAACTTGGTTATTACACAAGCATTAAATATGTGCATACAAACCCTAGAGATGGGGATTGTATTTCCTCAAATCATTCTGCTTAACTAGACATATCTTTTCATCTTCACCTTTTGCCCTCTTGGTGTTTCATCCCATTGTTTCAGAACCCATTCCCTTCTGTTCATCTTATATCCTGTTCCCAATGAATCTAATTCAGCTATGCCTCAAGGATTACCAGATTCCAACAGAGATCCAGTTTTTCTTTGCTCCACTTAATTCTCATCTGTGCTCATCCATTTCCTCTTAATTACTAATTGTGTCCCAGTCCCATTCTCTACTATGTCTCCTTTACATAATGTTCTAGTGAGTTGCAGCTTCATTTGCTGAGATTTCTCAGTGTTTTATTTTTCCTCATTTGAATCTTGAAAACTACTGGAAGTTATTAATTTATTTAGCTGAAAAGTTTCAGGAAAAAAAAATGCTCTGTCTGAAGCAGATAGCCATATTTGGCAAAATCGTATGTAACAGAAAGCATGATCTTACAGTTGGAATTGTTGGCAGATGTGTAATTGCAAGTAGGTCTCTACAGCCCAAGTAGTACATGAGCAGCCATTACTGGGTCAAAACAAGGATCTGTCTATCTCGTTATCATTTCTCCCCTGTGGCTAACAGCATATAGTGAGGGAAGAGCATACTAATGAGAAGAGCATTGCAGCTCCTTTTCTGGCAATCTCCCGGTCTCTAGCAATTTAGCCACTTCCTGGATCAGAAGTGATGTCTTTGTATTTAAACCTCGACCCAGATTGCCCTATTTGGTAGGTCTTCAGTTATAAAGCTTTATTGTAAAGTTCTGCTGCTGGCTTATGCACAGTGGAAAACAAAAGGCCAGCATTTCTTTAAGCACTGCGGTCATTTATTAGGATAATACTCTTAACGCACGCTACTTCAGACTAAATTAGCCTCTTCATAGCAGATGAACAGCAGGTTGCCAGTCTTTGCCCTTTACTAGTACTTTCAGATTCCTTCATAGTTCCTTTTTTATTTTTTCCATAACTGGATGTCCATGTTAATAAACAAATAAGTGGGTGGCAATTTCAAGTGCAAAAGTAAGCTACAAGCTGCCTTTTCCAATGGTTAATTTGATTTTCACTAACTGTTTTCATTTGCATAATTGTAGAAGGTAAGTTGAGGTCAAGCGCTTGTGCCAGAGAATCAGTTCCTAACTCCTAGTATTATGAGATAATTCATGGTACTGTGGAATATTAACAAAAAACTTGGAAAATGTGCTTCCAGTTAAATTATAAATGAAGAAAAGTAGTGCAATTATGACTAAAAATGCTACAATATGCTGCTGCTTGTAAATGTTCTGCGTAAAACTCTCAGCCCATGGCCTGATTCCTGGGTTGCTGGCTATATCTGTCATACAGTGTCTCAAAAAGTATTCTTGTATTTGGAATACCTAAGTATGTGGATAAGTGGGAGGATGCATATAGATGAGACAATATTTTATGTACTGTTATTTGAAGGAACAATTTTTTATTTTTTTTAATAGTACTTCTGGCCTAAACTGGAAGACCCTCACTAAAGGTCACTTAGAGAACTACCATCTGCTGGCTACAACCTGAAGTGTAGCAGCAGTGCTATTAATTGCTGTGGTAATTTCTTTCTAGAAATATACCAGATTCAGCAAAACAGCAAACAAAGAGAAGTGTACACGATGTGGACTTTTTACTTAGAATTGAAATAGACTTATATGAAAAGAAACCTCAATGTTCAAGTTTTGTGTAATGTCTTGGTCTGCAAATAAAAATATATATATATATATAAAATAAACATCTTATATTTTGTGGACAGCGTCTAGCTATCTTAGATACACAAGATTAAATAGCAGAACTGAAAGCTGACTTCCTGAAACAGAGCTAAAATCATCTTAGTTTACACTTCATCTTGTCTTAGATATTTAATCAAACAAACAAAATCCAACTGTGACTATTCAGAGTCCTTAGTCCTTGTTTCAAAATCTTATGAAATAATTTTCCAGGACTCAACTACAAACTTTCAGCTGCTCATTCAGTTCCCTCTTAAATAGTCTCAGCTGTTCTCTCCCAGCTTTCCTGAACAACTTGTTCTCAGCTCTCTGAAATTTCAACCTGCTGAATTTGCCTGCTTTGAACTGTCTCAGACTTAATACTTCAGTATTTTACAGCTAACTATGAAGTACCAAGCTGTACCAAGGAGGATTGCTTTTGTGAGTAAAATATGCAGAACATGATGCTGATAACTATCCATCCTTCTTGGTATGTGTATTTGTGTGATAATGTTTAGTACATGTACACTCTTTTCCCTACTCTCCATGTTAAGCCATAAGGCCTATTTCTTTTTATTTGTCCTTTTAACATTTTCATTCCCATGGTTGTTAAGAAATTTCTTTTTAAAGTTCCAAACTTATTGAAGCCTATCATAGAGCTCTCAAAGTATAGTATGATGCTTACTGCTTAGACTGTGATGTGTGTTAGCAAGATAAATATTAGGCACTTATGAGATGGCAGAGTTATTAGGGACTAATATGACTCCACTAGAAAATGATAGTGCTTCCCCCTTTTATGATATTTTTGATGAGTCAAAATCAAGAAATATATTTATGTGTATGGAAGTTACTATCTTCTGCCTGCCTGTAGTAGGATTGAGGAAATATTCATTTTACCTTCACATTATTCCTACTGAAGTAACATTTAGGGCAGGTCATAGGAAGAAAATGAAAACTAGAACACAACTACAGCATGCATGCAAACCCTTTTGCAGATGTCAATAGTTCAGGTTTGCCTTGAAGACCTCCATTGCTGAGCAATTACAGAAGTGAAAATACAATCAGTCTTTTCTGCTGTATCTTCTATGAAACCTTGCTACTAGTAGTTACTAGTGTGGTAGCCATTAACGAGACTAAATAACACGCTAAAAAAATAAATTAATTGGGAGTTCTGGTTATGGTGAATTACAGAACATGAAAATAACTTTGAAAAATAAAATTTTAAATGCTGGCGCTTTAAAATTACACATTTTAAAGAGAAATTAGTAATTCTCAAGGAAAGCAAAATTCTTCCATGAGTATGAATTTAGTTAATTGATTGAGAAACTGATAGTTCTGTTATGAGAGAGTTATGAAGTAGTAGTGAGGCAGCCTCCATTTTCACATGCTATGTCTGAAAGTGGAACTGGCAGCTTTAGATCAGCAGGCTTCCAGTACAAGGATAATTAGAGATTCATGCGATCTCCGTAAAAACTATGGTGTTCTTCAAAGCCAGTGTGGTTACCATGTGTACACTTAATGTTGATGCATAGATGTTGTAGCACTTTCTAAGTTTTTGTGGGTTTTTTCTTTTTCTTTTTTTCCTAATAATAACCTGTTGTAAAGGAAGACCCTTTTTGTCCCTTCAGTAGTATCTCCCTGCCCTGCTTGTCCTGAACAATAGGAATCAGTCCTCTACCTATTAGGAGAAAAGGAGAATCCCAAATAAATCTGGAATAGAATGAAATAAAAACAACAGTGTTATGAAACAGCAAGAGAGGAACAGGCATCCCCTCCATAATGCACAGTGAGTTTGTAGGTTAGGGAGTATACTTTCAATTCTCTCCAGGCTCTTGGGGTCCTGAAAGAACAAGGAGGAAGTCTTGCCTTTTCTTACCATAGCAGGAACACACTGGGTTGTTGTCTGCCAGAGTTGAAAGAGCCATGGTGTCAAGCCTGAACAAATCACTCATCCTGATGAGAGAGCAGCTTGAGTGCCTGCTTTTTCCTTTTTTCTTCTTCCCTTCCTTCCCAAATTTATACATTAGACCTCCTAGGCTAGCGTCTGTGTCTTTTCTCTTTGGTTATAGAGAATAATAATAATAATAATATAAGAGAATATATTTATTCTAGGAATTTTTCAGGGCAGATTTTCTAAAAGATGGTTGAGGAAATAACTACACTGTTTGTTGAAAATGCCTATCCCCCCAGATTTAAAGAAGAAAACGCAGACTTGTGAGACTACCCACGCAGGTGATAGAGCATTCTCCATGTCCAAGTCCCTCCAATTAACATCTACAGAGGCAGTTACTGTATGTGTCAACATAGTAATTCTTTACGCAAAGTGATGTCCAAAGCTTTACCGTGTGATGTTACTCACAAGGCGAGGTGAGTTTGTAGGGGATGCCCTAAGCTCGAAACATTCTAGAGTAAAGAACCTCTAAGGCTCAGGCGGGCAGGGAGTGGAGAATGCTTGCCAGCGCTGTGGCTGCTCTTGTGATAGTGCTCCAGACGCAGGTGGAGAGAGACTGCTCTTCCCCGCGGGAGGCAAGGGGATTGGACCAGGCGCTGCTGCCCAGGGGCACCGTGCCCCTGAGCGGTGCTCCGCACCTGTGCGCGGCGCTGTGCGGTCGCCCCGCCCGGCAGCCAGCAGCGGGTGGCGGCGGGCCGGGAGCAGCCGAGTGGGGGACTCCCGGCGCCGGGGGCGGCGCGGCGCGGCGGCATCCCCATCCTCCTCCTCCCCTCCCCCGTCCCCATCCTTTTCTCCCTCCCTCTGCCTCCTCCTTCCTTTCCCCCGGGCGCCCTCTGCACTTTCTTCTCGAACCACCCTCATAGGCAAACTTTGATGGGGAACCTTGCACCGAGCTGGAAAAATGCCGGTTATGAAGGGATTACTGGCCCCCCAGAACACCTTTCTCGACACCATCGCCACCCGGTTTGACGGCACACGTGAGTTCGAACAGGGGCAGTGGGCTTCAGCTCTGGGTGTCCAGGAAAGGAACTGAACGGGGAGCACTGTGCTTACGATGGGAGTCTCCTGGCTCCCTCCTCCTCCTTTGTGGGGTTTCCTTGGTACCAGTAGCCGCTTAGGAGGAGGAGGAGGTGAAGCGACTTCCAGCCTTCGCAGTCTCCTGCCTGGCTTGTCCTCAGTTTTTCAGATGAAGAGGATAGAAGATGCTTCAGTATGCTTCCCTTGTCTTCCCAGTTCCTGGTGCAGGGGCTCTGGGAGGGCTGGTGCCAGTAGCCGGGATGTTACTGGTGCAGAGCTTGCTACGGGAAAGTTGTGTGCTGGGTTGAGGCTTCCCCAGACGGAGCTCAGGAGATTTTTTTTTTTCTTCCTTATCCTCCAATCTCTAAAAAAAGTTTAATTCCCGTAGAAACGTTTGGTGGCGAATGGAGAAAGAAAGGACCCTTCAGAGGGTGCGTCCGACTGCAGCACCACTGAGAGAGCCAGCCGGGAGGGCAGGGCCCCCCACTATGCAGAGATCTGCCTGTGGCGCTCTCCTTGGTGCTGCTCTGCGGCCAGGTGCTGGCTCCGCCGCCGGGGTGCTGGCTCGCTCCTTTACAGCTGTGGGTTAAGGGATGTCCCTGCTTTGAGTTTTGCTTCTTCTTTAATGGGGCTCACGCACATTTTAAAAATCCAAAAATCCAAAGTAGAATAAAAACTCTTTAATTGAGTTACTGTCAACTTGAGTGAAAATGTTGCAGTCTAACTGGCTTGCTACCTCCTTGGTTATGTGTCTGTTGGCATTTTCTCAGTGATCCAGTTAACATGTGAATAAGACAACTGAACTCTAATTACTGTATTGATAAGTCGTAAGTGACAGGAAAATTATATACTCCCTGAGACCATTTGTAGAGAAATGTAGAACTACTTTATAACTGCTCTGCTAGTCTGAACATACACAGGTAATTATTATTCGGGTCTGTATGTAATTGATGCTTGATTATAAAGAAATCCCTCTTAGGACTACTTAGTTATAACCTTTGCATTTCTTTGAATACAGTACTCAAAGTCTGTTCCTCTCACCCCTCCAGTCTTTTTATTTCTATAAAGCACATGAGTATTATTTACTGCATATTGAAGAATGACGCTCTAATAGTTTTGTTGTTGATACTGTTATTTGCCAGAAAAGCATTTCTTCCCTGCCTTGTGCGTAGGACCATCCCCCTTTACAATGGCTTCATTTCAGAATATAAAGCACACAGCTTATGATCTCCACACACAAATATGTTCCAATTTATTTTATTTTATTTATAAGATCAAAATTAACAAATAATGTAGTGATGATGTGAAGTTGCCTTGTTTAAACAAAACAACAACAGAAAGACACTATAAAAATGTCTAATCCTTTTGTTTTCAGTGACGGAAAAACACAAGTGTGGTTGAAACTTTTTGCCTAACTCAATTCTATGAACAAATATAGCTGCATTCTTTAAGGAACAGTTCTAATAATCTTCATAATGTCAGCTGGGCCAATCTTAAGCAAGAAGAAACAGACACAGCTGTCTGTCTTAAAAATCCGTAATGATAACAACTGGTCTACATTTTCATGCATTGTTTTTAATTACCTAGTTATTTTTCTATGTACCTCAAGGAAAAAAAAACAATGCATTATTTTTTTATTATGGGTAAATTAGGTGCTGCTTTGCAAGTAGAATGTAAGAATTTGGCTTAAATATTAAACAGGCCTAATCTAGAAATTGTCATTGTATAGTTATCAGCAGGTGAGATATTCACAGAAGTTCACAAGGGTAGATTTTTTATGTACCAAGCCGTCTGAAAACTAATACAGCTAATAGAACTGGTGGAGAGTGGTACAGTTTCTATGGAAAACTGGTGCAACTCTCCATTTATGGAATGACATCTCTTTTAGAGGATTAGAGTAAAAAGATATTTTTAAAACTATTTTTGAAACAAGGTTATATGTATCAATTCAAATCACAGTTACATTTTAAATCTTCAGAAGTGGGTCATCTCTTTTGTTACTTTGAAACATATTCTTTTTCCTTAAAAAGACTTGATTTAAATATTAAAAATATTTCTTCTTTAATTGGCAAGGGTTTTTTTTGGTTTTTTTTTTGTTTTTTTTTTGTTTTTTTTTTAATAAAGAAGTGCAGTTTTGCAAAAAAAAAAAAAAAAAAAAAAACAACATATACGTTTATCTAAGCATCAGGTAGAAATACATAAATATTAAAGCAAATTTTGTTTTCATTTGAAATGTCCAGGTGGTAGTGCTTAGGTTGTTCAGGTAGCTAAAGCTAGGAATAATAATGATGGCTAATCCTCATAGGAATCAATTCTATGTCATTCTAGTTTTATAAGTGATGCAGACTATGAAGGGAATATAACAGATAAATGGTACTGGACCTGGGACTTTGTTTCACAAACTACTTTGACTCCATATGCAATGATATTTAGTGTTAAAACATAGTTTTGTGTCAAAGGGCTTTTTTTCTTGTTGTTTTATCATACTCTGTAGTTAACAGACCTCCTTTCATTTTAAGCCTCTGAGAAGGATATATTATGTTGTCATCAGTGATAGACTAATCCACCAGTGCATCTTTAATCCAGAAGAGGGATAATTCTGTTTCTGGGCAACAGTGCAAGAAAGGATTCTAGATAATACTAGAAAATATGTTTTGCTTTGTATAGAACTTTTTAAAAATTCATTCAAACAAATATTTTGATTTCACTATTGTAATATTTATATCTAGTTTGCGATTAAAAATTGCATTGTAAAAAATGCAAATCTCAGAAAACCTAGATATCAGAATTGCACAATAGTTCTCACAATAGTTGATTTGTATTGTTACATGTATATTAAAAATGCATGTTCTTTACACATTTAACCAGGAAATATGTGCTAAACAACTAATTCAGTTGATCTTGGGTTGAGTCCTGAATGTTCAAGATATTAGAGAGATGTCTCTCTGTAAAGTTGCCATTAGCTTTTCGTACATGGTAGAACAGCATTAAGGCTCTGTCTATGGAGATTCCTATGATAGAGCACTTGGATCTGCTTAAGTGCTATTATACTTTACCATTCTTACAACTCTGAACTATCTCTTGTGTCCCTGCTTGTAGCTGAAGTAAATGCGTTCTCAAAGGTCCTTCCTCCCAACCCCTCCTCCCCCTTCCCCCCCCCCCCCCAAGAACTAAGCAACAGATCATCAAAATGCTTTTTACCCGCTCAGTTAGCAAGACGTTGATGTGGTAATTGCTCTCTCAGGAAAAGAAAACAAACAATCAAGCTACACTTTCAAATGAATAGCTTTTGTAAAATATGCAGCCTAATAAAACAAAAAACTCACCAGATTTTAAAGACAAAATACCACTTTCAAGTGTTAAAAACTTTCAAATATATGCCTATAATTAATGCCCTCTAAATATTATGGAAGGAAATGTCCGAAATGAATAATCCAAACTATTGAATGGAAAATTTGCATGTTTTTATTTGTCATCTGAGTTTGGGTTACGAAAAACATTCAGGTTTTGTGGTATGAGAGTATGTTCTGTTGTATTTGAATGTGTGTGTATGTCTTTTATATATATATATATATATATATATATATATATATATATATAAAATTATATATATATTATATATATATAACAATTCTCGATGTAATATTTAAATTGATAAATTTACACCAGAGGTGCCTGTTTCTGCAAACTCATAAACTCATGATACTTTCTCAGGGAGAAAAGCTAAGAGATTCAGCAAATTACCTCAAGATTTTGTGTTCTAAAAAATAATAAATAAATAAAAGAAGCAATGAAGAACAAGAAGGTAATGTTTGTTAGGCTGAGCCAAGGCACTAGCATTTTTAACTACTTTGTAATCAAATTTTATCTCATTCAGGTTGAATCCTCTAGACCTGATAATATGCTGCTTAATCATAACATCATCAGCTCAAGAAATTCAAAGGCCAGTTCGTGGCTATTGGTGCTACTCAGCAGTTTTCTCACAAACGGGCACAAGCAATTAGTATCAGATACATGGAAGCAACAGCTGAACTTTCCAGGGGAAGGATGTAGATTGTTGCTGATCAGACTCTATGATTAGAGTGGTTCACCTCCTAAAGGTAGAAGTGTGAAAGCACACACAGATTCACGACAAAGGCTTCCAAAAAGTGACAGTAGAAAAGCTGGTAGGTTGTCAACTCACCCTCTGAAAGAGGGGAGGTGTAGTGAAGGTGATCTAGTTCTATCTACTAGAGATGAAGTTAGTTGGCATGATGGAAATTTCCAGTTACGTATTTATTTGGTCTTTTGTTAAGAAGACTAATCTCTTCTGGTTTTAAATCTCTTTTTGTTTTTATACCTTGGATAGGTATATAATGTTTTGTTTCGTATAAATCATAGCTCTGTCATAACAAAAATGTACCACCAATAGAGGAAAAATTATTTCTGCTTGTAAATACTTTTATTTCTGTACTTATACCTGTAAGACTTGGCCTCTGATTTGTTGCAGCCTACTGTATCTCTTTTACTAAAAAAAGGGAAATGTGATTTTGAATATAAACCAAGGATCGCATCAGATATTGAAATCTGTGTTTTGATGTTGCTTTTCACTGAAAATAACAGAGAAATTAGATTAAGCAAACACTAGAAATGTATTTTCCTCTTCTTTCTGCAAAATACTGGGTATAAAGAACCGTGTAACTTAAGACCTTATTTAAAGATACTGGATTTATGAGATTTAGAGGAATCTTAACATCATATTTTTTAATTTTATTTTTTATTTTTATTTTTTTTTGTCTTAAGGATCTGGTTTAAAAATTGCTTTCAAGAGCCATTTTAAAGGTTCAAGTGACACTGATTTATGATTTTAAAGAACGTATTTTGTTCAGTGAGCATGTTATTAGCAGAGAAAATATTAATGCATTGGAATTAGCAGGTGGTGTTCTCTTCTGTAGACAAAGATAAAATAGAAAGATAATCCTACTGGACATGCATTCAGAAGAATACGTAACTCATGAAGTACACCACTTACATCTAAAGTTCTAGGTTAATGCTTATAAAAAAAAAAACAAAATTAGACTAGTAACATATATTGTTATTCCAGAAATACAATCTGTATTTGAATTCAAGGCTAGCATTTGAAATTTAGAGGTACAAAAGTCATTAAAGAAGGGATTTTTTTTTTCCTGAATAATGCAAAAACATTATTTTTATTATTTATATATACTTCTGCTTGGGATTTTGTATGTGAGTCTAAGAAACCTGACAGTCTCATTCTCACTGCATCGTGAGTGATGCAACATGAGAGAGTTTAAAGATCTTAAGTGATTTTCATGATTCCTGATACTATTCTGGAAATCTACGTTTTTTTTCTGTTCTATACTTGTGATACCAGATTCTTCTCTGTTAAATGCTTAAATTGAATCACCTTATTATTTTAGCGTTGCATTTATATGTTCAACAATTCTTTTACTGTTTATATTTTCTTTTTGCAGCTATCGATTTTATATTCTTTTTTTTTTTTTTTTAATATGAAGCATACGTACTTAGAAAAGAGCTCAGAGCATTGAAATGATAGAAATACACCAGAAATATTGCCTCAAGCATATGTATGCCTGTTATCAATGAAGATATTGTATGCATGAACATATGGCAGTAGATCTGTGAAGGTGGAAGTTTACAGAATATTTACTCCTGTTAGTATGCTATGATGCTCTTAATTCTGATACAGTGCATTATTTTTTTTTTAAAGAAAAACTGCTTGTACTGCATTAGCTGTCCTGAAAAAGGTGAATATAAGCAATTACTACAGTAGTTGCACATTTTCACAAGCTTGCCTTATCACGATTTGCTAAAATGATCACAAGAAAAGAACAACTGAGGAACAATGTGCACCCAAAGTGATATGGTTTCCTGCCCAATTACTGCAAAAATAACTAAATAAATAGGAAAGAAAAAAGAATGGGATAAGAGAGAAAGAAACAAAAGCATTCTCAGCTGCAGATAGGAGAGACTTTCTTGACAGTAAGAACATTCTTCTTTTGGAATTTCTCTTTCCAAATTCTTCTGTCCCCTTCCATTTCCCAGGACTGATAATAACATTCAAAGTTTTTTAGAACACGTGTTGTTCTTAAAATACTAGCATATTCCACATTAAACATAACATTTAAGTATCTTCTGAGTATCCCTAAGATTCAATACTGAGCTGTCAATCACTTGTAGGAAAGTGGAAAAACACTGAGAAGTAGAATGTTTTACCAAATGTGCTACAACATCTTACAGTGTTGAAATGATTTGCTCCTTTTTCAAGGAAAGGGGAGTTATTGGTGTTATCATCTTTCTTCTTATTTTTTTTCTTTTGTATATTTTCCCCTCCTCTCAAATTGTCTGTTCTATCTCTAGTGGCTTCTTGAGACTAGATCTCCCCAGAGACACCTAGGTTGAGTCAGTTGTCCCTGCACCTTCAAGAGATGCTTTTTAGCAGAACACAATTTTGTGAGTTCATGACCAGTTTAACATTTTTCCATTACTGTTTTTTTTAATCAGATAATGTAAAAAACATTCAGAATTCTGTTGTATTTTATCCTTAATAAAAGCAATACTGCCTCCTTATGATCATCAGTGGTATCTGATAGGAGCATTAACTATTCTGCATAAAGAAGGAAGCAAATAAACAGCAATGAGAATAGCTAAGGTAATTCTGAAATACTTTCAAAGTGTTCCTTCTCACCTGGGATGAAGGAGATAACTGAGACTGTCCATCTTTGAGAAATCAAGAATAGTATTACGTATGTAAGTAAAACAACTGACATTCTGTTTTTTCATAGAATTTTGAATGGCTAAGTGACAATGTGCAAAGTCATATTTTTGTTGAAAATAGCAAAATAAAACAGAATTTGAATAATTCTTGACCTAAGTCTGCTCTCAGTGAAGCCAACAAAAATTTTATTCCTGTGAAGAACAAAGTTTTGATTTCAGTGAGAACAGGTGTGTTTTGGTACAAACTACTGTGTTGTTATAGAATTTTGCAAATTCCTCTTAATTGCATTTAACATGTTTGCAGATAAAGTCTATCTCTTTCTTTCACTTTTGGAACATGAAAATACATACTTTCTTATTCCAAATGTATGAAGGAGAGTTCTGATCTAGTCTTTTTTACACTTATTTTATTTTTGAATATCAAAATTGTCCTAATACAAATAGTTTGTTCATCGTTCTTTTGCTTACTTTTCCTTTTTTCTGTTTTTCTTAATAGAAGATATCTCATGTGATGATAAGAGTATGTATCTACCTAAATTCTCCCTTTCCTTATATTTTGGAATTAACAAATGTAGAAGTATAATGGGAATATTATTTTATGGGAAAATAATTTTAAAGGAAAAATTTCTTTTCGGAAAATTGAACAAGTTCTTTGCTGTGTAAAAGAACTACAGCAAGATAATAATAAGCACTGTATAAACAATAAGTTGATCTATTTTAAAAAATCTCCAATGAAAATACACAGTATTTTATTTATGACTTTGTTTTGAATATACTGATTAAGTTTGTGAGATGATTGGACAGTCACTGCATTTACCCAACTGGTTTGGTTCTTTATTAGGATGAGGGATTGTGACACTAGACAGTCTGTTGACAGTATTAAGGATTGGAGTTTGGACATCCTCATTTTCACTTCAAGAATAGTGGGAAGAAGGATGTACCCTGTGAAATCTGATGTTATGGAAAAGTGTTAGGCATTTTAGTAATTAAATGTTCATTATGGAAAAGTATATCTAATACATATTGATAAAGATTGAGCTATAAATTTTCCAGTAATAATAAAAACTTACCATGATCACTGATGCTCAGAGGAAAATATAGGTTGTGAACATTGAAATAATTGGGCATCATGGAAGGAAAATTGTGAGAAAACAGTTTGATTGCATACGATACTTTGACTATAGAAAGACTTTATTGTGGCTTGGTTGGATTCAAAGTTTTATAGTAAATAATTGTTTGTGACTTTAAAACATATTTTGTCCTTACTGGCCCTGTTTTAAGGAGGGATATATCATAAAGTTATCTTAGGCTTAAAATGTGCTTCTGCATTGGAAACAGAAAGCAAGTTGCATTAGATGTTTTGATTCTCTTTATTATCTTCATTTATTTTTACAGGATTTATTTTCTTTTTTTTTTTTTTTCCTTGTAGTAGTCTTGTTTGAAAGTTTTTGAATTCAGCTGGAGATTTTGGCTCTGCTGCTACTGCCTTAAAGGGTATGGATACGACAGTGGTTAGAGCTATACATCTATTACCAACAATTTTTTTGCCTGGAACTAGTCAGACAGTAGCCCTTAAATGGTACTACATTGAATCTTTCTCTAAATAGAAGGACTGTAGTCTGACATGAGCTTTGTGACTTCACTGCTATATAGGATGAGGAAAAACCTGCCACATTCATCCTCTCCACACTTACGGGTAACTAGTGGTTGTTCTGGTTAAAAGCTTTTCCAAATTTTCTGTTAGCATTATACATTTATGTGTTTTTGTTACATTTTGAATACCTAATTAGAACTTGATATTTTCCTTTTTTTAATCTGTCATTTTAATTTGCAAGTTCATTAGCAATTGCAAATAGTTATTTGTTAATTCATTTTTGTATCTACAATCAGTACCAACATGACAGTAGTAACTTTGAAGAAAAAAAAAAATGGGTCATTCTCCTTTAGAACGCATTAAGAACTGTAAGAAAAGTAGATAATAAGTGACTTCAAGTAAAAAATTGATTTAGTCAGTTTTACCTACAGTATGAACTGGAGTTACAATTGATTTGCAGAGGAGAGAGGGTGCAATTTCATGTGGTAAACTGTGCAAGTCATCTTTAACCAAGAAAGAGAAAAGGATGAAGCAGCTGTGAAAAAGCTATGATTGACTGATGGGATTGCCGAGTGAGCAGTGGGATAGAGCTTTGAAATGCACTAAATGGCAGTAGCACTGCAGGAAGCTTAACTTCTGGAGAAATGCTACTGTGAATGAGCATGGTCATGAGAGGACTAAAAGCATTATCTTCTCTCTTCCTAGGACCTATGCTCTAACAGTGCAGTTGGTGAAAACTGTTTGGCAGTTTTGGTTGTCATAGGCCAATGGATCTTCACTGCTTTATTGATTATTGTCTAGCTACTAAAATCAAAGAATTAAAGTTTGTTTTGTCATGTTCCTGCTATCTGGTGGATGTGGGATAAGGAAGCAACATAGATAGGATAATCCTGCTGAAAAAATGCAATAAAAATTGACCATGGCATTTGCTTTTTTATTATTAGTATTTCTTCTTTTATGTTTCTTACATTTCTTACGGCCAGAAACTGGAGCATAGGAAGTTCTGCACAAATGTGCGCAAGAACTTCTTTACGGTGAGGGTGACGGAGCACTGGAACAGGCTGCCCAGGAAGGTTGTGGAGTCTTGTTCTCTGGAGATATTCAAGACCCGCCTGGACTCCTACTTGTGTGACCTGGTGTAGGAAACCTACTTTGGCAGGGCAGTTGGACTCAATGATCTCTGGAGGGTCCTTCCAACCCCTACGATTCTGTGATGTTTTAAAAAATATACCTTTATAAAAGGAATAAGGATCCAGTAGTACTGTGGGTTTGTTGTTGATTGATTGATTGATTAATTTTTGTGTTAACTGACTTCATTTGTTTGTGAGTATGTGGGTGACTGGATAACACCTGACCTTATTTCATCATAAACTTGAATCTAGAATAAATAGTTAATTTTCTCCCAACCACCTCCTACAAAGTTCATCAGTTCCAACACTCATAATTCTTATGGAATCAGAATCTTCTGAGTTGGAAGGGACCTTTGAAGGTCATCTAGTCCAACCCCCTTTCAATGAACAGGGACATATACAGATAGATCAAGTTGCTCAGAGCCCTGTCCAGCCTGATGTTGAATGTCTCCAGCAATAGAGCTTCCACCACCACTCTGGGCTACCTGTTCCAGTGCCTCACTGTCCTTATTGTAAAAATCTTCCTTATATCCAGTCTAAATCTCCTCTCTTCTAGTCTGAAAAAAAATTTTCCCTTGTCCTATCACAACAGATCCTGCTAAAGAATCTGCCTCCTTCCTTCTTACAGTCACCCTTTAGATATTGAAAGGCTACTCCCAGATCTTCCCAAAAATCCCCCTCCAGGTTGAGAATCCCCACTGTTTCAGCTTGTCTTCACAGAGGACTGTTCCATCCCTTGCATCATTTTTGTGGCCCTCCTCTGGTTGTGCTCCAACAGGTCCCCATCTCTCCTGTACTGAGGACTCCACATCTGGACTCAGTACTCCAGGTGAAGCCTCACCAGCTCATCTCCCTTGCCTTGCTGACCAAGCTGCTATCAATACAGCCCGGTATACAATTTGCTTTCTGGTCTGCAAGGGAACACTGCTGGCTCATGTCCAGCTTTCCCTCCTCCAGTACCCCCAGGTCTGTTTTGGCGGGGCTGTGCTCCATCCTTACTACCCCCACCTTGTAATGGTAGCGGGGGTTGCCTCGACCCAGGTGCAAGACCTTGCTCTTGGCTCTGCTGAGCCTCATGAGGTTCACCTGGGCCCACTGCTAGGACCTGTCTAGGTCTCTCAGAATGGCATCCCATGCCACGGGCATGTCGATGCACCTTGATGTCATTCACAGACTTGGAGAGGATCCCACTGTGGTTGTCATTGATAAAGATGTTAAAGAGCACTGGTCCCAGTACTGACCCCTGAGGGACACCACTTGTCACCCATCTCCATCCAGACATTAACCACCCCCATATACATACAATCTCTCAACCAGTTCCTTATCCATTGAGCAGTCCACCCATCAAATCCATACCTGTCTAAGGCTTTAGTGAAGTCCAGAAAAATTATATCAGTGACTCATCCATTTTCTTGGAATGACTTATGGAAGGCAATGAAGACAGGCGAATGTATATTTAAAGTATGCCAGAAACTCTTTTTCTGCTGCTGATTGTAGAGTTTTTTCTATTTGGAATTAGAAAATCTATGTGCTTTGGAACCTGTGGGCAGTAATTTAACTGATGTATTTAATATATAGAAAATAAGAGAACTTTGAGGAAAAAAGAGCACCCTGAATTTTCAAAGCACTTGAAGTACCATTAATGATATTAACTACTGCTACTTCTAGAATTCATGCATGTTACATTGATTAGTGTTTTTTGTTGTTTGCTTTTTGTTGTTTGTTTTTTGGTTCTCATATTTGTTATCCGTTTTGCCCCTCTCCCAAAAGTGTCATTGGAGTGGTCGTTGGTGGATCTGACCAAACAGCTCCAGATTTCATCCTTGTGGTGAACAGTTCCGGCTTAATTCCACTCACGCTGCAGTTAATGACAGTGGCTCAGCACTGCTTCCCATGCAACTGATCTGCTCCTGAGGCAGAGGCAGCAATCAGCAAGAGCAGTCAGGATGGACAGGTGGAAATTACTGCAGATGTTTCAACTCATTAGTGAAAATTCTTATGATGATAATAAGACAGGCAGCTGTTGAGATGTTTGATATGAACATAATCCAGATGGGGGCCTGGAGTTTTGGTTCCAGTTGCAACTCAGTGCTAATAACTGAAGCCAATAATGGAAAAGTAACTTTTGGAGATGTGGATAGAGACTTTGTTGCCTAGCTTTAGTTGAACCTGTCTGAATAGTTTTGGTGGGATGGATTTATCTATCTATATCTATCTATCTATCTATCTATCTATCTATCTATCTATTTCCCTTTTATCCTAATTAAACAGAGTAATTACATATTAGAAATGTGACCCCAACAGTGTCTTCAGAACAGCAATTATCTATCTGAAATTTTGAAATCCTTGTATTTCACGTATATTTATAGATATATGCTGGTGATATATATATATATATTAATTAAAGAAAGTACACTTTAGGAGAAATAGTTCAAATATTCATCATTCTACTGAATCAAGTCTTAAGGGAATGAGTGACAGGTTAACTGCAGGCCTTTTCTTTGTGTCCTTTTTGTGAATAATTTTATCATTACTCACTTCCACCATCTTTTTTGTTCAGCTTTTTTTTTTTTTTTAACATAATCATAACCTGATGTATCCTCCTCATCTGCAATATAGCTGAACACTGAGATAAGCACTTTATACAGATAGGTATGATCACTGACAGTAATCATGAGGCTGGAAGATCTCTACCAAAGAGCACAACAGAGTGGGGGAAAAAAAAAAAGAGAGAGAAAAACAGCTGTTATATGCACCATAAAGCTAGGTGAAAATTATAAATGAATTGTCCAACTAGCTGTCTCACAACTGACAAGTGAATAGTATGAATGTCTTTTCCAGGAAAGCAGGAGACCAAGTTCATGGAATTATTAGCCACAGAAATAAATAAATTATCTGGAGCTATAGTAATTTGTCACCTTTAACCCTCATTCAGCTTTTTAGAACACTTCTTTCTTTTATGAATTCTCTGTAGGTAGGATCTGAAAGGAAGAAAGACAAAGGCCAAAAAACCCAATGACAGAAATACTATATGACCCACGCAATGATGGATAGATCTTAATAAGCTAAGTTTTGGGAGATGTGTGAAATAATTACAAGTAAAGCAAAGAGGTTAGAATTAATTGGGCAAATTACAGTTGGATTTTTTTCCCCAGTCTAACATGTCTGACATGTCATTTTCTATGGACTGTCATAAAAAAAAAAAATTACTTCCAGGTGTACAATTAAAGTTTATAAGACATATTCTGCCACCTTCACACCCTGTTTTATTTTGGGCTGACTTTATGAAATGAGTTACAATGAAGGTAGAGAAACAGATTTTTATATTTAAAGTACGAAGGTATTGTCTCCCAACATTTTAGAACGCTCAGAATTACTGAAAACGTATTGCTCATATTTAATTACAATGTATGTGGTAATTTTTTTTAACAAAAGCGTTTCTCTAAAGTGAACTTAACAAGAGTGAATCTTTGTCATGTTTCTTAGTTTGCTAGTTGCTATATTTGCAGCTATTGAAATTTAATGTCTTGCTATGCAGAGCACAGGGATTTCGTTTCATCTGTTCTATTGCTGAGTGTATTAGGGCAGTTTGCATAGCCTTTAATGTTTTGGGGTTAATTTATCATGGCTAATTTCCAGTTTTCAGGGAGAGCAAAATAAACTAAATATAATAGAATAGCAGGTGCTTGCTGATATCTTCTCAGACTTGAGAAGCAAGGCTTGTGTCAATAAAACACCACAGTGAATGTATGGGTAGCTTGGCTGTGAAAAAATTGAATCTATGCTTTTTGACCCCATAAATATCTTCTCTGATACATAAAACAATACCATCTTTGACTACATGACAGAAAACCTCTTGAACTGAGGATGTTAAGTTGCAAATGTTCCCCAAACAGAGTCAATCCAACTGCATATCATGCTGATTTCATGACATCTATTGTCTAATAAACTCATGAGCCAGATTAGTATGTGATTAGTAGATCAAATATCAGGGTTAGTAGCTACGTCTACAAGGTAGACATCTGACAATAAAGGAGCTGAAATACTCTACAGCATGAGATTCTGACCTACCTACTGGGATGAATGTGTACAACCTAAAAGCCCTTTTCCATATTATCAAGAAGGTAAAA
Organism: Chrysolophus pictus; assembly: GCA_037305975.1. Classification (NCBI taxonomy): domain Eukaryota; kingdom Metazoa; phylum Chordata; class Aves; order Galliformes; family Phasianidae; genus Chrysolophus; species Chrysolophus pictus. Next base: position 35,175,735 of record JAYKPI010000006.1, read on the forward strand.
TCGCCCTCAGGAATGAAACGCATTTTATCCATAGTAATTCAGATTCTTTCTGTCAGTGCTGCTATTCTGCGCTAAGGAATAGGCTCGTTGTTTCTGAATAAGTTCATACTCACACTTAGAATAAAGCTTATAGTGTTACTATGGGAAAACAAAGAGGAACAACAACAAAAAAAACCTGGTTCTCAACTAACATGTTTCTTTTTACTTTTTAATAATTAAAAATTGTGGCTCACTTACACAATTCTTACAATGTTTTATGCTTAAAATAGATCTCACAAGTTGTTTTTTTTCTTGATCATGATGATCAAAATAATTTCAGGACCTCTAGAGGCATCTAAATAGTCCAGTTGCTGAAATATTGTGGTAAACGACTTGATAAGTGTAACCAAAGACAAATTGAAATCTTAAAAGAATGAGGAATGAATCTTACTTCCTCAAGTGTAAAATAGTATCTGAATTACAGTTATGAGAATGCCACTACCAAAAGTCACCCTTACACCATATCTATCCCAGTCTTGCCTTAGGAAAGGGATACATTTTACACCCTTAGTTCTTTTTACAGGATAGTTACTTCATACGAATAGCTAATTGTACATAAGAGGCATGTTTCCATCTTTACTTTGTATTTGCAAATTTATCCTTGTAAAAATATTCTAAGAAGACAGACTAGCAGAAAATATTTCAGCTAAACTACATTGATGATATCTGAAAGAAGAAAGCAAACACATAGGTAATCTAGATGACAGAAATATATCTTGCACTACAAATAGAAAATTACTCTATTTTTCTAATATTGGAACATTCTCAATCACAGACATGCAAAGAAATGGATTTTTCATGACAAATTATTTCTAGCAATGTACATTACGATGGAACAGCAACTGTAAAGAGAAATTCTGTCTTAACTTGCAATGCATATCTTCTGTTACATTAATGCTCAGTCACCATGACAAACCTTTTCTCATAAGTGTTTTTTAAAGGTCCAGGATTTAAAAAGTTCCTGTAAAAATGTTCTTGGTACTTTTAAGAATGTTTTAGTCTTCAGACAAAAAGAGAAAAGAAAAAGACATATATGTTTTTATTAAACAAAACAAAACAAAAAAAAAAAAGAGGGAGAGAAAGAGAACACAATGAAATGACTGTTAAACAAGCTTAAAATAATTAAAACAGGATAATAACAGATTTCCATATTTTATCACATTTAAATGTTGGCGTTTCCTGATTTCAGGATTGCTATCCTGTATTACGGCACCTTCTGATAATCTTCAGAAATGTATGAGGAGTCAACAGTGCTTTTTACTGATACTGACTCAGCTTTCTGAGGCACAGCCTGATTTGTTTTCGGTCTACTTTCATGTCCTCTATAATGCCATTGTCTTAACACAGTTCTTGATTGATCTTCCAGATATGCCTCTTGCCAGGTATGGGAGAGTCCCCTAAGGGTGGGGACATTCTGTTGTGTTATTTACCAGACTAACTTGTCTTATTTCCATAAATAATACACGGGTTTCATATGTGTCTTTTAGGAATTATGATGCTAGTCTGAGTTCTTTTCCATAACTGAGATATAAATTTTGTGGGCCAAAGAACCAATGAAACCTTTTTTCCTCTTACATCTGGGCTCCTGCATGAATTTTCTGAAATCTATTAAAGTCGAGGTAACACTGAAGATCTGTGAGAACCAGGCATGAATAATTTCTCTGCTTGCTCGTTTATTAAGATGCTTGTAGCACCTCAGCACCCTTCAGACCACCCTCTTCTTCCCTACTAAATACTGCTGAAGACAAGCAGAGGATTCAGTGTCAAAAAGGAAAAAAATGGATTTTGAAGGGTTGGGAGGGGGGAAGGGAGAGGGTCGGGTTAGGCATACATAGGGAATACATTCTCGTTTGTTCTGTTTGCTCTCTTATTGAAAATAGAACAGCAACAGATTAAAACTTTTTTGAGACATTCTGCAAGCACGAGCAATATCTATTAGTTTAGTATCACCCTTTCAAGCATGTTTAGCTGTAGTAACCTAACAGGAATATTTGGTATTCTAATTCTCAAACTGTTGCTGTGAGAGGAAATGAATTAATTAAAATGGTGGGATGTATAACAGCCGTATGTGGTATCCTTCCTGATACTATAGATATGAACCTTAGAACAGTCGTCCTCCATTTTCAGCAAATTTCTCAGAGTCTCCCTCACATAAGTTTGAATAGAAAGACTGAAGACAGGATTTTTATCAGCTGGATATTTGGGAGTGGGCTTTGAGTGATTCATTTGACCTGATTAAAGAAACTCTGAAAGTTACACTGAATTTTTTTTTTTTTTCATTAACTGGTTAATTTTTTTACGAATGTAGAAGGAAAAAATGCTGTTCTCTCTTTTGACTGCAGAGGGAACCTTGCATGCCAAATCCTTAACGTTCCTTTAATGCATTTTTATTAAGAGTCTAAAACAAACTTAGTAGTCTAAAATAGACTATATGGTCTTTTTTGGTTTTAATGGAAGAATCTTATAACACATCCTCAGAGTTGTCTCTTTTTCTTAAGTTGATGGATGCAAGAAGTGAAATAGGATTTTATAAGTAAGGTTACTTTGTCTTTCTCTCTTTTTTCTTGCATCTGCATAAAAAATATGAAACTTGAGCTAATTTCATCAATAGAAATTGCTGTGTAAGTTAGCTGGAATAATTTCTGTGCTTTAAACAGTTTAGAAATAAATGACACTTAAAAAGAGTTATCTAGAAATGTTAATTTTTACACAATTTCAACTTAATCATCTATTAACATACAAAATAAAGCAAATAGAGATATCCGTTGCACTTTTGAGAGAGAGAAGCTACATTTCAATTCAGAAATTTAATTCATCTGTGTTCAAGGAGAGCTTTTTCAGATATATGTGATTATAGGTAGCCATCTTAATATAAATGTAATATATTTTCCATTAATTAAACTATGATTGAACTACATATTCAGTTACATAATGCCTTTAGTATTGCTGAATAGTGTTTTCCTTTTGTCTACATACCTATTTGAGTATGGTCTCCTGAATCAGGGGATCATAGTCTGGTTCATTCTTATATTTATTTTAAAATACTAAAATAACTGTTGGTCTGGTGAATGTTACAAGATACTTCTAACTAATCATGCAATCTTTGGTGAGTTTTCTCCATGAAAAGCATTTCTTTCTACAATAGCAACATTATCTGGTATGCGGTGTCAAGACATTTGCTAACATTAGAGCATGTGGGTTCAAATTTTTCCTTCAAAAATATTGACTGTAAATTATCAGAACAGAGATTAAAAAAAAAAAAAAAAAAAAAGACAAAAAAAATAGGAGTGTTTTTTTGACTTAGTCTGCATTTATACTTCCATGTGTGGAAAATGGGTAATAATAAGCAAACCTTCCTGAAATTTTTCAAAATACAAGTTAGTTTATACATACTCAGTCACTGATGAATCAACATGCAGTTTATCATTTGTAGCATGTTATTATTTATAAATGACTTGATTCTTGTGGCTATTGACCTTTAACTTTCAGATTAAAGTTGACTTCATGGCTTAGACTTGACTAAAATTTGAAACTTCTGGGGGACCAAATGTTTTAGTGTCTTCATTTAGGAATTACATTCACAATAGATTGCCAGACATGGCAAAGGGACAGGCAGCTCCAGATGGTGCTTTTGATGTTTGAAAAGTGTCTGTCTCTCTCTGAGAGAACAAAGAAATCAGTGTCTGAAGTTTGATAAATGGGAGTATGAGTGGTCTTTTCTCTCTTATGATTAACTGGCAGCATAAGATGTACAGTGGGATAGTTGTAGAATTAAACCATTGAAGAATGTCATAGATCAGCTTAAAAAAGAATTTGTCATCTTCGTATATGAAAAATATTACAGCAAGTTCTAACAGCTGCAGCAGTACAACTTGAAGATAGCTCAGATACAATGTGTTGCTTCAGACAAACCAAGTTAGTATTGGTACTTAAATCTACTGGTTGTATTTATAGTCACCAAATATTTACCTACACAAAATTGTTGGCCAAATTCAAAGCGGGGACAGTGTTTCAGTGTTGTGCTAATTTTACATGAGGTGTGAACTTAACTCAGTTCTTAACGAGGCTAAATTGAAAATTAAAGGTTCGCTATTTCACCTGTCATTCAATTAAGAGTCAGTTAAGTAGAATTGATGAACATCGAAAACTGCACAACATGATTTACAAGCAAACATAAGCAGATCAGGGTAGCTGGGTTCTTGTTTATCGGTTTTGCTATGGGCCACTGGGAGACTACAGTGGAACAGGGCAGTCCTGTAAGGGGCAGGGCAGTCCTCCACCTTACAGGAGGAGGTGAGGAAATAAACCTTTTTTCCCCAGGAAACAAACAAGCTACCTAAATCTCAAACAATCAGAAAGAACACCTACAAAAGCATATGTCTTTTCAGAATAAGGTTTGGTACATCACCTGCTAGTCACTTTTCATCTCTGTTCCCCAGTAACTTGCAAAAGAGGTGAAAATAAGACCACAGATAAATAGTCTAGTTGGGAAATATGTTCTCGTCTCCCCTGATGTTGTTTGCAGCTGTGCAAGTTGCTTCATTTTATATTTAAAAAATACACAGCCATCAGGTTTATGAGAAGTATTCTGTGTCTGTGTTTTGTAGCACTGTTATTATTTTAATTCAAACTAGCTTACATGATGTAAATTATTAATGAGTTTTCTTTAAAGGCTGAGGTATGGCTCAATAACACTCCTCTAATTTAAATAAAACCTATATGTGTAAGCACTGTATGGCTCTGTAGTGTGTTTTGCATGCCCTGGATGCATTGCACCAAATAAGATGATATGCCATGTCCATATGATCTAAAGGGAGGACAGATTGGATGTGAGGGTTACTGGTGCAGCATGTTCTCTTCAGGCTCAGGATGGCAGGAACTATCAGTGGTATTGTGCATGCCCTGTAGCAGCATACCAAGTCCAGTGAGACCAAACTAACATACTCAAGAGAAGTCATGGTTTCCTAAGGTTCATTTGCATGTTGCACTGATACTCCATGGGACATATATTGCTTACTAATATAAGAAATACTGAAATTCATCCAGATGGCTTTTAACTCAAAAGATTCTATGATTCTATGATCACCAACATAATATTAGAAAATTGTCAATTGCCCTCAAGTCTCATCCCTATTAATCAGCATTGTGCTAAGTCCAATGACTTCTGAAATAGTGCTGGCTGCTAAGCAGAGAGATTACAGCTGTTACTACCTGTCATCTGTGGAGCAGCACTAAAGTTATTGTTCGTGAAACCTCAGCTGAACAAAAATTTTGACTTTCTCAGTTATGGTATCAATTGTCTTTTGAAAAACTTCATAGTTTCTACTGTAAGCACATGTTCTGTAGCTGTCAATGCCAAATTAGTTGAAATTTAACTGGGTTATAGAAAAGTATTTATTTCCATTTTCTTTTCACTTTTTTTTCTCTGACGGTACTTTTACTTCTTAACACTTTATGCCTCAAATTCTTTTATTGCCTGCTTGCACTTTTCCCAATTGTATTTGTCCATTTTTTGGTAAAAAAATTATTTTTAAGAACATCATATGAAGACTCAAGATGCCTTGTAACAAAAATATGGGAGATTCTAATTGTTGTGGTGTTTTCTTTTTGTTTTTTGTTGGTTTTTTTTTTTTTTTTTTGTATTTTGGGATTTTTAGCTTTTTGTTTCATAATTACTTCCTTCATGAAGTTGCAAGACTAAATTAGATTTAATATGTCCAATTACAATTTTTTTTCTATGTAAATGCTCCATCCTTTTCCTGTCAGAGTCAGAGAGATGGATAGTTGGGATAAAATGGTTAACCAAAAACTTAGATGAAAGACTAGAGCTTTTTATTTCTTAAAGACTGTTAGGGTTTAAGATGAAAATGCATACAGTCTGTTTTTGCAGAAATCCTATGTAGAGAAATCCTATTATGATGGACTTATTAGCAGATTTGTCCTTGCAGTACCAATTTTACTTTTTATCCTTTTCTTTGACTTCTGAAAGTATTTTCTTTTTACATCTATTTCTAATTATTCAATCTGTCCTTCCATATGTATGATGCCTTGTTTGCTTCTGCTTGGAGCCTGGGTTTAAATGGTCAGTGACAAGTAGGTTTACAAGTGCCTTCTTCCTTTACACATGTGCTTTCTGCTTGCACAGCTAGTTCTCAGTCCAGCTGTGATTCAGCTGCTCTATGCACCTATTTGCTAAGGAAGAGTTTATTATTTTTTTCTTTCTTGATACTTAAATTAAGCTGAACAAAAGAATGAGAACTTCAGTGTTTGTCTGTAAATCATGTGAATGGAAGCACTGGAACACTGTCTTAATACATCCCTTAATATTTCACAAAAATAAAGGTCTTTATAACACATAAAATTAAGATTTTACATAATTTTCCAGCAAAAAATATCTCTTGTAATGTAAATGAAATAATTACTTATTGAGGAGAAACTTCAGAAGTTCACATTTATTTAAATGTTAACCTTTAAAACTTCTGAGGACGCATAAATATCCACAGGACAGCAATGGTTTATTGTTCAGATGACAGAATTCACAGATAACAGAAATGTTTCAGAATCTCCTCTGCCCATGTGCAGTCATAAAAATAAGTATCAAATCCTTAATAGAGAACCTTAAAGTCAGAATGTCAAATTTCTATTTGCAAGGCAGTAGGAGAAAATAGTGCTGTTTTTTTTTTGTTGTTGTTTGTTTGTTTTTGTGTTTTTTTTTTTTAATACTTCACACTATTAAGTGCTGTTTTCCATTCATTTTTAATAGTAGGTTTTTGTGCTAAGTGTTGCTATTTCTTCTGTTTCTTGTACTATTTCATACAGCCTTTCAGATCAGGAAGGCCCATAAAATATCAGAGTCTAAATAATCTATTATTATACAAACATTTCATAAATAATGCATGTCTGTGACATAAGGGAGCAAACATAACTTGGAATATAACATTTCAAAACATTGATAAGCGCATACAACAGCTTTGCAACTTTGATATGATAAGTAGACAAAATGGCAGCTTGTTTAAAGCACAGAAACAAAAGTGTATCCTCAGGCATTGCTAGCTGTAAAGACAGACCACGATTACAGTCATTCCTGTGATCCTTTGGTGTGCTAGGTCAAAGTATAATCACAGTGTTAGTAAAATGAGGAGAAAACTGACACTTCTGAACATAGCACTGTTGACTTGCAGTACTCTGTGCAATGTTTTGTTAAAGTATACTTGCCAGATGACACGGGTCAAAATGCAAAGAGTAACATTTAAAAGGAATCTTTCTAATCAAATATTGATTAAAAGCACAACATAATTATTTCCTGCTGTTCTTGACTTATTGTAGAACATGATTTTCATTTCATTTTGTGAGTACAAATCCTGAGTAGAATCTATTTGGATTTCTTAACTATATTTTAGAAGAACTTTTAATGAAAGAAAATCTCTTTGAGTGTTATCTCTTTCAATGATACTATGTTTCGTTCTCTTCTGAAGTCGCTTAGACTATAAATTTTCTTCCTGAAAACATGTTTATGGTTTCAGCTGTTTATCATCCTCTTTACACTTTTATCTTAAACAATGCATACTTTGAAACAATGTAAAGTAGAGGGAGGGACAAAAATATATTTGCAAATAATCATTTGTAAAAAGCACAGAAATAGTGTAAGATGTCTAAAACAGATGAAAATAAAGAAAGAAAGATAATGGATGGAAGAAAAGATAGATAATGAAGCATGTGAATTATCATGTTCATATGCCTACTTTTAGTATAAATTGCTATTTGAGTCTAACACTTACTATGGTTAAATCCACATATATCTTCACAACTATACTTTGCATTTTTCTCCTCATGAACACCCATTGCATGTCTTTTATTTTGTTTTCTTTTGTTATATTTCAAGGAATAAAGACATTGGAAAAATATCTTATACAGTCAATACAAGATCCCAGAAAATACAGCTGAAAATCTCACACAAAACTGTGGGACCAGTCTTACTATACATCATATACGATTATTTTTTGAGCCCTCTAGGCTTGTCAAGTGATATGGAAATAATTGATTTTAGTAGAGAATGAACAAATGTTTAAACACCTTGCATCATTCCTGTCTTTAAGGAGTCGTGTGTTATGCTGATGTTCAATCAACAGCAGTTACCACCTAATGATGCCATGTGAAACTTATGGTATGCTACTGCTGAAAACCAGAAAACTCATATCTTTAACTTAAATGACACACAGGTCTCTAAACATTCCAATTGTTTATCACTGCATGATCATTCCTGTTTGTATGCTGTAGGTAAGACATGCTTTTGAAAATTAAAGCAACATCATTTTCTTCTACTTCTTTCTGTGCAGATTAATAGTTTAATTATCGTGAAGAAAAAAATTGCAAAGATACTCTATTTCTAAGAGCTTCTCAATGATGTAACAGTGAGTAACAAGAACCTGCAATATGGTGAAACTACCATACTACATATTTCAAAAAAGGGCAATTAAAAAAATATAAATGTACACATGGTTCTTGAATATGGCAATATTGCTCTACCAGACATTGTTCAGTACAGTAAGTAGGGAGGAAGATCATTTGGGACTGATTGCATTGAAAAACATAGTAAAATCTTGCATTTTTAGAAAACAAAGTAGCTGTCTGATTATTTTGTCAGAGAACACATTTCTTGCCTATACTCTTTGTCCCAGTTGCTGATTTCCAAATTCTGTTCAGCAATCTGGTTAATCATTACACCAAGCATCTTCCCTCTCATCTGTCTGTAGAGACATTTAGAAAGGGTTTCTGTATGTAGTTCATATCCTAAGGGAAAGAGGACATTTTAGGAATGACAAATCATATCTCTTGTGTTCAAATAGCTTTACAAAGCCCTGATTTAGGAGAAGACTTATAAACCTGTCAAAGTTGTGCATATGTCAAAATCTTGTGTATTAATTGTATTTTTTATGCTTTAATTACTTCTGAGGTGGAAGAGAAAAGATATCCCATTGGAGGATCAATTTATTTATTTTTTTCCTCTTCAGACTGCAGGCCAAGCTTTTGATTTACTAGATTACATCTACTCAACATATTTGCTTTTGTTTTCGTGGTTGTTGCTTGCTCAGTTTATTTCTTTAATGTTGATCTTTCTAGTACAGGTATTTTTTCCCATTATTTTACAAAGAAAATATTAAAAATAACAGTTGTGGCAAATAAATGTATCATACCTTACAAAAATAATGATCATCCTACTACTGCTAGCTGAACATTTTTGCTTTTTCTATATTATTTGTTGTAGCAATTTTTCCTGTCCCTGAGTTACTCAGTGATTGTATTTTTTTTTACCAGGATCAAAATTGATGACTAGCTTTTTACTGCATATTTATGTTTAAATATAACTTTATTATATAAATACATTATTGTGTAACAATTAAAATGATGCTACGTAAATAACTGTAATTTGGAGAGATTTTTTTAAAAACAGAACAACATTTGGGAGATGTAAAAAATATTGCTTTAGGGTTCTCATGAAAAAAAAACAAAGACACACACGTGCATACAAAACTCCACATAGTTATAAATCTTTCAACTTCCAAAATGAAAACAATATTTTGAAGAATTTTTCACTTTTACACTTCAAAAATTCAGCTTCTGGCATGAAACTATCCACTAGTCTCAAGCAATGTTTGGAAATATCATAGAATGGCTTATGCTAAAGGGACGTAAAAGACAACCCAGTTCCAATCCCCCAGCCATGGGCAGCTCTGATGCCCACTAGGTAAGGCTGCACAGGGCCCCCTCCAACCTGGCTCCAGGAATGGAGCATCCACTGCTTCCCTGGGCAACATATTCTGAGGCTTCATCACTATTTGAGTAAAATATTTCCTCCTAATATTTAACCTAAATCTCCCATCTTTCATTTTTAAATAATTCCCTCTCGTTCTTTTGCTGTCTGCCCATGCAAAAAGTCTGTCTCCCTCCTGATTAAAGGGACATTATATGTATTGGAAGGCTTCAGTGAGGTCTCCCTGGAGCCTTCTCTTCTCTAGACTGAACAACTTCAACTTCTCTTTGTAGGAAAGGTGCTCCACCCTCTAATCATACTTGCAGCCCTCCTCTGGACCCAGTCCAGCAGATTCATGTCTTTCTTGTGCTGGGTGCCCCAGGCCTGGGGGGTCCTCAAGTTTATGTCAAAATGCCTAAGAGGGACTTTTTTTACTGACAAGTCTTTGCTTTGTTAGTTATTTGTCAATTTATTTTTCTGCTAGGCTTTGGCTTCAGTTATAGAATTTGTCAAAATTAATTTGTTGGAATACACTATGTTCTAGGGTTATCTTTGACACTGTGGTAATTCTCAGCAGTGTTGGGTTAACATCCCTGTGGCAATCACAGCAGGTAGTGTTGCTGATGTATTTAGTACTTTTATCTATTTTAATACAATACAGTAGGTGGAAATTGGAAACAACCTGTCAGCAACAGAGCAACTCACTGCAGGATGTAAGCATTTTATGAGAGCTATATAGATGGTAGGTAGATTATAAGAAATACAAATAATTACATGAAGTTTAAGAATCTATGTTAAAGTGAAGATAAACAGACAACACAATGGTCAATTTCTATGTAAGTTTCAGTAAGTGAATTTTTAACTATGGCAGAAGAGTGCCCTAACAAGTAAAAAATGTAAAAAAATGTTTTTTAGCCTGTGATGCCTAGTTATTTTTGTTTCATTTAGATGCAGATACAAAGTTTTGTTTAGAAAATGAATGTAAGTCAACACAGAACTTGAATATACTTCTGGTACACAGTGCAGAAGAAGATAAACAGTTTGGGAACAGACTTTAAGGAATATAATGATTAACAAATGTAAGATTTCTATACATACTACTCATAAGTCCTGAGCAGGTTCTAAATGCTGATGGAGATGAATATGCTCTTATTTTCTGTCTTAATGTTACTCAAAATTGCTCAAAATTCAGTTGAACTTCTTTTTCCAAGAATGGTGCAGTGCCTAACAAATGCAAAATATGAACATATTCACTAGTGCACATAAGGTAATATTTCTTCCTTTTTTAAAAAAAACACTGCAACAGAGATTAGGGGATTTCATGTTCAGTTTTTTTTTCTTTCAATATGATCTAGTTTTTGAGTCACAGACTAGGTACTACAATAGTTAATTACTCAGCATTCAAGACAACTCTTAAATACTGTCTGATGGACAATATGCCCACACAGGGTGCTATCTCAGGACATGGCCTGTTGATAGTTCAACTTCAGTTTGGTGAACTGATGTTTTATTTCAATGGGTTATTATAAGAACAACAAACTAACACAAGGTTTTTTGTTTTGTTTTGTTTTGTTGTTGTTGTTTGTTTGTTTTTCTGTACCCACGTTCGTTAGAAGGATTTCACACTGAGACCTATTTTGTTGTTCATCCTCTTTAGCTTGATTGGGATCTTAGGCTGCTTATGGACATTATGGGTAGCAAGATCACACCAAATTCATCTCTAACTTCAAATCTCTGTCCCAGTGCAGAGCCCAAGTACCTGTTAATCAGTGTGATTAAGGACTCCACAGCCTCTCAGTTATTATGTTCACGATTCCAGCTGTATAAGGTGAGAAGACTATGACTTTTTGAAGAATGAATAACATTTCTGTAGAAAAACGCAAAATCTTTTTTTTCAGCTCAATTGAGGCTGTATTTCAAATGTAATTGTAGCAAACCAACTCTGCTACAGAATGATTTTAAATTAATTTCTGTTTCAAAAATAACAACTGGGCCAGAGTCTGCAACCATTCCTTTAAGCCGTAATCTAGTGATCTTTGCACAAGAAGCCATGGAGATTTACTACGTTTGTACCCTCTCAAGAATGATTTATACATTCACAAGCAGCCAAAATAATGGATCTTATTAGTGTTCTTGATATACTTATGTGCAGAATCTGCCAATGGGTCTTCACCTATCTTCTGTGAACTTTGTAGTGAAATGGGGACAAGTGTTCAGGTGCTGTTTGAAACAAGAGGCTATTTTCACTGAGTGAAGATAGATTCAGAGGGAAGATAGAAACTTAGCATTGATCATCTTATAATGACACTCTGTATTAAGCTATTAAAAATTCTGTTAACTTCAGTGAAGCTACATGTAATGAAGATATATGCTAAGCCAGAAATGAGAATGATGGGCTAAGGTAGTGAATTATTCTGAGCTCTACTTGTCTCCACTATGATATCTTCCATTCCTTCCAGTAGTAGCATGGCAGAAGAGCAGGAGCTGTTTCTGCTGTGCTGATTTTCTTCTCTAGAGGAAGGCAGGTAGTTGTACAAAAATAGTAAGAAGCACCTGAAGCCTTGACAACTCCATTCTCTATCATCCGTGACTGAGGACAAAAGAAGAAGGGCTGGCACATCCTTTTTTCCTTCCCTAAATCCCAAAGATAAAGGTGTTGGAAATTAGAATTTATATCCTGAAGAAAATATATATTCAGTACTCTGACCTGCTTGGTGTGGTTATTGCTGACTGTTACCCAGAGAAAATTGTGAATTACAAGGTGTCAATCCAATTCAGCATGAACAAGGAATGCAGAACATGGTTCATTTATTTTTAAGTCGAAGGAAATAATTAAGGTAAATTTGTTGTGGTTTTCAGCCTGCTCTAATTACAACACAGAACACTTCAAATGTATCTATTGCTAGATCTATTTGCATATTCAGTGTAAATTAAAATAATCATTCTGATTATCTGTCAAAATACAAGTAAAGTGATCATAAAATTGATGGAATACAATATTCATTTTCCTATTTTAAAATGTTGCCTACACTGAAATATCATGGTTGCAGGAGTGAAATATGTATAAATATTAATCTATGAATGTGACTTTACATTTACACACCAAGCTTGTAAGTCACAGGAAGATACATAAAATATTTAATTCTGGCTTCATTAGTTTTGAGTAGTAAGGCTATAAGTCTGTGACCTGTTAACTATGATCAGTAATAACTGAAGTGTGTCATTAAGAAATCTGAGCTCAAAAAAAGTATCATTAAGAAATCTGAGCTGAACTTGTAAGTGTTTGCTTTAAAAGAGACTGAAAATGTGAAATGAAAGACAGTAACAACAAATTACATTTTAAAAGATTAAGTGAGGAAATAACTAATTTTCCCTTCAACCACTAGGATATATGATTACACTGAAGAATCTGACTAGAAATTCATGGAAAAAAGCATACATTTGTCTAAACTTTTCCTATTTAGATTCCACATTACACTTTAAAAAGCTTAACTTTTTAAACATTCTTTTTTAAACATTACAATATAATTTACAGCAATATTACTTCAATTCTTAATATTTTGGTGGACAAAACAAAGCAAGTTATGTCACTTTCAGGACAGTAAACTGCTGTATTTTTTAAAGTACTACTTTTTAAAAGTATTTTCTAAACAGCCATTTTGATGCACAAGCAACTATGTTTTTTTCCCTGTTCCTTCATTTCTTCTTTTCACTGCTTCTCCATTTCATACCAAATATTTTCTTGTTTTGTTTTTTTACAAGGTAATTTGAAGGCCCAGAGTCTTCTAGAGTTACCTGTTGTCAAATTATTTTTTTTGAAAAAAGGTGGAAATAAGGACACTAATGCATCTATTATACTGAATAGTGAGCAGTCAACAATGATGTAGATGGAAAAGATAAGATAGCAATGGGAAAACATTAGAAATTATTCTCTTTTGATTAAACTTTCATGTTTGTTTTATGCTGATACAACTTAATTGTTTTCAGTGAAACTTGTTTACACAGGATTGAAATACAATTTACTTTAAAATTCTTTGAGTACTGAGTAAAATACTTAAATCTGCAATTTGCCAAGTATAATAGTCATGTATACTCACACAAACAAGATTTTGCAGCTCTGAGTTCTTGGTTGCTATCCCTACACTTAGATTTATAACGTGCAGTTAAAAATGTAGGTATAACAAACACAAGTACTAGAAGTACAGATATTCACAGTTCCACTGAAAAAAAAAGGAACTTTATCAGCCACTGGTAGACAGCATTAGCCTGCCCAGATTTCATTTAATTTCTTGCTGTCTGTGGAATTAGTCTCTGGTACTTTCCAGATGTTAAGGTCTCTGTTCCTGCATCCTAGTATAAGTAAAGGAAATGAGCAGCAACTGGAATGATCTTGCACAGGCTGCTGTGGGGCAGTAGCAGTGACTGAAAGATATAAAATATAGAGCAGAACAGCATCATATGGAGCCTCATGTAATACTAGAAGTTCAAGATTAGGACATAATCACTGGATTCATTGACTTCCTAAATAATAATTAGAAGTTCTCATAAACTGAATATTGTGAAATTACTAGGCTTATGTTTTAGCTAGAATTTAGGGAATTTCATAGTTAACTATATTAGTGTTTTTGTTGTTTTTTGGTAGAATTTACTAATGTCATTTATTTCTGTTATCTTCTTGAAGCATGCAAGATTAAAGAAGAAAGACAAATATAAATCTATATACCACATCCCTTAACAAACAACACCATCAGCCTATTCTTTGAACTTATGACTCACAAAAATATTGCTTATACAATTTGATGCATATGAGACATGATGGTACAAGGAACACTGAGTAGATGGATTTGAGATTTTATATCTCCAAATACACTTTTAAAACCAGGCAGAAAGAAATAAATGAATGAATAAATAAATAAATAAATAAAAGAGGATTTTTGTTTGTTTGTTTGTTTTGAGAAGTCAGGAATTTTGGAAACGCTCAGCTTCAGTGTAGCAGAAATGCTTTTCTGTCCTAGCAGCTGAGAAGGCAGAAATGACACAACTGGTACAGTTTTTAAGCAGAGATACCAGAGACAGTGAACAAGTGTGCTAAACTGTTTTCATCACAGTAATTGAATCACACCTAAGATACACCACTAGGAGACCTTGTGTTCCAAGCAAAGCTATAAGCATAGATTTGATGGGTTTTGCTTATATTGGTCCTTGAAGACATTCAGTTGGCTCATGAATTGCTTTCCTCACCCTGGGAAAGTTCATGAGTGTTGTTATGATTGTTATGCTTTGCCTCTTGGCTATGGAGTTTCATTTGTTGCTGTGATTAGCAAAGTAGCTGTGTAACAACATTTTTAATGAAAGTTTTGATGAGTGATACTCTTTAAGAAATCTGGAATACTCACTGATTTGTCAGTTTTAGCTGTTGATCAGAAAAAGATACATTTAAAATGTAGGTATAGGAACTGGATTGATGACTGTGGTTAAAATTTGTAAGTGATCTTAGCGTGCTCTTAGCAAAAAGTCTCAAAGCCCTATAATAAATTATCTAGGTCTCAGTAAGTGTATTATCCTTCCCTAATGTCTTTCCATTAGAATAATTGAACTTGCTAGAAAAGAGGCAGTGACTTTTTAAAATAGAAGGCATAGGTTGGATTTGTCTAAGGCCAGAACATTTCTGATAACTCTTGTGACAGACTAGAGGGTCAAATACTCCTTCACCTCTGCCTGGTTTAGACTATGAATAAAATTCTATAGACAGCTAAATATACAGCTTGATATAAGGATACTGTTTTTATTTCTCTGTGCCTGTGAGGAGATATGTGGGAAATAAATGAGTGAGCACAGTCCTGAAATATTTTTTTGACAAGCATGGAGAAAAAGATTGGATCAGGGTAACTGTCCTTTATGCATCAGGCAGAACCTCCCAGCTCAGATGTGAAAAGCACTGCAGGAAATTGATGCATAATTAAATCTTTAATTAATGTATTAATTCAAAGCAAAATTCTTCATTCTGTTTTACCTACTGGTAATGGATTTTTTTTCTATGTTGTATGCAGTAGAATGTGGTCTGGGTTTAGTCATAAACTTGAGGTAGAAGTTTCAAGCAATTTCTTTGAAGTTCTTGTCTACAAAGGCGAAGTAAAACAAATAAAAAAAGATTTTTTTTCCTGAATTTCTAAATTCACCCATCTCATATATAAAATTCAATAAAATAGTACCCTTTTAATGAAAGAATCTACTGGAAACTTAATCTACTGGAGCTTATTCTATCTATCAACTTTCCAAAAGTTAATACACTGACCTTTCATATTAGCAGAAATTATATAGGATGACTACATCAGTGTAAGTGTATATTCAAAGTAAACAGTATCAATAAAAAGTATCAAATACATTCAGAATTACAGAACCTGTCCCACTTTGAGCCATAAAGTAGCTTCAAAAAAGTATTAAGTTGGCATTTATTTTAAAGTACTGATGCTCACTCTTTATGCCTAATAGTTGTTTATTAATTTGTTAAACTATTTCCCTCATTATCTATAAATACTTAAAATTTGTTAATTTCTCTTTAAAGTATTTGAGTGTATTTTATCAGAAACATAGAGTTTGAGTTCGGCATTTTCTTTTTCTTTTTTTCAATTAAAAATCTTCTTCAAAGAAGATTGTTTGGTTTTTCCAGGTATAATGAGTTTAATGGATTTTTATGCTCAAGAGTCTTTAGTAGGAAGGTAGGATATATTGGAGGCAACGAATGTTATACAGAACTGAAATACATGAATATAAACAGCAGCCATGTGGTCACAACAAGTTGTTTATTAACAATGCATATATATGACGTCACATTCACGTATATACTCATCACATTTCAATGAATCATTCTTTCTATTCATGTTTTTATATAGCTATGTGTAGCAGAAATGCTGTCACAACCTGAACCAGTGATTAAGCACCTGGTGGGAAGTCAGGGCCAATGCAGGGGAGCTCAGGTGAAAGCAATGCACCTGAGCAAACAGAAGGGGTGGAGCCAGGATCCACCCCTTCCCAGACCTCATGTAAGAGTTGACAGTGGAGGCAAAGGCATGTCTTGCTGGAGATCCCTGCTTATCTGAGGCCTTCTAAAGGTAAGGAGCTTTTTTTTCCTTTATTTTTGAGTATGCAGCTGCTGTATTTGGGCTTGTTCTCATTTGCTGTAGCTGGAGATTTTGCTATCCCGCTATTATCACGGTACATTCTATGCTATTATAGTGTTGCTGCTATGCTTATTAGTAGATAACTTGTGATTGGAGAGGTGTTTCTGAAGGGTTGATTATTGTGAGAGTTTTTCCCATTTCTTGAGGGGAAATAAGACTATGCTTTTCTGAAATAGGAGTCTTGTAAAGTGATGATGTAGCAATGTTTCCAGGACAGAAATACCAGCAATATAGAGGAGATGCTTCTTGCCTTGCTCTAACAGTTTTTGTGTTTAATGTTCATTGAACAAAACCCTTTGCTCATTAAAGCAGGAAAAAGCAATAGGTCTGAGAATATCCATTTGACTGCATTAGTGTTTTTTCTAAGTTGTTCTTTCATTATTTTTTGAATATTTTCTCTCTAAGATAAAGTTTCTGTATCATTATGGAATGCTTTATCATGCCACGTAGATACTATCACTTTTCTGAACCATCTCTGCATTTCTTATGGTTACTACCTGAGTTTTAAATAACCAGTGTAATTGGACTAGGAAAACTATTTTAAGAAAAGCTGTATGCAGTCTCTCCTCCTGATCAAGCTCATTTATATATGTAGTAATTTAAAAGGATGAAGTGTGATATTATTCCTATTGAAGCTGGTGGCACAGCTTCCACTGGCACCTCTCTATATGTTGTAATAGCAAACATGCTTCAATTTATGTACCAGGCAAAGAACTGAAAATAATTCAGACGTTGTTGTAAACTTTCCTGTACTTTGCTAATGCTATTTATTTTCTTATGTGAAATACTTTTTTTTAATGTGTATGTAACTGTTGCTGTAAACAAGAAAATTTTACAGGATGCTACTGAATTTCCAAGATAATTTACATTTCTATTAGTAATTTGAAGTATATTTATGATAGTGAGACTTCCATTTTGAATGGTTTGTGCTAATGAAATGATGTGTCTGCAGAACAGTTACCAAAGTAGATTATAGCTTAAACTCTTCCACTTATAAATATATTGTAAGAGGAACAAGCTGTAGCTCAAGGCAGATATGACCCACTAATGAATCAGCAAGTTATGGCAGGATACTTCTGTGATTGTTGTCTCTTCATATGCTTTTACTGAAGTCCTCTCCAGTTTGTCTTGAGTGACTTTGATCGTGTCTAACAAGAGCAGATCAGGTTCTTCAGGTTTTTGGACCAATTATTTTTGGATTTAAAACACAAAATACTTCTTACTGGACATCTTGTTCTGTTTCCTAGGGTGTGTGTATTTGTGATATACACTTGGAAGGTAAAGAAAACAATGATCTGTATAGATCTGCCTTTCCCGAAACTAATATACTGATGCTTCATATTAACAGAAATTACATAAGATGACTGCATCATTGTAAGTTTATATTCAAAGTAAACATATACCAAAAACATAGTTGAAAGTATCAAATAAATTCAGAACTACAGAACTGTTCAGTGTGAATCAAGGAAGATAAATTATCACCTTTATTTCTATTTCATAGGGAGTTATTTAGTCCTGGAGATGGATAGACTGCCATTTAACATCTATTGACTATCTCTGGATTCCTGAAATACTGTTGTGGCCTTGTAAACTGGAGCAGCTTTAAGTATGTTTATATTAGCTGTTAAAACCCACTGAATATTAACATCACACAGTTGTAAGCTTCTACCTCTTCATGCTCCTTCCAGGTACCTTATCAGTTTAGGATGGAAGCCTATGAGCTGCCATTATTGACTCAACTAGGACTGAACTTTATAGCGAGGATAGGAATTTTTTCTCATAGTGTCGATCTGACAAATTTCATATCTGTACAGCATACAGATTGTATCAGGCACACAGTATACAAGCACACAAGACTGCAACTCCCAATTGGAGGGATGAGGTATGAAGTACTTGCTCAGATTATTGGTGTTTGTTCCTTAAGATCACAATAAATCTGTGTTTTGTGATACCTAATCAGATAATTTTATAAACAGATACTTGTGAATCTTAATGATAACTTTTACATGGATTTTATTTTCATGGATTTTATTTTCTTGTATTTTTAAGAAGTAATATATTTTACACTGTCATTCATTTTATTGTAGAGGATATTTTAAAGCTTTTCATTACTGCTGTTGTACTTATGTTTCAAACAAAGCTGTCAGTGTGTGCGATCTTGCAGTAATTTCCTCTATAAATCTAGGCTCGTGGTGGCATTAGAACAAGACTATTTAATAAGCAAAACTTGAGACTTTTTTTTTTTTTTTACAGTGCCCTCTCACCCTGTAGTACCATAGACTATTACAACTGCACTGAAACTATTTTTTAGTGTGGATTCCATGCAGGAACAGTAATATCTCCAAGAAAGTATAGATGAATCACAAAATATTGCTTTTCATTCATCACAGTTTTTTTTTGTCTGGAAAAACAAACTAAAAAAACAAAACAACAACAACAAAAAACAAAACAAACAAACAACAACTTATTTTAGTCAAGCAGCAAGTTTTATTGATTACTGGGATCTTAGGATGTAATTAATTTCAGCCAAATATCTAAAAAAAAAAAAAAAGTGTAAAGTTACATCATTATTTTAAAGCACAAGATACTTTCAGAGCATGGTACGTACTGTTCTGAATTAGATGTTTCCAGAGTGCAATTCAACCAAGCTTACACACTCTCCTTTCTCTTTGGCTAATATGTTTAGACAGCTTATGTGAAAGAAGATGATTCTCTTCCTTACTTTTTTCCCTTGCATAGGATTACTAAGTAGGATTACTGAGTGTGACTACTGACTCTTTTTTTGTTCGGGATTTTGCTGTGTGGAAGGGCTAGTAAGAAGATAATTTTGAAACAGAATGGCCCAAAAGGCAAAATTGGCTCCGTAGAGGTTGTTTGTAAGTAGATACTCTATATATAACTTTCTACAATGTGTGTGCTGTTATACCAAATGTACATATAGATATTAAGTTAAAAGATTTGTAGATAGCCACCTGCTCTTCAGATTTATTAAACAAGACTGAAAGAATAAAACTTCCACTTCATTGCAAATCTGTAGTTAATTTTGAATTGCTGGCTTTTTCCCCATACACAGATCCAAATAGTTTTCAAATTATTCTGATTTTTATATTACCAGCTAACAAATTGTAAACATCTTCCAATATAGATGAGATTCTTCTGTCAGACAGCA
Source organism: Chrysolophus pictus (assembly GCA_037305975.1). NCBI lineage: Eukaryota > Metazoa > Chordata > Aves > Galliformes > Phasianidae > Chrysolophus > Chrysolophus pictus. Next base: position 35,195,875 of record JAYKPI010000006.1, read on the forward strand.
ATTATCAGTGGTTTTCTTTTTTTTTTTTTTAATTCGAGTGCTCCTTGTGCCAACTGTAGGCAACAGTTTGTTTTATCTGTTACCTCTACATCATCTCTTAAAGACCAGAGACCATGTGGCCTTAGCATGTTAGCCATAGTTTTACATAATCATAGTGATTTAAGTTGACTTCAGTGTATGATGTAGTTGTGGTTATTTATTTTGTTACTGTAAATGAGAAAATAGTTCTGAAGACACTGAAAGTGTATTCTGTGACCATAGCACGGAGAATTGCAAATATCTGTCAAAGTCAAGTTATGTTGGGGACCTGCAATGTTGGATACAGGGTAAAGTACCAGAATTCATAAAGTAAAGGTTGTATTTCAGAAGAAACCAGTAAAATATTTCGAATTGCCTGATGTTTTGATTATTTCATAAGAAATGTTGAATACATACACATTCTTTTAATAAGATTGAAGTCATTACTTACTTAAAATTATTTAGCCAGAATTCAGTCTGTTGGTGTATCTCATGAATACTCTTAGGTGTTAAAGTGTCTGAGAACGTAAACAGTTATCAATGTGTTTTCAGTAGCCAGTTCATCTCCTAGACTGTTGAAAAAACCGAGATGCTGCCAGGTCAGTACAAAAAGCAGTTTGCTTCATTCCATAGGGTGGAAACCTGATCTTGAGTTACTAGCAGAACATGTGATGCTAGCAGAGTAGAAGACTTTTGCTTCTTGTCCTCTCTTTTTGCCACGTCCAGTCTATCAGTTTACCTTCCTGAATGCCTACTTATTGTATGTTTTCTAAGTACATGCACTACAAAAGTGCCTTTATCTGCATAACAAAAGACCCAGATTCATGCAAGTTAAATCAATTTCTTTTCAGAATACTTTTTCAAGATAATTCACAGTACATTGCCAACAAGGTCTCATATAGCTAGTGTTGAGTGTCTTATCTTGTCAACACTGTCTGAAAGAAAACATTTTATATGGGACCTGTTCTGCAAACAGGTTTGCACAAAGGTGCATTCAGAATTTCTGCCCTTACCTATAAACTTCAAGAATCATGCAAAATAACTCATTAAAAATAACTAATTAGAAGAAGTGTGAGTCAGGTTACACCACTGGTTCTTGCTTGAAACAAGACCTAATTTACAAACTACTCTAGTGCATCTTTCTAGTGTAGTGCTATGGGGTCTATCTAAGTGGAATCCACTTTAGGAGAGGAATTGAGTGTCCAGGGAAGACAGAGGTTTTTCTTGCAGTTAAATACATCAGGCAACCACTGTCTATCAGCAAGTCTGATGATGCTGGTTCTCAGCAGAATTTTGTTTCTGACTGTATTGAGTGTCTAGGGTAAAAGGGCCACAGGTGACTGCAAATGCTGAAGTGTTTGAGTTGCCTTTTGAGTTCATCTTGGAATAGAGAGCTACATAAATGTGCAGACATGCTTTCTAAGCAAGAAATAATTAGTAACAAACACAAAATGGAGCTTAGTTTTATGAAGACTTGAAAATAAACTGATTTTCAGCAAGATAAAACAGTAAGACAATTCTGGATAATGTATTTACATGGTGTTGGCATTGATGCAGCTTTATAATATTTGGTGATAGCTTATTTATTTATTTTTAGACTGGTAAGTGTTGTAAGCTCTTCCTGGAATAAAATAGCTGGAATAATGGAAGATAAAAACAAACACTTCTGCCGCTTCAACCCCCATTTAATTAATACTTCAAATTTCCATGGGTCTTGATTTAGCTGCTTAAAATTGGAATGTATTATAAGTGGCACCTAAGCTCTACTTTTCCATGACTGTGGAATGTGTGACAAATGCTGTTACTTTCTGCTAGTTCTATCTACCTACATTTGTGCCATCTCTCTTCTTAGTGTATAGGAAGAGACACCTTCAGAGCATGATTCATCTGACCCATTTTTGAAATGAACATTTTAGGAAATTAATCATGTCCAGGAAATACCTATTTCTCTGACTACAAGGAGAATCCAGACATCCATTTCAGATACTAAGTACACTTAGTCAGATGAGGCTTAATCAAGGTCTGAGGAATGGGTGTTTTTAAAACTATAGTGAATATATAAGTAGTCTGCCTTTTCTTTCTGGTATATGGCCCAGTATCAGGTTGTCTCAAGCACTTTGGGGGAAAAATAGCTTAAAAGACTGCTGTACAAAGTTGTCAGAACATACTATAGTGTGGGTGGAAATAATCCATCTCAAAATTAATGAACTGTTAAATGCTTGTTGTTACTGTCCTGGTTGGTGCAGTGAATTTCATTATGCAATATCCAGATTTCTAGTGACTTTTTAAGACTTGTCTTCTCTGTGCGTATGTGTGTTTTCAAACCAGTCTTAGTGGAAGGAGTATGCATAAACTACTAGTAATTTTTAGAGATTACTTTTTTCTCTGTAAAGAAACCAGAAATTTATCTTATACAGGAGTGTACTTTGCAATTTATCTGTCAGTCTGGCATAATAATTTATAAAGATGCAAGGTAACCTATCATATTCTATCAATGTCGCTTTTGGAAAGTAAGTTGGAAAGTATATTTTTATATCTAGATGAAGGGAAATTATTTGATTTCTTATCTTCTGACTAAAGTAACAGGGAGCTATATCACCTTTGAACAACATTGTGAATGAGAATGTACACCTGGTATGACTTTATACATAAGGGAATTTAGCAATTTACGTGAATGGAGTAGTGAACATATAGAAATTAAATATTAATGGTCTTAAAAGCTAAGACTATTGATAACTCAGCAGCAAAGTAGATAAAAGTTGTTACTGGTTGTATTTTTAAAGACTGTGTGTGTGTGTGTGTGTGTGTGTGTGTGTGTGTGTGTATAATGCTCCCAAGAGATGTAACTTTTCATTTTTCTGCTAAAATTAATAATGTTAGACCAGGTACTAATGGAACACATAATACTAATACAAAATGCTGTGAAGAAAATGTTTTTGATGTTTGACAGTCTTGATGGCAACTGGGGACAGTAAAAATGTTTTTGCCATTTTAAGAAATTTGAAATGGAAAAAATACTCCCCATGTGCTTTTAAAAATGTGGGAGTCTTTACAGATATTGAAAATAATTGCTTGAAAATGTTCTAGGGGAAAAAAAAAAAATTGATAAATTACAGGTTTCACAGACCCAAACCTTTACTTAAAATGTTTTGTCTACTTCAAAATAGGGTGCTCTCAGATGCAGAGCCATGTTTTCTTAGTTTTCATGTCACCATATAAAATCTCACTTTTTCTATTAGTGCAGTTTCTCCAGACTTCCTGGTAGCTCTGTACTGAAAGCAGTTCAATCCTGAAAGGTCAGCAGTTCAGTCCTGAAAGTTCAATCAAAAATGAAAACAAAGTTGTGCATAATACTCCAGATAGGCTCTCACCAGTTCTTGGGTTTTTTTATGTTGTTAGTATCTCTTATTTTTTTCTAGCCATGACATGTATTAGTATATCCTGGGCTCACACATCCCTTTTCATGACCTTATGGATTTCTTGGATCAGTCACCCTGTAACCAGCCAGCATACCTGGCTCTTCTTCAATTCTGTTATCTCCAAATAATAAATGCCTACGCTGAGGAGAAGTCCACATAAAATTGCATGATTGCGTTACTCAACATAATTCCTCTTCTACAGTCTGATAGAATTTTCAACTTCCTACCAGAAATTCCAATCTTCCTTTAATTTTGATAGTAACCCCTAATGTTTTAGGGCCAGCAATTGTCTTTAAGACACAGTGAACTTCTCATTTCCTGCCCCATCTTTTCTAGGACCATTTGTGGAAATAGGCAAATTCATTATGACTTGCCTAATATACCTTATCTTAGAGAAATCTGAATTGTTAAAATAGCCTCACTTGCATAAAATCAGGGTTATTTTTTTATCCCTTCTTCCATTCATCTCTACGCCTTTTCATTATAATTCTTGGACCAGACCATGCTCCTGCTTTGTTGTTTTGAGTTGTATGTATTTGTGCATTTGAATCATAGAATTACTCAGATTGGAGAAGACTTTAAAGATCAAGTCCAACCATAACCTAACCATACAACCCTAACTAACAACCCTCCGTTAAATCATATCCCTGAGCACCATGTCTAAGTGGTTTTTAAACACATCCAGGGATGGTTAACTAATCACCTCCCTGGGGAGCCTATTCCAGGGCTTAACATCCCTTTCAGTAAATAAGTTTTTCCTGATATCCAACCTAAACTTATCCTGGCATACCTTAAGGCCTATCACCAGGGAGAAGAGACCAACCCTACTCTCACTGTAAGCACCTTTCAGATATTGGAAGAGAGCAATAAGGTCTCCCCTCAGCTTCCTCTTCCCCAGAATGAACATTCTCAATTTCTTCAGTTGTTCCTTATAGAGCATATTCTCTAAGCTTTTCACAAGCCTTTTTGCCCTTCTTTGGACCTGCTCCAGCACCTCAATGTCCTTTCTGTACTGAGGCGCCCAAAACTGAGCACAGTACTCAAGGTGAGGCCTCACCGGTGCTGAGTTGCAGGGACAGGATTACTTCCCTAGTCCTGCTCACCACACTATTCCTGATCCAAGCCAGGATGCCATTGGCCTTCTTGGCCATGTGGGCATGCTGCTGGCTCATATTCAGCTGACTGTACATCCGTATACCAATGTCCCTTTCCATCAGGCAGCTTTCCAGCCACTGTTGTTGTGACCAACGCAGGACCCGACACTTGGCCCTACTGAAACTCATACATTTTACCTTCACCCATCAATTCAATCTATCCAGGCCCCTCTGTAATGCCTTTTTCCCCTCTGGCAGATCAACACTCCGTCCCAGTTTGGTGTTGTTTGCAAACTTACTGAGTGCCCTCAATCCCCCTTGTCAAAATCGTTAATAAAGATGTTAAATAGAAGTAGCCCCAGTACCAAGCCCTGGGGGACACTGCTTGTGACCAGCCGCCAACTGGATTTAAATCCATTGACTACAACTCTTCAGACCTGGCCATCCAGCCAGAGTTTCAGCCAGCGGAGCAAGAGTAGTACATTTGCCAGTGCCTACCTTGCACAAAATTACATAATTGCAGGGGCTGGTAGGGAATTTTTGGATCGGTTGAATTAATTTTGGAATCTACTAATAAATATTCCATTTTACTCCAGAATCTAGAGAGTGAGACTTGTGCAGAACAAGAAGGAGCCTTTGGTAGCAGATATGCCAATGGGAGATATCATCTACAAGACAACATGGTCTTTTATTCTCATTGTTAAAATAGCCAAAACTTTGATGTTGGCCTTATTACCAGGGAGAATATTGTATGTACAAAGCAGGTTCCTCTTGTGTAGTCTTTGAATAAAAAAATATTAAAAATAAACAAGAGATGTCTCTTCCACTCCACTTAAATTATTCAGCCAAAAACAAGAGAGAGGAAGTAGGTAATATTGGACAAAAGATGCAGATATAAGAGACTTGGGTTTTTATTTTTTTTCTTTTAAAAGTAGCTAGCATTTTATGGAAAGTCTGAATATAGGAAAGAAATTGAAGCTGAGGGAATAGTAACTGCTTTGAGACCTCAGCAAAGAAAAATGCCTATGCCAACCATTCTGAACTACTGTGCTGCTACTGACACAGTCTTCATAATAAAATCCAGTTGAAAAGGAAAGTTCTATTGAGTGACTTAAAGAATACTGGGCTTTGGAAACTCACAGAGCCAATTTACTCAGTCCATTAGCCCCTACATAGAATTCCTAGGGATATCAAAAATCAGTAGTGATTCACATCCAGAACGTACAACAGCTTGGGGTACTTGTGACTGTGTCTGATTGAAACTCTCTCTGAGTGAATATTATCTTTCATGAAAAACAAAAAAAGACTGAAAGACAGAAATTTACTACATAATCTGATAATTCTAGCACTTATTGATACAACCCATTTAGGGTTGAATCCTGCATTCTAGGTAAGTGTCTCATCTTCTGATTGCTAGGGTGGAGGAGGAAGTCTACTGTGGCAAAGATATGTAATTCTTCCTGTCTAGTTTAGTGGGAAAAGCTGGGAATGCCCTTTCCCTATCTCCTTTTTTGTTCTGGCTTTTTTGGGGGGGGGGCAAAAATCTGTATTTCAAGACTCCAGGATTTCTTACAAAGTTGTCTGTCTGTTCCCAAAGGGTTTCAGAGCAACCACAAGTTTCCAGTCTTGTTTCAAGCTCTCAGAATTATAAGTGGCAGTTATTGCTTCAAACTCTTAAATATGCCTCTTAATAGCACTCAAATTTTTGCTTCTATGGTGTATAAACTTGAATTATGCACTACAACTGCAGATCATTTTCAAACTATACTTACTGGTTTGCTTTTGTCAACCATTATGTTTTTAAGTATGAACTGACAAGGTAGGATATGTAATAAATGCGTACTTAATTGATTGAACAAGTCACTTTAATGGCATATATTCATAGTATTAAATCCAGAATAAATTGATGGCAGTTTTAGATGGCGTACTGTGTTCTTGCCTGCTTCTTCTCCACTTACATAATGGGCAGTCTGAGCACTCAGAAGTGGGCTGCTCTTGGGTCTTAGCCACTTGATTAATATCTTAGCTGAAGTCACTACTCTTGCTGCAGGTAACATTTGTGTTCCTGTAAGTTTCTATTAGCTTACTTAATTCATCTTTCTAATTATTTTAAAGTAGTTGTTAACAATTTTTTTTTTTTTTAATTAGCACTTATTTCTATATGCTTAATGAAATGAGAGGAGAAATTTTGTTTGATCTAATTTCAGTAAGGTTTTTTCTTTTTTGTAATCTTGCAATTGAGCACCATGTTTCATTTCCTGCAACTTGAAGAAAACTATTAACTTTTCACTGTCTTGATGAATTTCTTCAAGATAACAATCTATTTGAAAGAAAAAGGATTGAGTAAATACTGTTAAGGAAAGCTGCCTTGTGTGGTGTATGCATAGCACTGAATTGTTGTTTTATTTGTGAATAAGACATTTGTCTGTCAGGAGGTTTATCTGCCTACTGCTCTCTTAAATTAGTGTGATTTCCAGTGCAGTTAACTGCAGAGGTAGGTCACAAACAATTCATTTTCAAGATCCTATACAGTTCACAAACATTAACTTTTTTAGTTCAAATCAGTTGTAGGCACACTAACAGAAAATGGGAATGGAAAATCTCTTCATGTAGTAGAATGCAGCTGAAGAAAGTAAACAGAAAAATTAAATGAGCAAAATTAGGGAGGAAGGATGGAATACAGAGGGGATACTGGAAAGCAGAAAAGAAAAATAAACCAAAGAGGAAAGAAGTATCATTCTATCCTATGTGGAATAAAAACAAACAAAAAAAAGCACATAAAACAGAAAACATCCGAACAATAACCTTCTCCCCAAATATAATAATCCAGAGGAATCCAGTGATTTATGAGTATTTAGGAAGGCTGAATTCCATTTCGATGTAATTTACTCTGAGCACTGATTCTCAAGAACAAATCAATTATAACTGTTTCTGTGTTTTGATTTGTTTTGAATTTTCTATTTATTTCAATTCTATTTTTCTGAACTTCTGGTGAAAGAACAGCTGCTTAAATTGCAGAATAATCTTAAGTAATCAGGCCTATGAACTGAGTATTAAACAGCCAGTCTCATTCAAAAGGCCTTGTATGTTGGTACACATTTGGGTCTGGCAGCTCAGTTTCATCTAGACACAGATCTCTACAGAATCCATGAAAATTTGCATTACATCCTTTCTTGTAAAGAAGCTACATTTGTGGTAATGAAGGATGTGGCCTTGCTGTCCAAAGTCTCCTTATTTTTTTCATCTGTTAGTGTTTTACAGTATTAGAATGGTTGGATACCCAAAGAAGTGAACAATCTAACAAACTCAGTTCTGGTGTCAGGGAAAATGTTGATTTTAGTTACTGTTGTTTAGGACAAATAATTGGAATTCTTAAGAAATGGAACCAAGAGTCTATTAATTGCATAGGAGATCTCAGAAGACAGAAGTGCTCCAAGATAAACTTCATGTAATGCTTTGCTTCTTAATTATTGGAAATGTTATTTCCTAAGCCAGTTGTAGGAATCTTTTATCTACTAGAATTACCTTTTCAGTGAAAAGTCTGTCTATTAATGCTCTGTTTTAGAAATGCCACTAGTGTTTCTGTTCACTTAGTCTTTATAAACTGTCAAAGTGTATTAATTTACAAATCAGTTTGTGCATTTGATACCGCTGTATTTTCTCACTTAAATAGACACGTGTCAAGAAATAAAAATGTGTGTTTTTAATCTTGTCATATAATTTCAAATTGACAGCTGAATGTTGTTTGTCACCATTATTTTGTAGGAAGAGGAATTTTTAAAAAGGAAACAAAATCCAAACCAAAAGTAGTAGGAAAATAAGTAGTGTAACTTGTTCAAAAATTGAATAAGACAATTTACAAAAGAGAGAATGTGGAAGCTTAGAAACAATTTGTATTTGTTGGCAGTAAAACTAACTGCAACCTGAAAATCACCTTAGTTAACATTTCACTTTTTCTCTGTGTTAACAATATTATGCTTTAATAAAATCAGCTTATTGTTAGATTTTAATTTTAAAATTATTGTTTCTCCTTGTGTCTGCACAGAAAATATTTTCTATGTGATGCAAGTTATTATTTAAATCAGAATCTAATTTGCCAGCTGCTGAGGAAAGAAGTGCTTGACTTAGTGGAAATACTTGTTTAAAAGTACAGAAGCTTAATCTAAGTTCTCTCCTAGAGAGAACTCCTAGAGTAAGATATATAATTGTCAAATGAGCTGCCATGGAGATATACCAGAGTAACAGAGAGCATGGAAAATGAGATTTAAAGTACATATATTTAAAGATGAAGAAGATTAACTTATGTTTTTCTACTTTCAAAAATATAATGATTAAAATGACATTCATTCCTTCTCATTACACTCTTGTTTCCTCAAGGAATCAAGAACAGGAATTGTTGATGCATATCAAGTAGTGGCTTTGCTTTATTTTGTGTAGTTTGGTTTTCTCTTTTGGTTCTAAGTTTGAGTAGTAGAACCAAAACTTTTCCCTTTTATTTTAATACCATGTCTTTGGTGTTCATGCTTGTGACTGCAGAGAAACTTCATGAAAGGCAAAGGAGGTTTCACTAAACAATATTTTATTATGGCATCTGTACTGAAGCTTTTCAGACAGACTCACTACCTGTCACACTGAGGCATCATTGTGGGTAAGGAAAGCATGCAGTTAACCATAAGTTGCTAATGTTATCACAGAATGGCCAGGGTTGGAAGGGATCTCAAGGATCATGAATCTCCAACCCCCCTGCCACATGCAGAGCCACCAACCTCCCCATTTAATGCTAGACCAGGCCACCCAGGGCCCCATCCAACCTGGCCTTGAACACTTCCAGGGATGGGGCGTCCACAACCTCTCTGGGCAGCCTGTTCCAGCACCTCACCACTCTCTCTGTAAAGAATTTCCTCCTAATTTCCAACCTAAATCTTCCCTCCCTCAACTTAAAACCATTTCCCCTCCTGCAGTTATCTACCCTTTCAAAGAGTTGACTCCCCTCCTGTTTGTAGGCTCCCTTTAGGTACTGAAAAGCTGCGATGAGGTCACCCCCACAGCCTTCTTTTCTCCAGGCTGAACAAGCCCAGCTCCCTCAGCCTGTCTTCATAGGGGAAGTGCTACAGTCCCCTAGTCATCTTTGTGGCCCTCCACTGGACCTCATCTCCATCAGCTCCCTGTTTTTTTTGTACTGGAGGCTCTGCACTTGGATGCAGTATTCCAGATGGGGTCTCACAAGAGCAGAGTAGAGGGGAACAATCACCACCCTGTCCCTGCTGGCCACCCCTGTTTTGATGGAGCCCAGGATAGCATTTGCCTTCCGAGCCTCAAGGGCACACTGCTGGCTCATATTAAGTTTTTCATCTATCGAGACCCCCAGGTCCTTCTCCACAGGGCTGCTCTCAAGGACCGCTCCTTCCAGTCTGTATGGATGCCTGGGATTCCTTCGGCCCAAGTGCAAAACTCTGCACTTTGGTGTGTTGAACCTCATCAGGTTCACCTGGGCCCATCCTTCAAGCCTCTCGAGGTCCCACTGAATGGCATCCCTTCCTTCAACCGTGTCGACTGCACCACTCAGCTTGGTGTCATCTGCAAACTTGCTGAGGGTGCACTTCATTCTGTCACTAATGTCACTGATAAAGATGTTAAAGAGCACCGGTCCCAAGACAGACCCCTGGGGGACGCCGCTTGTTACTGGCCTCTGCCTGGACATAGAGCCATTGATGACCACCCTCTGTTTGCAGCCTTTCAACCAGTTTCTTATCCATTGTGTGGTCCACGCATCAAATCCATATCCTTCTAATTTGGAGATAAGGATGTGGTGGGGGACCTTGTCAAAGGCCTTGCTCAAGTCCAGGTAAATGAGATCAGTCGCCTTTCCCTTGTCCACCAATGCCGTCACTCTATCATAGGCCACCAGACTGGTCAAGCATGACCTTCCTCTGGTGAAGCCGTGCTGGCTGTCATGGATCACACGCCCATTCCTCATGTGATCAAGCATGTCATCCAGGATGATCTGTTCCATGATCTTCCCAGGCACAGAGGTGAGACTCACCGGCCTGTAGTTCCCAGGGTCCTCCTTGCTCCCTTTCTTGTAAATGGAAGTGACATGACCCTTCCTCCGGTCATCCAGGACCTCACCTGACAGCCATGACTCTTCAAATATGATGGAGAGTGGCTTGACAACACCTCAGCCAGCTCCTTCAGAACCCTGGGATGCACCTTTTTAGTATACATTATTGCAGGCAGTAAGGCAGTATAAGATAGAGACAACTTTTAAATTGTAGCAGTTTTCAATCAAAGGTTTAAAAAAAAAAAAAAAAAGAGAGAGATAATAGTAATAAGGTTCTCTCTACTCCTGCATGAATCCTATGAAGGAGAGCAACTAGGATTTACATCTCCAGTAAATAGATAGCTTGAGAGTTTCTATTTTAGCTATTACATTTTAGTTATGCTATCTTTGAATCATTGACAGCAGTATTTCATTTTGTGCAGATTAAAATCCTTAATGAAGAACTAGGTTCACAAAATGCAGTTTTTTAAACTTAAAAAAAAAAAAAAAGCTCTAAAAATCTGAGTGAATGCAATAGCTTACATTTACTTTCTCATATTTTATTCCTCCTATTTATACATCTCTGCTTGTGGGCAAAGTACCTTGATATGCTCGGAGAAGAGTAACAGCTGATCTGGGCTTTTGTGGCCAGTAAAATTACTGAAGTGTGCACACTGCACACCTGTACTGGGCAAAGGTACTGCACAGTGATAAACTAAAACCCTTTAGATTAGCAAAAAAACGCGTTTTAACAATTTCATCAAAATTCACGTATGCGTGCTCTGAGCTAGGATGCTGTTCATACTGATTCTCTACAGATTAAAAACTATCAAGAACTTAGTTGGTTTAGAGATGTTTATTCTCACTATGTTCATTATATAAACATATACTGCAACTCTGGGATAGGGAGTAAAACTAATAATTGGAGCATAACTTTTTTTTTTTTCACCTTGTTCCAGGAAAACAAGATTATGCTATGTAATAGTCTGCTTCCTTTTCCCCAGAAATAAACCTGAGAACTTGCTGGGTGATTTAAGTAATATGTTTGTGCTGCAGGCCTGCAGAATAGTGAATCTGAAGCTCTATAAAACCACTGAAGCCGTCAGCTTGGCTCTGAGCACAAGAGCAGCAGGTCCACTTGCTATACTCATTCTTCTCAGGGGGAAGATGCTCTTCTGTTCCCCTAGCAAACCAATCCTAGTGCATGCCTCTGCAGGCTGGGAGAATGTGTTTTGCCTCTTTCTATGAGAGCACAAAGTATATTAATAAAGGTAGGAGACCTGAAGAAGAAAAGGCAGAACTCACAGTTGTGTGTGACAGGAAGTGCTGTAGTGGAGCAGGAAGAGAACTGAAGTATTGTGGTTTAAGGAAAGGGATTATTGATATGTTCATCATAGTGGAGTGCAGTCAAGAAGTCAGTGGCTAGCAACTACAAATCCCGTAAAATCAGGTATTGGTTCTCAGAAATAATAATATTTAAGTAGCTTCTATAGGAGACTCACTGTAACTCCTTGTGATTTTTTTTTTTTTTCTCTGTGAATATTTTCAAATTTTAAAATGAAACAAAGTGCAAACCGACAGCAGCAGGTATGCAGGCACATCATCTTACTTTCAAAACAGAATTGGCTTGGGTGTTGTTTGGGTGAAAGCATCAGGCAAATATCATTGGCAAGGTCAGCCACCTCTTAGTAATTCGGTGGGATGTCCAAGGGATGAGGTGCTGAATGCAGTAGGACATCACCGGGACACATTTGTCTCATGTGGAACAGTTTTTTTTTTTTTTGTCAATACAGTGCGTACAATTTATAAAACGTTTGTATATTAGTATTTTTATGAATGTATTCTGTCTACTTATTTCACAGAGGGAAAATCTTTTAGGTAACGAAACATCTCAGTTACAAAAAAAGTCACAATCAATACAAATCTCATGTGCACACCCATGAAGAATGTTTGGCTAGACATTGAATTTTATTTTAAGAAACAGCAAACCAACCATGTTGTATTTGGACATGAAGAAAAAATAGGGTTTTTTTACTTTCATTCAGTTACAGAAAATTGAGATTTAGTCATTAATTTTACCATCTGATTAAGATTTGCTCAATTAACATCAGCTTCCACTTCTTCAAGTGTGGAATAGCATAACTGAGAAGAGTGTATGAAAATGTTGGCACATTAGTAAAAAGTAAAAAAAAAAAAAAAAAAAAAAGGAGCAAAAACTAATTAACAGAATTTAAAAATCTGAATTATTGCATACAAAATAGATGGGAATAGGAACATTGTTGGTTTTAATCTAGACACATTTACCAATTATGTAAGAGTATGTTTTTAAACTGAAAACATTGCCTCTAGTTAGAAATGAAACTATTAAAATACGTTGTTTCTTTCAACCCTTACTGATGCTGAAATTTGTATCTTACTCAGTTTTTTACTGTAGGCATAAAGCTGATTATAATCAACTGAGCAGTTCTATAGATTGAAAAATAAAAGATACTTTTCTTGAAAAGAATAAGCTTTTATGATGTTACCGAATTAGTAAATATATTTTAATAACGTCTACAAAACACTGTTCAGGTAACTCTCCTTGTGAAATGTCTTCAGTGAAGTGGAGTGAAGAAGCAGAGCAAAGAGGCTAGCAATCAGACCTGATCTGTACATAAAGCTGTACTCCCTCATTATTCATTTACCATTTCAAAAGATTACTATTGATTACAGCTGTCTTTTCTGTATTTCTGAATTTTATTTTTTAATTTTTGCAGCTTTTAAATTATAGTTTTGTCATAATGTTTGACTATCTTTTTTTTTAAGATGCTTATTAAATGCTCTAATACATGGAGTCTAACAAAATGCAAAGAACTAATATTACTGACAGAAGGTGCTAACTCCACCAACTGATAATGAGGAATGAAACAAATAGTAACTAAAAAGGGAACATGAACCATGTTTCAGAAATATGCCTCTCTGTTTCTTCTTTCTGCTGGTGTGAGAAGGAGTGGGTCTTGTATACTTTAGTACTCAGGGCTTTAGAGGATGCAAAATTAAGGCTTTGGACCATCCATCCTTTCTAAGAGAGAAAAGACTGATCAAGTTTTCCTGAAATGAGAGATTCTTGAGCAACTCTCTGGAAGATCTGTCCACCTAAGCTGAAGCTGAAAACTATTTGAAAGTTTTGTGTAAGGGAAAAGATAAAGGAAATAAATCCTAGAACTCTTCTAAAAGCAATGGGAAACCCTTATTCCTTTCTGAATGAGTTCCAGTTTATTACTTTGTCAGATACTGGCCTGATATTTAGTGCTTGGATGAATGCCTTGATAAGATAATTCATTTTTTCCAGAAACATACTTCCTTTTTGGCTCCTGCTGTGGCTTCATGACATGACTCCCACATGAGTCCATTTTAATATAGAAAACCGTACGATAGAATTCAGATTCTGACGTGTTTGTTAAAAGATGCTCCTTTTCTGTAATAGTGTCCTCCATCAACTCCCCAGGTTGCTTCCTACCTCAGGCAACTTTCATCCAATGTAGCTTACAATTGTTACCGTACAAAGAATCAGCCAAGCAGATCTACCACTTGCTGACATCTAAGGAAAGAGATTCCATCTCTCCTCCTTCTACGAGCTGATCTCCCCCTCTGTTTTGCACTGATATTCTGCTCTCATTTACTGCAGGCTGCAGTCTGCTGATCCAGCAGGACTTCAACTGAAGCTGTTTGTTGATTTTATTATTTTTTAAAAAGCATGTCTTTACTTGGATTAGTCAACTGAGTGGTGCAAGATGTATGAGACTGGGAAAAATTGCAGAGAGAAGATCAGAGGGTGGAAATAAAGGAAAGAGTAGGAATTTTGTGATTGCATAGAGGACTTAAAAGATATTAAGACTGTCTGGTATATACAGAAGTTTCATATTAGAACCCATATTTAATCACATGCATTTATTCTAATGATAGAAGCTGATTCAGAGAGAAAGTGAGATAACAAAGAGAGGGAATGAGAAGTGAAAAAGAGAACTCTCCCCACTGATCATTTGGAAAGAACAGGTGTGGGATTCCCAGGAGAATTCTGGGGGTTTCTCCATTGCAGTGGTTGGCAATGAATAAGAAGTTTTTAAAACTTATTTTCCTGTTCTGCTATACACTTGTTATCAGGACCTGCTCTAAACCTCCCATTGGTTGCTTATGGTACTAGTAGGATTGGTTGGGATATGTGAATTAGGTTGCAGTGATGTATATTTTTTGCTTGTTAAGTATGTATGTACATATATTTCTGGTTAACATGTAAGTCACCCTGAAAGTAATGCCTCCTATTTATTTTCATGGAAAATACAACAGATATGAAGAGAACAATAACAGTATGTGATAGAACAATTTCTCAGCTAGATAAACACTATATTTCAACATAGTGACCACCATTGCCTATGTATTTTGGATAGTGATGAATAAGAGCTGTGCTTTTAAAAATCTTCATGACCATTCAAAAAATGGCTTGTATTTCATATCACTGTCACTACTGTTGAAAAGCACCACCCGCCACCTCACTGTGCTCACATCCACTGTTTAGTCTTGATATATATTATATATATATTGTGTATCTATATATATATAACTTTAATTAATGTCAGTGGGTGCCATATTTTCCACATGGATGAATTCAGTGACAGACCTTTGATTCATGTACACTTACATGTCAGATGCCATTTTGTCAGACTGCCCCTCTGCTACCATATGTCACACAGCAACAAAATGTAACAGAATATTGGTGGGAAGTTTCAGTATCTGCTGCCGTACCACTAACACCCAACACTGACATCTTTGGCCATCATGATAAAATAGGAGGCATTTCTTTCAGAGCTGCTCTCTACTGCGTACTTAATTTCTACTTTGTTGTGTATAGTCCTTGTGGTTTTTAATAGAGAGAACCAAGAGTGAGATAAGGAAGGAACGTCTTGAAGTCAGTCTTAAACCGGTGGTAGGTGCTTCCCATCTCTATCAGAGCTTGCAGATGCAAGAATGTGAAAACAACAGTATAAGAAAGAGCAAGAGCATATCAACTATAAAGGAAAAATAATGCAACAGACATTCTGAAAACTGCCTCTGCAGTGCAGGTTAAGTCTTACGGGGTTTCAAGTAGTAGTCTCATAGCATTGACGTGCAGAGTCAAACTCTATAACCACAAAGTATTTATAAAGCAGGTATGGTTTATTCAGTGCTGCGCAGACTCTGGGTGCAGGGGGGATAGATCCGCCTAACTTGCACACTGTCTGGAAAAATCGTGCTACAGATATAGACTGAATTAATACATAATCAATAGTTTCCCCGGAATTTGGATACATATTCATTACACCCCCAAGAGTTCATTAGCATGCAGACCCTCCCCTCTTGCGTGTGTGTAGTGGGTCATGGGATGAAGATTTGTCATCTTCCTCGAGAAGGCTTCTGACCTTTTCGCTGTAAACTGCTGACCTTTCGGGGGGGCATCCCCCCAAAGTGGTTTATTCTTGCCCTGTCATCTAATCACCTCCCTGCCAAATGCCCTCGGGCTGTTCTCAAACCCTTATCTTTATGGCCTTCATCCCCCTCACTATCCCAGACACAGTGTCTGCCATCCCTTATTTTCTAACATGCTCTACATTCTTGCTTCTATAAACTATCTGTAAATATCCCCCTTCACCCCCCTTATTCTCAGTCACTGTGAAGCCTTCTTGCCTTTTTACTTTAACTTATGGGGCCTTTCTCACCTTTCAGCATTACTAAGAGACTGTGATACCTAATGTGCTGCACAATATTTATTACAACAATATTTTCAACAAAGAACCCATATTGTGGGTGGAGAGTATTTTTTTTAATGGGCCAAATTTCACAGTTATTTTTACCTAACAACTCTAGATTTTGTGAAGTTTTCATCTAAGACTGTCAGAGTTATTATTTCTATAGTAACTTAAGAAAGTTGCTTTATACTATTATGCACGATATCTATAAAAACCCTATTTTTGAATATTTACACATATGAGAAAATCTGAAATTAAGTGATTTTCCTATATTGCAGCATAATCCAGGAGAGGTCTGACTCCCATTTCATTCTGATTTTATGGAGTATTTACTGATATTAATCAGTTGCTGTTCCTTTTAAGAGTGTTTGGTCTAGTTTAAACATGAATGAATGAAGTCTCCATAAGTTTTTGATATGATAGATGAAGGTGCTGCTTCTTATAAATCCCTTGGAAAAATCACTTCTCACAATTCCTGCGGATGGCTCCTAACCCAATACAGAGATTTCCTTGGCTAAATGGGAGTTTAACACCATTTTGGTAAAATCATAAAATCACGTAATTGTAGAATGGCTTGGGTTAGAAAGGACCTCAGGGATCACATATTTCTAATCTCCAAGCTATGGGCAGGGTTGCCACTTGCCAGATCAGACTGCCCAGCGACCCATCCAGCCTGGCCCTGAACATGGCCAAGGATGGGGGCATCCACAACTTCTCTGAACAGCCTATTCTGGCACCTCTTCACCCTCTCAGTGAAAAACATCATCCTGACATCTAATGTAAATCTTGCCTCCTTCAGTTTAAAACAATTTAAGGTGATATTGTGGCCACCAATGTTATAGGAGTTTGAGAAACACATGAAGCATTTCTGCTGATGTCTAGGATGCTGCTAGTTAAATTGTCCAACCAATTTAATATCTCTATAAATTTTTACATTCAAAGCAATATCTAGAACAGTAGAGAACTTTCAATTTTTCTACAGACAGTTTTGACATTCTCTAAATATACTTTCTTTCTCACATAGTATTGTAATCCGTAACGAGTATCTGCTGGCATTTGATTAAGGCATTCTCAATTTGCTTTAGTCTGGGCTTTGGCAAGACAAGCCAAGACGTCCACCTACTTCCCATAGTAGTCATGGCATTTGATTGCAGTATCTTTACATTTAATTCCTGTCAACTTAAAGAAGTATTGATACTGTCTTGCAAGTACAGTGGCAACTGTTGGTTTTTTTGTTTGTTTGTTTGTTTGTTTGTTTTTAATGTAAAGCATTTTGGTTGAGCAAGATTGTATTTTATATGTCTTGACCAAGAGAATTGACAGAAAAATTACTTGGTTACCTATCATCACTGATTAGCTGCAGAACACTTGATAGATAATATTTTTCTAGGATGTAGAAGGCTTAGATTTTGGATCAATTACTGAAAACTTGTCTAGTGTTTTCAGCGAGTTTTCCTGATGCAAGTAATTGTAACCTCAAGCAGCTTTTGGGGGCTGGAGAAAAGAATGGAAAATTAGTTTTGTTTCATCAGAAAATGAAAATAGCACTAATTATAGAAATGCCAAAGATTCATCTGTGTTACCTATACTCTTTTTGGTTTGTTTGTTTAAAAAATGTTATTTTTTTTTTTTTTAAGGCTAACATAAATAGGCCTAGTTTTATGTAGAAATTATTAAACTTAAGGCTCTTCAAGACATTGTGCTGCTTCTTGTCTGAACTGTTTAAGTTCTGATGTTGAATTCAATATAATTTTTAACAGCAGTTTTTTTCCAGTGCCTGATTTAATTTTACTAATACAATAAATATTGCATATTATTTTGTTTTTCTCGTAAGGTAACAAAAATCTGATGTTTGTACTGCTTGTTATGGCTTCATGGTTTTTGATATCAGCATTCTGCATCATAACAATATGTAGTGTACTTGGTGTTAAAGAGTTAATGCCCAAGTTCCATGGATCATGGATAGTTCTGGGTACCTGGTTCTCAGAAGAGAAGAACAACTACATACTACATACTCCAGAGGACTTGTTCTGTTTCCATTTTCTGTTCAGAGGGAAAGATAAAACTGTTTGCATATCATGAGATGTGCCCTCTTTTTTTCTTCTGTTCTTCCCTGGTAGACATCTCACCTCAGCATTAGAGTACGGTCTTTGGTTTCTCAGACATTCTCTCTCATTTTATTTATTAACTTCAATTCTAATTATACTGTATTATCAGAATACAAGATAATACATTATATCTTATTTTCTCATCAAATTGTTGCTGCAGTTTTGTTCTTAGGCCCATGTCCTTACCCTTTTCCCTTTTCTGGGCATGGGTCCATGGGTACCCCCACCCCACAAGCCACGGAACCAGGCTGAACCAGCCTGTAAAACACTGAAAACTACCTATTTATATCTGTATTACTCACTGCAAGTAAATCGCAGATGTTTGGACTTCACTAACTGTACTCCTTCTCTACCTAAAATCTGTACCAATGATGGTCCAACTTATGACCATTTTATGCCAATATTCTCCTCAAGCCTTTCAGGTTTCCTAGACAGCTTCTTTGCTTATTAGAACCTCTCAAATCAGTAGGCCTAAGCTCAGCTTAATTTATAACAATTTTTAACTGAGAGGTATCTTCATAATAAGTAATTGCTTATATCTACTTCAAGCATGTACTTTACTTTTCCTTTAAGTCTACTCTGCTTGTTTATTCAAAAATTTTTTTTCTTCAGTTTTCAGATTTTTTTCCCTCTGCATTTTTTTTATGGAGATCATTCTCATTTGGGAAACCCATGACAAAGTGATCTGGTTTCCTTTTAAGGTGATAACTTAATTGTATCTCCAACTGTAAGTTTACAACATTCCCTTCCAGTGCAAAAAAAAAAAAAAAAAAAAAAAAAAAGTTTTTCTCTCAGGCTTTGGTCAAGAATACATCATTATTGAGTCCTATTTTGAGCTTATTGGAAATATTTTGATTTAGGAGGAAACCACATTTAATAAAGTGTATCATTCTTCCTTACAGTCAGTAACTCAATATAAAATTCTGGCTTTTCTGGAAAAGACATTCTCTGGACAGTGTTCATCAGTTTCTGAACCATCTCATGACATAACTTGTATGAATTTGCCAGAAGAAGATTCTTGGAACTTACTTCATTTTTCACAGCATCATTTTTGATTAGCATTGCTTCTCTAAGAATACTGACTGCAGAAATTCTTGCAGTTTACAGAAAACTCATTTCACTGAACAGAAACATAGGAGTTTGCTTTTTCATTTCTTTAAAATTAACTCAAGGTTTTCCTTTAATTTTAGGGAATAAAAAAGGAGTTTATGAACTGTATATAGGCTCACTTTTATTCATGGAGCCCTGGTGCTGCATTGGTTTCTTAATAGTAGTATAATGATTATAGAGAAAATTCAGTACAGCAGAATTAACCACAAGCTAGCATGAAATTGTTATGAGAGTTGTAGGGAATTGTTAAAGTGATCATGAACACACCAAAACTTGCATAACCCAACATGCATGAAAAGGTAGTTCAAATTTGCTTTGAATAACAACTTCAGTTTAGAACATAAATTTATTCATGCTGCTTATTCAGAAAGTATAACAATAACACATATAGCAAGTGATATTTGAACACCCTTCATTTTTGACAAGAAAAAGATATTGTAGCAGGAGCAGGGAGGTAATCGTCCCCCTGTACTCAGCACTGGTGAGGCCACAACTTGAGTACTGTGTTCAGTTTTGGGCCCCTCACTACCAGAAAGACATTGAGGCCCTGGAACGAGTCCAGAGAAGGGCAACGAAACTAGTGAGGGGTCTGGAGCACAAGTCTTATGAGGAGCAGCTGAGGGAGCTGGGATTGCTTAGTCTGGAGAAGAGGAGGCTCAGGGGAGACCTCATTGCACTTTACAACTTCCTGAAGGGAGATTGTGATGAAAAAGGGTCTGGCCTCTTCTCCCAGGCAAATAGTAGGACCCAAGGAAATGACCGCAAGTTGTACCAGAGGAGGTTTAGGTTGGACATTAGGAGAAACTTTTTCTCTCAGAGGGTGGTCAGGCACTGGAATGGCTGCCCAGAGAGGTGGTGGAGTCGCTGTCCCTGGCAGTGTTCAAGAGGTGCCTGGATGAGGAGCTACAAGATATGGTTTAGTAGCTTGTGGTACTAATAGGAATGGGAAGGTGGTTGGATTAGATGATCTTGCAGGTCATTTCCAACCTTGTGATTCTATGATAACAGAGATGAGATGACAGAAAGACCAGCACGATAGAAAGGTGCAGGGAAGCTTCACTAAGGAGGGATCTCCAGGAAGTGAGGTCCTCCCCTAGAGGCAGTCAGCACATAAATGAGGTCTAAGAGATGTGGAGCCAGGCTCTACCCCTTCTGGTCGCACACGTGAATTATCTTTACCAGAGATCCCAAGGCTGGCAGAGTCCTTTCCCCAGGTGCTCAATCAGTGGTTCAGGCCAAGACTCAACAGTTCCCATACATATATGGATACTGTTATTTGGGTATTCTCTATGTGGAAATGAAAATCATGTAAGAACTGTGTATTGTATATGCAAGGCCAGATAGATGCATGTGGTGGATAGAAACAATCACCACGCATCAATGAATATCAATGGGTGTAATATATTTTTCACATGGAGGAATTCAATGACAGACCTTTGCTTCATGTGCACTTGATGTCAGACACTGTTCTGTCAGACTGCCCCTCTGCTGCCATTTTTCACACAGTTACAAAATGTTGGGAAGATTCAACCTCTACTGCTTTATCATCCACCACTGAAATAATGAGCTAGCATAATAAAATAGAAATATTACTTTCAGAGCAGCTCTTGTAAAATTGCATAATGCAGGCTCTTGCTCATCACTGGTGAAAATGCATGTCTAATACACGTGACTAGGTTAAAAAAAATTGTTTTTTGTAGCTGAGAATGTGCTCTATCAAAT
The DNA here is from genome assembly GCA_037305975.1 of Chrysolophus pictus. Classification (NCBI taxonomy): domain Eukaryota; kingdom Metazoa; phylum Chordata; class Aves; order Galliformes; family Phasianidae; genus Chrysolophus; species Chrysolophus pictus. The sequence continues at coordinate 35,217,148 of JAYKPI010000006.1, forward strand.
AGTGTTATTGTTCTCTTTGTATCTGATGTAGTTTCCATGGAAATAAGTACGAGACATTACTTTCAGAGTGACCTATGAAAATTCATTGAAGTGTGTGTATATATATATATATATATATATATCTGTATTTACTATTTTCTTCTTGTACAGTGAAAATTGTGAAATTTTCCAGAATAAACACCTTTATTTCATTTTGATTCACCTAGATCCAGACAAATCTTAACCTCACAGTAGCGACCCAATTAACTTTGCTGAGATTTTCATGAGGGATTTCAAAAATTGGAAATGTATCAGTTTTGATCTCAGTCATATTCAAAGTATAGTAGTTTGTAAACCTGCTTGAACTCTAATTAAACTCATTTGTATCTAAATGTGCTGACATAAAAATAAATGCTTTCATATCCTATTTTATTCACTCAGGAATATTTAACAACAGTTAATGGGATCATGCTCCGTTTAGTAGCAGTTTGATTCTGAAATGAGAGTTCTACTGTTAAGTTCCCTGGGGAGTAACTATGGAATCAAACCAATATGTAATAACTCCTTTCATCTGGAATAACAGTGTACTTTTTCCAATTCTGTAGTGTCTATGTTAGCCTCTGGTTTGTGAATGTAACTTTCTTCATTGCTAGCGAATTTCTTTTGTTATTTTTCCTTTATGTTTCATAAATAATGTAATATGTAAAATTAGAATGGTAGTTGGTTGTGCTTGGTTGCACAAGTAGTCAGATAGATGTTATCTTCACTCCAAGAGAGGATGACATGCAGAAACCATCTGGAGTTTGATGGAAAAGAACAGTTACAGGAACAGGGAAAGCACAACAATGAGATTCACAGCAGACATAGCTATGCTATTAAAGCAGAAAACCTTTTTGTCTTTTTTTTCTAAGTAAGATGACAGTAAGATTTATCAAGGGAGAGATGAGTTTAAATGTAACACGGTGTCATTACAAACAGTCACATAAATTGTGTGCTTTAATTATGAGCAGAGAATTGCATAATAACTTTTTCCTTTAATTATCTCAATTCTAGAACACTATCATGGGATTTTTAACAAACCTGTCCCTCTGGTTTGTATAGCACATGATAAAAAATTGGCCTGTTTCTTAGGTTACAATTTTTGAGCATCTGAATATAGTCATTGAAACAGGGCAACTCTGTGCTGCATATGATTGAAAGTGAAGCTAACACAGTTCTGGTTCAGCTTGTTTAATTGTCCTTGAATTTATGCTGTGTATCTGGCAGAGATTTCTGGGAACCATATGAGTCTTCCGTTGATCAATGTCCTATCTGCTTCAGTCTGTCCTACTTCCAAAGACAATACGTGCATGCAAGTTCCTAATATTCATTCTCCTTTCAAACTGTCATGTGAAAAAGTCATTTCATCTTTATAGAAAATTAATGTAAATGAATTGTAGCTGAAACAAATCTGTTTTTAAATTGTTCTGAGTACTTGTGGAACATCTCTATGGGATTCATCCATCTCTGCAGTCTTTCTGGTAAAGGAAAACTTTAGTTAATTTGTAGTGTCTAAGCAGATTGTCCTTCTTTAAAAGCAGTCTTTATATGTCATACACAGACTTGAATCTGCAACCAAATATTTTTATCTGAAGCTAATATGTAAGTGTTTTGAATAATTTTAACTACTTTGCACAAATATAAAGCACTTGACAACATTTGAGTTTATGAGCGCCACTTGTGGTTTTATCAGTCTATTCTGAAAGGGTCCATAAGACTCACAATAACATTTTTTCTGGAGAGGTAATTTTGATATTTACTTATCTAAAGAAAAATAATTAGGAAGTCCTTATGCTAGTATAATACTGTCACTTGATCATCAAATCCAACCAAGTTAAATAACTTAATACTCATTACATTATGATAATTCTAATAAAGAACAGCATGGAATTGAATTTCTTGTTATTATTAGAGAAGTGTTGCAAGCTACATATGAATATATATGAAAACAGGACAACTGCTATGTTTGTATCACTCACTGCAGCTGTTTTACTGTTCAAAGATAAGCAAAAGTGCTGGCTTCTAGTCTATACATTTCTGATAAATTCCAGTCTAAATAAAATTTCATTCTTCCTACTCTGAAATTTAAGATCTAGCCATCACTGCAGAACACTGAAATAAATGCTTTGTTTTTTATTTGTGTGAAACTGAAGCCTGATTGATACATATTTTACCCTTGATTCTTGAGTGTTTTTGGTGTTTTTTTTTCAATGTGTTATGGTGCCTTATGTGCATTATTCATTATCAATAGCAAGTGATATTAAAGACTCCAATTATGAAAAGCAAACAAATTACATACAAGAACATTTTAAGGTAAGTATGAGAAATTTTAGTTTCCGTATTAAACAAATGATAATAGTTTCTTAAAAATATTACTTAAGAATTCAGTGAAATAATGACGACTATTGGACAAAAACACGTTGCTTGATTGTTAAATATGATAAGGAATTACTTCAATAAATGATTTAAATATTTCTTTCAGTTTACTAGTTTATTAGTCAGACATCATTAGTTACCAAATATTAACTTCAACCTCAAAAAAGGAAACAGAACAGGAAATTATCTGTTTGTGTTTTCCTAAAACTAATTATTTTCTGTTATCTGTTATCAAAATGTGGAACAAGATTAGTCTTCCAAGCCTTACCAGATACCTGCTGCGTTTATTGGAAATATTGTTTCTTATTCTAGCCAGCATTGGTCTTTAAAAAGTAAATTGTTTTCTGTTAGCATAGTTAAACTAGCCAAAACTTTTCTAGGTTTTCTAGATGTAGAAGGCAGAAGTTTGGCCATCTTAAGTTTTTCATAAAATAATATACTTCATAATGATATTCAAACACTTTTACACCCACAGAGCATCATTTCTACCCTTTCTGTCCTTTCAGTGTTCCATATTATGTTTCTTGTATTTCAAAATTTAAATGATGATAGCAATTAAAAAACTAAACAAAACAAACAAAAAACCAGCAACCCTTTGCGTTACATAAATACATTTTAGACAATAAGAAATTGAGGAGTAAATTAATTTAGCTGCAAATGCACTTGGGATGTAGAATCTGCAGGTCTTACACTGTAACACTATCATTAAATTGCAGTGCAAGCATATGATTTTATTTATTTTGGCAGTGTGGGGATTTAGTTTTGTGTTGATGGGGGAAGCAGTATGTCAGTGCGTGACTGGTAATGATACCTCCTCCCTAGTTAGGTAAATAAAAATGACAGGTAAAGTCAAGTACTGCACTGAACTAGAATGTGCTTTTAAAATATATATTTGGTAAAGGAGCAACATCTATTTTATTTTAGCAATCATTTATTGAAAGACTTTAATTAGATTTGAGCAAAAAGTGAGTAACAGGCATTGTGTAATGAGCAAATAAATCACTTCATAAACTTAAGTATTGTCTTAAAAACACTGAACAACATCAGCCTTAGTATTTAATTCCCTCAGGAATTAAACAGTAACAAAGCTGAATGTGATGGAGTTTCATGGATGTAGAACACTTGTTCTGCAAGTCTGAAAAAGATTAATTTTTGTGCCATTTTATTTATGCATCCTGTATGTTCCCTCCCCATTCATGAATAATATATCCCTACATTGAAATTAGGCATAGCAATCTGATTTTTTTCATTAAAATAGACCTTTTTTTTTTTTTTTCCTGTTCAAATTTATTCATATTTATCAATTTACACTTAGTTAGTTACTAGTATTTCCCCTTAATACACGTGCAAACCCATATGCATATAATTTGAAAATATGAGCAATATCTAGGGGACTAGGCTGTTCATGGTAGCAAGCTCTAAGGTAAATATTCCTGAATAAACAGTAGACAAAAAATATTCTTTCCGTCTTCATTGTGAAGTGTAGACAGATTCCTTCTTTCTTTTTTTTTTAAGAATTTATCTAGAAAATGGCTCTGTGCTAATTGAAAAATAATGTACAATGCTACAGCTTTAGATGTAAGTTGAGGAAGAGGGTTTATGGCACAACAAAGACACTTCCACAAGGTATGGAAATGAATCATCGTTCTGCAAAATTTTTATAAAGATTTGAGCTGAAATTAGAAATTCATTTTTTGGTGATTGATATCCATGTCAAAATATCATTTTTTGAATTTATAGTAAGTTAGTTGCATTTTAAAAGCCCTTGAACAGTATAAAATGCATTAAGGTTTGACAGAGCTGTGACTCCCTTGTGCCATATGAGAAAAGAATAATGAACCTCTGGGAAGATGGGGCTTTTGAATAAAATCTTTCCCCTTCCCCCTCAAAAAAAGTCTAAACAAAAGTCTAAAAATATTTCATGTAGCCCCATAACATATCTTGCCTTAATCTTAAGGATTCCCTTGCAAAATTACATGAAAGAAATTAATATGAATGTTGCTAAAAGACATTTTTAACATATTTAGCTTTTTTAAAGTTAATCTACCTGTATCTGCTCAGCCTGGAGAAGAATCGGAGTGGAAGCATAATGTAGCACCTTTGAAACTTCATCATCATTCTGCTCAAGTATTGTTTGGATGTGCTAATACCCATCTTGGTGTTAATTATAAATTGTTGCTTAAGGATCAAGTGAGGCTGATGGTACATGAGAAAACATCACGTTTGCAGACAGATGGGACTTTTTTAATATGTACATCCATTTGTGTCTTCCTACAAAGCTGAAGAGGTATTATGTCAAAAGACACTGAATTCAGACTGTAATTCATGTTTTACTTTTATATTCTTCTACAGATAGTAACTTCATCCTTGCAAATGCTCAGGTGGCTAAGGGATTCCCTATTGTTTACTGCTCAGATGGCTTTTGTGATCTTGCTGGATTTGCACGAACTGAAGTCATGCAGAAGAGCTGCAGCTGTAAATTTTTACTTGGTGCTGAAACAAACGAGCAGATTATCCTTCAGATTGAGAAATCCTTGGAAGAAAAGGTAGAATTCAAAGGAGAGATCATGTTCTATAAAAAGAATGGTAAGTTTTTCTTTCCTGTCTCAAAAAATGAAACTTGGCACTAACCTGTATAAATATATAATACACATTTCTATTTAGATATTTTGTATGTCTGTAATCAGGCCTACGGGAACAGATTTGAGTGCATTTGGGTACACGTGTCATTATATTACTAATATTACTGATTTTATGTACCAGTATATCAACTGATGTGTCAACTCTCTGACAAGTAATTAAGATGTGCAGAAGAATAAATTCAGGGCCCTGTAGTGTATTGTGAGACGTTGCATATCAGCGCTTAGTATGACACTGTGTTTTCTTACACTGAAATCCTGATACCTTACTGCTGAAACCCTAATTCAAAAATTAACATTCACCACAATATAGGCAGTGAGTATGTAAATATTTCAGTCCAGTAAGTAAAATGCTCAGAATTTTGATCCAAATGATGAATACAGTAACAACTTTTATAAAAAACAGGTAAGTACTATATGTAGAGTTGTATTTATGTACGTATTACCATAAAATATTCTGAGCCTTGAGCAACTCCACAGGCTTCAGTAAATTTTGAGATGCAGTGCCAAATCTTGCACTTCTATAATAGGGCATTTATTCGAATGCTTTGCATAGAAATGGACGGAGTGAGCCTTGGAAGAAAGCACCTCATGGTGTACACTCATTAGCTTGCTTCATCATAATTTCTTTCAATGTACCTATTCTGTAAGTGTTGAAAGTGTCATTATTCATACAATCTTTGAACTGTGCTGCTGGCCACAGATGACTTTAAGTGTGAGATACTGATAGGATTGTAACCACCCCAATGGTGTGGGAGTTTTCTTGTGTACTTGATGATCCACAGGCTTAATAGATCCACTGGTCCTCACTGAGTATCACCTTATGTTCTATTATGAGGCTAGAATTTCTAGAGATATGTTTAGGCCTTGTATTTTTCTCTTAGATCCTATTTATGTCTTTGCTGATGATACATTACCCCCTCAAATGTTATTATTATAATATTACATACTTTTAACAGTTCTTTTCTAAAAGTAATATGTATATAATATCAAGAAAGTAGGCAGTGATTTTGAGTGTTAGGAGAAAGCAGCCTCTTACCCTGACTAATACAAAAGATGTAATTGTTGCTTAGTTGATTTGTGTTCATGTCCACTATTTTTTACAGTGTGAAAGTTATTTTGAAGATGCTTTTGTTGTTTTTTGTTTGTTTTGTTCAATAGAGCAAGAGACTCATAGCTCCTAGAACTCACTAGCTTATGTTTTTCAGGAAGATTATTATAATAAATAGTTTCTAATCTGTACGTCATGTCTGAACTTAAGAAAAAAAGATCTAATTCCAGAGACATAAGGGCGGCTCTTGTTTTGCAATGATGGCTGGGCACATTGAGAAGATATTTCAATGAATGTACACAAAAGAAGCATAGCTAACGTATTCATTTCACTGGCTTGTTTCTGCAGGAAAATTGTGATTCCTTTGCACTGGAAGAGATGCTTGAAACTTTTAGTAGGTATAATTAATACAGGTACAAAGTAATTTCAGGTCAATTTGCTTAGCAGTTAAGCTTCTGAAACATAGATAAATAGGATAAAAGAAATCCCACATTTCATTCTAGTTGTATCCTTGTGTGTAATTTGTCTGGAAGCCATTCTGAGACTTATTCTGATTATGAATAAATTTCCCTGAGTTCCTATTTTTGTTTTTTTTCTCATGAATTTCTATGCTATTGGAAGCAGAAATTAGTAGGTATTAAAATAACGTGAGACTATTCTTGAATAAAAGCAAAATATATCTCAAAAATATTCCTTTATTTTTCAACAGAGCTTCATAGTGCAGACATTGAATTTGGTAAATCATACATTCCAGCTGAATGATTTGAGAGTTGTTTTTCACAATAGAAATTGAAACTCTGGAGCAGTCAGATTTATTTGATATTGATAGGGAGAAAAAAAAATAATAGTTACATACATGTCTGTTAACAATATTTTAAGACATAAGTACTTTGAGACTAAAGGCCCCACAGTGAATGAATATTCTTTAGTCTTACCATATGCTGAAAATAATTTTTAAAGGGGTTAGTGCCCAGTGTAATACCAAGAACAAATATCAATGCGAGGCAAGAAAACAGTAACGTCTGATTGCCATAGGGTAACGTATCAGTGTTCTGTTACGACTTTAGGGGGTATCACTGTGAAGCTAGGTGTCTGACTTTAGTCCACTGTTCAGATACAACCCTACACTACAGGCTTAGCTACAAGATCAAATAAATACTGTCAGGGATAACAACAGATTTGGAGACGATTCTGAGCTCGCTGAATTGACTGAAACATCCCTGAATGGATGCCTTTTAAACTTAATTATGAGCACAATATGAGGATAAGAAAGTATTATGAGAGAATAGCGTGTATGTACAAAAGAGGTTATTCCTGTTTCCCTTCTGGGTTTGATCTAATATGTAGACACTAGAACTTTGTAAATAAAAACATCTTTTAAGTGTGCATATCACTGTGTGGGAAAGAAATGAAAATTTTCAAAGTTGAATATGTGTTGATTGTTTTTTAATAATCACACTTTTCAACATTTTCAGTTTGATTTCAACTCAATTTAAAACTGATTTAGTTTTTATCATTAAATTAAGTTGTTCATTCTAAACAAGTAGTGACTCAAGTTTGGGATTTAAAGATCTAACTAGTTTTCAACTTAATTTAATAAGTTTAAGTATAGAGTTTTTAACAGTTACTTGTCTCTAGGAACTGCAATAGCACTTCTGCTCAGAATTTGTTAGGAAAATGAGTGCTTGTACCTATAGTAACTCTAGCATTCCACATGTAGTTTCATAAGAGTTCCAGACTGTGGTGAGCAAAACTAGCATGCAAGAAGTTGGGTAGGAAGTTGAGTAAGGTGGGGGAAGAAATATAACTTTTTATGGTCTTGATCATTTGGTTTGGGATTATAACAGGAAGGCGATCTTTACTCATTGTACTCTCACCTATCTAGAAAACAGTCCTCCTTGAACTGTGACTTTTCTCTGTGTGTTCTTCTTTTCTCATTCTGGCAAATCTTCATAATGGCATAAAATGGCTGTGCCTTCCTATCCTGACCAGTTTCTGCCTGTTAGAACAGAGCAGTGTTAGAACTCTTGACAATAGCTTCAGACAGAGATGTCTTTTGGAAATCCCACTCAACACATAACTTTCATTATAGTTTTAAAATATATTCCAGTTTTTTATTCAGTTTCTAATTTTTACATTTTAGTTACAGTGCTTTCAGCTATGAACAAGAAAAGTAACAATTAAAGGCAAGAAATTCTGATTGTTGCCTTCTTCTGAAAGTTTTAAATGATATATATTTGGAGTCTTTTTTTAATATAATTATCTCTTATTATTTCTACACTTTCTTCAAAACATCTGTAACAAATTGAGTTGTCAATTATGACAACAGAAATGTGAAATAACTTCTTTAAATTCCAGTAACTTGTGAGAGAAGATCTCGCTCCATGCATCTCCATTCTAGAATAATCTGAGAGCAGATGGACACTTCACTAAAGAACTACATTTAAACAATCCCTTCTTTTTCTCCCTGTCAGACTACTGAAAAATTTATCAACAGCAAGTACATATACTTAAATAAGGTCTTCATGATTCCCCAAACTGAAGTACGAACAAGAAGCAGATTGGATTCTTTCAATTTCTGTTACAGCCTAAGAGGATGCTACAACAAGCCTTATAATCACTGGCTTAGTCCAGTTTAAGCTATCCTTCTTCAGCTGCTGAGAAGGTCATATCTTGGTTTCATTTCAACCCATCAATCTAATTTCCTACCTCAGAATCAGTCTATAGCCTTTTAAAAGGTGTCTGTTCTTACACTCTCTTGTGATTCTTGTAGTGATCCTACAACCTTTCATAGAAAAGAAATTTAGTCCTGTGAATATGTAATTTGTGTGAAGCACTATGTAATCAGCAATGTCTGCTTTTGATTTATGGACTTCTGAGAGGCTGCAGTGTGGTGTCCATTGTGTCTGTGCCCTGTTAGCCAGCAACAGGGCTGGCGTTTCTGGATTACTAAAAATCCCTGCTGTAATAGGAATGGAGCAAGTAGGTGTTGCTGGAATCACCATTACAAGTTGCCTTAGGACCTGACAGCATGATGAGCTGCCTTTATCACAGAGACTTATGGAACATGGTGTTGTCTCCTACCTGTAAACTCATTTAAGCACTTTCTGAGATATGTCAGGCTTTGTAGCTTCTGTCTTCTAAGGGTTTGGTAAATCAGTCATAAAATCAAAAAGATGCAAAATTATTCTCAATTATTTAATTCCAAGACTCAGTGCAATTAAACCAGGATATTTTGTATTTTCTTATTAGTATTTCAAAAATTCTGTGCTCTTGTCTAAAAGAGAGCTTTGAACCAAAATATTATTTCAGATGAGTGGAATAGAAGTGTAGAAAGAGCAAAAGCTTCACTGAGTTACTGGATACCATTGGGCAAAAGGTTGTTTGAAGTCAAGGGAGTAACAGTGTTCTCAGATGAGCAGCAATCAGATTCACAGGCAAATGAAATAAGCCTTAATACAAGACATATAGCCTCTGCTATGAGTATACTTGAATAAGATGGTTATAGGAGGTCAAAGACTCCATACAGTAACTGTGTTTGTTATGTGATCTACGTAAAGCAAATAAAGATTTTCTGGGGGTAGTTTGAGCATAATTTTATTTAAAGATAAAGAAAATGAATAAATTTTAAAGAAATTTAAGGAAAATGAGTTTTCCTGGAAATTATTTTTTTTTTAAAATACTTTTATTTTGTACTATCTTTTGTATTATCTAAAATATAATACAAAGTACAGGACAGGTAGGGGAAAAGTATTGTGCTCTTTGCAGAAATTGTATCCTTTTTTTCATCAAGAAGTTTAAAGATCTAAATTTAATTATTGTCTGAAAATAACCTGTTTTCAGACAGAATACTTTATCACTCTGAAGCATAGGAGTTGAACACTATATTTTTAATATGAACTAACTTTCTGCTTTAGTGGTCTCTTGAATTGCTTTTGGGAAGCATAAAGCCTGGCAGATAGAGAAGATGCATTTATTAGACATCTTTGGTTGAAGAAAATTAAAACTTTCTGTGTAGAAACATCAATTTTCTACTGATGTCTTGTTGTTAATGTACAGGAAGTCCCTTGACAAGTTGTTTGCAAGAGAGTTCCTAGTTAAGTGACCTCAGCACTGCACTACTTTAGAATGTGGCCTAAAACTAAGCAAGTTGAAATCTTTTGTAGTTGATTTGCTTACATTATCTAAAATATAATACAAAGTACAGGACAGGTGAGGGAAAATGAAAAAAGCAAGCAACACTGAGTAATGAATCTGATTGTAGTATCTAACAGCAATTACATGAGCCTTAATCAATAGCTTGTACCTTTATATAAGCATCTTTTTTCTTTTTTTTTTCTTTCTCCTTTCCATGTAGGTCAATAATAAGGTGGTAGGAAATATCAGTGATTTTAGGGAAGCCTTTCTTTTAAAAAGAAGTGTACTTGTGCATAGAAACCACATACTTATTTTCCTCTGTTTTCAAAGAACAGAATTTTAGCTCCTTTTTTCTGCTAACATTTCATACACCCTTGAAGTATGTGGACTTTACAGAGAATTTCAGCTTTGCTGTTAGAGCAGCAGAAGGGGAGGATGAGGCAGGTGTCAGTACTCTGGAACACACTGCAGAGAATTGGGTGGCACCATCATTGAAAGTCTGTGAGGAGACAAAACCAAAGAATGAGCTTCAGTTAGAAGGAAAAAAAAGAGGAGGGTGGGGCAGTAAAATCCCACGTGTTATCTGGAACATCTGAGACGTTTTGCTGTAATTTAAAGAGACTTCAACAAAACCGCTGCTGTTTACTAACTGACAGTGCTGAGACTTTGTTCAGGGGCACTTGTCATGACATTGGCTAATAGCTTTTCTTCAATAGCAGTATGATTTATTAAAAGCATACTTATGCTCCAAGAAAAGATTTGTTCTCCCAGAAGCATGTTGGTAAGTAAATAAATCTATGCAAGAGTTTCCTGCTGCTTATTGCATTGTTACAAAGTGATAGGCCTCTTATTGCTTACAGATGCTTACAGATTAGTGTTTCCACACAGGCACTCTGGGCTTCCAGATCTGAATGGTTATGCTGTATGCACTTCTTATTTTTATTCTTTTGAGATATAGTTCATTATGCCACCTTTTACACATACATTTTAAGAAGAAATTTAAGTATTTATCTTATTGAAGGATCCTGGATTCAAACAACTTGCTCTTCATATTTTCTCATATTTTAAATCAGATTCAGCAAAACTTGGCTTCTGTTCCCAAGATTTGAAATGAGTTAGGATGTTATTTGATTAAAGAAAGAAAAAAGTACCATCTTTCCTGATGTCTCCTGCCTCCTATGTGCTGACATTTCCCTAATTTTTTCATGATCTTCAAAACCTTTTATTGGATCATGCTGCAGATTATAATTGCTACCTCTTCTGTTTAGAATTTCATTGAATTCTTGCAGCAGCCGTACGGGTTTTTTTTTTGTTTTTTGAATAATGGCAGGTGGCTCATGTTAGCATTGTCTATTGAACCCCATTACTGCTTTGGCCTGGGGAATTGCAGAAGCAGTGTGATTTTATAGAGCAGTTAAGAAAAGGTTGTTAAAGTCTACACTTTCCAAATTGCAGGGCTGCTGTAATTCTTCTCAGTGTACAAGCATAGATTCTGTTTACAGCATGCACTCACATGGATTCAAATAGTGAACAGGGAAGATTAATCCTCTCTATAGCATTATATAATTCTGCAACGTGTGTTTCAAAGCCCTTCTGCACAAACCTCTAAAACTGGCAGGAGGGTGATATTAATCCAGATCTGTGACACAACTCTTTAGCAAGTCCCAGTCTTGCCCAACCCCCCCCCCCCCCCCCCCCTTCTAGATAGGTACTAATGGGAACAAAGTCAAGAGCAGGTTAAAATTCTTGAATTATAGTCTCAGCAGAAAATCCTCAAACATGATTGAAACTGTTGATGAATATTTACAGGATAAAAACAAAAACCCATCAGTGTGCCCCTATGGTCAAGAAGGCCAAAGGTATCCACTGGAACAGGCCTAAAGAAGTTATAGATGCCCCATCCCTGGATGCATTAAAGGCCACGCTGGATGTGGCTCTGGGCCTGGTCTAGTGGTTGGCAATGCTGAACATAGCAGGACGATTGAAACTAGATGATCTTTGAGGTCCTTTTCAACCCAGGCCATTCTATGATTCTGTGATTCTGGAGTCCATAAACATACACTCCTCAATAGGCTAAAAGAAATCCTATTTTCTACTGTGATTAAGTCTACATTTTGAACAATGAACTCTTAAGATACAAAAAGAATAAGCACCATAGGTCATAAACACAGTTCTAACAATAGATTTCAGAAAAACAGTAATCAAGGGAAAGTAGACTTTCCTCATTTAGGGATTGTGCAACTCAAAAGAATGAAAAAAAACAACCTGATATTATCTGAAGAGAGTAAAGACTAGACTCCTCAGGAAGGATTGAGCATGACATTTTCTAAAACAGTGCACTGAAAGAAACTGAAGAAACCATATTTTGTTTGGATTTTTTTTTTTTCAGAGTACACTGGCTAAATTAGACTTTATAACTATTACCAAATAATGTAGCAAGAATATTTTCAGGCAAGATTTGAACACTTTATCTATTGGATAATTAATTATATAACAGCATTTTTTTATATACAATTGTATAAACTGCTTTTCCTAGGAGTTAGCTGACAAAAGTAAAATACCTTGTAGTATTACAAGTATAACAGAGTAATGATCAGCGGCAGGAAAATAAGTTATAGACTGCTAGTATTACTGATGCTTTTTGCATTTAAACAGAAGACATTTCCTTGACTTCACTAAGTTTTTAGATAATCCTGTGTATTTTGCTAATTGTTATAAATGTAATCTGGTAAATGTATTACATCAGGGAAGTACTTATCTGCTTAAATGCATTTTTCTTTTCTAATCTGGATGGAGATAGGGAAAGGAAATTAGAGCAGACAAAAAGTAAGTAGCACACATAAGGATAATGAATGTCACACGGGTTTAATGGGCGCTGCTTAGTTTCTCTGCTTTTGCTCAATGAAATTGCAAATGTAACTAGAGGATTTTGAAACAAAGAATTTCTTTAAGTAGGAAAGGTTGTAGAAAGTAGATATAAAAGAAGAGATATGAAAGCTGAGTAAGCAAAGCCAAACATAGTTTATAAATTAGCATAAAATGTGTACAACAGACTGTACTGGGGGCTGCATATAAATAAATAAGTAAAGAAAATTTAGAGAACATCAAGATTGGACAAGTCGTACTCAGATTAGGAGCCAAAAAGACAAAGATGCTCTCCATATAAATAAAGTCAGACTTTGAGGTGGTGAAGTAAATCTTTCTCTGCCTAAAACAGTAAGTTTGCAGCAACGCAAAGATTGGAGGTTTCTCTGCTATAGAGTGTTCCCTTGAAAAATGAACATTCTTTCCCTTTCCTCCTCATGGGAATAATGGCAGAAGAATTAGACATGCTGAGAAATATGACATGAATAGCTGAGTTCCCTGGCAATAGTGGGAATGGGCACTTAGAGAGGGAAGAGAAAACATGAGGAAAGGACTTTCATATTTTCTCATGAGACTTGATAAATTTAAGAGACTTCATATGTATTCTATTACCTATACACAGCTGTGGAGGGATATCTTTAATGGAAGTTTCTAAATCACTAAGCAGCTCTACACAATTAACTGTTAAATATTTATTCATGCAGAACCATATTTTTTTTACCTTGTTTTTAAAGTATTTTACCAATTACATTCCATCTACGAAGGTCTTGGGATTTCTCAGCATTCTGGTTTGAGACTTTTTGAAATAGATTAAAATGACTCTTAAAACTTTCAAAAGAGCTTCTTGGCCATGTATTCTTGAGCTTTTTTCTACTGCCATGAAAGTGTTAGTAAAAACCATCAGTGACTATATGTGTCAGTTACCTGATATCCCATATGTCTTCTTGTTAGTTTTCTTGCAGCATTGTCAGACCAAAGACTGTCACCAGGATATCGTACGTAAGCTGTCATCAACCGTAGCATAATTCAAGGAAAAATTAATAGATTTTTTTTAGTGCTTGCATGCCATTTCAGAAAAAAAAATACGGAGAATAATGAAATGCTTATTTGCTTAAAGTAGCAAAACCTTGTAAAAACTGTGTTAACTGATTAGTGTCGAAATTTTGGTATTTAAAAAAGAAAAAGTGCTCTAATTACAGTTCTACTTTCTCTTTCATGTACATTCCCTTTCTTTTCAGTTCAGTCACCTTTTTTATAAGAATTGTTTCCTCCTTTTCTCTCTTCAGCAAAATTTTGACACCTTGTCAAAACGACAAAAACATTCAAAACAAAATGTTATCAGTGATGCTGGAATAGGAATATTTGGATGAACTAACCAAAGAACCACCTTAGTTTCCCCATCCAAAGTCTTTGGCATTCTGCTGTCAGTTGTGGATTGACAGCCACCTTCTGTGGTGGAAAAGGGAAATGATCCTGCTAAAAGCTTCCCTGGTAAAATAAAATTAAGCATCAGCTTTATTTTGCTAACAATTAGTAATTTTGGAAATGAAAGGAGACTGTGTTGTAAAGCTGAATATTTAGCACCAATCCTATTGTCAAGGTATTGCAGCTATATACGTGAAAACAATTTTATGTTTGTCTTTTAAATAACAAACCCTGGAAAAGGGGACATGGTGGGCTTTTTTGTTGTTGTTGTTGTTTTGTTTTCTTTTTGTTTTCTTAAGGGCTAGATTCACATGTATTTGAAGTCAAGTTCTGCAAAATATTGTATTGCGGTTCACTTCTGCCCTCTTAGGCATATGTAATTACAATATTTTTTAAATGAAGAGTGATTGCTTTCTGCCACAAGACATTTGTATCCAGTATGCAAGATATTTACACCTTTTTTCTTCAAGTATTTGATTTCTGTAAAACATTGATTTTCCTGGTCTAGTACGTTATATATAGGTGTACAGCTTCATAAAAGGGCTCTGCATCTTGGTTTGCCATCTCACCATAAATGGAGTTCTGTCACAGGAACTTGTTCATTTGTTATTTACTGCCCTTGACTGATAGATAGGCAGCACAGCCTGGCCCAGTGTCTGTCTGGAGAGCGAAGCAAAGCAAGCAAAGTCCTGTCAAAGAGAAAATCTGGAATTTGATATAACCACTGATGTTTGATGCACTCCAAAAAATAAAAATAAAAATAAAAAAATCCTTAAGCTACTTTTCCTGTACTATATCACTACCAGGCTCTCTGAAGTGTAAGGAGAAGATAGTTCTGCATCAGTATCACTTGTTCTAAGTAATTCATATTCATGTGTGTCTGAGAAAGTCCTTACTGCAGTTAAAATATTGATAAAGCTGAGGAGATGGGTGCATAACTTAATTATTCCATCAAAGACTTTAATAAACTGACCATCAATAATAGCACTAATATTTCTAATATCATAATATTTCTACACTACGTTACCACTGCAATCCTCATCAAAGGATTCTATTCTGAGTTTTGCAACGGGCTTTGTCTGAGATGGGCATGGCTTAAGATTGTGTGAGTATTGCTGCATGCTGAGCACACACAGCTCATGAATAAGGCTGTCTGAGTTGGTTGCTTGGTTTAGGCATTCCTCATTTTCTAGTGAGAGGAATGCTCGGATTTAAAGATTATTAGTACTCTAATGGCAAGGTTTAGTATGCAATCTCCCTCTTAAATTCCTTGCACTGTTGAACTTTATTTTCATTTCAGTCTGAGGAGACTTCTAGCTGTCAGAGTGAGGAAAGGTAGAAAAGGAGAGTGAGAGAGTGACCATAAAGCACTCCATTTTTATGTATATATAAAAGGTGGAGTATAGCTAAATTGCCTTGTAATAAGATTATGCTTCATTTGGTCTCTTTTCTCCTTTCCTGTGATGTACTTATATAAGCCTTGAGGATATTAAAATATATTTTAAACCATCAGTTCATAATGCAAAAGAAAGATTAGACTCTTCTTCACAGAGTGGTGGCTTGGAGCAATAAAAGTCTGTATATAAATAAACCTCCAAAAGAAATGTCTTTGACAAACTACTCTTGGCAATACAGAAAACCTTTGTGTGCACAATCAGAAGCAGGGAAGGAATTTCTTTCTCGCAGATGAATGCGATCAAAAGAACGGTAATAAAATAGGGCTCTATTTTTTCAGTGAGTAGATATAACTTTTGTCTTATAGCGTTATACAATGTTGACTTTCAGTAAAAGCTGTATAATGGATTGCATTGGATCTGTACATTTTTCTAAGAACACTCATCTATAGCGAAAGGTGGCACATTTCAGTTCTTGAGGGAGTGTAAGTACATACTGATCTAGTCCTGACCTAAACTAGGTCATCTCCTCTAGTCTGGAAGAATATTTCACATTAATTTGCTTTCTTCAGAGTACTGACAGAAAGCCCAAAAAGTTCATCTTTTTGAAATTCTGAAGGTATTGTCAAGACAGGC
Organism: Chrysolophus pictus; assembly: GCA_037305975.1. NCBI lineage: Eukaryota > Metazoa > Chordata > Aves > Galliformes > Phasianidae > Chrysolophus > Chrysolophus pictus. Next base: position 35,233,689 of record JAYKPI010000006.1, read on the forward strand.
AGCTTTACCATACTAGACACTAACCTGGAACTATGTGTGAGTCAATAAGTATGTGCACACTTCAGATATGTGATTTTTTTAGTTGTGCACACCATTTCTTAAGTATATTTGTTTTGCTTAATCAAAATGTTTTTGAGAGCATTTACAGAGGAGGGGAATGAAGGGAGATAATGAGATATGATTGAAGAGATGCAAAAATGATGTTAAATGATGACATGATATGGACCAATTTTAGTGACCATTGTTCACTAACAAAGAATTCTAAGACGAGTTAATTGAAAAAAAGGCACATGCATTACGATGTACAACACGGCAAGTATTTGTCTTTATTTCTATTCATTGCTAACTTATGGTTATAAATAATTCCTTAAATATGCAAATCTATGATTTCAGTTAATACCAGATGTGCTTTTTAGTATAACTGAGTAAGGTTTGTATGGATGTGGCTGATGTGTCTAACTTTCTGCATTAATGATTAATGATTAATCTATGTGTATGTGTTGAAAAGACAGAAAAGAATAAGATATGCTTCTACTCTTGGAGATTGTAACAGATATTTAAAAGAACATTGCTATTATCAGTATTGTTTAGAAGCAAGATTTGAGAGTAGCTTCTTGTTCAACTGAAAATACTGATAGAATGAGTGCAGAATGTAATTTTACAAGAAAGGACTTAACCACTTTAGGAGTTATAACAACATTCCATAGATACTTACTATTCTGTTTTTAAGCAAGAAAGTAAATTTGCTTAATGCTTTTTGTATATACCACCCAGATTGATAGGGTGCTTGCTCTATACGCTTCTGAAAGAAAAAGAACTAAGTGAAGTTTTGATATAGAAACAATGTCTACACAAAAATTGATTAAGTATAGAAAATTAGAAGGAAAGTGTGGAAATACCTTGTTTCTGATGTTATATCATTTAAAAGAGCTTCTTTGATTGCTCTGTCTTTACTATCACCTAATGAATATCCTTAAACCCACTATAAAGCCAGTCTGTTCCCCCACCCCCCCCCCCTTTTTTTTTTTTTTTTTTTTTTTTTTTTTTTTTTTAAATCTTTACCCAGTCTTCTTTCCTCCTGTACCCAATTCTCCCTGTCTCTACTTCAACATGGAAACTTAGTGGAAAGTTCCCTCTGCATTCAAACAATATTTGATGACTTAACCAATAATGTCACCCTCAAAAACTACTTCTTGGGAAGTTTAATCAGGTTTTGGAGGACCAGATGTATATTCTTTGATGTGTACTTCTAGATCTTCAGTTGTGGAAGTCTTTCAAAAGGAATGCTACTCTTTCACCTCCCATGCTTACCTACAGTCTTCAATAGACAGTGAAATTCTAGTTGAAAATTGAAGTTAGAAAGGTGAATTGTGATCTTCATGTGTCCAGTTCATTTTCAACATTCAGAGTTTGAAAGAGGAAGGATAGAGTTTGGAGCAAAAAAACGAAGGATGCCTCCTTCTTAGTAAGGACACTTCCAGTTTTCAGTTGATCTTTTGGCAGTAGATGGTAGTGGTAGCACTGGTTCAGGATACTTTACATTTTTTCTTTTCTGAATACACTTTTTTAGTAAATAAATGCTAATAATAGTATGTGGGAAGGAAGCATGTGGGACTATGGAAACATAGACACATCTCCAAATATGAATTTTAAATCAAAAAAGCCGTACTTAACATTACTTATGCATCATATAAATAATATTAGTAGGATGTTTGTGATTGGAGGCAGTGAAAAGCCCAGATTCTTGGCACTGGACTGAGTTATCCTAGAATGGATGGGACTGAAATCCAGGATGTTTGCTGAGATCCCCATTACCTTCTAAGCACAGAGCAGGACCTACACTTTCACTGCCTTCTCTTTTGTGTGGTCTGCATTCATGGCTAACCTATGAATAATGTCAATGCAACTGAACAATATAATTTGCAAATAGGTGTTGTGATACAATCAGGGGAAGTAATAATAATTTATTTTAAGTGGTGTAATTATTTAGTGAGTCTGGAAAATTAAAGGTTAACAAAAATTAAAATTATTGCCAAAATTATTGTTTTCTAAATTATGTTTTAGTAAGTTGACCATTATAGATAGTAAGAAAAACTGATATTAATTTTACAGATGGTATGTGGCATTATAAATCTCACCTATGATATGCAAAGAGTTAATTATTTCTTAGATTATATCAGTCTGAATAAAGCATTTACAGTTTCTATTCTAAGTCTGATTAGTTTAAATATCTTTGAATTATTGGAATGATTATCTGAATATCAGGTCCCCTGTCAAGAGATTTTAATGAGTATCAAGTGAGATGATTAAGGTAAAATGATTCTATAGTAAACATGAAAGCTTCAGATGTCAAGTTAACTAAGTGAAAACTCTTCCAGTAAAATAAGTAACATCAGTTGAGAGTTCAAAGGAAAGCATGGTTTCAGAGGAATAAGCAGCTTCATTAAACTCTATTAATGATCCTTGCAGATAAATTTTGCATTTAAAGTAATGCTTTGCTTCCAGAGAAAGCAGTATTACTGAGCTTCAACCAGTGATGCAAAGAGATTTACATGAGCTGAACATCTGTGATTTTCTGATGACTGACCTCCTAAACAAGGGTTGTTGTTTTTTTTTTTTCAGAATTACATTAGTTGCAGATTTAGTCATTCACTTTTTTCCCCATCTCTGTTAAATGACAGCTGTTTGAATTAAATTCATTCTTTATCCTTACAGGGTCTTCATTCTGGTGCCTATTGGATATTGTTCCTATAAAGAATGAAAAAGGAGATGTAGTGCTATTTCTGGCCTCTTTCAAAGATATAACAGACACAAAAGTGAAGATTGTCGCAGAAGACAAAAAGGAAGGTTTGTGTGAATTGAAAAGAACATTGATAATGCAGTTTTTTGAGTGTCATAGTTACACTGCTTTCTTTCATGCATTGTCCAGTACAAAGATTTTTAGGGCTCCAAATAATAGATTAATATATATAAATATTATATGATATATATATATATTTATATAATTATCATCAATACATATGTAGTATAAAATGGATCTTATCTATTTGTGGCAGACCTGCCCATGGAAGGGGGGTTGGAAATAGATGATCTTTAAGGTCCCTTTCAACACACATTATGATATTTTTTCCTAAGTCTCTGACAACCTTACAGTTATGAAAGTTTTAGGAAAATATTTTGCTAAAACATAATGTATGGGATCTTGAAGAGGAGGCACTGTCTGAACTCTGTGATTTAATGGCTAATTATTTGTCTTATGTGACATGCAAATTTTCTGGATTCATTTACTAAGAATTCACGTTTAATATACCAGTGATTACTTGAAGTAGGTGTGTGACTGATAATTTGTAAAATGATAGCTATTGTTTATCTGTTAAAAATGTCATAGCTGTATGCTTAGGTTTGGATGGGTTAAAAAGATCGCCAGCTTTTGATGTGAGTTAATGTTAGAGTGTAAAATTAAGTGGATGTTAGCTCACATTTGCTATTACACAATTTTAAAGTTATTACTCGTTTTAGATACCAACTGTGTATGGACTGGGGAACATACCTGTGCAGAGCTGCATTACATCACCAAATATCCATTCAGTTCTTTCTTTTGTGTTGGAGATTTAGGACTTTAGTAGTTATCATGAGCTTAAGAGTATTAATATATCTTTGTCTTGCCTGTTATACTCTTTAAAGCATACACATCTAATTCACTAGTTTTATGGTTTTGTTGCCCTTTTTTTTTTCTATTAATAAAAAGTAATAAAGAAAAGTTTTGTTATTTATATACATTAACAATATTATACATTTTATATGCTACCCAAGACAATTCCTCTTCATTTAATGCAGTCCAGGCAAGCCAAAAGGCTGGGAACATATGCTTTAGAATGTAGAACTGATGTATACATGTCTCTTCATTTGTTATTCAAGTTAAAACCATGATTCATTTATGGTTTTAGTATATGGAGATGTTGCTTTCCACCATAGCAATGGAAAGAAGCACTTTGTGGAGGAGCTTTGTCAAATACAGTGTTTAATATAAGGCAAGAAAGATTTAACCATTTATTAAAAATATTTGCAAGCAATATATTTTAATTTTATGTAAATCTACCTAGCAATCTTAAAATAAATATATTTATATTTATATATATATATATATATATATATATATATATAAATTTTATATATATAAATATATTGGTGTTTGAAAAACATTCAATTTCTTCCTAAACAAAGTGATTGTCTAGTCTTCAGTGGTGAACATAACCTTAGAATTAACTCCTAGAAATAACTGATTCTTCTTCACTTAGTCCATAGCTACTAACAGGCATGTAGCATGTACCTCAGATTAACAGAAAAGTTGGTATGTGTTCTGTTTAAATGTATTAAAAATATTTTTAATGTTCAGTGAGTAAAATCCACTGTACAATGATCAATTATATTATTGGATTTTATTTTCACAGTTTATATGGCTAAATAATACTTATAATTTTTCAAAGGTTAGGAAACCAAAAAGGGAATGTATAGATACTTTCCATGAGATACAGTTCTTTATGGTATTTTTGGTGTATCTTTTACTTAGATTATATGTGTGGGAAGTTATTCCAAGTTCCTTTAATTTCTAAGTTTTTTAAAAAGCTTACCTAAAAAAATTCCTTCATATTTCTTGTTTCCTAAGTCTTTTGTAAATCCACTGGCATTTCACCAATATTTTTTATTGAGGCATTCTCAAGTTGTATCTCCAAAAGTCTTTTCCAGGCTCATTCTTTCTCATCTTTGATACTGTTCTTCTCTTATGTAATATCTTGTTCTCTTTGTATTTTCACATTAATATCTTCTTGAGATTTATCTCCTGGCTTAATGGAAGCTGTTTTGTTGTTTTCTTTTTTACTTTTCTTTCTTTTTATTTTACTGACCTCAAGAGTTCATATCCTCTTCAATTATCTGCAGAACTTTTGTCTCTTTTATCTCATCTGTTCACACAACTTCAGTTGCTCCTCTGTGCCAATGTATCTGCAAAAGTCCACCTATTTCCCTTTACCCAGCCCAAATGCCAGAAGGTGTCAGTGACATTTGTGTTTGAATACAAAGTATTATCATAAAATATAATACTCATATAGTATTCATTTTAAATACAAACTTAAGAGATATTTTTCTTCTAGTAAAACCAGTCTTTTCAACGAATGGATAGAACCATTAAATTTGTTCTGAGGCTTTCAGATGAGAAAAAGAGAAAAACGAGTCTTTAAGTGTTTAAGTCTTTAAGTCTTTAAGTGTTGTTACAAACAGCAATTCTTATATGCCTTTTTTTTTTTTTTTTTTTCTTTTTCCTAAACCTAATTAACCATTCTTCTTCCGTCCCCTACCCGATTCACCATTTATCACGGCAATGTTCTTAGAGGTCTCAGTTTTTCAATAATGTCATTTTGCTTTCAACACTGCAACATTCAAGACTGTACAGAGAAGCCCATGCCTGGCCCAAGCACTTAGGATACATCTCGCTAGCCCTCAACCTACTGGCAGTGCTCCTCCTGATGCAGCTCATGATGCTGTTGGCCTTCCATACCATGAGGGCACATTGCAGGCAGGTTGATGGCTACCAGAACTTGCAAGTTTTGGTTGGCAAGCTGCTTGCCTGTTATTTGACCCCTACACTGTCCAATCATATGTTTTTTTTTCTCCCTAGGGATTACACCATCATGTTCTCCCTTGTAATTCCTGTTTTAAAGGCCCCCTTATCAAGTTAGCCTGCCTACTGGCAAAAATGATCTTATCCCAGTAGTAAATATGAATGAAAAGTTGGACTACTCCATGAATTAAACTCAGTTACAGTGCCATGGTTTAACAGGCTGGCCTTTTCTCACTTCCAATTAAATCTTAGGCCAGTATGAATTTCATAGAGATCAGCTTTATTTTGATTATGCATCATTGCTCAAAGGAGGGGGCATTCTTTTCAGTGTGCCAGAAGTGAAAAACCCTGTGTCAATCATTTTGCATTTCAGATTTTTATGTAAAAAATGCCTGTTGTAGGCAGTGGTAAGTTCTTATAACAAAATCTGTAATGTGTAGATTGATTATTCTGTCTAATTACTTTCAGCTACTTCCTGACTGCTTAAGCTACAGCAGTGAGTATTCAGAGCACAAACTTTAGTTTCAGAACACCTTGTGCTTCTCAGGAGGCAGTCACCTAGATGTACATTATTTAAAGCTGGTAGAATTGTTTCAGGATGCACCATGCAGTTCTGTTGATGCAGGAAGTAGGATAGAACAGTTTGACTCCTCTGCTCAAAGGAACTGCATGCTGTGGAAACCTTTGTCCTGCAATGACTCTATTACATCTTTTCTGGGATGACTCTGCTCCTGGCTGACCATCAGAGTAGGAAGGATTTTCATCTCTTGCCTTCAGTAAAGAGAAACTGCTTTCATCCTGGTTAGTGCATAGGAGTGGAAACACCTAGGGGACACCCAGGTCTTTATTCCTGAACACGCAAATGAGCATATAGATGCTTTCTCTCTCCCTTTTCTGCCTTCTCTATGCAAGCAAATATGTTGTATCGGAATCGTTAAAGTGTTGATCTTTGTGGCTATTAGTTTAGCTTTATACCAAGTGTTAACATGAGTGGCTATTCCTGCAGCCCTCAGAACAGCACGTATGTTTTGAACATGAGCAAGAAGCATCCTTTATGCCATATGTGAAAACAAAACAACAACAACAACAAAAAAGCAAACTCTGATTCTTAGGAAAATATTAAGAAGGCAACGTGTTCTCTGAAATATATTGGAACAACGATAAGATATATGCATTAGCAACCAAATAGCTCATTTGACTCATTGACTCATCCTAGTAAACTAATGCAAGTATTCCTTGATTTCTCTTTTAAGTCCAGTTATAGAATCATAGAATCATAGGGGTTGGAAGAGACCTCCAGAGATTATCGAGTCCAACTGCCGTGCTAAAGCAGGATCACCAGAGTACACTGAGCAGGAAAATGTTCAGGAGGGTCTTGAATATCTTCAGAGGAGAGTCCACAGCCTCTCTGGAAAGCTTGTTCCAGTTCTTTAGCATCACAAAAAGTTCTTTCACGTTTACATGAAACTGTGTTTCCAAATTATGAGCTTTGTAGGGTTTGTTTGTTTGTTTATTTTTTGCTTATTTTAAAAATTTTGTTATTCAGTTTCTTGGTTTCATGTTTGTTGGACTTGGCTGATGACAAACAGTGTAAAATGTCTGCAGCATTTCTTTTTAGACTTTGCTATTCAAGGATTTCAGACCGACAGCAGACATCATGAAAGAAACAGTGAATGCGTTTAGTATGTGCATTGCCAATTAGAAAAGCACAGTTTTGTATGTGTTTTGAGTTTTGGGGTTGGAGGGAGTTAGCTTTGAAAACCTTTATAAATAAATGTCTTATTTCTGTTGGAAAATTTGGAAAAGTAAGAAATGCCTTTCAAGTCATTTCTCGAGTCTAGACGTAGCCTAATGTCTTAGATTTTATGAATTAGAAAATCATGAGGATTAGAATTCATATTACACATGTACTCTGTCCTCAGAAATACAGGTGAAGGGGCTAGGAACATTTGAAGAATTCACCTGTAGTTGTAGCTATACTAAATGTAATTCATGCACAAATGGAGTTCTCCTTCAGAGCAACTTTGAAGTCCTGTGAAGACTTAATAAAAATGTCTGTCAAAAGAAAGTTTGGCCTAACTGTAGCTAAGACAGTTTTACAGCTGCTAGCTGTTCACTGCACCTTGTGTAATTAAAGTTGTAAAACTGTTTTATCACCTTTCACTTTCCTATTCTCAAAATCTCATTCCTTGAGAGAGAGTTTCTTGGTAATCCAGCGACTGTTTGAAACAAAAAATATAGTTTTTTCAACTTAACTCTTTAAACTACTTTTTTAAAAAAAAGAAAAGAAAAAAAGGAAATCTCCTATAGCTTACCGTTAGGCAAGTTGTCCTGAACACAGTATGTTTTTACAGGTGACAGATCTAGCTTTGGAATCCTAGTGAGAAAACTATAATTTACCAGCCCCCGTAATGAGATGGCAAGTTAACTTTTTTAATGCAGTAATGAAATAGTTATGTTGTAGTTTGTTACTTCACTATAACAGATTCTGTAACTTTTCAGGAGAAATCTGGGAGTAGGTTGTAGCAATGAAATAGTTAAAATCAGCTTACCTTTAGAGTTCTGCTGGACCTCAGTCTGTTGTTAGAAGTAGCTGAAAAATGTTTGCTACTTGAATTTTTATTTTTCTCTGAATTTTATGAGATAGATACAAATATCAGCTTCCGAAAAGGTGCACTTATTTTCTTATTTAGAAGTGTACACCCTTCAGTTATCAAAGTGAAAGTGGACAAAAATGTTTGGGTTACTTTCTGCCTGACTCTGACCCCCCACACCCCTTCTTTTTTTAATGATGTCAGCAGCTTATCTGATAAGTAATATGACTCTTTCCAGTCCATGAAACAAGCAGAAGAGTTCTCTTTGTTTCTATTCTCTTTCTGTTCTAAGCTGAATTTTATCTGAAGTCACAGTATTAAAATGATGAAAATCATACCATTCTTCCTGTGTAAAAAATTAGTCTGTAATAGCTCTTCAGCTGGTATGTGCTTTAAGTACATCTTATAGAATCAGTTAATCAGTTAACAGAGGAGAAGTGGCCAGAGGTTAGCCTGGAGCTTAATAACTTAGCTAATAGTTCTGTGAATATTTGGCTGGCTTTGATAGAAAGAATGTGTATTGTCCTTACTGCTTTTATTCTGTCTTTAATACCAAAGAGGCTTGTATTTGTTCTTTACTGCTGGTGTGCTCTATCCCAGAGAATAATGCCCCAAAGTTAGCAAAAGGTTTTAAAAATCCTGGAAACAGTCATACCACCTTTTCACAAAGTCTTTCTTTTGAAGATTTTTAATATTGTTGCAAAATCCATTCATACATTTTGATTCCAATAGTGTCCCTATTTTTGGGGGGGAACTGTCTATGAAATGAATTTTGAGTTCACGATACTGTGTATGATTAAATACTACTGTTTTTCCTGTAGATATCATTGAATTTATTTTGTGGCATGTAGACTGTTCATGGGTATATCTGTGCAAAGACCACACTTTCTGCTATGGTTTTCCTTACCTTATGATGGGAGTTTCTCAATACTTGTTTTAAAATGAAAAAGTAAATCACTGCACTTTTTACAAGGAGCCTTGCATGGTTATAAGATTAGAAAGTGATTGAGAAATTCTTTAATGAATGATTTATTGAATCCAGATTTGAAAAGAAACGATATCCTAGCTAACATCATCTCACTGTGCAGTCATTTTAAGTCTCTCGGTTACTCCACCCTTAGAGAAATGCAAAGGAAAATTTTATATATAGTGTGTATATATATGTGTATAGTGTGTGGAGAATACAGCAGCAGCAGAGATCATGCCACTTCTGCTGTGGTTTGAGAAGGAGAGGGTCCAGGTGGAGGCAGCCTGAAGTCCTGGCATTACCATTCTTTTCCACGGTGCTTCAGCATGTACATGGAGCATTATCATGGACCTCTTCAAGTCTTTCCATACCTGGAAGCTTTTAAGCAGAGAAGAGTGTCTGTTTGTCCTGTTCTACCTTGTTGTTGTTGTTCAAATTAGAATCTCATTCATATATTCAGAAAGTATATTACATTCATTACAAAATTTTCTTTCTGAGAACTGGTATTTCATGCTGTTTCAGCTCATCAGTGACATATAGTTTTAAATAAGGAAATAAATATAAAAATGTGTTTAGCTAACCTATCCATTACTCTGTGTATGTTATCAAAATAAAATTTTTGTTTGTCCCACATACTTCCATCGGACATCAAAAGATAAAAAGTTTTCTCATTATCATTGTGCTGCACCTTTATGCAAACCTACTAACAGAACTATAAAATACATTTTTTTAATAAACCTAAAAACTTGACTTTTTCCAGCTAGTAGGCAGTTTAGGGTTGATTATCCATGTAAAAGAAGAATCATCACATTGTAACACACTGCTTTTCTGCAGAAATCTTCCTTGCAGGTTGTTTCAAGATACCTATATCTATACTACCTTTCCTAATTCTGTCCAGGTGGATGGTCAGGTTTGCTGCACGTACTGTGTTTATATGGACATATTTACAATGTATGAAGGAAAGTCAATGTATCTTATCCTCACCTGTCAGCTACACCTGACAAGCAAACAGAACAGCTGTGGCAATCAGGTGGTTCAGGTTAGAATACAACTCTGAGCATATAAATAATTGTATAGATTTAAAAATAAAATAATAAAGCAAGTATGGTCTTGCCGATGGTGGTTAAGTCTGTCTTTTCAATAGCTACTGCTGAGAGATCCAAATCTGTACCCTCACAGACTATAGTGTGTTCCACTGTTTGCAGTAGAATTATTTTATGTGGATAGTTACTCAGGTGTGCATGTATTTCCAGAACAAAACCCCAGACTGTTTGACCTTCCCCCTCTATACCTCATAAAACAAAAAATACCAACAGTTTAAAAAGCATTTGCATTTTCTTGTGTTTTTTGTGGGCCTGACAAGTTCACAAGAATTCTCAAGGTGATATGAGAGTACGGTTAAGACTGACAGAGAGGAGAAGTTAGTTTCTTTTCTTAGAAAAGACTTCTGAGATTGTCACAGTGGTGATTATGTTGCTATAGTTAATCTCATTAAAAAAAAAAAAATATATATATATATATACAAAAAAGCATAACAGAGTAAGGCATCACAAGGTGTGAAAAAAACATATTGCCACTTTTCTCATCAAAGAAAGGGGGAGTTAAGCATAACTTGCAAAGCTGCTTCCTATTTTAAAGTAAGGATTATAATCACACAGGGATAATGTGCAGAAGTGCAAGGCAATGGAGCCCCTAACGAGCTTTTTTTAGAACACTAATTTCATACAGCAGTTGAGGAGATGAGAAATCCTTTTGATTCTATGTTTATCTCATGCTCAAATAAAAGCATTTAAAGTGCCTTCCTGCTGATGATTGGATTCACTGTGTTGTTTGTTTTTTTTTTTTTTCCTATGAACAGCAATGAAAAGACAAGAGTAAATCTGTCAGATACCTAATAATTTTTAAGTATCAGGAAGAAACAGCTGTATATTCATAAAAATAAATAAACTGTCTTCTTCAGAATAGTGATCTGTAAACAAATATGGAAAAGAGTGAAGGTTATTGATAATAATCACACACATATCAAAGATACAGGCAATGAACAAAATAGTAAGTATTAACATTATCCCTTTTCCTAAAGGCACTAGGAAGATCAGAAAGTGGAGAAATCACAAACTTCATTAACTGATTTATGTTATGAGTTATTGACATATGCTAGTAATGGAATTGTCTAATGATATATCTACAAAGACAATTTGTATTCTTTGACTGTTAATTAAACAATAAAAATCTTTTTCAGCTTAAAGGGAAAAATGATAGTAGTTTCTAATGAATTTTACAGTTTCCTTTTCTATCCTTGCTTTGCTGTTTCTAGGAGTAGAGTGGTTTTTGTTAGAGAAGAGAGAGCATTAATATCTTACATGTGGTGGAATCACTGTTGGATGAAAGTCACTTGCTGTGCAAAAAAATGCAGATATTTTGATTCTAAGTGCCTTATGCTCCACAACCTGAGTATGTTAATGAATAAAAGGTCTAACAACTGGAATGTTAAACCTATGTAGGAGAAATTGGATCTGTCTATACCAAAATATTATAAATCCAATGGCATATAAAATGGAAATTCTTATAAGGAAATTATTTTATTTAAGGAGTGACATAAAATGTAAAATCAATATCAATAATATATATAGGAAAGTATTTTCCAAACTTTTTTACCCTTCTTTGTTTCATCTGGCATTTTTATTCTTTGTTTAGGCACAAAATAGAGATGGGAAATCTGCAGTACGAAGTATGAAGCTTCTCCTTCCACTTTTGATAGCTTTCTTTTGAGTTTAATTTTTATTTTGCAGCGCAGATTTTTTTTTTTTTAATTTTTTACTCTTTCTCTTTTTTACTGACCTAAAAAATCCTCATATGGATAGGGTTTTTCTTTGGATTAACTGAAGCTTTCTTCATGGAGAAGTTTGGAAAGTTTGGTATTCCAATTTTTTCTCTATTTATGCTTCTACTCTGAAGAGACAAAAAACACATCATTTTTCTTTAATTCAGATCTTTCATAGACAGGTTTCAAGATTTAGCTATTTTGCTTGTTATTTATTTCTGGCTGCACTAATTGTTTTTTCTTCCCCACCTAATTAATATGCATTGAACTGACTTTAATTAAACCTGTTTGACAGATAGCTAATTTCTTTATTCTCATAATTTCTTTTTTTCAGAATAATAACGTATTGCAAAATATTTGCTTTCATTTACCGTGGCATCAATTTTCTGTAATTCCTTCAGAGTCATGGCAGTTACTATGAATTTACTGCTGTATAAGCAAGAAGAAAAAATGTAATCTCATGATTTACAATTACAGATATCTGAATCGAGGGAAAAACCACAAAGCTTTCAAAACAGTGCTCATTCTTTACTCTAATGGATTTCATATCATCAAGAAATGTGTCAAGTGATTATGCCTGTGATCATGTGAAAAGAAAATTAGAAATTGCATATTACTACTAATAAGCAGCTTTTCAAGTTAACACATTCTGATATGGTGGTTTGTTTTAAAATGCAAAGCAGTACAGTATTTTGCTTGTTTATTTAGATTTTGTTTTGATTCTGCGTTTTTGTTTTGTTTTAAAAAATAAATCCAACTGCTCTCCTCCCCCTCACCTAAAAAAAGAAAAAAAAGTAAAATGTCAGTAGCTCAGTTCTCAAAGGTTGAAGTGCAGTTTCCTGATGTTTAATGGACTCTCATGTCTGTTCTACAGACAAATGGAAAGGAAGAGGAAGAGCAGGGTCACATTTTGATTCAGCACGAAGACGAAGTAGAGCTGTCCTTTATCATATCTCTGGACACCTACAAAGAAGAGAGAAGAACAAATTAAAAATTAATAACGTAGGTGTGATTCTTCTTTTTTTTTTCAAACGTATTTTGCACTGTCATTTCTTTTTTAAAAAACAGATTATTAGAGGTCAGTACCTCTAATACCTGAGGTACTGAAGAATGTCTTAATCATAACTTTATTTTAGCAAGATGAGTAAAGCATACTTAAATTCATTTCTGTTTACTTCAGTACACTTTATGTGTCAATAATGCATTTATTTATTTTACCTCAGGAACATCTCAATATTAAGTTAATCAGAACTGTTTCTCAAAAACAGTCTTAAAATCTCAGAACAGTATTTAGTTTCTTGTTTGTATTTCACTAGTATCAAGATGGTCTACTTCAAATCAGTTCCTACATTATTCACTTTGACATAAAAGTTTAAAATGTAAGTAAAAAGACAAAACGTGGGGAGGAATTTTAAGGGAACTGAGATAATGAGATACATACAGTTTCAAAGTATATCAAAGAAAAACAGTGTCCCGACTCCATTTGCGGGTGGTATCATGATCTCCTAACTGCAGAGAAAAATACTTGTTAAATGTGTTTAAAAATCTTTGATAGTTCCTTTTTATCTTGAGGTAAAAGCAGACCAATGATGTATATTGTGATCACCCTGAAAAGCTGATTTTTCTGCCGCCTTTTATTGGTCATCAAAATTCAGGAACGGTGCAGATACATTACCAAATTAGAAACTAATAGCAGAAAAGTTTTGGTTAGACTGAGAACATGAGAATACACAGAAGACAACACAACATACAACAGCATACACTTCAACTGAGGGTAAATGTTAAATGTTAAAAGCTGTTGCAATAAAGAAATATGCTAAAAAAGATTAAATGTTAAAAAAAATCTTAAAAAATGTTTTAAAAATTTAAATGTTAAATAAGTGGAAGAATTTAAGAAAAAAAAAAATACAAACTTTGGAAAATATGACCATAGCTCTGTGGTTAAGAACGGACTGACGCTAACAGCAATGAGAATTCAGTCCCTCTGATTCCTGAATGAAGAAGGTAAGGATGTCAGTATTTCAAAAGAATTGCTCAAAGGAAAAAGATATGATAGACGAGGCAAATGCAGTCAAGTGTGCAGTCATGCAGTTGTTGTTGTTTTATGTTCATTGTGAGTACCATTATGATCAGAAGTAACAGCATTAAACAAGCATAATGACAGCAAAAAAATTTATTAGTGAGTATATGCTGGTAAGAGGTTCTGTTAAAACCCTGGAAAATGAAAGCTAAGTATTTATAACATTTGTGAAGAGAACTGAAATCTTTAACAGAGACTTTTCCTACTTTCACAATAAGGCCTCAGGACTCAGGATGAAATGAGGCATTATCTAGCAGTGAAGGCAGACAGATCTTAAGTCCTATTATAATGAGTCTACATCAGTATTTTGTTTTAGATCAAGAGTGTAATTTTCAAGAATATTAGATAGTTATTTTGACTAATTTTGCTTTGATTTGTAAGTGTCTCAGGGCTTATGAACTGTACTCATTCAGAGGAAACAAAACCAAGAGATCTTTTCCAACTGCTAGCAGCTGTGTAATCCACTGGACCAGGCTAGAGCTAGTCTGAAAAAACTTTCTGACAGATCTAGAAGTATGTGTAGGAAGGATATTTTGCCTTCAGTACCATCTATTCCATTCTATATCTTCATTCTTATTTTGTCCTTATGTACACAAGCTTTAGCCTATCTGGCATAAAACTGTTGACGTTTAGCCACAGTTCACCCAACAGAAGAAGAAATACTTTGCTAGATTCAGTCCCTAGAGTAAAAAATAATTTGCCAGATTCAGTCCCCTTCTGATTCAATGTAATTCATTCCTCATTAATCCTCTTCCTGCCCCAACATTCACAAAAGACATTTCATCTTTAGAAACATATGTCTAAAGAAGCGTGAGTACCATGTAAGGAAGAAAAAGATTTTATTAATGCTAGTATTGAGATAAGACAATAAAAAATAGTGTAAAATACACCTCTTTAGGGAGACTGTAACGTTTTATATCTTTGTGTACTTTTTTCTAGGACCAGAGCCTCGTTTCAATGAACTTCAGACAGCTGAGTTTTTGTGATTAGTTCTATGGACCCTTGAGGTTCCTAAAATAAGCTGCTGTGTCAAACTCTGTTGGAAAGCTAACTCATGTATCTATGAAGCTGTTATGCATCGTCATATATTGTCCAGCTAGTATAGGCAGCCCTAATTTCAGCTCAGAACAGAGAAAATATTTTTCACATGCCTGACTCTCAATTTGCCTTGTATGTATATGAGGTTCCTATAGTTAAAAAACTTTTAATCAATCACATTTATAGAAGCAACTGTGATGATCATCTTATGCTTTAAAATATTTAATATGACCTTTCTCATACAACCTAAAGGCAGCCCCAAGTGTATAAATCATGCATGTCAAATGTGAGTTGGAAGCCAATTCAAGCAACATTCACTTGAAGAGTTAATGAAATGTACAGCTAAAATGTGATATTACTACCATAATTACTTCTCCTTTTTTTATGATAGTGCTTTATGTCACGTTTTACAGCCACTTTTCACATTTGAAAAGAATGCTGCTTTCATTCTGAAAATGAGATATGTTTAATGTTATTTGAAGTGCAGGCCTGAGTTTGTCTCATTTGTTCATAAATCTGTACTTAATAATCCTTACCTAGTTAAAATTTGGGTCTAGCTGGCACAGTTATACCCATTCATTTTTACTACAAATCACTGATTTACTAGATGAATAAAATTTTTCAGCATTTGGTACACAGAAAATACTTCTCCTAGGAAATAGGAAAAGCTCAAAGAATGTGCCTAAGATGTATATTTCACATATATTAGTGGTTTTGAAAGTTATTTTACATCTTTAATTCTTGTATGCATTTGACCATCATATTTATTTGCACTATTTAGAAGAAAAAAAAAAGAAAAAAAAAAAGCTAAATTAGAAGAAATGTTGGCATGAACAAATTATTGTTTTGTCTCATATCTTTTTTTTTTCTCTTTTCAGAATGTTTTTGTAGATAAACCAGCATTTCCAGAATACAAAGTTTCAGATGCAAAAAAATCCAAATTCATACTCTTGCATTTTAGCACTTTCAAAGCTGGCTGGGACTGGCTTATTTTACTGGCAACGTTTTATGTTGCTGTGACTGTACCTTACAATGTTTGCTTTATTGGCCACGATGAGCTGTCTACAACTCGAAGCACAACTGTCAGCGACATTGCAGTGGAAATTCTTTTTATCATTGGTAAGGTATATTTGGAGCTTTTGGGGGAGTTGAGTTGTTTTTCTGTTTGTTTGTTTGTTTGTTTGTTTTACTTCTAAGTTTTAATGTGATAGAGGAAATATACTTTCATGATTTAAAAAGAAATGAATTTTAGTTGTATAGTTTGAGAATTTATTTGAATTTTTGATTAATTGTTTATGTACATTAAATTGCTTCAGGTAGTCTTGCTATTCTCAAAAAGGAGTTTGAACTTAAGGTTCACAATCTTTTTTTTACCTTGTGGATGCCTAAGAGTTTTCTGAAATGCTAATCAGAGTTTGCCCAGGAATTACAATGAAGTTATTTATAACACACATTTTTTTCTTAATTGAGTTTTGCAAGCACTTATAAAAACACAGACTACAAGTTGAAAATCACTAATATTGTAAGATTAAAACTCTTATTACAGTAATACTAATGTGCAGTGTTGATATTCTATACTGACAACCGGAATAAAATTTAAGATGTTGCAGCTTGGCATCTGGTCCTTTCTCTAAACTTTTATTTCAGTGACCTTGTTTAATATTTATGCCTCCAATGAATTAAAAGGAAAACAAAGTGATGCCTAATAGCGAAGAAAGTTTGGCAAAGGAATTTTGTATTATCTTTTACTCATTTCTTTATGAATCTAGAAAAGAACCGCTGGCTAGGGTCACATAGAGGTTATTGTTTTTTTTTCCCTGAAATTATTCCTGTTACCACTAAATCACTGTTTGCTGTCACACTGACAATCAGATCTTTTGAAAATATGCAGCTGAAGAAGTTGTTTGAGAAAAAAAAAAAAAAAAAAGTGAAGCTGAACATATCTTTCTTGAATATGAAAAGAATTGGGGAAGATTCTAATAGATAAAGAAAATGAATAAAATAATAAAATCTCCCTAATGTTTAACATTGTTTCCTATTTTACTTTTTCCTATTTTTTTTTCTGAAAAAATGTGACAGCCATGTTATGATCCTCCCTAAGAAAACTGAAGACTGAAAGTTAAATATTAAATATTAAGCAACAACTCCAATTATCTTTAGTTTAACAGACGCTTTTCTTATGAAAATTTTAAAGAGTTTATTTAATCTCTCTGTTTAATATAGACAGAAAAACCCACAGATACATTGCGGATGGAACAATCAGGTGTCAGGATGGATAAAGATTTGTATTTTCTCCTTTTTTATATTGATTTGCTGTTATGCTTATTGTGCAGTTTTCCTCTTTGTGCTCATTATTACTTGTTGGCTGAGTCCCAAGTTAACGCAAGTGATCAATATTGAATTACACAACAGTATTGCAGTAAGAAATCTGTGTTCTGCAACACAGATCACAGAGGATCAGTTTTTGTGCTGTTCACAAAGGCCATATTTATGAGTCCAGTGAGTCATAAATGACTGCATGTTCCATTTTAAAGAATTCAATATGAAATTATTGTTTGATCTACTTGGGAGTCTTTTTATGTTTATGAAAACCATAGACTCAAGGCTAAGACATTTTGCTAATAGTTGTACCCTTAACCACAAACAGGTGTAGACTACAAGTCTGCACTATAACATAATAATTTTTCTCCTCCAGTTATACTAATGCCTTGATTTTTCCCAAATTAATTGTGGAAAAGGATTATGGAGCATTCAGTAAAATATCATACTGCATTTAAATCTCTGCATTAAATTTAAAGAATATAGTATATTTATAGTCATATCTCAGTAGTTCCTTTTCCATTAAAATATTGAATGAATGTCTAAGAACCAGTGTAACCATATTAAAAGTGGTAAGATTAACATTATGTATAATTTTAAACATAAGTTTCAAGGCATTGCTGCAGTGCAGTCTCCGAAAAATTAATGAGAAGTGTTGAGTAAAATTATGACACTTCCATTTGAGTTGGTTAATGGAAAATGCCTGAGGTGGGGCCTTCAGCTATTTTACAGCCCTGTAATCATGGCTTGAGGCATTACAGCTCTGTAATCATGGATTGAGCAAGAGGAGTTTATCTTCTCTGATTTCATTCAGATTTCTCAGAGCATGGAATAATATTCTTTTTACTTATGCAACTTGCTTAAACTCTTATTTGTATTTGGAAGGTCCTACTTTTTACCTGTGTTATCAAAGGAAGGAGAGCCATGACAATAAAAAGGAGAGATGTTGTCTGCACATCAGTTTAAGGGAAGGAACAAAATAGAGGCCTTTATGCAGAAGAATTTGAATAAATATACTGGCTAAAAATATATATTTTAGGCTTATCCAATTTGCAATTCAGCATATGCTTAAGCGTGATAAAAATGCATGTGAAAGTGTTCATCTGACTTAGGGTACTTATCAGTTGGAGTATTGATCTGAATGAAATTATTTATGAAAGAAGAATATACCTAGCTAGAGGTTTGACTGTCTTAAAGACCTCTAAAGAATAAACAGAAGATTAATAATAATTAAAACCCATTATATGATGTCTTTGGGGAAGGTGTCGGAGATAGAATGTAATTAAAACTTTTCAAAAAAAGTTAAAATTAATAAGTTGAATTACAGCTTAAAGTATTTTTCACTTGATGTTTCCTGTATGTGCTAGTGTTTTGATAAATTGTGTGATGCATTGTTTGAACACACTATTAGATTTCTTTCTCTTTGGAATATATGCATAGAATATATTCCCTATGGAATATATATTTTAAACATTCTCTTGTACATGTATAGTTTGATCCTGCTATCCTGTGATTAGTTTTAGAACTCTTTGATGAATTCATGCATCTTAAAATAATAAAGAGGTGGAGAGAAAGCCTTTTTAACATCAGTATATTTAATCAAATGCTTAAAATAATTATCTTTTTGTTTCATTTGATGAGTGAGATTACGAGCTTTATGATAATATTTACTTTGAAGTTTCTTTCTCTCACCTGACATAGGTGGTAGGTGGGTCCTTCATTTACAGGTAGTTATTTACAGGGCCTGAACAACAAAATTAACCATATTTCTAAGAATCAGAATAGAACAAAAGATAAGACAACCTAACTATCTATTCCACCTCTCCTCCCCACCACACACACACAGTTTTTTGAATTCTCAACTACTGTAGAAATGAGATTACAGATTAGATGATCTCTGTTGAACATCTTGTTGGGTAAAGAGACTCTTCCTTTTTTTTTTTTTTTTTTTTAAGCTTATGGTCTTTTGGTCTGCTTTATGATACTGGGATTTGAGTTCCTGGTCTCCCAGTACACGAAGTATTGCCAATAAAACCTCAATTTTACTTTTTGGTGTGCTTGTCATTCTGTGTGTCTCAGTATGGCTACAGTCGTGGGTACAGCAACTTGTAACTTGTTGGTTTGAACACACCATGCCAGCACATTAACACCGACTGTACTGTACTCCTGGAAGGAATGACTTTTCTTTCTGCCATATCCATTCAAATCGCTAATGCTTTCAGATTTTGATGTTAATGGATAATTTGCCCAAGTAAAACAGTTCTGTCTTCAGTATCCCATTATCATCTACTGTAGGAACAAATAACAAGGAAGAGCAAATCGGTATGTCAGCTAAAGAAAGGTTTTGGAAACTAGTTCTGCTATGGATCATCATGCCAGAAAACAGATCTTGCTCCATTAAAATCTCTGAACATTTTGTCAATACGTCAGGCTGTACTAGAGCAAGGCTGAGAACATAAATCAGAGTGCTGCCATTGAGCAGAGACCATGCCATTCCTCATACACTGTTCAATGATCAGCATATTAGTCCAATAATGAATAAACTCGTAGGAAAACTTGACTGGTTATACACCTTATTCCAAACTCAGCTGTGAGTGTTGCAAAGCAGAGCCTGTGAATTATATTTGACATTAGCAGAAACTTTCAGAGGTCAATTGTGCTATACGAATGTGATTCCTTGTGATGCAAATTTTAAGAATTAGAAGCTTTAAACTATGCTTCCAATATTCATCTGAACAGAAGTTGTCTGACTAAAACCACAAAACCTCTGAAAAAGATTTTTTAGCAGAGATGTAGCAAATCTCATCCTTTGTGATTGCCTACGTAAACCAGACTGAGCTGTTCCTACAGCAGTCTGGAATGCTAGCAGCCAAGAGAGAACATTACTTGTGGTTGTACTCAGAGAGGAATAAGCGATTTACTTGTTAGCAATATTTTGCTATTTTATATGTACTATTGTAGGCTAATTCTAGCCTTTTACGTAAATTCATTTAATAGATGCTTTTGTTAAAGCATTCTATTGTTTAATAGAAGCTTCTTGTTAAAGTTATTTTTACCACTAGTAAAAAGGTTTTCCTCACGACTGTATGGAACTTCCTATGTTCCATTTTGTTCCCATTACCCCTTGTCCTATTGCAGGGAATTGCTGAAGAGAGCCTGGCCCCATCCCATTGACACTTGTCCTTCAGATATTTATGAGCACTGATAAGATCCCCTCTCAGTCTTCTCTTCTCCAGGGTCTCTCAGACTTCAGTTCATAAAGATTTCCTTAAGGAAGAAAAACTTTGATCAACTTGTCCAATCTTAAATATAATGCATTATATTTCACCCAGGTATTATTTCAGTAAACTGTGCTTGACTAAAGCACGTTTTCCTGAATAACATTTGCTCTTTTCAGTGACGTGAGAGGAAGGAGAATTCACAACTCGCCTCATTTATGGCTTATAAATATATGACTTTTCATTATCACTGTTTGCATTTTTATCATCAACCTGCAGAACTGACATCTTGTTAAACCTTTAGGATTGCTAGTTTAAAATATTTCTGATTCTTAGAATAAATTGGATTGTAATTTAGCATCTGAAATGATACAAGCAGCTTTTGCTTTTTATTTCTAAATTATATAAGAAGAATTTATTGAATATAACTATTTTTTTCTGCAAAATTATTAACAGCCACACACCTAATAGAATGCCACTATATATAGAGGAATTGAAGTTCTAGAGTAATGTTTCTTTCCAAGACACCCAATATTGCATTTTTGCTGTGTACTACCTACCAGTGATTTTTTTATCTTCCTCCCCAAACATCTAGATTTTTATGTCATGATTTCTGTAGTTTATATTGATTGTTACTTAGTATGTTTTCTTATATCTTAGTATATGTTCATTATTTCTTTCTTAATAGAAAAAAATGCTTTTTGTTTAACAGCTACGAATAGCTATTTTAAAACTTAATCTTTTAGAAAGTGTATCTTTGTTTAATATTTAATTCCTGTATTCTTTTTTCTTCTAAGCTTTATTTGATTTCATATATGCCTAGATTTCTAAGCAATTGGTGTAAAATAAGCACTGTTTTCTTTCCCTACATAAAACCAATGTTATATTCCTCCCTTATTTTCTCAGAATCTGAAAGAACATAGTGAAACTAATTGTAGCGATACATGTTTGAGAGGACATGGTGAGTTGAAAAAAAAAACAAAAACAG
Organism: Chrysolophus pictus; assembly: GCA_037305975.1. Lineage (NCBI taxonomy): Eukaryota > Metazoa > Chordata > Aves > Galliformes > Phasianidae > Chrysolophus > Chrysolophus pictus. The sequence goes on from JAYKPI010000006.1 coordinate 35,255,331, forward strand.
TTTCCATCAGATTTACTAGGAATATTTATTTTAAAGATGATGTAGTGAAAATAAAAAAAATAAAAAAATAAGTAAGAGTTAATACAGAGACAGATAAATTGTTCTTCAAGCAATATAGCACAAATATTTCCGGCAACCTTTCCTAAAAGCAATCTGGTCAGATTCTGATATCATTATCCATATGTAATTAAATAACACTGAATAAAATAATAAAATAAATTAAAGAGCTTTGGTTTTGGGAAAGGTATAGCTAACTAAAGGCAATCAATATAAAATCACATAAAGGAAAATGATAAAAAAAAACAAATAAAGGAAGAGCTGGCCATAACATCTGTGAGAGGGAGGTGGTGCAGGAAACTGTCTTCTGTGAAAATCAATGGAGTTAATATGCCTAAATTATCTAGATATAGAGGACAGGATTGAATTACTGTAGTCTAATAAGAATTCATGCATCACCAAGTCCCTTGGTTACTGCTTATATATGTATTCTATTTGCCTTAAAGTGCAGAATTTTTCAACTTTATTTAGCTCACAGTAAAAGAGAGGTGAAAAAAAATTATATTACCTAGCATTTTCTGTAATCAGAAAGAGTGCCATGAGAAGTTATTGAATCAACTGACTAATCCTAAATTGCTATTCTGCTGTAGCTTGATCATACGTTTAATACCAGTAGGCTTTGTTTAAAAAAAAATCAAACCTAAGGAGAAAAATAGAATGTTGGCAGATGAAAATCAACTGCTTCAGGTAATGTAATCCTGTTTATAGATAAAGTGGTTCAGCTGCCTTGCAAATAGTTTTATCATTGGATTATCTCTTTTCTTAAATTTAATTTTATAATAGGGATTAAAAACTGAGATTATGTGAAACATATTTTGGACCTTTGCTTCTGAAATTGGAAATGGAAAATTCTTAAAAACATCATAAGGTCTTATAACATAGTTTGAATGTTATTTTACAATTTTCACTTTTTTATATCATCTAAGATTACAACCTGCATTACGCATTAAGTAGAACCTCTGGCTTTTTAAACAGTCTTTCTTCTCTCCCTTGAGCACTAGTATAAACTAGTACTTTCATACTAATGACTAAGTGTGCATAGGTGTGAAAAAAGAAAAAAGAAAATGTGCCCATATTTTGCCAGTAATGGAAACAGTAGGCTCGTGGCTAGTTAACTATGAGATCCAATCAGAAAATAAATCAGGATCAAGGTTTAAATTTGAGGTTGATCATACCAAAACCAAAAAGTTTTGTAAGATTTACAAATTAATGGTTATCTTCTCTGCATGCATGTTATGGACTTAGTACCCAACAGGACTGGTTACTTACATTGCATGGGGTTGGTCAAAGAAGTTGACCAGTCTTTGGGCTAGAAGGTAGCAGAAGTAGCATTGGAAAAGAAGAAAGGAGCTGAATCAACTGACATATATGGTCAGCGGGTGTGAGGAGCAGAACTTTTGTTGGGCACAAGACCTGAGCAGCTGTGGAGGTTAAAGAGAGAAAGAAGCAGGCATAAGTCAGGAGACTGAGAAGATGCGGAGGTAAGAAATTTGGCTAAGGAGCCTGAGCAAGAACAGGTTTTTGTATGGGTGATTGGTCCCTGATTTGCCATTAAATTTTTCTTACTATGAAGTGATTCTGCATAATATGATGGAAATTCGAGCTGAAACAGCTGTGAAATATCTATTTAAATATTCAAGGAAAAATAGTGGGGTGGTATGTTTGAAACCTGTTAACACTGGCAGTTTTGAGTTGTCTCTGTGGAGTGCTGTCAGCACAGGTTCACCTTTGTACAGTGTCACTGTACATTGACTTGCTGCTTTTTGGACTGAAGTATTTTGTTTCTGCTATGCTCATCAGTTCATCCAAACAGCAGCAAACTTGAGCAGGAGCCAAAGCCTGCAGCACAGGACAGAATTGGCCTGTGTAGGTTTTGTTTAATAAAATATGTGTATCTATGCTAAAACAAGGCAGAAGTCTGTGAAATAAAAATACAGCTTGTTTTACATATGAATTAAAGGTTGTTCTTATAGAGAATAGCATAGCCTAGACATTATCTTGATCTTTAATTCGTGTGAAGTCTATTTTTTTGCTGTGTACTTGTAATTAATTTTGAGTTATTCAACTTAAAATAAGAACCTGGCTTTTGCCCTTATGAGAAAAAGAGAGGCTTTGTCGCCCCCCTCCCTCTTTACATCAAATATTTTAATGTAAAGGTAATATTTTAAAAGTTGTAAACTGATGAGTCAACCAATTATGCTATCATTAGATGTTACTCTTGCTTTAGCTTTAGGTAACTTTTTAATGGTTTTGCTCATATCAAAGACATTATTTATGTCCCTTGTTCTGCTTTTTTGAGCATGTTACATGATCCACATATCTTGCAATATCATTTAAAATGATGTTTTTCTAACGTAAATGGAAAAATTCAGTGAGATGACTTTGCTTCAGAAATATTTTTGTACAGTAATAATGCTTAATAATAAATGGTTTGTTCATTACTCTTTTAGCTTTAAGAAAGGAGGCTAGTTCTCATACCAGTCTGAAACAAACGTATCAAATATGGCTTTAAGTATGAAGCTTGCACAGGATGAAGTTGATTGCATACGTATAGATAATATATTTGACATATATCTTATAGAAAATTTTTGAACTAGTTAGTCTCCAAAGTTATTACATTCACTTCATTTATGCTCACCTCATCTCAGGGCATCCATAACAAAACTTCAACGCTTACATTACTAAGGAAAACTGATAGTTTTCCTATCCAACTGTGGAGCTGTCTGGAATCTCTGAGGTGTTATATTATTGATACTCACATTGAATTTCAAGCTGTGCTTTCATAGATTAATGTCATCTGTAGGTGGAAGCTAGTGCACAGTGAGCTACAATATATTGAATATAAATGTTATATACATGTTATATAAATATCATAAAATTGTTATATAAATGTTATATATATTATTAAATATTAAATGGATATTTTCAGAGTAGGCTATTGCGCAGTTTGCTGATGTTTAATCCTCGTTGTCTCAATTTGCTCACTGTCCTTGTTTCTTAAAGTTTTAATCATAAGAAAACAATAAAGAAGTAAAAAAATGTTAATGTTCCACTTCTTAAACAGCAATTCCCAAAAGGAATTCCCATGAGGAATATATCATTCCTAAAACTAAAATCTTCTGGGATAAATGCTCACTTTTAAATTTCTGTTAAAGATTTTTTGTGCTTTTAGAAGTAGTTTAGCTTAAGAGCTGTTCTATCCTCTTCCCTGTCTTCAGCTTCCTCATTTAGTCCTTTTCTCAGAGCAGTTACGTTGTCAATAAAGTTGCCCAAAGAAACTCTTTACACCCAAGTACAGCTTGCAGAGCTGTCAAGAAATAAAAGATAGATCATACTCAGCTACTTCCCTCTGGACTTTTATTTAATGAATTGGATGCAGAAAGAAGCACTTGCCATTTTCTATTTGATTTTATGTATCTGTAAAAGTTATGTGGGACTGCTTTCCTAAATTGCTTTGAAAAGAAGGCAGAAATGCTGTACAGAAAATAATCTCTTCAGTCTGGAACAGTGAATTGCATGTGTACATTGATAAGCCTTTGGTATGGGAATTTAAAGCAAGCGTTTATCTCCTTTTCTGTTAAAGCTTTAGTTTTCTCAAAAATACTAATGTGTGGTAACTAAGCAAATCCATTTTTTAACCTTGGTAACTACAAAATGGATGTTTCTGAGTAATGAGAATAAAAGTTTCATCTTTTTTTTTTATAGAGCTCATGTCGTCAGTTGGAGAAAATGTAATATTTCTGTCTTTTATGTTTTCTGTAACTCTGTAACTCGAACTACTGAGAAATACTTTAACTCGTGAGAAAATATCCTTAAATTTCTTTCTTACATATATCAACTAAGTATACATGAATTAGTTATGCACGTGGTTGGTGCTACCATGCTGATGTGTTAATGTGAATAGTAGGCAGCTGACTATACTGCACCCATGTGGAGCTGAATGGACACTTTTGCTCATTTTGAAATATATGAAATCATTCCAATTTCACATTTTAATACCATAAAGATAGTTACAAAATATTTTGTAGCTTTAAGAATATATCTTAAAATATAATCCAATTTTAGCATGTAAGAACTCAATCTACGAAACCAAATAGTCTCATATTCGTGTCTAAGTCCTTTTGGGTTAAGACTCTGCACTACCTTGAAAAATGTGGATGTCCAATAACTAACAAAACAATGAGAAACTATTCTGCAGAAATCAGCTAGTTTGATAGCTATATCAAGCAGACATAATTTTCATAGCAAAAGACAGTGTTTTTATTTCACATCATTCACATTTTCACTCACTCATGGCATCAGTTTAAGATGTATTTTTATTACTACACATTTAGCATATATGCCAGAATGATCTGTTCTACCATTTTCCTGTGGTTAAGAAAGCTTATGGTTTCTAGAGTATCATTTTTAGGGTTCACTTTTATTTTTGTTTTTGTGTCTCCCTTTGAATTATTAAAATTATCCTGGTAAATTTCTATATTGTTGACATTTCTCAAATTTCTTGAAGATGTATCAGAAGATAATACTGGAAATTCAATTTCAGACTTGTAATCTTGACAGTCACTGAACTATTCTACATTTATTCTTACATTTGCTAAATTACTTTGTATCTTACAGTTTTGTGGAGGCTTTTTAGTTTTGTTTCTAAAACTAACAAGACCTTTTTTTTCTTTAATGATCTGAATATCAATACCTAAAATTTGTTCAAATCATATGTGTTGAGAAAACGTGGTCTTCAAGAAAGTTTTTTTTTAATACTTCCAAGTGTGTATCATACATTGTGTTACAATTTCAAAGTGTACATTTATGGTAAGGTCATATTTTCAAGATCCAAACAGTAACTGATCTTCAGATAAAAATAGCTTTTTCACCACATTATAAAAGATTGTAACATAATTTATCCCACATTAGCATAACATTTGTAATTCCATGTTAGCCAATTATTTTTTAAGGACATGTAAGAATTTTTATTAGTAGGCATGCAGAAAAATGAATATATATCTGAATCTAAAGGTACTTGTGATGCCATGTTTTTCATTCTACAGTGTATGAATAGATTTTATTTTTCAGAAATTGCCTCTTGTTTTGTAGACAAAATTGTCCTTAAAAAGAAGTGTATATCTGTTGTTTGTGTCCGTATCTTTTTGCCATAGTAGAAGAAAACACATGAATGTGGAAGACAGGATGAAATACAGCTGAAAAATAACTTCTCCATCCACACTGAAAAGCATAAAAGCAATACATAAACTACCAAATTATTTTAGAATTGGAGCTACTGATTTTTTTTTTTGATTGTTTACAAAATTGCAAAGTACATGTCAGAAAAATCCTTTCTTTAAGGATGAAAAATTAGTTTTTGAATAATCCTAATTTAAAAAATTGTGGCTCATTTAATTTGAGCTGCATAATATTTAATTAGTTCATTTTCAGTGTACATTTTCTATATAAGTGTATTTTTGATTTTTTAAAGCTTTGTTTTTTTCAAATAAACCATAAGGAAAAAAAATAATGCTCATTTTTTTTCATTTTGCTGCCCGAGCAGAGTCTGTTAATTCATGCATACTGGTTTTTACCATTGCATTGAATGACAATTGCAGAATAAATGGTATATCAGAAACTGGGTATTCATTCTCATGTACAGAGCAGGAAGAAATATTTTTAGGCTCTGTAAATCACATAGAGATCAAGGAGTAAAAGGAAGAATAATCCTACTACTACATATTTCTTAGTTCTGACAAAGTTTGGATTATAGTTAAAAATAATAATTTAAAAAAAAAAACAATATTAGTACTGTTTCTGTTGGTCATGTTTATCTCTGAAGAGATAAAATTTAAGATGTGCTTGTAGTTTAGGACTTCATTAACCTTTTTCAGGAATGTGCTGAACTGGTGCAGCTTTAACCAGCAGACAGAAATTAGCTGAGGAAAGGAAATATCTACATCCAAAGAGAACTATATTATCTACTAAATCTATGAAATACTTTCATTCTGTCTTTGTTTCTGTTTACAAGGCATGCATTTTATTCCTATACCTTCATCTCTATTGGTGGGCAAGACTGGATTTGGCTTGTAGGTTTTTCTATTTGGCATTTCTGTTTTCCCTTTCTAAGAGGCTATAGGAAACATCTGCTTGGTGCAACAAATACTCCCTAGTCACCTGCACAGTCCTTCTCGTTCGTGGTGAGGAGCCAGCTCTCAGCAGCTGCTGCCACATCTATACAAGAGTGATGTGTAGAATAAGCAGCTGAAAACATGTCTTCTTGTGAATCATCCTGCAGACAGAAAGAAGTCAGTGCTGTCACTGCAGCCATGAACAGAGGCAGAGGGCACAAAGAATGCAGTTTCCTCCTTGTAACACTTAATAATAGGTTACATGGATTACAAATGACACAGCTGACAAGTCTATTACATGCTGGATAAATATCTAGAAAGCTGCCCCATGAATTCGACATTAAAGAAAGTCCACTGGTTTTCAGGCTGCCAAGAGCATCACCTTGAAGCTTTTATATTATTGTGAGAAAAACAATTACACTCTGAATGTCTTCCTGACACTTGGGATCACATCCTTTTCTTTTATTACATGGTCTTCAAGGCAAGATATTAGATTTTGCAAGGCAGTTGGCTAATTATCTTGCTGTAAAACACCAGCCTTTATGGTTGGCTGCGCTCTTTTCTGACACTGTAAAAGTTTTACAAGTAGTTCATGCTAATATTGGTAGAAACTGGGTGCATAGCTTGAGGACAGATTATAGTCTTCATCTTCTAGGATGTGAAAATAAATTAGACTTTGTTGTCAAAAGCTGAACTTTTCTTTAATTGTTAATGCGTTTTGGCAAGACTTCAAAACTATATATCATATTGAGAGACACTCATCTTGCAACATCAGATAAGAACATGCAAAATGCACAAACCATGAAGCAATTCATATCTCTTTTACAATCATTGTCATAACCAAAAAAACATTCTTTCAAATGAATTCAGCATTTTTCTGTCAACAAAAAGTTTACTCTTGCGAATGACATTATTTGTCATCTGTGCTGGACAGCAACCACTAAAAGAAAGTTTCAGTTGCACATTTTAAATAAAGTAATTAATATTTTCTTTTTAAAGAAAAAAAAACACAACAGGATCTATGCACAACAAATATAACTTCATTTTTCATAAAGATACAGTTGAATACTGTACTATACTGTACTTGGTATTATTTAAAGAGCAATGTATTTTTTAATTCCAGCTTCCTTTGAAATCAGTGAGATTTAAATACTTTAAACATTCTTTTGCAAAGAATGAATTTGTGAAACAATTGTATTAACTCGATGTATGTGGACTTTTTACCAGAATATTGCATGGGCTTCTTAAGTATGCATAAAGAAAATAATAAATGTTGTGGAGATTGCTATCCTCAGGAGCAAAGAAATCACTGTCTCTGACTCTGTTCTTTCTTTGTCAAGCAGATATTATTCTAAATTTCCGAACAACATATGTCAGCAAATCTGGCCAAGTTATATTTGAAGCAAGATCTATTTGTATCCATTACGTGACTACCTGGTTTATAATTGATTTAATTGCTGCACTTCCCTTTGATCTTCTTTACGCTTTCAACGTCACTGTGGTAAGTACAAACTATAATCTTTTTTAATAGATTTTTTTTTCAGAGGAGACTGTGTATGTGTTTTTTGTTGTTGTTGTTGTTTCTTCTTATTTTTTGCTTTCCTTTGTTTTTCAAATCTGGAGGCTAAAACTTAATTAACTGAATTATATTTGTGTCTTTTGCAGTTCAGTAGTATGTTTTCACATTGAACACTGAAGGAAGTAATATCGTTTATTTAATGTTGGTTAAAAATATTCAGAGACTGACTATTACAGTGATCATCCATTATCATGAAAGCAAAACATTGTTTTGGCCAGTAAGATGCATTTTTCAATCAACAGGGTATCTTCTTTCTTTTTACTGCTGGTCATTTAATGCAAAAACATGTCATGATTCATAATTTTTGTGTTCTAATACCTGTTACAGTCATTATTAACTTTAGTTTTTGGTTTCAGTTGAGCTTTATTAGACATTTAATGAGCAACTGATAAGCAACTTTGAAAATATTGTAATAAATATTATAATATTCTTATTCCTATGTAAGGAGGTATCCTGTTTGTTTTTATTCATTCATTACCTTCAGTGATCTCCCTTTTCATTTTTTTTTCTTTTAATTTTTTTTTTCTTAAATCTTTTAAAATGTGGCAATTGATAGTTTCATATTCTTCAATCCTCTTTTTTAAAAAGCAGAGTTTAATCTGTTTAAATACAGTTTGTTTCTTGCATTAAAACCAAATAGCCACTAGAATTCTGTTGTTTTAACTTCTATTATAAATTTTTCATTGAATGAATAAAGTATGAACTATTTATTCAAGAAGAAAAGGAAAAAACAAAAATGATTTTGTTACTATTTTTTGTTATTTGAGAAGGCTGATACGTTTTCTTTTATCCAACAATTATTTTTCAATTAAAATGTCATAGAATTCAATATATTACTGTCATTTGATTAGCACATATCTGCTCTCCACTTAATCCTTTCACATTTTTCAGTAATAAGGTCATTAACATGGCAACTAAGGATATTCAGGGGCACTAAATATTCTTCTTTTTTCATAGAAAATTCTTTAGATAATTAAGGATAAATTGAGTTCCAATACTAAGCTCCAAGTAAGAAACACTATATCGCTATGTTGACCTAGAAATTAGCATTGACTGACACACACAGCTTCTTGTATGCTCCAAGAGTTAAATATGTTGTTAAAGGTTTTTCCTAGCTACAGTCTGGTTCCTTCATTTGCATGTTCATAACAATGAACATCAACAATTTTGAGATTCGAGGGAGAGTTTTTAATCGCTTTCCCTTGTTTTTAGACTTTATTAATTTAACAAGCCATTTCCTCATGTTTGTTCTCAGATTTTCATTCCATTGACTCTCAGATGTTGCCTTGACAGAGCAGTGAGAAGGAGCATCAGGAAGCATCTCACTCTTTTGCTGTTCAGGCCCAGCAGAAAGGCCAGCTCTTAAGGGGTGCTTTATTCTCCAAGCTACATAGAGTTCTGTAAATGCCTATGCATATATAGCGCACATATGTATCACCCTTTTCTTGAAGATTTGTGTAGTTAGAGTGTGTTCAAAGTGGTGAAGTGTATTACCATTCTTGGAAATAGAAGTGAAAGTGTAAGAATTGTCCCTACTACCTTTACGCCTACAAGAATCCTGCACTATTTCTAATTGGTGAACCTTCAGAGACTTCAGTCATGTTCATTCCTAGCCTCAGTGACTGATGAGATGCTAGCTCCTCCCAACCCTGTGTTCATCAGATAGAAGGGAACCCTTCAACCATGGAAATGTGTAAAATGCTGCTGAAATAAAATGTTTTTTACTGTTAATAATAAAATAATAGAAACATACAATATTCTGAACTGGAAAGTACCCAGAAGGGTCATAGATTCCAACTTGTGTTTCCACATAGGACCACCCAAAATTCAAACCATACTTCTAAGAACATTATCCAAATGTATCTTTCAACTCTGGCAGGCTTGTTGTTCTGACCTCTTCCCTGGGGAGCCTGTGTTCCTGATTTAATTTGCTTCTCTCTGAGTGACTAGTGGTGGTATAGAGCAAGAAAATTGTTTAGGAAAGCCAGATAACCAGGCAGACAGAAAAGGATTAAAGACTGCCACTTTTTTTTTTTTTTTTTTTTTTTTTGCATAGGAGATGATGCTTCCAAGTAGACAACTCCCTTACTAGCTCATAGCAACTTTATTTCTCAACACTTCTCAGTATCATAGAATGCCATAATTGAATTTTTGTTGATTTTAGATAAAATTCTGACTCTGTCATTTTGACAGAAAAAGGTTAGCCTACCTAGTCTAAAAGGATTAAGCAAATGGAAAATTTACATGGCTTTATGTCTGTGGACAGAGCAAAATCTACACAGACACAAGTATGAGCGCTGACTCCTCATTTTGTCTGTCTAAATTTATGACATAGAAAAGAAAGCTGACTGATGCTATTTGAGGTCTTCCAATGACAGATTAGGCACAATGGAAGCCAAGTTTTTGGCATGACTAATGAGGAAATTCATTACAATTATGTATGATTAATTACATCTGTGTTCAAATTTATGAGCAAATTATTTTGGAATGAGGCAGACTTTAGGCATTAAAATAAAGTATCTCCAATTTAAAAAAATATATCTCATTTGCTGTTTATATACCTAAGAGTGTTTTTTTAACTTAATAAAAATGGTTATAATTTAGTCATGGGTAATAACTGGTTGAGTGCACTTACTGTTTTAACAGTTCTTTTGATATTTCTTATTTATAGGAAATTAGTTAATCTCACCTCAGATATCAGTATTTGTTTGTGCTGTGATAGAATGTAGACATATGCAAAGATGAGGGCTCCAGTGTGAAGTCCACAGCACATATATACCATCTGTATATTCATCTATATGCTACTGCAACACCTGCGAGTGTCGCTCATGAAGAAGGTCCTTTTCTATTGAGCGTACAACAAACAGAACCATATTTGACTGAAGAAAGCTAATGAGAGAGATAAAAATTCAGATAGGAAAGAAAAAGTTTTGGGGGAATATTTTATTACAGAAATAGACAGTTACGGTGGTGAGCATGTCATTCAATTGTAATAATTATATTTTTATTGTAATGAGGTTATATTAATACAAATAAGCCAATTCTCTCAAACATATTACTGCCTTCTGCCTCAAACTTGCAAATATTCTCGTGCATGTTAACATAAAGTAATCGCAAAAATAAAAGACCGTGTAATTTTTGTGTGCTACCTTGCAGCTATGAATTCAAAGTATGAGCGTTAATTTAATCTGTTGATTTTTTTTTTTCCCCTGTCATATCTGTAAGGAAAAATGTATAAATTCTTGAGAGGAAAAAAAAAAAGAAAAAATGGGTAATGAAGAGTGCATGATTATACGTTATCAAAGCTGTATAAGTAAAAAAGGGTAAAAAGAATGTAGGATATTTTCTAATAGTTTCTCCACTTAAACTCTTAATTCTTGAGAGCAGAATGAAATCAATGATACATTAGATCTTCCTGAATAAGTATAAAATAATCTCTGTTACAAAATTTAGCAGTCAGTTTGCACCTAGTTGTTAGCAAACACACATCTATGAAATTAAGATTTTAAGTTCTGTTGGTAGAACTAACTAAACTAGGAAAGTTTAGCTTCAGGTTATTCTGGATTAGAAAAGGATATTGATCCGTATGGGTCTTTAGAGTCTATTTTCAGAGAGCTGATTGGGGTTCTCAGGGAGTACTATGAGAATAAATGTCAAGTTTGATGCTATTTTTTTTTCAGTTTGTTGGTGTGTATATCAGTCAAGCATCTAGTAGACGTTAATACTAATATCTCATTCATGAAGTAAAAAAAAAAAACCCTTATTATTAATGGCAATTATGCCTATTTAATTTTTGAAAAATGAAAACACTTTGGATCCTCATCTGCATATTTTTTGCTAACACCTGCAAACAGCTGAAATGTAAGCCAAGTAAATCTCATGCAAAGCTTCTGAGTCTTTGCTTATCTCTCTGCTTCTTTTCTGTGCAAAACATCTGGTTTATCTTCTTGTCTCTTCCAAGTTTAATTATTAAGATGGTTTTATCTCACATATAGTTGAGTTCTGCCTACTGTTTGGCTACTAGCAAAAACTGAAAATCATTGTGAGTTTGAGTATGTTTATGTTGTATCTCTGTATTGAAGTTGAACCTCAGTCAATCTGATAATTTTTTTGTTTTTTTTTTCTAGAGCAGTGAAAGATCTGCTTTAGTACAAGTATTTATTTTTTTTTTTTTAAGAAAACAAAAAGAAGACATTACATTAAAAAGTCAGAAGGAAAAATCTCCCAGTATTTCAAGTCTGTATGGCTAAATCAGAAGTAGTAAATATCTATGTGCACAACAAAAGTAAAAGCAGATTTAGAAGGTAATTTCCTTTCACTGCAACAAGAAAAGTATGCAATAGATGGCAAGAGCTGACAAGTTGTTTTTCTTTCTGTTCTTCTAGGTTTCCCTTGTTCACCTCCTAAAGACGGTGCGATTGTTACGCCTCTTGCGTCTCCTTCAGAAGTTGGATCGTTACTCCCAGCACAGCACAATTGTTCTCACGCTTCTCATGTCCATGTTTGCCTTGCTTGCTCACTGGATGGCCTGCATTTGGTATGTCATCGGGAAAAGGGAGATGGAACAGAATAACCCCCTTACCTGGGACATAGGTAAGTTTTTTCTACCATATGCATAAGTGTATATGTGTGCACGTATACATATATATGTGTGTGTGTAAATATATAAAAATATATTTATAAGCCTGGTTTTGGTTAACCATATACAATTACTTAATGTTGATTGCAGAGAAAATGAATTGCTTAAATCCTGTAATTTTGATTACCAATCAAGTAAAGGACAGAAAATTGCACTAAAAAATATGGACTCGGTTTCATGTCATATAAATACAATGTAATTTATGTTTCTGAGGATTTTGAAAATTTCGTTTCTAAGAAATCTTCTGTAAATTTTCAACTGAGAAGCAAATTTCTCTCTGCTTAGATAAGAAAGAACAATTCTTTCTCAATCTCTAAATACTGTGTATTTAAACACTATCTTTCTTTGGCATAGTTTCAATTAATTGGTTTTAAGTGTGGAGGAATAATGGGAGTAGGAGATCATCTCCCTCCCTTCCCTCCCCCCATTCAAAATGCTGAAAACAGTGAAATTTTTACAAGTGTTTCCATGTTTGGAAAATCCAGAACCTGGATAGAAAAGGGCTGGACAAGCTGTACGAAGAGTAGACAAGAAAGTTCATCTTTTTGCACATTAGGCAATTTCTGAGTAGAGAGATTCCTTTGTGAGTGCTGATTATTCTTTACTATGCAGTGAAACAGACAGATCTTGAAAAGCCTTTCGATTAAAAACTCCCTCTGGAAATATTCTTTAGCTTATTTTCAATCTTTGCTATTTTTACAAAGAAGGCAGTATGTCTGATAATGCAGAGATGGTAGTGAACCTTTGAAGTATGATCCAACATTTAGTTTCCACCTCGGATTTCCTTCTGGTTTCTTTGAACATTCCAGTTTTACTATTTAGATTTTAAACTTTTCAGGTTATTTATAAAGATTGTTGTTGTTATTTCTAAAGGTTGTATCCAGTGTTGGTACAATGAGAAAACTATAAACTGTGTATAGGATCCTGATGTCACAAGTTGTGAGATGCTCCTAAAGGTGTGTTGCCTGCTAGTGCAGATGATAATGCCCCACATCTTTCCATGTGGGTAATTTGGCTTTACTGTAGAGGTGTATATCTTTCACTGTCTTTCTCAGATGGCATATCAATAATAAACATCTCTTTTTCTCCTTTTGCTTTCTGGTTCCTTGTGCTTTATCTTTTTGATTTTACTTATGTTACCTTTCACTTAAAATTCATAATGTGATAACAGAATCAGGAGGGGAAGAAAGACAAATGATAAAATTAAATGAAGAAAAAATTAGATGAAGAAAGTCTTGCTAGTTTTCTTTATGCTGTTAAATACTAAAGAGACAATTAAATAATATATAAATAATTTAAATGATATAAGATATCTATGAGAGGAAGAGAGTGCATAAACACTGTCTGATGGTGAGTCAGAGTTTCCTATTGGGAAAAATATTTGTTGGAATGATGCAAACACCTCTGACCTAAGGCTCAGTAAGTTGGATTTGACTGCAGCATCACTTATTCTTCTCCTTTAATTTCCTTCTTTCATTTCTCTTAAACCCATTAAATATTATCTAATAAAGATAAGTCTGAAAGGAAAATGATAAATATGTTAAAAAGCCTGAACTCAGAATGAGGTGAGGATGCTGTGTCAGGAAGAGGAAAAGAAGAAAGAAGATCACATAAATACACCTCTCCAGTTTGCCCATACATTACTTAAAAGTTTGTGAAATCCTTTTATTCTTCTAGTTGGTTGTTTATTTCTCCTTGCCTTTATAAACCAGGTCTGTGAACTGCTGAACTCCTCACACGGCGCAAACCTTTCAAAGAAAAGACTGCAGCTGTAGGGGAGGATGCACAAAGAAATCCCACTGTGCAGAAATTGGGCAAATGCTGATAAAAGAAGAAAACAAATCTAGAAATAATAGTAATAAAAATGAAAGTCTTTCTGCTGAGAAATAGCTGTGAAAAACAAACAAACAAAAAAACCAACAAAAAACATTAACAGTTTATGTAGGCCACAAACCATTTCAAAGCACTTGTTGCAGTCCCAGTGTTGAGTAAGGGCTTCATCCTCGCTCCCCAGGTGGGGCTGCTGGCAGCACTCCCCATGTAGTTGCTCCCTGTTCCCTGAGCTCTTCATCTTAGGAAAATCTCATCTCACCTGGGACTCTTGGCATTTATTGCAATAAAAATATTAACTTTCATCCTTCGGTTTTGTTCTCTCTTGGGCAATGGCAATAACAAGCAAATGTCCCAGCTACCTCCTTAGAACAAAGCAGTTTATTCAGAACAGAATAATTTTGCTGAAGTCTCATTTGTGTCTCAGTGAAGAATGCTGTATATGAGTTACCACACATCAGTCATCTGTAGTGGGATTCCTAGGCAGGAACTGCTCCTTAGCAGCCTCCCGCCAATGGCTTGTTTCACCACGAGACTCGGGGATTTTCCATGCTTGACTGCATGCAACACACCTTCCTGTTGAAATGGCTAGGGCAATTCTAAGCCTAGTACAGTCTAAAGCTTTAGCCTCCCACCTGGTGAAACTGCACAAATGTTGAGCTTACAGCCTGATTTTATTTCAGTTGTTTCTAGAAGTGTATTTGTGTATTTTTACCTGGAAAGCTGTTCTACCACCTTCATGGATAGTCTCTGAAAAAATTAGATGTTATGTATGTATAATAAAGACTACATTACAGTGCCTGCTGCAAAACTTATACAGTTATTATGTAGCAAATCAACATTATTATCAGTTCCATATCTGTCAGAAAGGTTATTTCTACAGTTCTCTCTCATAGCAAGTAAATATTTTATGATTGCTTTGTTTGGTTTTTAAGGGAAACAAAATAATGCAAGCAGGAGAAAGCTTGCTTTGGGATATAATAAAGGTAATGATATTGCAAGACATAGAGAGTACTCTGTTCTTTTCTACAAAGGGCACTTTTTGTGCATTTTTGGATTATGTGTATAACATGTTTCTTCATGCAGCTAGGGCAGTGAAGTGTTATTCTTAGTTCAGTATTGATATGTTTTCATTTTTAAACTTCTGATTTTATTACATTAATACCAAAGATAGAGGTTCAATTTTCCATTGGTATATAAAGTTTATTCCAGGCATTAGGAGGCATTGTAATTATCAGCACCAAAAAAGTACAGCATAAAAAAATAACATTCCTCTACTTTTTCTTTAAATATAATGTGTCCCCCTTGGAAAGTATGCTTTTTAGTCTTCTCTGGAGTGTCTCAGCCAGTGTTTACATGAAGAAGTGGTATCTTGGATGCTGCAAAACATACAACAGCTAAAACACAGAGAAATATACTGTACTTCTTGTTCAAAGAAGGAAAACCCACTCCAGGAATGATAAGAATTCTTTGCTTGTTATGTGTGAATCTATTCTTGAGGAGAAGAATTAAAGCTTTTTGCAACCTCCTTTTAGTGCTTCCTTACAAATTTTATGGCAAAGATTCAAGACTGAGGTCTTGCTAACACTGAAACCCGACATTTAAACTGTAATACTGTAACATAGTACTTTGGATCTTGCTGTGCTATCCAATACGCACCACAGCACAAATCTCACAACATTGACTTTATTGGGAAAAACAGTTTGTTGTTTGTATCTCTTTCTCTAGCTAATTTAAAAAGATGAGGTCCTTAATTCTGATTTGGATTTGGATTGGAGCAATGGGAGTAATGAAAGTTCTCCCCGTGAAGATACACAGTACAAAAAAATGTATTTGCTTTGTTCTCATTGGTTGCAATTTTAAACTTTTTCTTTAGTTTTTTCTTCCTTGCTTCTTTATTTCTTTCTTTGTTGTTTTTTCTCTCTTTTACTTTGCTTCTTGTTCTGTTTTTCTTTCTTTTCATTCATTTTTTTTTTCCCATCTTTATTCAGAACATAATATCATTGGAATCAATTTAAAATTATAAAATTTAAACATGTGGCAAAATGAGAAAGATGTCATGCGTAGAAATGTTACTTCTGAATTGTCAGAATGTGATGGCATTGAGAAAACTGCTAATGTTAAAATCTAGCTCCATTCTATAGTTCTAATACTGATATTTTAACTGACTAACTGGGGTGTTTGGAAGATACACAGTGTGGGCACAGCTTTAAGGCTCTAGAAATCTTTATCTCAGCAAGTTTTCCCTCCTCAGAAAACTGTAATTCTGTGTGTAGCAGTTTGACTCTGGTATCTGATGAAATCACAACTGCTGGACTTGTTATTCCTACTCTCCCGAGACTGTTATGTTCTTTTCCTTCTTTTCTCCTCCAGCTTTTTGAAATCTTGTTATTAAATTTCATGTTGTTCTCCTCATTCATTCTCACGGGTGAAACAGATGTTTCAGTAAGACACAGGATGAAGAAATAAGATCAATTTTCAGTTAACGAACACAAAATAGAGGTTTAATTGTGTGGAGGTACCTGACTGATCCCACCACTGTAATTCCTTTCGCTCCAATACGTTGTCTCTCATTTCTATAGGCTTAGCTGATATCAGACTACGTTATAGGGTCTTTATTGGCTCTATGCTGTTTTGAATTGCATATATTAAACTATTACCCTTCAAATTTTTATCAAGAAATTGCTTTTAAACCTGTCTCTACAACCAGAAGATAATACTGAAAATGTTTCCTGTTGCTAGAGGCATTCATCTGGTGAAAACCAAAGGAGCTTTTGAAACTCAGCTGTCTTGAATGTAGTGAGGAGATTAGGAGAAGAGCAAGGATCAGTAAGCTTCTTGCCCAAGGTAGTCAAAGGAGCCAGGTATAATTTCTGCAACTGTCTTGAGAAAATTCTTTGTTGACCACCAGAAATTCAGCTGCAAACTTTTAATAGTGCACTACAGTACAACTTGTACAACTTATAACATTCATACTATGGAGGAGTTGTTATTAAAGTAAAAATAAATAAACAAAATAAGTGAATATCTAACCAATGATTTTATAGAAAATCAAGTGTTTTTACTTTGGGAGAAGCTTTAAGCAGGTCAGTAAATAGCTTTCTTCACCATAGAACATATCCATTCATCTTTCAGGTTTTTACTCTTTTAATATAGGTTTTGTAATTTATTGCATTTCTGAAAAGAAGAGCTCAACCATATCTGAACCAGTGTAGTTCACTTGCTCTACAACAGAACACTGTCCCCACCCACTTTGTCAATCACACAGTTCCAATCACAACTTAAAGGGACTTGGGTACCTGACTCCCAATGAATGATTTATACCCTGAATCATCTCTCAGGGCAGTGAATGGAAGATTTTGGTGTAGAATGAGGTGCATAGCATCCAAGTAGAACCAGAAGGAAATGTGGAAAATAGGGTTGTAATTTCAATCCCTTTCCCTGAGGGTTTATATGCCTCACTTCATCTGCAGGGAAGTTATAAGATTGTTTTGTAGGTACTGAGGAACTGTATGTACCACATAATTGAATTTATTGTATAAATTCATCAAATGGCATTGATCCAAACTGGTAAATATGGAAGTGTTGAGTATCCTGATAGTTTACTTGTGTTTGTTCAATGTTGCACCTGTAGTAGTGAGGATTGCTGCAGCACTTCATGCAATCCTCTCTCTACACCAGCAGCTTGGAGTTGTCACAGATCTGAAGCAGGTATTTCTGGGGAAAAGCAAAGCAGAAGCCCCTTATTTCTTTTAGCCACAGGAGGAAGAAAGACAGTTACTGAATTGTACTTTTCTTTAGTGTGGAGTTCAGACATTGGAACATGTGTCTAGGGTATAGAAGATGCAGATACAAAGCAAATCTTTTAAAGAGAATTCCATATCCTGGTGTACAGGTTTCTCCTCTTTTTGTTCTTCCTAGGCAGCTCTCTTTCTTGATACTTTTTCTTATTTTCTTAACAAACTGATATGATTTCAACAGAGGATTCCAACACCTGGAGTCTCCGCCAGGGGTCTCCAATGCTCAGATGAAGACAGAGATAAAGGTTGGACTCTCCTAGGCTGAGAGCAGAAATCTTAAGTCTTTTATGATTCTTTTTACCATTGAGGTATTAGGTGAAATGATAGTCTACATACTCTGTCTTTTGCCTTAAATTGGCTAGAGTTGTACAGTGGTAGATGAGAGAGAAAGAAGATGAATTCCTACCTACCTTCCCCAGCAAGTCCTGTAAGAGATTTTGATGCAGGGCAAGGTGTTTGAATGATGCCCACAGGGTGCAGATAGGGTTCAGAGTAGCTCAATCATAAAAATCTATGAAAGCTGAGATTCTGTGTGATGACAAATCACTGTGTACTGAGGCTGTCAGATGTGTCAGCTAGCAAAAGACACAAGAAAAATTTATATTGCTAAGGAATTCTTGTTTTTCAGACCCAGGTAATGTAAGTAATCCATGCATGCTGATGAGCGTACATGCTTCTGGTTTCTTGATTTATCTATTTGAGTCTGGACCTATGACAAAACAACATCCAGTCATTGTGATGAGTATTTTGCTCATTAAAAGGAAAATGAATTATAATGCTCTACTGCTCTCTATTGGGGCAACTGAACTGAAGTTGTGTGGAATGTACATACATCTGTCAATGTATGTATATTTACCTGACAATTTTGGATATTGGGAGTAATTAAATTAATCTGGCTGAAAATTTATTTCTAATTAGTATATAATTTCCAATTAACAATTTCAAATTTCTACTTATATTTCTTTGTAGTATGATAGATATCTTAAGTAAATTATTAAATAATTCCACGTACAAGTAGCACTCATTTCAGATCTACACATAACAGACCTTGTCAGGATTTAAAATAAATTTTAAATTTTAAAGTATACTTAAAAAAACTAGTTTTGTGGAAATAATTCAATTTTGCATTTGAATACCCAAAACAGTGTTTTAGGTAAACCAAAGTATTTTTGCTGATCTAAACTGAAACATTCTCCTTGTGTTAAGTTCAATATTAATCTATATCTCAACTGCTTTGAGTGTTCAGTCAGTTTTACTCTGTCATTCTTCCCTGCTGTTCTTTTCTACAGGCTCAGTTTCTTGATTAAACTATGTTTTCTTTTCCATGCCATATCTTGATTTCTGACTGAACTATTCAGTTGTCCCTAAATACCCCAAGACTTAAACACCCCACTGGATTTGCAGTCAAGAAAGAAATGGGGATGAAAGAACCCTATTAAAAGTATTGTGAAGTTTTCATGCAGTTGTTACTACATTCCCATAGTTTTCTACTTAGTACAAAAGTTTTGGACAATTTTTAAGTGTTGTTAAGTGAAAATTTTGTTTGTGGATTAAGCTCCTTGAGGTTTCATAAAGTTGAAAATGTCCTGCTGTTGCTAAGTGCAAATCGCCTTTATATTTTTTATTAATTCCACATTTTTATCTCAGTGGAAAAGCTGTATCTGGACCAATTTCTACCAATGGAATCGAAATTTGAAGTACATAAGGGAAAAATCTACTTAATATACACTCAACAAGAGAATAGTCCCAAGATGTAAAATATCACCATGAACTTTCCACATGGCTTCAGTAATAGAAATAATGTATGGTTTATTGAAAGGTGCAAACATTATGTGTAAAAACTTTGCTCAGTCAATAACAAATTACATCAGACTCTTTAATCCTTAAATGTGGTACTTCCAATCTGGAATGCTGTATTTTCTTCTGGAAAGAACCTCTGGGGTTTAGCTAGTCCAGCCATCTAGCTGAAATAGTACTATCACCAGCAATAAATTGGTCAGAAATGGCTTGCTACACCAAATCCTGGAAGCTAGCAAGGATGGATACTCCTCCATTTCCTATGCACAGCTTGTTTGGGGGTTACACTACCATACCTGGAGAACTTTCTACCAGTTTGTTTAAACTATAGTGTGGTGTTTGACACACTGGTATAGTAGGATGTTTTGTTAGGATTTCTCAAAAGCTACTACTGGTTCCAGAGCTCATGATCTTGTTAAAATTACTAAGTCTCAGTACAACTTAAAATTGGATTTTGAAACCTTTTCAGCAGCTGTCTTGGTTGGACTGCTGCTTTCAGCCCCAACTAACACCAAGGATGTTAGAAAGCCATGTTGTTTTCTATGGAGATCCCATAATGTTTTCAGTATCTTTTTCCTTCTATAATAAATCATACATTAGATTTTTATCTAGAAATGCTGCTTCTGTAAATTATTACTTTCTATTTTTTATCCTCTTTCCTGCCCTTTAACAGGGCAACTGTTTGATGAGAGAAGGGTTTTCCTGCTATCAAAGTAGAAAATTATTTCTATATAACAGAGAAGAAAATATTCAAGGCTTTTCTTTCTAGACTCTCTTCTCTTTTCTCTTACATTGGAAATATTTGTATTTTTGTTGTTCTTTTGGGTGCTTAAAGTCAACTAGTAATTACATTCAGCCAAAAAAATAAGATTTGGATGTGTGAGGTCTTGGGACTTCCTATAAAATTTTACAGGAGACAGATTCTGTACAACAGTTATGCTTACCTGTTCTTAATCTGAGATCTGAGATAGCTATAGACAAAAATGATAATACTTAGGATTATTTTTTTTTATTATACATTTCAAAAAGAATTGTCATGTATGCAGGCACAGATGTATTCTTCTCAGAACTGCTGTCATTTTTTTAACACATAGCATGCTTTCCCATTGGCATCCTACTTTTCTTCTGTTTGTTATTCCTTTTTAGAAGCCAAATCATCATTATATTTTTTAGCTATTATGTTAAGATACACCCTGGAGTAAAATAGCCACTGTTGTTGATTCTTCCTTCATAAAAGCTAAATATATTTGGATGTCAACTTACAAATGACACAGAAAAAAACACACTGAAAAAAATATTACTTAGGAATCCTTTAGATTCAAGGATTAGAACATGATGAAAAGGCAAGAGTGAACAAAACATTTCTGTGTAACCCTACTTCATGTGTAAAACAATGAAAACATATGTAAACATAAAAACAAGAAAAACATTAGTTAATTTAGTGTTTATCTTATGACTGCCTTGTTAGGGCAGTATGCTATTCAAGAAAGCAATTCAATCACTCTTCAGGTTAGAAAGCAAAAGACTCAAGATTGTAATTTAAAATCTCTGAAGCAAACAAGATAGGATTGTGGTGGTAGTTAGCATACTTGCCTGTTACCTAACTAGCATGGATGCTATTAGTGTGAAAGACAAGGAGAAATGAAGGTCATGTAAACTCTAACAGACTTTACTGGTCTGGATTGATTTCCCTACTGATTATGCAGGGTAGCCATATGAACTATGGTATTGTTGCAACTCAGCAACAGCCCTTTCATTTGTAATTAGGCCTACTAAATGAAGTAACTTCTGTACTGAGGCATCTGTCCTTGTTTTACAGTGTTGGGAGGCTGCATTTAGCAGGTAGAAGTTGCTGAAATTTGTCGATTGATGGGGTGTTAAAGATGGCCGGAAGGAGGAATGGCTTAAAACTGTTGTTCTTCACAGGTTTTGGGGGGTTAGCTTATATATATATACTTATATATACATTTATATATTTATTATTATTATTATTATTATTAACTTTTCATTTTATTAACTTTTCATTTTAATGTAATCTGTATTGCTATATGGAGGAGGGTATTATAACTTCTTAAATGAAACAGGAATGTCCACTGTAATAGCTCGAGCCTTTTTCTTCAAGAATTGGACTCTGAACACATAAAACTGAAAGCAGGTCTCTAACATGTTAGCTGACAGCTTAAAAAAAAAAAGCCATTACTGTTAATTTTATTGGAACAGCAGCTGGGATCCTAGTTATGGGTCAGGACCCTCTTGTCTCCATTGCTCAATTAACACAGAATAATAAGGCTATTCTTACCCAAAAGGTTATTAAATTCTAAATTTGAGATAAGAAAAGCTCTAACAGATGGGTACAGACTGATGGAGCACAGAGAAGCAAAGAGGACATAGATAGACATGCTCTTTTCACTGAGTGGACTAGAAGCACTAACATTTCTAATTCCAAGTTTAGCTGCAAGGCATTTGATAGCCTGGAAAAGGACAGTAACAGCTAGTTTGCCTAAGGAGCAGCAATATTAAGCGTTGAGACTGATAAGTGGCATCTCCCTAAAGTAGAAGATTTGCAAATGATTTGTATATTTCCAACAATACATTTGTACTTTTATTTCTTAAATTAACTATGTGCTTAGCCTTGTATATTTTACGTGTACTTTAAAAAACAACGTTATATGAGATGTCAAAAAGCAGTTAATTTACTTACATTGTTGATTTATTTTTGTTAAAAAAAAAAAAAAAAACTTTATTTGTCCATGGTAAACAAGAATAATAATAATAATAATTACAGAAAGACGTTTGTCTTCATTGTTAATAAATTCATGGCATTAGAGCTGTTCGTAAATTCTTTGCTGGTAGAAAAAAAATAAAATTAAATAAATAAAAGAAGAAAATCATTAAAATATTTAATTATATACAATAGTTTTTATTTATTAACTGACACAGTCATAAAAGTGGATATTGTAAATATCCCTGCCTAGTCTTTTTAATTAAGTGTGGAACAGAAAAAACTGCCTGCTTGCAGAAGCAAGAAGGACTAAATCTCCCATGTATCCACATATAGCCATCTGACAAATTACCATTGAGAAGATCTGTGCATACTTAGAGAAAAGGAGTTTCAGGAATGTTTCTTTTCAACATTTATCTATTTGATATATGAAACTGAAAAACTTATGACCTAGTTCTACAGTAATGCAGGTGCACACATCATTTATACTGGAACATCTATGCAACAGTAAGCATGTTTAGATAATTATCATAAAATATCATGGCAAATGTATTCCTTTAAATTTGCTGAGTTAGCTCCTAAAGCAGAACCATATATGCACTACAGTTAGCTTTCAGTCTGGGAATAAATACACCTCTATTTTAATTGAAATAATTATTGTATTAAAATATGAGACTGTGATAAACTTGTATTGGAGAGTTCCCCATCAGTATGCAAAAAAGAACTCTGAATTGTTTAGTCAAAACATCAGCTTCATACCTCAGAAACACAATCTCCAGCACAATGGTAGCAAGGTGGGGATTTAAGAGAGACAAATTATCCAAAGCCTGCGCAGTCAGCTGCAGGCCAGCCCAGCAAACAAGGGTAATTCAGCCATTTATTTTCCATCCCACTTCATAAATGATTCTGGAGGAAAACTCCAGTTTTAACCTTTTTAACCTTATGCAGAACTAACATTCTAGACTGCCTCGGAGCTCCATTCAAATGAACATGACTCCTCCAATACCAGTTGCATTTCTTCTTTCTTCTCTCACTAGAATATACTACAGCAGTTGATATGAAATTAATTCTTTAGAAAGAGAGCTTTTAGCCTCATGTTGAAGGAGAAATGAAAGTAGCTAATTCATCCAACCAACTAGCACTGTAAGAAATATCTGGGTCTCTGTGTGTAGAACTGTGTCTGGACTCATCCTCAGCGGGTTTGTCAAGTCAAGAAGTCCAGAAAAAGTGAAAGAACAAAACATTATTTCACAGAAAAAAATAAGTTATGATTACATCTAGTAATGCATGAATGTGATTAGATTCTGGGAAGAATCTAAGTCTTGAAATGTGTTGTTGGTAAACCAGGTACACTGTGCTTTGTGCAGTGTTTACATTAGGTGAAAGTGCTACAGAACTCCAGCCTTCTTGCTTGTAACTAACCAAATATTTTTTAAAAGATATCTTTCTAATTGCTACTATTAGAAGTATTTCACATCAGGCATGTCCACTGTCGATGATAGGCCACAGATGTGTCCTGAAGACAACCAGAGAGACTTTGGAAAATGACTGTGTGATCCATAAATTTGGTACTTTCACTAACTAAGGTGAATTATAAGCTCCCGTAGGATGAAAAGTATCTCTCCTTGCACTTATGACCTTCCAAAATGAAAATATAAATTATTTAATGGACCATACGTTGCTGATGACAAAAGATTTAATGCTTCCCACCAAGGAATGTTTTCGGTATCCCCAAAGGTACATCAATTTCAACATGAGAATATAGAAATTATGCTTTCTTATTATAGGCAATGATATTTGCAGTCGTCTCACAGTCAATTTAGAGCAGGATTTTGTCAAATAATTAAAACTTAATTGTCAGTTTTTTGGCACTTCTGTGGGCTCAGCTGTGTTTTTGTTGTTACTAACAATATTACAATTAGACTTTAGAGGTTTCTTTCCTCTATTTATCCCTTGATTGAGCACCTCTTCTATCTAAAACTACTGAGTTCATTAAATATTTATTGTGCCATGAAAACTTCAATTTCACTGAGTACAATGGGTCAATATCTTGTTATGACTTTTTCAAGTTGCATGAGTTAAAGTTCTACAGTATGTAATTATTTGTACAATAGCTTCTAAGTATATATTCAATTAGAAATACAACCAATTTATTTACAAAGGGTATTAGTCAGCCTTACAGAAGTACATAGGATGCCTCTCTTCAAATTAAATTTATTTTCAATAACTGAAAAAGCTTAAAGGTGTATCTAAAAATACTGTTATCAGAGGAATTACACATTTAGTTTGGAAAACTCCATTGTTATTACAAATCTAAAGCATCTGTCTCATTGTATATATCCAGATAGTTAGATAGCTTAAAAACTTTCCCTTAAGTTCAAGGGAAAGAGACACCTTCCTCTAGATCAGAGTCCAAGAACATCGGTCAGTGAATCTACAAAGATTATTTCATCATTTGAGGCAGGCATTCCAAGGGGTCTAGGTGTGAAGACAACCTCTTCTTACACGATTTTGAATACAGAAGTTAGTATATCATTATTGCCAAAGCCTTATGGAGCAGTAGGGCTTGCATTTTATCAAATTTTATCTTTGTTTTTCTATTCTGATTGCCTGATGTCCAAATTCAAAATTTTCTCCTGATAATGTCACAGATGCTTGAATCATAGAGTCATAGAATCATTTGAATTGGAAAGGATCCATAGGATCATCTAGTCCACCTCCCCTGCAATGAACAGGGGACCTACAGCTAGATCAGATTGCTCAAAGCCCTGTCTAGCCTGACCTTGACTGTCTCCAAAGATGGGGCTTCCATCATCTCTTGGGCAACCTACTCCACTGCCTCACAACCCTTACTGTAAAAAATTTCTTACTTATGTCCTAGATTCCTCTTTTAGTTTGAAACCATTTCCCCTCGTCTAATCACAACAGACCCTGTTAAAGAATCTATCGCCTTCCTTCCTATAGCTCCCCTTTATATATTGAAAGGCTGCTATCAGGTTTCCCCAGAAATCAATGATAGAATTCCCAAAGTCCAACAGAGATTTTAGCTACGTCTTCAAATTTTTGGTCCTTAATAAAGAAGTGAGAGAGAGGCAAAGATATATCCATATAGCAGCATTGTTTGCATCATCTTTGTGTCTTGGATTTGGCTTGTGGAAATCTTTCTTCATTTGTTTATTTAGTAAAGATGCAATAAAAATTCTGTGCAGTGTCTCTGCAATGCAGGACAAATGGCATTTTTATTGAATCTATCCACTCCTACTGTCCACTTAACTTCTAGTATGACAATAATCTTAAAATTTACTACTCATTAACCCATGCAAATAATTTGAGAGAGAAAATATCTCAAGTTTTGTTTCTAAGAAGGGCATGGTTTTGAAACTCAACTATTTTTCTTTTCAAAATGTTACATTTGTTTTCATTGCCATCATTTGAGAGATCCCCAGAATATGCTGTTAATAATTTCACATAGTGACATAAATATGCAGCACTAACATGAATGCAGGCTTTATTTTGATTTCTGCACTAGGCTTTAAAGAGATGAACATCTCAGATCAGAAACATAAAATCTTCTTATAATTTTTTTTTTTCACTCCCCTCCAAGGATTTTATCTACTTAATAACATACTTGATAGAAAGGGGAACTTTTTTCCTCTTTGATTATATATATATTAGAATTATTTTTGGTATGTTTTTTTACCATCTGTAATGTAAGCATTCATCAAGCAAAACTTTTGTATATAAATATTCTGCAGATTCTGTAATATCCGTGTACCTTTTTCTGTTGGTACTTAAATGTCCACTGAGCACAGAGGTTAAGTATAATCTGCTTGTACAAAGTTAACACTTCATTATCTGGAGAAATATGTACAATGAATGCACCAGATTGGTATTATGACTCAGACAAAGCAATATTGGGGAAAAGGTTTAAACAAACATAAATTAGATTTTAAAACTATATTGTTAAAGTTTCACAGAGGAAAGATAAAGGTGATACTACAGACTGTGGAGAGCAGATATATTTGCCTTGCTTTGATCTGAAGCATTAATCTCCATAATTCTTCCAGAGATGGCACATGCAAGGCAGCACATCATGTACTTGGGCTCTCGTCCCAGAATCAAAGAGAGCAGCCTTGAGTTGTCCTGCATGCTCCTACCACAAGTAATCCAGCCACAGGCAGTTGAGATAAAACTGTTTCATACTGTCCAGGTTAAATCTAATTTCTTCTTATTTCATGTCAAGGATATCCCTCCACAAAATTTGACAATGAGGATTTGATTGTAACAGGTGTTCCTCTGGCAACTCACATAAGTCTCTCTCATATTCGTGTCATATATTTTTCTAATGTAAGAAAAAATAATTACACATATTGTAATAAGGAATATGACTCCAAGGGTCATATTTTATAATGAAATAAAAATAAGAAAAGAAATTATTAAATTCCTTTTGGAATTACTTTATTTTAATAATTCTAGGCAGAGGTTCTTGAGAAAATTGTCAATGTATTTGGTTTATCAAATTTGTTTTCTTTCTTATTTTAAATTTCTGTTTTATGTAGCAAAGTGTGTTAACATAGACCAAAGGTAGTAGATTATTCCTAACAGTTCCTCACTGTCATGCAATTGTTATGGTTATGTGTACTGTATTGATATAGAAGTCTTCCAAGTTTCATGTACTGCCACTAAACTTTTTTTTTTTTTTTTGAAAGTCAGCTAAATCCTTTCTTCAAACATAACCTCTGGGCTAGATTTGGTCCTTTGTAGCCTGAAACAGCTGAAATGCCATATAGGTGCACATCAAAGTATTTATTTTGAAAAAAGTAAGAACTCTACTAGTGTGCAACTATACTATATATCATAGATGTTTCACAGTCTAGAACCTGCATCTGTATGACACTTTCTGGATGGTGGGCTTTTCTATTTCAAATGTGAAGAAAAGCATGGTTGGAAGTATGATTACTCCTGTCATCTCTTGGGATCTTTAATCCTAAAACCATCTGCTCCGGTACTTGTGTGCCTCTCCTAATATGACAAGCAAAATTCCACAATAGATCAAACCTGCAAAGGAATTATAGATTTTGTGACAATGAAAGGATAACAGCTGTGTTCCATGGGATTAAGTAGTTTGATTGCTACTGTATAATGTGTTAATAGTCTAGAAAAAAATGCAAACGGTGCTGTTGTCAAAAATATTTTGGCTAGGCAGGATTAAAAAAAGCTTTAGGGACATTTAGAAGAATACTTTAAATGAATTATAAAAGCAGAGGCAATGTTTTTTTAATAATTCAGAGTCATGCACACTCAAGAAGTAAAATAATTTGGGTTTATACAACTTTTTATTTTCAATGCATTGTACTAGTTAGTAAGAGACCAACTATGGAAATTTCATTGAAAGCAATTTAAATAGCAAAGCTAATGTTTTAATGTCAAATGACAACTAGGGTTTGAGGAGGTAGAATACATTGATTTATAAAAATGATAGTACAAATGATAGTATATAAAAATATAAAATAATAGTATTCTTATCTCAAATACAATATTAGTTCTGTTTTCCTCTTTTTAAATCGTCTTCAACTATGGCATGAAGGAATGCATTCTGAAGAAGCAACATAGATAGCTGATGAAAGTGATTGAGACAAAAAAAAAATTCAGATATTGATACCACAAGAGCTTTTACAAGTAGGGAATTTACTTATTCATTCTATTTTCACAAGTGCTTTGTCCTAAGATCTGTTTTGAGCAGGTTGATATTTCATGGAAGCAGCAAAATTTTGGCATCAATGGGATCCTTGCAACAGACTTTGCCCATTCTTTCCCAATTGAAATATGAGAAGATCTTTTGTAGATGTGATTGTACCGCTACGTATTGAAGAGCTGGTATCATTTCCCACACACACCTGCATCAATTTGTTGCCTGATTGTAGATCTGAAGTGAGAAGATGTAAATAGTGAACTGGGACTGCTGCAGTGGCAGTTAACATAGTTCTTAGGGCATTTGTTGACTTTCATTATAAAATGTATTCCAGTGATAAAGGACCTAATTTCTCATCTACTTTTTCTTTAATGACTCCAAACCATTTGCTGAAACTTAGGTTCGCAGGCATAAAATATACAGACTTCTGTGTTAAAATGTATGGTCTCTTTATATCGAATAGCTGAATATGCTCCAGTTCAAAGGATATTTTTTCAGCTTATTTTTTCTGTTTGAGGCTTATTTATTGTTTGATAGCTTAAAATGAGGTGAAGAAACTTTAAATTAGCTGCGATATGAATCTTCAGTGAAAGTGATGGCAAAGGACAGAAGGATAGGAGTACAGAGGCCAAGAACTGGGAGCTTTTTACAACATTCCCAGGAAAGAGATTTTCTCCTACGGGACATTATTTCAGTATCCACACATCAGCTACAGTTATTTAAAATAATTTATTTTATTTTTGACAATTTTGTGATTGTTTATATGCACTATACGTCTGATAAGGTATATCCAGGTAAGAAAGCAAAAAAGGCTGATTTGCAGATGTTTTCCTGAGGAATTGTATTTTAGGTTTTCAAACCTACTGCTGAAATATACAATGGTAGTTCTGCATATCAGGTTTAGACAGACTTTTATTAACTCCATCTACTCTCTATCAGGAATTGTATTAGGCTTTTGTTCTTTAATGTATGGGTTTACATTCTTTAATGCAGGCATAGAAATGAAATCAGCTATATTAAGGACCATATCATTGTTGAAGAAATGGTGTTTCTGTGAGATAACACTGCACGAGGAAGCAGCAAGAAGACCCAAACCAGCAGAAAAGTAGAGCATCAATGCAACCCTGATAATATAACCACAATAATTGCAAGACTGACTAATTTCTTCAAGTTTCTGTAGCATTCATCCTTAAAGTATTGAATATTTGTATGCACGCATAAGCTGTTCACAGCATTCAGCAGATAGTGCTGCACAGGCACCTCTAATTATTTGCTACGACTGTGGATGGGATGCAAGCCTTATATTGTGCCTTCCCCATGCAATTACTGCTGATGCATGCTGACACTACTTATCTTGTAGCTGGATTGCCAGCATCAGTTAAGTTACAACTTTTGTTCTTCTTTCATTTTAGGCAATTAGGAGCCACAAATATAAAATAGCCTGATGTGATTAATGCTCTCTACCAGCTATGGCTAGATCTTATGCTGTTATTATCTAGCCTTTTTGGCTTAGCTTGCGCCTAATACAACACTTTCTCTGTAAGCAGGTGTGCAAGAATCTAGTGTTGAGGACTGCACTGTGTGGTAGCAGTAGAAACTCAAACAGCCCACCTTAGGGGGTAAATATTTACAAACTTTTCCCCAGTATAATTGGAAACATTGAGTCAGAAAATTAAAATGTATCACCTACTTTTGCAAATAGTCTGTATAGGAGAGGCTCCCTGGTACCTGTTCCATCTTATCCAAATAAATAAATGTATGCTGAGTGGAGTGGGAGAAGAAAGTAAGCTTCAGAAAGTGATTCAGTCTTTCCGTGCATACATGACTGGACATAATTACTGAAGCTCTTAGCATAGAACAAGGAGAGCCCTACTTCTTCTGAAAGTACACTAAGAACACCTTGTTGTGATGATTATACCTGAATATCCAAGCAAACAGCTTAACACACAAAAGTGAGCACACAAATTGATTTTAGTCTTTTTATTTTTGTCTGTCCTCAGTTTTGCAAAGCATTACATTTATGAAATTCTTTGAAATTGTTTCTCTTCCTCGTGAAAAAGAGAATAACGTATTTTTCACCACTTGTACTTTCTTTTATCTTTTTTTTTTTTTTTGTAAATATCTTTGAAGTAGTATCTAGTACTACTTTCTGTGGTATCCATACACTCATTCAGCGAAATGAAAAGAAGCATTAAATTAGTAAGTTACTAAATACAAATACTTACAAAAAATTCAGAATCTCATCTTCAGAAAATTAATAATGGTTTTGTCTGTTGTACTTAGTCATCTGAATCTTGTCTGTTGTGAGTATGAGCATGCAATAGGCTCTAAATATGTAGTTATTATTATAAGAATTTAATCCTAGAATCTTAGAAATCTTTCCAAGCATTTATTAATGGAAAGAATCAAATCAATCAATGTTGCATTCTTGTTGCAGTGTTACTATGTGATGATTTTTCCTTTTCTGTGCCTTAGTGGATTTTGTGAATTATCTAATTAGACTTGTAATGTGCAATTCAAAGATACTATGGAGAAATCCATTTATTGACAGAAATGATCTTTTACATGCTGTATAAATTCGTGCAGTTTCATTTATTTTTATTCTTGGAATCCTGTGTAGAATACAGAGTCTTCTGAACAAGCATTTTATAATGTCATGTTATTTTAAAAATGTGTAGTATTCATGATTTCAGTATTCCTTAACTGTTCCTTTTATGTTTTTCAGGTTGGCTTCATGAGCTAGGAAAACGAATAGAGTCTCCTTACTATGACAATAATACACTAGGAGGCCCATCGATTAGAAGTGCCTATATAGCTGCCCTATATTTCACCCTCAGCAGCCTCACAAGTGTTGGGTTTGGAAATGTTTCAGCCAATACTGATGCTGAAAAGATCTTCTCTATTTGCACAATGCTCATAGGAGGTAGGTATAATGCTAAGCATCAGATGAATTGTTTTGGGGATAGAGGAAGTAAAATAAGAGCAGGTTTTGATTTAAGAGCAAACAGAATCATTAATTTTAAATAACAAAGAGGAGGAAAAAAATGTTATTGTTTTTAAACTGGATAAACTCTCTCATGCAGGCTTATCTCCAAGCTTTTAATAGTAAGAGAAGTCATCATCCAATAAAATACAAACTCATCCTATTGTGAGTGGGTGCCAACGATGCACAAGGGAGCATCTGACTTTTGATTATGTGCCTGATACAATCCCAGTCAGTCAAATAATAAGTGCATGTTGAACTCCAGTTCAATTCCCACAACAGCCCTGGGAAGAATGGCAAAGGGAGGATGATAGTCCAAACATGTTTCTGATTATGAGCTGTGATGTATCCATATGTAAAGGGTCAGCCCAGAGAGAAGGCAGCAGAAACAAAACAGAGATGGGTGAAACATTGGGTGAGCCATAATTGACTCCAATATAAGGAAAAAGCAGTTCAGTTATCACTAAATAAATTTTTCCACATCCCTACTTCAGATTTGCTTCAAAATTGCAATATTTTTGTTATACCTGGAGCTCTTATTTGAATTTGTAAATTGATGTTAATTACTTAGTATTATTGTTGGGGTCATCTTCCTGCTCAGGAATCTGGGCACGCTCATGAGCTAGAGACACCTGCAGAGCTTCATAAGCTCAAACTGCTGGAGAAGGTACCTGCAACTCTCTATTTACCTTCCTCTTCCACTGCCCACTTCAAGGAAAAGAAAAAAAATTAACTGTTCTGTTTTACAGTACATACACCACACATCTCAAAGGTGTCATGGTGGCTATGAAGGACAAATGATCCCTTCATGTTTTTTCTAATTTTTTTTGACATACTAGAAGTTATTTCTATCACCCAACATTTCTAGAAGGTTTGTCTGCAAGGCATTGGTTGTTATTTTTGCAGCATAAATTTTCTTGGCCAAAATTAAATTGACACTTTTAAACTTGGAAGACAGGAAACATGATGAATAACCTGCAAAAGATATATTTACTACATTCAGTGGTGTTAAAAATACTCAGTGAATTATTTCCATTTTTCTCTATTCTGAAAATGAGCGGCAATGATAAAATGAAACATTCAACAATTTTGACAATGTCACAAAAACTAGACAACTCATTAATTACTTTTCCTGGTGGCATAATGTTATGCTGCTTTAAAATACAATGCATTGTGGCTTTTTTTACATAAAATCTTTTGGAATGATGAAAGAAATATTCATTTCTATCAAGAAATCAAGAGATATTCTGAGGAAGGCAATGATTAATATTTCATTCACTTTGGTATTCAGAGCTTTCACAAACCTAATAGAATAGAATATAAAAGTATCCAACACTTCTATTTAGCCAAGGCATAGAAATTTCTTTTCCATTTCTTATATTACTGAGTGTTAGATCTAATATGCTTGTGAATTGAATAAAGTCAACTAAATGTAGTAAGAGTGAACTGAAAAGTCTAAGGCAAAAATATTCAAGGGCAGCAGAAGAGTGACTTGACACCTGGGGCCGCAAAGGAAACTTGATACACCCAGGTAAGAAGGCAGGGCAGTCTGTTTTGCAGATGTTTTCCCCCAAAATTTATTTTAGATTACATTTGAGTAAATCAGCCTAGCAGGGTAACTTGAAGGAGTTGGCACCATGCAGCACAGACTGCTCTGAAATCTATTAGGAGTAAAATGCTGCTCTGTGTACTTTAGAGTATAACGTATTTTCATTTCTTATGGCATGCTTTGATGTGAGCTTTTGTCTTATATTTAATTTTAAGATTCCCTAGTGGAAAGTGACGTCTTGAGAAAAACAGAAGCTTTTTTACAGTAATCATACCAAACCATTACTTTATGAAATTTCAGGTAGAATGACTTGGTTTAGTAATAGTTTTTAATATGCATCACTGTCTTTTGGAATAAATTCTCAGTTACTCATTTACATAACCTTACAATAAGACAAACATTATTATGTGGATAAAACATCCTTTGTTCAATTTCTTCAAGTTGGTGACAAAATTTACTTACTAAAATTTAGCCAAAATTCCTACAATATCCAGCATCTGTATAATATTAATCAGGTTCGTTTTCCTACAGATCTAATTGTTTCGTATTGTTTTGTACATTTTCTAAATTTTCTACATGTTCTTTGAGTCAAGAATTTGCTTTTGTAATTAGAGATACTGGAGGTCCAGCCTAATAGCTCTAGTCATTTCTGGGATCAGAGGTGTTCCTCTGATCCATAAGCATGAAAAAACTATTTTAGATTAACATTTAAACCAAGTACACTTTATGAAATATGATTTCTTTAGGTTTTAAAATTGCCTTGCTTCCTTTTAGAGAATGAATGACTTTACAGAAAATAAAGGATCTGTGATTATTTGCTAAAGAAATCTAATTACTAATTACAGTCAGGAATAAATTATCATTAGTGTAAGTTGTCTTCCAGTGTACATATGCAAAGATAGATTCTCCAGTAATAACACAATCCTTGATGATACTTATGCCAATAACACTGCAAAACTTTGGACTCTGTTCAGCTCCTAACCTTGAAGCCTATGGGAGATTGACGTGATTTTTGCATATGCATCCATAATCTACATAATGCTTTATACCTCCCACCTTTTTAAAGTGAATATCATATACTCAAAACACAGTGCTACACTATCTTCAGCCTTGCTGAGTTATTTCAGCCCTACTGAATACTTCTATTATAATACACTGTTATCAAACATTACACAAATCTCCTGTATTTTGTTGAACTTGAACAAATATCTTGTATTTTGTTGAACAAGATTCTGATTTAGTAATTCACATCAATATCAGCAACAACACTTGGCTAATCCAACTGACTCTTCTTAAAAATAAACTTTGAATTATACATTTTCTTTCTAATATTCAAATCTGATCCTTTCCTTTCTGCTCTGTTTTTCATTTATCTTCTTTTACTACTGGATAATGGGTCATATGTGAATACGCACTGTATAGTTATGAAACCACATGAGTAGTTTGCTTTCTCCATTTTTTTGCACTACCTTCACAGTAAAGACATAAGTATTGTTGCTAGATCCTTTTTGTTGGACTCAGTTTGTAAATTTGCTGCACTCCAAAGCAAAGAATTTTCTGCCCTTTTCTACCACAAGAAAGAATGATTAATCATCAAAACACATCTTTTGTTTGTACTATTAACCTTGTCTCTGCCTGTTTACCCTGAACTTCTCTAAATTGCCATACAATGTCAACATCTTGTTTGTCTAATTTATAAATCAATTCTTTTGCTACTCTGAGGAGTCTGTCTGCTTCCTTTCAAGTACTATAAAGGTAGATGCCCCTTAAGAGTAATAATCAAGCTCTTGAACAGTTTTTTTCAATAAACAATTTGTAAATGTGTGTATTATATACCTCAGATCAAGACCACATGACTGACAATGTAGCAGTAAGTTTTCCCACTGATAATCCGCAAATGTATTTTTGAACAGACAAACCCAGGTGATCTGTGTCTGCAGGCATTTCTTCAGTTTTGCTTCTGGTATTTTTATTCCCAAGCTAGTCTCCAAATGTAGACAAATGCCTGGATGTCAAAACTTTCTGATAATTATTTTCACACTATGTATGACCTTCTATCTTGATTCATATATACTCTGTAGTTGTATATTTTTGTATGGATTTTCTGAAATCTATTACAATCTATTTAACAGATCTTTTGACTCTTCTCTTTGTCTTATTAGTTCCTTATTATTTCCCAAATATGCCTGCTTGTACATATTCATCTGTTTTTTTTTTTTTTTTTTTCCTTAAGCAATAGGCTTTATTTGGCCTGAACATTCTTCTTTATTAAAATCTGACTAGATAGCAGCAGAAGTGACTCTATCCTGTCCCATGACTATGGCTATTAGTGAAGCAAAAAAAATGAAAAAGAATAATAATATGAACACTACTGCGTATTTCTCAAGGAAAGGAAATTTTATCTATTAATCAGGAAACTTTCTGTGAAAACTATGTTTACTTTTTATGCTATATGTTAATGCTCAACATTAACTACATTAACACTCTCCATACTACACGTAATTTCTGAATCCCTAGCTCTGATGCATGCCTTGGTGTTTGGTAATGTGACTGCCATAATTCAGAGGATGTACTCCAGATGGTCCCTTTATCACACAAGAACCAAGGATCTGAAGGACTTTATACGGGTCCACCACCTGCCACAGCAGCTAAAGCAAAGGATGCTTGAATATTTCCAAACCACGTGGTCTGTCAACAATGGAATTGATTCCAATGAGGTAAGCAAATGAGAATGTTGTGTGTTTGATAGTTTTGACTGCTGATTTGGAATTAGGGAAGGGAGTAATTTTCTGTTTGAGATACTGTGTTTTGTGTGATATTGTATAAGAAAGACAACATTCCTAAAGTTAAAGCTGTGCTGTTCCAGGATGGATATGCTATTAAAGAATCTGTTTTAGAACATACATATTAAAGATTCAGAGTCCTTCATAACTCAGAACTGTTGAAGAAACCCTCATCAGCAAACTTTTGGATGATGCCAGAAACACCACATTGAGCACTTTGCTTTCACCAAACACACTGAAAAAAATCTACTGTTTTTTCCTGCTTGTTTGTTTGTTTTTATTTTTTTACTCTTCATTCCTCTGTCCTTCATTTTCTTTTATTTATTTGGTTTTTTTTCTATGTATTACTGTAAATAAGTGGTTTGTCCTGGAAGATATTGTCGGAATGCCGAGGTTATTAATTTCCCTGTTCTTAAATACTGATAAATTTGCAGAAAATGACATGAGATTAAAACAAAGGACATATTTCCAGTTAAGTCTTTGTTCTTTTGCTGGAGTGTGATTTGAATGAACCATTCCTTTCAGAGCTATTGTTATATCTGTCATTATAAAGTCTCAGTGGCCTCTAAAGATAACTGAACACAGGTAAAAGTAAAAATTGAGAATATTCTTTTTATGTGCACAGCACAATGGATGAGATTTTCAACACCATCTTAGCAACAGAAGCATAGCGAGATTTTCAAAGATACTAATATGTCACTCCAAAAATAGTGTCTCCTAACTGTTTTCCTGGAAACTACAAAAGATGCAAAGAGCACAAAACACTATTTTATAGAGCAAACCATCAGCTACAAAACACAATTTTACAGCATATGCACCACCATTCCTATGCATTTTTGTCAGTGATGAACAAGAGCCTACATGCTGTGCTCATAATCATTTGCACCAGTGGAGGTGACCCGCTGTCACTACCACCCTTTGTCTCACTGCACTCACACCCATGATTTGGTCTCCATAAACATTCAGCAAGTGTCAGTGAATGTCAGTGTATGCCATTTTTTCCACATGGAGAAATTCAGTGCCACACCTTTGCTTCATCTGCACTTCCATGTCAGACACCATCCTGTCAGACTGCCTTTCTGTTTCCATCTGTTGCATGGCAAGAGAATGTAACAGAATTTTGTTAAAAAGGTGTTTTTATTAATTTTGTCATCTTCTCATCTTCAAACAGATCTTTTTAGAAAACATATATAGATAGAAATCATTAACTTTTGCCCAAGTTCCAATGGGAATTTGCAGAGAAGTCAGACTAAGTAAGACCATGTGGTATTACTTTTAGTTTCCATAGATATACATATACACTTTGTCAATATTCTTTCTCTCTTTTTTGGAATACAATTATAGCATCATAAAAAGTAACAGAATATTAAAAAAAAAAAAAAAATGCTTGGAAGCACTGAAAACTCTATATAGAGTTTTTTTCTGAGTTTTCTTCTTCCAGTGGTCTTATCATAAGGGAGACAATATAGCCTGCTCATGACTTTTGTGCAATCTTTTTAAAGAAAACCTAAACTAAGTTCACATTGGCTAGAGTACATTAATGTATGTGCCTGAATAGAATACTGTGTTCTAAGAAATGAGAAGTACTCAGACAAGATTAAATTGTGCATTATATTTTTTTTTCATAAAGCCATATTCCAGGAATTTATGAGTGTTTGCCTGTGTAAAGATTTATTAAGACATAGCACATGTATTGTATCAAACAAGATAAGAAAAATATCAAATACCTCAATATGATGTGTGCAGTAATACTAAATTAGATCAATCCTGCAAAGAAAAATACAAATTATTTTGCACTTTTTTCTCCTTTTCACCTCTTTTTCTCTCTTTTTTTTTTTTTTTTTGACAGCTTTTAAAAGATTTCCCAGATGAGCTGCGTTCAGACATCACCATGCACTTGAACAAAGAGATTTTGCAGCTCTCCCTTTTCGAGTGTGCCAGCCGTGGTTGCCTCAGGTCTCTGTCTCTGCATATCAAAACCTCCTTCTGTGCTCCTGGGGAATACCTCCTCCGGCAGGGAGACGCCCTGCAAGCGATATACTTTGTGTGTTCAGGTTCCATGGAAGTCCTAAAGGATAGCACAGTGCTGGCAATTCTTGGTATGTTTATGATGATAGCTTCAAATTTCCAAGGAAGGCAGCTATGTTAAGACTAATGTTAGTGAAAGAACAGACACATCTCCAGAATGTGAATTCACTGCAAAACTGTTGGCTTAGTGTGTCCTAGTAGTCTGATGAGAAAGAGAACTATAATTTGTTTCAATTTTAATATTCATCTATTAATTTGGTATGATCTTCCCTGAATCATCTAGTTATTTCTTTTTTGCCCTGCAGAGCTTAAATTTCTAGACTATTAGCTATATGTTATTTCACTTGCAATCTGATTTGCATACACTTATTCTCTCTCTCCTTTGTATATAAGGAGGTACCTACAAGCTTTTGGTACAATTTGCTACTTTCAACCAAATTTGATAGCAGCATTGACATCTCAGAGGATGCTGTATATAAGTTCATTAACACTTTACAAAAATTAGTGGCCAGGCATTGTTCCCACTAATGCTCCCAAATTAAAGCAACCAATGTAAGCCCAGTCTCTCTTTGATGAATACATATGAACACCAATTTTAGAATAGCCGTTGCATTGTTGCTTCTGCTCTACCAAGAGTTACTTCTTCAATCTAATTCATTCTGCCAGCATTCACCTGAGTATATTAGAACAGAAAAAAGCCAGAACTACTGTTCTGATAAATTCAATTTAGTTTGCTAGATGAGTGCTTTAGGCTTATCTAAAGTAAAACATCTGTATCTGTAAATTTCAGTGATAACCTCAGTTAATGCCAATTAAAGAGATTCATTTTATCTTCAGCTAAAAGGCCATTAGACTTGTCAGAGTTAAAGTTTATAAAGTGTTCTGATAAAGTAATATGTAAAATTTTTATTTTACATATTCTTCTTCCTAATAACTTTTAATATTCTCATAAATCAGAGTTAAAAAGAACATTTCCTTTCTACTTTCTCTCCTGCTTTGGAGTGGGATTGCACTAGACGGTTGATAACGTAAGCTTCTGATCTTCTGTAATTGAATTTTCTTTACGTTACTAATATGCATTTGATTGGCCTTTTTTTTTTAAATTTTGGAATATAAACATGATACATGTTCTATTTCTTTCATAACTCTTTAATTCCATTAGCTTGACAGTCCACATTACTCTGTCTCTCATTTTAAATAAGGAAGTTTAAGATTTCCTATCTTATTGGATCACATAAATCAAAGCTATGAAATATGTCTTAGAAAAAAAACATAACCTTAAATATATTAAAAGATTAAGAACTACCTTCTCTGGGATTATGATTTCATTAATAACTCCATTTTCAGGCAATAATTTAAAGAAAGCACCATTGTGTAATGGTAACAATGACAACAGTAAGAAAGATTAGTGGATTTCTAAGAGAAAATAATTAAATTGTAATGCAGAAACATAAACATAATGCAGTCAGATAACGTTTCATTCCAGTGAATGGGAGCTTCAACATTTAAACCTAATTAACACCAGCATAAGGTGAGTGAATCAAATCTGCAGGTCCATATGAAAAATTATGCTACTAATGTGATGTAAATCTCAGAGAGCAGGGTTTTTTTCATGAAAATACTGCATTACTAACAGTTCCCAGACTACACTTTTATAACTGTCACTATTCTAATTCTAGCGGAATATATTTTGATTGCTGAATAGCTCTCACTAACAAGCAATACAGCAATAAGAGATGCCCAGATTAAATACAACTGTTTATTCCTCTTGAGACTATCACTTTTTATCTAATAATGATAGTTAAGATATATTTTTATATTTTACTTTGTTTACACAACAAATGTTCTTATTAAAGATACAATCATCTCACTCCCACAGTAATTCTTAAGAATCCTCAGCTTACTAGCTACAGTCTTTGCTACATGATTTTTATTCAAAATTTAATGAAAGTTAGCATATATCAGATCAACCATAATGACTGACACTATTTCATCAAATTGTGTAACAATGACTAAATATAACTGTAACTTTCATGGAATCATAGAATGGATTGTGTTGGGAGGTAATCCAGGAATCAACAAGTTCCAACCCCAGTACCACAGGCAGGGCCACCAACCTCCAAATCTGGTACTAGAACAGGTTGCCCAGGGCACCATCCAACCTGGTCTTGAACACCCTCAGGGATGAAGCACCCACAACGTCTCTGGGCAGCCCATTCCAGCACTTCACCACTCTCTCTGTAAAGAACTTCCCTCTGAAATCCAATCTAAACCTTCCCTTCTTGAACTTAAAACCATTCCCCCTTGTCCTATCATTATCTACCCAAGTAAAAAGTTGATTCCCCTCCTTTTTTAAATCTCCTTTTAAATACTGAAAGGCTGCAATGAAGTCTCCCTGCAGCCTTCTCTTTTCCAGGCTGAACAAGTCCAGTTCCCTCAGCCTGTCTTGACAAAGGAGGTGCTCCAGCTCTTTGTGGCTCTCTTCTGGAGTCTCTCTATCAAAAACAATTTCAGAATTGTTTATGCATGATTGAATTTAACAATGTTTATATACCTAAAAAGTTCTAATTAAGATGCTTGGAAATTCCTTTTGTAAAACTTGAAATATTTTTCCCTTGTCTGAATATACATGACTAGCGAAGATTAACCTTACCAGCCATCTGTTTAATGTAATCAAATAAATAAATAAATAAATAAAATTGGTTATATTCACAGAGAAAAGGTAATTTATGTCCTAGTATCACAGTTTATTTAATTATGTAAACAGTGCACCATATGATGAGCAAACAGAGAAATATGTAACTTTGTGATTTATCAGATCCTCTGTTCTCTAGCACTGATTCTTATTAATACTAACTGCAATTTTAAAAGAACATAAATGTGTGTTTATTGCTTGAATAAAAGAAAACCTCTGCATATGCAGGCCTTATAATAAGCATTTTTGAGAATGTTTTACAGTCTCCAAGTAAATAGAAAAAAAATTGCAAGTAGTATAATGCAAATTGTATTATTTAAATAGCTTCAGGATTGGTTCTCTGCTTAGCTTAACTTACTCTTCAAGTACACCATTTCCTGTGTAACATCCAGGTGGAATGACACACTGGATGGATTTTCTGATTTTACAGTTGTATGGGAACTACTAAGTCATGGCCTGTACTTCTGATTGATCACCTGGGGCAAGCACTGAGTCAGCCGTGGGAGCACAGGTGAAGGCAATTCAGCTGTGTGACTGGAAGAGGTGGAGCCTGGCTGCACCTCTCCTAGACTCCACTTAAGGGCTGGCTGCTACTGAGGGAGGATCTCTTTCTGGAGATTACTCCCTTTGGAGTTTTTCTGCAAGCCCAGGATACGAGTGAGCTTTTTGATTTTGATTTTCCCTTTCCACCATTATAATTTTTCTAGCTATACAATCTGTAGATACTAACCTAACCACACCACTCTGTATATTTGTTGATTATACAACAGTCTTTGCTTATTAGTCATTAATAATAGAATAATGAAATGTTAGAAGGGATATCTGGAGGTCACCCAGTCCAAGCCACAGTTTGTCGGCTTTGCTCCACGACCTTGGGATTGTGTCTTCTTGCAAATTACATTCTCCAGTCCTTGATCATCTTGATGACTCATAAATCCAAAACTGGGCATGATGTTCCAGATGTGATCTGACAAGTGTCATATAAAGGTGAAGTGTCACTTCCTTGGGAATTGCTTACTCTAGTGCTGCCCAGGATGCTCTTGACGTACTGTGCTGAAAGGGCACGTTATTAGTTCGTGTCCAGTTTGTTTATGAGGACACCCACAGTCTCCTTGCAGAGCTGCTTTCTAGCTAGTCATCCTTCACACCATTCTACTACAGGGAGATATTCCATTTCAGGTGCAAAACTTGATGTTTATTTTTACTGAACTTCATTAGACGTTTTTCTCCAGCTTGTTAAGGTCCTCTGAATAGCATATGCTTTTCCCCACAGCATATCAACTACTCCCTCCAACATATTGTGGTCCATAAACTCACTAAGAGTGCACTCTGTTGCACTGTCTAGGTCTTTAATAAAGACCATCTGCATTAACCTTTGAGAAAGACCTCTGATCAATGAATGCTCTTTGGATCTAATACCTCAGATTTATTTTCTGTAAGTTCTTTAATAGAAGATGTTTATGTTCTTCAATATATGGTCGGTTGTCCATAAATGAAAATATAATAGCTTATGAATCCATCTTTTTTTCTTGACTGAAGTGCTATTGAATTTCCCCCTGTATTGTTTTTCACTACAGCTAAGATATATCATGAAGTGTAGCAACAGAGCTATAACTATCAAAACCTTGCCCAGAGAGGTTGTGGATGCCCCGTCCCTGGAGGTGTTCAAGGCCAGACTGGATGGGGCCCTGCGCAGTCTGGTCTAGTATTCAGTGGGGAGGTTGGTGGCCCTGTATGTGGCAGGGGGGTTGGAGATTCATGATCCTTGAGGTCCCTTCGAGCCCTGGCCGTTCTGTGATTCTGCAAATGTTTTACAATACAAATTCTTAGTAAAAGCTTAATTTGAATAGTGTATCTACATTTAATCATGTCATTGTTAAAATCTCATGTTAACACCTGCTTATTCAAATGAAATAAATCAACAAGAAAACAATAACAAAACAGAAACAAGATCTTCTCTTTTTCACTTACAAAATTCCATCTGCTATTAAGTACTGGAATTTAATTGAATTTTATTTCTAATGTATGTATTGCTCCCTTAAATGAAGTAGTTACATGTCCATAAATTAGTCTTTGTACCTCTGGTTAATTGCATGCAACACTGCTCCTGAAACAAAAAAAAAGTGAGCTAAAGAAAAATAGAGGCAGCTCTTAGATAGCAATACTTTTGAAAGCTATTAATTAAAAAATTCATTAGGATCTATGGGTTTTAAAAATTAGGAGTTGCTAAACAGAGTTATGGTAATAACAAAACAGTAGTCAAGAACTACTTTGCTTTGAAGTTGATTCTTTTCATTTTTTCTTTTAGGTAAAGGAGATTTAATTGGAGCAAACCTATCCATTAGGGATCAAGTCATTAAAACAAATGCAGATGTTAAAGCTCTAACTTACTGTGACCTCCAATGCATTATCCTCAAAGGTCTCTTTGAAGTACTCGATCTTTATCCAGAGTATGCTCACAAGTTTGTTGAAGACATACAGCATGATCTCACTTACAATTTAAGAGAAGGCCATGAAAGCGATGTAAGTATTTCTTAAACATCTCTGCAGATATTAACTTTAAAGTGTTTTTCATGCTTTACTCAGTAATTATAATTTTATTACAATAAAGAATTAATACATATGTAATATATACAATAATATACATATATTTATTATATATATAATATACAATAATACATTAAAAGGACAACTTGTTCAATTTGTTGGTAATTCGACCTTATATTAGTTGTTGATCTGTCAATCAGATCATAAATAGAGAATATATTCTGTGCCTCTCATTTTTCAATAGAAAACATAATTTGATAGAGAACATTCTTCTTGATTATTTTGTCACTTTTTTCTTATGTTAACAAATAATTCGTAGTTATATAAAGCACATGTCCAAGTAAAGATATTTTACTTTAGCCTAATGAACCTTCATCACCCCAAAGTTAAGAACATTTTTATGTGCTCAGAACAAGAAAACAGTTGTTTCTCATTGTACTTAACTAGAATGTGTCTTTGCATTGCAGTAAGAAACTTAATATAAAACAAGAAACAAGAAAGACTTCAGGATAGATTTAGCAAAATATTTTCACTGAAATTATGTATCAAATATACATTTAGATTTTAATACCAAAAGTTTTTATTGAAGCTCTCCTTTTCTGAATGTATTATGTGAATATATAGCAGTTGTGGGGCTCGGGTTAACCCGATCTTAATAATAAATACGGTTAAATTTTCTGTTTGGTCTTATTAGTTCAAGTCTTTGCGTTGTGCTGCTCCTTATTCTACAGGGAGAAGCAGCACTGAAAGTACATGTCTAAGGAAAAGACAGGATATGAATGTAATGCCAAATGCTTTGACAGGCACTACACACTAGTGCAAGACTTAGAAATTCTCCATCTTGTGGGGCCGTTATCCTCCATATAGGATAGGCAGCCACTCACTATTATGAAGGCTGGTTTGCTTCTTGGCTGCTTGGTATTGCCTCAGTGCTTTCCTACATGTTGAAAAATTTATGGTTTCATCTACCAGTTGTGTAGACATTCAACCTTTATAAAATCAAGGACAGTTCCTTCCAACTGGAGATGGTTGAGTGGTGCACAGATTTGCAGCTGAGAATGAGTTGTAAGAGTGCAGAGTAAGATATTTCTTGCTCTCACTTCAGATGGGATTTAAAGCACTGAAGAAAATATTGCAGAACTTTTACTGCTTTAAAGAGGAAAATATTTTTACAGTTTTTGAATATGTGCTGTAATTTCATGGTATAATCCATTATTCTAAAATTAAAGGAAAATAAAAGAACCTGACACTGGTTAGCATTCAACGTCACAGGCAAATATAGAAGACAGAAGATGGTTAGTAGCTTCCTCCTACCTTCCGGTATTACTGTCTGGCCCAGTATTACCTAGTATTAATTAGTGTTGCTTTCATAACTGAACTGATCTTGTTCATGCTCATCTGATTTCTTATCCAATAATTTTATTTATCAGTTAGAATGAAGAGCAGATATAGGTGGAAAAATTTGCTCCACCAGTGGGTTCTCTCCAAATAATTGCTCCAAATAAGGAGCAATGTCTATGGCAGTAACAAAGGTGCCTGATGAACAACTTGTTTGCTTTGCAAACTTCAAGAGTGCAATTCCTAGAGTATACCGTATATTCATAAATAAAACTTTCACATAGGGATAATTTGTGTATTATCTGATGGTTTACTCTCACAAAATATTAAGAAGGCTTTCAGAATTAAAATATAAAATTTGCTTGTATGAAAATATGGCATCTTTTAAATATGGTATTATGACTTGAGAATTGTGCTATGGGAGAATTTGGCAGTTGTGATACTATCTTGAATACTCTAAGACAGGAAGGTTTTACGCTACTACTTCCTTAGCTTTGAGGAGATTTTAGGGTTTGAGAGTTTTTCCATAGCTAAACAATAGATTGATTCTTTTGAATAAGTCAGTTTCTCACTCTCTTCCTTTAATGTTTTAAATGAATGCAATTTGAAACTGAATGCGAATTTAATGCCTGAAAATGTATCAGTAACAGTATTTAGGATCAGCTGAGCTACAAAGTGAAAGAGTGTAAATTTCCCCACTTGGCAAGTGC
Organism: Chrysolophus pictus; assembly: GCA_037305975.1. Lineage (NCBI taxonomy): Eukaryota > Metazoa > Chordata > Aves > Galliformes > Phasianidae > Chrysolophus > Chrysolophus pictus. Next base: position 35,300,190 of record JAYKPI010000006.1, read on the forward strand.
TTTTCACACTAGGGTTGAGTGAACTGCAGATAGACTGTGTGGACAACATTTTCCTAGTAATTATGCCATCACAGCAGCTGCGAAACAGTGGGTCACTTCCATTGGTGCAGATTTTTATGAGCACAGCAGGCAGGCTCTTGTTCACCATTAGCAAAAATGCATACCTAATGGTGGTGACTATGTTGAAAAATAGTGATCTCTAGCTGAGAATTTGTTCCAACAAATAGTGTTATTGTGCTTTTTGTACCTATGGTAATTTCCATGGAAATAAATAGGAGACATTACGTTCTGAGCAACCTATGTAGTTATTGCCTGTGTCTGTACAGAAGTGCCTATAGTGTAGGTGTCACAATTCATCAAAAAGAAAACAGCAAAGGCCAATTACAACCAGGCTGATGCAACGTACAAGAGGCTTCCTTGACGCCTATGCTAACCCTCAAGCTGTAATGAAGTCCCAAAGGAAAATAAGACACATGCAGTCATATGCCTCTTTGACTCACCAGATCACTATCTGTACATGTCATTTCCTAAAAGAAAAGATGACATACCTGAAAATTCAAATATATTTATTTGTAGACAGGATTTGTAATTAATAACTTTATACTTTTTCTTTTATAATTTTAAAAGTAGTATTTCACCTCTTACAGAGAGCTTTCCTGCTCCCTACCCTCAATGGAAGACATGATGTTCTGTTTAAAATGAAATACTCAGTCTCTGGAAGAGGTTGGAGTGCATTCACAGTGTAAATAAGACAACATGACAAAGATTGCACTAGAAAAGTGGTTGATTCTTCCTCCAGTTGGGAACAGTGTCTTACTGTAGCACTGTGATTTTTTTTTTCCCATTGTCTTACAAAATGGGGCTTGATGCTGGCCCTTTGGAGAGGTTGGTATTTAGAAGATATTAAATTTTAGTCGCTGAATTGAGTTTGTTTGTTTGTTTTAATGCAATGAAGCTCGTGTTGCTATTAGCAATACCAAATACATTACAGGAGATAACATTTCCCAGTAGAAAAGAAGAGTTATAATTGGTTAAACAAATTGTTCTTAAAGGTGAAAACAGATCTAAGCTTTGACAAAAAACAGATCACAGTTTGGGAAGAAAAATATCTACACATTCTACTTTGAATAGAGCTTTCTAGCTCATTCTAACTGGGAATTAACCATGTCTTTTAAAAGCACATATGTAATTTCACCTCATTGCTAGACTGATTTATTTATGGATTTCCATCTTTTCTTGGTTTTGTCATCTTATGCTTATTGTTCCTATCAGCAGAAAAATAGAGCAAAAGATATTCTGAGTCCATGCAAAAAAAAAATTATCTGAAAGTCTGCCTATCTACTGTCTGGTTTTCATCTAGTAGATGATTTATTTAACGTAAATTGATTCTTGCCTATTTGGATTTCTAGATATTGAATTATAGCTCTTCTCAGTGTATGAATGTTGTTTTTCAATGTAATAGAAGTTCCATCTGTTACATATTTGATTGTCTATTATTTACCAGTAGTAGAATCTGAGTAACAGTTCTAATTTTTTTAATACATTTTTACTGTCCGCATATTAAATAGTATTTTGTTTTAAAGAAACAGATCAAAGTTATCCTATTTGCAATTCTACTTATATGAAGGAAAAAAAAAAAAAGGATTCTTTTATGGAAATAGTTGTTTCTAATTTTGGCAAAGATGGCGAAGTAAGAAAATGTGATAAACTTCAAGCCACATGATTACTTATTCGTGTGTTTAACTTTTAAAGCAAAAAATTAGTAATTTGCAGAAGTATTTTTTGTCTGTAATAAAAACCACATACTTAAAAGATTGACTTCTAAACTATTTCTACACTGTTGTATTTAGTCATAATTCATTCACTCTAAACTAAATCACAGTTCATCCTGTACACTGCAGGATAGTAAAAAGCTGCAAAGTATCTTTCAAAGTGAGTACTTCTATATTTTCCCAAATTATTTCAACCATGTTTTTAGTATGGAAGATGATTTTGCCATATTGCTTTGTAGAAAGGAGTGGCTTACTTCAGAAAAGTTAATGAGCACTACTTTGTTGTTTATGAATATGGTTGGAACACTTTGAGGAAAGTTTGCCATTTTTAACATCATGTGCTATTAATATAGGTGTAACTCACTGGTGTCTGTGATATAGCAGGTACAAATGCTGCAAAAGGAGGGAACAGTCCAGCATTTTTTTGTGTATTTCTCTGAAAGTACTGTTATAACAGGTGGGATAAACAAGTGAACAAATCAGAAAGCAGCAGAAGACTAATACTTTACCTTCATTGTTATTATGAAAAATAAAGGGCCTTAGGTTGCTCTTCATTACCTGCTCTTGGCAGTCACACAGAACAAATTCCTGTCGTTCTGTTAGTGTGACCAAATTAAATGACTGATGGCTGCATATCTGCTGCATTCTACCTATTGCACACTGAATTCCCATTTCTCCTTTTCATGAGGTGCAGTGTGAAAACCTCACATCTTCTCAGATGGTACAGTATATGAATGAATGTTTTCCTGCAGCAAAAACTAAAATCACTAAAAAATCATGGCCATACAATTAACATTGACACATCTACTGATGTGTTCACAGGTGTAGGTTTCTTACCTGCCTGTATACATGGACTGCTCTACAATAGTGTTACTGTGAAATATTGCTTATCACTTTTTCACATTGTACAAGCTTCTCATTTTCTTTTTCCTCCATCTCCAAGAATAAATTACCCTGTTGCTGAGCTAGACAGTACTCATACAATCTTGCTTACACAGCTCAGTTTGCATATTTTATATTTTCATATTTTGTATGAGTAAGAACTTTGGGAATTAGCTTCATGATCTAGTGTTTTGAAAGACACTTCTCGGGTCTCCTACCTATATTCATGCCACTAATCATGTTCCAGTGAATCTTTAGCTATATCAGGTGGATACTAGTTTCCGACAGTTGGGTCTGCTCCTCCTCCTTTTGTTGTTTTACAGTTCTTCTGTTTTCTCTGCCTGGCAATTACCTGTTTCAATCAGCGTGGGAGCATGGCTGACCTGGACCTATACCACAAGTCAGGTTTCTCTCCTTTTTGTTGTCTGCTAACTCATAAAGCCTGTTTACTTGTGGTCATTGATGCCCGTGATGTGTGGTGCCTTTCAGCCATCAGTTCACTCAGTGCCCGTCAAGACAGGGAGATGGTAATCTCACTAGCCTGCTTCTAATAAATCCTTCAATATGGTAGATGACTGAGAAATAATGTAATAAAGAAACATAATTCAAGAAGGATGGACTGTTATAACATTTTTCTTTCAGGCTCGGTGATCTTCTCATTTTCTTTCCTAGTATCCTTACTTGAAGAATTTTTTTACTGTTGGTATGTTCCAGGATCAGTTCTGTAGCCTTCAGTCATTCTAATATTTTTAAAAATAACATTATGTTCCATGCCATCTATATTCTCAATTTCTCTCTCTCTGATAATTCATTCCTCTCACCTGTAGTGATGTTCCTTTTAGAAAATTCATCTTATTGCAACTTACTGATGCAATTGGTCATCTTTCCTTTTTTTTTTTTTTGTTATTAATTCCTGCTTTTTTTTTTTTTTTTTTTTTTTTTTTTTTTTTTACAAATCTTTTCCATTTTATGCCTAAAACAAATAGAGCATTGTCCATAAGAATAAATCCCACGAGATGCTGAAGGGGAGGATAGAAAAATAGTCCATTTAATTTTGTCTGGGACTGTGCTATATACATGTGATCTGTCTTAAAATGCTTATCTGAGAGTGCTCTCTTATTCCTGAGAATGAGTTAAGAGAAAGAAATACAATCATTTCTTACACATATAACAGGACTATTAAATGCATGTATATAACAGAGATATTCACAATTGCGTGTTAGAACTTTCCAGATAAATGCAAACAATTTTCATTGTAATTAGACTTAAATTTTAAATAAGGAGTAAAATCTACTTCTAATTTTAGCTTTTGAGTCATTTTGAACACTCTCCATTCTCATTCATTTCACTTCCTGGGATTATTGCATTCTGCATCAGATTATAAAGCTTAGCCAGAGGTTTACATATTGGGGGGAAAAAAAAAATCCAGGCTAGAAAAGCAGCTTATTGATGTTTTTAGACACTGGTATGAGGAGAATATAAAACAGTGTCAGACAATATTTAGCCATAAAATGCTCCCATCTTTCAGAAAGTATTGATTTGGAAGTTAACCATATTTCTGTTTTAGTTACAGAGGCATGCTAGATCATAACTTTTTCCAATGTAATTCATTGTGCCATAGGACAATATGATAATGATGTTGTTATAACTTTATGATTTTTATGTTATATATTTGTTTCTACAGTGGAAAAAATGGGGAATAATAATCATAATAATCTTAATGTACCTCATACCTTATAACAGTTAGAAAGTAAAGATGTTTTTTTCTCCATAGTTGCAACCGATATAGCAATGACCAGAAAGTGGCCTTAAATTTAGAAGTGTTCTTACTGTAATCTGTCCTTTTATTACTTGTAAAGTAAGACTAATTTATGAAGGAAAGGAAAATATCTCAATGTTTTCTTTATGATACAGACTGCAGATACAGTCTACCTGGAGACAGAATGAGGATGGAAGGATGGCTTATATTTGCTACAGAGCTAATTGACATACTTTCCTCCTATTTGTTGGCTGATGAGTAAAATGCAGTAGATAGTTGTGTTCTGACTATTTAATAACTGTTTTTTTTTTTTGTAGTCTTCTGTGTCCTGTGATATTCCATCCTTCTAAAAGAAGCATTAATTTATTACGTATGTTAACCTGAGCAAGAACTTAATTAGCGTCTTATTGTGATTCTTAGATTTTGAGATATTGCTGTATGTATGTAGAAAATTAAGGTCACCTCCGAAATACATGAGAGGCACATTTATGAGATATTGATGGGTGTTGTCCCAGGATTAACCAATGAAATCAAGCAGCAGAATATCAATCTAAAGTTGAATCAGATTTTATGGATGCAGATTTTCACTGCCAGGTTGTCTTTTTGGTCTAAATAGTAAAGCTCATTGATTTCTTAAGCGTTATTACTTATAGAGTGACAATGCTTACGCAGGGTAAAGGGGACTGAATGAATCCTTTTGGATTGAAACTACTCTGTCATTAAATTAATCAGCTTTATTTTCAGTTATTTTCTGTTCCTTCTGCCTTGTCTGAAATCTTATCTATGTTAATGTAGACATATACTCTCATATTTCATTACTCAAAGAGAGTTGTTGTCATTAATATAACTATGTCTCACAGAGATTATGCAGTCTATTAGAAATGGTGAAAAAATTACTGGATCGTTTTCTTGGGAAGCTTTGGCTTCAGAACCTTTCCGTGGTGTCTTATATTATGAAACTACTATTTTGGAGATAGTGCCAGAAATAGTACTGGAACGCATGTTATTTTTAGGCCAAATCCACTTTTAATACAATTTCTGATGGATTTTGTTTTGTTCCCCCAACTTAGCCATGTTTCCCTCTGTATTATGACTATGCAACCATCAGTTAAAAAAAAAAAAAAAAAGATAGGCTTAAGGCTGAAGCCTAGACTCTTATTCTTGTATGCATTTTATTTCTTGTGAAATTAACAGGCAAAAGAACTAGTTTATGTGACAAAAAGTTAATGTTAGCAAGAACATGAATTCATCTGGAGTAGTCTATAGGAGATAGACAACCAATGGAGATGCAGTCTGGAAGGCAGTGGATTCATGAAAGGCCACAGGCATCAATTTTTGCCGTTGGACTGTAATGCAGTGAGATTCAGGAATGATAAAATTTTGACAAAGCTTTTCTGAAGTCCTTATACTTTTTAATACACTTGCAAATATAGAGAGATCAAAGAAATTTTTTGCTCCGAAAAATTAATTTTTTTCCTAGATTGAAGATTCAAATTGTTTTGATAGGTTTAATATTGCCATTTTTTATTATTAGATGACCTTTGCAATCCTACAGCGTGAAAAAGCATGTTTAATCATTATTTCAACAGTTAAAGAGTTTACATTGTCATTCTTCAGAGTTTCTCTCAATACAGAACACAGCAAGAAAGGCTATAACATTTTGTGAGTCATGTTCAGTGGAAATTTCTGAACTCAGATATTGTGACTCAATACTTCTGATTTTTCTGTACTGTTACTTGTACAGTAATTAGGTTTTTATATAATTATTGTCATATATCACATTTTTTAGCAAACAATATTGGATTTCTCTAACACTTAGATTTTATGCTATGCTACCTTGAAAACTGAAGCTTTTTTTTTCACTTATTGAATGTCTATATCATCTTAATTTCTAAGCTGTTGAGAACTTCTTGATTAATAAAGCTGTCAAGAGCTGTAAGAGCCTTCATGCTCAGCTTTTCTGTATTATGGGTCTATATGAAACACAAATTGCATCTCAGGGGAAGGAAATTATGGTGGTTTTCTTACTTAACAAGGTTACGTACTTTGACTTCAGGTGATTTCTTCAAATGCCAGGACATGAATTCTTGCCCCAGGGCAAAATCATGAGAATTGCTTTAAAAGTTTGCATACTAGTGCTGTCTTCCCAAAAGTTTTAGCTCTAAATATACCGAGGAACCAGATGTACGCTCAGTTGCTTTTTTTAGTTAGAGGTTAAGGTACTCATCAAACAACCATCCAAATGTAAGATATTCATTATTAAGAAGAAATTAGAGCCTAATGACACTCAGCAGGGCCAAGTGCAGGCTATTGCACTTGGGTCAAGACAATCCCAGGTACAGATTAGGAGAAGAATTCATTGAGAGGACACCTGTGGAGAAGGACTTCAGGGTACTGGTGGTTGAAAAGCTTGAAACGAGCCAATACCAGCTATTTCCAGGACTGCATCAAAAGAGAGGTGTCCAGTAGGGTGATAGAGATGTCCACCTCTACTGTACTCCTGTCTGGAGTATCGCATTCAGGCCTGGGGTCTCAAAACAAGACATGTGAAGCGATTGGAGCACATCAAGAAGATGCCCCAAACATTATCGGAGGGCTGGACCACTTCTCCTGTGACAGAAGACTGGAGGAGCTGTGCATATTTAGCCTGGAGAAGTTCTAGGGAGACCTAAATTTTGTCCTTCCAGTATACTTAAAGAGAACTTAAACAAGAGGAAGACTGACTTTTGACACAGTCTGATGGTGACAGGACAAGGGTAAATGGCTTTAAACTAAAAGAGGAGAGATTTAGACCTGATATTAGGAGGACATTTTTTATTCAGTGGGTGATGAGGCACTGGAAAATGCTGTCCAGAGAAACTTTCCTGAAATTAGATACAGTTACTTATTTAGAAAGTAGCATGAAGAACTTAAGAATATTAACTTAGAAGCAATGCTTGCGCAGGTTCTACAGCCTCAGCTTGGGTCTGATCAGATAACAATTCATAGGACCAGTACCACAAACATTTATGAGACTGTGAATTTTTCAAGTTGAATTAGATTAGGCATATAATTGAGTATTTCAAAGAAGAGGAAGAATTTTGAATTCAATTACTCTGAAGTACGTTAAATTTCATTGTATTTTCCATTGATATTCTGTAAAGTAATCTCTTTACAGAATGTTATCTAGCAGTAGGAATACTGAAATGGTTTCTCCACTATTCCTTTTATTTGCAGTAATCTCTAAGTTTTTCCAGAAGTGTAGTCTGCCAGAGCAATATACAGCCAGTGCCAGATCAACTATTTAAACAGTTCCATCTTCTGTCTCCTTTTCACCTTACTGGCAGTATCTTTCTTTCTTTCTTTCTTTCTTTCTTTCTTTCTTTATTTATTTATTTATTTATTTATTTATTTAGGGGGGGAGGCTGGGAGAGAGGAGAGGGAGTGTTTTAATTTGTTTCGTTTAACACCAGATATGCTGTGAAAGAAATGTATCAGGGCAGAATGGGACATCATTTTCTTTTTGGGGGATGGAGGAGAGAGAAACAAAAATACAGAAGTTAAAAAATGACATATCAGCCATATTTATGATTTATTCAATTAGTGATATAAGATGAGATAATTAGTTACATGAAATTAACCTCCAAGTTTTAAATAGATGTATGACATTTAGACTCCTAATGTTAAATATAGAAAGTTCACGTGAGAAATTTGAATGCAATTAGGTCTGAATTTTCAAAAGAAAAACAACAAAACAAACAAAAAAAAACCTCACCACCATTTATTCAAAGCTAACCACAACAAACCAGTTATTGAAAACTTGGGTTAATTTCACAGGCTATGATAATTTGTTTAAAAGATGTAGATAAAGGCTTAACAGAAGACTCAAGATCTCATGACAATTCAGTTCCTGGTCACCTAGAATAAAGTACCGGTGGAAAATCTGTACGATTTTTGCTGTTAATTCAACACGCTTTATGCAGTAAGTAGGATCAGGGAATGCTGAAAGCATCTGCTTCCACAAAATATGTAATCTTTACTTATTATGCAAAGAAAATAGATAAAAAGGAATCTGGGAAAAATACAGAGACAAGCTAATGAACTGTCATAGAAACTCTTAAAAAACTAAAAGAGGAGCAGTGAGTTGCTCAGTAAAACAGTCGTATTTAACAGTCATATTAACAGAATATCAGATTCTTTGAGAGTCTGTGACTCTCGTGACTTAAGGGATTTGCGATAGCTCATTGAAAAATTTTCTGATTATATAAAACTGAGGACTGAATATGTGAGGCATTAAGCTTTTCAGTGGTACGTTAATCCCTTATTATGTATTTGTATCTTTTCCATTACCATATAGTAAGTTTTGAAAGAATAGAACATATGGTATGAGTTCTTTTTTTTTTCCCCTGGTATTGTCCATGATTCTAAATGGGTTTTTCCTGCTTCCAAATGCTGACTAAGAATATTAGTATTCTAGTTTGATTTCAAATCCTTTCCAGAAAATATATTTTGTCCTTTTGAACCTGTAGATACATAGCATTATTGATATATTTTAGGAGACAAATCTTACAAGCAATTCAGTGAAATTGTTTCTATTCTTCTTCCCATGATGGCAATAGAAATGAAGCCACTTAAAGCAGACAACATTCTTCTGAGCAACCAAAATACAAATTGACTTACCTATACATTTAATTGCATTAGCACCAAATTTAACTGTATATTTCTGGTTATAGGGTTTTATAACTTGAATTCATCTTAAATCTTTGTACATCTATGGATTTGGTTTAGCTACAAGTCAATAAGCTACAAAGAAATTCTCCTATTAAGGACTGCTGTCCCTTGATCCTGAATGAATATTCAGATTACCAGCTTTTAAAAAGCAAACCACTATGTTTCCATCTGTGAAAATGTTCTTCTCCTGCTTGCAAGAAGAAATGATAAAGACTGCTACATTTTTAAGATTTCTATATTAACTTATTAAGCAAGTACAAAAGCATAATGTTCATGGGAAGAATTTGATGATTTTGTTTTTAGTGCATGATCTGTTATATTTTTAAGTAAATTAAATTTAATAGCTTGTTTTACAAGACACCAGGGCTGAACTTAAAAAATGAATGGGTTTATATAAGACTTCTTTCTTCCTAGGTAAGCAGGGAAAATAGTTGTGTTTGTCTTTCATTTGTCTTTGCTGAAACAAATTTTCACTTGCTTTTAAGAGACAAGAATGTGAGCTATTTTTCATCCTCTCTCTAATTATGTAGGAATTAAAAAAAGGATTTTAAGTAAGATACATCAGTGTGTTGCTGTAAATATAAAGTTTTAACAGATTAAAGAATAGGACAATTCTTCCTAAATATTGACTCTAGAAAATATTTATTGAGATAAAAGTATGTCCATGATTTTACATTTTTACATTTGCTACCTGTTACTGCCTGCTGGCTTTGTCCACATTCTTGTGATTATTTTTATTTTTCTCTTTAAGAGCAATATTTTTGCAGAAAAATTGAGAGAAGGGACTTGTTATAAAAACTTTCAGACTTGAGAACTCTTGATGTCTTTCAACTACTATGACATAAAATGCAGGAGCTTGTTTTTATATGAAAAAGATATGATGTTAAAAGTCACAGGCAACAATTCTCATTGTAGTGTATTAACACAGTTGTGGAGCTGAAAGCCCAGCTACAAGAAAACAGTGGGTATGTGAAAACAACACTGGACATCTGGGGGACATTCACATAGTGATTTCTTTGTTTCTGTTTTCAAGATGTAAAATGGGAATGAACAGGTACGCTCAGGAGAAAAAATAAAGTCAAGTGAGGAGAGATCTTCACATGTATAACTAAGAACAAACGAAAAGTCCCTCCCAAAGCCTGAAGCAGGCAAATTCATACTGCAGACTTAATGTTAGCTGATAATTTTTGGTATTGGCTTGGATTTTTAATTAAGGCTGCTATTTAATGTTCATTCTGCACCTGTGCCTAGGTGGCAAACAGAGTCCCCTAAGTTCTGGGCACAACTGTAAATTAATCGACTTATAGCCAATAATACTTCCTGGGTCTGATCTTTTTTAAAACAACTTTAATATGGTAATACATTTCCTGTTTACTGTTCTCCTGAATGCTTCTTAAACCAGCATAAATTACAGTGCAAACTGGGAGATGTCAGTATCTGAGGTCTGATGATCAGTTAATATCATTTAGCACTCTTTCTGACTCTGGAAGAACACAGCAGTTGTTTTATTTACATAGCCTAATTATGGCAGTTGTTCTATTTGGCAGTTCCTAGAATGTTATTGCTAAGTTTATTGATACACCTGCTACTGCCTTGGCATTTGTGGAGAAGGATTTCTGCTTACACAAAATTAAATAATGTGTAGTCATATATCTTACCATTACTAACACCCTCACTGTTACGACCAGTTGTAAAACAGTTTTCAGGTTAATATGAAAGACTTGTGAAGAAGAAAAAAAATAAGAAAGGGGAAAAATTAAATATAAAGACCCTATAAAATTCATGGATGTTAAACATTTTTATCTCAATGTAGAGAGCATGGAAAAGCTGAAAATCGCTTTTGAAATTTCTGCCTGCCAGACTAAAATATTCCTCTTAATACAGCATGCGTGCTTAATGTCTTGTCTGTAGTCAAGGTATAGACTTTTAAATAAAGAACAGAACATTCATATCACTCAGTAGTTAGTAGTTCTTGTAGATTTTATTGGAAAGTCTTAATTAAAATCATAAGTCATTTATTTGATTTTGTTTTTGTATAATCGATGTAGGAAAAATTTCAAGGCCTTGAATAGCTGTTACGCACGTGTCTCCCTGAGGGTTATGTTGGTCCTACTTTCTTTAGTCCCTTTCACTGACTGAAAAATCCCTAGAGATTCAGGTTCTTATGAAGCAGTTTGATTATCTAGATGTAAGCACTAGACTGGCTTAGGAGCTAAAACTACAAAGAGAGAGGGGCAAAGTAGAGCACACTTTCTGCATGGGATTCCATCAAAGCAACACTGAGCCTCATGAGACATATATTTGCCCATCTACATTCATTTAGAGGTTTGAAGATTTAGTCCAACATTTTATTGAATAAAAAAATGATTTTTTTTTTGCAGGATACTTTTTTTTAATGAAAGAAAAATATTTTGTTTTTTGACAGTGTGACCAAAGACTGTCATTTTTTCAGTGCTATGTTTAATTTAACACAGCTGTTTTACAATGAGATTTTTTTTGTATTGACATAAATATTTTGGTTAAGATGTTTGCATGTTCTTGGAAGCCAGTACTGTGCAGATGCACATATTTGGTACTTTTTTGTTTTGTTTTGTTTCAGGTAATATCGAAATTATCAAACAAGTCTACATTATCTCAGGTATGTTACCTGTATTTTAAATCAGAGCTTCACTTTGAAACATGCACACAGCCAGAGCAAAGTTGGAAAAACTCTAAGTGACTTCACTGTGTTCAGAATGAATTTTTAAGTAGCATCCTAAAAATAGCTGTGGCACTGTTCATTTTATGACTAACTGCTTATGATCTTTTTTTCCAGGTGCTGAGTTTGGATATCGTGATATAGCACTTGCATTTTAAATAAATAGCTCCTCAAGCAAAAGTCTTGAATATGGATAACACTCATTCTCTGTAGAGAGTAGGCTGCATCAGAGACAGATCCTGTACAATTTGATCCTTATGTCAGCTTTCAGGTGGCTATTACTGTTAACAGCAAGGCTGTTATTCTATTTCTTTTAAAAATGTCAAAAGGACTTGTTTATAATTCTTATCTTTTCAATCTCAGATTGAAAGGGCCTAATTCACTGTATCTGCCAAAGGATAATATGACAAAAACATTAACTCAATGGAAGTGTGCTGTAATTCATAGCAAAATTTAACCTAAAATATATAGATAGATACTTGATAGGAGCTTAGAACATTTAGATAAATCCCCAAAATGTGTATTTTCACCCAGCTAATCTTACTTGGTCTGAACCGGAAAACTGAATTACAGAAGCTTATCTGAGAAGTCTTTGTAGCTAAGGTTAACAATGCATAATGAAGCTTGAGTGAAAAGAGTAGCATGAAAAATAATTAAATAAAAAACAGCAACTCTTCTAAAACCATGAAAGTACGCTTGGCTGTTCAGTTCACTGAGATCTGTGTAGCTTGTTAATTTGGCTGGGATCATTTTGCCTTAACAATCCAGTGATTTGTAGCAGGAGAATGAATTAGACTACTTTTGATTTACAAGCTGACCCTCACATGAGCTCCACATTGTCACATTCCAGTATTCATAACCACTCGATTTTATTACCATGAAAAAATAGAGAAAGATACATTGCTCTCTCACACAGCACTTAGTACATCAAACATGGAACCTGGGTCTGTAAGCCCTCTAATTTGCTGTGGGTCCAACACCAAACATCAGCAGAGTTGGTTTGCTTCTGTTTCATTTTGTTTTTTAAATAGATGCAACTCCGCTTTGCGATAACTCAGTTCTGAAACTGACACTGTCACAATACTCATTCATTAATGCTGATCTGTAGAAACTGCGAAATCTGCCAACTGTTGTAGCAGAGGTTTAAATCGTAAATGACACAGAGGATCAACTGAATTGTTATTAATGCCATTTGCGTATTACAAATGGCTCAGTCTAAAAATGTGTAATTCTATGAATTACAAGTCTCAGTTCTTTCCCTGAGTGTGCCAGGAGTCTGAGAGTGTAACAGTCAAATTAATAACACCTCAGTAAGACAAGACTAATCTACTCAAGTGTACATGTGCCACTTGGCTTTCAAGACCTAGTCATGTAATTTTTCTTGGTAAGAAGATATATTGTCTTAGGCTCACTGGCAAGATCACTAAAGAGCCTTTTTAGTGCATATGTATCTTTCTCTTGTACACATGTATAGACATAGTTGAAAAGAGAAGTAATGGAAGAATTCTAAAAGAACCCTAGTTCTATTGTGTAATGAAAGTCGATGTACAGCTGGGTTTGTTCTAGTGCAAGAACCAGAAGAAACATAGTTTCTACAACATCAGGCTTTGAATTTTACCTTAGTACTTATCTACTCTTTTAGACAGAGCTCAAGGGAAATGGAAATATAAAGAAGAAACTCCCTTCAATTGTGGAAGATGAGGAAGATGATGAGGAAGGAGAAGAAGAGAGCAGCACACTTTCACCAGTCCATACAAGAATTACAACTTGCTCTCAGCAGAAGAAGGCAGGAAGCAATAAAAGTCACCTGGGGAGAAACCTGAAACAGTTGGCCTCAGGAACAGTGCCCTTCCATTCACCCATTCGTGCTTGCAGTTCAAACTCCTCAAGGACCAAACACGAAACAGAGCTCCATTACTACTCCAGAAAGAGGGAGAAAAACCTGAAATTACATCTTTCAGCACTGAGCTCTGGAGGTCCACCTGACTTGAGCCCAAGGTAATGAAAGAAGTTATTCTCTTCCTGTCACATAATTTCTATTAAAAAATTGTGACTGTAATGCTAAAAAAGACTTTTTTTTTTTTTGAATATATATATATATATCGGGAATGTTAATACTTTCTCAGTGTGTCAACACTTGATTTATTCCATAGAAAAGGAGAAATCCTCTCATTGTATAAACCATTACCCACTTTAGGACTTCAACAACAGATAAGGAATTTCTGTGAGTAAAAATAGAAAGTACAGAGCAGTTATAAAAATGAGTGTTTGAACAGATGGACAAAATGATGCTATGAAGCCAGACTGTAATAATCTGTATTCCCACAGTAGCACTGTGAAGCATCCTCAGTCCGTCAGAGACAGTAATTTAGGAAGCAAATCAATGATAATACAGTATAGCTGTGCAAAAAAAAAAAAAAAAAAAAAAAAAAAAAAAAATTACAGTAATAGAGAATTATAATGGAAAGAATATTGCCAAGTAATATTAGAAAATATTTAGGTTTTTCCATTAGATAAAGGAAACCTGACAATACAAGTTTATATATAAAGTAAATGTGAATTTTTACATAAAGAAAAGTTATGCTATGGTTTAATGTTTCATTAAGTATTTAATTTAAAATATTTAGAATGGTGGTTTTTTATGTTATTTCTAATTTGACTTACTTTTTCTATTTCTGAATCCTTGGAATATAATCATTAATTGATAACTAAATCAAGATCAATTTATTACCAAAATCACAATCACTTTTTTTTTTGGTCATATCAGGAGCAAGACAAGGTGATCTTTCAGTTCAGGTTTTGTTTTCTATAATTTTAAGTATTTTACATATTCAAGAATTTCCTTTGTTCATTATAGGCAGAATGGTAGTTTCAGCTATCTGCCATTGCAGACAAGAAACAACCACAGCATGACCAATATTTAGTTAGGTGTGTCAAAACATTAGTCTCTAAGGATGCAATCATAAAAGTTCTACATGTAATAGTATATAATAATCCTCCCACCCAATTATATATTTGATCAACATAAGTGCATTTTAAATAGGAGCAGGATACAAACTAATGCCATTTTTATCAATACAAAGAACAAAACCTATGGTACAGTCAATAGATGTACAAAAGTTAGGCTGAGTAAGATTACTGTGATGGTAAGATAATCAAAATAAATGCTCACTGGTGTCATAGGCTTGCAGTAAACTTCACAAAGAGCAATCTCCAGAAAAAGATCCTTTCTTGGTGGTAGTCAGCACTTAAATGGGATCTAGAAGTGCAGCCAGGCTCCATCCCTTCCAGTAGCACAGGTGAATTGCCTTCACCTGTGTTCCTGTGGCTGACTCATTGCTTGCCTCAGGTGATCAGTCAGAGGTTCAGGCCGTGATCAACAGTTCCCATACACCTATGAAAAACCAACTTCTACATGAGAAAAACTGATAAGTACTGTAGATATTTTCTCATTTATTTTTTGGATCTTATATATGTTTTGTTCAGATCAGCTATGACAGAAAGTCATTGTTATTTGCATAACAAGTGGCAATTCAGGGAAAATATACCTTTCATAAGTTCTAACAAAACTTGTTATTTTGATCATTACTGTTCTTAACATATACATCCAGATAGCTGTAAGACTAAATGTGAAATAAGTGCTTTTACATATCATATTATTTCTTGTTTCATTTCAAAACTTTATAACTTCAGAATAATCTCTTAGTAGGCTGGAAAAATAACCTTTGATGTATGTATTTTGCAGACATTTTTATCCAAAAACCTTTTGTGTTTCCCCAATTCAGTACACATTATTAAAACATTTTAACTGAAAAGCTAAAAACACTTTTAAAAAAAACATATATTTTTAGCAAGTATGACAAAGAAAATAAGATCTTTGTTTAGATTCTCAATTTTATTTGCTGCTGAATAGTGATGTAAAGAGAAAGGAATACCCTGCTTTGATCTGAAATGTTCAGTCAATACTATGGGGAGATGCTTTTCTCTTGCTTTTTCAAGAGAATGTACTTTGTTTCGAACAACTTGTTCTGTGCATGTTCCCTAGAGCAAGTCAACCAGAATTCACTTCAGGTTTGTCTCTTGCACAGTGTGGTAAAGGCAATAGAGCAGATGTACAAAGACTAGTTAAAACATTGGAACAGACCTTGGCAGAAGAAATGAAATTCATCATCCTAACTTCCAGAATACAGTTATAGTCTTACCAATCACTTTATGTATTTTGCATCTGAAACAGAAGAGTATCAGCAGGAGGAAAGCCTACAATTAATAATAGAGGCATGATTGGGAGGAGGTATTTGTGCTTTTGAATCTTCTCAAACCCATACAGAAAACAGTACTCCAGTGCTGACCTACTGAACAGAAGAGGTCATGGTCTTTTCTGCCTTTCTAGTTCCTAGGAATTGAGATGTATGTCTTCAGGAGAAAATTCATGGCTGTACAGCAGCTAATTCAGAAAGGGCTGAGACTCTTGTGCTTATATGTTGTCTGTTCACTAAATTATTACTCCACCTTCCACTTGCTTGTATATAAATAAACATCTTTCCCACTGCATACTTACTGAATAGGGGCCTGCTTTATGGCTCTTGAGGACTAGCTTTTTTGTTAATATATTTTCTTTTTAGTCTTTGTCTTTAAATACTTTAAAGAATATAACAGCTATAAATTTCAGTTCCTGTCTGAGTAGTTTTTCCCTCGTGTGCTTTAAAGGCTGTTAAAATGTTAGCATTTTATATAAATAGAAATCTCTACTAAAGGGATATTGGTGTTTAAAGTTTGCCTTTTGAAGCACTGAGGCCAGATGACATTAAATAGGTGTTATAGCAAATTCCACAGAAATCATTCAGGTTTTCGGCTGCAGGTAACAGCTCAAGCACCACTTTTGAGCCTCATAGTATAATGCAATGTAACAGTTTCTAGATATCACTAAAACTAATATTGTGCAAATTTCATCATTGCTTACATATGTGCATTTTTGACAATATATCTGTGAGTGTGATAGCTATGAAACTGCTTAATTACTCTGGTTTTCCTTACAGAATTGTTGATGGGGTTGAAGATGGATATCATAATGAGGAAAGTCAAACCTTTGACTTCAGCTCTGATCAGCTTCGGCAGGAATCCAGGGCATCTCCAACAATTGGAGGTATTACTTGGGAAATTACACTTCAGAGCAAAAAGTTTTTATAACTGCTTTCTGTCCTTATTTATTTCTTCAATTCTCAAAAGGAAAATCCTTAAAAGTGGCATAAATTGATCTAACATATCCACCCTTTCAGTACCATTTCAATACCACATTGAACAGTGTGGAAAATTACAACAGGATTCCCAAGGCCAGTTGTTATTTTCCTGCCAACAGACAGTCATGATATAACCTCTTGCAAGAAGTATTGTTTTCACATGCATTATGTTTTGCCAGCAGCGCTTTAGGATCAGTCAGCTTCCAAAGGTTTTGGCAGGGAAGGTACTAAACATGTAGACAAAAACTGATAACAAAATATTTTAATACACAAATAAATAAATACCAATTATATAAGTTTGTTTATTTTTATTAAAAGGATGCTTACAGAGGCAAAGGAATTTACAGGTTTTTCAGAAGTAGTGTAGTGAAAATCTGAATAGCAGAGAGTTTATGAAATCTTAAATGACTGATACTCTCAAAAGACTGAGAAAATAGCCACACGGAGGAACACAAATAGAAAAAAAAATCAAGAGGGACTAGGAGAGAAACCTGTGGACTAATGCTGAAGTGACCAAAGCAGTGCAGCTCAGACTGTTTCCAGCATACTCCTTCTATGCGTAAACATTCCTCAGGTAGATATGTACCTTTTGCCTGGAGGCCACAAGAATGCTTTTTGCTCTTGAAACTAAACAGAATAGTAATAACAGTAACTTGTAACTGTGTTTTTAAAGACTGTTCCCATGTTACAGCATTGGCCTCAGAGTTATCATTTTTGGTCCTTTCAAAACCAGATTGAAGACAACAGTACAAACTTCCTTCATTCACAGTTTTCTTACACAAAATAATATAGTGACTATTAAAGACAAGATTTTATTTTATCGAAGTATAAACTAGGTTTTAATTTAGTATAAAGCATAAGTACAAAATTGACACTGTGATCCAAATTGTTATATGTCTCCATTTACATGTATTTGAATTTTCAGAGGCAGAAATTGGTGCTGCAGTGCTTGTTATCAAAGCAGAAGAGACCAAACAGCAAATCAGCAGGCTTAATAATGAGGTAATTATACTTTGGAGATATTGGGTATTAACAGTGATTCAAGGAATGCTGGAGAAAACTAAGAAAATGTTGGGGTACGATAAATGTGCAATAGATGACTTAGAAAAATTGGATGGAATTCTTAAACTTAGAGCAGTTTGGGGTTTTTTGATTGTCTCACAGGTTATTTTTCTACATAAAAGCTCTATGAAAGTTTGTGTTACATGCTGGAGCTAAAAATTAAGTGAGGTTAGCATAGCTGGTATATTGAATTTTCTAAGAATTTCTTCTTTATGTGCTTCTGTTTCTCTCTCTCTTCTCAATCTTTCCTCACACACCTTAATCTATCTTTTCTTTTGGAGAACAACACTGTGCTTTTGGAGAATTTCCTTGAAAGAAATGAAGTCACTGAGTTTCAAATACACATCAAATATTTCAAATAACTATCTGAATCTATTCAGAATGAAACATAAGTATATCATTTCTGCTTACGGAATAGTATCATAGAAATGCAGCCCTACATTGATCCACTGGGCTTTCTATTTAGCCCTTCTAATTTTAAACACATAATCTATCAATCTGACACTAAGATCTGAGACTGACATCTATTTTTCAGCATACTGTCATTCAATATGAAGATACTAGAGATAATTTCTTATGAGTCCACATGGGGGAAATTTTAAACATACACTTTTTAAAGTCCGTTCATACAACTTTTCTTCTTTTTCTTGATCTCTTCGATTACATGAAAAGTTTTATTATTTTTCCTTCCATCTTGTGTAGGCTTAATATAACTATTCTTTATTTCCATATATTTGAAATATTAGGCTTGTAAAACTCTTTCATCCTGGGTCAGGTCAATTTGGTAAGATAATTTGCATGTTTTGAAATAAGATTACAGGCATGGCTGGTTTATACTATGAGGGCTTCAACCTGGTTATATGTTGAAACTGTAAAGTTCAGAACAAGGAACCGTGCACCATTGACTGAACACTTTTTATCACAAGGTATGATCAAAGAACTCAAAAAGCATAACGAGTGATTAAACTAAAGTGGTTTAGACTTTGATGTGATGGGTAACATCCTGGGATTGAATCCCAAAGTGACAGATGGTAATCCTGTAAGTCATCCCATGGATCAAAATTTACATTGAAAAGACACTTCACTAGAAAACTGCTTACTTCATATTCTACATGGCTACAAATCCACTCAAACATGCCTCACATAGAGTGACTGAACTGACAGTGCTGAGTGACGTGGTACTTACCCAAATGAGCCTATAAGCAGTGTTGCTGTAGTACACTAGCTCTTCTTTGATTTTTGCTATGGTAACTATTGAATACCACTTGTAGATCTTATTTCTCTTTTATTTTCCATCAGTTGATGTTGATCACTAATGGAAAATTACGACTGACGGTGCAGCAGGCTGAGATCTGTAGTTAAAATACTGGGAGATTTAGAAATTGAACTGCTTTGTAAGATGTGCAGCCTCCTTCTAAAAAACAAAACATTGAGAAAATAGGTCACAAGTAGTCGAGCAACAAATATCATCATTAACACATTTTATAGTAGAAATCAGAAGTCAATCAACAAATGCAAAAATAATTATTTCGTGAAAGGCATTTGTATTACTACAGTTAACTAGCTAGCTTAAAAACTTTTCAGCTATTTCCTGGGAGAACAGAGGCAGGCCCCTCATTCACTCAGTACTGCCTGTTGTTGTAAAGCAAAACAGTTACCCCACAAACCAATCTACAAAAGAAGATACACCCCGCTTAGCCAACTAGTGGAACGCACAGCAACATTTTAAGTCTATGAAATTCACTGTATAATCCAAAAATATGATATTTATCTAACAGTGAGACTAAAAGACAACAGAACTGTTGATTTCACCTCTTTTACATATTAAATTTAGGATCAACACACAGAGATTTCCTTGGAGGAAGACAGGCACCAAAGCCAGCTACTAGGCACCATGAGAAAGACTTCAACATGCTTCAAATTCCTATTGCATAACTCCAAAGATTAACTGTTCAGTCAGTTACCCAGCTACATCGGTAATCAGTGCCACATAGTCTAGTTGGAGGCTTTCAGACAGCAGTGTCCCCCAGGGGTCAGTACTGGACCCAGTGTGTCTTGGATGAAGGGATGGAATGCCTTCTCAGCAAGTTTAACAACGATACAGAATTGAGAGGAATGGTTTCATACCCTAGACTGCTTTGCTGCCATTTAGAAGTATCTTGATGGGCTGGAGAGAAGGGCGGAGAAGCACGTCCTGAAATTCAGCTTAGGCAAGAGAAGGGTCCTATGCCTAGAGAGGAATAATCCCATGCACTAGTACACGCTAGGAGCTGATCTGATGGAAAGCAGCTCTCCAGAGAAGGATCTAGGGTCTTGATAGACAACAAGCTGACTACGAGCCAACAAAGTGCCCTTGTGGCCAATAATACCAATGGCATTCTGGGCTGAATTTAGAATGGCACTGACAGCAGGTAAAGGGAGGTTATCCTCTCCCTCTACTCAGCCCTCTAATTAAGTACTGTGTTCAATTTTGGGCTTCCCAGTAAGAGAGAAACATGGAGCTACTGAAATGAGTCCAGAGAAGGGCTACTAAACTGACTAAGAGACTGAAGCATCTCTCATAAGAGAGCTGGACCTGTTAAGTCTGGAGAAGAGAAGGCTCAGGGGGAATCTTATCAATGTGTATGTATCTAAAGGGAGAATGGGACCATAAATCTAGAGTAAGGCACTTGCCTACTGTATAGTCAACGAATATAAAGGTGTTATAATTATGAAATAAACAAGAGAGTTTGGCAAAGCAGATTATAATAACAAAAAGAGAATAGATAGAAAGCTTACCCATGTCCTTGGCTTGCTACAAATTCCAGAGGAGGGATCTCCAGAAGAGATCCTTTCCTACTGGTAGTCAGCTCTTAAATAGGTCTAGGAGAGGTGGAGCAAGGCTCCACCCCTTCCAGCAGCACAGGTGAATTGCCTTCACCTGTGCTCCCAGGGCTGACTCATTGCTCAACTCAGGTGATCAACTAGAGGTTCAGGCCGTGATTCAGAGTTCCCATACACCTACTACTGTATCATTGTCTATGTCCTACCATGTGTTTAGTTCTCTGTAATGTCAGTATAAATATATGGAAAGAATATGAAAATACTTCAACTTAAAATGCATATACAACAACCAAATCTAAATTATTTTAGATATTATTTAGATTATTTTATATATTAGATTATTTAGATATTTACGATATTTCTCGTAATTTGCAGAGGGCATACTCCCCTTTCAAATATATAGGGACATGGTTTCATATTTGGACATACAAGCATAGCTAGCACAATTTATGAAAACAAACTCGGATTTCATTTTCATGTCCCTTTCATACTGTGTTCAACTCAGCTCCAGTGCAGTGTCCTACAGCTGCATTAGTTAAAGCAGTGCTAAAGACTGCAGTCAGGATCAGACTACACCATTGTTGCTACTGGGCTACCATACCACATCTTCCCTGATCAGCTCAGATTACAGAATACGCAAATACGGGTCCGCATTTCCCCAAGCAGAAATGCTCTCAGATGTCCAACATTGTCCAGAAACCTGGATTTGTATGTATAAACAAGGCATACAAAGAATAAGGCTAGGTAGAGGCCTTGCTTAAAGTAAGAAAAGGGAGACTGATTTCATACTTTACTACATCAGTAGATATGACAATTACAGCATTATTTCAGTATAATGAGCAGAGTATTCACATTTCTCCTATTCAACTGAAAAACAAACAAACAAACAAAGAAATATGAATAAGGTCAAGTTTTCTAGCAGAAAATTGCATTCTATTTAGTTGCATGTTGGAATACTTACTGGAAATTCAGCTTTTTTTTTTTTTTTTTTTTTTTGCAAGTGCTTAAAATATTCTAAGCATTTGATACATGTTTGGATCAGTGAAAATACATTCATATGGATATTTAGCTTTCATCTAACATGAGAAACAGTTCTAAGTAAATATGTTTATCAGATCACCTAGAGAAATTTTATAAATAGAATATTTTAAAACATGTTGCATCCCACTGCTAAAAATAAAATCATCTTCTTATCAGGAGAGGAAAAAAAAAGTACATTTAATTGCAAAACATCCTTTAATAGAGACAAATGTGGCAAAAAAAAGAGCTAATAATATTTTTTTCTGACAAAAACTGTTTGTGATCAATCTATCCATTTTATATTTTAACTATTTAAATTAAACATAGAACCACGTGAAACCTAGCATCATTTGTTTTAAGAAATAAAAGTTTTCTAAACCATAAGCACAAAATAAACATTTTTTAATGGTCTATTCATATTTGTTCAAACATGTATTCCTTCAAACATTCATATTCATACTACCTAAGAACTCCTATCTTGCTTCTGTTTTGTGTGCTTTTTGTTCTGTAATTTGATGAGTGTAAAGTACTCTTTACAGCTGTTTTTGCCAATCTTTTAATTTTAGCTCAAAAGTTTTTGACAGATGATGGTAACTAGAGTGACTGATGTTTTAAAGCTTGGGCATTTACTTATTTATTTCTTGGTTTGTTTGTTTAAAGTAGGATATAAGGCACTGGGCCTACTCATTGAAGTGTTCCTTCTTCACTTTTCCTTAGCGGAAATGCATCTGAGGCATGGAAATGAATCAAGAATGAAAGTAACTGAGTTTAAAACTGGGGACTAGAAGATGATTGGAACAACAAAAAATATTACTACTATGATAGGAGATAACCATAATATTGTTAACTCTAATACAAATTTCAAAACATTGCCATATTGAAAAGATCTATTTTCCTAGCATCCAAATGTAAACCTCTGTTGACATTTATCACCAATTTTTCTTTTTTCTCTAGAAGGTAGAAGAAAAGCCTGATTGTCATTCTCTTTCTCAAAACCATTTATACTGGAAACATTGTTACAGCACAGCTTAACAAACCTGATTCCTACAGACTTTCTTTACTCATTCCGTTTTGTAAGACTCCTTATTTTCTTTTGGTTTGTCTGTGATTAGATCTTTTAAAACCCTTACAAAGTACATGATCCCAAGCTGTGCTAGTCAAAGTAATTCCTGATGAAGATAAACTCCCTTTGTTCAATAAAAAAATTCTGTTGATATATCCTGGGAGTATGACTAATACATACAAGTGTGTGATTCAAGACCATTTTTTGTAATAATTTTTTATAGGAAGAGTATTATATTTATGCTCATAGAGTATTGTATTTATACTCATGCCTCTGATATTTTCCTTTCAGATGTGTTGCTTAACAATTATCTTTGTTGAATTTCATATTACTAATATTTAAAAGTGAATGTGATCTCCATTTAGCAACTAAAAATAAATGTAAAAAAAAAAAAAAAAAAAAAAAAAAAAAAAAGCAGGTTAGGAAGGATGCCTAAAATGAGTTGCTTGAAATGTCCTCCCGGAACAATACCGTGTTTATTGATCACAAACTGTTCCAGTCATGCATGAATCTAACATTTAGTGGTTACATTTTGGTTGTATTTTCTTGGTTTAGAAAATTGTCATTTGGATGGTAACTTCTGAGCACCCTTCTGGCAAGACATACACTACAATTAACTATAAAACCAGGGAATTAGATTGTTTCACCATGAATAGATCTTGAGAATTTTATATTACTTCTTCTCTTTTAACCAAGTATTTTAAATTAGTTTTGTTCTTACTTAGTACTATTAGCAATCATCTTAGTGTCCTAATTCATCCAAATAGATTGGTTACCCCAGAACTACCTGAGACCTAGCCAGCAAGTTGGCAGAGAAACCAAAGATTTTTCATACTCTGACATGATAAAGCAAATTTCAAGATCTTCCAAATTTAATTCACTTAAAATGAATTATCATTGCACAAATTGTAAATATTCAATGCAAACTGAGACTAGTTGCCCTGAATTTTTTTCTTCTGCAATTAGCCTAATTCCTAAAGTGCCTTTAGATCAGATACGTCTGTCTCAAAAATAGCAATGGTGATGTAAATTGATAGATGATCTATGAAAAGTCTGTCTCGGCTCAGTTCTCATTCACTCAACTTATTGGAAAACAGAGCATCAGCGGCCTGTTAATTTGAGCCTCAAAGGCAATGCATTCTGACTGAAAGTCTCATTGACCTTATGAAGCTCCAGAATAGAAGAACCAATGGAAAGCTAAGGAAGAGAACAGCAAAGCTACATC
This sequence comes from Chrysolophus pictus, assembly GCA_037305975.1. Lineage (NCBI taxonomy): Eukaryota > Metazoa > Chordata > Aves > Galliformes > Phasianidae > Chrysolophus > Chrysolophus pictus. Next base: position 35,324,441 of record JAYKPI010000006.1, read on the forward strand.
TGCAGTGCAAGCAGACAGTTTTCTCTTCATTGCCAAAATTCAACTTCCATTTCCCAAAAAGCAAATTTTCTTCTTCACTTCTTTGGGTGTCCAGAAGGAGCGATGGCAGGAAGATGTCTCAATCAAGTTTGAATTGCAAAGGGAAGTAAACCACAGAGAGAAAAAAGAGCAATATATTATAATAGGCTTCTAATATAATCTGGACCTCTCCAGGTACACTAGTAAGCAATAGGCTTTTGGGTAGAAAATGTAACATCAAAAGAGCAGCAAAAAAGGTGGAGTATGTATTGAAAAACAAAGACAACTGTTTATGCAATGCTATTTAAACAAAGCAATAATAATAATAATAAATTATAAAGAGCTTTTCATCACTTGTGGGAAGGTTTGAATACGATAACCTCAATTTCTACTTAACTACAGGAGGCAAAGCGTCCAATTGAATTTCACAGCTATTTAATACTAGTAGTAAAGAAAAACACTCTTTCTACAGAAGCTGTTAAACTAATTTGGAAATGCAAAAAATACAACTACTAAAGCTCAAGGCATCAGAAAGTGTTACATTTGAAGTTCATATATTTAAAAACATTCATATATTTAAAAACAAACAAACAACAACAAAACTAATAACCCTATTCTCTTAAACTTTGCTTTGAAAGACAGTATTTCTTCACAGCAAAGTCATGTAAAATCAGGTGAATTATGGCTGTAATGTTTCCATTATAACTTTTTATTGGGTTGTTCAATTACTTCAGCATGCCACAAGTAGTGTAACATGCAGCTGAGTTAAGGGATGGACTATTTCCCAGACATATATTAGTAAAGTATATCTCCTTAAAATAGATCTACTCCAGACTAAATCTTATGTTTTTAAAATTAAAAAAATAATAATAATAAAAATAATTCAGGCATAACTGTAATGTGTACTGTATAAATTAATATTGGGGTATTTTGTTCTGACATAACAGGTTGCAACTTTAACTCATGAAGTATCACAATTAAGTAAGGATATGAAGAATGTAATGTACCTTCTAGAGAACCTCCTCCCATCCCAGAAACCACCAGGAATCTGCACAGTGCATGGCATATCTCGGAGTCCTACCCTGGAAAGCCTGCAGGCTCGGATGGCTTGGACTACTCATCAACCTTGCACACACATGCAAGCTGGGAACATTACTTGCACCAAAGCACAACCCTGCCGCAGTAACACATTATGTGACATCTGGAATACAGATCTATCCTCTGTAGGCAGCAGTCCCCAAAGAACTGAACATAACATTCAAAATTCTACGGACAGTGAATTTTTCTATACATCAGGCCTTCATAATTCACCTTCCCAGTATCAGGTAATTCAGAAAGATAACTTGCAATTTTTAAGATGCACTTCTCCCCATTCAGACACTACCTTGACCCCTCTTCAGTCTATTTCAGCGACTCTTTCTTCTTCAGTATGCTCTTCATCGGAGACATCGCTGCACCTCGTGCTGCCCAGCAGGTCTGAGGAAGGGAGCTTTAGCCAAGGCGCAATCAGCTCATTAAGCCTGGAGAATCTGCCAGGATCATGGGACCTTGAAGGAGCAGGTGGAACAGTTTCTGCACAGACCTCAGATTTCCCCTTAGATATTGTGACAAGCACAAGGGACGTTAAAGAGAAAGACAACCAAGCCATAGATGTATAATGAGAAATAGTGAAGTGGCACTCAAAACATGTTCCACAGCTGCCACTTTTAAATTTAGAAAGTACCACAACTGCATTCTTCAACTTTTCTCTGGTGATCATGGAGACTTACAGACATGAAAATTCAGATTTATAGAAAGTAAGAAAAGGTATTCCTGGTTCATACTATAGGAAAAAAAAAAAAATCTAGAATCTAGAAGCATGTTGAAGAGCATTTTCTGTACAAATAAAACTTTCTGGTCTGTTTGGCAGACTGTTGTGATAGTCCAAAGACCTTGAGGGTCAGAGCAGCTGGAAGTCTAGGATAAAAGAGCTGTCATAGGCAGCTTTTATTCATCGAAGCAAAGGTTTTCCCTGAGTGTCTGACTGTTGTTTCTAAACAATATCCATGGCACTGCTTGCTTCCAGTGATCGTGGGTCCTGCTGGTCTGTTTGTCAGTTCTGTGAAGGCGAAGGGACAATTGTCGCTGCATGTCATCTAGACAATCAACCAGATAGAATTGGTAGAGAGTGGTCAATTGTTGCACGTTATTTGTTATGTAAATGAAACCTCAAAATTTATCAAAAAAAAAATACTATTTTTATATACTTGGTATGAAATATGTAATTAAAAATATTTAAAATATTTGTAAGGAGAATAATAATTTGTTTTTTTTTTTTTTTTGGTAAAAGCTTGCATTTTTAACAAGAAATGTACTACCAACATGTATTAGATCAAATACTATTTATTGTTAAGATTATGTAGTTTACAAATGGATTCCCATTTACGTGCATGCAATTTGCAATGAATGTATTCATGCTGTGGAATACAAATAAATTAAGGTATTATTTTATTTTTTAAAAAATAAAACAGCTGGAATGTTGTATGCCAAGTCAGTTATCAATACTTAAACTGTTAATTGTTACACTGATAACATTCAATATCCTTGGTTTGTGTCTTAATATTGCAGTATTACTATTAAGACTAATATACTATGCAGCCCCATTGGGGATTTTATATTTGGAAAAGAAAATTAAGAGAGATGAAAACCATTGAGTAAACTGCCAGAAGAATTTTAAAGGAGAAAACTTGCAATGGCTTAGTCAAAGGCAAAAGAAAAAAGGTTTGAAACATTAATTTATTTTTATTTCTATATCTAAGAACCTATTTTTGACCTTTAGCTACAAGAATAGACTTTAGGTTTGGCAAAATCTTTATGTGCAAAGAAAATTTTTTCAGTATTTAAGCTATTAGAAACATACACCGCCACAGTGCAAACAGAGCAACTGCTTTGCACTGGGATTTCAATTTGTATATGTTTCAAGATCCACAGTATGCATCCTATTTGCATGTTCCTTAGCAAACTTTCTAAAAATCATGTTTATAACTCAAAATAAATGTCTTAAAATGGAGAAGTTAATTAAATTACATCTAATAATTAATGCAAACTGGTGATTGCTATGAAATTAAAACTTACAGAGCACAGACTTATGTTTCACTTCCTTTAGAGGTTTTGTTCTGAAAACTTCAAAGAGTTGTTAACATTAGGTTCATTGTTAACATTTGGATGTGCACAGGAACAGAAATCTCAGCTGATATACTGTGCCTGACTTTCATCCCATCCCTTCACATCCTTTTTCCCTCTGGTACAAATTAAGGACAGAGTGTCATCTTTCATTCTGAGCTGCCTGAATTTTGTCACTTGTTTACATATCAACGTGAGTGTTTATATATAGGTTTTTTTTTCTCCTCTGTTCCAGCTTCTAATTAGATTGTGGTTACACAGAAAAGTGATGACTGAACAGTGCATATCCCAGAAATTAGAAAGTGAATAACAAACACTGGTAAATGCAGATCTGCAGTATTTCTGTACACACATGATCCTGTTCTTCCAGAGAAGCTAAAAGGAATGGAAATATGCTGGCCCACCTTTAGCAATCTGCCTGTCATCCCCACTGCCATATAGAGCAGAAGGATGTGACTCGGAAGCTGGGAGCTGCATTACATGGTGCAGTGGGGAGAATGACATCTGGACGGAACAGCCAGGACCTGGATAGCAACACAGCTGTCATGGAGTTATCTAGATCAATCTGTGCCCGTGACAGGGGGCAGCAGGTCCGTAGGCCCCTTGCCCCAAAATGGGCAGGGAAGAGGGGAAAGGTAGGGAGATGGGAGCTGGGCCCAAAGACAGAACAGCGGCAATGATCTAAGGAGAAAAACTTAATTTTACTAAATATATCGGAATGCAAGAGAACATAATATAATACAATATAATTGAAATTAAGGCTAATAAATAAAATAAAATAAGAGAGAGAGTGTCCAAAACTGAAAAAGCCTACTTTGAACTGGAGGCGCATGGCTGGAGAGCACAGCCACACACTGCCAGGCAGTGAGTGAGAGAGAGCCAGAGATCCTGTGACGTCCTACCGTGGCTCATCTTCCTCTCTGAACATAAAGTCCCCTGGGATATATAGTTCTTCTTCTCTTCTGTGAACCAGGCATCTGGAAAGTTGACAGTCCACAGAACTGGAGTATTAACTCTTTAATTACCTGTGCATTACATGATGTTATGATGTGGAATACCGATAGCAAAATTATAAAACCACGACAACAGCACCACCTCAGATGATAGCCTTACTGAAATACACAGATTAAGATAAATGCACTATGTCCCAGCTGTTGACTGGGGGTATACAAAAAAGCTATTTCTCTACTATGCTCCATTCCACATATCATTTAATAATTTCCATCATATATATATATATATATTTAAATTGAGATTTCTTATTTTATAAAAATACATAAATCATACTAAATGTACTTCAAATGTTTTGTTTTGTTTTTGTTTTTTTTTTTTTTTTTGCCAAATATAATGGCTGGTATAGTGAAATTAAATCTGTGTTTTGTTCCGGACTTTCTGCATTTGTTTTGCATAAAGTTTTAAAATGTCAGTGAAAAGCAAAACAAAATGAAAGACTATGCATATTCATAGCTTTACCACTGTATATTTTTTTCTATAATAAGAAAATGCACATACAGAAATTGAGAAGAAATAGTACCAAGATATTGGTCCAAGCAGTTCCTTGTCTCTGCAAGTGTCAAATATATCCTGAAAAATGTTGTCAAAAACTATGCCATCAAAGAACATACCCAGCCATGAGCTGGAGTGCAGAAAGACTGTGAGATGGCAACAAACAGGTGAGCAAACTGCCATCTAAGAAAACAGCCATAGGGCAAGAATAGCATGGAATAAGTTCATTCCAGCCTGATACCAAACAAGGAATGAGGATCGTCAGCAGGGCAGAAATGCAGATCTGAAGAACAGTATAACTTTAAAATTCCAGACACCATCGTATTTTGAAAGCCTCAAGAAAAGTATCCCCCAAATAGCTTTTGTTTCTAAATATCTGTCAATGAACAGATACAGATAATACAGTTTTGAAAAACTGAAAATTCATAGGGAAAAATGCAAAAACATTTTAGAACAGCACTAAATTTTGGGGAGATAGACATTATTACCATGACCAGAACAGATCTATAAACAACACAACCATGGAGAATTTCTGGGTTTAAAGCAGCAAATACTGTAATATTCAAGTTTTACCCTCAGTAGAGTTCATTATCAGTGCAAGCATCATGGTATAATATGCAGTAGCCAGACAATTTACTGTATTCCATTTGGCACTAAAATTCATAAAATATAAAGAACAAAAACAATATAATTCATTTTTGTCTCATGATTCTTCTCGCCATCTACTTTCACATTGATTTATTTCCTAAATTTGCTACATTTTTTCTTTCATTTTCCATTACTATTTCTTATTTTGTACACTACCTGTTCTCTCTCTCCTGATAACTTTCATTCACAATACCAACCACTCCCACTTTACTTCCTTGTCATTTTTCTTTTGTTGCACATAATTAACTTTCTCACCCATTCCCTTTTTTGTCCCCTTTTTAATGCAATCTAAATCAATCATTTCCTTCCTCATCTTTTGGTCATTTTCCTACAAAAAACCACCCTAGCCCAACACTATAAGTGGTTATAGAACTCAGTCACACAGTAAGACAGCATTCAAGATTCAGGCTGTAAAGTTCCAATCTCTTACCAATATTTCATGTGCTATTACCTTCTCACAATGATGCAGTTGCCTCTATTGCCAATAGGGAAAAAAAAAAAAAAAAAAAAAAAAAAAAAAGTAGGATCCTCCATTAAATTAGGCTTGTTTTCTACTTGTGTGCCTTCAGATGTTTTTTTAAAGACATGCATTTGTAGTGTACCCATAATAATTACGTAGGCTACTCTGAAAGTAATGTGTCCTGTCTATTTCCATGGAAACTGCAATCGATACAAAAAACACAATAACACTCTGATAGAGCAAATTCTCAGCTATAAAACACATTTTTCAAAATAGCCTCCATCATTAGCTATGTATTTTCATCAGTGATGAACAAAAGCCTGCATGCCATTTTCATAAAAATCTGCTGTCACTGCTGCCTCTACTGAAACATACCAGCCACCACCTCATTGCGCTAGCATCTACTGTTTGGTCTCCATAAATGTTTAGCAAGTGTAGATTAATGTCATTGGGTGCAATTTTTTCCAGGAAGGAATTCAATTCCATACGTTTGCTTCATGTGCATATCACATCTATGTCAGATGTCATTTTGCCAGACTGCCCCTCTGCTGCCATTTGTCACACAGCATCCACCTCTTATCATAACCTGTGTTGGCCCATGTGCTGGTTATTACACACAAATAATTTAGTTTCTAATTAATCCATCTGTTAACTGCACTTAAGATTACAAAATATTTCATTTGATGAGACAGTTTTGTAACATACTGCTTCAATAATTTTACCTAGTGACTTATTAAAACCTTTTGTTTTGCAAGTGAGAGTTTTGGCTAAATCAAACTGTTCCCAACAGTTTCCTCATTTTCTTTGGTCAGCCTAAAAGCATTTGATATAACACACTTCATCGTGGGAGATATTGCAAACTTTTAATGCTGCTGGGCCCAGTGCAGAAAGTGAATAGTTGCATTCTCATTTCCTAGAAAAATGCTTTTAACAGCTTAGCTCAGCTATAAAAGAGTGGACTTATATCTTGAAATTTGGGAAGCAATGGGACATGTGATGCGAAAATAAAAAAGGCTGGTGCTTGGTTTCTAGATTCAACCCCATTACTCAGCCACAGAACATCACACAGCAGTCCTGATAAAACTGTCATGTGAAATCTAAGCCCATCTCCTGATGTATTTGCAAATAGACCAAAAAAAAAAAAAAAAAAAAAAATTATTTTAAGAAAAGAACATAGCTTCTTGTTAAGTTAGATGATACTGCACACAAAATCAGTCTTATCCCTTCCAGGATGAGTATAAATGTTGTGTCATCATTCTCAGATGAGTAACAGACTATATTCATAAACCTCTGGTAACACAAACCCTGTATTTCTTCTTCCACCCACAGTCAATGGCAAAAGCAACAATAAACATCAATTGCTTGCATCAAAAACATAAACACCACTGATCCTTTTGTTTGAAGATACTGACTAGTGCGAAGTGAATGTTGATACACATGCACCTTGTTATTAGAGTTCTCCCAGACTTGGAAGTATCTCAACTATTCTAATGAAGCTTAAGAGAGTTGAGAGCCAACTTTCAGTCAATCAAAATTCAGAAGTTATACAAAAGAATTAATACCTGCAAGTTGTTTTTATGCATTTAGTATACGATCTTGCATTTATGTTTTGATGGTTTGCTTTAAGCCATGGAACTTACATAGAACAGATTAACTTATAAATGTATTCTATTTCTCCAGTTCTTTAGGAACCTGTTAATTTTTGGCATGATGAGTCCAAAGGAGTCACAAACAGTTAAGAAACAGCTCAGTACAGCAAGCAAAAAAAAAATAATACTGACAGTTTTTATCTACAATAACACTGAATCATGTAAATGATCTACTAAAATGGTAAACAGCTGGTATTTGACGAACCCTAAAATAAAATGCTAGCAGAAGTAGTTCTCATGGAATGGATACTTCCATTAGCCAACTTATAAGGAGCACTTGAAAGATACGTTACCTTATTTTTTTCTGATTTATTTATCCTACACTCTGTGTTAACAGCCTCACATGTTCAATACCTGTTCCTGAAAGTTACAAGTTATTATTATTATTATTATTTTTTTTACTTACATTGACCTATTATGTTTGATTTTCCCCAAAATGTAAGGGCCACAGTAGTGTAAAAGAATTACTTAATACAGACAACAAATAATAATATAATAAAAATAAAAGACAACTGTTGAAACTACTGCATTAAGGGCATACAAACATGAGCATCACAAAGGAAATGCTGATAAACAGGCAAAATCAGAAGTTACAGAGACAAATCCTATGGTGTTACAAAACAGTTGTAGAATTAAGTAGATCAAAAATTGGCAGAAGATTTCTCAGGGAAACGTGAGGATGAAGAGGGTTGATTTAAAAAAAAAAAAACTCACATGACTTTACATTTTACATTCTTCACATTCTAAAATTTTGAGGACATTCAGCACAGATTTCCAAATGTCTGTCAATCTTATCTGCATGTAAATTTCACATTTTATATGTTTTACTTGATTTTATATTTTATTTATGTCTTTATAAAATATATGTTACAAAATCTTCAAAGCACATACAAATTCACCTCACAGATTTTGCTTCATGCTATAAAGATTTAAGCTTATTTTCTGGTTAAAAAAAAAAAAAATATATATATATATATAAAGAACCACACTATGTGCAAACAATCAAATCCCACGCACTGTTTCTTTTTGACTCTGCAATCAAACACAGAACAAAAATAGCAACACCTAGAGACAAACTGTAACCACAAGTCTCAAAAGATGGTAACTTTAAAGACTAATTACATCTTCTTGAAGGCCGATATTGTCAATCATTTGCATCTGAGTTTCCTTTCGTGACACTGTGACTTAACACTAGATCTAGTGCATCACCCCTACACAGCACTGTACCACAGATATGTAGCTCACATTCTTACTGGAAAATTTTTTCTGTTCTTTCAAGTAACCATGCAAATGGTCATTAAATAAATTTTTAAATCCTGCGTTATATGAAAGAGGTATAGGGGTCTTTTGTGGGAAGGAGAAAGGGAGAGGAGAAAGGGAGAGGAGAAAGGGAGAGGAGAAAGGGAGAGGAGAAAGGGAGAGGAGAAAGGGAGAGGAGAAAGGGAGAGGAGAAAGGGAGAGGAGAAAGGGAGAGGAGAAAGGGAGAGGAGAAAGGGAGAGGAGAAAGGGAGAGGAGAAAGGGAGAGGAGAAAGGGAGAGGAGAAAGGGAGAGGAGAAAGGGAGAGGAGAAAGGGAGAGGAGAAAGGGAGAGGAGAAAGGGAGAGGAGAAAGGGAGAGGAGAAAGGGAGAGGAGAAAGGGAGAGGAGAAAGGGAGAGGAGAAAGGGAGAGGAGAAAGGGAGAGGAGAAAGGGAGAGGAGAAAGGGAGAGGAGAAAGGGAGAGGAGAAAGGGAGAGGAGAAAGGGAGAGGAGAAAGGGAGAGGAGAAAGGGAGAGGAGAAAGGGAGAGGAGAAAGGGAGAGGAGAAAGGGAGAGGAGAAAGGGAGAGGAGAAAGGGAGAGGAGAAAGGGAGAGGAGAAAGGGAGAGGAGAAAGGGAGAGGAGAAAGGGAGAGGAGAAAGGGAGAGGAGAAAGGGAGAGGAGAAAAGAAAATGTTGTAAGCATACAGTTTGAAATATTTTTCTTCTCACTCACATCTGAAATTGTTTTCCCTCTATGTTTGCAATAAAATCTAATAGCTATGACAAAAAATAACATCCTCTGAATGCTGTGCTGCCTTTTAATAGGAGGTCTTTGGGCCCTGTTTGTGAAGCAGCCACTGAAGGTTAAAAAATATGGTCATCTACTTATTTTTCCTTGTATAAAATTACCAGTTTTCTCTATAAATTGCAGCAAGGAATCTCAGATGAATGTATACAGTGCAGTAATAGCTAGTGACACTTCTACAGTATCAGAGAGAGGGAAAGTCTTCCCACATCCCACCTCTTTACCAAAAGGCAAAAATTTAATTAAAAAAGAAAACTGCTTATTAGCCTTTTGTAAATTTTTCCTTTATTTTAATATTCCTATTCATCTATTTTATGACTACATTAGCTTTAATAAACAGCAACAATTAGAAAAGTATAGAGCATCAAAGAGTGATGAGCTAAGTAAACATAGGCATTCCTTGAACAGCTCCTACGTTCAGAGCCTTTCAGCAACCTTCCACAGCTTTACCACAGAGGTTGAGTCACTAGTTGCTAGCAAAAACAAGAAAAAGAAAGAAAGAAAAACAAAACAAAACAAAACAAAAAAACAAGTGGTGAACTGCAAAAACACAATACACAGGGAAGTTTGACAGTATCTTCACTAGAGCTATTTCTTTTGAAGCACTGAACTTTTCTCACTTGGGTAAGAAAAACGTGTTTGAAAATAAATGGTATCATAAGGAGCCTAGTTTACTAATTATTCACATCACAGGAGCAACTGGGAGTCTAAAAGACCTCAGGGTTCCATTGTATTCACAACAGCAAAAGGGGATAATACAAAGCTCAAAAAGAGAAAGAAAGAAAGAAAGAAAGAAAGAGAGAGAGAGAGGGAAAGAAAAAGCAGCATGAAAAATTAATCCAACGTCACATGATGGTTTGTGAGTGAGGCAGTGCCCTGTGAAGCTGGGAGGCCAGAAAACAGCTGGGTGAGCAGCTGCACTGGGCACTAGGACCCTAGAAAAGCTGAAGTGCTTCTGAGCATTAATACTGGATTCCCAACTCCATGTTTTGTATGAAAATTAGCTACCTACACATAGGACATAGGGGAGGATTACATCTGGATATCCTGCACAGCAGTTTTGAAAACAGTGCCTGAAAGCAGGTGCTTGAATTATGCCAGCCAGTCAGATAATTAATTAACCTTTTCAAGTGTTCAAGCTGGGAGAAAATGAAGCCTCTGAAGGACTTGTGCAAGCTTCACATTGCACCTGCAAGCCCAGGCTAACAGAGGCAGCAGTGCAGCACTTTTCCTTAACCTGCTGCACTGGATGTAAAATTCACATCTGGACAATATCTGTTCTTTTTAGTGCTAGTGAGAATAAACTTTTCATTGGTCAGGCGTTTTAATGGCAAGAAGGCAGGCAGTGTGTCCCAGAAATGCGTAGTACATCTGCTGACAATGCATGTCCAGCTGCTCAAGCCTTACTGATGCTGCAGTAAGCCTTCCAAGCACAGACATTCAGGTCCTTGAGGGACATTTTAGACCCTGTGTTTTCCCGTGTTCTATGCTTCCCCTCCCCCCTCTCTTTTTTTTTCATTCCACAAGCAGATGCAGAAAGACCTCAAGCCCTGTCTGAAACTAGAAAAAAAACTGGAGCTTAGGAATGACTGTAATCAAAATTAATTAAAATGATGGGGGAAGGGAGGAAGGATACATTTAATACTGAATCTAAGTACAACTTTCTTATGAGTTAACATACACTTATGCTCTCACCCAAACTTAAAAAAGGAAAAACAACAACAACAAAAATTGGCAGCACTGAGAATGTGAATGGTTTCTCCCTAAATCAGCAGCAGATCTAGGGAATCTGGAAGGCTACAGTCTGCATTCCTACAAGTACAGAAAAATACCTAGATATGGAAAGGAAGAATTAGAAGAAGGTGCATATCTCCAGCAGCTTGAACTGATCAGCAAATTTTAAAGAGAAAAATAAAACCACAGCATTCATAAACATACTACACCTTTTAGAAGCCAAGTCCTCTGCATCAGTTTGGCATGAATACAGGGAAGAGAGTAGATGAAGGAGAGAGAGTGCCAAAGCGTTGGGAAATCTTGCAGCAGGGTGAGATCCAGGGCTATGTGAATTGCATTCTGTCAGAAACTATGTCTCCTTTTCTTTGTTTTAACTAGAGTCAGGGCTTTTGGTTTTACTAATATTGAAAGAGACTATGAGCAATCATTCCCTGTTCACCTTTTCCAGGCCACTAGTGATTTAAAAGATAACTTGGAATGATGTAGATATGTATTTCAGGCTGAAGCGTCCCACTATTTCTTCATTCTCTGTAACAAAGGAACCTCACATCTTTAATCATACTTTCTACCACGTTTTATCTTTTGCGTGTCAACATTCTGAATACAGTACAGCACACATTAAAGTATTGATTTTTATTATTTTGTGTTCTTTTCATTTTAATCCAAGTACTTTCTTTGCTTCTCATTGCTGGATACTAAAATGAACAGCTGCTCATTATAACTTGAACATCTTGTGTGTGGGGTCATAATCACGTGACAGCCCATGACTGATTATTTTCTCTTCCAGGTGGACAAATTTACATTATCAATTTCAGATTGAGTTTCAAATAATATTCCTTTTCTCCGTTCCTCAGTATCAGTGAGATCTTCTATAGTTATTCACAACCAAGCTTCATGTTTACAATCTGAATATATTAAATATCAAACTTGGTCAACAATATTGATCTGTTTTGCCAGATCATGCAGAGTATCCTAACATAGTCAGAATTTCCTGTGTGAATGAAATACTTCATTCTGAAGGTTTTCTATAAAAATGTTATTATCTTCCCAGGGATATGGGGACTAGATTTTTTTTTTTTTTTTTTTAACATCTTTATTTTGAAGATATAACTTCATCTTTATTCATAACCTTGAGTAACTTGTGTTCAACTAACTTCAAACTGCTATATGCATATTCTTTTTCTCTTTTATTTTCCAGTTAATATAAACTCTCTACATGTGGTCAAGATCACCTTTTGCAGTACTCCTGCTAAAAGTCTAAAATAGACTCAATACAGGACCTGCCTCTTGTTTTGTCAGAGGCCATTTGGTAATGAAATCTGCCAGCTGTCATCTCTCATGCCTGCTTTTTGCCTACCACTGTTAGTGGCATTTGTTCTCCAAATTATTTTTGGGAAATAAGTTTCCCAGAACTAAACATTTCCCATTTTTCTCTCTCCCTAATAATCGCACTGAATTTCCCAACCAGATCCATGTCTAACCTGGAGAGTTTATAACAAGTACCCCATATTTCTAGGGTCCCATGACAGGTCAAATCTACATTCTGCAGAGTAAAAGAGCACTTAACTTTTTTTTCTCTCTCTTTTTTTTTTTTTCCAACTGTAAACACCAGTATGTTAAATCCTTTAACTACAGATATATTGTAGCTCTCCAAACACACTGTGAATTTCATGCAGCCCAGACCTTCAGGAGTGAACTCAATATTTATGTGAATCCTCTTATATTTTTAATTTCCCACTGCTGTGTACCTTAAACCAGAATGTGGGAACTTAGAAATAACCCTTCCTCTCCACAGTAACAGCCATTCTGATCCTGAACTTGTTTTGTTTTAGTTGTGTACATTCTGTCATACAAGTAACATCAGCATAAAATAAATGGCTACAGCGCAAGAGAAAATGATTTTGTTGTAATATTCAGAATTTCAACCAAGTATTAAAGCTACTGATTCACAGAGTGTAAGTATATTATTTTTAAACTGGTGCAAAGCAAACACAAGCTTTATTATTCATTTTATGTATGTGGCTGTCACAGACTTAATTTATGACACAGGTGCTAGGTAGCCTGGAACAAAGAGCTTTGCAAATAATGACTATGAAAAGGCCATGCATTTCTATTTGTTATTGTTCTGATTAATAAATAAGCAAGCTCTCAGAACACTAGAAAGCAGAACAAAGTAGCATGCAATGATTCATTACCAGCTGGGGAAAAAAATAATAAGAAAAAATATATTAAAAAATGTATTAAAAAAAAAAACAAAAAAAAAAACAACTCAGCCAGAGACAGACTGCAAGAGTCAACTATAAGACACAGTAGCAATCTGGAGGCATTAGCCTGAAGCTGGCATAGATACAAGTGCTTTCTGTGATACAAGGAGAACTCACGGCTTACTTTTTTAAGGATAAATTCTTCTCTTGATAGCATTTGCAATAAAAAAAAAAAAAATCAAGCAGACAAAAAACTCCAACATCCTTGTTTCCAGCTAGTGACCTACAGGAAGGTAATGATAGAAAATGAGGACCTAACTTAGGTTCAATAGGAGTTTGGGGTATATAAGAGAGATTTCTTCCCCAGGTCATAGTTTTCTGGATCTTGAGTCCTTGTTTTGTCTTTCTGCATAAGTTCTGCCAACCATGTGAATATAATTACCACAGTGTAAATATTCTAGATATGACAGAATTATTTGAAAGTAATACATAATAATTACTTCTCTTACCTAGGTTATCATAAAGAAAAATTATCTATGATGTTCAGATTTGTAATTTTTTTTTTTTTTTTGAGTGGGAATGGGGCTGCTTTTCTTCTTGTATTTAGTTGTTTTCAAATAAATAGGGCATATGTTGCCTCTGAACGTGCCCCAAGTACATGTATTAAATCTACATTAAAATGTGTTTTAGAAACTTCTATAGCAATAGCATTCACATGTGAAAAGCCCAACTTGCCTTAGTAAGAACATTTGCTGCAAAGAAGTACAAGAATAAGAGAGACCTGCAGGCCACTTAGACCTCACTGGGGACATCCATGTCTATTAGACTACTGTCAAGCTTAATTTATGTTCCAGTTTGCTTGCAGAATTTTTTTTTTGTAAAATTGTGTGTTCCTCTGTTCTCTATATAAGGTTTATATTTTTTCACAGTATTTGCTGTTACCCATAAGAAAAACTTGCTTAACAATACAGTCTCCAGTCCAGCAATGAGGGAACCTCATTATCCATCAGCAGGCTTTATTGATTCTTTGTTAAACCTAACATAACTTCTGCAGATAATGAGAAAATTGATATCTTTATTCTACTTTTTACTTCTGCTTGTTCAAGGTGTGTAACCGAACTATCAGTGATATTAATGTAACTCAATATCAGTCTCACACACTACTTTTCTAAAAAGAAAAATTAGATTTACACTCAAACTGATGGGGTAAAAGGTACATTAATAACTCAGCGACAAATACAGCAATTTATTTTAGGCACTCAAAAACATGAAGTTCAGATAGATTCAGATTCTACAGAAGCATGCCAATTACAACTCACCGGTAGCTTTCAAGTGAAAGAGATTGAGCTGGAAAATTTTAAGTTATTGATCCTGAAATACCTTGCATAAATATTTAAGTTGCTATAAATGTTCAACAGATACTTCCCAGACAATTAACTTAATAGTATCTGAGCTTCCCAAATACTGTTTTCCCAAGGCAGTGCCTATTGTACAGAAATAGAATAACATAGATTTTCAATCTTTGCGAATCCAAACTGTGGGGACACTGGAAATTTGGAGTATATCTCCCAGAAAACTTTAATTAATAATCTACATAGAGAACTTTGAGAACTCAGCCTTCAAGGTTCAAATGCACATGCACATTAATAAATACTTTAATTTCAAGTAAATAAACAAGAAAAGGTTTCAAAAAGGTTTTCAAAATATCTTCTGAATGACTCAGATGATGCTCCACCCCACAAGGTTTCCCATAACACAGAAATCCCAGGTGAGGACCACTCTACTTTAGCTATCTTAATAATGTGTACTTTCAGATACTACTCAATAAACACATGTGCCCTTCTTCATTATCCTTTTTATATCCAAACATTTTAAAAAATAACTTGATGTTTTTCCATTAATTACCTGTAGAATGACTGGAAAATATTTACTTTCCTTGTCTGACCTACTGTCACAAGACTCTTTCTCCCTGCAAGTGCTTTCAACTGAGCATGTTAGGAAGTCAAGAAGGAACACAAGTTATGCTAACATGTTGGCTATGAAGGGACATTTATTTACCTGTTACCTCCAAACAGAATAGTTCGCTCAGATGGCTGACAATTAAGGCCTTACATGATTAATCTCTCCTCCACACACGCAGTCCATATGCAGTCAATGTGCTACCAGAATATACTTAAATACTTTTTTTTACATGATTCTCAAAACAAAACAAAAGAAAAAAACACTCCCAAAACATTTTCAGGTAGATTTCTGATATTTTGTGTGAGTGTTATTAACAATTTCTTATTTTTTTTCCAACTCTTTCTTTTGATAATTCCTTGCATTTGACATCTTAAGCATTGTGCTATAAGGACAGGAGCACACATTTCTAGCCTTCAAGTTGTTTTCCTGCTTATCTATTCATACAAGACTTTTGTTGTCAGCAGCAGTTCCCTGAAGAACCTGAACTATCACAGGACAATATTTATTAGTTAAGAAAAGAATCAGACTCCACCTAGAGCAGATTCATAACAACAGCAATAAAAAACTTCACCTCTGTTACCTTTGACCCTGAAAAACTCTTGAGGAAACATTAAGCACCAAATGGAGAATGCAGTCACTTGAATAGTTAATAAATGCCATTTTAACTGGAAACAGAAATTTCCCGAGGTACTGTCCACTTCAGGTGAAATCACCAAGTTACAGTTTCCAGCAAGAGAGACTGAACTAAGACTCCACTGCTGTATCAAAGATTTAGCTGTGCTGTTAAGACAAGTTTCTTGCTGTTTCAACAGTTCCTTTCCATTCATTTTAAAGTCAAATGTAAAAAACCTGAAAGCAGAACACTGCACATCTACTCAAAAGATAATTATTTTCAAACTTCCAGTTCAGCAAAAATTTCAAAACTAATTTGTTCTTGTTCAAGACAGGACAGTCCCCACCCCAACAAAGCATTCACATTACCTATGAAGTTCAACAAAACTCATTTATTTATTTTTGCCTTCTATGTACTTTGGCAGCTGATGATAACTGAAATATATTTCAATTACAAATACTGCAAAGTAGGACTAAAATCTACTTCTGGGAAGTTGAAACAACCTAAGACAGAAAGAGAAAATTCAAAGTGAAATCAGAATAGATTTATCTACCTAGAGGTGAAATCCTTTCCTACTTTTTTTTTTTTTTTCCCTATTTTCTTGCCTATTTTCTGTCTAATTCATTTCACACCACAGTCTGTTTCACAAATGAAGGAAACAATCAGACCCCAAATTAAGTTTCTTTAAAGAATCCCATTAAGAACTGGATCAACATCCATTAAATTCTCCCAACACAGACTAAGTGGCTTTTTTCCCCATCCAGCATGATTTGCCACTGTGGTCTGTACACATCTGTCTCAAGGATGTAAAGGACTTTGTACTGGATGGTCTTTGACTACCATAGTAATTCGCTTCCTATACAAAAATCTTCTAGTCAACTGTGATAACCCTTCAAAAGAAAAGTCACAGGAGAGGAAAGCACCAGCAGTAAACTTCTAGGGTGGGAGATACTTCTACTCCAAGAGGAAAGAGCCAGGAAAACTAAATGAGAAGAAGGAAAGCTAAAATTTTTTTGGGGGGGTTGTGTGTATTAAAAAGAAATAAGAGCAGCATAAGTTATATAAAATATATAGAGTATATGATATATATATATAAAGTATATTATATATATTAAAAAGTATATAAAATAAGAGATAGTTGGAATGGTAAGAGGCAGGCAGAAACCCAGAAACAGCCACAGCAAAATATTCTAGTAGGAAACTATGAAAGGTTTTGACAGTGAAACTCAAAAATTCTCTAGGATTTTTGACAGCTAATAGCAGTGCAGAATCTGGCAGAAAGATACAAATGAACTTTGTGCTGTGTATTTACATAGTTTGTGACAAGACCATATCCTAAAGCTTCCTTTCTAATAGAGAGGATACATAGCTTGCCAAAGTAGCAGCAGCACAAGCAGGAAAAGCCACTTGCCAGTGATAGCTTTCCAACAGGCTGGTGGTTGAAACAGAAACACAGCATCATAGAATGGTCTGGCTTGAAAAGGACCATAATGATCATCCAGTTTCAACCCTCCGCCGTGGGCAGGGTTGCCAACCAGTAGACCAGGCTGCCCAGAGCCACATCCAGCATGGCCTTGAACGCTTTCAGGGATGGGGCATCCACAGTCTCCTTGAACAACATGTTACAACATGTTTCAGTGCTCCACCACCCTTTGTGTGAAAAATTTTCTCCTAATACCTAACCTAAATTTCCCCTGTCTTAGTTTAAAACCATTCCCCCTTGTCCTATCACTATCAACCCATGTAAACAGTCATTCCCCCTCCTGTTTATATACTCCCTTCAAGTACTGGAAGGCCACAATGTGTTAAGGTCTCCTGAGTCAAACATCAGCTTCCCCTACAACTGCCCACACTGCCCCAAAAACTTTTCTAAGCACTTAACAAGCCAGCATGCTCTCTCTCCATTTTGATACTATTGTACATTATGCATGTTGTTGAGTAACAGTCTGGCCACTGACACCCATGGCTTTGCACAAGTCCATCAGGAACTATGTGATCTGGGGAAAAACACACCAACATACCAGCCCCAGTACTATGTTCCAGATGGATCTTATGACCTCCATCCAGTTAAAATTAGAAATGGGTGCAACATTGCATCCTACTCTCTCCAGGTAATTTGCACATTTCCTTGAGGTGATTTTAATGTTAGTAAAACCCAATCCCTGCATTTACAAAGAAGTAAATCAACATGACAAAAAGAACTATCAGTCAAACAACAAAAGTACGTGCCTTGAAAAACAATATATGAAAATATATGTTGTATAGGTACACAGCAATAAGAAAATTTGAAGCATTTTTTTTAGAGTGATTAGTAAGATCCCTTATAACTAATTCAAATTGTTTGTTAATACCACACAATTTGTAAAATGACAGCACACTTTCTAATTGGGTGTATGGTTTTGATGAAGTGGGATTGGAAAAGCATATATGGAAACTTACAAAAAGTACTAGCTGTAGAGCTGTTGACGTCATGTTTGTTGTGTGGCTCCAAACTCTTTTGTAAGTGTAGACTGCATTAAAGATAAAAAGCCATCATAGAAGATATCTTTGTCCTGACATAAACAGGTAGCACAACAATATATGAAGACAGCATTTTATGGCCTTTTTCCTGGCTGCTTTTAGCATTCTGTTCTATTTATAGCCCCCAGTCTGCTCCTTAGAGTCCATCTGGTAGCGTATTACTGGTGAGATCCACAGTCTAAATCACACTGCCAATGTGATCTTTATTTACACAGGTGAACTCTTGCTTTCACAAGAACCCCTCATTTTTGTACTAAATGGATGATGCTGAGGTTCAAGAAAGCCGTATATTTCTGTCATGACTCTTAAAAGTTTTATGAACTTCAATAAAGTAACAAGAATAATGTCTTCTCCATGATCCACACGTCCCATTGTCACTGTCTTCCTTACTACAATTTTCATTTAAAAATTTTCACTTCCAAATACTCTCTCTCTCTCTTTTTTTTTTTTTTTAA
Source organism: Chrysolophus pictus (assembly GCA_037305975.1). Lineage (NCBI taxonomy): Eukaryota > Metazoa > Chordata > Aves > Galliformes > Phasianidae > Chrysolophus > Chrysolophus pictus. The sequence goes on from JAYKPI010000006.1 coordinate 35,343,414, forward strand.
TAATAAATACTACCAAGAAAAGTAATTCAGGTCCAAAACTACTTTTAGCTCACTCTTAAGTGAGCTATGCACCCCTAGCAAGTGATTTGTATTAGTCTTTTGTAGTAACACTGTAGCGCACAATTGACTTTGTCAATTTTTTCACCCTTCTTTATCATTTAACAGTATCAATCAAAGAAAGTTCTACTTTCGGTTTTTTTTTTTTTTTGCATGATAATTTACTTTATTGATTATATTTGTCTTTTTTAAATACCTTTCTCCATAATACACATCTTTTTCTTAATAAGCTGTACAGTACAAATATATCTCTTTGTGTTTTGTTATCATAATCAGCTGAGTTACAGTACTTGAACACATTATACTTTCTAGTGACTGACTGTCAAAGGAGCTAGACAAAGTTCAGTTGAAAATTTGCAGTGACTACACACCACACTCAGATCTGAATAACTGACAGACAACCAAAAGAGTATTACTTGCATTAACATTTTACTTGATGCACTTAAATCTAAACTGAGAAATTTATTTTGAAAGAGATTAAGTACCCTGAGTAAAATACCTTGTTTCTTGCTGTTCTTGACAGTGTTAACAGTAAAGAAATGTGTTCACTTAACTTCTGTATTTGGCATTTGAATGTTTCAGTGATTTGCTATAAAATACATATTGTAAAAAGTATACCTGCTTTCCTTTCTGTGGAAGAAATCAGCAGATGAAGTCTATTGGCAAATTTGCAAAAAAGAGTGAAAAACACATACTCTTGAAATTCACAGCACTCTTATGGTGTTCAGAGGTTATTTTTAATTACAGCAGTATTGTCAAGTGGTGCCATATGGCAGTTGTATGTAATCCCTCCCTATGACCACCTGATTGGGGAGAAAGAACGTGCCAGCTTTAAACACTTCCTATAGAGATGGCTCCTCATCATCTGTGATCTTCACTAGTGCTGTCAAATAAGATGCTTCAGGGCTCCATCCCTCCCATCTTCCTTCAAGTAACTCTCCTTTTCCAACAGGTGAGCAATAAAGCTAAAAATCGTTCCCCTTCTTTATAATCTCAGTTATTTGCTTGCTGACCTGAGCTTACTAGAAATCAGTCCCAAGACTTAAGGAGTGTTTTACTTTGGTGAAGTAAAGTAAAAAGTTGGTCTCACTCCACAGTATTTCTTCGTTTTTGTGCACCATACTACAAGCAAATAAGCAGGTGCTGTTCATTCTTGTCCTCATGGCACTGACCATGTTCAGACTCACAACAAACTACACTTGCTGACAGTGCATTTAGCTCAGAATCCAGCCTAAGAAAGAGAAAGTCAGCCTGAAAAGACTGTTTGGGCCTGCTCACGAGCAAGAGCAGTTCCCAAATAGTGGGCAGTTGATTGCCAATCATTAACACAATTTCTTGTAGTTCACTTAAAAGAGATTTCCTAAATTCCTAGACACAGTGCAAGAACCTAAGTGATATAAACAGCTTGTTCAACTTTAATTTCACATAACATTATGAGGACCATCGGAAAAAGAAATGCTGTATTCTACAATCGAAAAACAAGTTTATTAAAAAGAGAAAAGGTCTCAATAGACAAATGTTTAAGTCTACAAATAAAAAAAAAAAAAAAAAAATTTGAAGATCAAAGAGGCTTTCCAGAACGCAAATCATAAAACCCACAAAATATTTTGTTGAAGATCATCGTGCACAATAAGGAATTGAATCAGTCCACTATCAGATATCTTCAAATCAGTGCTCTAATACATGCATGATGATCAAAAGCTTTTAATCTACTAGCAGAGCATTATAAAAAGAACAAAAATCCTGACTTTATTTAATTTTACTATATGTTGTAATGTATATGTAAAATAAAAATAAATTGAAATTGATAGATTTTCCATTACCTGTTTTTTATTAATATAAGTTTTGCTTCCCATAACTGGTGTCGTTACAGATTTTTCATGGAAGAAGGAAAGAAGGGGGGAGGGAAGGGAAGGAGGGAGGGAGGGAGAGAGGGAGGAAAGGAGGGAGGGAGGGAAATGCACAGAGAATAAATGCTGTTTATAATAGTATCTCCTTCAGTTGGCTAACCAGCTAACCTGCTAAATTGTATGGCTGCTCCTTTACTCAACTCACAAAGCGTTAGATTGCAGATTTTGATTTTAAAAATAAAACAACAAAGACATGGCGTTATCAGAAAAGACACTGCATTATCCTAAAGCCAATTCAAACAGACAAAAACTCACTGAAATAACTGAGGATCTGAATGCCACTTTGTTCTACCATGTCAAGAAATAAGATGTGGGAAAAAAAAAAAAGAAAAAAAATAACAAAACAAAATATCACATCAGTATTCTCCATTGTTATTCTTCTGTGGTCTGTTAATGCTCAGGAGCTGCAGACTTCTGAAGTCCTGGGTACTGCCTGTGTCACCTCTGAGTACTTATTAACTTTCTGTGCACAACCTCTCCTTTTGACACAACCGTATACTGCTGATATTATCACAAACTTTGTCCTCTTTTCCTCTTTCCCTGCAGTCCTTCTTGCAGGTTGATCAGCAACTTTTTCTTGGCATCTACTGCTCTTCACTATTAAGGAGAGTAACTGTTCTTTAAGATTCACATGTTCAATTTCTTTTCATGAGAAATTTCGTTTCAAATTTTAAATACTTGAACCCATTTCAGAGGGGCAAGAGATAATCTCTCAAACATTTTCCTATTGAACAGAGGACACCTAGCATATCAAATCAGAGCAATGTCTCTTCAGCTTTACAGATATACATTTTATACTTGAGATGAAGAAGCTACTCTGAACACTAGTTTTTAGACCTTGAGAAAGCCCAGAAGAATGTAAATGAGGTCCATTCAAGGTGACCTAAGATAGTCTTTGATTTCAACTATTGCAAATCACAAGATAATAAACCATTAGTAATCAATCATGCAGGAGAGTATCTACAAACATATAGCACTCATGGGAATTAAAATTTCTACAGAAAGTTACAAAGCCTAACATCTCTCTTTTTTAAAATACCTTTCCTTACAGATACTATATTTCTTCTTAAAATCTTATCAACAGATTATATGTTATAGGCACATCAGCAATTTCCTTCTTGCACCAAGAAGTGATGTATGACTGTGTAATAGAAGCTGCAATAGCATGTGCTTGGCTCTGTAGTTTTGATTTATTATGTTGAGAAAAAAGAAAGGTTACCATAAAGTGCTTTAGCACATATGCTCAGAGTTATTTTTAGACTGGTAGAGATTTAATCTAAGAAAGCAGGTTGGCTGTGCTGCGTGACACTGTAGGTTGCAGACTTGAACATACCCAGAGAGTCTATAAAACTATGTGATTTCATTAAAAAAAAAAAAAAAAAAAAGTGAATTAAATGGAAATGATACAACAGGGAAATATTCATAATTACTGCTGTGCTGTCAGACATCTGCCAACGACTGTTCAATACTATGAAGAGCACCAAGATGTTCTCAATGCCATTATTGTTAATTAAACTTAAATTGATGCATGCCATGTTTGGGAAATATGATTTTTAGTTGTATCATAAGCAACTTGAGAATTTAAAAATCACACACAAAAAACTAATTTTATTTTTTCCGTTACAGACTGGCAGTATCTAGCAAACATTCATTTTTTGTTCCAATAAATAACTTGGTGGTGGAAGAAAATGACAGGCTTAATTGAATTTTCACTAATACTCAAGGGATGCATAAGTGATGATAGAATCGCATATATTTTCAGTCAAATGCTTGTAATAAGAAGATCCAACACTTACCTCTTTTCAGTCATTAAGCTACTAAAATTTGGGCCAGTGAAACTGTCAGTCCCTAGTGTTTGTTTCAACCTAAATTTCAGTTGTCTAACAACATAGTACCATTAACAAATGCCCCAGTGCTGCTGTGTTGCAAAAGTTAAGAGTGATGGTTAACCAGTTAGCCTCAGATAAGGCAAAGAAGCTCTGCTGCAGGCTCAACAGGGAAGCTCTGGGCACTGAAGATCATCTTGCAGGATATCTTGTCTCCAAGCAAACTGCACTGTCATCCATGAAACACTGCAAAATATCGCTAATGATTCAAGTTCCAATCCCAAGCTCCAACACTTGCTTCCAGGCAAGCAACAAATTGGCTGAGGAAAATTAGGTGACTTTACTGTTCTGTTCATAGTTCTTTTGACATCAGCTTGGGGATGTCTACTTTGTACCATGCTGTACAGTGTAGATGTGCCAATAGAGATTTTGATGTTGTTAACATCTAATTAGATGAAAGTTTTAATGCTCATTTCAAAGACTAAAATATCTCAAATATAAATAAATGAAGACTGAATTTAACATTCTAACATTTAAAAATATCTATTACTGTCCATCATCCCAAAACTTTACTTTTCTGCCCGCCAGTGAACTATATTTATCTGAGTGGAGAGTTTCCCTCCTCCAGTACTTCTAAAGAGTGTTCTCAGAAATCTTACTCCAATCTAATTACAACTGCACAATTATTATCGTTTGTGAAAAAGAGTATTTTAGGAGTTCTTTAATTATATATATATTATATAATCATATATTACTTATTATATTCTATTATATATTATATATAATAGAAGCTTAGAAGTGTTGTGGACATAATAGTGCTTATTACTAAGAAAAGAAACATCATCTTATTCTCACTCCTTTGTCTCTCCGAGGAAAATACTTGATTCAGTGAAACTGGCTAGAGACCCATCACAAAGCCTCCTCTGGGATATGCTTCACTGCAATATTGTTCCTTCCAACCCATTACTATTCTCTCTGGCTTTGGGGCCAAAAATAAACTTGAAAGGAATTCAAAGTCTAAGTCTTGTTTAAAAGGTTGCTGGATCTCCAAAAAACTACCAGATGTTCCTGTCTCTTAACTTCTCTGATCCTTCCAACTCTGGTAACTAATTTTAATCAGGTAAATAACTGCAATGAAATATCAGTCATTACATAAATAAGAAAACATTTTACAAGGCTTTAAAAAAACTGTACATTCTCTGTCCCTCTGCCAAAGAGCAACAGATGTTCAGTCAGCTTACAAACAGATCAGAGACACAAGTATAAACGCTTGTTTATATTCGTCAGTTCCTGAACCTAAATGATGTTAGATTGATCTGGTCACAGTTTTATTTGACAAGATATATTGGGTATGGTTTCTTCTTATATTGAAGGCAGATGGGGAAAAGATGCTAGAAAATATTACTTGACTGTAACAAAAAATGCTGTCAGTGCTGATTTTAGTGCTCTTGGAAATATTTTTCACAGTCAAAATAAAGCTTCTGAACAAAATGAGAAATTTCTTTATTCTCAAAATAATTTCATACTCAGAAATTTGTATGTCTTTGTGCACTGCATTGTCTGAACTAGTGATCCTTGGTTCTGTCAAACTATTTCATTTTTTTCTCACAGCGCTCAAATACTATTCTAACAGTATTTGAGTATTTGAATGGAAGTTCAGACCAAAAAGGTCAATAGAAGGAATTTTGCAAAATCAAACTTCATACTAAGGGCTATACTAATGTGCTATGCACAGCGATCATAAATGTGTTAATGAAAGACATTATAAATTACTCATACCATCCCCTTAATTTAAAGCATTTGTTAAAATTGTTTGAAGTTATAAGTCAAATATTTGAACTACACTGATAGGTATTAGACATCACAATAAAAGTTGCTCAAGAACAGTTATCCATATGTGTACTCATTCTCACTTACATCCTATCCTTTAATGCAAGAACAGATAGCTTCATATGACATCGCATTTACCAAAGGAATTATTCCATACGTGTATTTCTGCTGTGGAGCCATCACTACCCATTTTGTTCAGGTGTCACAGCACTTAGGATTCACTTAAATTTTACCTACACTTTTCTTATACAAACTGCACGAAGATTAACACTTAGAGACAACGCACAAGTACTTCACTATCTAGTACAGTTGATGGGAGAGCATGGAAGAATTTGTCTTACCTTTTTGCTCCTCAGTGCTTTGGTTTTCCTTCAATTTGCAGCTAAGACAATGTTATTGCAGCACTATTAGCATAACTTACGTCAGGGCCTAAACAAGGAAATGATTTATCACAGCTTAGGGTAAAAATGATTACCTCAAATTTGTTCAGGGTGCCTGTGATACTGAACTCCTGCATTGGGTCTTCATATCCGTATTGCTGCTCTGCACTCCAAAGCACTTCCTCCTTCTGTGACCCCCAGTACAAACCAACTCATGCTTGTGATTTAGTTGGGCAGGTGTTCTTAAATCTTGATATACCACATATGTGTGGCAATTTGCATGGAAGCAGCCTTCAGGCCTGATGGGCTGGCCCAGTATGACTTCCTTTCTCAGTAGTTCTGCTGGTGAGGCAGTTTTGTGAGCTTTCTGGCTAAATCTATTGCTGGGGTTTGACAATGCATGGGGGCTGACAGTGCTTCAGGGCTTAAATGAGAATTTAGTTGCAGCTAACCAATGATTGGAGGAAAAAAAAAAAAGGCAAATGGAGCTAATTGTATCAACTAGGTCTCTTACCATACCATTTGGTGAGACAATGTGGAATACTGAATAGAATAGGATAGGAATATACTATTATAATAACTTGTGGACACAAATTTTATTCACCATAGAAAAACAAAGCTGGTTAGAGTAACTTGCTGTCCAAAACAAGAAAAAAAAAAAAAAAAAAAAAAAAAACAAATAAGCATTTTTCCCTTTCTAAGGAAAAGTTTTCACAAGTTTTCTGCAGAGTATATGCTACAAAACTGACAACAGAAATTGTCATAGGGTGAATCTAGTGGAACGCTGTTCATTTATTGTTGGAAATCTGAAACTGAGCTAGATGTTTAGGATATACTTGAAATAATCACAGTGTCTTCAGGCCTACAAATCCACAGTATGGGTACAGAAAGTTGCTAAATGCCACATATTCCTGCTCCAGAGATTCACCGCACAAATTTTCTTTCTGGCCTCTCGCTAGAATCTCTGAAATAAACACTTTATCATTTTCATTCTTATGGATGAAGGCTCTTTTGCACTATACAGCAATTTTACATTATTCCTGCTTGTATAGTTCTTGGAATAACTTCCTCCACAGTAATTTTTTAGTTATATAATTATTTTATACTCCCCTTTATGTTCATTATAGGGCTTCTGAGATTTGTGTGACAAATTAAAAGAGATTCTCTCCTACAGTAGCAAAGTTTCTATTGCATGTTTATGCCACTCCAACTCAATTTTTTATTGTGGGTGTATGTATTTCAAGCAATTTAGCTTTGGAACTTTATTTTGACTGGCTACAGAAAGACAGTTTTCAAAGCCTGCCATAAAAAGAACTCTCACTATGCTATTAAGTCCTATCTTTATCATATTTTCTCTTTTTGCAGGATTATGACAATGATCATTTGGATAGAACAGTTTCATAAAATTGCAGCTAGGCTCAATGCAAATCTTTAAAAGTTTCTCACAGCAGATTCTATGCTTACTTTAGTCCTTTTCTTGGGTGTTTAGCTGACTGTTCCTCCTCTTTCTGTAGATAATTCAGACCTGGATTTCCTCCTCTATGATCCTTCAGACTGTGCTAGAAAGGGAATAGAAATCCATTTCCGTTCTTTTATTTCCATTTAAATTTACTTGCTAAAGAAAGACAATCCCACTATAGTTATGTTCAGTTATTCAGAACTGTGCACTGAAAGGGGAAGAAGCAAAGGGGAAATTAGCTCTTTTGGTTTCACTGAGAAGTGATAGGAAATGTATATAAGGTACATGCAGTACATGCTTATCCCTCTCTCTAGCATGATCATTTTGAAGAATATATTCAGTTGGTACTCTGGTTTCAGAAAGCATAAGAGGAATTTTTTTTTTTTTTTTTTTTTTTTTGACAACTCACAAAGCAGAAAATGCCTAATTGCTGCAGGTGCTATGCTAAGGAAAGCAATTAACAAAGCAAGCACTGTGACTGGGCCATGACTAGAGGTATGGGCTGTTAGAGGCAGGGAGTGACAACAATTTGCTACCACAGGTGCTGTATTGAACTGTTAGCTCTTGCCTGAAATGTCAAGTGAGAAAGCTCTATTCAGTTGATATTAAATGCACAAGAGAAGGAAAGTGGACAAACAAAAGCATCTAAAAACATCAATGTTCAGTAACAGCAGTCTGTAGAAATAAGTACTATGGCCCCTCAGCCATCATCTCCATCATTTGCAAGGGCATTGGCTTGTACAGATCTTTCGTAGCACAGCATTACTCTGATGTCTGTTGTTTCTTTTGATGAACTCAATCCAACTGGCCTCAGTTCAGATATTAGTGCTTCTGGGTAGAAAATGATTATCGAAAATAATGGACGAGGAATCACATCTGGTTGGAACAAAGCAAAAATAAGAATTACCAATTTGAAGCTCTCGGAGTAACAGGCCTGCTCAAAACACCTCTGGAAATCAGAAATGCAGCAGATCAAATAGACTCTGTTATCCACATAACAGTCATCCTCCACATCGGGAAATCTATATTTAAATGACAGCCTGTCCTTAGTATATTCCAGGAAAGAAACATGATATAGTTACTATTAGAGGCTGAACTGTGAACTTATTTTACCCCTGAAAACCTTAATTGCCTGTGAAATGGCAAAACTAAAAGGATTACAGCAATTCTTGCTTGCTGCTGTAGCTTTTTCCATGCTATGCATTTTCATTGACAGTAGAATAACCCCTGGCAAGAAAGAGTCAGAGAAGAGAGACTTCATTCAAATAACAGCTTTTCAAAATATGAAAACTAAATAAGTCATACAGAACACTTAAGTACAGGCATGATTTATTTATACAATAGCAGGAAATTGTCCAACAGTAGCTTGCAAAGCCCAAAATGTAGAAAGAAAAAGGTTCTCAAAAGCAACTCCCAGAGCGCTTGTACAATTAGAGACAGAAATACAAGGTTGTCAAATAAATGAGTCTCCATTATAACTAAAATAGCTTATAACTTGATGAATCTTCCATTGCAATTGTAACTAAGTTTCATATATACTGGCAACAGAGAAAAATACAGAGATGTGAAACTTCTTAAAATGTGCTTTCTGTTAGAGATATATAACTTGAAAATAAAAAAAGTGTGAACTAATATGGTTTCATTCACATGGACGTGTGTTAAGTGCAAGCTCCAATTAAAAACACCTCTCTTTAGAGAACTTGTAAAGTATTCTCTGCAACACAGATTCTCTATTGCCCAGAAAGCATAAGAGGAAAGTGATATTCATAAAAATGCTTTACAGTTGTGCTCCTTTTTACTGCTGCTAGTTTTCACAGAAAAGTGAGAAATTTAAATCTCCTGGATAAATAACTCTCTCAGATGTGGCTGAAATAGGCCACACTAGATTAATAGAAAACAAAAAGGCATTAGAGAAAAAGAGAAAAGAAGCCTACATAAAGTAGGTAAAGTCTTGTTTCCATGTGAGTAACCAAATATACAGCAGAGCAAATCAAATGTGGCAGGCATATGGGACAGGGATGAAGTGAAGAAAATTACATGAATGAGCTGCTAGGTGTTTCCATAAAATACAGTAATGATTAGAATGGCAGGAGACAAAAATAACAATGCAGGAAGCAGAAAAAGAAACTGCTGCTTAGTGATGTGTCAGCACAGGCAACCCACCAGGAAAGTGCAACCAAATTGGAATTTGCTGAGAAAATGAACAGCATAAAAGCCTTCACAAGAATTAGTAACATCAGGAATGCAATCCACTTTGTAACAAAAGGAGGATACAAATGGAAATAAAAGGAAAAAGAAATGAAAGATACACAGGGCAGAAAAGACAATCACAATCACACTGCCACTTGCAAGATTATAACAGAATAAATAGCAATGCTCAGAAATGAAATGTCTGGAGCAGACTGGGACAACAGCTTGTATCAGCAGGAGAAGGAATGCTGACTATAGTACGTGAAGTGAGAAAGGCCAGAGAAAGTAAAGTTGGATGATAAAACCACAGAAAGGAAAAATTTCTTCATAAAATTTTAATCATCACCAAATGCAAAGGAAAAAAATATATATAAATAACAAATAATCTCTGACAGATAGGAAAAAGAAAGAGAAGAGAAGAGAAGAGAAGAGAAGAGAAGAGAAGAGAAGAGAAGAGAAGAGAAGAGAAGAGAAGAGAAGAGAAGAGAAGAGAAGCAGAATTTGGTCCATGTAACATTGTGATACCTTTAAAGTTAACACTACATACAGTTTAACAAAAATAGACTCTCAAATGCTTAAAGATTTATACATACAAACACACACATCAAAGATTTCAATTTTTGTTGCTTTTTAAATAATTTCTCATTCCAGAAAAAAAAAAAAAGAAAAAAAAAGAAAGCAGATGAAATTGTACCTAAATCCCATAACTACTCAGGTTCATACCATAAAGTTTCTACAACCAAAATATTTTACCTAATACAGGTCAAATTATTACTTATTTAATTCTAGAATTACACTTACCTAAGACACTAGAACAAAGGGCTATATTTTAATCAAGTATATGTGACAGATTGAAAAAATCCAGCTTCTGAATCAGATTTTAAGCCCTGCCATAATGAAAATAGAATGGTAATACAGATCAACATGAATGAGAGCTGGAAGAACTAACTATGCCACTCTCTTGATGTATTTTCAGATACTGTGAAGACATCATGAGTAAGTGGCTGCCCATCTCCAGTGGTCACTGCTGACCCAGTAAAAAAACTGAGTTAAATTTTTAACTGACATGGTACTACTATTGTAGGTTTGCATTTACCTGGCACCTGGACAGCTGGGTAAGCAGTAATTTATTGTGACCCTTGTGAGTTAAGGGCATGGGTCCTACACTAAGCATCCCAATGAGCATCCAGAGAATTACATTATGTCAGATCTGCATGAGCAAGGGTGCAGATAAAGCCGCACAAGTTCTCCTCTTCTGGAGATGTGATGGGGACCTAAAGGCAGACTGACTGACTTTCCATTGTCTCTACTCCCAGAAGCATTCAAAGCTGACGAGAGGTCTCACACCACCTGTCAAAAGCTGTAATCTACATCAAACACAGGAACAGGTACAGTACTGCCTGGTGTTAATGTGTAAGTCTACGTTTGCGCTTTTAATCTCAGGTGGAAAACAATGAGGATGCCTTTCTCATTTTGTATTTATTTTTTTCCAGTCCCTTACTATTTTTAATAGTCTTCTCTCTTCTCTGTATTGTTTTACCAATATTTATTTCTTTGCTTGAGTTGATTCCAAGTAATTTACACAAATTGAAAAACAGGCTTTCTGTGTTGGCCAGTCCTGAGAAATAGGAAGAGCACAGAATTGTAACTGGACAGGGAGAAGGTATAGAGCAGAGGAAGGTGAATACGGAACTGGCTAGAGCAATCTGGTCTGTAGAGTACATACATGTCAATACATTTCTATTTTTATGCCCATTCTCTTGTAGAACAATAAGTCTGCTTTTCTTCAAAGGCAGATGATAGTTGTGCCAAACCAGGTGCTGACTTGGTAGTATGAACTAACACTCATGAGAGACTAAGATAGGATACAAAGATAGCAACAGGACTAAGGACTAAGATAGCAACAAAAACAAGGATTCCCAGAAAGTGAAATCAAGCATGTGAAAATAAGTCTCAGATGCACAACTTCAGTGCTTTTGGAGGGAACCTCATATGGAATTCAAAGACTTATTCCACTGTTGATTTTGAATTTGTGGTTCTATCTCTTCCAGAATTTTTCTATATATCAGTAGCCATGTTAGAAATCCATCTCAGCACTCAATTTCTATGACAAGAATGTACAAAAAAATGTTATGTATGTTGGTCATGAACAGTAACCAATCCAATAAATCACTGGAGACTGGAATACACCATTTACATAAGAAATGGCTGCCTATTTCATACAATTAAAAAAAAAAAAAAAAAAAAAGCCTTACATATTATTTTCCTACTCCAGTAAAATGTCTTGTAGAGTAAAATCCTTTTTTCTTAATGATGAAATTTTTAATTAACTTTTTTTCCCAAATAGAATACACAGTGTCACTGCAGTTGCACAGCCTTTTGAGTTTGGTTGATTGTTTTTTGCCCTCCTGTTACAGAGATCCAGGTAAGAAGAAAGGAGGGAAAAATTTTAAATGATGATGGGGTTCACCTTATTCTGAAGAAAGATTTGCATTAGATTCTTCTTGGTATTGCCACAAAAACATAAATGTAGTCTAACAGGAAAACCAGTCTTCCTAATCGCATTCTAAAATGAATAGCCTTAAAATAAGATATCAGTTTATATTTCACCACAAAAAAATATCTGTGGTATGTTCACTAGAAGTTAAGAAATATACCATAAGTCTGATCAATGTCCTGCATCAGTTATATCACATTCTGTTCTCGCCACTTCTACTTCTTGTATACTATTTTTAAGAGTATTACTTGCACTTTGATCAATTCTGTTTACCTTGGGTGTATTGGAAGTCTTCTAATTTAAAATTGAAATATTTCTAACAAAGCTAATCAATTCTGATATAATATCAGGATTATACATCATTAAAATATACTTGTTCTGGCAGATGTTATTTTGCATCTATGTATTATTTTATTTTCCCTTCTGACTTCCTAATGCTCTTTACATTATTTTATTAGTTAAACTTATCTACGGAAATACTTGTCTAGGACAGAAAGCCTTTCTGCTAGTAATTTTTTAGATTCTTTTATGCAGGAAAAGTGGTGCTGCTGGACAGTGATATTGCTCTTCCAAATTCTATACCCATTTACACAATATCTATGGTTTTCTTTCAAAACTGATTATTTTTAAGACCGTAAGTGCATTTGTCCAGCTGAGACAACAGTATACAGACATTGACTTTCTGCAATTTCCCTTTTCCCCAGTCAATATATTATGAACACATTAATCATATTATAACTTGATGATTTTCATCTACTCCTGTGCCGGTGTGAGTAGGCTCTACAGGATGGTTTAACTGTCACACGTGTTTGTGTTAATTTTCCCTTAAGCTGTATTAAATGTGTGGGTGGTGTGACAGTGTATTTGATTGAAATGGAACATGAGTATACATAAAGAAGGTCAATGTCCTCAGTGTCCTCAATGCATTGGTATATCTCAAGTACTTCTGTTCATTTTACATTATCATGGCAGCTATAATTTCAAAGATTGTTACAGAACAATTATAACAGACTGCAGGATAAATTGGTGATGAGGAACAAACAATATTTTTTGGTCTTAAATTATATTTTATATGACTACTACTTTTTAGAGCTTTCTGTACAATGCAGCTTGTTAGCATCATATGGGAATGACAACTTAATTTTCTGTTATTATTTTGAGATTTATCCAAAAAGATACATTAGCACACTATATTCATTAAGCTTTAAATATGCCCTTGTACATGGAGAGTCTGTAAAGCTTTATTCACTTGCAGTATTAAACCTTTTTTCTGACATACAAGAGGCTCAATTTTTGAAGCTTATTTTTATCTAACGTGAATTCACAGACTATAATACTCTGAGAGAGAGAATTCACAGGGAGAATTAGAAGAAGAATATACAATATAAAAGTCAATTTAGGAAAAAAAATTACTTTTCATTATGAAAGACCACTAAAAATATTTCCAAGGTTCAGTTCTTTCCTCCTGAGCAGTTACTTGCAAAAGCAGCCAGTTAGGTAGCTTCAATTTTAAACTTTCTCAGAATTGCAGAAGATGTTATGCATCTTTTTTTTTTTTTTTTTTTTTTTTCCTACAGAATCTGATTTTCAGCCAAGCAGTCCAAGGCACAAATTCATGAACAGAGTTCTTAATCAAAATTAACATGCCCTGAGAAATACCATAAAATGTTGTAAAACATTTATACACACAAATCATGAACCAATACTTTTCCATCTACATTTTCTTTATCCTCTTTTGAACAGACAACACCAAGAAATCCCTCCACTATACTGAAGCTGGCAAAAAATAATCTGCTCCAGAACAGCCACAGCCCTTAGGAGAGAACAGATCATGGAAATGGAAAATCCGCATCCTAAAAACAGATCTGGGAACAAGAAGCCAGGGATTCTATGTCTCTTTAAACCCTCAGAAACTATATTAATAAGCCGTGTATTCAGACATACACGTATGTGTTCAAGCAGATTGTGCAGCTGACAGCCATGCAGTGTGTATCCAAGAGTCAGATTTCTCAGACACACATATATAATCAAGAACGTTGCTATGTTTGCAGGGAAAAGGATTTATTTTAGTTTGAACGCAGCCCACAAAGTAACAGCTTTCCTCCTACATGATGAGTTGGTCTTTTGTGAGTTCATTCAGTTGTATGAAAATATTAATAAATGATGCCGGTGTTTTACATTCAAATAACTTAAGAAAAATGTAATGTGTTATTTTTCACTTCCATGAAGAAAAATGTTAAATGAAGAACAGGAGAAATTATCAGTAAAGATTTTTCCAAAATACAATCTATGAACTGCATAGACATTTAAGCATCTTGTAAGTTACTCTGAATATTAAATTGTACTGACACAGAAAAATTAATCCCATCCTATGGAAAATTATGACCTTCAAATTTCTCCAGCAGCCAGAAAATATTTATGTAATTAATCAACAGAAGTGATTACTCAGGACCATAAATCATTTATGGATATTTTTCTGCTTTCATTTCTAAAATAAATCAGATTTCATTTTCAAGTAATAGTAACTGTACTTTGGTTAGGAAGGCTTCAATTTTTTTGTGTGCATGTTTTTCCTGTAGTTCTTGTTTTTTGTTTTTTATTTCCATAAGGTTTCTGTTTCTTTGATGTTTTGTGAATCAATTCAACAGAAGGCTTATACAGTCTAGCTTATGAAATGGAGACATTTAAATTAACACCTCAAAAGTCTATTCCAAGGAGACCAAGAAAAGTATACAGCTTTTGGAATGTTTCTGTCTCAAGAAAAACAAGATATGTTGTTTTGAATTTATACTGAACTGGACCAACCAGATAGGATTAGGGAATCATGCCCCTCACCTAACAAGTAAAGATTCAGTCATTGTAACCAGAATTTATATCCAAAGCTTTTCATAGTTGGAGAGTTGGACTGGATGACTTTCAAGGGTCTCTTCCAACTAAAAAGATTCTATGATGGTAGTCATAGGCATGCTGTGGTTTTGTTTTGTTCTCCTGCACATAGAGTATGTGCTTATTTAATTTTATTTTTTTTAATTATGGCATGAATAAAAATTTCAAACTACCTGCTTTATTGATGCCAATACACTCATTCACCTTCAAAACAATTAACCATACTTAAAGCTTTAGAGAATTTATATCTGACCTCAGAAGCATCTATTTTGTATTTCTATTGCTTCTTCAAACAATTTCAAATGTCCATACATGAGCTATGCTAATATTTTCTAATAACTTTTTAAACAAACGTCAAAATGAAAAAATGAAACCAGTGGAGTATTAATTCTTTTCCTATTTTTGACCAATAAATCAATTTAGAGTCAATCTGACATAGTTTAAATTGAAAAATAGCCAACAAAAAATGGCCTCACATTTTGTACATAAATGCATTTTTTTTCTTTTAAGCAAATGAGTCACTACATAGTGAAAAAGAAAATTAAGTGAGGATGAAAGTATATTTTTCAGCCATTAAAAAGCAGATTATATAGTGTAATCTGCAGAAAGGCAAGAACTTTAGGAATTTTCATGAGTTGCAATAATATTTGAAGAAGAAAATTATTTAAAAAATTGATGAAATAGATTGTCACAGAGCTGTGAGAGGCATGTTCAGGTGCAATAACATTTGCAATAACAGTGAAGATGAAAACCGAATTAACAAAGATTCGAGTTACAGAGGAGCAATATAGATTTAGTGAAATGAATACAAAGAACAACTATTATAAGACTTTTTTTATACTGTTGGGGTATCTCTGCTTTTATAAATCTTTGTTAGTTCAGTAAGGGTGAAGATTATCTCATACCAAGCAAGTAATTCAAAACTTTGAACAAGTAAAGAAACATGGTTTGTTTTCCAAACCAAAAGAAGAAAAAATTTCAGTGAGCCCTGGTGTTCAGGTAAATATCTGAATAATTTGTTTAGCTGCTGTTTTGGTGGAACAAATACAACAACAGCTTGATAAAAAACAGTTCACAGATCTAAGACATAAGACCTACTATCAGGCTGTGCACAATTGTTTGGTGACATTCTGCAGTGCAGTAATTCCAACAACAGAAGGAAGTTTTCACTTTATTACCTTTGGACCTTAGTGTCTCACTGTATCTACAAATCTGACCTACTGTGATATGAGCTTTACATCTGGATTTCTATCCAGTTTGTCATGTCAGCATCTGGCTTGTTGAGATGGCAATTTCAACACTAAAAGAATTCTAACTGACAGGAGGTTTTGTCTGCATGTTATTATTTAAAAGCAAGGTGTTCCATAAAGGCATTATTTTTGATGCATCTGCCAAGGAGAGCTGGAGGAGTTTTCCCATACTATTCTGACTGTTTTTCCAGTTTCTTTGCAACCTATCTGGAAAAGAACAACATGGGCAGGGCCTGCGACACTCCCCTATTTCCCCAAAGCCTCCATACCGAATAGTGCGAGACATTTTTTGGGTGACTGAACCTCTAAACATATCCAAATGAAACAGGAAATAATCAATAAAACACAGGTCAACAGAAACACAAAAAAAAAAAAAAAAAATTAAAAATCCATACTTTCAGTGAGATATTTGACATTCCCAAACACCGTTTGATTTCACTTCCAACAAGATTGAAAAGTTTGCGCTGGCATCCAGAGCGGTGATAAAAGACGTTTCAAAATTATTCATGCTTTGTAAGACTAATCAAAGAGAAAAGAATTTCACATTATTATTACTTGCTGCAAAGTATAGTTTGACAATCAGTGGAGCCAGTCTAACAGCTTGCTGCCTTGAAGAACAGCATGCCCTTGAGATATTTAACATGTGGTAAGTGATCATCATTATGATATGTCTGTCAAAGATGTAAATGTTAAATGAAATGATAGAAGCAACAACAGTTGGGAACAAAAGCTGCAGTAAAGATATTTGCATACAATATCTCCAATAGCAGAATGATTCTGACCAAATAACACAAAAAGTTTTCCATCTTACTGTACTGAAGTGGGCATTCCAATCTTACCAAAATTTTCCCCAAATATTTATTACTTTTTTCACAGTTTCTGTAGCCAACTGTTCAGGTAAAAAAAAAAAACAAAAAACCAGTATGGAGATTCAAAACAACAAAAAAAGTAAACATGAAAAATCAAGACTTGCAAGTGTATTGTGTTTGTGGGAGACAGTTTAAAAAAAGGATCGAAGAAAAACAAATGAAACAAAACAAAGCAAAAAAACACCAAGAGATGTTAAGACTGTGGTCCTGATACTTGTCAGAGAAAACACTTGACATGGAAATTCTCAGGTTAAGTAAATTTTGTTAAGAAACTCCCCAAGGAAAATTCCTCAATTATTTAACATATATGAAAATAATATAAAATTAATGTTGTTTCTTATATTTAATTAAATAATGCATCTAAAGAATACTTCTCTGCCACAATTTGTAAAAATTAAAGAGTAATGAAAATATTCTGTTTTAGTTGAACTTGTCCAAGAAACAAGAGCAGCACAAGAAAAATAAACAAGTGTTTTTGCAGTTCATACTTTTTTCCCTATACCATCCACATTATACAGTCAGTCCCATTCCTCCACTGTGGATCATGTATTACACAGAAGACAGAGATGGAAAAGATCTTAATAGGACATCTGGTTCTTCCATGATCCAATACCTACCTGATGGATGTTTGTCAGGGCTATTCGTCAATACTTCGTGTTGATAACGCAGTACTTTCCAAACAATTCATTAGACAGTGCTATACTTAAAATTAGGATTTTACTTATGCTTATATTCTTTTTTGTAGCCTAAGTCCATTATTTCTTGTCCTTTAAACATTAAGATAAATTGTTCTTTCTCCTTATAGGTATTCTGAACACTTTTTAAGACTTAAGCGTCTTCCTAGGGCTTTTTTTCAGTTTTTAGACCAAACTCATGCCTGTCTTTCCTTTTTGATTTTGTTTCCTATCTTGTGATAAGTTTTTCTGCTTTTCCTTCTTGACACAACTAGTCTTTTTAACCAAAGATTGTCACTATATCCAATGTAAAGTGCTACAATATTTAAAGGTTATCTAACATTTTTCACATTTTAATTCCATTTACCTCTGCCATTTTGATAAACATGTTACCCTATTTGCTCATATTCAATTTGTATTCCACACTACCTCCCACATTTTTACTGAACTACTACATATTTTTACACAACAGATTTCTGTGCACCTTTCACTTGCATAACTCCAGAGTAATTTTTCCAGTTTGACAACACTTCCAAATTCTAATTTTAGTCATCACATTTACAGTTCAGCCCATTACAATGTCCTTTGAAGACTTAATGAGTACTCACAATTTTGCCAAATTAGTAATTGATGAAAATACTGAATTGTACTTCTGCCAGGAAAAATTCTATTTTGTATCATTTCTCTATTCTACTGAAACTCAAAATAAAAAAATATATATTACTTACATTTAAATGTGTTAGCCCAGTTTGTTCATGGGAATATTGTGCAAAACAGTAACAAAGTGTTATAGAAGATATACATATTCATATTAATATGAAAGGGGGAGAAGACAACTACAGTTTTTCTAAGATGGTCAATTTTTTACCCACCTTTCACAAAGACTAAGTGAAACATTGGAATTTTATTCCCAGGTAAGCAGTGTGTGGGTTTTTTTTTTTTTTCCTTCCCCTTGAAGTTAACTCAATCATTTACATTTTCATGAAAATCTTCAGGGTCTGGATTTCCATTTCTGGAATCACACAGCTTTCTTTCAGTCTTACCAGGAAAGATCCCACAAACAAGTCTCTTTTGATTCAGAGACCATAGACAGACTGGCAGAGAGGTTAAAAGAGGTGAGGTGGGAGATGTGAATAAAAATGAAGCCCTTTCTCAAGCACAAAACATTCCTGATGTCTCCTCCAAAAGCACAACCTGAGCATTGAAAGGGAGCCTGTTCTCAGAGAGAGAGCGGAGGCCACGCTGGGTGTGCATCATTACCTTTAGGCTGGGCGGGCTGTGTATCATCACCCTTGGCTATGGACGCAGCTGTGATAGCAAATACACTCTTCTGTGTGAGAACACTAAGCCATCTGAGAATGCAGGTGACAATTGAAACCAAGAACAGCCTAGATTGCAAGGCTCATGCTGCTGAGATAAGAAAATTGGCTTTACTCTAGCTTTCAGCTTATACACTAGTAATGGAATGGCTTTCAAGGCTGTTATATTCAGCTCCCTACTGTTCTTCTTTGAGCTTTACTGTTTCCAACAAATGCACACAGCATTTTGTCTGCTCTTTGAAACAGCTTTTCCTTTGTTTTTAAATCACCATATACATTCTCTAGGTTTCTGTTTGTTTGTTCGTTCTTTCATGTCTGGAGGTTAGTTTGCTTGAATAAAACAGTCAGCAACATGGCTGGCTGGGCAAAAAGGGGAACTATGGATGTTTTTATAACTAAATACAAGAGAAGTGTACCCTTCCCTCTACCTCTCCTACCTCAGTCAACAGAGGGAGCTGAGTATCCCTCGGGAGCAACTAGGAGTGTCTGCCTGCCTCCCTCCCAGCAGAGATTGTGTAGGTGTGTAAATTAAGAGCCACGGCTGGCTTAGTTGGAAGCCTCAAATCGCATAATATAAACAAGCCTTTCTCCTCAGAGACAAAAAAAAACCAAACAACAACACTTAGAGTTGTAAGAACAATAAGTAGATTTAAATTGTTTCAGGAGAAGACAGAGTTTTTCACCTATGTCATGCACCCAAACAATGCCTTACTGACCTTTAAAAGCAGAATTGTGTAAAAGCCATGTAATCCATTTACATGGCTCTGTATCATTAAACTATTTCCCCGCAAATCATATTACAAATTTACCCGCTCAAAAAATCAAGAGCCAGTCACCTAAATTCACTAATTTTGTCTAACAAAATACTTTGAGGTTGAGAGGAAGTAATCTGCTTTCAGATGAAATACAGAAGAAATAACCATGCCATCTTTTCAAGGTGTTTTCTATAAACATGAGATTTTTTTTCTCCCAGTTAACATTTCCTGTTGTTTCTAGCCCAAATCCCAGACAAGAAAGGCACTATTTCACACAGAATTTTGATAACTCCAGGAATTGCAGTAGACAGCAGACCTCACCCACATTTCAGCCATACTATCCACAAGTAGAGACCAAACACAAGAGTTATATTTGGAAGGGGTATATGTGAACGAGGATCTACTTTGGGTATTTCTATATTGCAGAATGCCTTAGCTACAGCAGCAGTGCCTTTTCTAGGATTTTGAAGGCAATTACCAGTGAAATGAAATTTCAGGATAAACAGGGGGGGTTAAAGTAATTTTTTCACTCCCAACTTTCTTTGCATCTCTTCCTCCTGTGTTAGGAGAAAGGATAAATCCTCCCTTCCTTCCACAGTTATGCACTGAATAGACAAACTTTAGTTACCAGGTAAGATTCCTAAGAGATTGCTAGAGAGAAATAAAATTAAAAAAAAAAAAAAAAACAAAAACATTCTCAAACTGCTAATAGTCTACTGCAATTCACTTAGAATTACACGAGCAGTAAAACAAGCCTAGAAGCTGGCAGAAAATTTATGTAAACATAGAAAGATTTATCCGTGATTAAAGGACAGTGCCAAGGGAAATACCTTCTTGAGACAGGCTAGTGAAAACAGAAATGAGTGAGACTGAGCAGAGAGCAAAAAGAAAGGGGAGACAGCAAGAAAGGACAGAGCCAAATGCTTTTTTGTCGCTGAGATTAGGTATGAACTCCTTTCTCTTGCTTCCATTTCCAAAGGTTCTGATAACCTATGCTTGCTTTTCTACAAGAAGGAGCCAAGTTTAGGATACTTTCCTTGGCTTTCCATTTTCCCTACTTCCAGCTGTCATTCTCATTTCAAGGTTTCTGTGTCTTCACTAAACCAATCAGTATGTTCTCAGTTGTTGCCCACAGTTTTTGCCCTTCTTACATAGAAAGGCAACTAAAATAATGCTTCTTAAAAGGTTATGGTGCACACAAACATCTCTCTTTCACAGACAGCAACAAAACAAACAAGAACAGAAATTGACTGACCTCCTTTTATCAGAGAACTCTAGAATGGCTTAGGTTGGAAAGAACTTAAGGATCATCTAGATACGGCCTGAATGCCATGGGCAGGGACATCTTCCACTACAACAGGTTGTTCAAATTTATATGAAATATGATTTTGTAATTCCCATCCATAGTTTTAATACAAAAATATTTGTGAAAATGACTATGAAGATGATGGAGAATTGGCTTTATTGTTTTGGCATTGCTACATATATTAAAATGAAACAAACAAACCTGAAGTCATTGTTCATCTCTTTCTCATTTGGAGACAAGTCTTCTCAGAAACTTTTCACTTTTAAAATGTCACCTGCAAAACAGATTAACCGCATGTTATGAAGAGCCTTCTACACTGCAGCTGTTGCATACAGCTGGTGTTCCATTAGCATTTGCTAAAATAAATAAGAAAATAAATATTCAATTTTCTTTTGAAGACTTGCCAGCCCACCCAAATTCCATCACAGATCCACAGTATTACAACACTCTTGCAAAATCAAGTCTCAATGTATCAAAATGAATTTAAGTCTTTCCTATGGGACAGCTACAGGATGTAAGTTTTCAGATTGATGTACCTGACAGTATGTATGTGAATAGCCACAACATACAGGAACCAAGAAGAAACAAAAAAATATAAGCCAATAAATATACTTCTTTTAAGTTTTGTGTGGTTGTTTTTTGGGGGTTTTTGTTTGTTTGTTTGTTTGTTTGTTTGTTTTCAAACAAGGGGAGGCAAAACCATAAGTTTAAGGTACTCTTGTAGTTTTTATGAAAGGCTGAAGGTAGTGGTACACTGTTAATCAGCAATTCCAGGATAAACAGCAGAGATCAATCACACAAATAAACAACAAATGTAAGTTGTGGTTCCATTAATGTTCTGTTTAGAAAGCTAACTAAGAGAAATCTCAATGTTACATTTCTCATTATGTACTTCTCAAATACCACAGAAACTAGGTAGTCATTGGAATAATGTACCCACTTTCCCTCCATGCAGAGCATGAAAATAATACTTTTAAATATTTTCTAAATTTGAGTCTGTTCAGTTACCATATGGCCCCCACACCAGCTATTTTTATTTTTGTATAATTTCACTGTGAGGATGGGAAAGAATAACTGAGGTCAGAAACCTCTTTGGCCTCTCTTACTGCCAAAAATAGCATTCACAGGACTTCATCTGCAAGCAAAAACAGATTAAAAGAACATTAAGACTAAAAACCTTTCAGAAGCATTAGTAATTTTTCAGTATTTCCCATACACACCTAATTTGCAGGCTTTATTGGAAATGTACACCTATCCCCGAGTGCACAATTGCACAAGACTTACTTTTGCCATAAATAAAAACTACTCAAAATGAGAACATAGGGATAAAATAAGTGGCTCAAGGCCATACAGCCTGGAGGACATTACAGAAAAAAATCACCTGCCAAGCGGAAAGGCCCACTGCTTCCCTCCTTGCTTAGCATAGTGCAGATGCTCTTTGGTCTCATCCCTTTCCCCTGTTATATGCCATCCTTCTCTATGCATTACAAGCTCAGCGTGGCAGTCAAAGTAGCTATTACTCTGCACCATGCTTAAAACAGCAACATTTTATCCTCCAGCTAGCCCACCGATGCAAATGTGAGGCACAGATAAAATATGAGAAAAAATATATTAAGTGCAACTTAATGAAAAATAGCTGCTTGAGCATGGGTATCGAACCTTTTGAATTGCCTGGGCTGCACTGAGTGAAGAGGAATCGTCTTGGGCTGCTTATACATAACTGGATCTGTAATTTATCTTGTTTATTTTCATGAAAACTACAAAAGTGCAGTAACACTACATGATAGAGCAAATTCTCCGCTACAAAACACTAGTTTTCATACCACTGGTTATGCATTTTTGCCAGCAATGAACAAGATCCTGCATGCCATGCTAATCAAAATCTGTGCCAGCAGAGGTGACTCACTGTTACCACTGCTGAAATGTACCACATACTGGTGCATTCAACTCCACACTTCAACTGCACGTACACTTCCATGTCAGGCACCATTTTCTCATATTGCCCCTCTGCTGCCACCTGTCACACTACAATAAAAATATAATGGAATATTTTTGGGAAGGTTCAGCTTTTACCATCATACCACTGAAAGCACCTCTGACGTCATGCATCAATGTAATAAAACAGGAGGTATTACTTTCAGAGCAGGCAGTAAAATATACAATATAGTTAATATATAAGTTGAAAAAATCCAATTTGAAATATTTTTTATTAAAACACTTTTTAGAAGGGAGCAAAAACAACATAAAAATAGTGCATATTTGACC
Source organism: Chrysolophus pictus (assembly GCA_037305975.1). NCBI lineage: Eukaryota > Metazoa > Chordata > Aves > Galliformes > Phasianidae > Chrysolophus > Chrysolophus pictus. Next base: position 35,366,887 of record JAYKPI010000006.1, read on the forward strand.
TTGTTTTGAAACTAATGTATTGGTCTGGTTTGACGGCAGTGGTTGCCATTCCTTGTGAGTTCTCAAAGTGTTTGTCAGATATTTTTGATGAAATTTTGCTTGTCATGTACTTCATTCTCAAATATACCTCAAAATCACCTCAAAATAGTTATTCACAAATGTATGTATGACCAAAAAGTGATTACATGAATATCAGGTTTGTGCAATTGTAAAGTCAAGGGTATTTCTCTCCAGAGAAGTTTTAGAGTCTGGCAAAGTTTAAAGTCTGGTAAAGCACAATGATCAAACTTTTGAGTTTAATATCTAATTGCAACTCTACATGTTCCACTTGGACATTTGTAGGAAATGTATTTATATCAACTGAAAATGGAATTACAAACATAAATTGATGGTTTTTTGTTGTTGGTTTTTCATTTGTTTGTTTTTTTTTTTTCAGCCTTCAAATCTATTCTCAAATTTCTCTATCAAAGTGGTACACGGGGATGTATATTTTTCACATATTGTTCACAGGACTCTGTTTAGCCAGTGTATCAAAATACATAAAATTGTTTGTCATAACTTGAATTAGCACCACACTGCATCTTCCACGTGCCTGGGTTTCAGCCCAGACAGCATAAATAATAGCACATTCATATTTACTTTCTTCTGGGCAATGAGTGCACACCTGGGGCAGAGCCCCTGTTTTTATAGTGTGGGGCAATAGGAGGGGCTGCATTGCAAGTGGGGTGCATGTGGCCTGTGGGTTGAACCTCACAGGCCTTAATTTTTCCATTCTTTTCAAAGCTTTCAGAGCAGAAGCTCCCATAGAGCAGTAACGCAAAGTGGTTTCTCCACTTTCCTTGGTTGTTTCTATTTTGTACTTACTGCATTAGGGCTAACTAGTAATAGCTTGCTCCTAAGTGGAAGCTGTGAGATACCAAATGCCTAGTGATAGCCACTTTAAGTTGCTACTGTTTCTTTATTTTCTTTTCTAAGGTGACTTGATAAGAGAAAAGCACCCAAGTTCCAGAGAGATGTTCTCCAGCAGTTGAGTTCAAAAGGGCTCTTTCTTTCCAGCTGCCAGATTATTCTGGTAAAGACACTCTTAGATGTGTAATGGAAAAATCAAAGCAAAAGCAGTCAGGACAGCACTTGTGATCATGTAATACATGTCATAAACTTCCAGAAGCTCACATGAGAAGCTTCATAATTATAGATAATGCCTTTAATCATGGCCTCATCTTCTGTTCACAGAGGGTCAATGGCAAACAACAGATTTTCATACACATGTGGATTGTCATCAAGCTAAAATAAATTGAAGAGAGTTTGAAAAAATGCATGTCCAACCTCCAAAGTTGACTCACACAAGTGACAAAACTTTCTGGGTTGTTTGTTTGATAAGACATCTTTCCTCACCTCAGCAACATGCTACCCCATTCAAAAGGGGGGGGTAAAAAAAAGTCCTGATTTGGATTGGTATTAAAATTTGAACTGACTAGAGGGCTGGGCAACAAAAAACTGAGAGAATTTAGAGAACTTAACCCATTTGTTCATCCCTAATCCCCAGTTCAGCTTCTCTCAAGAGACTCCATCTAAACAACGTCACTATATAATTCCAATTATTTCTTATTAAATCAGAGAGAGACAGAAATTATTTAAACCAGTGTGAGTTATAAGCCTTCAGATGCCATGCATATGGATCTTGCCCATCAAATAATCAGTGGGACATTCTATATGAGTTTTCCTTAATTCATATATGCAATAGGAAGAAGTATGAAGGCATTTCTGCAAATTTAAGTAGATGGCACTCAGGAAGATAGCTTATACATAGTATACATAATCTTTTCTATGGTCATCAGCAGTAAATTAAAAACAATTTTATACTCTAATTTTTTTTTCCCAGCCTGCTAAAAGTTCAAGTTGACAAGCAAACTTGCCTCCCAGAATTATAATGAAAGCTGTGTCACTTCAAAAATCTCCTTTCTGTAGATATACTTGATCATATTCTAGGCCCCTGACATAGCCAGGGTCTACTGGCAGATCTATTCACAGAGAGGCTTTAAGAACAGAGTTAGTCTGCTCCCTATCTTTCTAACTTAATTCAGTTAATATCAGTGAAACCAGGAACGGTTTCATTTTTAAGTAAATCCGTAAGGGTATAATCCATTTTATCAAGGAGTTACATAGACAGTTAAATAACAAGAATAACAACAGAAACTCTCTCAATCCCTCCTCCACACATTAGGAATGCTAGAATCTCATTAGATCTGAAAAAAATGAAATTTCAAAGTTTGAGGAGGAAATAGATTCTTGATTTATCATGATGAATAAAGTGGTTCTGAAAAGACAGTGAAATTTCTATTCTTTTTATTAGAAAAAAGAATCCCATATAACACCTCCTCTGAATTACATATTTCCTCCTGAACTATTTGCATATTTCTCTACTGAATTTCAAAAGACTTAAAAGCAAAATTAATGTGCTTCATTGTGAATGTCAAGAATACAATTACAGCTCATCAAATGCTGCACAAAGAAAGGACAGAACTAATGTGCACTAGTAATGAAAAACTACTTGTTTCCCTCTTAAAAAAAAATTAAAATATAACTTAAAAAATTTATAGAAATAGATCCACCTTAGCACAGTGCTGAGGGTTACGTCTTTTTCGTTTGTGCTCCAGCCATCTGCACTCTTACACTGTGTTTGCTAGCTTGATTTTCAAGGAGATCTTACATTATATAAAGTGACCCAGGAAAGAAAAAACTGCAGTTCCTCCCTTAGCCTATCCAACCTGAAGTAACTGTATCTTTACTTTATGTTCCTTAAATAACTAAAACTTTATGTTCCTTAAAAAAGCTAAATTATTATGTAGGATAGCAATGCTTTGAGCAGCATTGCATGAACTTTTTCAGGAACCCGTGCAAATATAGAAAGTAAAGAGATCCGGAGATCTAGATTCAGACAGTACTCTCTGAGCCTGTTTCCACACTACTTTATGGAGGAAGCTCAGTATACAGTCGTTCTGTCTACTCTGTCTCTCTAGAATCAGTAAGTATGGTGTATAGTTGTGGTTTAACCCAGCAGGTGGCTGAGCACCATACAATCATTCACTTACTCCCCTCTCTCCCCAGTAGTATGGGGGAGAGAATTGGAAAAAAAAAGTAGAATTTGTGGTTATAGATAAAACTAGCAAGGGCCAGTTAAGTTAAAATCAGTTGTCCTGATTCTGTTCCCTCCCAGCTCCTTGTTCCCTTCACTGATAATGGCCTTGGCCCTGTGCAACACTGCTTAGCAGCAACTATAAACATTGCTGTGTTATCAACGTTGTTTTTCTCCTAGAACCAAAAACGTAGCACCATACAAGGCCAAGTGTCGGGTCCTGTACTTTGGCCACAACAACCCCATGCAGCGCTATAGGCTTGGGGCTGAGTGGCTGGATGACTGTGAAGAGGAAAGGGACCTGGGGGTGTTGGTTGATGCTCAGCTGAACATGAGCCGACAGTGTGCCCAGGTGGCCAAGAGGGCCAACGGTATCCTGGCCTGCATTAAAAATAGTGTGGCCAGCAGGAGCAGGGAGGTGATCATCCCCGTGTACTCAGCACTGGTGAGGCCGCACCTCGAGTATTGTGTTCAGTTTGGGGCCCCTCACTACAGGAAAGACATTGAGGCCCTCAAACATGTCCAGAGAAGAGCAACAAAAATGGTGAGAGGTCTGGGGCACAAATTTTATGAGGAGCAGCTGAGGGAGCTGGGACTGTTTAGTCTGGAAAAGAGGAGGCTTAGGAGAGACCTCATTATACTCTACAACTTCCTGAAGGGAGGTTGTGATGAGGAGGGGTTTGGCCTCTTCTCCCAGGAACAGGACCCGAGGAAATAGCCGCAAGCTGTATCAGAGGAGGTTTAGGTTAGACATGAGGAAAAACTGTTTCTCTCAGAGAGTGGTCAGGCACTGGAATGGTCTGCCAAGGGAGGTGGTGGAGTCGCCATCCCTGGCAGTGTTCAAGAGGTGCCTGGATGAGGAGCTACAAGATATGTTTAGTTTGTGGTAGTAATGGTAATGAGAAGACGGTTGGAGTAGATGATCTTGCAGGTCGTTTCTAACCTTGTGATTCTATGATTCTATGATACCAGACACTCTGAAGAAAACAATTACATCCCAGCTGAAACTAAGAAAACAGCACACGCATACCTAATAATATCCAACTATACATGCGCATCTACAACAAAAGTATTTACTGTTATGTGTAATTAAACACCACTAATTACATATTCTTCCCTTAACAAATTAGCACCACATCATTTGCAGATTTTGCTGGAGCTCCATTAGTGTGTTTTACTGATGGAAGACCTCTTGGGCTCTCTACTTATGAGTAATGTATTCGTCTGTTCAGCTCCAGTTCCAAAAAGAATTGGAGAGTTTTGAATGGTTGGGATTTTGCCAATTTTGGCTGGTTATTTCTGTTAACTTAAATGAAAAACATTGAATTACTCTGGTAAGATTATTGGGAGACTAACACTACTTTTACTGACAGCATTTGTTAAGTCAAGAAAAAAGCTGAAGGATATTTGGAAAGAAAAATTCATGACTAGTAGCCTTTTTGTATATTAGCTCCCAATAATTTAAACTTTCATTTGGGCTGGTTTATTTATGATGAAAAGTTGAAACAACACAGAAGAAATTCCTGTCTTGATTAACTATAAGATATTTTGAGGTGACCCCTCTTGACATTATGTTTTGATTTTTTTCTCTTTTATGTAATTGTTACATACTTATAGAGCTTATTGTGTTCTCCATGGCCACAGGCATCATTTTTCTGTGGCTTTTCACAGAGCCATAGTAGTCTGGAACTTCAGACAATAGTCTATGACTACAGTGGAAATATTCTGTAATATGCTTGCTGAAGGCAAAGAAAATAAAAATAAAAATAGATTTGTGCTACTCTGTTATTGCTAAATTACAAATAGAGGAAGAGGTTATATAAACTAGAAAAGGCTAAAATCACTTTAACTGAATTTTGCTCAACAAAATTCCAGATCTGACTGCAACCTGTAATTCAAACAGCTAGCCAGTTTTAAGAGGACATTCAATACTCAGTTATTAAAAGAGACAGAGGATGAGTTTTCAAGTCATTAAAGGATTTTATGAGTTCAGGACATTTTTAGTTTTGCTCTGTGAATTAGGAAAGATTTCAGAACCATAGTAAGATGATATATTCATCAGTAGTAAAAGCAAGTGAATTATTGTCTTGCAATAATATCATCAAGTAATAAAGGATGATGGAAATATTTCAAAAGGAAGAGTGCTTAGTAGATTTTTCATTCTTAATAAGTTTTTAGCTATATTAAAATGACAGTTAAGGACCACTGCTACAGACTACAAAAGCCACTGTTTCTATTTTCAATGTTGTGAAAAAATCACCACGATCCTTTCCTGATTCCTACAGTATTAAATACCTGATTAAAGAAAATGCTGGATTGCTTCACAATCCTTCCAATAAAAAAAACTTCTATTCTCAGTTCTCTGTTCTCCAAAGTAAAATAAATAAACAAATAAACAAACAAATGCCTGAAACTGGAAGGGTGATGTTTGTTTCTTTTAATATATTAATAAGCAAAAAAACTATTTTGCCTGAAGAATATCAATAGGTACTGCTTATAAGAAAAAAATGCAATGATCTTTTAGACTGTGGCTGAAATGTCAATAAGTATACAACTTGTACCCTGAAAGAAACCACAGTATATAATTTCATAAGAGGTTCTTCAGTAAATGTGTTCAACACATTTCTCCCTGGTTATTGAAAGCATATTCCTGCCTGTCATGCCATAAGTTAAAAATCAAGCATTCAGCGATCCTTTCCAAAAAGAGTTCAACAGTTTTTGCAGAATTACAAAAGCTGAGAAAGTAAAGGTACGTGTCCCAGATGGATAAGCCCGTAAAGTAAAAATCGATATATTTTTATCCAGTCCATTCTATGTCACTTCTATCCAGCATAAATGGAATAGAACAAGCTATACAGAATACTATGGCATCACAAAGCTGAGTACATTGAGGAGATCATACATATCCACCCCAGGATTCTGAAACTGTATCTGACTGAAATACCAAAGTACAGACATGTGGCTCTGAAACAGTTACGGATAACCCAAAATAGTTATGGTTAACCCATTGCTTTAATGCCATTTAATCTCTATCAAAATAATATTTTTCTCGTATTTTGATTGCAAAGACACAAGGAATCATGTACAGAAAGAGTTGGTTCACTGGAGACATTCAAAACCTTCCTGGATACTTTACTAGGCAACATACTTTAGCAGGGAATTGGACTAGATAATCTCCAGAGGTCTTTTCCAACCCCTATACTTCCATGATTCTGTGATCTCTATCCAGGTAGTTACTAGCTTCTAAAGAAAATATATGTGAAACCCAGTTTGGGGAATGTGATCTCATCCCTACTTAGAATTCCGTACTTTTATCTGGTACTAACCATTAAAATAAATAAATAAAATCAAAGAAAAAACCCAAAACATATCTTTTGCCACTGTCCATGTTAAATGGAGTTTAAAGTCTAAAGCACTGATGTAAGGCAGATGGATTTTCTGAGGTACAAAGAAAGTGAAACATGACTGAAGCAGATTTTGCTTCTCTCAACCAAATTTAGTTCCAAAATTGATTAACTAATTTTAAAACATTCCTATACCTTCAAACAGAAAAGTTATTAAAGCTCACAACAAGAGAAAATATACAATTTCTTTTGCCTGTCAAATAAACAATGTCTCTTATCTGGCTTTCTGTGTAATAGAAAGCCATTGTAAAATTAAACAAAGATGTGAATCATACTAATCTAGCTGTTGCAAGCAGGCCTTTTACAATGTTAAAAAGACAGGTCTATGAGCAAAGTAAAATGGGAGTTTTTCAAATGTTTGCCCATGGGTTCTTCTTTCTCAAAAGTGACAGCTCTCTTTTTATTAGAAAGATAGCTACAGTGTGGTACTTTTCTTATTATGTGGTTTTATTAAAAGTCATGGAAACTTTGATAAACCATCTTGTCTAGAAGAACTGGTGAAGCTTCAGGAAGTGAAGAAGATCAATCACAGTATCTATCTATTCCTCCACTATAAACTTGCAAAACCTAAAAATCTAAATTTCAAATCAACACAACTGTATAGCTGATTCCCTGAGATACTCTGTCATGAAAACATGACACTGGGGAAATGGAAGCTGTCATAATATAAGTAAATTTACGTACATATTACCAGTTCTTATATTTTTTAAATGTACAAGCAGAACTAAATCACATGAGATGACACTCTCTGATATGATGAATCTTCTGAAGATTTACTTCACATTTAGGTATTGCACACCAACTAAGACAAATTACCCATACCTTTAGTTTTACTGAAATGTTTTTGCTTATTTATGTGGACATTAGATGGAAGATATTTTGAACATGAGAGAATCACCTTGATATCTGACAAGAAATTCCCTCTCTACAATCCTATTTGTGCCATTAAATACCAAAATAAAATTACTCAGAAGATATGCACTATTCATTGAAAGGTGGCATGAGTGAAAGAAAGAAATAAAAGGGTTTGGCCAAATTTAACATATCAAACTATTTTTATGATATTTAGGTCATTTTAGGAAGTCCTTTATGCAAAATTAAAATTCATGTTATTGTACATACTCATCCCAAAAAGTTGTTTAGGTACTTAATTTGATGCTTTCACATACACATACATATTCAAAATTTACCTGTGAACTCATCGGTATAATTAACTCTTAGTAATGAGAATCATTGCAGGGCACCTGAGATTTCATCATCCAACATCTAAAGTATTTTTCTCATAAGGAACATTAAAATGTGCTAGAAAGGAAATAAAAGATATTAAAGACCAAAGGAGCAGACAGCTCTGCATAGTTCATGCTATGTCCTACACTGTAGAAATCATTCATTATTGGGCAGAGATTAATATTTTAGTGCAAGCCATATGGCTCATCTAGACAAAGATGAACAGGTGATTGTTATATGCAACTATCTGTGTTTTTCATTGCTTTACACGAGAAAAAAAAAAACCTCTGTAACTATATTTTGATGTTTTTCCACCTGGGAGCAGTTTCATTTTTAAGTATAAATCTCAGCCCTTCTAAGAGAATGAGTGGGCAGTATCAGACCTGCAAGTCTGACCTAATTTTGATCTTCATCTCTGTAACAGATCAACAGTTAGATTTGCTTCAAAACAATGGAGAGAAACAATTCAGTGCCAGTGAAAATTAAAGTAGGCAAGGAATTTTATAGAAGTAAAATAGACCAGGTAAATCAAAAAGTATTGCCAATCATTTAACAATATAAATTTTTCACATGAAGACTGTTTTGTGTTCACATTTATTTAAGATGCTGTTGGGTAAACAATACTTTTAAACTGATTACAGGACAACAGAATTCTCCTATTTTACTTATCATATAGGGTCAATATCTGCTTCTTCACACAGTCCTACCACACTACTTCACCACCTAGAGAGCCTGTCTTTAAAACAAAAGAAAAACTTTAAATGTATTGAGTCTTGTCCTTTTCTCTACACTTACTTGTATCAACACAACCTCAGAATACAGACATCTTGCTCTTCTTGCTGTGCTTTATGTAAGGTGTACCATAATCACAGCACTTCCACAGTAACCCCAGTGAGAATGCCTAAAAGAAATCTGATAATAATATGGAAAAGAAAGAACACCTACAAAAAATCTGAGGTAGTTGATGCTGACAGGCAATTTACTTAGGGGATTCAGAAACCCCATACACTTAACATCTATGCTACAAAGATACTCTTCCCTGCTAAGTCTAAACTTCCAATAGGAAAACATAATTAGTAAATTTTCTTTCTGCATCTCCAATAATTTTGCACGTCTGCTTTCCACAAAACACGCAATGTAAAGGCTGACCATCAGTTAGAATAGTTACTGGTATCTTTGAAGGTAAGCATGTGCGAAGTGAAAAACAAATATCTGGATCCAAGTAGTATCATATGCACTCACAGGTAATTTTCATGCTTCAGTGGCCAATACAGTTGTAAAATAGGCTTCCCTCCATCGTCTCAATTGCTGATACATAACTCTGTCAACAACCCAATCACTGCAAGATTGATTGCGGAGTAGAATGCTGACCTGCTGTGTTTATTCTAATTTATTACAATCGGTTTAATGGAAGATATCATGTTGTTAAGAATATCTCATGCACTATAGTAATTAAAACGCACACTGCAAAAAAAAAAAAAAACAGAAAACAAAAAACAGAAAACAAAAAACAAACAAACAAAAACCCCTAAAAAACGAACAAACATGACCTGGCTGAGCAGAATGAGGGGAAAATACAGATTCTATTTCCTAACCAATCCAGTATACGATGATGTAGGCCATTTAAGAAGAGAAAATTGTGGAAGAAATAATGCTGAATATTTATCTTTTGAATCTGAAAGTCAATTTTTATGTTACAGTTAATTATAATAATTTGTTTGTATTTTTCATGGTACTACAGTTCAGAAATAATTCAGTACACAACAGATGACCACGGTTAGAAATTGAACTGATAGGTAAGACTTGCAGAACAGATCCGACCACACTCTAAATGACCTCAGTTTGATTCACCCAGTTTTAAAAAGGAATGAAATATTTTAAGTCTTTTGAAGCAGCATTTCAGTGATGAAAACTTCAAGTCATCTTAGAGAAAGAGGGTAGTGACTTCTCCCTGTGTCCTCTTTCCTTTATTAGAGTCTCTGGGGGAAGAGGAGAGCTGCATAATGCTAGGTACAGCCTTCTCTAAATCTTCCAAGACCTTCAAAGACATCTAATCAAACAACAGTACTGCTGAGCACAAGATGTGAAATCTCTACTCAGTACAAAGCAGTAGCAGGATACACAGCATAGATTTAGGTGGAAAAAAACTTCTGTGCAATTTGCTAGTTCTTCAGGTAATAAAGGTAATCTCTACAGATGACTGATTAGAAATTTACTGCATTAAGGAACATGTTAAGTAAGAAACTCAGGGCTTGCACAAGGACCTTTGAAATAAGGTTGGAGGTATTTAATGAAGTTAAGGAAGATTCTGAGTCTAAAGATAACAGAGAAATAGCCCTAAAAATACACAGACACAACCCTTTCTGAACTTTTTTGTTAGTTTATATACTGCTTCAGAGTACTATCGTCATTACAAGATTTCAACATAGAGATGTATTCAATCACAATTATGCATGCTGTGAGATTATTTCTACTCCAAAGCCATGAGGTCTAACAGACAAAATGGGAGGTCTTCAGGACAGAGCCATTCTCCATGGACACCTTAGAAAGCTGGAACTGTAAAATCAGTGTGCAAAACTCTCACAAGGCTTCATCTGCCATATATTGTCCTTAGAAAGCAATTCAAGACTACTGACAGAAGCCTGACTGTGATATTTTTTCATACTTTCTCCTGCTTGCAGGCAAACAAAAGACACCTGTTTCTAAAGATCTTAATATATCAGCTTTCACAAACAATCCACTGTAGAGTATAGAAGAAATGCTATATATAGCTACCACTGTGCACCCTATCAACACAAGAATTTCTTCTTCCCTTCAGTACATTATGCTCTTGATGTATGCTGTCTATAAACAGATTCTGATAGTCAGTCTTTACAGTTATCTTGTCATCATTATTGAACCAGCATTTCCCAGAGCCTTGACTTGGTCTACACTTTCTCTGAAATGATTTTTTTTAATCCTTATTTTTATTTTAATTCCAATGAGCTCTGCCTCAAAGGAATCAGTTTGTGCGTACTAAGAAAGATAAACAGCTTTATAATGTACTTTATACTTGTATACTGTACATTTTCAATCATGAGTAAACCAAGAAGACAACAGAACATGGAAACAGTAGATAACACTAAACTTGCTTTAGGTGCTTTGAAAGGTCTAATCCTCTACCCGTTTAAAGTGCTGTTATCTTAAGCTGCTTTGTATAGCTATACAATATTTCTTTGAAGCAATCTGTAATAAGGAAGGGCTAGTATGTGAATCTGTGTAATTGTATAGTAGGATTATGTTTCAGTGAATACTAGAATTAGATCTTTTTTGAAATGTAATAGGTTTCTGCAATACAAAATTAATAGCATAAAAGGGGCCTGATTCTGGCTGCAAAATGTTTTGTGACAGTTAAAAAAAAAACAAAACAGATGTCAACTAGATTAAAAAGATAAAATACACACAACTTTAAAAAGATTATAGCAACATGGAAGTTATAGTATCACCTTGTTGATCAGCAGCAATTTTGCAGTAACATCAATATGAAAAATTATGTGTAACTGAAGAACCATAAAACAGTACTGTTCAGATTGTCTATCCTTATACATGTTTATTCACAACCATTTGGGCAAACTACATATCCACCAAAAAACACAGATTATTGATTCAGAGTTATCTGTAAAAACAATTATCAAGTTAAATTCTGGAATAAGTTTGTTTGAATGGAAACGTAGTGATGTGGAGATACCTTCTTACATAATTTCATTCAGGTTAAGGAAATCCAGTGAATTAAACTAGAAAACTAAGGCACATATTCTTGCCATGAAACACATGGTATTTCTGTGTGCAAAAGTTTCTCCTTATGGGCTGTAATTTTTAAGGAAATAAAGCAAGTTCTAACAACCAGTGTTCTTTCCTTTTTTCCTTTTTCAGAGCAGGCACACATAAACCCATGATCTCCATCAAGCACTCTCCTTCAGCAGGTTTATTTGATCCAGGGATCACAGAAGATCTAGAATAACAACATAAGTGCAAACACTGACCCCCCAGAAAAACCACACAAATTGTTAAGAAACTGCTATAACAGACTTTCTTCCCTGACTACATTTCCTTTCCCCTGAATATTTGCTGTGCACATTTCAGAGTGAGCAATAGCCAAAGATAACACAAATATCCATGCCAGTGCTTCTAAGGATGGCACTCAAGTCAGAACATACTAACAAGTGGTGCCAGAAGCTGCTGTCCTACTTATTTTGACAACCTCTACCTTGCAAAATCCATTTAATGAGAGGAAAACTGTCAAAAATTTGGCCAACTATATAAAGATCAGATGTAAGCATGTAAATACTGATATAGGCTGGTTACATCTAATCGCTAGAGAAGGATTATGATGGCTTTGAACACCTCGGACACAGAAACTCTGAATTTGTGTCAGATACAGTGATTCAGGTGTAGAATCAGACACAAAGATAAGAAGAAGAACAGGAGCTCGGGGAGGTCATTACTTCTTTTTAAATGGAACTGTGTCCTATGGCTCTAAAGCTCCCAAATGAGCAGCTCATTGAACAGGTGCTAATGAACTCGAAGCAGCAGAATGATTTGGTATAGCTGATGAGGAAGGATGAGAAGTACCAAAGGAGATAAAAATGCATAATGAGGGAGAAAATTCAAGTAACAAGCAGAGAAGTCAGAGAGGACAACTTGTAAACTTTGTGTGTGACTACAGATGAGAGAAAAGCAAGAAAAGCAACAGAAAAAAAAAAGAACAACGCAAAGGCTGACTTCACCTAAACATAAGGGCAGGTAGAATTCAGAAATTAAACATGTAAAGTGAGCAATTAGAGGGCTGACTGATAGCCTGCCTAACCTTGGGGAGGAGGTAAGTCCAGATAGCATGCTCTTCTGTCTCTAGCCCAGGGGCTGAGAAGAAAAGCTATTAGAAAAAGATACAGCTGATCTTCCAAAGGCCATCTAGTATATCCAAACAAATAAAAAACTCTTTCAGTTGGAGAAAGCATGTTGGAAACCCCTAGCAAAGACACACGGTATCTGAAGTTAAGTGTTTTCTGCAGAATATTTGTGCAAGAATAGTAGAATTGTCAAAAAAGTTTCCTTCAAATAATTTCAAAAAGGGAATCTCGTACAATGCTTTTTTCCAGGAATTGAATAAGAATAAAATGGAAAAAACCTTGTCTCCAAAGTCTATTTGTTAATTATGTTCAACCAGCTTGATGAGAAATAAGGAAAATAAAAATAAGAGGAGGAAAACATTTCCTCTTTCCATTTGAAAGACCGTAATTTGAGGACCACGAGTCATTTTATTCTGAGAGAGATATACCTCAGTCATAGTGATCATTTCTGAACAACATGAAACTATTTCTGTCCTCTTAACATTTATACAGAAAAATAATTAAACCCTTGCTTGAGAGGGAAGATGCAATCTGCCTGCAAGCAGAATAAATAAAAACAAAGATATAGACTGAATTATTTCAACTTTGTTCTTTGATTCAAGCAGATAAACACAAAATTAGAAATCTTTGAATAAGAAAAAAAATGCCTTAAATATTTCTTCACTTTAAAAATGTTATTGTTCTTCAACAAGTGGGGAAAATCATTCAAGTCACTACTCTTTTAGAAATTCTAGCGTTGAAAATGAAGTCATATCAATCAAAGAAAAATTAAATCCACAGGTTTTTCACAAGTCCGTGTAGCATCTAGCACTAATACAAGCCAGCAGTAATCATGAAATAGATATCTCTGGGATTCTGATGCTGCAGTTCATCAGCAATGTCATACAGGATTCTGTCCGTTTAAGTGTTGAATTTTAGTTCACTCTTACACCTCCCAAGAAGGCACAAGTTAGATTGCCTCTAGAGGAACACAGTTTTTCCATTAAGTTAATAGAAGCTTGCACTTTTTTTTTTTTTTTTAAGAAACTTAAGTAGCCTTTTTTTGTTGTTCTGTGCGAAAGTTTCATTAGCTTCATATCTGCTTGGGAAGGATCTAGATAATAAGATAGGACAAGGCAGTAATGTGACTGCAGCAAGCTTCGCTGGAGGAAAAAAAAAACGATCCCAGAAGATCAACAAGCAATGTTATGGCACTTAAATAGCAGGGGCTTTGAAGGGTTGCATAGACACGAACGAAGAAGACCTTGCTTGTGTATGCTGCCTTGGAGAAGAAATAAAAAGCTAATTCCTTAGTGAGGACTGGTTTTGGAGTGATATGCGTGTCAAGGAAGTGAGTCCCAGATGTATTATAAAGGGAAGAAAAAAGGAAAAAGAAGCTGTCTATAAATATTCAAAAGAAACTGCAGATAAATCATATAATTTGTAAGTTCCAGACCAATCAAACTTCTTTGCTCAAATATGAGTAATATTGATTTTTAACCATAAGAACATTTGATTCTTCTAAGCCAAGAAATTAGGCATGCTGCTGAATCTATCTATCTGTGCTCAAAGGAACAGACTGACAATGCAAGATATCCCTTGTTCCATGACATTCTGAAAGTGGGTACTCCACAGATTATATGAGTCTTTATCTTGACTTTAACCCATGCAGCTCATGATAATATAATTTTTCAGAAAGATAAATGAAGCACAAGGAAAGTGATTTTCCTAACATCACAGAGCTGCTCTAATTCAAGAAAGCAAAATTTCCTTCATTCAGCAAAGTACCCTGCCTTGAAGCCACACCGCTTGACAAGAATAGGTTCTCTTTTGTTGTTTAGATAGTCCCAGACTTTCACTAAGTTACTTATACCCATTAAAAAGCTCCTTCATCTTTCCAGATTAGAACAGAGGGTTGTGAATGTAAATCAAATTTTAGCCAAGTGTATTTTTGCTGTTAACTGTCCCATAACTCATTTCAAAGGGGCTTTGCTATGAATCCACAGCCTTAGAGACTATTTTATCTACTCTACCCTCTATTCATTTATCTATAGAATGGCCATTACAAGGTTAATGTACAGCCCCTTCACTGCTTCTGTAAGACCTCTCCCTGCCTACCAAAGGCTCCCAGAAAATAATCAATTTATTTACATTGATATTTAGATAAGACACTCAAATGGAACCTACAGAATTTTTTAAATCATCACAAGCAAGAGTCACATCACCTTCTAATATTTAGAGCAAATTAATACAACATTAATTTCAATAAATTTCCAATTAATTTTAATGAATGCTGTTAGAAAGTGCATTGTTGAACAGGGTAGGGGTTGGGATTGTTTGTTCATGTTTTAATAAAAGCATTACTACTCATATAGCTGTGCTGTTCTTGTGGAAATACGAAATTGCTTGGATATTTTCCAGAACTATCTAATTTGCAATACTGCCATTTTGACCAAAAGAAATGTCCATAAATTTGTTCAGCTAATAATGCAGTTTAAATCGAGACATGATATAGAAAATAATGAGCACATAGTGATGTATTTGGTAAGCAGTTATATCAGAAAAATTATTGATGTCTAGTACCAATTAAATTATTGATGCTGCTTCCAGGAGTTAGAATTATTGAAACTTACTATATGAGTAACAATACTACTTGCTTTTTCGTAGCAACGCCCTGTCTCCCTATTAGAAATATCAACAAATCCCTACAATTTATCAGGAGCTTCAAAAGTAGCAGGTAAAATAAAGATTGTAAAGCTGAAACGATGACTCATCTACCACCCTATTCTCCAATGTGAGAAAAGAGCTGGGGCAGGGGGGAACAAACAGAAATCACACAAATCAATATTAATTGGTTCCCTATGAAACACATAGAAAAGCAGCACCTTTAATCCTAGGGAACTGTCATTTACAAAAGAAGAGAAAAAATCCTACCACACATTTGTAAAGATCAGCCGCCTTTGTTGTAGAAAAGCCTTTGACTGCAAATAGGCTCCCCAGGATACTGATCTTAGGACATACGGTCTTTTCAGAGCTTGGCTCTCTACTGAGACAGCTGAGGCTTATGTTTCAGAGCCAGAAAAGAGATTAAAATGCAGTTTAAAAGATGTGGCAGGACTCAGATAACCAGGGAAAAGGGGCAGGTACGGGCAAGTCTTCTGGAGAAATGTGAAGAGTTGTGGTCTTTGACTCTGTTCTTTAATTACAAAGGAGTTTTAAGAGGGAGACAGATCTCCATCACATTAGAACTGATTCATTTGAGCATGTGTATGTGGATAGCCATGAGCTCCAGTGTCCAGATATGAAACTGGTCAAGACAAGCCATTTAAAAGCAGCTCTCTGCATCAACGGTGTTGCTGCCTATGGGTGCGGGACACATCATAGTATGCTAAGGTTGAGCATTTGGGGATTATCATGGCATGTTTATGGAATTAATAGAATGTGGGATAAGAGAGAGTTTTAGTTGACTTGAGAAGGAACAACTGTGGGAAAATAGAGAAGTAAAGGTAAAAAAAAAGACCAGATGTGTGTAAATCATTTGCTGATTACTACCGTTGTCTGCTCATGCCCTGAACCTAATTATAAGATAGAATAGTCTGTATTGAATTCCTTTCTTACTCTGTCCTGTGAGTCTTGTAATTTTCTTGGGAGCAAGGTCAAAGGAGCAAAAGCCTGAGAACCTTAACACCCATCACCCTTCCCCATAGAACACCTTTAAAGAACAGAGAGAAAGAGTAGGTTAAAATCATTCTAGTTATAAATGTCATAAGAATAATTACAAATGATCATTTTAAACGCCTGACTCCATTTTTTTTTTTCAGGTTTAGGCACAGGAATCGTGACCTCAGATGAGATGGAATCATTACCTCAGATGAAATGGTAGAGAGTATCCAGATTCCCAATCAGAAGAAAGATATTTGGAAAATAAGTCTATTGTACGTAGAATTTTGTAGCTACTCATCCATTTCCCACTTCAATAAGCTTCTAAAATCAATAAGACCATTCTCAGCAAATGCAGTATCAAAGTTCGAGCAAAAAGTTTGTATAACTGCAGTGCAGAAGAAATTTTTATGGCCTTGTAATTAGTTTGAGCACAATGAATTTCAAAAATCCATTTTTCCTTTAGAAGTTCCAGAGTCTTACTGCGCATGAGAACATTATTGAGTTAATTTTGAGTAAAATAGAATCACAAAATAGAATCACAAACCAGGTCATAGGCAGAGTTGCCAACCCCTAGATTGTGCTGTCCAGGGGCCCTATCCAACCTGGCCTTGAATGCTTCCAGAGATGGGGCATCCACAACTTCTCTGGGCAGCCTGTTCCAGTGCCTCACCATGTTCTGACTAAAAAATTTCTTCCTAACATCTAACCTAAAACTTCCCTCTGTAGCAAAATCATTTGCCCTTGTCTTACCTAACACTATTAGACCATGTAAAAAGTCAGCTCCTTCCAGTTTGTTAAGTTCCCTCACAGTAGCCAAGGAGGACAATCACCTCCATCTTCCTGCTGACCACTCCACATTTGATGCAGCCTAGAACACAGTTGGCCTTCCAGGCTACAAGCACACACTGCTGGCTCGTGTCCAGCTTCTCGTCTACCAGAACCCCCAAGTCCTTCTCTGCAGAGCTGCTCTCAAGCAGTTCTTCTCTCAGTTTGTATAAATACCTGGGATTACACAGGCCCAAGTGCAGCACCTTGCACTTGGCCTTCTTGAACCTCATTAGATTCTCATGGGCCCACTTCTCCAGCCTGTCCAGGTCGCTCTGGATGGCTTCCCTTCCTTCCAATGTATCAGCTGCACTGCTCAGCGTGGTGTCAACTTGCTGAGGGTGCACCCAATGCCATTGTCTACGTCATTGATGAAGATGTTGATTTTACTCCTTCAACTTTGTTTAGAAATTAAAGGACACAGGAGGCATGAGAGGCCTGATTGGCCTTGAAGACTGAGGCAAATAACTTGTAAAGTACCTCAGCCTTCTCCATGTCTGAGAAGGTCAACTCTCCCTTTTCATTTATCAGAGGGGATACACTCTCCTTCACCTGTCTCTTCTGCCCAGACTAAGTATCTAAAGAATCCCCTCTTGTTTTTCACATCCTTCACCAAATTCAGTTCCATCTGTGCCTTAGATTTCCTGGTACCATCCCTGCACATCCTGACAGCATCTCTATATTCTTCCAAGGCCACCCATACCAGCTTCCACTGCTTATACTTTTCCTTTTTTTCCCCTTAGCCTGACCATCAGCTCAGCCATGTTGGTTTCCTCCCTCATCTGCTTGATATCTTATTCTGGGTGATGGAGAGCTCTTGTTCTCTCAGAAAGGCATCCTTAAAGTGCTGCCAGCTCTGTTTTGCTCCTGTGCCCCTAAGGACAGTTCCACAGAGAACACCATCTAACAATTTCCTTAACAGCCTGAAGTTCTTTCTCCTGAATGTCAGGATCTTGAATCTAATATTTCCCAAGCCAACATTCCTCAAGGTCATGAACTTGACCAGGGCATGGTTGCTGCAGTCCTCTTTTGTGATCTCTTCCACATTGGTGATCAAGATGCCGAGCAACACTTCACCTTGGATGAGTCTGTCCAATACCTGAACCAGAGAAAGTTGTTCCCAACTGACTCCAGGAGTTTCCTAGATTGTTTGCAACTCAACATGTTGGATGAGTCTTTCCAATACCTGAACCAGAAAGTTGTTCCCAATTGACTCCAAGAGTCTCCTAGACTGTCTGCAGCTCACCATGTTGTTTTCTCAGCAGATATCTGGGTAGTTGAAATCCTCTCCAGGATGAGTCTTCCAATATGTGATACCTCTTGCAGCTGAAGAAAGATCTTGTCAACAGACACTCCTTGATCAGACAGCCTGAAGTAAACCCTGACAACCAGATGTCCTTTATTGTTTAAAATAGAAGATCACTTGTCACACACACAAACTATACACCAAATTTCAGTTTTTTCCCTCTCTCTTTATGGATTCACAAAACACATATAACATCACCTGAAATACTGAACAAATTGCTGTTTAAAAGCATTCTAATGAAGGGAAATAAAAAAAAAAAGTCAACCTACAGAATATATCTTGTACTTTACTTGTTTGATGTTTTGCTTCACATTCTATACAATTTCTGAATAAGCTATCAAAAGACAAGGCTTATTTTCTTTAATCAGTTCTCTCCTGTTGGCAGTAGTTTCAGTCTACACCATTTCAGAGTGTATCTCCTAGGCAGACATGGATTTACTGAGAAAGACAACAGATCTGCCCATTCCTCATTTCTACTTGTTAGTCCTGTGGAAAGCCATGCATGGATTCACCAGTGCCACAGCAGGCAATCCCACTGACATCAGTGCTGTTCTTGGTCGCCTCATTCTGTTTGAAGTCAAATACAACTATGAAGTTTTCACAATACATTTTGACTAATAACTAAAATATTTTCACCTCAGTTTTCAGTGGCAATCACTTTCCTCATACCACTCAAGGCCCTAAACATCAAGGAAAGGGCTGAGGGAGCAAAGCCTCTTTTTCTGTCAATGAAGACTGGGATCAAGACCACTTAAGTAACCTGAATGCACATAAGTCTGGGAAATCATGAGATTCACCCTGTGGTGCTGAGGTAACTGGCTGTGGTAGTTACCAAACCATTCTCCATCATAATTAAAACTCACAGGAGTCCAGTAAAGTCCCTAGTGACTGGAAACATTGAAATATCATACTCATTTTTTTTTAATTAAATACTTAATACTCTGTTGCAGGGAAGAATTTTTATGCTACCACTAATTGGCTTCTATGAAAGTTCCTCATTCAGACTTGCCTTGGGTCTTTTTATGACAAACGTAAAAGTAAAATGTCATTTTATTACAACACTTGAGAAAGAGATAAATTTGCCTGTAATTCAGGTTTTTGTTGTTTATTTCTTTTTTTTTTAAAAAAAAAAGTAATATGGATTCATTTTCTAGGAAGCTGAGTGTTATCATAGCTCTGTCATCTGCTACATAGTTCCTGCCAATTGTCTCTCCTGCTTTGCTTTGCAGAACAGCTGCTCACAAGTAGCAACTCCCATTTGATCCGTTGGTTATGACTGTCACTCACCACATACTGTCACTTGTCGTTTTGTCATAGCAGTTACTGGCACTATTGTCTGGCATCAATATATGCCATCTTCTCTTTTACTGTCAGCATAGGTCAGAAAGGGTGAGGGAGGAAGAGACAGTGACCAGTGCCACAGCTGCCCTTGCAGATGATGTTCACAGTAGCATTATAGGTGACAGAACCAGCAAACAAAGCATAGTCT
The DNA here is from genome assembly GCA_037305975.1 of Chrysolophus pictus. Classification (NCBI taxonomy): domain Eukaryota; kingdom Metazoa; phylum Chordata; class Aves; order Galliformes; family Phasianidae; genus Chrysolophus; species Chrysolophus pictus. The sequence continues at coordinate 35,386,805 of JAYKPI010000006.1, forward strand.
TCCCTGTGGCAGTGAGAGGTCTCAAGAACTTGGCAGTTAGAGGGTATACCTGCCAAGGCTTCCCTACAAGTAGCAGAGCCAATCCCAGTTTATGGTGTCTGGAACAGTTCCTTATATTGTGAGCTCTTCAAACACTAACCGGTGACCCAACCACTGAGCAGCTATTCACTTACCACACCAGTCCAGTGTAAGGACAAGGTGGGCATAACCCTCCAGAGCACTGTATTTTATACAGTCAGATGTACTTTGTTTATTTTGATTTTCTTTCTCAGTTACGTACTCCACAAAAGTATAGATTTTGCCTCAGCATTCCTCTGACCTCTGCTGGAAGCTCTCCAAATACATTTGTACTAGTTAAGTAGAGAGCTGGGTCAAGCCAAGCTCAGCGGCTACAAGCAGGAACAAAGACATTCTGCTTCCAGGAACAGCCAAATCTAGATCAGACATTGAATCCTTTTCAGGTATTCAGGTGGTTTCTTGTCATTCTGATCACTAGCATCAGCTATTTATTTCTGTGTAAAATGGTTTGTAACAGTGCTTTGGGAGACTCTATTCACGTCAGTAACCAGAAATAGCTAAGCAAAGATCACTGTGACTGAATTAATTACAAGCATTGCCAGCATTTTCCACATCAGGTACAACAGAGAGATTACGGAAGAATCACACATTTGTTTCCCATAAAACCGCCTTTTCAATTTTTTCAGTTGGCCACCTGCTCTTTACTTTATAAGAGTGCAAGTGCTTTCAAGGTTATAACATGCCTTGCGATGTTCACATTTTTGCAAGCTGTCTGTATTTTAAGTTGATTTTTGCAACCCAATTGCATCACCTGGCTCCATATCTCAGATAAACTTCACTGATCTGTGAAGCTTGGAATATCAATGCTCAGTTACTGACATTTATCAATATTATACACTGAACAAATCTGGATATGTAGTGCATTTAACAGTAACTCTTGCTTTGTGAAGTAAAATGTAAAATCCTTATGTTCACTATTTTTCCTGCAGTGTTTAGAAGATCTGAGCCATATTGGTCTATTTCAGAGCTGCAGAAGGTACTTTTTGGGTTGTTTTCAGAAAATAATTCCTACCTCCCTCATGCCTCTTTCTAGAAGAAGATGTTTATGTACTGCCATTTCTTTGATGCAATTCATTCACAGAAATACTTAGCAAAAAAAATTCCTCCATATTCAGGGAAAAAGTAACAATTTACAATTTTTCTTACTTTTAAGGCCCCTTTCAGTGCTTTATGCAACAGGCATTCCCAAATATATTTCTAGGATCTTTTTTACTGCTCTTATTTGCTGTATTCTCTTTGTCATGCGTAACCAAAACAAAACCCACATGGGTATGTTTCTGGCCGAGATTTCAGTTCTATATGTTTGACAATATATTTAGAACAAATTAACAACAAACACTAAAGAGTTTAACAGCTTCTGAAAAAACATAACAGCACCTTCAGTGAGGCTTTTCCCTTTCCACGTGGAATCCAAATATCTTTGGATCTTACAAAACAGATCCAAAGGTATCATTTAAACGTTGGTGGCCCTGCATGTGGCAGGGGAGTTGGAGATTCATGATCCTTGAGGTCCCTTCCAACCCTGGCCATTCTGTGATTCTGTCATTCTGTGATTCTGTGAAGTTTCTTACAGGTACTGCACTAACATTTTCCAAAAAGCTTTTAATAAATTATTCTTATTTATCAGTCTATCAGTAATAACCACTCAAAAACTAATTTTAAGATGACTATAAAAATCTGGAACAAAACTTAAAAACAAAAAACCCGCCAACAACAAAAAACAGTGAATGACATAGGCAATTTAATCAAGAAATTTTCCCTCAAACAAGCCAAGAGTTTCAGTAAGAATGCAACTCTGCAAAACTGAATTTTTTTCTCCACAAAGTTAATCTTTGCCCATTATCTGAAGTGGAAAAAAATGCTATCTATGTTCAAAGTTTCTGAAAGCTTTTACACCTCTAAGTATAAACCAGTCTACACATACTAGGTCTCCAATTTGCTGTCAGTATATATTAATTTCTGTTGTTGTTTGACAGAAGTCACAGGAAATCAGTCTTTTTGTTGAAAAATATCAGTTAAGGACTCTGAAGCTTGGGGTGGGGTTGCTTGTTTTCTGGTCTGTCTAAACACAATAGAACTTGTTTAGAAAGATCACTGTCAGAGGAAGACAAAATATGGTGTAGCTGAAAGTTTTGGACAGTAAAATTACCCACTAGAACAGGACTTCAAGAAACTATGGAGAAGCCTAGAATGCACAAACACCCCTCAGCTCTGGTTCTGGTCCACTGGGGATGGTCAGTCTGCTGGGGCTCCACCAAGCTATGAACAACTGAACGACATGAGCCTGAGTTGTTTCAGCAGTTAAGCTAGTAATTACAGTCTAATGAATAAAGACGTTCTACATAATGCTGGTAATCTGCATCTTCCCCTCATGCACAAGGCAAATTACAGTGCATAAAGTAATAGAATATTGAGGTCATTCACTTTATATGAAGAAAATTTGGTCAGATATTTGCCAGTGATGGCTTTTATGAACATGTTTTTGGATATATTTACCTAAATGCTTCTATGTAAATATAGAACAGATATTTAATCTCCACAAAAATAGTTTTAAGCAATGATTATTGATAGTACACTGCATTCTTCAGCCTTATAACTTTCAAGTACTCTGCATTCTCCATTTCTCAAGCACATGGTACCAGTTTCAGTCATTCCCATTCTTCCCATTAAGTCAGCAATGATTATGTGCTTTCACCCAAAATGCCCATTTAAAAAAAAAAAAAAAAAAAGTTAATAGTCAGGGAACCCCTTTAGAAAATATCCACATAATGGAGCACATCTACATTTAAAATTATCATGAGTTGACCTCATTGAAATTTGTTTCTTATACATCACCAACCTACATGCAGTTCATCCCAAGGAAATTCACACTGCATATAAACACTGTCATAAGTAAATGTAAGTGAAGATTGTCTCATTTAGCACTTCCAATCAAAAGAAAATAAGAGGCAACCTGTTTTCCATAGCACCATGCTGACTGGCATTAGCTTTGCTAATATTAATGACTGCCTCCAATACCAGTCTCAATCATTTTGCCTGATTGGTGTCAGTGTCAAGGCAACCAGCCATTACCTGGGTTATTTTGTCTATTTTGTCTAACTGCTGAAGAGACCTTAGCTTTTCTTCTCATTTCCTAGTTCTCCAGACTTACAAGATTGTTATTTAAAAGAAAATCACAAGTAATATTAAAAGATCGAGTGCAAAATGACACCTGGTAGAAACACAAATAGGTCAATATTCAACTTTTCCCTGTGCAGGTAATCTCTGTAAACTAAACACTGTTCTTCTGACTCAAACAAGAGCATTACTAGGCAAATACAACAGTTTGCACACACTTTGGTTTAACTGCTTTTTGGTACAAAACTTGTTACAAGATGCTGAAAGCCTCAGCAAAAGATCATATTTTCTTCTTGTAGAAATCATCTTTACAATGATAGATAAGACTATGTGAAAGACAACCGGGGAAATGTACATAAACTAGAGACAGACCATCACAATCTGACTCCAGTATTTTGTATTTTCTAGCACTTAGAAGTCACTTGGATGAGCAGTAGTACACAGAAACCTAAGAAACCAGCTTTTTATCCCCCTTGAGGTCCACTAAGCAAAACAATAACCAAAAAATCTTCTGCATGACAAAGCTACTGCCCCTGCCTCCACTGTGATTCTTAAAACCCACTCATAATCCACAAATAAGGTGGGTCTAAATCACTAACCTTGAGAAAATACTGCAACTGTCCAAGGCAAGATAGAGATTAGAGAAAATTCAAAATACTCAGAATATTATTCAATCTCGTTCATACTGCAGCAAATTATTTCTTTTCTCTTCTCTTATTTCTCCAGGAACAAGGATCCAAAGAGTTTTCAGCTAAAATATTCTGGACTTCAAATCATATTCCATGGTGAATGAATCATAATGGTAATTTAGTAGCTTAAGTGTTCATCTAAGTAATATTATACTGATTTCTGAACTCATCAGGAGAGCCAAGATTATTCATTTTTTCTTCATTTTCTCAATGTCAGTAGGCTATAAAGTTGTAGATGCTCTTTTCATTGTTAAAAGCTTCAAAACACAAAAGTGATTTGTCATTTGCACCAAATTAGTTCATTATTTTACTGTACCAATCTTTAGATGAAAGAAATAAAATTGAGAAGAGAGATGATTTTAGTGCTTTGAAGTATATAGTTGATCAATCAACTGATTATTCTGAAAACCCCACATGGAGTTAATAATTTTATTCTAGCCACACAGTGTTCTAATGAGAAGCATGATGCAATATAGAACATGACATTTCTCAATATTTTTTTTAAGCAGAATTTTAATTACTGCTGCAATAGCACTGTTAAAATTCCCGGGACTATTTCCACCTTTGAAATGTTAGGCAAATTTTCGTTCCTGAAGATGAATGTAAAAACACTGACATTTACTTTTAGGACTGTTTCAATACTTAACTTGTCAGTACTTCTCGTTTCTGCAATAAAAGAGGATGGCTCAGCATCTTGGACTCTGAGCTGTAATTGAAAAGATTCCAGAATGAACACTCTGGGTTATCACCCTCTGCTTCATGTGACTTTACACAAGTCACTGGGGGAGAATGAAGTCTAGGAAGATTTCAAAGACAGATATCAGCACCTTTGGCTCCAGGCTATAAGGATAGGATAAATATCTCAAGGAATGTCAGAAGTTCAGTTACTCTATGAATAGTGACCACTGAAATACTCAAAACATATCTAATAAATAGCACACTTGACAACCCTGCTTAAATAGTGCATCAGTGAATAATACTTTGCTACCAGTACAACCTTGCCCATTTTAAAGGAGAAATGACTTGCTATGTTCTTTATTAAGCTGCAGGTAGTTTTTAAGAGGATACTAAAGTGCTGGGGGTAAAAAAAAAAAAAAAGAAAGCCACAGTGTTTTTCAATTTCATTCAAGCAAGAAATCCTTCTAAAACATAGGAGTTAGCCACTAGGTATCAAATATGGTTCAAAAGACACAGTCCCTAGATATAAGAGTCATTGCACATGACTATCAGATGTAGAATCTCTAGAGAGGAGAGAGGAACTATTCCCTGATGGACAAAGAGCAGCAGCCCTGCCTTTAAAGCAGGTAAGCAGACAGAGCTTCACGCAAACTTGTCCTACATGCAAAGAAAGAGGAAAAAGCCATCTCATCCTCTTCTCTTTTGTCTCATAGAACTCAAATTAGGAACTGTCAAATCACACGATTTATTGCAGCATTATGACATTATTTTCTTCTGAATCAACAAATAAAAATCTAACAGTAGCCAAAAATCAAGAACAGAATTCGTGAAAACAAAATGACAAGATATGATCTCTGTTCTCTTTTTGCTGAGAAGAATGCAACAATCAGAAGGCAAAGCAGACAGTTTCATTTTTGAAAGCTTGTTATGAGAAATGGCACAATACTTAATACCAAGTGTCTGGGAACTAATTTTGCCCACCCAATCACTGCCCTCCCCCTTTTTCTTTAATTAAAAAAGATTTTTTTTATAAGTGGTGTAGGGAAAGGGAAGGGAGGCATAAAACAACAAGGGAAAAACAAAAGACCGAAACCAACTTCTATATTTTTTCATCTAGAGAGGTCAATAGTAATTCTATTACTTCCTTTAGACCAGAAGAGGGGAAAATGAAATGTTTATTACACATGAAGACCATTATTGACATCAGCCAAAACTCTTATTCTCTGTAAATAACGTCTGCTGTTATAAGAATTAATTTTTTGAAAATGGAGAACATTCCAGCTGAAATTCTCCTTCATCACAGAATGATCTGCAATCACTTTTATTAATGTTTACTGTTTCCTCATCATTACTACTAAAAAACAAAAAATTTAATCTGAACACCTTTTGTCCTACATACATTTTATTCATAACTGACTCAATGTTATGTTTAAAGTTCTCAACAGTTCATAAAAATCCAATGTGGCCATTCGGTTTAAGAATCATAGTTTTTGTGCTTTTTTTCCTTAAGCTGAATAACCTCAAAACTCCTAAACAGATTGGGCCCAGACACTCATCTCAGAAGCACAAATAATGAGTTGTCTTGGAGTCTCCATGTCTGAGGATAGCACTGAAAACCACAAACAACCACTGTCTTGAACAGCTGAATTCTGCATTCAGGCTACCAGCAAGAATGGTAATATTGCCTGATTTTACAACAAGATACAACCAGTATTTGCACCATGATTTTCATGTTTTTGGTTTTTGGCTAGATTTAAATATTGTCCCAACTCTCATCTGTTTGAGAATTTTATTGTCATTTACTTCAAGATCATTTATTATTGTTCATTTCTGGCATCACTGCAAACCCAAACAAATTATGAAGCTGGACAGCACTGAAGTGCAGAGGTAACTGGTAACTCAGCAGTTATCACCCAACTGTGACATATTTCTAGTAGATTGTTACCAACATTTATTTCTCATGTTAGAAGGGACAGTGCTACAAACTTCACAGCTTTTATTTGTCTCTATTTTTTCTAAACTAGAGAGGATATCTAGTTCGGGGGAACTTTGAAGTTATACCACACTCCATGTACTGAACATCACTGTCAATTTACAAGTTACTCCTACAGCCTAAAACCACTTTCATTTCACACAGAATATTACCTTATAAATACACATACTAGGAATATAGATAGGATGAGAGGAAATGGTCTCAAGGTGTGCCAGGGAGGATTCAGGTTGAATATTAGGAAAAATGTCTTTGAAAGAGTGGTGAGAAACTGGAATAGGCTATCCAGAGAGGCGATGGAATCACCGTTGCTGGAGGTGTTCAAGAAACATGTATGTGTTGTACTTAGGGACAAGGTTTAGTGGACAATAGTGCTAGGTGGACCGTTAGACTAGATGATCTTAGAGGACTTCTCCAACCTTAACGATTCTATGATTTACTTAGGTAACATAGGTAATCAAAAGCAAAAAGTTCACATATTGAAAATTCACTTACCCTACTGTCATCTACATAGTAATGGTTTCAGATACAGAAGGTCCTTCTCTGCATGGTTCTGAAATGATATTATCACAGATGTGAATTATTATACAAGGAAGATAAAAAATGTTATGAAAGCCAGATGGTAGCATTTCATGCAGCCACTGGGGGTGTAAGGTTCCATAGTCACTTACATCGAGACAAGAGTTTAAGAAATATTAATAAAATAAAAAAAACTTCTGAAGAGAACAAACAGAAATATGGTTTGATAAAAACTGCTTTGATCTTTACTATGGCAGCTTATTAGGATCCAATGAAAAAGGAAAAAACAAAGAAATATGCATTCTGTAAACCCACGTTTCAGGCTGTTAATGCATATACATATCCCAGTTTCAAGGATTATTTACCAATTTGAATGAAACTTCATAGTGCATTTTATCAAGATCTCAATAATTACTTCTAAGAATTGGGAAAAAAAGTTCCATCCTTTATAATAGATGCTAGGCAGAATTCCAGATATTTATTTTAAATCATGGGCATTAGAAAAGCTTTTGTTGAAAGGAAAAAAAAGTCAAAAGTAATTCTTTCACTTTACCCCAGGACTGGAGCTTGAGTTGAAAGCAAACAAACTACATAGATACCACAGGAATTAACAACACTGAGAAGACTGCTAAGAATGCTACATACCTTACATACCTCCTCTTATTCCTTATGAACTCCTTCACTGCAGTATTATTCCACCACAGAATAGAAAAAGCAACAGATTAAGGAAAAGCAGAGACTTAATTTACCATAGCTAGACAGTACTTCACTCTCCACCCCTTTCTACATCAAAACAGAATAGGAGATATTAACAAGAACACATGAATAAATTTTCAGTCTAATTTTAAAGAAAAAAAATAGAAGAGGTGAGGGGAGAGGGAACAAAAAGCCTCTTTTTTTTTTTTTTCTTCTTTTCTGACTGTTGTTTTCAGTTAATGCAAACAGCTGTACCTCTTTCTAGGTGCATTCCCTTTTAGGCTGAGGGTAGATTATTCAAACTTTGGCAGTGCATACTAGAGCAGTTAAAATACATATACATGGTAGAAACAGAAAAGAAGACAAGAGGTGAATATGGGATTTTAGAGGAAAAGATGGTCAGGGTGGCCAAAAACAGCAGAAATAAGCGACAATTTCTATTATTGCTTCTTTTACAAAAAAAAAAAAAAAAAAAAAAAAAAGAATGTGTTTCAAAAGTGAACAATAACTGTAAAAACACTCTAACTAATTTCACTTTTCTTTTAGAATTCTTATCCACCGAAGTTTGTCCAACCCATTCCCTAAATAGTTATGAGAAAGGTAGCTATAGCTAAAATGTCGTGTTTTTGTAACTGTCATGTAATGTAAGATATAATTTCTGTGAAAGAGCAGATTTAATCAGTTTCTTCGCTCCTGTATCAGCGTATTTTCTATTTTCTGTCTAGATTTCACAAACAACATAATCTCATTATGTTCCATTATTTGGTCACAAGTAATATTCAAGCACAATTTTTTGCTATGGAAAACACTGTTCTATGCAAAAAAATACAACTTTCTATTGAATTATCCTTTCAATTTAGACAAATTTTACAAATTTTATGAGAAGGCTATATATTTATGAATATAAAGAAAAGCTAATCTTGATATAGTAAAAACCTAAAAGTGAAAAACAGGGCTTTATTACACAAAGTTATGTTAAAAATTCCTGATTTCTTTGTTAGTCTTTGTTCCATGTTATTTATATTTATGAAATTTGAGTAACCGTATTTTTTCTAGACAATACACCTAGCATACCATAATATATCTGAAGTATTTAAACTAATCCATTTATTTTAAAAAATCACCTCTTGGATATGCATCAACCCCTGATGTATGGGCCAATAGCAGTATTTTGAGTAAAGCTTTAAGACAATGGGTTTAAAATAGTAAATATATTTTTGTTTATCATTTGAAATGACAAAGATTTAGCAATAACATCTGTTTTTCATTTAAAAATTCAAAGGAAGCATACTTACAGAGAAATTTCCTGTCCTTACCTGGCAATTTAGTGTCAGACTGAGAATTAAAGATAATTCAAGTATGAAAACTTGTTGGATTTGAATTAAAACATGCAGCTTTGAAGAACAGTGAAAGTAAATAAAAGACAATAAGAGAGGAGATGGCTAGACACAACATTAAGTAGTGCAGCTTGCTTCTACATTTGTAAAACTAGAGATTTCTAAAATAAAGCTAGAAAAAGTTGATTGGAAATCAACAAATATAGAAACATAATTGCTGTTATGTGTGAAACAAAATGGATTGTTAAAGAATCTGAATCAGAAACCATTTTCTGAGGCTGTGCCAGGATCAACACTTACATACGTGGAGTAATACTTAGTCCACTGCATCTGTTAGTGCTACTTTTCTGCATTTGGGTAGTCAAAACCTAAAGGAAATGCCATGCAGAGATCTCACTAGCAGATGTTGTTAAAAGCTATTTTAATGGAGATGAAAACAACAACAGAAATGGCAGCTTTCATTGGGTTTCTTGAATTTATGTTTCTTTTGGGAAATTAGGCTCTAATCATTTTGAAAAATAAATATTTCTCTCTTTCCTTTGCGGAGTACAAATGTCTGCCCTATCCTATTTTTTACTGTCTGTCAAATTACATTTGAAATATGTTTGAGAGTATGAGACAAAAGAGATACATTCTTCACAAAACAGGACCAACAAGGCTCTCATGCTTTGCAGGGTTTAAATGGTTTTCAAGATAGAGAAGCATTGATCACTCCAGCGAAGACTACAAAAGCATGAGCTCAATTACTTCATTGTTCTGGTGTCTAGTTCCACCACCCAAATCCAACAGATTTCATTCAACTTCATCAGTCTATTGTATTCAGTCCAAAGACCACAGTAAGAAAGAAGAAATATCTTCCCAGCACCATCTGTGTTTGGGTTCCACTTGACTCATACATAATTACATCTCTAAAACAGTATTTTCTCAGGTTTCAGCTCAAAACCATTGGTGCTAGTTATATAAATATCCATTTCATACATGAGGTCTGTCTCTACATTAGTTATCCATATTTGCATCTATGTGGAGTACTTTTCTGCATTATGCTTATATGAGTAATATTGAGTTCATGCAATCATGGAATCACAGAATGCCTTAGATTAGAAGAGACCTCAAAGATCTTCTAGATCCAGTCTCCCTGCCATAGGCAGGATTGCCAGCCAAGGCTCCATCCACCCTGGCCTTAAACACCTCCAGGGATGGAGCATTCACAGATTCTTGGGGCAACCTGTTCCCAGAGCCTCACCACCCTCTGAGTAAAATGTTTTCCCTTGACATCTAATCTAAGTCTCCCCTCTTTTAGCTTAAAATCATGCCCCTTTGTCATATCACTATCAGACTATGTAAAAAGTTGATTACCCTCCTGCTTATAAGCTCCCTTTAAGTACTGGAAGACCACAATGAGGTGTCCCTTCTCTTCTCTAGGCTGACCAAGCCCAGCTCCCTCAAATCTTTCTTCATAGAAGAGATACTCCAGTAGTTTGATAGTCTTTGGCTCTCATCTGGACCTGCTCCAAAAGATCTACGTATTTCTTGAGCTGGGGGCCCTAGACTTGTACACAATACTCCAGATGGAGCTTCACAACGGCAGAGTAGATTGGGGCAATCATCTCCCTCCCCCTACTGGGCACCCCACTTTTGATGGAGCCCAGGATACAGTTGGCCTACAGAAAGCACAGACTTCTAGCTCGTATCTTCATGTACCAGGATCACCAAGTCATTCTCTGTAGGATTTCTCTCAATGAGTTCTTCTCCCACTCTGTACATATGTCTGGGATTGCCCTGGCCTTGCACTTGGCCTTGTTGAACATCACTGTGTTCACACGGGCCCACCTATCAAGCTTGCTCTGGTCCTTTTGGATGGCATCCTTCCCTTAAATTATAGGTCAACATCCAATGGCAGAACTGTCAGATATATTATAGATTCAATTACTATGCATTATTCTTGAACTGAAGAGCCTGACTCATCTTTATCAGAATCTGGAAGCCTACGCAAGGAAAGAAACATTTCTGCACTATTCTACTTCAGTTTCAAAGGCTGAAGTTACTGGAAGCAGCAGGTAACAGAAGTAATGATATGATGTACCAAAGAGTTTCAGTTTTCTATGCCAACATGCATGCACATAGAAACCTACTGTCCCAAGTAGTGAGGAAATAATGATCTGTAAAAGGAAATTTCAAGATCTGTGCCCTACCATTATTCAAACTTAAGAGTGGTATTTGTCTTTACATAATCATGTAAAATATCGTCTTATTTTGTTCTGTTGTCCTGAAAGTATATACGGACAGTACTGCACTGGCAATGAGATAATTATTTCTAAATTTTATTCTTTACATAAGGTTATATGCATATTTGCATATTTTCAAAGAAATGCTTTGCTTCCATGAATGTCCTGCATTTTCAATGTTGTCTAAGGCGAACAGTGACAGAATTTTGCAATTTTTTCAAGCTGGCAAATCTAATTTAACTTTACTTTTCCACATTAATCAGACAGGTAGATAGAGCTTGAAAATATTGTTTCTTCCAGTAGTTCACAGCATCTCTGAATCCTATTTTCCCTCACATTGTGAGATTTTTTGTTACTGAGAGCTAGGACGTGCTATCTCATGTAGCACAAGATTTTTATTTTAAGGAAGGAAGAATCCAAATATAGAGAAGGAAACCATTTGGTACATAGTGAAATAGTGTTTGTGTCAAGAATTTGATAAGGAAAGACAAAAATAGCAAGAGGAGTAGTCACAGTATTAAGGAGGGTAACACAAGTAAAGGCAAAGGTAAAGGGAAGTATGGTTCAGAAGGATGCAAAACAAGCAAAATACAAGAGTAGGCACTTAAACTTCACAAAAAAGATTAAAGGATTTGGAGACAGACATGAAAAATAACAATGAGATATTATTCATTGTACAATCATTTTACAATGATTTTACTTCCATCATTTTAAATGAAACAGGGTGAGGAGGTGATATGGCGTAAGATAAAGAAGATTATTCTAAAGCAGCTGAGAAAGGGGAAAAGAGGCTTTAGAATAATTTCGGAGGATAATATAAAGGAATATGATGCAAGGCAGACTCAGGGAAAGAAGGAGAAAAGCCTTTAGTAAGATTGTGGTTCCAGGAAAGAAAGCAAACTGAAGACAGAAATGTAGTTAGTTAGAGAAGATGTAAAGAAAAGCCTTCATCACAAGATAGATAAGACAGCAGTAGGAACTGTGGGATAGATGTCAGAAATGAGCTTGTAGAAAGAAACATGGGAATTAAGAAATACAGTCTAAATTTGGAATTAGAGTCAGAGATGAAATCCTTGGCACTGAACAAATTCAACAGCATAAATCAGCAAAAGAAATAATTTAGCAACTTTCAAAAAAATAATTTCTATTTACCCTAATTAATTATGCTTGGGAAAGCATCTGAAATAATAATAAACTACTGTACAAAAACTGTTGGTAGGTAAATAACATTTAATGAAATAATCTTTTCCACATATAAGGTTACACAGTGAGCAAAAGAATAGGACACAGCTCAAATGACGTACACAACGGTCTGACCATGAACCGTGTGTCCACAGATTAATACTCATTGTCAGCCTGTCAGCCACTTCTGTGTCAGTACCATCATTTTCTGCAACAGTGCCGGAGGCAGGAGCTCTTGCTAATATGGAGACTTCTGTGCAAGGACTGCAGGATTTTGCTGTTGGATGGCACTGGAGAAGATATGCTTTTGCAAGAAAAGCATGATTGCTGTTCACCCCCAAGGGTAGACTCAAACGAAGACAAAATACTCATTCAATTGTAGTGCTCTTTCAGCTGAAATTTAAAAAATATTTCATTGACCTTCAAGAAAAAGTTAAGAAAAGAGCAAAACATGTGGCAACATGGCAACTTCAGAACAAGGACGTTATTCTCTCCACTATTAATCAAGAAAAATAACACTCATATGGAGAATTGAGCTCAATTTCATACCCAGCTTTGGACTTGCTTCCTATTCACTACTTTTAAAGCAGAAATCAAATTTAGGAGCCCTACCCCAAAGTTAGAGTATGAATCACTAAAAGAATATGAGTAAGGTAATATGAAGACCTATATTGCTTGAAATATCTCTTGCCTTTGAGTGCCTACCTTTCCAGTTACTCTGTGAGGAACTTTAATGGCCTTTACTTTTCGAAAGTGCCGATAGCCTTTCCTTTGAAATACCACACCTCTTAAAAGTAATTCAAGTGGGCCTTTTAAAAAATCTCCTGCTCTTTACTTAAAAGTTCTTTTGAACACAAGACAGTTTTTATATTTCATTCTCCCATCTCTATGATTGTAGGGGAAGATTTCTTTTGACTTCAAGTTTAGGTTTTTATTTGCAAAAGTTTGTCAGATGAAGATTTAACAAATATATATATATACTCTCAGGTTTTGGTTAATAAAGGAACAATTTAATTGATTTTCAGCACAATTTGTTTTGGTTTAGTTTTGTTTTCTCTGGGAAAAGACTGACAGGTACTAATAAAGCTGAAACTTGAGAGATAGAAACATTCCCCAGCTCTGCTTACCTGCTCATCAACTGTTCCTGAGGGCAGATATTTAACATGAGTCTACTATTGGGTGAAATGGCATATACTTTACTGGGAAGAAAACTTGTCATTGAGAAGATACAAGAATCAAAACAGAAATGATATTATCAGAATATGCTAAATCAATAATCACTAACTCAGTACTGAAAATCAAATGAATGAAAAGCCTGTAATTAAGTATTATAGAGCCAAATGATTAAAAACAGATTGGTTAGTATGGCAATAAAAACCAAAAACAGAAATCACAAACTTACCATTAAAAAGATGTGATTTTTTTTAATACAAATTTCTCATTTTTTTCTAGCAATGATAAAATATTACGTTCCCAGAAGATCTGAGCTGTAAAACGAGGTTATTATGGACAGGGAGATGCTAACCCTCACAGACAAAAATATTCCCAGTTCAATCTGAATTAGCAGTTTCAGATTGGTTTAACACTTATTGAACTTTACTGAAAGTCTGCAACCTGCTTAAATTTGCACATTGAAATCTCAGGACAACTCAAGTCATACAAATGCTACAGAGAAAATACTATCAATTATATGACTGTATGGTGACTGAGAAAATATGGTAAGGTTTTTTTTTTAGACAATAGTCAGAAATCACAGAACAAAGTTATGGACCAGAATGAACTCACAATACTAAACATCCCCAAATTAATGTTTCCCTTTAAAATTCAGTACAGAGAAAGGGATATAATTACCTCTATTATTTTTCAATTTACTTCTATAATTCCATAGAAGTGGAATATGAATATCTCACCTGACTTTCAGAAAATACAGAGTTAAGCAATTCTATCCTTCAGTTAACAGTTGCTATTTCTATTCTCAAGTCTTTCTGTGCAGTTGCTGTGTGCACATTATTCAACATAGCTGAATAACGCAGATGTATTTCTTTCCTGTTGTGGAAATACAAGAATGCCCCCTACTGATGAAATAATCATTGTCTTTAGCCAAAGTTTCTGTTATTGCTAAATACAGAAGGGAAATCAAAAGGAGACCCCACAGAAGAAAAAAAAAGAATATTATATTTTTTCAGCTAAATCACTATTCAATCAAAAATCAGAGGTGGAACTTTAACTGTTAAATTTTATTTTGGGAACAAGAGACTTCTCACTCTGGCTTCTCAGTCTTTCTATTGCCATCCAGTAAGAATAGCATTTAATCAAATAGCTGTAAGTTACGGCTCATTAAAAGCAAATTTTGAGCCAACACTTTGCAACAAAGTAAGCCATTTGGTGAAAAAAAATGCAGTCTGTCAAACTTACAAGTAAAGTAATCTCAAGAAAAACTATTCTTTTTTCACACAGTAATCCAATGTATACATATAAGGATGATAGAAGAAGGACTGGGGACAGAAAAAAATAATTAAAAAAAAAAAAAGACAGAGAGAAAGGAAAAAGGGAAAAGGAAAAGGGAAAAGGAAAAGGAAAAGGAAAAGGAAAAGGAAAAGGAAAAGGAAAAGGAAAAGGAAAAGGAAAAGGAAAAGGAAAAGGAAAAGGAAAAGGAAAAGGAAAAGGAAAAGGAAAAGAAAAATGGTAGGTACTTTTGGTCAGAAATTCAAGGAGCTGTTGCAGTTCTCATGTCAGGAAAATGGATTGAAGCTATGCAACATATCATCCTCATTATACAAAACACTACAAAATATTCAAGGCCATTCATATTTTCTTTAGTCATACAATCCAATACACAACTTCTCATCTATTTAAATAATCTTTTAATAATGAATAATATCTACTTCCCTACAGACATACAAAATGCTTCTCTCCTAAACCTTAAACTGTATGCTGGAAAAGGACAACGGACTTTGAGATATAAAATCAGCTTTCTTCCTTGTATACTCTTAGGCAGAAACTGACGGAGCTGACTGAAGAGTTCCTTCAAACTTTATTCTTACAATCAAAGAAAAACAAAAGCTTCTTTCACACAAGTGTTTCTTCTATTGGAAAATAAATATTTCATTTATTACTACATTTAAATTTCCCTACTTTTTCCTGTTTTCTTATGATTGTTTTTGTTCTACTTTCTTCAGTGGAGAAAAGAAAAAGAGCAGAGAGCCTATTTTCTTTCCTCCCCCCCCCCACTGAAAGAAGGAATAACCCATAGAAAACATGCTACAGCATAGAAAACGTTACAGTATTTTCATTCCAAGTAGATTTTTTCCCCCACCCATTCTGGTAACTGGTTAACCAGAGGGAGAACTGGAAATTAGTTTTGTTGTGTTTCAAGCCCTGGGCTCAGACTTTTTCAGTTCATACAAAGCTCCACTCAGGAGAAAAGCCCTCTGCTTTTCTCTCTCTGGAGAAGCAGTAAAAATGGAAGTAATCATGACTCATCTGATCCAGGCCTTGTTTTATGAACAAATATTTGCTGTGTTGCATTTTATTCAATCATATCCCAGTTCTTTTTCATACTCAAATAATAAGACCAATAACCATAACACAGGAACATTGTTAGCATACCTCCAACTACCTGCAAATATTATTAGGCTGTGTTCCTACTCTACGGCCCTCAATACTACCCGTAAGAAAATTCTCTGAACTGCAACAAATGGTTGAAAATAGCTTAAAGAAACGAGTCAGTAATGAAGTACAAGTACTTACTGTGACAGTATGATCAGGCTACTGCTATTGTTTCCAGACATTAAAAAATAAAAATAAAAAAAGTTTAAAGAAATTGTTATTCAAGTTGGAAATACTTATTGTGATATCTGAGATTTGGTTACAATTTTCTCCCTGTTAATGTTATTAAGCTTCATGTTCAAGCAGCTTTAGAGAGGAACTGCATATTATCTTAAGCGCCAGTGAATTGAGTACTGATAATGTTTTAACATGGGTTGACTGGTTTACTTAGCACCTGTGTGATTAACTTCAGAAAAGAAAATCAGACAGATCTGTGACAGATAATTATATACCTGCATGCATGCGAAGACATGCCTAATGTTTTGAGAGTTCAACAGCTACTTCTGTCCTAAAAAATTGTAAATATGAGTGCTTATTTCCCAGTCTATAGAATAAGGACAAAAGCAGACCTAAAAAATACTATATGTCATTATTATTATTTTTACTGTAATTTAAGTCTGGTTAAAATGAGGTGATTAATCATTACCTCACTTTTCCTCAGGACTTTTTATACTGCTTTCCATCCTAAAGATAGTGTAAATAAGAAATGCAAGAGATGCTTATTTCAGAACTCTGGCATCCATTCACATTTGTTGTTTATTGGTACTGCACTTTGACAAAGCAAGTAATCATACAAATGCCGTGTTTTGTTATCCATATAAATCCACTGGAATAAGAAGACCAAAAAATACAGAGATAGCATCATTCTACACTCCCACTGTGATTCAACAGCGAAAAAAATGCTGGCAGATAGCGTCAGCTTTAGCTCCAGATCAGGAGACCTGGCAACCAAAAAAAGCTAACAGACTAGATCTGATCTTCATTTTCACAATGTTAGCACAAGTTTGTGCACTAATGTAGGCCTATCATTGATGTAAGAGATAGCTTAATATCAATATAATAAATATCTCTCACTAGCAGCTTAAAAGTTTGCTCTGCTTTCTGTACCATAATATGAAATTTATGAAAGAAAACAGACTGTCCAGGAGAGTAAACTGAACCAAGTTCTGTTCTCACAGAAACATGAAAACATGAATCAAAACCACTTGACTGATTTTATTTCTAGTAGCAAAGCAGGTCACAGGGAACTACATCTGCATATAGCAGACAACTGTGTACCACAAGGGTGCTGCACTAAGCAGAACCTTAATCAGCCTTTGCAAGACACACTACAACTGTACAAAACATCCTTGTAACTAGCCTTTCCCACTGCAGATTAGTCCTGATCGAAGAAGTCAAAATCATTCATACACGTTTGCATAATTTCTGTTGGCACTTTCAAAATTAAGTTTTAAAGACAAACAAATTAAGATCCTACGCAATGACCCAACTATGTTGCACCTTGTCGATCTTTGGCATTCCCAAACTCCTACCCATCTGTTAGAGAATTATTCTGGACTTCAACAAGGCAAACTCAACAAGCAAATGGTGCCTGATGATACGTTGTCAAATGCAAATAACAAAGTTCCAAAAAAAAAAAATCTCCTAAAAGCAAGCATCAAAAAATTACTTGATATAAGCCACTCAGAAACAGACCACTTACTCATCCTTGTTGGCAAGAGAGAGACTCAAATTTCTGGGAACCCTATATAGTACCAAAATTACCGCACAGTATGGTGTAAGCAGACAAACACTAACAACAAAAAAAAAACCAATGTCCACTCACTCCTGAAAATAACATGCACACTGAGGAAACTTACCTAGCAAAACAATCAGAACCAGCAATTCCCAGCAATCTTAACTTATTGGGAAGAAAAGAATAATAAAGTCTTCAATCCTTTTAAGACATATATTGATGTTACTTACGCAGCACGTATCAAGGCAAAGTTACGTTTGCTTGTATTACATAGATTTCCACAGAACGTGGTCGACCAGATCTTTCAGGATCCCAAAAATGAGCCATTGCACAGAGGCACTGTTCCGTTTGACAACTGTAAAGGGAATAACTGAGTCCAGCAGCTGCTTTTCACAGCACAAGTCACTGCCAAATGTGGCACATGAAGGTAAACATATCTATGTTAATATTCACATGTAGAAATTACAAAACAGAAATATAAAATTAGTAACAAATAACGCTGCACATTCAAAGCTTCAGTCCTAACTTAAACAGGTGCTTTCCACTACAGAAATTCAGTATTCTTGGCACGGCTTTGGAGGAGAAGAAAAATTGTATAGGAAGGAAGGTCTTCCAACTCTGTCACTGGAAAAACAACATGATTACTCTAAAATAAAATTAAGAGGAGTCCAACTCATTTAACGGAACCAAGTAAAATTCATTACTTATTAAATATTCTGTTCCTTGGGCGAAACAGAGATGAAAGGTTCCTTGGGTGAAAAGGGATGGAGAAAGAGTGTGTGCATAAACGTCAGAATGTGCTGGGTCTTTTAGCCACAGCCTATAGAAAAAAAAAAAAATAAAAATCTAAGAAGAGTATTTGACCAAATAGGTTGAGAGCTCACTGATGTTTTATTTTTTTTTTTACCAAAACATTTATTTGCCTTAGCAAGATTTTCTGCTACTTGTTCTGTCTAAGATCTCTAAGACAAGCTCTTTGCAGTCTTGCTGATCTTATAATATAGCTGCTACAATAAATGCACAATTTCTAAGTCATAGTGAAGGTTGCTACACTCCTTTTCAAGAAAACTTGGCCTTGGACATAGCCCACAGGAACCAACAGAAATCATGAACACAGCTTGCAGCTCTGAAGCTTATGAACGTGAATTCATACACGTTAGGAAGTCAAAAATGAAACAAAAACATCTCCACTGTGTGCCCAAAGCACTGAACGAGGGGAAACAAGGATTGGGAAGCCGCACAGAGCCAACTGGCTGTGTCACAGCAATTAAGTCTTCCCAAGGTGTCATATGTGTTTTGCAATGAAAATCCAGCACCCAGCAAGAAGAATTTGCTGCTCTGTGCGGTGATAATCCTTTAAAGCATGCGAGTCCAGCCCTCTGGCTTGCCTGAGCCATGTTGAGTGAAGAAGTATGGTCTTCGATCGCATGTAAGATACACATTATAGTTCAGTTACAGAAGAAAAAGCTGTCATGACTTTTAAATCGTTTTTATTAAAACATTCCGCTTGTGTCAGGAGTGTGCGTGTGTCACGCAGTTCCGGAAGCAGCGTAAACACGCCTGTTTCCACCGGGTCAGTGATCAGGGAGAAGCCCAGCCCTCACCCTGTGGGCACAGCAGCGCTCAGGGGCGCCAGGCCCCCTTCCCCTAATTGTGCTTCTGCTGCAGGAACAGGTCCTGAGCACGGCCAGTCTCTGCTGCCAGTGCCACCGCAGAAACAAGATCCCCACATTGAGCGCCTTCAGACACACACAGCATGGGGTTGTCAATCCCACTCGGGCTGGTGTCCTGCTGCTCTGGCAGACCTGGCCCTTTGCTGTCCATGAGCGCTGTGCCAAGGTGGAAGAGCAAGGCTGCCCGAGGGACAGCTCCACTGGCACGGGGATCATTGGCAGCAGGTGGAGGGAAGCGATCCCTCCTGCTGCGGCATGGCCAACACCCGGCCCCTCAGTCTGCACAGAGCCGACGCCTTCCTGCTTGGGTGCCGAGGCCCCCACCTTCACCCCCCGGGTGCTGACTCTGTCACAGTGGGTGGCAGGGAGCGGCCACTGTGACCCATGGGGCTGCCAGCAGAACAAAGGTTGCCAAGCTCAGGCCCGGCGTCAGTGCGACCTGGTGAGGTGCGGAGAGGGCAGGGAGGAAGGGGCTGCCTGAGTCTGATAGCGGGAGGAAGGCTCCCACCCCTCCATACCCTGTGCTGTAAACTCACCCGTGTCCTGCTTCTCCCTCAGAGTTGGCAGAGGAGTGTGCAGAGGAGAAAGCCCAGCGCTGCCGGAGCAGGAACTCTGCAAGTGCTCGTTGTCAATGTGTGCCATGTGCTCAAGGAGGCAGGAGGCTCCCAACTTGAGGGAGCCAGGTGAGAGCCAAGCGTCCCTATTCACAGCTCCCCATCACCAGGGAGAGGGGTGCTGGGGCTCTGCTATGGCTGAGAGGGGAGGTAGGGGTGGGCAGGGACTCCCCAGCCACTGCAGGCAGGGCCTCTCTGCTCCTTGGGCAGGGGTGCCCCGCTCGGGCCATGGCTGCCTGCTGGGACTGATGGGCCTGCAATACCCCCTTCCCCTGCACAGCCTCCAGTCCTGCCCCTCATCCAGCGGGGCAGGCACAGAGCAGACCCCCGGGGACAGCCCTCAGGGACAGCTGGCCCTGCACCATACTCACTGCTTCTGCTCTCTCCTCTCCAGCGTGCATGCTGTGCGGCCAGACAGATGCTGACCCAGACATCTGTGGGCCCAAGCAGCTGGACTTTGGGATATGTGCCCATGCATTCTGTATGGTGAGTGCCCCTGATGCTCCTTCCTTTCACCTTCCTCCAAGCAATGGTTTCTTCCTTCCTGTCCTCACACGATCCTGCTCTTTTCTCTGAACAGGCGTTCTCCAATGGCCTTTTCCAGCAGGCAACTATAGTGAACAGGACTGCAGAGGTGTCCCCTGAAGACGTCCAGCGCGTAATCCAGGAGGCAGAGCAGAAGGTGAGGACCTGACCGGAGCAGGCTGGTTTGTGCCTGGAGAGTCTCCTCAAGCTTAGCCTGGTCCCGAGGAAGCAATCCTGGCCCTTCCAGTCAGCTCCAGTGCCTGCATCCTCTGTCCTGAGCCCTGCCCACAGGTGCGGGGCCAGCCGCAGAGGCCCTAAGCCTGTTCCTGATGGCACTGCTCTGCTCCTTCCAGCACTGCTTCATTTGTGGCGAAATGGGGGCCCCCATCACCTGTGCAGAGACGGGCTGTGAACACAGTTTCCATCTGCCCTGCGCCCGGGTGGGTGAATGTGTCACCCAGTACTTTGGAGAGTACAGGTAAGGGCTGCCAGGCCTCGCCTGCGAGCGTGCAACCCCTGCTGGCAATATCAGCCAAGGAAATGAGGAACCCACCGTGACACCTCTCATTAGCCCGCAGAGCCAAGGTCCGGGGCTCCCTCCTGTTCCTCTGCCCTCCTCACAGCTCTTCTCACCTTGCCCATCCCTTCTGTCTTCCCCCAGTTCATTCTGCCAGAAACACAGCCCTAAGCAGGTTGCGGAGGCGGCTCCAGAGCAGAACACCAACTGCATTATCTGCATGGAGCCAGTGGAGGACAAGAAGTCCTACAGCACCCTGGTGTGCCCAGCCTGCAAACACGCCTGGTTCCACCGGGCCTGTATCCAGGTAGGAGCCCTCCCCTTAGCCAGCGGGCAGCACGCAATCAGCAGCACGTGAGCCTGCTCCCACTCCCGCTCCCACTGACTGTGTTTCTGCTACAGGGACAGGCCATCCGCGCGGGCGTTAACTGCTTTCAGTGCCCCCTCTGCAGAGATGCGGATGCCTTTCTCTCTGACATGCTCATCATGGGCATCCGAATCCCACTCAGGTTGGTGTTTTTCTGCCGGCTCTCGCGACACAAGGGCACAAGAGCTGCACCTGCCCAGGGACTGCTCCGGCAGGCCTGCCCTTTGCTGCCCACGACCCCAGGCTGCCCTCAGCTTCAAGGAGAAGCTGGAAATGGGCTTGGAGTGGAAGAGCAGGGCTGTTCTGGATCAGCCTTAGTCCAGGGGCAGCGGGAGCTCATTGCATTTTCTCCTTTCTCTGGCAGTGGACCAATGTGGGAGGACGGCAATGCATACGCATCGCTGGGATTGAGACACGGGCGCTGTGATGCCACCGAGTGCCTTTGCCCACAAGGCAGGGAACAGGCAGAGGGAGAGGGGTGAGTTGCCTCAGCAGCCCTCAGGGGCTACGCGTGCGATCTCAGGCTAGGGGAACAAGCACTCCTTGGCTTGGTGCACTTTGTCCTCACAGCCACGACCCCTTTGTTTCCCCAGACCCTGGGAGCTGCTCCTGTGCAGCTCCTGTGCTGCGGAAGGCACTCACCGGCACTGCTCCCACCTGAGCAACAACGCGGATGAGTGGGAGTGCAAAGCCTGTGCTGGCGTGGGCACCGGTAAGAGGCAAATAGCCATGCGGGGGCCAGGCAAGGCCTAGCAGCGGGTGCACGAGGCAGCCTTGCCAAAGTCTCTCTGGCCCAAGGTGGATGAGAGCTTGTCCCGCATCAGGGGTGGAGGCCCGTCCTGCTGACCTTCCTGTGTCCCCTTACAGCCTCCAGTGTCAACTCAGAGGTCACCGGCCCCAGCACCGCCAGCCAGCACGGACTGCTGCCATCCAACAGTTCCACAGCACCTGCGAGCAGCAGCTCCAGCACTGCCAGCCAGGCAGCACCAGGGCCTGGTCACACTTCCCAGGTGCCTGAGGGCGGCAGCCAGTCCAGCCAGCCTGGGACAGGCCAAAGGGATGAAGATATCTACAGTCATCCCCAAGGTTGCCATGGGAGCAGCCATGCTGCGGCTCCATCGGGTGCAGCTGACAGATGCACCCCAACATCCGCCAGTCAGAGGGCATCACGGTCCTCAAGGGCTTCCCAAGCAGTTGGCAGCCGCAGGTCCAGGCAGGGAGAGCGGACTCGGACACGAAGCCGCTCCCCAGTACAATCTCAGGCGCCACGTTCCAACAGCCATCCCCAAAGGCGCTCTGGGAGGAGCCACGCACCAGCTCCAAGGGCTGAGAGTGGCTCCCAGCACAACACCAGACGGGGAGCACTGGGGTCATCAGGGGATTCCCCAGCGGCTGATCAAAGAAGCCAGCCCAGGCAGCTAGTGCAGGCCCAGACACGAAGCCGTTCCCCTGTGGAACGTCGGCCTGCAGAATCCCGGGGCCAGCTCCAAAGACACCACAGGAGCCAGTCCAGGCAACGATGGCCAGCCCAGGTGCAAAGCCGCTCCTGCGTACGTCGGGCCGAGAATGCCCGCTGCCAACAGCAAAGAGGCCGCAGGACTAGCCGGATGTGAGACCCATGTGCTGGCTCATTTTTCTGACACAAACTTATGGAAGATTCAAAACAGTGCTAGATGTCATTCCACTCAATGATAATCATCTCAAAAATGTCTTAAAATAAACTCAAAAAAATTTAAAAAAAAAATAATTGTCTATTCCTAAAGTATTATGAGTTATAGTTCAAGAGAAAAAAAATAAAATGAGAAAATAAATAATGTAAGAACGCTGCAGCCTTTTGTCTTCCCATGGATACTACCCATAATGATGGCAGAAAGAATCATATAGACCCGTGGTGGAAGCACTATTCAGAAAGACCAGAAACAGCGAATTACAGTTACAAAAGCACATCTTTCAAAAAATATATTTATTGTATGAAGTACCAAATTTATGACTGATGTCAATTTAAATAAATGCAGAGCTCAAAGACTGAATTTATCCACTATCTCACTATGCCACAGGAGCAGGTGGATGTGAGTCCCATGTGCTGGCTCGGTCCTCAGAGGTCCGCACAATAAAATTTGGAGATCCTTTAGACGTTTCTTAGTGCCTAGTTCTTCTATGCCTTTCCCAAGGTGGGATGCATTTTAGGCTGGAACCATAGGGTACTCTTCTCCCTTGCACATATCCCCCCCATACCTTCCTTCCCATGGCTGGGTCTAGGCAGAGCTGGGTTTCAGACCCAACTCCATAGGGGCTCAACATCTCCAATGCCTGCAGGCCAAGATCGTGCTAGCAGGGGCATCCCTGTTCTGGGGGTGCTTATGGCCGTAGGGCTGTCACTGTGTTCAGGGCATGGAAGTTGTCTCCCTCGGCAACCAGCTGTGGGCTGCGTGAGGGCCTGTCTGGGTTCTCCTTCTGCATTGCTGCAGTGCCAGCAGCTCTGAGTGGTGGTTCTGCTTCGAGTGCTTGAACCACTAATTTCTGTCCCAAAGTCATTTTTTGTCTCTAAAGCCTCCTGCATGAGTCCTGTAGGCCCCCTTCAGGTACTGGAAGGTCGCTATGAGGTCCCCCCCGGTGCCTTCTCCAGACTGAGGAGCCACTATTTTCACAGCCTGTCCTCATAGGGGAGGTGCTTGAGCCCTCTGATGATCTTCCTGGCTCTCCTCTGGTCCTGCTCCAATGTCCTTCTTCTGCTGGGGTCCCCAGAACTGGACATGGTACTCCAGGTGGGGTCTCACAAGAGCAGAGTAGAGGGGCAGAATCCTCTACTACTCTGTTTCTCCTCTATGAGCAACACTGTTCCTGCCACTGCTCATACACATGATGGCCATCCATTATCTACTTGGCCCAATTTTCTAGAAAAGTATCCCACCGGCTTCTTCCAGGACCCAGTGTGTTCTTTTAGCACTTCCAGTACAGTGTGATGCCTTTTGTGCACACATCATTCAAAAGGCTTTTTCAAATTGGGAAGTGCTAGAGCAGCTTTCAGTTGGATAAA
Source organism: Chrysolophus pictus (assembly GCA_037305975.1). Lineage (NCBI taxonomy): Eukaryota > Metazoa > Chordata > Aves > Galliformes > Phasianidae > Chrysolophus > Chrysolophus pictus. Next base: position 35,411,393 of record JAYKPI010000006.1, read on the forward strand.
GGCAGTTTGGCATTCTGGGTTCCATTCCAAAAATTCTCCTTCTTCTTTAACAGCTTAAGCACACAAAGGTTTCACAATCAGTCCATAATTCGGTATTCACCATCTACGCCATCCTGCCATACTTGACATAAGAAAGTGTGCTGTTCCTGTTTTGGCTTTGGCTCTGGTGTTTGATGCATTGCCTTCTTTCTCTCGATCTCCAAGCTTCGGTATCCTTGAGTGATGATAAAACATACATACATCACAGGCTGTGATTTCTTCAGTGAAGAAGAATTGTTTTGAGTTGCGTACAATATACATAATATAGCTAATGTATGCAACCAACAGATTCTTCATACATTCCATTTAAGAACGTGTTTAGATCAACTGATAATGATGTCACAAATATTCCAAAAAATCAATTATTTTTTCAGCACTCTTGAAACCCATTCTCAAATTCTTTAATCAAAACGGAAAGCATGGGTGCATGTTTTTTGCTTTTCATGGGACTGTGTTTACCCAGTGTATCAAAATTCATAAAATGATTTGCCATGATTTCAGTTAGCAATAATGCTGCGCCCTCCTCAGGTCCTAGTTGCAGCCCAGCCAATACTGATTGCACACCAGTGTTTGGTCACAAGTGCACAGTTAGTGCTCTGAATGAAAGATCTCCCAGGCTTTTCTGACTACTTGGTCTGTATGTCTATATCACCTTCCTATATTCTTCAAAATATCCATTCTTTTTTTCTTCAACGTCAAAATGAACACTACGAACTAATAGCTGCAGGCTGGCATAGACAATGGGAGTCTTCTGCAATACTACTGGGCATTTATATTTGCATTTAATTGATGGATTCTTAACAGAGGCTACTTCTTGACAACACATCAGATCCTACACCCACGACTAAGTATCTTAATGTAAAGCAGCTTGATGCATGGATTTTTAAACACACCAAATAACTTACCCTAGCCAGTTCTCTGCTACCATTTTGCTGACAAGAACTTGCGGAACATTCAAAACAGTGCTAGAAGTCATTCAATGATAATCATCTAAAAAATATCTTAAAATTAAGTCAAAAAAAATGAAAAACAAAATAAAGTGTCTATACATGAAGTATTATGAGTTACAGTTCAAGGGGGAAAAATAAAAGAGAAAAAATAAAGAACATAAGAATGCTACATCCTCTTTTCTTCTCAGGGATACTAACCATAATGATGGCAGAAATAATCATATAGATCCGTGGTGAAAGCACTATTCAGAAAGGCAATAAAGAGTGAATTCCAGTTATGTAAGAACATCTGTGTAAAAACAATCAAAATAGGCAATTCCCAGCAATCTTAACTTATTGGGAAGAAAAGAATAATAAAGTCTTCAATCCTTTTAAGACATATATTGATGTTACTTACGCAGCACGTATCAAGGCAAAGTTACGTTTGCTTGTATTACATAGATTTCCACAGAACGTGGTCGACCAGATCTTTCAGGATCCCAAAAATGAGCCATTGCACAGAGGCACTGTTCCGTTTGACAACTGTAAAGGGAATAACTGAGTCCAGCAGCTGCTTTTCACAGCACAAGTCACTGCCAAATGTGGCACATGAAGGTAAACATATCTATGTTAATATTCACATGTAGAAATTACAAAACAGAAATATAAAATTAGTAACAAATAACGCTGCACATTCAAAGCTTCAGTCCTAACTTAAACAGGTGCTTTCCACTACAGAAATTCAGTATTCTTGGCACGGCTTTGGAGGAGAAGAAAAATTGTATAGGAAGGAAGGTCTTCCAACTCTGTCACTGGAAAAACAACATGATTACTCTAAAATAAAATTAAGAGGAGTCCAACTCATTTAACGGAACCAAGTAAAATTCATTACTTATTAAATATTCTGTTCCTTGGGCGAAACAGAGATGAAAGGTTCCTTGGGTGAAAAGGGATGGAGAAAGAGTGTGTGCATAAACGTCAGAATGTGCTGGGTCTTTTAGCCACAGCCTATAGAAAAAAAAAAAAATAAAAATCTAAGAAGAGTATTTGACCAAATAGGTTGAGAGCTCACTGATGTTTTATTTTTTTTTTTACCAAAACATTTATTTGCCTTAGCAAGATTTTCTGCTACTTGTTCTGTCTAAGATCTCTAAGACAAGCTCTTTGCAGTCTTGCTGATCTTATAATATAGCTGCTACAATAAATGCACAATTTCTAAGTCATAGTGAAGGTTGCTACACTCCTTTTCAAGAAAACTTGGCCTTGGACATAGCCCACAGGAACCAACGGAAATCATGAACACAGCTTGCAGCTCTGAAGCTTATGAACGTGAATTCATACACGTTAGGAAGTCAAAAATGAAACAAAAACATCTCCACTGTGTGCCCAAAGCACTGAACGAGGGGAAACAAGGATTGGGAAGCCGCACAGAGCCAACTGGCTGTGTCACAGCAATTAAGTCTTCCCAAGGTGTCATATGTGTTTTGCAATGAAAATCCAGCACCCAGCAAGAAGAATTTGCTGCTCTGTGCGGTGATAATCCTTTAAAGCATGCGAGTCCAGCCCTCTGGCTTGCCTGAGCCATGTTGAGTGAAGAAGTATGGTCTTCGATCGCATGTAAGATACACATTATAGTTCAGTTACAGAAGAAAAAGCTGTCATGACTTTTAAATCGTTTTTATTAAAACATTCCGCTTGTGTCAGGAGTGTGCATGTGTCACGCAGTTCCGGAAGCAGCGTAAACACGCCTGTTTCCACCGGGTCAGTGATCAGGGAGAAGCCCAGCCCTCACCCTGTGGGCACAGCAGCGCTCAGGGGCGCCAGGCCCCCTTCCCCTAATTGTGCTTCTGCTGCAGGAACAGGTCCTGAGCACGGCCAGTCTCTGCTGCCAGTGCCACCGCAGAAACAAGATCCCCACATTGAGCGCCTTCAGACACACACAGCATGGGGTTGTCAATCCCACTCGGGCTGGTGTCCTGCTGCTCTGGCAGACCTGGCCCTTTGCTGTCCATGAGCGCTGTGCCAAGGTGGAAGAGCAAGGCTGCCCGAGGGACAGCTCCACTGGCACGGGGATCATTGGCAGCAGGTGGAGGGAAGCGATCCCTCCTGCTGCGGCATGGCCAACACCCGGCCCCTCAGTCTGCACAGAGCCGACGCCTTCCTGCTTGGGTGCCGAGGCCCCCACCTTCACCCCCCGGGTGCTGACTCTGTCACAGTGGGTGGCAGGGAGCGGCCACTGTGACCCATGGGGCTGCCAGCAGAACAAAGGTTGCCAAGCTCAGGCCCGGCGTCAGTGCGACCTGGTGAGGTGCGGAGAGGGCAGGGAGGAAGGGGCTGCCTGAGTCTGATAGCGGGAGGAAGGCTCCCACCCCTCCATACCCTGTGCTGTAAACTCACCCGTGTCCTGCTTCTCCCTCAGAGTTGGCAGAGGAGTGTGCAGAGGAGAAAGCCCAGCGCTGCCGGAGCAGGAACTCTGCAAGTGCTCGTTGTCAATGTGTGCCATGTGCTCAAGGAGGCAGGAGGCTCCCAACTTGAGGGAGCCAGGTGAGAGCCAAGCGTCCCTATTCACAGCTCCCCATCACCAGGGAGAGGGGTGCTGGGGCTCTGCTATGGCTGAGAGGGGAGGTAGGGGTGGGCAGGGACTCCCCAGCCACTGCAGGCAGGGCCTCTCTGCTCCTTGGGCAGGGGTGCCCCGCTCGGGCCATGGCTGCCTGCTGGGACTGATGGGCCTGCAATACCCCCTTCCCCTGCACAGCCTCCAGTCCTGCCCCTCATCCAGCGGGGCAGGCACAGAGCAGACCCCCGGGGACAGCCCTCAGGGACAGCTGGCCCTGCACCATACTCACTGCTTCTGCTCTCTCCTCTCCAGCGTGCATGCTGTGCGGCCAGACAGATGCTGACCCAGACATCTGTGGGCCCAAGCAGCTGGACTTTGGGATATGTGCCCATGCATTCTGTATGGTGAGTGCCCCTGATGCTCCTTCCTTTCACCTTCCTCCAAGCAATGGTTTCTTCCTTCCTGTCCTCACACGATCCTGCTCTTTTCTCTGAACAGGCGTTCTCCAATGGCCTTTTCCAGCAGGCAACTATAGTGAACAGGACTGCAGAGGTGTCCCCTGAAGACGTCCAGCGCGTAATCCAGGAGGCAGAGCAGAAGGTGAGGACCTGACCGGAGCAGGCTGGTTTGTGCCTGGAGAGTCTCCTCAAGCTTAGCCTGGTCCCGAGGAAGCAATCCTGGCCCTTCCAGTCAGCTCCAGTGCCTGCATCCTCTGTCCTGAGCCCTGCCCACAGGTGCGGGGCCAGCCGCAGAGGCCCTAAGCCTGTTCCTGATGGCACTGCTCTGCTCCTTCCAGCACTGCTTCATTTGTGGCGAAATGGGGGCCCCCATCACCTGTGCAGAGACGGGCTGTGAACACAGTTTCCATCTGCCCTGCGCCCGGGTGGGTGAATGTGTCACCCAGTACTTTGGAGAGTACAGGTAAGGGCTGCCAGGCCTCGCCTGCGAGCGTGCAACCCCTGCTGGCAATATCAGCCAAGGAAATGAGGAACCCACCGTGACACCTCTCATTAGCCCGCAGAGCCAAGGTCCGGGGCTCCCTCCTGTTCCTCTGCCCTCCTCACAGCTCTTCTCACCTTGCCCATCCCTTCTGTCTTCCCCCAGTTCATTCTGCCAGAAACACAGCCCTAAGCAGGTTGCGGAGGCGGCTCCAGAGCAGAACACCAACTGCATTATCTGCATGGAGCCAGTGGAGGACAAGAAGTCCTACAGCACCCTGGTGTGCCCAGCCTGCAAACACGCCTGGTTCCACCGGGCCTGTATCCAGGTAGGAGCCCTCCCCTTAGCCAGCGGGCAGCACGCAATCAGCAGCACGTGAGCCTGCTCCCACTCCCGCTCCCACTGACTGTGTTTCTGCTACAGGGACAGGCCATCCGCGCGGGCGTTAACTGCTTTCAGTGCCCCCTCTGCAGAGATGCGGATGCCTTTCTCTCTGACATGCTCATCATGGGCATCCGAATCCCACTCAGGTTGGTGTTTTTCTGCCGGCTCTCGCGACACAAGGGCACAAGAGCTGCACCTGCCCAGGGACTGCTCCGGCAGGCCTGCCCTTTGCTGCCCACGACCCCAGGCTGCCCTCAGCTTCAAGGAGAAGCTGGAAATGGGCTTGGAGTGGAAGAGCAGGGCTGTTCTGGATCAGTCTTAGTCCAGGGGCAGCGGGAGCTCATTGCATTTTCTCCTTTCTCTGGCAGTGGACCAATGTGGGAGGACGGCAATGCATACGCATCGCTGGGATTGAGACACGGGCGCTGTGATGCCACCGAGTGCCTTTGCCCACAAGGCAGGGAACAGGCAGAGGGAGAGGGGTGAGTTGCCTCAGCAGCCCTCAGGGGCTACGCGTGCGATCTCAGGCTAGGGGAACAAGCACTCCTTGGCTTGGTGCACTTTGTCCTCACAGCCACGACCCCTTTGTTTCCCCAGACCCTGGGAGCTGCTCCTGTGCAGCTCCTGTGCTGCGGAAGGCACTCACCGGCACTGCTCCCACCTGAGCAACAACGCGGATGAGTGGGAGTGCAAAGCCTGTGCTGGCGTGGGCACCGGTAAGAGGCAAATAGCCATGCGGGGGCCAGGCAAGGCCTAGCAGCGGGTGCACGAGGCAGCCTTGCCAAAGTCTCTCTGGCCCAAGGTGGATGAGAGCTTGTCCCGCATCAGGGGTGGAGGCCCGTCCTGCTGACCTTCCTGTGTCCCCTTACAGCCTCCAGTGTCAACTCAGAGGTCACCGGCCCCAGCACCGCCAGCCAGCACGGACTGCTGCCATCCAACAGTTCCACAGCACCTGCGAGCAGCAGCTCCAGCACTGCCAGCCAGGCAGCACCAGGGCCTGGTCACACTTCCCAGGTGCCTGAGGGCGGCAGCCAGTCCAGCCAGCCTGGGACAGGCCAAAGGGATGAAGATATCTACAGTCATCCCCAAGGTTGCCATGGGAGCAGCCATGCTGCGGCTCCATCGGGTGCAGCTGACAGATGCACCCCAACATCCGCCAGTCAGAGGGCATCACGGTCCTCAAGGGCTTCCCAAGCAGTTGGCAGCCGCAGGTCCAGGCAGGGAGAGCGGACTCGGACACGAAGCCGCTCCCCAGTACAATCTCAGGCGCCACGTTCCAACAGCCATCCCCAAAGGCGCTCTGGGAGGAGCCACGCACCAGCTCCAAGGGCTGAGAGTGGCTCCCAGCACAACACCAGACGGGGAGCACTGGGGTCATCAGGGGATTCCCCAGCGGCTGATCGAAGAAGCCAGCCCAGGCAGCTAGTGCAGGCCCAGACACGAAGCCGTTCCCCTGTGGAACGTCGGCCTGCAGAATCCCGGGGCCAGCTCCAAAGACACCACAGGAGCCAGTCCAGGCAACGATGGCCAGCCCAGGTGCAAAGCCGCTCTTGCGTACGTCGGGCCGAGAATCCCCACTGCCGACAGCAAAGAGGCCGCAGGACTAGCCGGATGTGAGACCCATGTGCTGGCTCATTTTTCTGACACAAACTTATGGAAGATTCAAAACAGTGCTAGATGTCATTCCATTCAATGATAATCATCTCAAAAATGTCTTAAAATAAACTCAAAAAAATTTTAAAAAAAATAATTGTCTATTCCTAAAGTATTATGAGTTATAGTTCAAGAGAAAAAAAATGAGAAAATAAATAATGTAAGAACGCTGCAGCCTTTTGTCTTCCCATGGATACTACCCATAATGATGGCAGAAAGAATCATATAGACCCGTGGTGGAAGCACTATTCAGAAAGACCAGAAACAGCAAATTACAGTTACAAAAGCACATCTTTCAAAAAATATATTTATTGTATGAAGTACCAGATTTATGACTGATGTCAATTTAAATAAATGCAGAGCTCAAAGACTGGATTTAGCAACTATCTTTTGTGTGTGATGCGTGCATATCATCCAGTATATTTCTGATACTTTCTACACATACCTCTTCTGTTTGTTGTTTCATACAGGCTTGTTTCCATATGTCTTCAAATCTTTCATCTGAAATGTTCACACCAACATTGTGAAGAATTTCTGCTACCTACAAAACAATACAACTCAAGTAATTCTGATTGGTAATTACTTTAAACTGTAAAGTCTAGTTTTCACATACATTAGCAATCATTAACCCATGAAGTTCCCACTTCAGTGAAATGGAATCCTATGTTGATGAAAACAGTGGTATACAAAACTGTTTTAATAAAGTTTAAATAACTCTAATGTTGAAAAATCAAATACAAATACTACTCTACGGAGGATAAATAACTAGAAGTTCTCATAACTTTCTTTAGCAATACTAACTTATTAAAATACAATTGTGTCCTGACTCATTAGCAGCCATAAAATAATCACTGACTAAACCATACATTATCAAGTGTACACATGGTTTAATCTGGCTCTTACCTACTATCAACATGATCATATTGAATATCAGTTACACACTATAACTCAGCCAAGTAATTTAAATTCTTTTTTACAGACTATTAAATTCTACTGAAGAAAACAGCAGGTTTAGAAACGCTTTGTTCTTTTGTAACAGGAAGCGTCACATTACAAAAATGTTTCAAAGTCAAAATTGTCATTAATTAGTAGAGGCCTATTCACAAACTTATATTATGACACAACTCTAGGTTTTCATGTAATAATTTAGTTAGCTACTAAATGTTTCAAGATATTAATGATCCATGCCAATATAAATCGAAAGAACATCACCAACACTGAAGCAATCTATTTCATGAGTATTGGATGATTTAATGCACTCAGAGATAGTTCTGTTCTGTACTTTGTATAACCTGCACAATCTACAATGGAGGATGACATCTCAGGCCACATTATAACTTCAGAGATCTATCTGGTGCTTGACAGGTATAATGGACTTCTCAGTGAAGCACAAATTCTATTAACTGTTAGCTATACTCTGCACACATGGATTTCTTGCTTGAGATCTACGTTACAAAATGGTAAATTCTCATGTATATGACATTCTGACAAACTATTTTAAGGATATTTGTGGAACATGACACTATATCTTTTACATCCCCACCACTAATTAGCAACATCTTTTTCTGCAAAATATATACACAAGTTCCAGATGTACTTTCATATGACTGGATATTTATCTAATAAAATGACTAGGAGAGATGGACAGTTAGTTAATGTTTCTTTTTCCATTTCAGATTAAAATTTCATATTTTCCTATCGTTGACTCATAAATCATATTTCAATAATGAAGTGATCTCTTTTTCATTAGAAAATGCTGAGAAATAAAGTAGAAAAACCATAAGCAACATCGAGCAAGGGGCAACATTGTTTTAGCATTTATGCTGGATAAACTTAGGGTTGCAAAACAAGAGTGGTAGCAGCCCCCAAAGATATCAGCTGAAAAATGCTTGTAAATTGCTATTAGCAAAACCTGGCAGTTCAAAGGAAGACAATCTGGCTAAAATTTTTACTGAAAATTCCTGTGTGATAGAAACTAGTTTTACACATCTGTAAAATTCTTTCTCTAGGAAAACAAAACAACAACAACAAAAACCCTATTTATATATTTATTTTTATATAATTCTATCTACTGATATTATATATATTATTATTATATTATATATATATTATATTATAATATTATATTATTATACAATAATTTACATGGAAGAGATCTCTGGAGATAATCCATCTAATCATACAATCAAAGCAGAGCTAAATTCACCACTAAACCATGTTCCTTAGGATGTGGCTCAGAATTTGAATACATCCAAAGATGGAAATTTCACATCTGTTCTGAATTACGGAATCACAGGATCGTAGAGGTTAGAAAGGACCTCTAGAGATCATCTTGTTGAACCGCTCTGCTAAAACACATTCACTAGAGTAAGCAGCACAGGCAAGTGTGAAGGCAGGTTTTGAGTATCTCCAGAGGAGACTCCACAAGCTTGTTCCAGTGCTCTGCCACACTTAAAGTAAAGACATTTTTCCTCATGTTCACATGGAATTTCCTGTGTTCCAGTTTGTGCCTGTTGATCCTTGTCCCATCACTAAAGACCACTGAAAAAAAACTTAGTCCCAGCCTCTTGCCACCCACCCTTCAGATATTTACAAGCATTAATAAAATTCCCTCAGTCTTCTCTTCCCCAGGTTGAACTGGCCCAAGTCTCTCAGTCTTTCCTTGTAAGGAAGATGCTCCACACCCCTAAACATCTTCATGGCCCTTCACTGGACTCTCTCCAGTAGTTCCCTGTCTTTCTTAAACTGGAGAACCCAGAATTGGATGCAGTACTCCAGATCCAAGAGATGGAACACCTCCCCTGTGAAGAGAGGCTGAGAGAGCTGGGGCTCTTCAGCCTGAAGAAGAGAAGACTCTGAGGAGACCTCATAGCAGCCTTTTGGTATCAAAAAAGGGGCTTTAAGAAAGAAGGATACAGACTCTTTAGCAGGCTCTGTTGTGGTCAGACAAGATGAAATGGTTTCATACAATAAGAGTGGATATTTAGATTGGATATAAGAAAGTTTTTCTATGGTAAGTGTAGTGAATACTGCAGTAGGGTGTCCAGAAAGGTGGTGGATGCCCCATCCTTAAGACAGTCAATGTTAAGTTGGGCAGGGCTCTGAGCAACTGGATCTTGCTGTAGAAGTCCCTGTTCATTGTAGGGGAATTGGATGAGATGACTTTTAAAGGTCCCTTCCAACTCAGACGATCCTATGATTCTATGTGGCCTCACCAAGGCAGAGTAGAGGGGGAGGATCACCTCCCTTGACCTGCAGGCCAAGCTCTTTCTAACACACATCAAGATACCATTGTGCTTCTTAGCCACAAGGGCACACGAGTAGCTCATCACCAACCCACTGTCTACCAGGACACCCAGGTCCTTCTCCACAGAGCTCCTTTACTTTAGGTCAGCCCCTAACCTGATGCATGAGGTTATTCCTCCTCTGCTCTTCTCACATTACAGAAATGCTGAAAGACAGACTCTGAAGCCCTAAGTTATCTACCAAGCATTATTCAACACAGCATTTGAGCATATGAGCAGCAAGAACCTGACATACTTCTTTATATTACACATTTCATTGAGATACGACTTCAGTAAGTATTTACCATCTTAAGGATAACTTTGAATGTGAAGAGCATACATTTTTCAGATGTCTGAATGGATATTAAAGGATGGTAATGTTAAAATAATGAATTTTACAACCTATACAACTTTCTGCTTCCCCATGGGTCAAGGCATTGCATTTATCTAGAAAGAAAATTCTGGAAAAAATGTACTGTACCTCTGCCTTTGGTCTTGATTTAAAGAAGTCTCCTTCATACACTCCCTTTTGACTGAAGACAGAAGGGAACAATAATGCATAAGCATTGGCCTCATCACCATAATTAGTTCTGTCACTAATGCGGCGAATTCGAGGAGCTGGAATATCTGAACGAATAGTTGGAACGCCACATACTGGATAATCTGTGGAAATTAATCAATGGATAATATGGAAAAGTATGTAAAGATACTCCCAAGGAGAATAAAATATTTTGCATTAAATAAGAGCAATTTTGATCATTTGTCTCATATGGCTTCAAGAGTTTATATAATTTTCCCCCTCATTTTTACTATTTGTAGAATTCTTACTTCCAAATTCTTACTTCCAGCTATATAATGACACATGAGAATGGGAAATATTTTAGTAACTTTTGAGCACTTTCTTCTAAAGACATTTTTAGATGATTTTAAGATGATCTTGTCTTCCTATAATTACAACCTTAATTTCTCAAAAACAAAATGATTTGAGTTGAAAAGAACCTTAAAGATCACCTAGTTCTAACTCCACTGTCATGGATAGGTATGCCTTCCTCTAGACCAGGATGCCTAAAGCCCTAGCCAGCCCAGCTTTGAACACTTACAAGAATGGGACATACACAGCTTCTGTGGGCAGTCTGTTCCAGAGTCTTGCCACACCCACAGTGAAGAATTTCTTCCTAATGTCTAATCTAAATCTACCCTCTTTTAGTTTAAAAGTATTACTCATTGTCCCACTACTAATTCCCTGATAAAGACTCTCCCCAGCTTTCCTCCAGGCGCCTTTTAAATGCTGGAAAGCAACTATAAAGTCTCCCCAGAGCTTTCTCTGCCAAATCTCTCGGCCTATCTTCATAGAAAATATCTTCAGGTCCTCTGATCATCCTCACTGGTGCTAGAACTAGACCTGTTCTAACAGTTTTGTGTCTTTCTTATGCGGGAGTCTCCAGAGCTGAACACAATGCTCCAGGTATGAACTCATGAGAAGAGAGGGGATGAATTTGCTCCCTAGGTCTGCTGGTCACACTTCTTTTGATGCAGCCCAGGATATGGTTATTATTCTGGGCTGCAAGTGCACATTGATGGCTCACATTCAGTTTTTCATACAGTGACACCCTCAAATCCTTTCTCTCAGGGCTGTTCTCATTCTATTAATCATCCAGTCAATATTTTCACTCGAAATTGCCCTGACTCAGGTGCAGGATGCTACGCTTGGCCTTGTTTAAGTACATGAGATTCATATGTGCCCACTTCTCAAGCCTGTAAAGGTCCCTCTAGATGGCATCTCTTCTCTCCAGCATTCAACTACACCATGCAGTTTGGTGCTGGCTGCAAACTTGCTGTGAGTGTACTCAACCCTACTGTCCATGTAACTGACAAAGATGTTAAAAAATGCCAGTCCCAACACCACCCTCCAAGGATGGACAAGCAGTCACTGGTCTCCACCTGGACTTTGAGCAATTGACCTAATTGTCAAGGATGTTGCGTGGAACAGCGTCAAATGCTTTGTACATCTAGACTAAATTTCAAATTTTCTACAGATTATCTATGCTAAATATTCAAACTGATAAATTCCAAGCCACAATCCTAAACAAATCTAGATTAGATATATTAATTCACTATTGAACATTAGCAGTATCTGCAGCAATAGTTTTCAAACTTACTCCTGATTTTTTTCTTAACGCTTAGAAATGTGATGTACAGTCCATTGAACTTACAGTTTGTTGGAAGACCACCTACAACAGCATTATACTGGGAAGAAGTTGTTTGATAGTCTGCAAATACACTGTCTGTTGGTCTTGTAAGCGTTTTTGGTGTCTTTCCTGAGCTTCCTGCTTCTTTTAATACAAGATCTTCTTGCTTCAACAGTGGCTCATCATCTGTCTTTGTGTCAGACTGAGGAGGAACATCCAGTTTTTTCCCTGTTAAAGAGAAGTTACCGAATAGCCAGGATTTATTATGAGCATGTTATAAGAGATTTTTAAAAGTTGCTTGAACTTCTCAGAATTTATAAAGTAGGTAACATAAGATAAACAATTTGTATACTTTATGATTCTAGGAAATTTTTACTTCTTCCTGATTTATGAGACAATCTCCAAACACAAAATCTGAAGATTCACAAGTCCATCAGACCTGATGGGATCCATCCCCAAGTTCCAAGGGAACTGGTGGATGAAGTTGCCAAGCAGCTATCCACCATATTTGAAAGGTCATGGTAGTCTGGTGAAGTTCCCACTGATTGAAAAAGGGAAACATAACCTTAGTTTTCAAGAAGGAAAAAAAGAAGATCCAGGGAACTACAGGCCATAGGTCTTACCTCTGTGCCTGGCAAGATCATGGAGCAGATCCTCCTGAAGGCCCTACTAAGGCAAATGGAAAATAAAGATGAGGTGATTGGTGGTAACCAATATGGCTTCACCAAGGGTAAGACCTGCCTGGCAAGCTTGGTGGCCTTTTATGATGGAGTTACAACATCAGTAGATAAAGGAAGAACAACCGATGACATCTACCTGGACTTGTGCAAAGCATTTGACACTGTCCTGCATGACATCCTTGTTAGAGAAAAATGGATTTAATGGATGGACTACTTGCAGGTTAAGGAATTGGCTGGATGGTCACACTCAGAGAGTTGTGATCAATGGCTCAAGTGGTTATCAGTGATGAGTGGCATTCCTCAGAGATCACTGTTGGGACTGGAGTTATTGAACAACTTTGTAGATGACATGGACAGTGGGATCAAGCACACCCTCAGCAAGTTTGCAGACAACTCCAAGCTGAGTGGTGCAGTTGACACACTAGAGAGAAGGGATGCTATCCTGGGCAGGCTTAGAGAGATGGGCCCAGCCTCATGAAGTTCAGCAAGGCCAAGTGCAACGTCCTGCATCTGGGTTAAGGCAATCCCAAGCACTGATACAGGCTGGGTGGAGAATGGCTTGAGAGCAGCCTTGAGGAAAATGATTTGAGAGTGTCAACTGATAAGAGAGACAACAGGAGCTGGCAACATGCACTTGCAGCCCAGAAGGCCAATCATTTCCTGGGCTGCATCAAGAGAAGTGTGACCAGCAGGTCGAGGAAGGAGATTCTGCCCCTCTACTCTGCTCTCACAAGACCCTACCTCCAGTACTAACTGCAGTTCTGGGCCCCCAACACAAGAATGATATGGAGTTGTTGGGAGTAGGTCCAGTGGAGGGCCACAAAGATAATCAGAGAGCTGGAGCACCTCCCCTGTGAGGACAGGCTGAGAGAGCTGGGGCTCTTCAGCGTGGAGAAGAGAAGGCTCTGAGGAGACCTTATAGCAGCCTTCCTGTATCTGAAGGGGGCCTGCAGGAAAGCTGGGGAGGAACATTTTTTATAAGAGCGGGTAGCAATAGAATGAAGGGAAATAGTTTTAAACTGGGCGAGAGTAGATTTAGACTAGATATTAGGATGAAATTCTTTACTGTGAGGATGGTGAGACACCAGAACAGGTTGCCCAGTAAGGTTGTGGATGCCCCTCCCTGGAAGGATTTAAGGCCAGGCTGGATGGGCCTTTGAGCAACCTGGTCTAGAGGGACGTGTCCCTGCCTATAGCAGGGTGTTTGGAACTAGATGATCTTAAAGGTCCCTTCTGACCTAAACTATTCTATGATTTTATGAAAACAACTCCAGGTTTCTGTAATTTGTATATAGCTCTCTGCTATCACTGGCCAACACTGTTTGGCATGAAAGGGCTATATGCACTCTGTAAATCCTGCTCTTCTAATGGAGCACCTAGTCTACTTCAGAAGGATTCTTGCTGTTGTAGTAATAAGCTCAACTACATAAGCTCTCAGTATTAATCCACCTACCTTTTGTGATTACTTTTTCTTCAAATTCTTCTACAGCCATTTTGTCTTTCCAATTCAGAAAGTTTGCAAATTCCTGATAGTTAATGAGACCGTCTTTATCCAAATCACAATAGTCAAATAAGGAATCCAAGAGCTCACTATCTAGGTTCAGATTAAGTTGAAAACAGGACTTCCTCAGGTCGTTTTTGTCTATCATCCCATCACCATTCTATTATAAATAAAATAGTTGTTATAACAACTGTTATAAAAATACTCTAACATATGTGTGTACATATATGTATATATATAGCCACACCATTTCAAAAGAACACAAAAAAAATCCACAAGTAAATTAGAAATTCAGAATCTGAATGCAAGAGTAATAATGAATAATTTTTAACCAAAATAATACAGTAACTTCAGATTAAAAGTCAGTGAAATAAACTACTGTGACAAAATAGCAATCTAATCACAAATTTTAAAGGAAAACCAAGATTTCTTTTGAAAGTCAGGCATCATACATTTTGCATACACTATCATTAATGTTATGTATGAAATGAAAATAATATTTTTTGTCCACAGGAAAAAAAAAAAAAAGAGATTTGAAATTCTGGTGCTTGGCAATGCAGTAAAGAATTACAGTTTGAAAGAAAATATGAATAAAATTCCTTCAATCATTTTTCTTCTGAGGTGATATAAAAATAAATTTTGAGGAGAAAAAAAAATGGTAAGGTTGTTATTCCTTACTTTTCTCCCTTGTTTGCCTTTATCTTGGAATCTCCAAATACTATTGTGTAAGATTGTTGCAGTATCTATTTTGATAAGTGGCAATTTGAGAAGCTAGTTTTTAGAAGACTGTTTTCTTTAGGAGATCCAACTTATCACTATAGTATATGATCCGGCCTGTATAGTGATCTGCCAGACATGCCTATGATTTCATGTTAAGTATAGAGCCAGTACAGCAACTATAACTTTCCAGAAGTTTTCATTGGGTTTTTAGGTCTAGGTTGTTAGGCTGTTTCTTTTGGTTGGTTTTTATATAGTTGTTTGTTTTGGTTTTAAAATACAACAGTAGGGGTGCAGATTTTGGCTGATAATAGAAATGTGTATGATTAACATAGGTATTCTCTGCAATCTCCTGTAATCTCAGAGGACTGTAAGAAGAAAAAAAAAAGTCATAAAAGCAAAAACATACAAAAGGATGCATACATAAAAACAACAACAACAAAATGAAATACATGCTCTGTGTCTGTTACAACACAACTTTTAACACAGATTTACATTTATTAATTATCAAGTTCTGTAGCATGTCACACTACATTAAACATTCTGTAACTAAGCTATCTTGTCTTCATATTCTTCTTTTATATTTGCTTTGTTATTATTATTATTCATGTTTGCACCTCTATAACACAGAAGTACTAATGACACACAATGCACTTACTTTATTTTTTCCAAAACACTAACCTTATCATAATGCCTGAATGCTTCTAGTAACATGTCAAAATTTTCATAGTTAGCTTTCTTCAAACATTGCCTAACTGCAGCTAAGACAGCTCTCTCTCTGTCTTTGCCACGGAGGAACTCACTTGGAACCCTACAGTGAAGAAGATCTCCAACGCCTATAAAAGTAAACACTTCCTTAATTAGTTACACATATATAGAAAATAGACATTTTAAAAAATGACTTAGAGTCTAGAGTAGGAGAATTTTAATTTCAAGATGCTGATTTTAATCAGTGCAGAATATCTGATAAGGCCATCTCATTAAAAGATCAAATGGTCCACACGATTTCACTACTGACATGCAGTTAATACTGAATATTTTGAAACATCTTTATAGCTTAATATAGTAAGAGTTACTTAATGTCCAAATAGTTGAGAACAAAATAACATACATCGTTAATACATCACTACCAGCTTGTCATGTTTCAGGATAATCACAAGAACCAGTAGAAAATTCAATGTAATATCTTCAAGGGCTTCAATATCACTGATTTCTAAAATACAAGACTGTTCTTGGCACTATTCTTGTGCAATTCTTCCAATTTTCTATGTATCTTAACACCATTAGCATTTTCAAACACTCTGACACTCTGATCTACAATTTTCATCCAAGTCCCCATTAAAACACTGAAGGCAATATGGAGTGCAAGAAGTTCAGAGTCCGATTAACAAATAAGTGTAATTCATCTAACCCCATTCAAACAGGAATGTATATGCACTATTTTCTGTATGTTAAAAAATTAATTTTTGCTGTCATTCTGCTTTCTTTTGTTTGTTCAGTTCCTTCTGACGTTCCTTATAAAGCAAGCATACCTGTGCATATAACATTTCACTTAGTACCCAACAGAGTAAAGCAGGTACACAGGCTAATGCAGAATTTAAAATAAGTACTCTGGTCTTGACTTAAATAAATAAATAATGACTTAAATAAATTTGAACCACTTAATTTTTGTTGCTTAATTATTTGTAGCAATTTCCTTTGCTGCAGTTTCCAAGTCATTAATAATTATACCAAAATATCAGAAATTCTAACAACTGTTATTTGAGTTCAGCAGCTTTCAAAATTTTGCCACAATGAAAATTAATCTTTTTTTCCCCTCATTCCATTTTCTGTCTCTCTACCAATGTCTCACACTCTCCTCCTCCTGCCTCACATACAAAAGCTTAAAAAAATATTAACTAAAAAAAAAAAAAAAAAAAAAAGTTACTTCATTTCTTCTCAAATTGCCCCTCCAAAATTATATACTATATTACTTCAGCATAGTTTTATCAACAAGTTAAGATTTTATTCTGTCACTGTAAGGCTTACCATATCCATCTGGACGGAGTAACATTCCAAAGGTATGATCTGCAGGAACATTCATTGTTTCTGCTATGCTGTCAATATGCACATGTCTTTGTTATTAGTGAAACAGTTTATTAGTGGCTAAAATAAACTGTAAGCTATCATTAAAGAAGCACGCTCACCTGTTATATAACTAGGAATTATATACATAGTTAACTTGGATTTTTTTCATTAGTACACTACTTTAAAGTTATAATTGCAGAAAAGCATCCTGTTATATACATTTAGAAAATTGACTGTTAAACAGAACTAAATGTAAACATTAATAATTACGTGTGTTCAAAAAGGTAATAGGAAAAAGCATCTCAATGTTAAAATAAATTGTTTTTGTATAAAAATAGAAATTAAAGAGTGAGAAATGCTTTATAGCATACCTGACAGATATTACTAATGTTTATGACAAAACAGATCTCCATCTGAAAAAATGTCACCAAAATAAACTACTTTTGACAACAGTAGAAAGATTTATTTACATCTGCTTTTTCACATGTAATGTTTTCTACAAAGTATAGCAACCAAGCAAATATCCATCTAGAAAACCCGACCCAATTTTTTAAATTGAAAATTAAGATGATGTTGATGACTCTAAGAACTTATTTCTTCATTTGAAGAAGATGCAATGTCCATTTTGTCTTCATGTTTAATAATTAAAATTTTGTTACATGAATTAGAAGTCTCTGTCAAAATTGAGAAGTAGTGCTTGCTTCTGAAAACAACAACAACAAATAAAAAACACATAACTACAGAGCTGGAAGCATGGTAATTGAAATACTACAGTGCATTTTTCTTCTATTCATAATATAGATATGATTAAATGTTGTTAGGTTATACCTTTCCTGTAGTATTAATGCTGGATTTGAACTTGTACAGCAACCTGTATTCCCTGACTGATCACACTGCCTCATACTGCTCACAATCTAAGTCTCATTCACAGTAAGGACAGAAAAAGATAGAAGATAAACCAGCTCTCCCTACAGAAAGGGAAACATGCTCACTCCCAGTAGGAACTATCAGCATAATCCATCAGAGTCACTTTGAGCCTGTGATTTTGAATGCAAAATTAAATTTGGTACCAAAGTCAATAATGTTCTGGGTCAGAGAGTTGTAAAGAAATGTCAATGCAAAGACAATCTTTGCATTCAGCAACACCAGTTTAGTAGCACATCTGGATCCTGACCATGCCATGCCGTAAGACTACCATAGTTCACCATAAGCACTGTTTTGAGAACTAAAACAGTTGTTGGAAATCACTCGAGGTTCATGAAGCACTGTAACAATATGATTAAGTACATGCTGCTAGATAATATTACAGTTTCAAGTCCAACTGTAACAGATGGCCTAAAGCAGATCAACAAATCCAATGTCAGAGTAAGCAAAATGGTTGTTTCCAAACAATACATGAGACATTTCAGTTCTTTCAAATCTTCCTAAAAGCAAAAGGCTAAATAAATAAACACTTCATGATATAGCCACAACACAGCCTTCATTTCTAACTTTCACAAAGAGGGCAGGCAGAGTCCCATCTTGAAATTAAGCACTACAGTAGAAACTTAGAACACAAATTTATATTGTTTATCTAAGACAGAAAAAGAAACTGGTGGCTTGGAAAGCGTGTATAAATTTTTTTCTTGGAAGGTATCTTTGCTTACTTACGGATCAAGGACTTTTCCAATCTGAGGCTGAAATTTTTCCTTGAACTCATCAATTCTTTTGGATACAATTTTTGCTGCTCTTTTCCTATAAATGTTGAGAGAACTCACAAACAATTGCTTAACAATATTCTACAACCACTCAATAATATTAAAAAAACTCATAGACTAAAAGGAAACAGCAACTTTTTGCAAGGGAAATAAAATTTAGTCAATGAAAATTCTTGTATTTCAAAAATCAAAGACATCTTTATGTAACATGAAGGTATTGGAACAGATCATCATGGAACAGATCATCCTGGATGACATGCTTGATCACATGAGGAATGGGCGTGTGATCCGTGACAGCCAGCACGGCTTCACCAGAGGAAGGTCATGCTTGACCAATCTGGTGGCCTTTTATGATGGAGAGACGGCATCGGTGGACAAGGGAAAGGCGACCGATGTCATTTACCTGGACTTGAGCAAGGCCTTTGACATGGTCCCCCACCACATCCTTATCTCCAAACTGGAGGAATGTGGATTTGATGGGTGGACCACTCGATGGATAAGAAACTGGTTGAAAGGCCACAGACAGAGGGTGGTCATCAATGGCTCTATATCCAGGTGGAGGCCGGTAACGAGTGGTGTCCCCCAGGGGTCTGTCTTGGGACCGGTGCCCTTTAACATCTTTATCAATGACATCAATGACGGAATTGAGTGCACCCTCAGCAAGTTTGCAGATGACACCAAGCTGAGTGGTGCGGTCGACACGGTTGAAGGAAGGGATGCCATTCAGTGGGACCTCGAGAGACTAGAAAGGTGGGCCCGGGTGAACCTGATGAGGTTCAACACAGCAAAGTGCAGAGTTTTGCACTTGGGCCGGAGGAATCCCAGGCATCCATACAGACTGGAAGGAGCGGTCCTTGAGAGCAGCCCTGTGGAGAAGGACCTGGGGGTCTTGATAGATGAAAAACTTAATATGAGCCAGCAGTGTGCCCTTGAGGCTCGGAAGGCAAATGGTATCCTGGGCTCCATCAAAAGAGGGATGGCCAGCAGGGACAGGGAGGTGATTGTTCCCCTCTACTCTGCTCTTGTGAGGCCCCATCTGGAGTACTGCATCCAAGTCTGGAGCCCCCAGTACAAGAAAGACAGGGGACTGTTGGAGAGGGTCCAAAGCAGGGCTACAAAGATGATCAGGGGACTGGAGCACCTCCCCTATGAGGACAGGCTGAGGGAGCTGGGCTTGTTCAGCCTGGAGAAAAGAAGGCTGCGGGGTGACTTCATTGCAGCCTTTCAGTACTTAAAGGGAGCCTACAAACAGGAGGGGGATCAATTCTTTGAAAGGGTTGATAACTGCAGGATGAGGTGAAATAGTTTTAAGTTGAGGGAAGGGAGATTTAGGTTGGACATCAGGGGGAAATTCTTTACAGAGAGAGTGGTGAGGTACTGGAACAGGCTGCCCAGAGAGGTTGTGGATGCCCCGTCCCTGGAGGTGTTCAAGGCCAGATTGTTCTATGCTTTCATACTATAGCGGAAAGGATTTGAATAAATTATTCTGAAAATTAGTCCTTGCATTTACCATTCAGTTCAATAAATCTAACAAAATGAAGGATAGGATGGCAATATATAAAATTATATTCAATATGAAGAATCTTTTTAAAAACTCATACTGCTAATTTACTAGTTAACTCAGTGTAACTTACAATTGCCAATCGTAGAGCCAATTTAAGGATTTGGATACATTTCGTCCATCTTCAAAGTGAGGGGTTTCTATTCCATACACATAAGACTTGTTGAAGTTCGGTGAGTCATACTTCCTATTTATTGCTTCCCCTAATAAAGAAAAAAAAAAATTAAGCGTTTCAACTTGTTTAAAACACTTCAGCAGGAGAAATATACAAAAAAAAAAAAAAAAAAAAAGTGTATTCATTCATAAGATAAAATAATAAAGAAAAAAAAATAATAAAGAAAAAAAAATAAATTCCTAATTATCATTTTCAATAAAAGACAAGAAATTTGTGTAATTCACACAATACTTAAGTATTTAAGATTAATCTCATTGTCAAAGGGAAGACAAAAGGCAAAAAAAAAAGCCACAAAAACTACTTGAGTTATAAAATAGCTGGACGTCCAAAACACTTTTTATGTCTGAATAAAGACAAAAGAAAATCCCAACAGAATTAATGAAAAAATACCAGATTGCTTAATCATGCAAACAAAACCACTTTTTAATTCAGTATGTAAGCAGCAGCAAATATCATTCAATGTGTTATTTATTAACAATGAAGCAAAAAAATATTTTGACTTGCTGTACTTTCAGATAGATACTTCCTATATTGAATTAGTAGGAACTATACAGTAAAGTCTGGGAAAAAAGATACTGCCCTACATGTTTATGAATCTGTTAATCCTGCTTTATGTACAAGAACATCACTTCAGTACTCTGTGTAACTGAGCAACAAGCATCTGTAACCCATCACAGAAGAAAAATGGCATTTCACAAGTGCCACTCATCCAAGTGGAGATCAGTGATGAGTGGCATTCCTTGGGGATCAGTGTTGGGAGTGGAGTTATTGAACAACTTTGTAGATGACATGGACAGCAAGTTTGCAGACAACACCAAGCTGAGTGGTGCAGTTGACATACTAGCGAGAAGGAATGCTATCCAGAGGGACTGATTTTTTTTTTTTTTTTCCTGCATTTTCAATCCCTTTTTAAAAAGAATTGTAATTTAAACTTTCAAAAAAAAAAAAAAAAGTATCCATGCATGCTTACTAATAAAGGCTTCCTCTGGCTGTATTGTTGCATGGAACATTTATGTTTTGTTCAAAACTGGAGCACATTGTTGATTTTTTTTTCCTTTATACATAAAGACAGTTTGTGTTCCTGCTGCTTAGTTTGTCTGCTCTTGTCTTGACTTCTCCATGGTCTTGTGGATAGAAGTTATAAAGGAGACAGTAAAAGAAAATTCCTCTAAAACACCTGATAAAGTTGGGGAGGAGAAGAAATAAAATTACATGTTTGGCCAATTTATAGAAGTAGTGCCATATTCTGCAAGAGCAGAATTTCTCAGTGAGAGACCAGGTTACTATAGTTTCACTTCTCCAAAAACAGTCTCCATATTAAATTATTCATTATTACAACTGAAAAATCTCACGATTTCTTACATTCTGGGCCAACACCTACTAAATTGTTGGTACTAGCACAATGGTCAATTTTATTGTAAAGCCAATTTTATAGATCAATAATAGTAGGTTTCACAGTGTAAGTGGAAAAGATGGACATGGGAAAAATAGAAGTGGTTGCATAACAAATGTATGTGCTACATATTTTTCAGTGTTCCTGTGTAGACCTACGATATAAATGATAACTACTAAGGACCACTTCAAATAAATATAGCCCCTGAAGTCTGAAGCAGTGTAGGTACAGCCCACTGAAAGACTATAAACCAAGACTGTGGGACAGACACACAGGCACTATGCGGCAGGCTGAGGAATTTGCATTTCAGAGTGCCAGACAGCACAGTGAAATTCTTTGTAGTAACTAGAGCTTGATACTGAGCTCCTATCAGAAGACTATATGACCTGAAATTTTGTATCCTCATGAAACAGAGGAACCAGAAGAAAAAGTAATGGGACAGACTGGGCTCACAGTACACACCTCTGGGCCTGAGACTGCTCAGATACAGATAACAAACATAGATAACGCTGAAGTCACTAAGCAACCAGAGCATCTAGATGTTTCTGCATTCTTGGAGATACTTTGTTTTTCAGATAGCTCCCAACAAAAATCAGTCTTTCAGCACCTTCATTAAGCTCTTATACTGCCTAATACACTGACAACAAACCTACAATTCTAGAAATGGGTACTCTTCTTTCAGTTGCATATCTGATTATTTTTTTTTTTTACCATTGCTTTTTAAATGATTTAAATTCTATTATTTTAATAAACAAATAAACCGTAATTGCTTGCATCTCAAAAATCATGTGTGATATATTTTGAAGATGCAATGAGATTCAAATTTATATTAGGTCGTCTTATGTTGCTACTTACTAGCCTTTGAACAGATCAGAATAATCATTGTGAACATACCAGGATAATAATCATTGTGTGACACAACATACAAATCATGTCCTTCTCTGGCTTCTTTATCTACTTCTGCAAAAGTTTTTGGAGGATTTATAAGCTCCCCAGCTGATGTATCTGAAAGGAACATATGTATGGGTTTATTGTTGGCTTGTTTTTAAATTTGAAACAGTATTTATTGGAGAAGATGCTAATACTGTGGAAATATGAAATTTTTTAATCATACTTGCAGAAAATCAATAAAATCAATAGGAATCTTGTAACATGATAATATGACAATAGAGCAAGAATCACAGAAACTGAGACAGACATAACTGTTGCAAAGGGACTACATGGTGAACGCATACGTGATCTGCTCATATCGATGGAGGAAAGATTGACAGGTCAAGGTAATATATTATACACAGCAAAAAGCCCTACTACTTACAAAATGTTCTCAGATGTCTGTTTGTTTATCATAACTGAAAAATATCAGTACATTTTTATGCCTTTCAATATCTTTTGTAATGACTTTTCTGTTAAACCAGAATTGTTGGAAGCATACAATTTAGGTTAAATATTAAATTGCATACTATCTTGTATTTACAAGAAGTATGTTTTAGCATTACTTTTTCCTACCTTGGATAATTTTTGTTCCAAATGTGGTATTGGTTATATCCAAGCCCTCAGGTAACATAGCAGATTGATCATGTGACCTGCCCAAAGGTGCTTCACGATTACTAAAGTAGATTGCTTCTTTTCTGTCTTGTAATTTTTGTTGAAAATTAGTTTTAGGAAGCGGATTTATCAATGAAGCTGCCTAAAGATGTCACAAACAACAAAAGAGGCAAGAAAACCAGCAAAATTTAATCATTCACACATCAGGACGGCTAACCCTTCACATCCACAAGAACAGCAGATTGATACTAAGTCTTCTAAAGACGTTTTAGATTCTTAGATTCATAATTTCTTCTAACAAGTTATAATACAGAAAAGTATTGTTAGATAAGGTCATTAATAATCAGTGCTATGCTAAATCTCCAGCAAAATAAAACACAGACTCTAAGACAGAATTTTTTAATTTTATACAAGATTTTTCATTTGTTGATAAATAAAATTTTAGACCACAGTTTTTCTGCTCTTAATGTATATTAGAAACCATTGTCAAATTACAAATTACAATATGACAAAACTGAAGTGTGAAAATGATATAGCTATAACATCTTTTGAATGTCTCCTAGTGCTTATGAGGAAAGACATCTGTCATCTAGTGGTTAAGTCTATTCAGTAAACATCTACTCTCAGTTCTGCCAGTACATATTTTAAGATATAGACTAATACTGCGATCCAAAAGGAAGTATCAACAGAAAGGACTTTAGGAGGGTTTCTCAAAGCTTAACACTAAGTTGGACAAAATGTCTACCCAGAAGGCTTGGGTCAATAGAAATTATTTGTAAGCTTAGGTCAACACAAGGAGAAAAATAAAATCTCAAAAAAGTAAAAAAGGTTCAAAAAATATCAAAATGGGCTACACTGATCTTCTCAAATCATTCAATTTTTCAGACTGGCCATCAAAATAATGGGGACCATGAAGAGGATTTATTATTAAATATTTGGTAAATGTTATATAAATATATACTGGATAGAGGGGAGGAAAAAAAAAAAAAAAGCAGTAGTAGATATAATGATCCAAATCCATGCTTAGAAAACTCAGTGTCTCCAACTCTTCCTCCAGTTAACATTTAATTAATAATACAAAGTAAAATGGTCTTCCACGGATGATACAAACTAAACAAGTCAATCTATTCAACGTAAAACTTCTGAGGAGGTACAGAGGTACAGTACAAATCTAATTTTTTTTATTGTTACTATTATATTGGATATGCCTAATGAATGTGCTACTCAGTATCTTCAAATATCAGGTCTTAGATTTTCCAACCTAGAGACTAAGCCTATCAGGTTTTGCCAAAGCTTCTTCAATTGTTAAATTGAAAACTGTTAATTTACAAGTCCTGCTGACAAGACATACAGCAAGTGTTATTTACTAACAAATAACTACATTCAGAAATTTGAATAAAATTGCCAAGAGCTCTTCAGTTCTTTGATTACATTTTACAAAAATAATTTCTGAATAATACACACAAAATAGATTGACATGTCCAAAATAGCACTAACTAACAAAATCATTTACAACTCAAAAGAAAGAATACATAAAAAGTTGCTGAACATTCTCTGTAATAGTTCACTTGCTAAGAGCTCAACAAGTTTTGCATCTGTATTTAGAAGAGGAAAGCAGCAAAATTTGTGAGCAGAAGATAGTTAAATGTTGAAATGCAATGAATAATTCATTACTCATTGCAAAAGTTATTTGATAAAAGTCAGTCAACTGTTTCCCTATTTCAATCAAGCTAACTAAATCCTATGAACAGAACTCAGAATTCAGATAATCCAAGCAGCAGTGAAATGTTCAATGAAATCACTCAGCTATGACTTTATCTCCGACGATGAAGGAATCAGTTGCATTTATTAAGCACATTCTTAAGCAGTTCATTCTCAAAAATAAAGAAGTCACATTCTTACAGCAACTGAAGAACCTGATGTTATGCCGTGTGTCAAGTGAGCTGCAACATCAGGATCATCTGCTCTGCCATAGAATATTCTTTTAGCACCAGGAGCTGGATTTGTCGTATTGCGAAACTTCTTCACAATAGCTGGAGTAACAGGCTATATACAAGGCAAAGAAAATAATGATTTTACAGCAGATTTCCATAATACAATAACGAAAAGCCAATTCATTGTGATTCCACAGATGTAAGAGCAAAATAGAAAGATGTTTTAGGACTATAACACATGCCTGCATTGCTGCAGGTGCTGATACTCTGAATAAAAGGTCAACACAACCCAGTCTAAATTTAATCAAATCACCAACAGAAGTCAGGAGAGAGTATCTAAGCTTCACCTTTCTGGCTTAGGCTTTAAGTGGATAATAGCTTCCTTACATATGTTACATTTACCAACTTAAGAAATTTTAACCTAATCTAGAACAATTCCCCCATCAATTAAGCAATTTCAGAAATTACTTCAACCACTGTCTTGTTGTTTTGCTGGGTTTTTTTTTATGCACTCATTTAAAGGGAGAGCTGTCAGTGAAGGGATGCAGTTTGATTCTTCAGGGAGATCAGGAAGGGAGCATGGGAAACAACTCTAACAGGGCAACTTTGATGAAGAAGAAGGTCTTCTATCAGAAGTCATAACAACTCTTCAAAATAATCACTGTAATTGTATCAACAGAGAAAAACTGTGGTGTAAAACAATCCTCTTTAATACTCCTTAAGAGGGTATGATGGATTTCGTAAAACATACAGACAGAAAAAAAAAAAAAAGAAATTAGAAACTTCTACATTCCTACCAGCTATTTTCGGTGATTCCTTTAAACAATGGCTATAGAAAAATATGACCATGGTTTCACTGAAATGTTCTTTATTTAAAAAAAAAACAGCATGAGGTAGGAGAAATAACAGATTTTGGGCCTGAGAGCACAATCACTAATGTGAAATTACACAGAAACTTAAAAGTGAGAATCTCAAAAGCACACTCACCCTGGGTAAAGCTTCAGTGAGGCAATGTGCAGCTGTATCACCAGTTGGAAACAGCTTCCCAGCCTAAGCAACACAACCAAAGAAAACAAGGTGTAACTAAGCCAAACGCTCCAACATCTCATACAGGATGGCTAATTGTCCCACTCTGTTAAAAAGAGAGGCTTTTTTATTTTGGGGGTGAGGCAGGACTGCAGTGAGAGGAGCCCACTGGCCCAACCAGCTGCCTCTGCTTCAGCCTCAAGGCTAGACTATAACCCTGGTAAGGCACAGAAAGCATGCAGGTTTCACTCACAGCCAAGATGTGGGGAAATCTGTCCGTGAAACTTCCCTGGTAGACAGGCTGTGGCGGATCCGCCATTGTGCCAATAGGGCGGTTTACCTGCTGGCCTGGTAACGGTCACCCCCGAGTGGCACCACCAGCCTCTGCCGCACCTCCCTTACAGCCAGCACGCACTGATGGCCTCCTGGCCTCAGCTCCAGGGGAATACCAACACAAGTATCAAACTTGCCCAGTGGAAACAGATACAGATTATTTCCAAAAAGTAGCTTAGGTAAAGCAGATCAATTTTCAGTGCCATTTAAAGCTCCACTGCTTTCAGAAAGGCTGATTTCCTCTCTAGTGACATCAGTAAACTCCCCCCTTCCTCCCAGCAAAACATCTATATTTAATCACATCCTGTTCCATTCTCTATCCTCCTCCAATGGCAAAACCAACTTTAGGTAAATGTACATCCCTTATCTGTAATTAATTAACAAACATTACCAGCTGTTGCCATTTTAGTCACAGCTCTAAGATTTGTATGATAAAGAAGTTAACTGAATACTGAGCTCTGAGGACTCTGTCCTACAAATGGCAGGCAGGAGGCTGGCCATGGTTCCTCTGGGCTGAACAGCCTGCCTGGTGTCAGGGATGTCTGGCCACCTACTCCAGTGATGCATGTTCATGGTGTGATCTGTGAGCATGTATGAGCACAGCATAATCTTTTCCAGGTAACATACGTTCTCAGCTCTAATTTAGCTGTGGCTATTGCTGGCATCCTTTTTCAAGAGTAGATGTTTCTTTGTTGTAAGAATGATGGTACAAAGCCAGTAACATAGAACAAATGTGACCACTTGGCAAATAAACTGTAGAAAATTCTTAAAATGTTTGGTTCACTTATACTTTCTTCGAACATTTTTGTTGTTATTTTTAAATGTTCCTGCCAAATAATATGATTAACCATAATCATTAGATTACCTGTTATGCCTTAGTGTGCAACCTGTTCTTCTGTTAAACACAATTTTTACCTAGTAAAGGTCAAATTGTGATTTGCATAAGCCAGTCTGTTAGAAATGAGGGATGAATTTTATCTGATTGAAAGCAGTAACTGGGCAAGGATAAAACTGTCAGCAGAAGAGGGAACTACTTATTCAGGGAGAGAACAAAGCATACTATTGCAAACCTATACACTAAAATGAGCATGCACAAAAAGTTGAAACAAGGACTTGAACTTTTATTGTTTGCATTTCTACTTAGCTTGTACTCAAGGTACTACCACTTTGTACATTCCTACTTCTGATGTCTTTTATTTTACAGTGTTTTTCCCCAACAGGTGGCCACACTTTCTAACTGAAAGAATCCCTTCAGCCTTGCTGAAAAAATAGTGCCTGGCATTGGGAAAGCAATACCTACTGCAGAAACAAGTATTAAAGTCCCCAGATTTGTTCTGTTTTGTCTTTGTGTTTTTCAAGAAAGATGAGGATCCCTACGAATCAACTCGAAACTTACTACCAATATTTGTGCTTCTTGGAGAGATCTTCAACACAACTGTTAGAAGCAGATCCTGAACCTCTTCAGACTGAAAATCTGCTTTTAAAAATGTTCTCCATTGGTAGTTTCTTTGTGAAAGAGGGTGATACCTCACCGGCTGCTTTCTATACAGGTGGCAAAGAAAATAGGAAAATATTTTTATCTACAGGAGCAACTTCTAAAATAAATTACAAGGGAGTCCATAAACCTTGCTAGGAAACAGGCTACTAGAAAGATAGAGATTAATATTTCCCTTTCACCTCCTACTTAATATTAAAAAATATTAAGCTGAAATAAGTGCACTCATATTTTCACTTCCTGTCGGGGGGGGGAAAAAAAAAGTAATATTCTTAAAAATGTGAATCTAGAAGTCACAAAAATAAAATTAATATAATACTGTATGAATTTGGACAGATTTTGCCTTATATGAATTGCCTTAAAGGTAAACAGGATTCACCCTGTTAGAATACAGGCCAAGTGCATTCTCAGAATTTTATGCTGATATACAATAGGAGGAAGAGGTAAAACTTCACATTTTTTATAAACCTATTTTCAAGATATTTTCCTAAATCCACAGAGCAGATACAAAATGTGAACTCAAAGTTCAGTGTATCCAACACAAGAGCTGTCCCTTCTCCCTACAATTCATCTTATTTTAGGAATCAATGTCATATTCATATTTAGATGGATTGAAAGTTAATTGGTGTGGAGGTTAAAAGTTTGCAGGGTGTGAAAGATGTATAAATTTTAAGAATAAGTTGATGAATTAACAAAAAAATTAAACTCCATTTTAGAAAAAAAAAAAAAATTCTTCAGTCAAATTAACTTAAGATGACTGTCATCTCCTAGGTTATAAATAATATAGGCTTTAAAGAATTCTGCTTTGGAAGAAACTGAAAAAATATTCCTTTCTACAGCAGCACTATTTTATTTTTTTAATAAATAGTGCTTGTCATCTGAAAGTTTCTATTATTCACTGACATTCAATACCCACAGTACAATGCCTTTTTCTGTCTCTGACAGACTAAAACTGAGAAACAGCAAATACCTAAAATCTTAATTTCACTTTCTTTGTGAAACACAATGATCCCATGTTCTACAACAGTTCTCAGTCTTGGTACTTAGCATTCCCTAAGTTTTTAAGTGTCTGAAGGCCAGAGAATGTCATTTAAAATGCTTCAAGTTCTGTGAAACTCTTGATGGACATTAGCTATGCTAAAATCCTTTGCTGTTGTCATTGCTTGGTTACATTTTTTTTATTAAGCCAGTTACATATAGAAAATTACTGCTTTCTGTGTGCTGCATACATTCTATATGCTATATATGACCAAAACAATGGATGTAAAGAAAATGTACCCAAATAGAAAAAAAGCAGAAAGGAGGATATTGGAACAGGTAGATACATAGGAAGAAAAATAAAATTAAAAAACAAACAAACAAACAAACAAACAAAACCTGAGGAAGTGAAACCAAGATGAAAAATCTAAGAGAATAAATAGATGAATAGATAGTACATCCTCTGAAGTCAACTTCTATTTATTATTATATATCTATATTTAAACATTAAAAGCATGAATAGAGCATATTGTTAAACTCCATTGAGAAATGCTGAAAAAAAAACAATTTGTTGAGATCATGATACCACTTGATACCATTTATTTATTTATTTATTTTTGTTAACATAATCCAATGCAAAGTTTCACTTTTCATATTTTAACAGTAACAGAGAAACAAATAGGTAAACATGATCACTGGAATGACTAGCCTGTTCTTAAAGTGCTCTTAGTCCAGGCTACAGCAGAAGAAATTCATCTTCACCACTAACACTCATGGGCTCATTAACTCCAAAATACGGTAATGAAAATTCATTTAATTACTGCTCCATGCTCTCTATTTCATACATTCACACTGAATCTTTGCTTATGTCAGCTTCAACCAGATGTGAATGACTTGGGGTTTCACAAAGACGGAGAGAGAGATTGCAGGTCTGTGTTGCAGCCATAGCCAGTAGGAACCTTATGCACATAATGTATGCTAGGAGCACACTAGTATCACATGTAGTTTTACCGCTGTACACAGGTCACACTGAAAGTAATGCCTCTTATTTCCATGCAAACTACAGCATGTACTACAAAGAGTATAACACTGTTTGATAGAGCAAATTCTCAGCTAAAAAAACACTATTTTTCAACATAGTCATCACCATTAGCTTTGCATTTTTGCCAGCAGTGAACAAGAACATTGTCATGGTTTTGTGATTTTTGGTTTTCGGTATTCCACATCATAACATCATGTGGGGCACTGGGAATTTAACTGTTAATGCTCAAGTTCTGGGTATCTGCCTGGAAGAGAAGAACTACAGTCCCCAGGGGACTCTGTGGTCACACAGAGGAGATATAACTCTTGGCAAGGTCACCTGATGCGCTCCTCTTTGTCTGCTTTTCGTCGACTCTCCTCCCATCTCCCTGCTGCTCAACTGGACTGCGCATCTCACCTCAGCATTGTGGTGAGGCCTATCCACCTTTCGGACATTCTCTCTCTCATTATATTTGATTTATTAGCTTCAAATTTAATTATATTGTATTATAGTGTGTTATCTTGCATTCCGATAATATATTTAGTAAATTAGTTTGTTTCTCCTCAGATCGTTGCCGCTGTTTTTAATTATTTTGGGGTCCCCTGTTTTCTGGAGGCGCAGATTTTGCAAAATCCCCCCGCCCCGCTGGTCACGGAACCGGGCTGAACCAGCCCGTAAACTGTTGACAAACATGCATGCTGTGCTTGTAAAAATCTGCAGCAGTGAAGGTGAACAACTGTCACCACTGCTGAAACATATTACCCACTGCCTCATTGTGCTCTCATCCACTGTCTGATCTCCATAAATGTTCAGCAAGCACTGATGAGCGTCAGTGGGTACCATTTCTTTCTGCATGGCGGCTTCCAATTACAAACCTTTGCTTCACATGCACTTTCATGTCAGACACCAACTTGTCAGATTGTGCCTCTGCTGCCATCTATCACATGACAACAAAATGAAGCAGAATATTGGTGGGAAGGTTCGATCTTTACTGCCATACCACCAACATTCTCCTGTGACATCATGAGTCAACATAACAACCTAGGAAGCATTACTTTTGGTGTACCCTAGTATACCTTTCATCCAAAACTGTTCATTTCTGTACTGGCTCTGGCTAGGATGAAAACAACTCTTTCTCATATGTTTGAACTAAAGCATAGTTTGAGAGGAAAACCACTTCATTTTTATTCAGTATTTCCAGTGATAGATTTTCTAAACAATCTTCATTAAATTGTACAAATGATTAAACATGATGAATTATAAACTTGTATAATTCCTTGTATGTTCTGCTTTTGATTTCTTTCAAATGCCATCTAGAAAACCTTGATGCATCTGTCAAATTGAATAAATATTTATCGTCGCCCTTTTGTTTCCTACACAGCTCACTTCTTAGTCCCACACATGGGACCAAGTGATTGATCCACACTACTGTCACTATGAGTTTAGCACATCTTCACCTCTTCCTTTATGAGACAGGTTTTCAAGCCTTTATAGTTATTCTCACCAGTCTTCCCTGAAGCTTCCTGTAATCTTTCAACATTCTTCCTTAGTCTCCCCAGAGCAGTAGTCATGACCCAAGCCTGCTGGTGTCCATGGAGTGTTTGGACAAAGCTCTCAGACACAGAGTTTGAATTTCAGGTGGTCCTGTGTGGAGGCAGGAGTTTAACTTGATGATCCATGTGGATCCCTTCCAATTCAGGACGTTCTGCAAATCTATACACATTGAAAAGATATGCAGGATTGTGAGGGCTTCAAACACACTCTTAGCACAAAACCTCAACAATGGATGCCCAATGGACTCTTGAACAAGATGTATCACATAGTGTCTGCATGTATTACTAGCAATCAAAGCTTGTTCTGCCTTTGCATCCTGCCATCTTCAGTTTCAGCACTCTCACAATACTAAGCCCATCTCTAATTTAAAATATATGCAGCTAATATAATAAATATATTGCCAATATAAAAGATATATTGAGAATTTAAAATACATGTGGTTTCTAGAGGAGAGGCATAGAAGTTGCCTGCTCACTACGAAAGCCTCTCTCCTGAGGAGGGCCGAGAGACATCAGCACCCAACCACCCTCAGCGCTTTCAGTGACGAGGAGGAGAAAATGGAGGAGGAAGAAAAGGGAGCAAGGGGTCACGTGACTCGCAGGCGAACCGGAAGCGTGCGCCGCGTGCGGGCCGTGACGTGGCGACAGTACCGGAAGTACGTGTGCGTGTGTGTTTTGGTCGGGGAGCAGGCGGCGGCGGAAGTCGGCGGCGGCGGCCTCTGGGTGAGGCCCGGCTGCGCCCCCGCCCCTCGCCCCCACCCCGCGCTTGCCGTGGAGCCGCCTCCCCGCCGCCCCCTCCTCCCGCGGCCCTGCTTCGACTAGGCCTCCAGCCCTACTGGCCGGAAGGACGGACAGACAGACGCTAAAACAGACGCTGCACCGCTGCCGCCTCCTGACTCCCCATCAACCCCTTCCCCTGCGCGGCCGTCGCGGTCTGGCCAGGTGAGGAGGCGACGGGGCTGGTGGGGCGGGGGCCGTATCGGGGGATGGTGAAGCTCCGACGGCGCAGCTCCGACGGCGCCCGATGTGCGGTTGGGCCGCTCGGGCTTCTTCCCCTTTCGCCGGCCGCCGCCGCCGCCGGGCGCTGCGGGCAGACTGGGAGGCAGGGCGGCCTGCCAAGGTGGGCAGCCCGGTGGAGGGGGAGAGAGGCTGAGCTCTTCTTCCCGGCTCAAAATGGCGCCCCCGATTTTCCCACTTCCCCTTATTCCTTTGCCTGGAAGGGAGCTGCGGGGGAGGGGAGGCGGCGGGGCTGGTGGGGCCGGGCCCGGAGCCGTGGCGGGGAGGGGGATTCTCCACTGCGATTCAGCGCCGCTTGGTCCAGCTGCGAGGGAAGGGTTGTGCCCTCCGAGTTGTGCGTGGAAGGGTTGAGGGCGACGGACCCCTCGCTTTCCCTTTCGTTTGCGGCTGGAGGAAGGCCAGTGTAGAAGGTGGGAAGTAAAATACTTAGACAACGCGTCGCCATCCAGAGAATGCTGACAGGCCTAGTGGACGGTGTGTGCACTGTCTGAATCTCGGTTGGAACTAGGAGTGAAGCTGGAACACTGTAGAAACATTTACACTCCTGTTTTAGAGCAGAACTGAACTGTAAAATTATCAAAATGTTTCATGAAAACATCTTGAAAGGACTTTGAAAGGCTATTATTCTCCCAGGATTTTCTGTGATTCTTTTCAACCTTATGCCCCTTTCACAGCCTAGGAATGGAAAAGGACTTAACAGCTAAGAGAGCTAAAATTAATGAGTTCCATCCACACAATATTCAGACTCAATGTGGCTTTTTTTTTTTTTTCCAGTTTGGTAGTTGCGGGCAGACTAGGTTTCTTGCCTAGATGATATTATGTAACAACAAACATCAGTAAAAAGTAGATGTTAGCTGAAGTGAGTTGTTTAGGGACAATGGCAGTACAGTCGTCATTACTTACATTTGCTGTATCATGAACCAATTTGTCTCAAAACAATTGATACTATGTGTCTTTTATATGATATATTAAATAGCTTATTAAACAGCTGTTGCATTTAATTGGAAATCTGTTAGGGTTTTATTTTTTGTGGTGACTGTTGTTTCACATCTTTAATTTACAGCTTCATAATGCTTCAATACAAACTAGGACAAATGTCTAGATAGTTATGTGTGTCACTGTCATGAACGCTGCACAGTAATTCTGGAAGAGAGTAACAGAAAGCTTTGTTAACAGGAGTCCTTAATAAGTAGATTTCTTTCAATACTGCTTTTTAAAACAGACAAGGTAGTCCGGAATAACCAAATTAGACAATGGTTGCAAGCTTGATGCTGTATGATCTCTATTCATGAAACATCAGAAAACTTATTAGAAATCAATACAATGTTAATTATGTTCATGATAAGAAATATTATCATTTGCTCTGAAATGGGAAGGTATTTCAAGTGATAGAATGTTCCATGTTTGAATTAGTCATTGACTTTTCTTGAGGTCTTTGATTATGTACTTAATCATATTCATTGTAGGAGCAGTGTTAACTGTCTTAATCCCTTTAGTAGTCTGGCTTTTGTCACAAGCGTTATTTTGATACTTCTGTATTGGCTTTCTTGTTGTTTAAAATAGACACTGATCTGAACACTTAAATGACTGAATTAAGTTCCATTAAGTTGTGAGTTTGTAGGTCTTGACAGGAACTGATAGAATTCTGCTTATGAACTCAAACATGAGAAATTTTACATGATTTTCCGTGAAAATAATTGTGACCCTTTAACTCTCTCTAACAAACCTTGTTAACAAGGACTACCTAGAAGAATATAAATTTGACTTCTAAAGGGGTGAGAATACCCAGCATCTGATAAATTACGTGTTAGAATTAACAGAAGCACTTTCTTGGTAATGGCAGGACTAGAAGATGGTGCATTTAGTGGGTCTTTTCCTGGAGACTTTAAGTGAAGTTAAGAGGAGGAAAAAAAAAAAAAAGATACAGCTGATAAGCTCTTGAAGTAAGCATTCTGAATTGCCTTGAAAGTTATTTGTCAAAAAAAAAAAATAATTAAAGTTGTAGATTGTGAGATAGTAAAAGTAACATTGCTGCCTTCTGTGTGGTGCTTCTTTTGTTTCCCAAAGCCAGTGTTTTACAGATGACTTAAGGAGCTGGAGAACAAGTGTGGCCTGTGTTCTGAAACCTGTGTGGGTTCTGTAGCACTGAAATCTACCTTTACATTCCTGTGAGCCAGTATCAAATCTAAAAAAAAGGCCAAGAATGTGCTGTAATGGCTGTTATAATTGTACTACTTCAGATTAAGAAGATCTGTTTATTCCTCTTCTGTCATGTTTGTATGATGTCCTTTTGTGGGCTTACTGGACAGTTTCAATGTAATCTGAAACTTGTAAAAGATGATACATGCATGCATATGGAAAATGATTGTGACTTTATATATAACAAAATCAGCTGGATATGCTCTATCAGGTTTCCAGTTCTTTTTTTTTCCTTATCCTTTATTTATTAAAAACTGCATGGTACAACTGTGGTACGTTTCATTAAGTTAATAGACATACCGATGCAGCTATGGAAGGCTGTTTGCAGGATGTTTACAGGCAGGGCTTGTTGGCCTTGCAAGTAGTGTGATCTCTGTCATCTTAACAGCTAGTTAATTTTGCACAATACCTGAGTGTATAGAATGCTTTCTTCTGAAGGAGGGAGGAGTGTGTAAATTGCAAAATTTTCTGGTTGAGCATTTATAAAAGACTGATACTTGTTTTGACAACTTAATTCAATTTTGAGTCCCAAACGAATTTTGTAGGGATTAGTAATAAATATTTTGTAAGTGAATTAACTATTCTGCAGTGTCAATAACTAAAGGTTGTAAACAACCAGTTTAAAAAAGTAGATTCGTATGGGATAAATCAGTCTTTTCTGTTTTTTCTTTCATGCCATCCTTTGTATGTAAGGCAGCAAGCAAAAGGATGATCATAGAGACTAAATATGTTGATTTTTTGCACACTGCACATCATCTGGAAGTAACTTCTTTCAAAGACTAATTCACTTGGTTTCACTTGGATTTAACCCTCATATCTTAATGCTCCAGAATCTAGAAGAGCATGGGGTGAATTAAGATTAAAGGTTTTAAAATTATTTCAGGGTTACCCAGGCACACTAAAATGCTACAGTGCGAACAGATGTTTTATTTTAAAACAGAAAGAAATTACCTTCATTTTTCCAAAGGAAGAGATAAACAAATGGCTAACATTCTCAGCTATCTGTATTTTGGCCATTCCTTGCTGCTTTTTCTTGTATTATAATTAGGTAGAGATTCACTCTTTGTCGCTGATCCATTTTTATCCATGTTCTTCCCCAACTTCTCAAGCATGTTTTAGCAATACATGTGGAAATAAGTCTTGCCTGAGAACTAACACATCAGCTGTATGTCACTTTTTATTTATTTTTTTTAATGCCATAAGGATGAGAAGACTGGTGTTCTTAAACCAGCTAGATCCATTCCTGTATTCTAAATATTTAATCAAAACAAATTTAATGAGAGGATTTTGATATGTAATTGTAGGGGCTAATAACAATGGTAGAGTACGTGGTGTTTTTTTTTTTTGCTTCATAAAACTTTGTTTCATTATTGCATACTTTTCTTCCAAATGTTTGAGAGAACTTATATCTGAAGTATTTTACTCCTGTTGTACAACTGAAATAAAAATCCATTGATTTTTAAGGGTAGTCATAACTGTCTAGCAGGTCACAATCTTGGGATAGACAGATGAATAAAAGACTGGAATATTTTAACTGGAAGAGACTAAATTATTTTGAGAAGTATGGGTAAACTAGCAGTGTGAGCAAATAGAAGCATCAGTAAGGTGTTGGAAAATATACATTTTTTTTTTGAGGACTTATATTAAAGTTGTATTTACAGTGAGAAAATAACAGCTTATTCAAAATGTTATGTTCATTCAGAAATAATACTTTGATTTCTTTATCATGTAATACTTGTGAAAAATAGGTTTTAAGGGAGTGTTTCAGTGGTGGATTGGGTTCTGCTAGAGCTGTGGAGCTTTCTACAGAGTGTTCTTCAGAACTTGTGCTGAGTTTACAAAAGGGGAATTAGGAAGAGGAATGAAGGCTTAGTGTCTGAGGTAGGTATATAGTAAGTCGGAATGCTCAGATGCCTCATAGAGAATCACTTAGCTATGCTTAATGTTTCAAAATGGGAAGGCAGCTAATGATTAAGACTACTGTTTGATTGGTAAGGTGGTAAATTTACCATAAGGAAGATAGAGTAACAACTTCTTGAAAATGGCTTTGCTTGCATTTTGCAAAATTAGTATTAAAGCCATTCTCTACATTGGGATGCTATGCTCCAATCTAACTTGCTTTTTATTTGAGACAGTAGAGAAGCTATATCTTCAACAGATGCACAGAATTCAAGTAAGTAAACAACCGTGTTAGAACAAAATTGCAAGCTAAAAGATTTTTTTAATCAATTACTTTTAAATATAAAAGGATATATTTTTCTTGCTGAGATTTGAGTAACAGCCAGTTAGGAATACTTCCTCCAGGTTCATTTGGAATTTTGTTTTGGGAGAGAGGAGAAAGAAAATATAGAAAATACTTCTCCAGTTTTTCATACGTCAGTGCCTACCTGTGGAAGATTTAATCTTTGCTGTTAAGTGCATGCATAAAAACAGAAGTCTTTGACTCAGAAGTGAGAACAATAGGGACTCAATGCTTCTTCATCCACATGAATAAACATTGTGATTTTTTTTGAAAGAGGTTGCAACAGGAGGAGATATATCAAAGGAATGCACTGTTAGCATATGCTCTTAGCAAAGATCTCTTAGATCTTAGCAGATCAATATTTATGTATTTGTTTTGGAAATTTTGATTTATTTCCATTTAATAGATCTCTGGTGGCTTGCACAAAGCAATCAGGAATTCTTAACAGTCAGGACTGCCCATTTTCCCATATATGCCATGCTTAGCATTTTCACTTCTAAAACTACAGTTGTTAACTAGAAAAGATATTAAAGCTTTGTAGATCAAGATCTGTACTGCCTAATATGAAGAAATTGTGTTGAATGTGTGTGATAAAAGTGAAACAATAAAGTGTATTTGCAAAGAACTGATGTATTGATTGGGTTTTTCCTGGTTCTCTTTTTTTTCTTTGTTTTGCATTGTTTACTGTTGCTGACTTTTGAGTGTTGCTTAGTATCAGGAAAAAAAATCTTGGTTATTTCTTGCATGTTATTGGTAAAATATCAAATAACAAGTGTTATGTTGTTATACTTTGATCTTGATATGTTATGAAGTAAGAGACTGTATCCTAGGGTGCATGAATTTGAGGGGTGGTCAGCAGGATGATGGAGGTAATTGTCTCCCTCTGCTCTGCCCTCATGAGGCCCCACCTGCAATACTGAGTCCAGCCCTGGGACTTCCAGCACAAGGATGCAGAGGTGTTGGAACAGCACCACAGGAGGGCTGTGAAGATGATCAGGGGCTGGAGCAGCTTTACTATGAAGAAAGATTGAGGGAGCTGGAGAAGAGAAGGCTTCGGGTGGACCTTATTGCAGCCTTCCAATACTTGAGGGGAACTTATAAGCAGAAGGGAATGTGACATTTTACACAGTCTGATTGTGATAGGACAAGGGGAAATGATTATAAGTTAAAATGTTGTTAGATATTAGGCAGAAATTCTTTACTCAGAGGGTGGTGAGGCACTGGAACAGCTTGTCCAAAGAAGCTGTGTGCGCATCATCCCTGGAGGTGTTCAGGGCCAGGTTGGATGGGGCTTTGGGGAACCTGATCTGGTGGGGGATGTTCTGCCTATAGCAATGTGTGGAGCTAGGGAGCTGAGGTCTCTTCTCCCTTCCATCTCAAGCCACTTTATGATTAAGAGTCTGAAGTCTTGCAAGAAAAAGCATAATTGGGCTTTAATGTCATAATTGAAAGTTTTAATGGTTAGATTTGGTCTTGAAGAATCTAAGTGTTCCGTTTACCATAGATTTTTGTCTAGCTGACTTTTTACCTGTGAGGGTGACAGTACTGGGAACTGTTTGCTGTAAATATTAGTACTGTATGTACTCTGTGCTGCAATGGTGAATTAGGTTTTTCTTATTTGGCTTGTTAATCTAATCTCCTGCATTGTTTTTTTATAGCCAGGTTGTTGACAGCAGAAGCCACTGAATTCTGAATCCTGGAACTTACTTTCAAGAACTTGAAACAAAGGACTTCTTTCTAATTTGGGCATGGCTAATCGTGGAGCAACAAGACCCAATGGGCCAAATGCTGGAAATAAAATTTGCCAATTCAAATTAGTACTTCTAGGAGAGTCTGCAGTTGGTAAATCAAGTTTGGTGCTTCGTTTTGTAAAAGGGCAGTTTCACGAGTTTCAAGAAAGTACAATTGGAGGTGAGAAAATTATTCTTTTTATTTCACATTTTTATTCTTTCTGTTTTCTTTCCCTTGATTGCCCTGAATATTAGGGGAATTCCAGAATGGTCACTGACAGCAAGTATCAAATCTGAACTGAGGTCTGTAACTTATTATGAAAAGAGCTGTAGATGGCACAAAGATATACTGCATTTTGATGTCAAGCAGACAAAGTAAACATGTGCTTGAACTGCATGGTTCTGGGAAGTAGACTTTATGTTCAATTTTGTTTGTGTGGGTGGGTATGTGGCTATTTGAGCTGTGCATGTATATGTGCTATAGATTTAAGCTGTGTGCATAAGGCATAGAATAACCATTCAGGTATTTTGGTGTTTTTGAACTACATCTTTCAAAAAGGTTGTAGTGTAGTTTATGCAGCTGGTTTTTGCTTTTGAACTGGGAGAGCTCGTGTGTTTACATAAATGATTGTTGAAACGTAAAAATCTGCAAAGCTTACAAAAATAAAGCCAACTTAAATTTCAAACATCACCATTTTTTTCCACTGTTTTTGAGTATCAGGTGTATGTTTTTTGTATATCTGTCAGCATACACAGAGAACTTTTTTGTCCTTTAACAGTTTTATTTATTTCTGACTTGGTATCTTTTGTAATGAATTTAGGATAGGTGTCAGTATGAAAGGTTTGTGCATCACCTCATGCTTTATGGTAATATAGAAGGCATTCCAAAAGATATATTGAAAAGTTGACAGAAGAAAGTCTGGGTATAGGGAATAATAAAACTAATATTTTTCACTGATTAATTTTTTCACTTCCACTGATTATTTTTTTAAATTCATTTAAAGTCTTTTTTGTTTCTGGGTAGGATTAGGAAAAACCTGAACTGTTCCACTATATAAAAGCTATACAAAGGTTAGAAAAGACTTAATTCCAAGCTCATGCGTATGTTCAGTGTAATCTCTGTATTAGTTTACTCTTCTGTTTAAAATAGGAACAAGAAAATGCTGTACTATACAATTGAGAGATATTAAATTCAGCAGTGTTGGGATTCAGAAAGTTTTCTGTAGAGAAAGCTGTCCAACTGTAGGCTGCATTTGCTTTAGGCATAATTATCTTTGTATTCAGAAGGGCCTTTTAACAAAGAGAGGCTTATGTGCATTGTGAGCTTGAATAAGAACTTCTGAAAGAATGCAGTGAAAAGCAGGCATTGGATGGTGCTGTATTTGATAACTGGACTTTGCCGCTTCAGACTAATGCAACAGTGCTTCTTAGCTACTTAAGGCAAAGTATGGCAATAAAGGATAGTAGGCTTTCAGATAATTAACATAGTTAATTATCAATTAAGTATGGTCTTGCAATCTAGAAGAAAGTTGACTTGTTTGCTGAAATTAACTGACATTCTTTTGTAATCATTGAATGGTTCCTTTCAACAAAAACAAGAGGGTGACAATAAAACACTTGTTTTAATATATTTCTCAGTGCATCTCTTCATTTATGGAGAGTAGGTACATTCTTCTCTTGAAGACAATAGCATCTTGAAGTTCTTCAAATTCCGCTTGTTTCTGGGAACATCTTATCTCTGCCTTGGGGAAATGTAACATTCTGATGATTGAGGAGGAAACCCTTAGTACAGTACAGAATGGGTTGGTTGTGGTTATTTTTTTAATCTTCATTCTGGTTTTGGGCTGCTTTAGTAGCTGGTAAGGGAAGTCCATTTTACCAGTGCTTGGATATTTAGCATTCAGAGACCTAGTGATTTAACGCTGGAACATCAAAGCCTTTTTCTTCTCCAGCCTGCTTGCTTATCCCTGGTGGATGCTCATACCTCTGATGCAGGAGCATCTGGCTGCTTAGTAGTCAACTTCTCTACATTAGTTGTGCTGTCATATATATAAAGCAAGATTGACTTGCTTTTATTGTAATAAGCTCAGTTGAAGATTACAGCAAGAGCAGTTCAGGAGTGATTCATAGACTACAGTGTCTTGGAGTATGTGGGACAGGATAACATCCAAGGTGTGCAAGAGTTACTGATCAGTGCTGCTAAAGGCACATTTAAACAGATCACTCTGTGAACATGTGTGTTGATGAGAGCCCCAGTTTCTTTCTCTACCAAGTAGGGGCCTTCCTTTAGCATGTTGTTGAGATTTTTAGCATAATTTTGAAATATGGTTTCTGTAGAAACACCTCTGTGTTTCTAGTATGTAACCTTAATCTGAATGGAAAGTGTTTTCTAGGAGTAACTGTTTGAAGACTTGCTATTAACTACTTACTGATTTTGTGATTAGTAGGTAACTTAAAGTAATAACAGATTTTTAGGTTTTAGATACGCAGATAAATGTGTTAAGGTGTAGTGGCAGAAGATACAAGTTTCCCTGAAACTGCAGGCTGTGAAAATTATGCTTTGAAGTAATTTTTGAGATGACTTGCAAAGGGAAAAATATACCTATATGATTGCTTTATGAGCAAGAAAACTTCAAAACTTATTTGTACTTCTATAACCTTTAACCAAGGTGGGATTGTCAAGAGCTAGAAATCTTGGCTTTAGTATTCTGTTCAAAAGTATAGCTGTAGTCCAGAAATGTACGTGTCAGAGCTGTTGGAGCGTAGCATGAAGAAATGCTGTTTGTTGCATCAGGATGAGAGGTATCTAGGAGGTGAGAGAAAAATTTTGTGGTTGCTGAGATGAACTGTTGGGAAAGAATAATGGGAATTCTTCCTGATTTTTGCTTCCATATGTCTTTAATGTGAGGAAAGTTTGGTTGTTTAATTCTTCTGTGTTGATCAGTTACAATCTATTGGCTTCAGACCTGCTATATTTTAATAATAGGCAGGAGTTGTCAAGGAAATCATGCTTGATTCATCTTTTGTGAACATCATTTTACACAAGCAGACTTCTGGTTTCAGCACCTCTGTCTTTTTTGTAGCTGCTTTTCTAACCCAAACTGTGTGTCTTGATGATACAACGGTAAAATTTGAAATTTGGGATACAGCTGGGCAAGAGCGGTATCACAGTTTAGCACCTATGTACTACAGAGGAGCGCAAGCAGCTATAGTTGTATACGACATTACAAATGAGGTAAGTACAATTTAAGTGGGATTTAAGGGGGTTCTTAATGGTCTTGTGTCTGCTGTTTTTATGTATAACTTTCTTGTGTGCATCTAAATCAATTCCTCACTTAATGTTGGGCTATGTGATATTAATTTGTGCCTGAAATCTTTTTTTACCAAGAGATCCCTTATTGTGTTCTTTAAATTAAAAAGTAATAATAATACATTAATAATAATAAATAAATAATAA
This sequence comes from Chrysolophus pictus, assembly GCA_037305975.1. Lineage (NCBI taxonomy): Eukaryota > Metazoa > Chordata > Aves > Galliformes > Phasianidae > Chrysolophus > Chrysolophus pictus. Next base: position 35,453,688 of record JAYKPI010000006.1, read on the forward strand.
TAAAACAAACAAACAAACAAAAAAAACCTAGGGAAAACAAATGCCTTTGCAGTTTTTTTTCAAGCCCACCTTTATGTCAGTTCATCTGAATTGAAATGTTGCTCACCACACTACTGGTGACAAATTATTTCTGATGGTTAAAGATGTTGCATTCATGCGTTATTGTTGCAAAATAGAAGGTAGGGATTAAAGGCAGCATAATCTACTGAAGCTGTAACATAACATTAACTGATTTCTTTTTGTTTGAACTTGCATCAGATAAGCTTTGTATACTTTTGGTAAAAATGAGATATAAGAACAAAGCTTTCAAAAAACCCAGCATCCCTCTACTGTGATGGTGGTCAATAATTAGAAATGTTGAGGATCCTTGAGTTTATTCATTAGCTTGATTCTTCTAGACTTTAAAATAAATTTCTAATTTTCTCTCAACTGTTTCTCTATCTTTTCTTAGTTTGCATAAATCTTCGTATCTTTATTTTTTCAGCACTGTCATAACTCAGAACATCTAAAAATTAGGGTAGGAACATATCATTTAAAAAACTCTGAGAATGCGTCTTAGGACAGAGGTAGCAGCCTTGCTTTAATTCACATTTTGCTTGAAGTATAGATAACAGAGATTGGGATAATAGGTGAGTGCAAAAGGATGGTAAAACTCAACTTGCATCATTTTGCAACCATTAACAGGAGTCCTTTGCCAGAGCAAAAAACTGGGTCAAAGAACTTCAGCGTCAAGCAAGTCCTAACATTGTAATAGCTTTAGCAGGAAACAAAGCTGATCTAGCTAACAAAAGAGCTGTGGATTTCCAGGTATGTGCATATCTTCTGTTTATAGAAATAGCTTTTTTTGTTGTTGTTGTTGTTGGAGTGGAAGGTAAAAAGGCCTACTGAGGAGCATGCATAAACTAGGTGGTTGTCATAGAGGTTATACTGTTAAATATAAACCTCAAGAGAGGCTAATTCTAGATGCTGCTGAAAAATATTTTTGTACAAATGATATGGCAATAGACTAACTAATTTATTTGCATATTTTTTAGGCTAATTGAATTTCTGTTCTATGATATGATCTCTTCCTGTCTTCCACTCAAAATTATCTATAATTACAGTGTTAGTGGAAGCAATAGAATGATCTGCACAGTTTGTTCCTAAGCTCTCTGACTTATCCACAAGGGAATTTTGAGAATCTTATGCTACAAAGGTGATTGATAAACTTAACTTGCCTAGGGTATACTGTTGAAGCAGTGTTCAGCTTTTAATTGTGCTTTTCATGGCATTGTTTTTATTTGTATTGATACACACATGCTCTTCTGTTATGTTTGTCTTCTTGAAAATGTTGATTAAACGTAGTTATCAGAAAATGACTTCCAAAGCAAATAAAATTCACTACAGATGTTCTCATTCATTCAGGACTGATTGATCTTAAGAAAAGTGATTCAAATACATATTTATTAGTCATTAATTCTGTTACTATTTTCATCTATGTCATTGTGCAAGATACTGCTGCATATGATAATGAACCATTGTATAACTTTAGAAATCAGTCTGTAAAGATTAGTAATTTCAAGTATTTTTCAACCTAAATTCAACATTCTCAAAAAATTTTATTCTTTTATGTCAATTGCAACTTAAAAACTACCACGGAAAAATCTGGTATTCTGTGGAAAAATTGCAGCATGTGACAAATGCTATGTATCGTTATAGATTAAAAAAAACTTAATCAAATTTAATTATCAAAGGAGAACTACCTGTAGTGTTGTGGGGTTTTTTTGTTAGTTTTGTTTCTTATAGTTATGTTCTTAACATTTTTCATTGTCATCTTCACAGGTTTGATAGTCCTTTGCAAAAACATTTCAGATTTTTTAAATATTGGTAAATCTGTTATTTCTGATACAGTTACATGTGTCTTAGCACTTGTTACTTGAATGAATATTGAACTAGACTACAGTTTTCCTTTTTTCTTCATTATAGGTATTATAGTTGGGCTTTATGCAGATTTCCCATTGAATTCAAAGGCAGTTACATAATCTCAAGACACCAGGGATTCATAGCTGAACTGACAGGAAGTGGCAAAAATAGGGAATAGAAATATTTCGCATGTATATTTCAGATGGAAATTCAGGCTGGCAAAGGAGATCATATGACAAGACATTAGATTCTCCTTATTAGTTTTATTATCCTGACAGAAATCCTCTATTCTAAAACTTCTGATCAGTCTGCTTTAGTGGATGAAAGACTGAAGGTCTTTACAGAGGTGATAATGGGCTTTTTGGCATTTGAAGGCATTTTCTGTTACTTATTTATTCATGCTATTACAGCTAGAGTCTTGTAGTAGAATTGTCCTTCTAATATTTACTATTTAGTTTTGTATAAGTTTTGATCTGGAGTATTACTTTTTTAAGACAAATAAGGATTTCAAGATTGCATTTCTTTTAACTGCTTGATGGAGTTACAGTGTCCCTGCAGCTAATGAATAACATGCTGTCATGAGTGTTTCAGCAAACCTTTTTTCAAAATGGAGTAGAAATTCTTCCTTAGTAGCAGTAAAAGTATGTGGTGTAATAAAGTGAGGCTTTAACTTCAAGAATGGACTAATGCAGTATTTTTTTTCAGGAAGCACAAGCTTATGCAGATGACAACAGTTTATTGTTCATGGAAACATCTGCCAAAACGTCTATGAACGTAAACGAAATATTTATGGCAATTGGTGAGTTGATGGGGGGGGAGGGAATTTAATATAATTGTTTTCTTGGGAATTGGTGAGTTGATGGCGGGGGGGGGGGAGGAAAATTTAATATAATTGGTTTTTTTTGAGATGAATATAATTGGAAGCATCCGAACTCAAGCTCTTTCAGACTTTCACATAAATTATTTTTCTTTCTGTGGCACTGATGTTTCCTCAGGCCCCTTCAGCTACTTTATGATGTTGAGATAAACTGAATTGAAGCATACTTGCACAGGTCTTCTGTCAGGCATTTAGAGCTTGGATTAATTTGTAGTAGCTGAACAAGCTTACATTAATTTGAATTCTGTCACCAAGTTTCATGCAACTGCCTTTATGTTGTGATCAGTGGTACTGCTTAAGATGAAGCAAAATTAAGCTGTAGTTGCTGTTATATATTTAAAAAACAAACAAACAAACAACTTTTCCTGTGGCATAGCTAATCATTAAAACTTTACATAGTTTTACTTTAACAAATCCAAAATATATTTTATTGTTATCACATTAGTATGAGAATGTAAGTAAAAATGTATAAATAAGTGACTCTTAATGTTATGCTTTTTGCAGCAGATCTCATACTACCTTGGGTAGGTGCAAAAGCCATAATAATGTACTTACAAGACAATCATAATTGAAGCTGGAAACATATCAAAATAGGAGATGACAGTGACTTGCTTTAAAAAAGTCAAGAGTATTTATTTTAGTCTAATCAGAGTATTTGCTAAATACTGTTTTATTTTAAAATTGTTTGAATTCCAAATGCAGCAAGATAAAATGCAAAGAGTGTGCTAAGAATGAGCGTGTGTGTTTAAATTCAAAGTCTGAGTACAAGTGAAGGGTACTTTGTGTGAAAAGTGAATTTACTAATATATTTTTAGCACTAACATTCCTTAGGAATTTCTATAAAGGTGACAACACTTAATAGAAAGTTGAAATTACTAACAATCTTGTGAATTCCCTTGATAAGTATAACATATTTCATTATTAAAAAAAAAAAAAAACGAAAGAGGAGAAAGAGGGCTCTTTTAGGTGGGTTACTTGTTATTAAATAATAATCTTAATTGGAGTAGTCACTCTGTTACTAAGAGGAAACAGTGAAGTATAGTGTCAAATAACTGTATTAATCTGTTTTTCATGTTGCACTATGGTGACCTCACTTGCTTTCAAAATAAATTCTTTTTTAAAGAGCCCTTACCTTTTTCTTTGCAAACCAATAAAGTGGAAGGTAGCCTAATGCAGTTTGAACTTCAAGCAAATGCAGATTAAATTATGACTATAGCAACATTTTACAGCAAGTACTCTCTTTATATTAACTATAAATATGTGGGGTGAGGAGCGGGAGATGTACAGAATTCTATGTAGAAAATATATTTTTGTCATAAGTGCTGGAGGTAGCACTGCATTTAATGATACAGAAATGGTCAATTATAGTCCTCTTTGCAGGACTACAGCTCAGCTTCAAAAATTTTTTTTAACATCGCGATGCAAACTGCATCTTTAAAAGAAATGTGAAAAAATGAATCTTCAAATTCTGTTGGGATTTTGATAATTTATTATATAAACAGTAATTCTTACCTTTTCTACTTTAATGAAGTACACACATTAAGCGACAAAAAGTACATACTTAGTACCTGGGTACTTGGTCTGTAAGGTTCCTAGTCCATGTGAGTATTCTTTGGGTGAAATAAGTGAAATTCAAATTTAGCATTGCATTATAACAAGATCTGTGCAGCACTGAGCTTACAATAGCCTTTTGCACAGCATGAGTTCATTGCTAAGGACAATATGTAAATATGATCTTCCAAAAATGTGAGAAAAGTCAAAAATGAGAACACAGAAAGGAGTGGATGCAAGCTACAACTGCTTGTGAATTAACTGCTTCAGAGCTTGTTCAAGGCTTCCTGTTATTAAAAAATTTAAAAAATGCTCATTTCCAGTATCTGTGATTTCAAACAACAGTGCTGGGTAGATGATGTGTTTTTTTTTTTCGCTGATGCTGTATCTCTTCATACTGTCTTTGCAGCTTAGTGTCATGAGAACTCTTGGGTTCTGTTAACTGAGTTAATCTTTTTGATGTGCTACTTTTGTTATTGCTGCCTGTTCCTGTAGTTGAATTTCATTCCTTTTTTGGAAAGTCATTCTTGAATATGTTGGCCAACATTATAATTCTGGAATCAAAGTATGCAGCCAGAAAGTAGAACAGGAATGGTGGATGGGTCCTGATAAAGTGAACAAGACAGCCTCATGGAAGTCCTCTGAAGTAGAACTTACCTTTCTCTCTGTCAGAAAATTATTCCAAGGAATTGCTACGGAGAAGGGTAGTGCTTGTCACCTGCATTTTCCATGTCTGATTGAGAGTTATCCTTGAGCTACAAGAGTGACAAAAGTTAGCACAGTAAATTGATGTATAAGAACTGGACATATGCATCTTTGAGGGAGGGGAGGGAAAGAAAAGAAGGGGTTTGATCTTGTGCTGAGGACCATTTCTTAAGTTATATGCAGTGTTTACTCTAGGTAGTTATCTGGGCAGTGGATTGACCCATTTCTGTCTGTTGTGTTCTTTCATTGTTTTTGTATCTTTACCCTCAACATTCTTATCTTAGACTATTCTGTGTAGATGAATTCCTGCAAGAGCTGTCACTTTATGACATAGTACAGCATGCCTAGGCAGATATTTTTTACTGCTCAAGATACTAATGCATTTTGCTCTTAAATCTTAGATATGATAGTTAATCATTAAGAAGTTAAGTGTCTTAACTTCTATTACCAACACACTGAACTGAATCAGACTTTATAATGGTTATATTGATATGTTTATAGAGTAATGAAGTGCTGCCTGTTTGTGTACGCAGGTGATTTAATCTCACTACAACATTTAACCTCTTATTTTTTTTGTTGATTTTATAGCAAAAAAGTTGCCAAAGAATGAACCACAGAATACAGGCGCTAACTCTGCCAGAGGAAGAGGAGTAGACCTTACTGAACCCACACAACCACCCAAGAGTCAATGCTGTAGTAACTAAAACATCAATTGCTTTAAACTGTTCTGAATATTCTTCTGCTTCCTAACTGTTAATAACCATGGAATTGGAGTGCTTAACCTGGCCCAGTACAGCTTCCAAACAGCGAAGAGACTTACAATAATAGTCAAGTTTATGATACAGAATTTCCTTTTGACCTAAAATTTTAACATGCATGTATCCACCGCTGTCTGTAATGTTTCAGCATAGAGGAGTGATGGAAGCGGAATAAACTTCCTTCAGTTGAAAGGTTTTAAAAATTGCTTTCCATTAGGGATATAGAAGACCTACTTTCCATGGACCTAATTGGCCAGTTCCTGTTGCTTCAATACTGATTACTGTTACGATGAATAGAATTTGAACTTTCATAATTCTCAGTTGTGCTTTAAAAGTGTTTTAGAAACAGGGTCTAAAAATTAAACTCATTCACAGTATTGATGCAACCAGTTGTTTCTGCAGGTATCTACTGTTTAGTTATACATTCCATAGTTTAATAATTTAATCCCAAGTACTACTTGCATTAACAATTTTAAGAACCCTATGCTTGCAGGAAAGTGAATTTTTAGTTGGTACACTGTATGTAAATTATATCAACCCATTTAGTTGTCTAAAGAGAATAGGATAAATCAAGTTTAACTTCATTTCTAATCTGTTCAGAAGGTACAAACCAGTAAATTCATCTTTACAATATAGGATATGTTTCCTTTACAAACTGTAAGAGCTCTTCAAGTAAAACCACAACAAACTTGGTGTCTGTGACTTTTTTTCTTGGTTTTGATCATTGCTGGCCATTACAGTTTATTTTTCCCCTGAGGAAAAAAAAAATAGCGCACTAACAATTATGGACATTCAACTTGATTTTAAATTTGGATATTAATGTACTGTAAATAGGTACTCTGCATTGTAGTCTACATTTGTTTAATACTTTCTGTAATATTTAAGAGTTGCTTGAAGGTATACAGAATGTACAGTTACTTAAAGCTAACTTTTTTCCTCTCTAATCAAAGGGGGTTCTAAGTTCTTCCTTTATGGCTAGAACAGTAATAAATGATGCTCCTGTATCTGTAACATAAGTACTGCTGTCTGTCAATAATGAACTTTGCAACTTTGTTTTCCAAAGTACATTTTATTTTGACCTGTCCAGTATATTGCACTAATTCTTAGTTATTTTCATTATATGAAATCTACCAAGTGTGTCAGAAGAGATAAATTAGTCTATTTAAATGTTGAACTGATAGCAGAAACTTGTGCAGATTTTTAATTTGCAGTAATCTGGGTTTAGCAAGGCAAACGACAGTTCACCAGTGTTTAGTTTTATATTGAGGTGCTCAGGTTTGAATAAAGTGGTTAAAAAAAATAAGTTTGTGATTACTGTTTCTTACTGTGAGTTTCAGAAGCATTTATTTCATTTGAACAGTTTGAGAGCACGTCTGATTTGCTATATGGGTCAGCATTTAAGGTGATTGCAAGTAACTTCATGACACAGCTAAATATAAGCTTGTGCTGTGTGTTCTGTGGAACTCCATTTGTCATATGATACCTTTTAAATATTGAGTTAGTTGAGTAACTTATCACATCCATTTAGAAGTACAATCAAAATAGTAATATTATCTCTTGAACCTGCACGTAATGCAGCCTTTACCAGTTGTTCACTGATGTAGTTTGCTGCGTTGTCATAGAGTGCCTTGGAAGTGACCCCACCTTTTCCTGTGGTTTGTGATTCACAACTGGACAGGTATGTTTTTGTGTCCTCTTCAAAATGTGTAGGTGTCTTACAATCCACTGGCAATGTAGTCTTCAGCAGTTGGTGGCCTGTATAACCTACAGACTTGTCATGTGATATCTTAGAATTTGTTTTTTCAGCCAGTTGTGGATCTGAGTCATAAATAGATAGGTATGCTTTTGTACAATTTTGAGTCTGTTTCATGTCTTTAGACCTTACTGTCAGTTTATTTGGCAGCTGTTTATGGATGTAACTTGAACTAGTTGCATGGATAACGTCTGTTTCTTCTGGTGCTGTGGTTTGTGAATGTGGCTGAGAACTGTTACATAGATAAACTTTTCTGTCCTCTGACTGTTTCATTTCTTCAGAGCTGACTTGTGTACTAGAATCAGACTGTTTTATCTTTCTTTTCTCTGGACCTATCTCATCATTACTGAAAAGTGTCAGTTCTGGATCAGCTTGATTTTTGTGGTCATTGGTTTCCTTAGGAACAACTGCATTTTCACTTTGCAAATAGCTCATGCTAGAACATCTTGGCTTTCCATGTGTAAGGCTGCTTTTTGAGTCAGGGAGAAAAACCTCCATATTGGAGTCCTGCATCTCTGTTCCAACTTGCTGATAATTCGTAGCCTTTGAGTAACTTAACTCCTCTTCAGAGAGGGGTATCAAATACTGGCAGTTATACGGAGAAGCCCCATTTCGTTGAATGCATTCATATGTTCTCAGATAATGAGTGAATGTTGTTAGTGTTAATGCACATACTTCATTGTAATCCAAAACCTCCCAAAGCCCGTTAGAAGCTAAAATAAGGAATTGACAAGAATCATCAATTCGGACAGAGATGCTGTGAGGTACAGGTATAACGGATCCTTTTAGTGTGGGATCTCCGTGATATCCAAGACCTCTTGTAGTTCTGAGGTGACCCTCTACTAATCCATCTGGTTCATTAGTGCTGATGTTTCCACCATTCTGAAGTATGCGTTTTTTCTCCTTTACATTAGAAGTGCTGTGCTCTTCTGAGAGGCGATAACTCTTGCCGTTTTTACATAAAACTGCGTGTATGTTACCTAAAAGTAAAATAAATATTTTGTAACTGTAGCCCACTGATTATTTTTTTTCTTACATTGCTGTAATATCAGTGATCAGTGCTTTGCTAAAGACTGGGGGAGAAAAAAAATCATAGTTCAATTTTTACTATTGTAGATTGCTTTTGGGTGCAGGTTTGTGTGCAGTCTAGAGACAGAGCAGAAGAGTGACAACAAAAACCAGGTGACTTATTACTGTGAGACAAAATACAGCAAGCAGTGCTGCTGTCTTCTGCTCTGTAAGAACACAATTCTGGGGGGAAAAAATTGTGAAAATCTTTTTCTTTGGTGGGGGAAATTAATGTATTAGTTTAAGTAAATGTATATTTAGAAGTTCAAATGCGAGGACTTAAGTCGTAAAAGGCTTGAAGTATCTCTGATCAACTTGATTTACAGAGCTTGAGCTTATAGTATCTGTAATTGAAGCCACCATAAAACTTTCTCTGAGAGGAAAGGATATTTTCTTTCCCAATACATTTGCAGTTATTCAATCTGAAAACACCTTTATGTATGTTGCTTTTATATACCATTATATGTGTGATTGTATCTCTTGCAAGAATAATGTGATCTGGTGCTAAGCTACCAGTTTTCATACCAGTAATTGTTAAGTTCTGGTGGCTGGAAGAATGCTTGTTGAAGATAAAGCATGGATATAGTAACAAGTGTTGGCAGAATAGTGAGGAAAGGTGGGTAGAGCACAGTAATGTCTTTCAGTGTCATTGCATGTTCAGGTTGGTATATAGAATCCTCAGATTTGCAAAGAATTGCATATTATTACTATAATCATTTCTTAATCTTGGATGAGCTGGATGTAGATGTGGAATATAATATTTTTTTGCCTCCTAAAGAAATGAAGTATCTTAAAATATTATCCCTTTCCTTCTTATTTCTGACCTTGATTAATTGCAATCAAATTTCACAGGAAGAAATATGAAGAGGTCATAGAAGCTTTCTGAAAACACTCATTTGAGGAGGAGAAAAGTACCCCTGTTGATAGAAAATTAGTGTTAGCATGCTTCCTGATAATGCTCCTTGAGAATGAGATGATTAGTGCCGGGGATATAAATCAAGCAGAGACTGGAATATACTTGAGACTGTAGACAGCGTTTCATTTGAAACTATTCATCAGGCAGCTTTGAAAGACAAAAACAAAACAAAAAGCAAAAAAACTCTGCTTGTGTATTTCTTTCTGTCATATGTATACAAGAACTTAATTGATAACAAGTTTCCAAGTGGGTAGACATAATGACTAGAATTGTAAAGGACTGCATGAGCTTTAGTGTGCTGCCTGCAGCAAATCTGGGAGGAGAGGTATTAGGAATATAACAACGTTTCTCAGTGTAATTGATAATTTTCTGCATTATGGAAAGGTGACCTTTGTAAGGAAGAAGGACTGAATAGATTTGATAACAGTAAATCACCAATTTCTGAAATGGATAGTTCAGATAATCCCTACAGATGACATTTTTCAGTAGCAATATGAAGTGGCGCTCAATGAAACAAATGACTAAGAGAAGAAAATACTTTTAAATGTGTTTCTTTGACACTAGGGATTTACCAGATCTAGAATGTTTGTGTTTGTCTTAAAGTGATTGACACCTTAAGCTTCCTCTTGATTTTTAAATAGTTCTTTTACATGGGTCACTTGCATATGAACAGAATGCTGTCCAGCCGTGTGTCTCATGTTAGTAAACTTACTGCCTTAATTCAATTACCATATTGAGGGTTCTCATCCAATAAGCCTGATACTATTGCCTGATGCTGTTGTCAATTAGAGGGATATTCACTGTGTTTCCTTCACATTGATAAGTTAAAGCAATTCCAGCTTTTTATCTCCAAATATTTACTGCCAGCAAACCTCTAAATTATTTTTCTTACTGGGCAGAGAGGAAAAAAATCCAGTGTGAAATGTACATACCTATGTTAGCAATGTGCAGGAGCCCAGCAACATCTTCAGTTGTCCTACTTAATGAACTTTGCGAACTCTTTTCTAAGTGTTCAGTGTCATCCATGTTTTCACTGGGAAGTCTTTCCATCAAACAGGTTACAGCTGAGCAGCCACTCCATCGAACTCTGGAAACCTCATTCCTTCCTAGCTGTAAAAGTCTGTCCATTCTCCAGAAGGCCTTGGCGTATGCTTTGTGAATCCATTCGTAAGTATTTGTCTTATGGGTCTTGTTCTTCTGTCTGTTAGAGAAAATCCTCTCTTTTTCCCTGTAGTCTTCCGTGATTACTGTGGCAAAAGAGTCTAGAATTTGCCTTTCCTCCTTGGTTATTTTGTAGGAGGGATCTGTTTGAGCAAGCTGGTCAAGAAATAAAAGGGGAAGCTCTGCTGCAACTGTTTCTGCAGCTGTCATGCCACGGTGCCCATCAATTAGTCCCAGAAAACATGTATCTGACCTACTTCCGTAGTTGTCCACTACAAAAAATCTGTCTTCTACGTCTCTCTGCCACATGGAATTTTTATCTTGACTAATTGATAATGCTTTTATTGATGAATTTTTTACTTCCTTGAGAGTGTTAACACTGTTTGTATTGTCATGATCACAACATGATGTAGAAGCATGACCATCCATAAGAAATTCAAATGAAGTATTGATCTTCTGCCGATGTCTTTCAGAATTCTTAGGAAGCTCGGTCAATTTTGAAATTAGCTTCTGTCTCTGAGCTAAAAGTGTTTTATCATCCACTCTTGTTTGTGAGCTATCATAGCCCAATGAAGTTAGAGCTTTATGGGTTTTTTTGTGATTAAAAAAATGGTGTGGATATATTGCTTGTTGACACAGTGAGCAGAGAATTGAAATGCCTGTGGCATCTGCATTCTCAGATGCCATCATGATTTTCTCCAGATGATCTTCCTCATCTCTGCAGAGTTCATCATTGGATGGTCTTGCTTTGTCCTGTGATTTTTCCTCCCATGTCATTCTATAAAGGAGTTTAATGTGCTGTGAATTTTCACTTCAGTGTTAGATAAATACTACATCACTGTGTAATTTGTGACGTGTTTATAAATGGAATGATGTTAAAGGTATAAAAACTGTTAAAACTTAGTAATGCAGCTAATTCAAGAACAGAAAAATTTGGACATAGTGCATTATGCAGTTTGTTACCTTACACCTCCTAAGGTCTCAGTCAGTTTTCTGTTTCCTCATTGTGACTTGATGCATAGCTCTGTGCCTTCACGCTGTTAATACTGCACTTATGAAGTAGTTTCTCATCAGGTTTTCTGTACCACATCCTCACTTTCCAGACATAATAGTGGAGTAAGTGCATATTAAAAATTAAGAGTTAAAGATGAAAAAATACTGACAATTTTGTGCGGGCCAGCAGCATTGATATCTCTCTTTAATCAAATCTCATGCTTTAGGAGTAACTGGAAAAAAATGTAAGATTGTATATAGACGCACAAGATATATAACATTTGCATGGATTATATTCTGTTGGAGTTTTCTGTTTACAAGAGCCAGACTTAGCAATGTGAATGTTCTTTTAATGTAGAATGGACTTTGAAAATGTCAGTTTCTGAATTAAGAAAGTATAGGGAAAAGCAAAATATTACCAAGCAGTGTTTGAGCTTTTAGATCTCTGGGAAACATACTGTCTCTAGCATCTTGTCAGCTTCCCATGATGCATGCCCTCTTCTTTGGCCTCACTGAAGTTCGGCAACTTCATCCTGCTTCAAGTTTTTCAGAGCTCTGTATTTAAACTTGATACAGCCGCACTTAAAGTGTTATTTGGCAACTATTACCTCTTCTAGGACTTTAGCTGGGAAGAACGCTTTTTTCTTTCTCACTCCTTCTGTTCATCATCTCTGAGTTGTAAGAATCTTAAAAAATCACGTGCCTATGAGCAGCTGAGGCAGATCAATCACAAAATTTAAAAAGGAAAATTTATTCTACAGGGATTGATAAATGCTAAGGTATTAGCAGAGCTACTTAAACCCTTTTCACACCATTGTATATGTTGTCCTTACAGAGGTGAGCCTGCATGTGGCTACAGCTCTCAATCTACTGTGAGACCAGTTTATGGTAAGTCCATCTGTCTACTGAACTTGAGCATCAGGGTGCTTCAGAAATGCTATACCACTTCAGTGGGCAGAATAAGGAGGTACACATTCAAGATGCCAGCAGAAGGCAATCTCACACAGACCGCTCTCTTTATTCTGCATAGTCTGAATTTGAGTCTGGGAAATTGTACAAGCCTTGTCACTGTTGTCCTGGTAGTGATGCATTCCTGTCCAAGAAAGGTTAGGGCTAATATATACAGAAAATCTGGTAAGCTGCTTTCTGTCAACCTATTAAATATACCACATGTAAAATGAATTGATATATAAAAGCCTGTAGGATCAGAGACAAGAAGTTGAAAATTTTCAACAAAATGTTGGTTTGGCTTCAGGAAACTTAGCTCTTAACACTCACACTGTTTATATTGCTGTAAGTAGGTGTGAGTGCTAACAAATCGCTATTTCAGAGAACCAGAACAGTCCTAGTTGATTACAGTATGAATAACCAGAATAATATCTATAATAATTCACGTAAAATAACAGGATATGCTGCAGCACTTCAGTTGCAATCATTTGGCTCAAATTATTAAAATATCGGCTACCTTGTTAGATTTTTATATAGTATATTTATATTGTTTGTGCATACTATATATATTTTACAGTCTATAAACCTGGTAACAATAAAAAGGGAAAAATTCACTTTGATCTTTCGTGAAGGAAAAAAGACTTGTTTATATTTTCTTCGCTCCTTGCTTTTCTCTCACCAGGAACAGATGCAGACTTGCAAATATTTTGCTATAGGTTTAAAGGATAGCAGTGAGATATTGCCATTACAACATAGGAAGCTTAAGCTCTTGTAGCCTCAGAGAGGGAAAGAGAAAACACAGCTTCTTAGCTCACTGCAATTTCCCTGTACCTATTTAGGGGGCCCAAACCTGGCAGTGTTTAATGTTCTGAGCTAAAAATAGAAGAGCAGAGAAAAAAAAAAAAATAGAAGAATGGGCAGGGAAGCATATTTTGAGGTTATTTGTTTTCAAGGGTAAATATTTTCTTCTTGTGTTTCAGCTAAAAGCCTCTTGGTCAGCTCTCTCTGGCTCCTACAAAGGAAAGCTGTCCTGCTGCTCTGCCTGCCCCTCCACTGCCATATGCAAGAGAGTGGCCAAACAGAGGCAGAGCACACAGCTGGGGCCATGGGCTTGTGTGACACAGAGCACCATCATCTCAATAACCGTATTTCTGGCAGCGTCCTGTAGCTCTGGCACTTTGAGCTGCTTGCTGTTCATATAGCAAGGAGACTTTTTTTTTTCCTCTAGTTTTGCTCTGCAAAGTGTTTTGTTTCTTTTTTTTAGGTAGTGAAGATGTTACTCACGGAGATTTAATGATCCAGGATCTGATTTGTGTCCAGATGAGTCCCCCATGTCTTCATCTCCTGACATGTCATTCATGTCTCTACCCAGAGCATGCTTCTTCCTGTCTTACCTTTGTCACAGTCAGCAATTAACTTAATATCTACCTGAAAACTCCTTTCTTCATAAACTTTGTATTACTGTTACTACTATCTATATGTCAGTGGCCTTAGAAAACTCATGGATGCTGAGAGCTGTGCCAGGAAGGTGCCTGCCTGCCTGAGAGTGACAGGAGGAGGCAAAGAAGATTTGCATGGAGGTCACTGTTTCACAGAGCTTGTAATGATATTACCAGCTAATGTGTATAAACAGGCTGCACTGCTGCCAATCCTCCCTGAACAGGTGAATTTCTCATACCTGCATACTGAAACCATGACGGGGACTCTTGGCATCACTGGGATTGTGTGATGTGAGGTCCCCGCCCAGGAGCCAGTGTGAGCAGCAGCTGCAGCTGTAGTTTTGGCTGTGCCACCTCGTGGTGCTTTGCAAACCACACCCTGTCCTGGCAGATGCTGCCTTGCCAGCAGACCACACATTTACTTAGTCTCTTTTTCATGTGGTCTTTAGCCAAAGCAGCCACAAGCTAATATCTATCATGAAAACACTCTTGTGGCTTTATTGAATGCATATAAGGCCTCTTAAAAACGCTTCATTTGAAAAGACAAAGCAGCCGGTCATACACCTTCCTCCACTTTTAGGAGAGCTGGGCCTCTAAAACCATCTGCAGGAAGAACCATGCATCTTCTCCCAGGTGAGTCAGCCTAGGTCAGTACAGCACCTGACTTACTGTCTCCAACAGCAACAGCATAGCTCCAAGGAAGCCCTGTTGTGAAAGGTGGGAATTGATGGAGGTGAACCCAGTGAGTCACATGCTGTGCTGGGGCTTGGGAGCACTCCCAGCACTGGCCCTGATAATAGGCAAGAAAGAAGGAAGTGATTAATAATTAAAATAATCATGGAATAATTAAGGTAATTAGCCACCTCACCTCTTAGTGTTGTCCTAAACTGGAACTGTGGGATTCCAGCCCTGTTGGTATCATGTCAGCTTGAAACTGCTCCCTGCATTAGGTTCTCTTAGAACTGCCCTCCTGGATAGCGGCAGCTCTTCACCAAAAGGCAGGGCTTTGAAGTGGGAGTTAAATAAACTTCCTCTACCACAGGTATCTTGCACCTGATGGTGGTAGCTGGATTTGTTGCGGTGGGGCAGAGGTGCCAGTTTGTTACCCACTAGAGGCCTTCTGTAGTAATCATCTTAGAGAGATAAAAGGGTTTTTCTCTTTGTGGCTTTTCTGTTTAGATCAGTGTGATATCAAGGGTGCAGCTTGGAGGAGTGAGGCCACATGATTTCCCTGCCCTGCTGCCAACTGGGGCTGTGTCAAGATACCAGGGATGGGTGATACCACCACTGCCAGTGAGCCTGCTCCTGGTGGGGTGGTTGGGGAAAGGGTCCCAGAAAGCTGCAGAGCTCTCTGCTTCACAGGAGAGGAGCAGAGTAGCAGAGAAAAGGATGTTAGAGGATGGAGTAAACAAAAAATAGGGAGACGGAAGGTCTTTCAAAGCTGACTGCAGCCCCAAAGAGTATGTTTGGGGTAAGAAGTGAATAAAAATACCAAAGTACTTCAGCTCTGGCGAGAAGTTTTAGCAACACAAACAGCCATGATTGTTGCAGTGACATATTCTCCATTCTTTTTCTCTATTTTTTTCCTTGAAGAAAAAAAGAGTAATTGGGATGTGACATTCTCGTTAACAAAGGCCCTCTGGTAAGTTTTGCAACCTGTGTGATTAAAATTGCAAGTAAGCACCATGGGAAGTTGACAAGGTGCTAGATACAGTATAATGAACAAAAATGTTGTGCTGTTACTACTAGTGACTCATAAAATATTGATAGCAGCCCAGAATGCCTGGTGGTCAAGAGGAGGCCGTTTCGCCCACAAGGAACATGCTAATGAAAGAACACAATTGGATTATATACTCTGAGAAATTCACTGGAAGGGGAAGAGTTCCCCTTTCTCCATTTGCATTGAATTCATGAATAAAACTGGTGGGAGAATGAGGAAGTCCCATCATGAGCAAGAAGGGAGGAAGAGGTATGGGTTGGGCACAGGGCTCTGCTTGGGGTTGGTGGGCTCGTGAAGGTGGGCCTGAGCAAGGAGGCTCCTTGGATTGATCTGTATCAGGCTGTTATTAGTTGAGTCATTTCAAGGTAGGCCCCCAAAGCTCTGCATGACAGGTAGGTAACAAGCAGGCATCAGCCTCGCCCTGAGTTGCATTTTAATTTTCTTCTTTTGTTGCATCAAGAATAAAGCCATCTCCTTAGCTGGAATAATGTATAGCTTTTGCATTTAAACTTGTCTGGTATTCACTGTGAGTCCAGGCAGTGGTAGCATACTCTGGATGTGATGAGGGATGGGAACCCCAACTATGAGCAGAGCTTTCCTGGGGCAACACCAGGTTGAAGGGAATCTGAAGAGTGTGGGAGTTGGTGTGGACATCACCTGGCTCCTGGCTGGCTGTGGAGCAGATGAGCAGCCCTTCCAGAGTCACAGGGCTGCCTGACTGAGCTCACAAGCTGGGCAAGAGACAGCTGGGCTCACCTGGCTGCCACTGGGTGCTTGCTAGGAGCTACTTCCAGGCTTGGTTTCTCTTGAGCAAAGCCACTCAAATGCCCCAAAGGATGGAAGCTGAAAAAATGTGGCAAGGATTTTTAAGACAATGCTTTGAGTTTGACTCTAAATTAGTATCTTTGTATTACATACTTAGTGATTGAAAATAAGCACTGCAACCATTCTGTTGTGCTCAGGTTGAGCTGTGTGTATGTTATAAATAGAAAATAAAGATGTGCTTGCTTGTGAATTCAATCAACAGAAAAATTCAAATATATGAAACTGTATATGCATGTATAACAGTCATATGTTAAAGCACAATTTTTTCAGCTTTCCTTGTGTAGTGTAACTTGTTATGGACAAATTATATTCTTGAAGCTACTGCAAGTCAGTTCAACCCAAGTTATACCCTGTGTTTCTGGCCAGCAAATGGTCTTTTCCTCATACCTCTAGTAGTTCTTGCAAAAATTTTAACTGTCCCTGGGGCAGTTTAAGACAAATCCTTGAGGCTTGCTTTGTTTTAAAAAACATAATAGCACAAGTTAGAATGGAAACAATGATTAAATAGATGTCATCATTTATATATATTATATAAAAGAGGACTTACCTATCTGCAGTTTAAGTGTGTTTTGTTTTTCTCCATGATAGCAGGCAACACTGCATTTGTAGTGACATTGGTGTTTATAAATGTTACTATAGTAACTGTATCCGTAGCCACAGTCTGGTAGGCTAACTGTTCTGGTAGACTTAGTACACTGATTATCTGGTGAGCAGAAGACAAAAAGAAGAGATGTGGTGTAAGGCAGACATGCTCTTGTGGCTTCAAGGAGGAACTATGGGAATATAGTTTTGTCTTTATACTAATCTGCATGCAATGTGGTTTTGCAATAGACCCTCACAAACACACCATGAAATGTTTTATTTCAGTTGAAGTAAAAAGTTATTGGTCTTTTAAGAACCGTGAAGAGAGTAGAGTGAAAAGATTAAGGTTGTTCACCTGGGGAATGATGCTGGGAACACTTGCCTGTGCTGCTGCAGACACAAAGGGCCTAAAACGTATTGGTGGAATTGCCCAGCTGTGCAAAAATAGTAAATGCTTATTGAGAATTGAAATGGGGTATATGGGTGTGCAAATGATAGTGGGTTGCATAAATACCATTAGCTGTGGAACGGCTCCAGCAGCTCGCTCAAGCCCAGGAGCCCGTGTCCAACAACGGCCCCCCGGCCTGTAGCAGCCAACTATTGTGTCAGAGGATCTGCTCGGTCGTCACGTTTGCAGAGCGGGGTAAAGCTGAAAGTGAAACTGCGCGCTAACAGTTTCGTTTTCGGGTCCGGGGGGAAAGTGGAAACGTCGCCGACATAAAGGAACACGAGCGGAGAGGCTGAGGAAATTGTTCTTAAATGATTGTTATCACACAGCGGCTGTCATTCTAAAACGCGATTCGACCACTTCCAGTAACAACAAAGAATTCTCAGATTTAACAGAAGCGAATTTATTTGTTCTTTTTATTCCTGTTAATACTCCGCTAAGCCAGGGGCTGCGTTTCCCGTCGCCTCCGAGCGCAGCGGCTCCTCCACCTTAACAGTCCGTCTTAACGCAGCGGGGAAGGCAGCAGCCATCTTACGGGTCGCTGTCACAGCTGCCGGGAGGACCGCGCCAGCGCAGGGCTTCGCCGCAGCCTCCCGGGGCCGCTCACCGCCGGACAAGGGATGGAACGGGGCAGGTGCACAAAACCGGAGCTGCTTTTTTTGCAAGTGCACGTTACGCACTGGGATCCCCCCTCCTCTCGGTATTGCAGCCTGAGGTTGACACATCAAAGGGCTGCGGATCGCACAGCAGAGCCCAGCCTCAATCCCGACCTTTTAAGTCGCGGTGCCCCGCTGTGGAAGTGCCATTTGCGGTTTCTCGCGGCTCGACCGCGATTTTACATACGTGCGACAGAGCGTAACTTCCTCGGGACTTCTGCGCGCTGAGCGCAGTGACTGCTGTGGGATCATTTTGCTTAATTGTTGCTTTCAATTGAAAGGTAATAGACAGAGGATGGCCCGCTGTCAACACTAAGGGAGACGTTCCTGGACAATGCAGGGAATGGAGCAGCGGGTCTTTTGAGTTTTACGTTTAAAAGAAACTGACAGATACGCATAGGCTGACTTGGAAATCACCTACAAACCCGTTGAAAAGCAGCCGCAAAGTGCACAGCGTGGAAAGGCACCGCTGAAGTCAAATAAACCGTGGCCCTACGAGGGGTAAAGGAGGCGCGGGGGCTCTGCTGGTGAAGCGGCGATGCCGCCCCTTCCCCGAGCTCCTCAGCCCCGGGGGCCGGGCCCGCACTCGGCGCCTGCGGCCGCCGCCCGCCCCCGCGCAGCCCCGCGCTTCGCGGCGGCGGGAGGCGGGCGCCGGCTCCCCCCCGCCCGGCGGGACAGGAGCCGCCCGCGGAGCGCCGGGGCCCTCCTCCCGCCCCCCCCACCCCCCCGGGGAGCAGCCGGCGGCGGCGGCGCGGCGAAGGGGAGGGTCTAGGGCCGGGCGCACCGCGCCGGCCGGCCGGACGGGCGGCTGCCGCCGCGCCGCAGGCATGGCGGAGGCGGGCGGCGGGGCCGCGGCCGGGGCGGCGGGAGGCGGCGGGCCGCAGCAGGGCTCCCCGGCCGCCGGGGGGGTGGCGGCCGCCGCCGCCGGGGGCCCGGCCCGTAACGCCGCCGAGAGCCCCGGGGGGCCCGGCTCGGCGCGCACGGCCGGGAAGAAGGCGCAGCTGCGCGCGGCTCCGCGGGCCAAGAAGCTGGAGAAGCTGGGCGTCTACTCCGCTTGCAAGGTAGCCGGCCGCGAGCGCCCACCCGCCCACGGAGGGTGGGGATTGACGGAGGGAGGGGAGGAGGGGAAGGCAGCGCCGGGCCGGGCAGGGCGGGAGGCGGCGCGGCTGCAGCCCGGCGCTCCCCGCGGAAGCGGCGGGTCCGGCGTTGCCGTGGGTCCCGGAGCCTCCCGGCCGGCACCGGCCGCCGCGCCTCGGGAGAGTTGGCGTGCAGCCTCCGCCCTCGGGAAAGTTGCGGCCCCGCCGTCACGTAGCGCCCGGCCGGGGCCCTGCCTTTCGCCGCGCCCTGCCCCGGCCTCCCGCACCGCCCGGCGTTGGTCGCTGCCGCCCCGCGCTGCCCTGCGCACCGCGCCCGTCCCTACACCTGCAGCCCGCTTCTGGGCGCGGGGGGGGGCGCGACCCGTCTGCTCGCTGCGGGTGCGGAGCGCGGTCAGCGCTGTGCTGCCACGGGGCTCTGTGACTGCGGTGGCGGCGTCGCTGTGTGTGCGGTGCAGAACTCCGCGCAGGGCTCCTGCAGGCCGCGCTGGGGCTGTCAGGGCGATTCCTGGATGCACAGCGAGCTGATACGCTCGGGTTGGCAGCAGTGATGCGAAACACTCCAGTAATGCTCTTGGTGCTGAAAATAATTGAGCTGTTTGCTGGAAAAAGTGTGTTTCTGTGTTGTTGGTTTTTTGTTGTTGGTGGTGTTGTTCCCTTACTTTGGGACCTCCAAGAAGGCAAGTGTGAAGTGAATATCCCAACTAACTGCCCACTGATGTGAGGGAGCATCCCTGTGTAGGTCCACTGCTCTGCTTGGAGATGTGAAGAGCTTGCTGTCTGCTGGAGCCATGTCACAATACTGTCATTTGAGGGCAAGCTCAGGAAGCCACACGCGTCAAAGTCTCTGCAGTTCACAAATGTGTAAGCATCTTTGCTTTGGCCTCACTGAGTCCATGGCATGCTGTGAGGTTACACCATGTCAGTCAGTTAAAAAGATCAAGGCTTGGAAACCTGTAGCCCTTGTGGAAGGTGGGAGAAGATGGTTTTAAGCTTTCCTGGTGCAATGAAGCAGTGTCTCTGCACTCTGCTTCCTCAGTGCCTCGACAGCCTCTGTGCACCGGCAGAGAAGAGGGTGCTTCTGGGAGGGCAGAGCCTGCTGCCAGCCCTCCCAAACCTCTCACAGGGTGCTGGTGGTACAGTGACCACTCACCCACTCATGCCCTGCAGGGGTGTCTGTATCATCCCCAGGGTCCTGGAGGGAGGCCCAGATGGTGCTGCCTGATGGATCTGGGTGTGTGGCTGGGGTACCCTGGGTTTCATCCTCATCCCCTGTCAACAAGCAGGCACAGAGCAGTTATCGTTGTGACTCTATATGCAGATTCCAATGGAAAACTGGCCTCTGCTACCTGACTTTCCTTCAGGAATGTATTGGCAGACAACATTCCTTCAGGTCTCAGAACATGAACAATGAGACATCCTTGTAAATTGATCAAGTGCGTTCTCCTGTGGGGCAGGGAGAGGATGAAGCTGGGTGGAAGGATGTGTTGTTTTTCTTCCTGAGCACCTGGCTCCAAACAGCTTCAGCCTGCAAGAGGCTGTAGCAGCACAGAGGGGAACATTGAGCTTTTTCTTACTCTGGGTTCCAACTCCTGTTCCACTTGTTCTGTGTGTGTGAAAGCTCAATCAGCCTATCTCTGAATGAGGTTTCTGTGTTAGCAGCCATGTTGATCTGCAAATCTATGTAGAGCTGTATAAGTTGGAGGGCAGAAAATGTGTGAAAATTTTTCTTAGTGTTGACAACCTTTTCCTATGTAAAATTCACCCCACATTGCTGCTATTTCAGCACACAAAACATATTAGAAACTTAATCCCAGAGATGCAGGGAATCGCAGAGGCCGTGGGTTCACTGGGGCTGAGCAGCAGCAAGACAAGATGGAGAGATGTCAGTGGCTGGGAGAATGCCTGGGGTGAGGGAGGAAAGATGCCATGCTGGAGAGGAGGCTGCAAGCAGAAAGGGGTTGAAGGTACTGCTGAGCTGAGTGAGAACTGAGATTAGGGAGCTGCTGCCCTGTCCTGGGACTGGAGATACATGTTTGTTTTTGTTTGAGTGGTTTGTTTTTGTTTTCTTGCTAAGGAATTGAGGCAGGAGAGTGGTCACCATGGAGCTGCACTGCTTGACTTTTCTCCTATGAAATAAAAAGCTCAGGGGTAGAAGAGCAAGAACAGACTCTTCTGTGTTTAACAGCCCTTTAAACGGCCGAGTTTGTGTGGGGATAATGTGCATTCTGAACAATAAGAGATATGTAGGGAGTTGGCAGTTTCCATGACTTTTAGAAGTGCACAGTAGAGCTGTATTTGTGCAGCATTTTGCATTTGGCAGTCACTATAACTGTGTACATATGAATGACTGCATACATCGTTTTGGTTTTGCCCAGTGTGAAATTCAGCATTGGACCATGAGTTTGCAGCTTTTTTCATAAAAGCAGCACTGTGTTGCTTACACACATATAAATATGTTTAACGAAGATGGGGGAGGAAGTCCTTTTTTTTTTTTTTTTTTTTTTTTTTTCCCACACTATTGGTTTGTGAAAACACAACTTTCTTTCTAGTCCCACTGGGAATTTTTCTTAAAAATATGTTGAAATAGGTACTATTTTAGTAATCTAGATTTTCTGTACAATTGGTTATTTCTCACAGTGTATGTTACAGTAATACTTGCTTGTTAATGTAATTAGAGCCCTATCACTTAAGGCATTTGCACAAGCAGCGGGAAATGACACCTCCATAAAGACCTTGTGCTTTAAATAACCAAAACATCATGAGCAGGGCTATGAGGAGATTTGGCCAAGGCCCCATGAGTGGCAGAGCCTGAAGTGTGATCTGGGTTTCCTTGCTGCAGAGCAGCTGCTGACCCTTGATATGGACACTTCTCCCCACGTCTGATCATGCACGGATGTCTGTGGTGTTTTCTTGCTCCCACACATTAAAAACAGTTTGTAGGGCCATGATTTCCGTAATGTTATATATATATTTTTTTTTTTACTTCAGTAAGATTGATCAAGATGAGGCAGGCTGAACTGCGTTGTTTGACTTCACTCAGCTCTGCACTGTGAGAATACAGCTCCTTGAAGCTCCAGTGAAAACTGGAAGTTGTTTTCTGGAGAAATTAAGGAGGATGTACAGAAAATCTAAACCTTCCTTATGATTATTTTTGCAGTAAGATGAATATGTTTTGTGAGTATTGCAGGTTGAATTAAAGCATCTTCATTTAAATCCAACAGGAGATCTACCATTAACATCACCAGGTGGGAAATGGATCCCTATGTTTAATAAAAACCTTTATATGGTAGCCTACATCTGTCCTGTAAGTGAGAGAAACCAGAACAAAATGTGACATAAAATACTTAGATTGATCTACAGAGGAAGAATGTGCTTAGAGCTGATCATTTTACTGATTGCTTTGTATTGTTAAAGGCAAATGGGTTGGCTGCCTTCCTGATGCATAGGAGTAGATAGATCTGTGAGCAGCATCTGACTGCCTGGTTGCTGGGTACTATGCATTGGAGTAGAAAAAATAGGCATTTAAATTTCATCCAGGTTTTTGTTGTGGTTTGTGTGGTGTTCTTTGTTATAGCAACAATTTGAGATTATTGTTGTAGGAGGCAGCATATTACAATAGGTTATTCTGCTCAGTTTTTGTGCTGGGAAGAAAAGTAGTTTTTCTGGAGCAATTGTACACACTGGAAACAAGAGCCACAGTGCTGTGTATCTGCAATGTGCTGAGTGAGTTCAGCTTTTCTGTTACTGGGCAGGGCAGCCTGCGTGGTTTGGAGCAGAAGAGAGCCCAGAGCAAAAGCTGCTGTGAAACTTAGTTTTAAGGCTGCTGAAGTCTTCTACTTTGTAGCTAAGTTAGCTTGAAGCTTGCCTTCCTGTGCCCTTTTCACCACTCCAAAAGGGGAGGAATTTTTCAGGCAATAAGATACTGTAACAGTGCTCATGTAGCCATTATAATTATATAATAACAGCTTCCTAACAGCAACACTGTAACTTCCAAAGGCACTTCTTTCAAGTAATAATGCTAACATTATCTTTCAAGATCCATTTTTGACCTGGCATAGATATATTGGGTATTCTAAAGAAAAGAGTAACTTTAGTTTGTCCAGAGCTGCTATTTTCATGGCCTTGAGCTATTGCACCATTCAATTTTCTCCATCATATCTAATATGGAAGGTATAAAAAAATTGATTAAAAATACACCACATTTCAGTTCAAATGTACATAATTTCTGCACTGCTTTTGAGGGGAATGTGTAGTTGTGTTCAGTTACACTGAACTCAGTTTTATTTAAAAATGCCAATTAAGATGTTGTGGTGATCCTTGGGCCTGTCAGGACAGCACAGGTTACTTTGCAGGCCTCAGTAAGCAGGAGTGCCCATCTTTCTGCAGTGCCTTTATCACAGCTCCGCAGATGTCCCAGAAAACAGAACCCAAGGACTGGATGTGCAGCTTAAATGCTTCTTTTCCTTCCTTCTCCTCCTGCTCCCCCCCAACTCTTTTGATCTTAAATTAAGTTTTTGTGGAGGTGAAGTCATACTTTATTTTCAAATGAAAAGCAGATGAGTGACATTAAAAAAAAAAAAAAAAAAAAAAAAAAAAAAGAGAAGAAGAAGAAGAAAGAAAGAAAAAGAAAAGAAACCAAAAAGCTGAAGATAGTCAGGGAAAGGACTGAATTAACAAAATACAGAGGAAGTCTTGAAACAGCTCTGCAATTGAAGTCACTGAGGAATGCACATTGGGTATTCAGTGCAAAATACTTGCACTGTCAACATCTACAATGAAAGCTTAGTTTTAAAGAGGACCCTTCTGGGCTGCTTTCCCCCTTAGTTAACAAAACTTTTATGCTGATTCTGGTGTTTTACAGAGAGAATAAAGAAAACAAACAAACAGAAAAAAAACACACACACAAAAAAGAACACCCTAAGAGTTGTTAGAGAAAGATCTCTGGAATATTTCAAACAATACAAATTAACATCTGCTTCAAAATATCTGGCAAGGAAATGCTACCAAGGGCTGAAAAAGATCTGCCACTGAACACACTGTTTTTATTCTGCTGTGCGTGGGTTGATATTTATTTTTGGCAGCTTAACTGAGCTGTTATCGCAATTCATACATCTGTTTGTTTGCATCTTTGCTGTTAATTATTGTGTGACACTAAAGTTTTTGTAGTTACTCACTGTTTATAGATTTTTAGGCTTTATCATAAACATTGTGTGGTGAGCTTCTGCAAAATGCTGCTTCCACTTGGAAAATAATTTCTCAAAATGCCTGTGCCTAGGTTTGTGGGATTTTTGGTGTGTATCATTTCTCACTCTGGTATGATTTAAGGCAATTAATAATGAGCATTGTTCTATGTCAGTAATTTACAGAGTTGAATGTTTGTCCAGACAGCTGTATGGAAATGATCAAATCTTGCTTCCCTCAACTAATATTCAGTCTTTGTTTGTTTATTTGTTGGTCTGCTTGAGAACTTACAACTCTCTCTTAAATTTTCCTTGGCAATATTCTCATTTTCTGACAGTCTTCTCAGTTTCTCTCCTTGTTTTAACTCTCATGGCAACATTATCTCTTTCACAAAGCAAATGTGGATAGATTATTTGGCTTTAGTTTTGCCTAACTTGAAGTGCTAAATGAAAATGTGGCTTCAAATCATCTTACCTGCATTCTCACTCCTCACACCAGGGCAATCCTTGGTTCTCAGGTGCCAAACAATCACTGACCTCTCTTTCTAGTCATAAAACATTAATAGGTCGTGTAGGTTTGGATAACAAACAAGAATAAAACTCATTCAGTGCCTGAGAAACTGCAAGAGATGGCTTCTGCTACAAAATAACATCAGCCCTTCTTCCTTGCCAACTCTATTACTCATAGAAAAATGTGAAATTCTTTGTAAATCATTCCAGGTTGCATTTGCTGAGGCTTTAAAAAAAAAAAAAAAAAAAAAGTAATTTTAATTTTCCCCAGATTTCCCCACATTTCATGTTGAAATCTCCCTCATGCAATGTTTTAAATGTATCATACACTCAGTGCGCTGGAAGAGCTGCTGGATCCAGACAATGCAGCAGGTCCCCCTTCCAAGGGGAGTATGTGGAAGTGGCTTTGCTGGGCACTTGCAGGTGTATTTCTGAGTATCCTGGTGCTGAAAGCACCACTCTTCCCTTCTGCCTTGCCTGAATGCCATCAGAGCCTGGGGCCAGGAGTCCAGTTGGATAAACATTTCTGCAGTAGGAATGATAAAAATATCGTGTGGTGCTCAGCAGAACACAGGCAGCAGTTGTTCTGCTGCTCAGGTGTCTGAATATTGAAATTGGAGTGGAGGAACATTTTACCACCAGTCTACAAAGCTGTCAGTTTTAGGTGCTGTCAAACCACGATCTTTTCTGCTTTTTTTTGGGGTACTCCTCCTTAGGTGAGATGAGATTTGGAAACATAATAGGAAAATGAAATAGGTTCCTAAAATAGATTCTATTAAATGTATTCAGAATCATTTTGAAAAATGTCATGTTAGTGCTGAATGTATTAACTCCACCATTTTTCCTACCAGGGTTGATTCAGCCATAAATATCACGCAGCAGTTGGCACTTTCCTCACAGAGCTGTTGGCATTGCAAATTCGTGAGGATCTCATTACGGCCCAGGGCACAGATATCTCTGAACAGTAGAAAAACATTCTTTTCTTCTGATTAGATCTTCAAAAGTGAATGCTGTTAGGAGAACTCTACCATGAAAATAACTAAGAACTTCTGGATGTACGGGAAAAAAATCCCCTTCTGTAAAGCCACTCTTCAGATAACTGGAATCGCTTTGGTCTTAGCTGACTGATTCAAAATGTGGTTGCCCAAGTCTCCAGCTTTCCTTTTCACGTCCATCCCTGTTAGCTGCAAACCCTTGGTGTTTCAGTCAGTGTCCATAACTCAAAGGTTGCTCTGAAAGTAATGCTCCTATTTATTTCTATGGAAATTACAGCAGATACAAAGCCCACAATAGCACTATTTAATAGAACAAGTTCTCATCTATAAAACACTTTTTCAACATAGTCACCACCATTAGCTGTGTGTTTTTGGCAGTGATGAAAAAGAGTCTGAATGCCACACTCATAAAAAATCTGCATGGCCATTCAGAACTTGGCTTGCCTTTCATGTTGATGTCGCCACTGCTGAAACACCTCTCTGTGCTCACATCCACTCTTTGATCTCCATAAATGCTCAGCAAGCAGCAATGAAGGGCAATGGGTATTGTTTTCTCTGCATGGAAGAATTCAATTCCACACCTTTGCAATTCTGTATCAGACACCATGCTGTTGCCTATGTTGTTGTCTGTCATATGGCAACAAAATATAATGGAATACTGGGGGGAAGGTTCAAGCTGTACTGCCATACCACCACCATTTGCCTCTGACACACACCAGCATAATAAAATAGGAGAGATTGCTTTTGGAGCAGCCCTCAAAGATTTTCCTGGTTTCAGGCTCAAGGTCTTTGGCATTCACTGCACTGATGATGTGGCCAAGCCTTGCCCTGGACAGCTTTTTTGACTAGCACAGTTACTGTTTGCTTATTTCAATGTTTGGTTAACCCTGCTTGGCTTGTTATGTGCTTATTTTTAGTTGCATGATTTCTTGCTGCCAGTGCAGCTGATAAGGTAGCGATAAACACACTGCCTGCTGGATAGCCTGGTTGTATCTAAATCATTAAACTGTCATGGTGGATCTGTGTGTGCTGATATGATCTGTTTGTGCTGATATACTGGTAAATGTTTGAATGCTTCTTTTATACAGAGCCTAGAATGAGGGCTTTCTGTAAAGGAATTGGCCAGAGTTTGCGTATTTATACAGCTTGCATATCATGATATACCATGATAATCTCTATATTTTGGAGTACTATTTCATTTCTGATTTTGTCTAGAATATAAAACCTAGCTCTGTTTATTATTTAAAACAAACAACTTGTAAATAATAATATTGTTTCCTATTGCTTCTAAAATAGGACAGTTTCACCAAGTTCTTTTTTTGTTTCTATTGTTCTCACTGACTTGTTGTTGTGTTTTTTTAAACCCTATTGGTTGATACTCCTTTATTTGGTTTCAGGCTGAGGAATCGTGTAAATGCAATGGCTGGAAGAACCCCAACCCACCTCCCACACCCCCTCGGGCAGACCTGCAGCAGGCAGTTGTGAGCCTTACTGAGCCATGCCGCAGCTGCAATCACACACTAGGTAGGATTTTGTCTTTCTCCTGGAATCCACATGTGTATACCCACAAGTCTGCACTTTTGCAAGACAAAATTTAAGATGCCGTGCTGAGACTTGGAAACTATTGGACATAAAAGTCTGTTCACTTAGATTAAAACATGTCAGAATTATCCCAGATGAATTTTGGAGAAATAGAGCTAAAGTACAGGTTCTAACAACACAGACATTTTAAGCTGTTAAAATGCAAAAGCACCATTAAGATACCCATAGAAATGTCAATACTTCATGTAACATATGCATTAACCTCATGTTGTTGGGACTATTTGTATATATTTTGGAAGTACTTGCACAAAATCCTGCTACATATTTTATTTCTGTAAATGAAAATATTTATTTATTGCACCAACACCCAGAAAAAGAGGAGTTTATCACTATAATTTTTTAATTTAAAAATTGTGCTTATCCAAACTGAAAGCTGATTACTTTTTTTTTTTTTTTTCAGTATATATTAGCAAATATTTAATAAAAATTGAGCTATCACAAAATTCAGAAGTAATTGAACAGAAGCAGTTGCTTTTAAATTTTTTTGACGTGACCATAACTTTGGACAGTGTAATAAGGAGAAGGAAGTCTAAAGCTTTCACAATGGATCATTTATTCATTTATTTTTTTAAATAACATAGAACTCTGTAGGGAACTTGTTTTTATTTAATGAGGAGGGTGAAGGACAGGGAGGGTACAACTTATTTCTTTTCTGTTCCCTTTTCATGCCATCATTACATTTGACCTATTTCTGGATTTTTCATCAGTTTCCTTTCTGAGTCTCCCAAATCCCTGTTTTTTTCTTGCCTAGAAGATTAATAAATACGTGGTATCACAGAATGTTTGGTCTCTTCACACGTGTCAGTTTCAACCTTTCATCATACTGCTTCTTTGTGCTGCCTCTGGCTGTGCAGCCAGGGTAGCTTGTGTTACCTGTTCCTTTCATTCCTGGCCTTTGACAAAAGAGACTTTTCATTTTTTATAAATCTTATGAGATGTTGTGGCTGTTGGTTCCCAAGTTTTTTTGTGGAACTTGTGGATGCTATTTTTTTTTTTTTCCCAGAAAAAAAATCTGCTTTTAAAGTTGGAGATTTTGGTCTGTGAGAAATCTTACATCACTCATTAACTAGAGATTGAGGGAAAACCACGACCAGTGACAGCTACCTTATGGAACAAGCCACTTTTTTTTTTTTTTTTTTTTTTTTTTGCTTTTTTTAGAAAAGATAAGTTTTATTGTGTGTGTCAATTGTGAGTAATGAAAATGATTTTTTTC
The DNA here is from genome assembly GCA_037305975.1 of Chrysolophus pictus. Taxonomy (NCBI): domain Eukaryota; kingdom Metazoa; phylum Chordata; class Aves; order Galliformes; family Phasianidae; genus Chrysolophus; species Chrysolophus pictus. The sequence continues at coordinate 35,482,587 of JAYKPI010000006.1, forward strand.
ATTTGAAATAACTGAAATGAGTTGCTGTCTGTTTCCTTAGACTACCGGTCAAAATATGTCTTTCAGTGGTCTTTTCTAATATAATTTTCATATTCATCCCCTCTAAATGTTACTGCTGAATGCCTTTAAAACTAGGCTGAGCACAAGCACAAGGTGTTCAGGTGTCAGATTATCATCTGTGGTGTATATCTTTTTTATTAGGGTACTGTTGAAATAGAGATGTATAAATTCTACTGATGGTTAAAACCATACCTGATCAAAAATATGGGATATATTCTCCTCACAGCCATCATCTCCATTTGGTATGCCAGTGTGTACTACCAACAATTCTGCTTCTCATCTCCTTTTCTTCAGGGATGGGATTGGCTCAGTCTCTCAGCTTGCCTTACATCTGGATTTTTACTGAATATTTCTTTTATGTGGACAGTATGCTCAGTCACTGGCATGAAACTGAACTGGTGACTGAACTATGGGCCGGGAGAATTTGCTGCCCACCAGCCTCAAGAACAGGTGTTATGTGCTCAGAGACTCTTCTAAATTTAATTGGTTTCTCTCATTTAACAGTGCATTTTCCTGTTGGTAAACATTATCAGTCCTGAGAATAATACACTGGTTAAGTAATATGTTACTACATTATGTACACATTCAGGCTCCCCTCTTCCCAATTCTGTTCTCAGTTCCTGCTATGCACCTTCATGTAACGTGTTTGAGTATTTCTTGGTTTGCCTGTCGTATGTATATTACTTGTGTTTTTACATAAACACTGATTTTGAGATAGACTGTAGAAACATTCCTCCTCAGCCTGTTTTCTGACTGCTATTTCATACAGTCAAGTATTTTGTTACTGAAGTTGCATAAGCAATGTAATTAACCTGGTGTTTTTCAGGTCTTCACATCACTGAAATCTACTTCACATCATTGGCCTTCTTTCTGCTAGCTTTCTTCTCCTGTGTGCTGGAGAAGCAACCTATATTTGTGGTGGTTTTTTTTCCCTTTTTTTTTTTTTTGGCTAATATAACAGCAGCTGAGGTACCAGTAGAGCAATGCAAATAAATGGGGCTATTTAACACTAGTTAAGACTAACACAGCATTTGATATCAGCATGTTAAAGCTTTTGTTTAAGTAAGGGTTTATTATTGGCTGCAGAAATTAGGGAGCAGGCTATTGAACATCCAAAGAAAGGTTTCTTCACTATGTTGTCAATTTCTCATGCAGTGCTTGTCTAGGATGGAACTTATTATTGTTACAGGATGAGAATAGACAGCTGGGAATATTAAACTGTTGTGTCTGGCTCAAAGACAGAAAATAAATAGTTTTATTCTGCCTAGATTGCTAAATATTTTTCCTTAAAGAACACCTGCTAAGGCCACCTCACTTACTTGCTCAGAATAAAATACCTTGTTATAAGTGTTCATTTAAGTGGAAATAAATGCTGGCATCTCTCTGATGTTTTGAACCAAGGTGTCCTTTTTACTTGAAACTGCATGAATTTGTTGAATTTAAATGTTTTGGTAGCTGTCATACTGAACTACAGCTTTCCTTGATATTTCCTTGGTGGCCAATAAATATCATCATTTTCAAATTACACTGAAGTTTTTTACCAGTACTAATCACATTGACATATGATGATAATACAATAATTATCCAATAAGAGATGTATTGATAAAAGTTATCAAAAGACATAAGTGCTCAACTTTTAAATGGTTTTGCTTTGCTTTTAAAAGATATTTCCTTGTCCTTTTGGAGAAAAGGGTATGCATTCCATGTGCATTGGCCTGGGGTCAGCTAAGATTGTTGCTGTTTGTAATGCATATGTCTTCTTTTCAGGAATTGACTTTTTGTTTCATATTGCTTTCTCACTTCCGGAGTCCAGTTGCTTAAACCAGTTTTGCATGAATATCCCACAAGCTTTTTGAAAATTAGAAATGTGGAACTTGTTACTTAGAAATTATGACATGTTAAAAGATGGTTGGTTTTTCAGTTGTTCTGTTGGTTTTTTTTTGTAAGCTTCAGATCAAATGAGTGTGTACAGTCTGCAGAAGCTGTATTAGTATAGTGTGCACAAAACATTATCTAAATTTACATGATAGAAAGGTATGAAATTTAGCTGGTAATGTCCAGTTTAAAGTAAAAAGCCTATTTATGGAGCCGAGTTTTTTAATCTTCACGAAATTGAGTATATCAGTCAACACCTGATTTGCCCAATTTATGTGAATTTAATTGAGGAATTTTGTCTCAAAAGCATAGTTCTTCTCAGGAAAAAAAGGGAATATAATTATTCATATATTACAACCTATTAATACAGGCAGACAGGACTTATGTTGTCTGTGATTCCAGTCAGCCATATTCCTCGTGCTGTGAGAATTACCTCCTCGGGGTTCTGGTGTGACTTACATTTCAGTAAGCTCTGATAAGAGGCTCTTTTCAAATAGAGTTACTGCAGGATCTTTACCTCTGCAAGTATGGTTTTGTTGGCTTAGTATGAGATATCTTGGGAAATTTTTTTGATACAGATTCTCTCAATAGGCTTTTCACATATTTGGATTTTTATTTTATTTAGCTGCTCACGTTTCCCACCTGGAGAATGTGTCTGAAGAAGAAATGAATAGGCTGCTGGGGATTGTACTGGATGTGGAGTATCTGTTCACCTGCGTCCATAAAGAAGAAGATGCAGACACCAAGCAGGTTTATTTCTACCTGTTCAAAGTAAGCTGAACTTGTGCAGGATCTTGTCAGTTTTTCCCCTCATGCATAAGCCAGTTTCACTACTCAAAATGCCCCTCATACATGTATTGTCTTTATCCACTGAGAATTTTTTTTTTCTTCAGCATTATACCTTAGCAGCTAACCCTTGACTAGAATCTGTAGTGCTTGCAATGTATCATATCTTATTCCAAAAGTCAGCCAGATGATTCAGGAGCTAACCCTGACTCCCATCTATAAACTGTTTCCACCCACAGTTCTTTTTGTCTTCACTCACAAACTGACATAAATGCTAACTAAGCTGCCTACACATACTTACAAGCCCTTTGTATGAATTTCAAAGAAGATATGAAGCAATTCATGGTGAAGTTAAGGAGCTATAAATTTTTGTGACTAAGAAAACAGATACATAGCTAGGAGATTTTCAGCACTGCTTGCAATGTGTTTTGTATTCTATTGACTTTCACTGATCCTGTTAATTTTCTTAAATTTATATATTTCAACAGCTTTTGAGGAAGTGCATTTTACAGATGGGAAAACCTGTTATTGAAGGATCTTTGGAAAGTCCCCCATTTGAGAAGCCTAGCATTGAGCAGGTAAACAAAAACTTTTTTTTTTTTTTTTTTTAAACATAACCACTGTTTTTCAAAATGTAGCATTTCAGGCAGTTTACAGATGTTTCTGTATATTTATCAAGACAATGACTGAATCTGTAGGAGACTTCTGCAGCTTCTTCTACTTTAGCATTGGTATGATAGTCACTTTATTTCACTTCATTCATCATTCATCTTATGCTTTACTGAAACTGACAGTTTTTTTGTGGATTTAGAGAATGAAATTTAAAATACTACTTTTTTTGTGTGGCAGTTCTAGTCTTTCTCTGTCTTGTGTGATGAAAAATGCTGACAAAGTTTTGAAATCCAATATTAAAATGACTTTTGTCTTCAGTAAGTCAGTGTAAATGTTAGAATCCAGTTCAGTGAGATCATTGCCTTCTCTTTCAAAGGGCACACAGCAAAAAACAGCCCCAAACAAAGAATAGCTGAGGCTTTTACAATCCTCAATGGATAAAGAGCATATGACAAATTCAGATTTTGGTTTAGCAAGTTCCTGAGAATGGATTTTTGGCATAAAAGTGGGCCCATTAACTCCAGGGACGCTATGTAGCGACTTTCATACCTCCTCAGTCAGGAGCTCAATTTGTTCCCACTGGTGGATGAATGGCTGCTCTATTGTTAAACAAGACATTTTAAATGTGAAGGCTATTTAGAATAATAAGTCTATCCTTACAACTATTGCTTTTTATACTTTAGTATAATAAAAGTTCTTTATTGCTGAATTTTGGGAAGACTTTATCTTAGGTTTTCTTTCAGTTTTAGTATAAACAAGCAATAAGGGAATGTAATAACCATACACTCCTGGTCCTAAAATATGCTACTAAAAAGGTTTTGTGTAATATAGTGGGTTTTTTTCCTTCACACATTTCATTCTGCTTAAGAAGGTAAAGCACAGAGATGAAAGGATAATTCTTTTTTACAGCTTATTCTAAAATAATTTTTCCTCAAAATAAACCAATAATTTCACATTTTTGTTTTAGTGGCTCAGCAACTCAGGTCACATAAAGCAGCAGTATTATAATTGATTTTCAATATAGATATATTTCAACAATTACAGTCATACATTTTAACTATTCTCAATGATTTATAGAATCATAGAATCACCAAGGTTGGAAAAGACCTCCAAGATCATCCAGTCCCACCATTCACCTATCACCAATGTTTCCCACTAAACCATGTCCCTCAGTACAATATCTACCCTTTTGTTGGACACCTGCAGGATTGGTGACTCCCTCACCTCCCTGGGCAGCCCATTCCAGTGCCTGACCACTCTTTCAGAGAAGAAATTTTTCCTAACGTCCAACCTAAATCTCCCCTGACACAACTTGAGGCCATTCCCTCTACTTCTATCGCTGGTTACCTGGGAGAATCGGCCAACCCCCAGTTTCTTTGGTTTTTATTTTATTTTATTTTTTGTTTTGTTTTGTTTTAATGTAGACAGGCATACAAAGTGCACTGAAGTGTTATACTTGTGAAACACTGGCACTTCTTGAAAAAATAATGTACTGAATAGACAAAAAATTAAATAGAAGCCCACAACACCAACTGTAGTATTTTAGGTGATGAAGAATACGTACTTTGTTTACAGAGAAAATGGATAAATCATGCAGCATGATTAGCAGCAAGGTTGTATATATGTGAACATATAGAAGAAAGCCCTGTGGATCTTTCTCTGTTCCCTGATTATTGTTATTATTATTTTTTTTTATTTGAAAAACAGCAAAAATTAAAGAATCTTCCTCTTCTCCCAATAACTCTGGTCCTAGAGAGGAATAGAGTAAAAACACTTGAATGCACTCAACTCTCTGAACAGAAGAGTAATCTTGTGGCATGTGACTCAGCAAGGAGTTCTTGGTCTTTGGTACTTATTTTCTTTTCCATATCTTTTTCCTTGTCCAGGGTAAATAGACATAAAGTGATAAGTGTTCAAGGTCACGCCTACAAAAATTCTGGGTAAATAATCAGACATTTTTCTTCTCTTTCAAGGGTGTGAATAATTTTGTGCAGTACAAATTTAGCCACTTACCCTCAAAGGAAAGGCAGACAATAGTGGAACTGGCTAAAATGTTTCTGAACCGCATTAACTACTGGCACTTGGAGACACCTTCTCAACGAAGACTAAGATCACCCAATGATGATATTGCAGGGTATAAAGTGAATTATACCAGGTAATGGCACTTTTGTTTGTTACAAATCTTGCTTACATGTACATAGAGAACCTGTACTTCACAGGTATGCCATGAGAGAATTCCTGTTGTCACTGAGCTTATTAAAAACCTGATGACTTTAGCGAAATCATATCGAAGTTGTACACACATCATTGTGTTGTGAGAGAAGTGCTTTATCAGCCAAAGAAAGGGATTATGCGTTTGCAAACAGCTAAACAACTCTTTTGCAACTCTTATGTTTGCAAAGTTGTCAATCCAGTTATGATAAGAGGCTTGTATAAGGTCCTTATTTCATGTGCTAAAAATTAAGGCAAGTTCTTACTCAACTATAAAAGTATGTATTAAACTTTGCAGAGCACCTGGTTTGAAACCAAATCATGGAAGATATGAACAATTAAAAAAGAATTCTTAAATGTTTGATTGCCAAATTGTGAAGAGATTACTTAAAATTACAGTTCCTGTATGACCTTTTAATACTCCATCAGAATTCAGAAGAATGTCTTAGTCACTGGGGGAAGAAAAGCTAGTGTAAAAAGCCATGTCGCTTTTAGTTTTACTTTCATCATTATAAAAGTGTCGAACCTTTTCCAGTTAGCACAGAGACAACAGGCAGTAAGTTCTCACGTCAGTGCAGGCAGCAGTTAGCTACCAGTGCTGTAAGCAGTTAATGTGCTGTCAGCTCAGCTGTTCCAAGGAATGGACAAAGACAGTTTCTCTGTTTGAGGATGAGCATGGACTTCTCTCCTCTTTTTGGATGTCCTTTCTTCTCAAAAACCCTATTCCCTTGAAGTAGAAGAGCAAAAACCTGTGTAAGTATGTACTATTGATGGTGCATTCAGATGAGAAGTCCTGTGACTGTGTGAGGCAGGACACTGATCCGCACACTGCCCCTCTACAAAGTCATACACATACAGGAGATGTGGCCCTATACAAACCTGTTACCTCAAACAGCTGCCTGGCATAAAGGAAGAGGTACTGATGGGGCTCTTCAGATTGCGTTTGATATCTCTGTTTTTAATAAAAATGTCATAGCCAGAGTTAACTAGGGTCTATGTTTTTAGGAATGAATAGCTAGCACTGGATCTGATTGATGGCTTGTATTGTAAATCATTTTGTAGCTTACAGTTTCTCAAAGCTTCCTGTCCACAGTCCTTAAGGCTTCCTCAGACATGAGGGCCTCTGTTCATCTAGTTCCTGCTTCTCAGTAGAAGCTTCTCCCTTCCTCTGGGTTTACACCCTGCCCTGTCACTAAAGGCACTGCTATGGGTCTGAGGAACACTTGTACACCAAAGATGCACCATGTGAATTCTCACAGTCACTGAGTTTACTTGAAGACATGATGATTTCTGTGTAACTTGATCAGAGTATTACATGTGTTCTTGTGCTGTAAGAGGAGTGCTTTATCATCCATGAACATGAAGCAGAGGTGTCTGTACAACTATATTGAACAACAATTTTGCACATCATGTTTGAAAAGTTCCCCTGTCTGATTAAGATAGAAGAGTTTTGAGGGAGGCTGTACTTTGGATCTGAATGAGACAAGCAGTACAGAAGCCAGAATAGCCTGTTTACACCCAGATATCCAGTTTTCATTGTTAGAGTTTTTGTGATGGTTGTAATCTAATTCTGTTACAGCTATAGATAACCATTGGCTCTGTTCATTTGTACTCAAGTGTTAAAGCACTGGAATCCTGTTGGCCTACAAAGTCCATGCGCTCTTGATTTACTTCTTCAATACCACAATGCCTTTTCTAAGAGCTGCTCTTTAATATTTGCTTCTTCATGCAAGACTTGTTATGTAGCGAATTTCTGGTAAAGGAGAGCACTGAATCAAATGGCTATTGTGAAGAAGCTAGCTGGTGGGATACCAGGATTGGAATCTAGTTGTGTTCCAGTGGAATTAGTTAGAAGTGTCACCTCTTTTGTGTATGTGTGGGGAAATGCAGAAATTTAAAGAGGGGAATATAGACCGAGCCAAGGACAAAGTCTTTGGAGTCACAGGCAGAAGGTGCCAGTGACTTCATGAATGACTTGAGATAATCCTTGATGTCAAAATGAATTTTATGTGGTATGTGAGTGTTGTCTATCACAAGAACACCTTGTGAAAACTGTAGCATGGAGTAAAAGAATATATGGGGACTTAAGAGGGGTTGGCTGATAGTTCTCTAAAAAAAAGCCAGACAATATAAATGCTATTTAACTTTGTCCAGACTTAATGCGGAACTGATTTATACAATTACATAGCTCTCAGTTGTACTATAAATGATGTAGATAGTGCTTTTAATGCTTACAGTTATTAATTTATATATTAGATGGTGATAGCTATCTGACTTTTTTCATCCTTACAGGTGGCTTTGTTACTGCAATGTCCCTCAGTTCTGTGATAGTCTACCTCGATATGAAACCACGCAGGTTTTCGGCAGGACATTGCTTCGCTCTGTTTTTACTGTAATGAGACGGCAACTGCTGGAGCAGGCCAGGCAAGAGAAAGACAAGCTTCCTCAAGAGAAACGGACACTAATCCTCACCCATTTCCCAAAGTAAGGTGTCACAAAGTGATTATTCGAGGGTAACCACTTGTATGTTACTTTGACATGGAAATGTCTAAACCTGGGGAAAAGAGGACTGGGCGGGGATCTGATTAATGTTTATGAATATGTAAAGGAAAGTGAGAGGCAAATGGATAAGGCCAGGTGCTTCTCAGTGATGTGTGATAGGACAAAGAGCAATGGCCTAAAGTAAACACAGGAAGTTCCGTACAAACATGTGGAAGAACTTCTTTATGGTAAGGATGACGGAGCACTGAAGAGATTGTGATGTCTCCTACTCTGGTGATATTCATCTGTCTGGATGCCTACCTTTGTGAGCTATTGTAAGGAACCCGCTTTAGAAGAAGAGTTGGACTTGCAGATTATTATCTGGGGCTAGAGATGGTTGGTCCTCAAGAGAATGAAAAACCACATGAACTTTCCAAGGCTGGGTAGAGATAGGTTTTGTTGCCCCTAGTATTATAAACAGTGCCTTTTAATACTTTGAAGAGTGTTAACTGTCTCTGGGGCAGACTGTTACAGGAGTGCTTGGTATATCTGAGAACAGGCCCTGAGGTAGGTATAAGGAAGATTCAACACCACACTGGTACAAGGAGCAGATTTGCATAGGGAAAAGCTGTCCCTACATTTCCAAAGTCTGGAAAAGTTATTTGGACAACATTAAATGTTCACTGCATTTGGGGAAATAAGAGAAGAAAAGCACTGTTTACTGAGTGTTTTAAATTTTCTACAGGCTGCCTTGTCTGAAGCACTTGTCTCTGACTGCTGATGTTATGCAGTGAGATATGCCAGAGTGCTACAGCTCGGAGCATGGAGCGGGAGTCCTGTGCTGGGCTCCCTTCCTGCTCCTCCAAAAGGCCTTACTGCTCTCAGGAGAAGTAGGTGGATGTGGTTCAGAAGAAATATTGTTAGAGACTTGTCCTGCAACACAGCTGTGAGTGTGCTGCCAGCAGTGTGGGTAACCAGTAGCCCCCAGATAAAAATTAGAAATGATATCTGAGGAGGGTTCCAGGACTGCAGATTTCTGAGTTCCTTTGGCACAGTGACGTGTCTGTCTGAGTCTAGGAAACAGCCACCTTGGAGGTGAGTGCAAATCATGCTACCTGAAATGCAGCCTTTGCTGAATATTCATTTGTGCTTGTAAGAGATCACAGGTGATGAAGTTGCTTTCTAGCCATGATTAGTGGTAGGGATAGCAGCTAGCACCACATGTTGCTGTGCTTAGGTGTAAACATGCTGTGTATAAAATACATCAGCAGGACTTGAACATCTTTCCCCTGTTCATGAAAGTCTTACTCAGCAGTCTGGTTGCTTTCAGCTGGGCATTTTCTGTATATGCAGATGACTCTAGACTAGAGTAAATAAATGTCAGATATCTTCTGGTCTGAAAACTCCTGTTGTGCAAAATAGGATAAGCAGCTATCTTGCTTCAGAAAGGGAATGGATGTATTAGCCACATGAAAGCAAGAGTGCTGGGCAGTCCACTCTGGAGTTCCTTTCACTTGCAGTAATACTGAGAAAGGTTTAAAGTTTCTGTAAGTGTACCAAAATGAGCTAAAAATACTACTATGAAAGCACAAACATGCAATTAAATGTTGCAGTAACACACTTAAAGGAATGAAAATGTCTTCCTACTGTTAATAACTAACAGTGTGATTTTATGAATCTGTAAGATGCAGGTGGCAAATACATCTACAAAACACTAACTTATGTAGGTAGACATATTTTGTCATCATTATATAACATCAGTACTTATAATCTGCCTACATTCAACTTTCTTATTTGTGCTCACTTTTGGTCTAGATGTCTAGATTCTACCTGTTGTTTTGTGGTTGTTGTTGCTTTTTTCATCATTTTAGGCACATATTGCTTATAATCAAAGACAAATTGTTGTAGATATCATCTCTCTACTGAATTAAGATACTTACTGTCTACTCCATTTTGTGATAGTGTGCACGTGAATTTATTTGAAAATTGACCAACAGTGCTTTTTACAGAATAATTAAGTATTTTTTACTTAGAAAATGTTATTCTAAAAAAGAGCCTGTTTTGAATTCTCCTTTTAAATTAATATTTCATCTGTTTTTGTTCCTAGGTTTCTGTCAATGCTGGAAGAAGAAGTGTACAGCCCAAATTCTCCTATTTGGGATCAGGATTTCATGGTGTCTACTTCTCGAACTGGCCAGCTGGGAATCCAGACAGGTAAGTAGAGTTTAGTGACTGGTTAAGGAGCATCTATATGTAAAGTACAGTACACCTCCACAAGTGATGAATTCCAAGGAATGAGAATTAGATATGTAGCTTTATCAATATCTGGGTATTTTGCAACAATTGCTGATTATCAGTTGATTAAACAGTTATGTCAGAACTTCATCTGATAATTAGTTTCTGAAATTAGTAGGGAAAATTCCACTGTGAGAGGAACATATTTTTTTTCTTAGAAATTCCTAATTTCTGAGTTCACAAACTGGTAAATTATGCTTTAGGCTCAAATTTATTACAACTCTAAAATCATCTTGCTCTCAGAATTTATTCTTTCATGTATGTATCTTTCATGAAGTGCTTCATTTTAATTCTCAGCTCTTAAGCACTGAATTCTTGGCATGAAAATGGCACCAAAGAGCTGTTGCTGGTGATGACACCAGGATAAAGGAATGCAAAGAGAAAGACTGCAGGTGTCCAGATTATGAGCTGGCACCTCATTTCCCTTCCTCCCTCCCATTTTGGCCTTCCTGCCAAAAATCTTGAAACAAATGAAAGCTAGATGATTTTACATGTGGTGTTTTTTTTCCTTGTTTGTTTTTAAATTTAGACAGAGGTTTGACTGTGACTTTCTGAAAGAGTAGTTGAAACTACTCTTCAACCTCTTAACTGGTGTAACAAGTTCTCCCTTCCTTGAGTTTGATTTGTCCAAGCAGCCTTTAAATGCTGTTAAAGTGGACAGATGAAGCTGAATGATGAATTTTTACTTTTCAATGAGCCCCCACAAAAGTCTTTTCATGAGGCTGAATGCCAGTAACCTTGGCATGTGAAGAAAGCTAATTTTCTTAATATGTGCTCAGCACTGCAGAATAATAAAGCCAGATTTTTGCAGTGAAGTGAAACTAATGCTGTCATCCAGTTCCTCACTAAGTTTAGGAAAAATATGTTGACATAAAGCTGTAATATCTCTGCTTGCCCACAAATAGCTCTGTTGATATTGTTAATGTTACTTTGTAGGTGAGTTGCAGTGAAGCTGAATCCATGGTCATGACAGTTATTTGATCAGCACTATAATGGATTTTGTATCCTGATTTTTACTTGTGTGCTTTTCATACCATTGCAGTTATCAATCCTCCTCCTGTTGCAAGATCTGTTTCATATTGTGCAAGCCCGTCATCTCTGGAGCAACCCAACAGTGGAAATATGAGTCCTGCTTGCAAAGTTTCTTCAGTCCTTGATCCAAACTTAGGTAACAAACACGGAGACTCACTTTCTTGCTTCTGTTAATGTTAATAGTAATTACAGTATACGATGGCCGTGGCTTTCACGTTGCAGTGAGGTGGTTTTACTATAAGACACACACACACATGCATAGTTTTTCTCCACTGTGGTAATATTTAACTGGCAGATATGGCAACTGTCTTTGAAAAAAAAATCCATCAGTTTGTTTAAATTCTATTTATATGGTAAAAGTTCTGTACATGACAGAGGTTGGAATATGCTTCACTTGTAGTGAAGTACCACAACTGATGAAAAAAAAGTTTTGTTTAAAATAGAAAAGGCAGAGTAGAAGGGGCCATTACTTTTTATTTTTTATTTTTTTCAAACTTTTGAGGTATTGAAATCGCATACTTAATAGCAATAAAGTAAAGAACAAACACAGGTTAAAACAAGGTTAAAAATAATACCAGAATGAGGTCAGATAATAATAAGGTACTTTGGGAAAGATAAAAAGATGTTGAATGAGTAAGTTCTCCTCATAAACGTTTTTCAAATACCTCAATCATGAGCCTATCAAAAGAGTTTGTAGGTCAAAGAAATGATCACAAGCTCATATGAAGTAAGTCCTCAAGGAAGCTGAAGAAGCGAAGTGAATTGTTAGTGTTCTCTGCAGAGGAACTTATGGAATCTCCTGAACTGCAGCCTTCTTTTTGAAAAACAAGTTGGGAGATGACTTTAAAAGTGGTAAAGACTAGAAGATTTTCTTATAACAGATCAGTAAAATGTGTAGTAAATAGTCACAAGAAAAAATGATATTTTCTCAGTATGTGAAAAGAAATATGGAATTGAAAGCTAATGAAGCTGTGCAGCTGGGCTATCATTCATTTGCCTTCAGCGCTATAGAATTGAAACATCTGGATACAAAACTGGCTCTTAAAGGGATTCTAAGAAAATTCAGAAAACTGTTAAATTGTAAGATTCCCATTTCAGATGATTAGAAGAGAAAATAATAAACTGATTAAAAATTGAATGAATTAATGTACGTGTAACATAATATGTGGAAACTTGGCATTTATTCTGTAAAACACATTGAATGTTTGTGGGAGAACTGGTGAACATTTGGAAAGAATTTTGAATGCTCTAATGTACCTGGATTTCCAGAAAGTTTGTGACAAATTACTTTAAATAAATAAATAAATAAATAAATCTGATTTGGGAAAATAAATGAATCCATTAATAATAAGGAGGAAAGTTCATTCACATATGAATGATTTTAAAAGCTAGGAAATAATAGGAATAAACAATTTCCACAATGATTAAGGTTAACAATAAAATTCTATTGCTAATTAAACAATTATGCTGCTTGAAAGTTTGGAAAGGGGAGTGAACAACTTAATATTCATATACTTAGAGTACTGTAGCAAGACAGCCTGTACAATATATGTAAAATGTTGGGCCCTGAACTATCTGGTGGTTTCAGAAGGATCTCAGCATTATTGTGGATTTTCCTTACAGTAAAACAAAACAAAGTGAAAACAAACGAACAAACAAAAATGCAGCTCACTGAGAAGTGCTGTTCACAGTTGAAATTCTGTATCCTGGCTCTGACAATAAGCAGTATCAGGTCTTTAGGAAAAAAAAAAATTGACTATAAGAAAAAGGTAATTATGGAGTGAAATTCCTGTCTTCGGTAGATGCTTCCTTCATGAATTTGTTTAATTAGTTGCTGTTGCTATATCACGTGTTGGTCCACAGTTAGTCATGTGGTTAATAATTAACACAATGTCTTTTGATTTGGAAACTTCATATGGATTTTCTAAGTCAAATATGTATGACATGCACTTGTTTGGTATACAGTAAGGGTGAAAAAAATCTATAATGGAGACTTAATTCCAGTGAATCACAAAATGAAATATTATGTTATCCAAAAATATGTATTGAACACTTACCCTCCATGTCAGCAGCACAGAATTTCACGACAAAGTGTGTTGAGGTAAACAGAGAAGTGAATAATTTCATTACGATTTTGTAGAGGAACAGAGCAAGGAGAGATATATTCACCCTGATCCTATTCACTGTAGGAATAAAAAGTATATGTAATTCCAGAAGTGCTAGAGTACAGGACTACTTAACAAAAACATAGTTGAGAAATGAGATGGGATAGAATACAGAAGTAGCAAATAGTACAAGCAAAAAGAAGTGTTGAGAGAGGAAGGAAGGGAAGCAGAGGAGAAGTATGAACTGATCTTTCTAATATGCATCAATCTGATCTAAGGCCTGAGTTGTAAGAAGAGAAAGACCAGGTGATAATCAAAGGGACAAAGATTCTTGGGAATAATAATCATTATTATGGCTTTCCAAGACAAAAGGGAAGGAACTTTCTCAGGATCCACCACTTATTTTTTCATTGTTACATTAACTTTTTGCATCTGACCAAAGTTAAAATAATGCTATTTTTTTCCTGTTAGACTATGCATGCTACACATGTGTTAGGTTCAAAGTATTATCAATATCTTGTATACTGTATTTACTCCTGAGGTGGCAGTGGAAGAATAATACTTTATTAAAATACAGCGGTCTTATGAAAAGGCAAAAATTTTCAATATTGTGTGTGTGTAGCAGTGCATATTAGTGAGCAAAAAGTCAGTTTTGATGGCATTTTTGTGACTGTGCAAGATAAATTTGTGATATAATTGCATCAACTAAAGAATATTTCATACTGTGTACTTCTGTACCTACATAACTTCACTGACAATTTGGCCTCAGTTTAAGAACTTTGAGAAAAGGGTTCTTAGTGTAATTTTTTTTTAATCATTCAATTTAAATGGATTGGGTAAATCATAGTTACTGTATTTATCATGCCGACGTGTATTTGTTGGAAAGTACTGTACTTCTCAGATATGCTGCCACCTAATCTTGCTACTTTGTTCCAATTTCTTCTACTTTTATTTTGTAATGTCTGTGAACGTCTGATGTCTGATGTTGTTGTCCTGTTACTTTTGGAGGAACAGCATGTCCCAAGTCTAAGTGCCTTTATTATCTTGGGGAAAAAAGAAGTGAAGGTCAAAGAGCTGAAATGCAGACTTGTAGATGTTACCTAACCACACGCTCCATGTTGAATGAGAATGGATAGAATCCTGTGCTGTAAGGCTGAGCTTTGTTACACTGCTCCAGGTTACTTTGTGTGGTTTTTTTTTCAGAGGTTAACTTCTGTTCTAGGTCCCTCAAGCAGTGTCTTACGCCCAGCACTCATGATTAAAGAAACAGAGTCTGAAATAACTTGTGGTCACTATCTTGATAATATATTCCTTATTGCAGTACTTCTTCATCCACAGTGTTTACCTCACTTACAATTTTTGAACAGCTGATGCTGTTCAGACTTTTTGTAGGTTCGTACTTGGTATATTAGTGTTTAAGATTCAAATTTCTTTCCTATCTATAAGAAAACCCTTCAAATCCTAGCTTCTTCTTAGAAAGTGATTAATTACAAAAGTGATTAACCTTCTGCTTATGTGTGAGAATATCTAAACTGATTCGCAGTCATGCTCTGCTTCCTCTTAGCTGGTTTCATGAGTATAGTGATTAAACTGTTTGTGACAGTTTGATCTTTTTTAATTTGTCCTGGTTTTGTTTTGTAGGGGAAAAGAGAAAAAATAATGAACCATATTCTCTGGAGGACTCGAAAAGACCAAGGGTTGTAGGAGATATTCCTATTGAGTTGATCAATGAAGTGATGTCAACAATTACAGATCCTGCGGCAATGCTTGGGCCAGAGGTGAGGAACGTATAGACCTGATGTGTCTGTAAATGGCCAGTTTTTAATAAATGTTCCACAAGAACTGAGTAAGACAAGAGTCCACAAAACATGCTATACTATCAGTAAGAAACATACAGTCTTTAAAAGGGTATTTTAAGTAAGCAAACACTATTGGTGAAATGCATCATTAAAATGGAGAATAATTCTAATTTTTTTCATGCTTTGTACTGTTTGCAAAGAGATTTGAAACTATAATAGTGAAGAAGTTGCTTTGAGGTTATTTTGTAATGTACTTTTTTAGCAGAATAATTCCAGAGTACACTTGTTGTTAATCATACATACATCATGTCAAACAAGGCAAAATATGTTCAAGTCCTGCAGAAGAATGAAAGACCCAAATTTAAATCTTCTGTCTAGTGCAGAAGAGCTGATCTAAACACTTAGTTGCTCCTTCTTCCACAGTTGCTCTTTTTTTCTCCTGGAAGAGGAAAACAAACAGAATTGCAGAATTGCACACTTTTTTTTTGGCTGGCTTTTCCTCCTTCTGTTCTTTTTGCCAGGCTATGTTTTGCAAGCAGCTCTTGTTTGCCAAGATTTAGCTAGAGAGTGCTGAAGGTTTGGAACCACCTACATTTCTTGCTCAAGATATATACTGTGACTGATGGCTTTGCATATTTACAGTCTGGATGTTGGGGCTGGCAGTGACTAGAAATTCAGCAGCCAAGTTTCTTTTAAGAAAGTAAACAGTATGTACATGCAGGAATCTTTTGGCATTGTAGAAGGATCTTGAAAAAGGTTAAATCGCCTATATGAATTTCATCTCTGTGCAAATATGCATATGCAGTTGCTAGATATATAATGACAAAAACAGTAGGAATTAAGAAATTCTTTTCTTTTTTCTTTTATGATAGTGATGTAGGTAATGGAAAGCACTACTAAAATGAAAAGATAAAGCTGTGCCCTCTAAAGCCATTAAAATCTCTGGTTTGCAGTATGTGTAGGCAAATCCATTACTATTTCTGCCCAGGCTAAAGAAAATGTGAAGACATGGTGACATGGACTTCTTCAGGATGAGTGCTGTCCCCTGTCATGTTTTGTAAATTGCTGAGATATAAACATCACTGTTGATACATAATCTTGAAAAGAAGCTTGAATACGCCTTTGTGTACTGCAGCATAGATTTTATATCTGCTTATTTGATGTTGTCATTTCTTCTTAAAAAAAAAAAAAGAGTTATCATTGACAGCTCAGTTGTTGTATAAAAGATGGCTTGGGAAAAGAGCAGGGTTTGTTTGTTTCTTAAGGTTGTTGCATCAGAGGATGTGAAATATATACAATGTGATTGTGTTCCTCTTTCATACAGACCAACTTCCTCTCGGCACATTCAGCCCGGGATGAGGCAGCAAGACTGGAGGAGCGCAGGGGGGTGATTGAATTCCATGTGGTTGGGAACTCCCTGAACCAGAAGCCAAACAAGAAGATCATGATGTGGCTGGTTGGTTTGCAGAACGTGTTCTCCCATCAGCTCCCTCGAATGCCAAAGGAGTACATCACACGCTTGGTTTTTGATCCGTGAGTACAGCTGCAGAGGAGTTTCATGAGTGAAATGGAGAGAGCATGATACTTGTTGTAGGCAGTGATTTTAGAATGGGCCAGCCCAGATACTGTAGGGGGGAACTCTGCTCCTGCTACCCTTTTCACTACCTCTTCCAGGCACTGTGAGTCTTGGCCAGTCCTACTGGCAACTAAATACTTTTTTTGTGGCTGAATAAATGAATGCTGAATTAGTGAAGCTCCTACATACGTTATTCTTATGAATGTTAGAACCAAAAATCAGAAAATAATTATGGTGTTCATTAGTGGTCTCTGGGCCCATACCAACTTGCAGACTGCTCCATCCTGTGTTTTTGGCGTCTGAAAAGCAAATGGCAGCAGAGATTGAAGGCTTTTCAGTGAGAAGAACTTGTGGAATTTATGAAGAACATCATTTAAGACAACATGGGGAGAATGCTTAGAATCACTCCTCACACAAGTCCATTGCTTTTCTCTTTGTCCATGCACATTTCCTGCCTTGCTTTGGGTACAAATCTACACCACAGGCACTTGTAAAGAGATATATCGACTGTAGCAGCATCCACACGTTGCATGTTGTCCTACATCCACCCTAGGGAACTGATGAATTGTGTTTAAGCAGGAAAAAAAGGTTTTTCTTAGGTTCATGGACCTTTAAGCTCTCTCCATTCTGATTTTTATCTTCTGCTTAGCTGTTGTATTGCATGGATGTTTTTCTTCTGTTTACAACACTCTCTGTTGATTTCAACCCTTTACAGTTTCAAGGCTATCAGATATCAATCTTCTTTTTGATCAATAAATTAAGGCTATTTGAGCCCTGACATTTTCTTTACCTTTTCCTCAGAAGTGTCTATTTTTTCACTATTGCACTTCTTACAGAGTCAACTTCCAACCAATGTGTTTTCCCCAAATTTCTGTGAACAATCCATGTCCAGTGAGGATCTAGGGGCCTACTATGCTGACTGCAGCTCTTCACAGTGTAGTGTGCTCGTAGGCTCTTTGCTACATGTCAGTGGAGACCACAAAAGGAGCTCTGCTTGAGCTGATCAGACAGCTGCCCAGCCTGTTTAGTGGTAGAGCCTACCTCCAACACCAGTGATATTAGCCACTGTCCTCATGTCTGATATTATTGCTGCAGCAGTTATGAAAACATTTCTGGAATGATATTCTCTGCTTTTAGCCTTGCTAGCACTTCCCTCTGCACTATTCTCTCAGTGGCAACAAGCTCTGCTGCTGCATGCTCTGTGTGATCTCTGAATCTCAGGCAGCCCAGTGCTGGGAAAGGTGGGCAGAACTTCAGTCTTCAAGCATAGGAGACAGCCCTGGGACTTTTTCCTGTTTTCTTCAGAAGGGATCAGCAAGGTTCTTATGAGGACCATCACCAGTCTGGAATCTTTTGCTTCTCCTATATGAGGATAAATGCTGTTTGATTAGGAGGCAGCACTGAGAACTTTTCTGAATTCAGGAATCTTAGCAGCACTGTGATCTCAAGCAGAGGCTACTCGTTGAAGAAGTTTAGGTTCCACAATAACCAAACATATAAGTAAATTTTGAAGCAGTGGTCTTGGGCCATGGCCTCCTCTCACATTTCTGGAGGCCAGAATAAAGGCCCTTCTTTATTGGGAAAGACTCTTCTAGTAGGTTGATAGGAACTGCTCATTGTCAAAGCGCTCTTCAGTATGGATATAGCTGGAGAGCAGACGTGCTTGAGAAAGAGATATAAATATTGCTGCAGCAAAAATATTGCTCCCCTTGGTGCATTTTTTGAACAGTTGACCCAAAGTAAGGAAAATGAATAGCTTGGACAGCTGAGAAACCCAATATCTGCCATGATGTCCAGGGACACTAGTTGGAGACCTACACTGAGCAGTGAGTAGACACAAACCTCATCCAATAGGAGGCAGTGGAGTCTAACTGTTTTCTTCCCAAGACTTTTCAGCTGTTAATGTAATTGTGATCTATTTTGTTCTTATTTCCAAAGTGGTCATCCTTACTAAATCTTTTTTCAACAACTCAAACACGAAGAAACAAAATTAAAAACACAGGCTACTACACACTGTCATTCTACAAATAAAAAATACTAAAATAAAGATAAAAAAAAGAATATGTACGATATATTAATTCTTCTTTGACAATGGCATTTATAATGCAAGTACTTTTCAGACTGACCTTTTTTGGAAGAGGCTCATTTTTGGCACCAACTTTCCTTCACACCAAAGATATCTTCTCTGAATTTACAGTATTGTTTATACAATTTATGTTATACTGTGTACTGAATAAGCTAGAGAACAGCTGCAGTGCAAATCTTTCCAGACCTTGAGGATGATGCTAAAATTCTTGGTCCTTGATGTGAGAGTTCAGATTGTGCCTTGCTTTATCTTTCCTGGCATTCAGTGTAAGTGCAACAGAAATGGATATTTATTCTGGTCTCCATTCCACTAGGAATTAGATTAGAAATATGAAGTGTCATTTATTGCTTGATCAACTGTGTTGGAAACTGATAGCACAGCTATTCAGAGTACATGCAAGAAAACAGGAATCCTTTAGGAAGGACTTGCTGTCCTGTAGCTCCATTAATTTCTAATTTAAGCAGGCTAAGATCATACTGAGAACTATGCAATGGCACAACTGTCAGTAATATTGTCAAATATTACAAAAGCAATATAACTCTAATTAATAGGAGTACTCTAGCATGTAGGAGTGCTTGGCAAGGCTAGGACATGCTGCATAATGATGAATTTTATGGTAAATTCAAAGCATGATGTTAAGACAGAAACTCTTCAGTAGATACAAACAGATATCTTAACAGGGGCATATACAATTGCAGTGGCACCATGGAAAGAAGTGAATCAAGTTTCTGAAAAAAGGAAAGTAATGGCACATTATGTACTATGTATGTGAATTAAAATGAATGTTATTTTTGTCTACTCAGGAAACACAAGACTCTTGCATTAATAAAAGATGGTCGTGTTATTGGCGGTATCTGCTTCCGAATGTTCCCTTCCCAAGGATTTACAGAGATCGTTTTCTGTGCTGTGACTTCCAATGAGCAAGTCAAGGTAAAATTAACTCTCCACTAGAGTTTATTAAATGCATATGAGTTCAGTTTACCACACATATACTCCTAATTTTGTAGTCACATTGAATATATTGGGAGGATGTAAACAGAAATCGAATTTGAAAGATACAGTAATTCTGAATGTACCATAGAAAACCTAAATAATTGTGCAGATTTAAAATCATCAGAATAATAGTAGGACCATTTTCTAAGAAAAAAAGACGCGTTCCTCAACACAAAAATAATGGTAATTTTTCTCCCATTCTTGGATTATTCACCCTTTTCTTCAGCAACTGCCTCTCAGTGTGGCATAACACCTCGCAGTTGGCTGAAATAAGTATGGCTGGCATGTGTTTGTAATTTATGTTCAATCACTTTGTGATGTTACACAGCATCAATGAAAATTAGGTATATCGATTAAATTACGTATAGTTTTACAACTCAAAATAAGCATACACTATTTTGCATACTTATTTTTGAGTCCAGTTTACAAAATGTTCTCAGTGTTGAGCTGTAATTTTGGGAGGATGTAAAGCACTATAAATATACAGGAGATTCTGTTCCCCTTTGCCAGGTTTACAGGTAAATCTTACTGAGAGTATTTGGTTCAGGATTTTGCCTTTAGATGGTGCTGTAGCTATATGTTTTTCAGTTGAAATTGTTAAAGCTGAGATATGGATTGATTTAGAGTTTCTAGCAGATGAACAAGCAGAAACTGTGTGAAAGCCTGTGACAACTTTTAGCACTTGAATTATATTTGAATTTATGACATTCTTTGAATTCATAAGGTTAACATTTCCATGGTCACAGTAGTATTTAAAAAAAGTACTCAAAGTGTTTTATATGAACAGTAACAGAGCATGCTGTAGGTATGTTTATTCTATGCTTAAATAATTCATAAAAAGTGTTTTAATTAAACTCAAGCATTCAAATGTGCTACAGGAGTTAAGCTGCCAAATATTTGTTGTGATTCTCAAGGGTTAGCCTTTCCAAATATAATGGGGCAAAAATCTGGTTCCTCACAGTGCCTGCCTAGGTTGCAAATGCATACATAATGCACAATTTCTTCTGTTACCCTTTGGGCGCCTCAATGTTTGTGGAGTTCAGTCGACTATTTCTTAATTTTGGCCTTCTCACATTCCTTTCTAAGTAAGATAACCCCTAGCAGCAGATAAGTGAGAAAAAACAAATGTTCACACAGGGATATCACTGCAAACTCTTGGGAAAAATAAACACATTTTAATTCAGTTTGAGGCTGGAGTAAGAAATATGGATACTGTTTTGTGTGTGATCTTTAAAAGTTAATTTGGTTTTTAAATAGATTGATGCTATATTATGAAATTATTTTAAATTGTATTGTACATGACTTTGTTTCTTGTTAGTATTGTTGGACTTTGGCAAGCATTTGTGAGAAGAAATAAATGCTGGGAAGGTTATAAAAATAATAAGTCAACTAAAATATTTGAACTAATTGTCATCATAATTTCTGGAATTTCTTGGAGACAAAAAGATGACAATTAGTGTTAGAGATTAGCTGCTTTGGGATTATTAGAATGAATTGCAATGTTTCAAGTTGTAAGTAAAATGTATCACACACTGTTTCTTGCACCCTGTTGATGAGAAGGGAAGTGAAAATCTTGGGTGGCTTGTGTACTTCTCGCACTTAATTAAAACGTTTTTCTTTAAAATTTTTGAGACGTCCTGTCCTGTGCAGAGTTATGAAATTTGCAATTAGAAAGTCTCTTCATTATTTTCAGCACTTCTAAGAAATGCTATCCCACTTAACATGCCATCAGTTGTAAAACTACTTTGTAATTAATGCTGTGCACAATATCTGCTGCTTTAACAAATGACTACTCTCCTCTAAGAGCTTCCTCAAATTCAGATTATTTATTTTTTCATACACAACATCTTCATTTTGAATATGAGGTCTGAATAACAGATGCTCCGAACAGTATCAGGAAAGGAAAGATAAATGCACTAATTTTGTGCCTGGAGTGGTACATTTTTCAAGAATGTATGTCACTACATTTTCACTACTAGTGTATCGCTGTGTTTTGTTTTGAATGTCAGCAATTACTTAACTTGCTTTTATCTGGCTGTTTTCATGTTCAAGGCTATTAAATTTTCAGTCATAAGTACATATTTTCTAACGTAATTTCCTAGTTACATAAATATTTTTTTTCCCCAGCTTTCAAGAGCAGTATTAAAAAACATTCTATGTACATTTGTGAAAATATCCATTTATTCTCCAAGACATTAAAGTTTGAACATGTGGAGGAACAACACATTATTATAGGATTTCCTGTCTTTTTTTTTTTTTTTTTTTTTTCTCACAGCAGAAATGGAAGACTATAGCTCACTTGAAAGTGTGAATAAATGGAAACTTTTGTTTACTTTGGGGTTGAATGAAAATGAAAATTTTTCCTCTGTGCAGTCAGAAGGCATAGTTATTTATTTTTATACTACTTATTGTGGTAATAGCTATTTCACTATTCCCTTTTATGCCACATAATCAAAGTTGAAAGAATGAAAGATGAAGGAAGAGGCTGTTTCTGCTATAGATACACAGAACTCAGTAGAAGAGAGGCCAGAATGGTTTTCTCTAGGAGTTGGTGAGGCAGTCCCTCTGTCTTGCAAATTTTAAGTGATGTGACAAAGACAGGATGCCTTATTATTACAATATACATAATTTTGTTTCTATTAGTAGATGGTAACTTAAAAGAAGAAAAATTTTTTGCAAGTTGAATTACACCTTTCAAGACAATGTACCCCTTTTAGGCACACTTTACTGTGAAGAAAGGTTGAGGGAACTGAGCTTGTTTAGCTTGGAGAAGAGAAGGCTCTGGGGAGACCTCATTGTGGCCTTCCGATAATTGAAGGGAGCACATAAACAGGAGGAGGAATGGCTGTTTACGAAGGTGGATAGTGATAGGACAAGGGGGAATGGTTTTAAACTGAGACAGGGGAGTTTAGGTGAGATATTAGGAGGAAGTTTTTCACCCAGAGGGTGGTGACGCACTGGAACAGGTTGCCCAAAGAGGTTGTGGATGCCCCATCCCTGGAGGCATTCAAGGCCAGGCTGGATGAGGCTTTAGGCAGCCTGATCTGGTGGTCGGCGATCCTGCCTATGGCAAGGGGGTTGAAACCAGGTATCTTTGAGGTCCTTTTCAACCCAGGCCATTCTATGATTCTATAATTCTATTATCTACCCCTAGAGAGAGAATAGGTTTGGGGCTCTCCTAGATTAAAGGTGAATCAGGCATCAGAAGCTGCAGTGTTTTGTGTTCCTTGCTAGGTCACAAAGATATTCCTACAAGGCTGAAAACTATTAGGTCTGGAGTACATCTCACTAAGTCACTTATGACAAAATTTTTAAAACAGGATATAGAAGAAGTACTTCACTTTGTAAACCAGTTTATAATAACTGTTGGCTTACAGTATCTAATATTTGCAGTCCCCAAAGGTGTCAAACTGTCTTTTTTTTCCTACATTTCACACAGGGTTATGGAACTCACCTAATGAACCATTTGAAGGAGTAC
The DNA here is from genome assembly GCA_037305975.1 of Chrysolophus pictus. Taxonomy (NCBI): domain Eukaryota; kingdom Metazoa; phylum Chordata; class Aves; order Galliformes; family Phasianidae; genus Chrysolophus; species Chrysolophus pictus. Next base: position 35,505,976 of record JAYKPI010000006.1, read on the forward strand.
CACATCAAACACAACATTCTCAACTTTCTCACATATGCAGATGAATATGCTATCGGCTACTTCAAAAAACAAGTAAGTCACACTAAGAAATTACTTGATGCAAAAAGTTTACTTCTAGAAGTGATTGAACTGAATAAGCAGACAGAGTAGTTAGATATGCATAGTGTGAAACTGCAACTAGACATAAGGAGTTTTATTTTTACTTTTTATATTGTAAGGGAGGTGAAATGGAAAATGTTGCCCAAAGAGTTTGTAGAACTTTTCTGTCCTTGGCAGTCCTCAAGACTGGACAGAGCACTGAAGAGAGCACTGAAGAGCCTGATCTGACGACCTCCACAAGTCCCTTCCACTCCCATTTATTCTATGATTAAATGTACATCGCTGAGTTTGTTCTTTACACATTCAGAATGAATTAATTGTAAGCTTGTGATTCTACTGTAAGACCTATGCGGACAGACTCCTTTTTGCCTCTGAAATATCCTTTCCCAAATTTGAAGTTCCTCAGTATCCAGGTAAGACTGAAGGCTTTGACTGTAAATGGTGAGGCAGAATTCCTGGTTGGCTTCCTGTTTTTTACCAAGGTTTTGTAGAAACCACTGCAATGTAAGAATGAAATGGAGCCCAAAGGAGAGTCTTACACTGATTCTATTGTGTTTCTTTTTCACTTTATTTTTTTTAACTACATGAACGCCGCAGCATATCAGTATATATGTTCATATATATATGTAAAATTACGATTTGGTTCTAAATTATCATAGCTCTTTCATTTAAAAATATATAAAATGAAAATTGTGTAATGACAACTTCAATTTATTTCTTTTTCAGGGTTTTTCCAAAGATATTAAAGTACCAAAAGCAAAATATGTCGGCTACATCAAGGATTATGAGGGTGCCACGTTAATGGGATGTGAATTAAATCCAAGGATTCCCTACACAGAATTTTCGGTCATCATTAAAAAACAAAAGGAGGTAAAAGCTGAAGTGAAACACTGAATATTGTCATCTGTTTAGATGGTCAGAAGCCATGTAGGAACGCTGTTTAGAACCAGTTCATTTAGTATCAAGTTTTTTCTCATTTTCTTTGATGCTTTAGAGTGTATATTTTTCAATTAAGTAATTTTTTTTCAAGTCTCAGTGCCATACTTATGCAATTTCAGTATTAAAAAAGTACTGATATTTTGAGCTGTATTTAATAACTAAATTGATTCATTAAGATTTATTAAGATTTTAATTCTTTAATGGACAAATCTAGACTGGGTTTTCTTAAATTCCAGGTTGTCCCTTTTTGAAGTTAATGTTAGTGAATCATAGTTTTCAATATAACAATTCATAAACAAAATAATTAAGACATTTCCAGTTGTGTTTAAATACCTCCGTAGTTATTTAAAGAAATAGAAATTACAAGGCTAACTTTATTCTTCCAAGGATAGTCTAATCTCATCACTTCTAAAGCATTTGCTAAAATGCTTCTTTGTGGAACAATCATTTTCCTTCCAGTAGAACTATTTGGCCTGTGGTGACAAATAGAAAGAAAGAATCTGAGGGTTATGCATTTAGTATGCTTATCTCTTCTCTCTGGTGACCAAGGGAATAGCATGAAGCTGCATCAGGGGAAAATTACACTGGATATCAGGAAAAGGTTTCTTACCAGACGGTGGTCAAGCACTGGAACTTGTTCCCCAGGGCAGTGGTCCCAGCCCAAAGCTGCTTGATAGTGTTTGGGCAATGCTCTCATACACAGGGTTTGATTTTTAGATAGTGCTGTGAAGAGGTCCTTTTCAACCTGGCTATTGTATGAGTCCTTTAAAAAAGAAAAATAATTTACTGGGAAGGTTTTGATAGCTAAAGTCCATATAGCACAAATAGTTATTTTTACTTCTTATATCTGTTTGTTTGGGTTACTCTTCAGATTCCAGTGTTCTTTTGGACCCATCATTTCCTCATGGATGGGATGTTGTTGGGTGGGCATGTAACACTTATCTCTTGTAGTTTGCTACTGTAGCTTCTTTTAGACATGCCTAATAGAAGTAATACAGTTATAGGCTCAAACCACCTGGTCTGAGGAAGCCTTTTTTGTCATTTACAAGTAGAATTTAGGTTCCGAAGAGTAGAATCAACTTTGACTTCCTAAAGGTAAAGTCTTCAGTAAGAACATCTCTGACTAATATCTAAGCAAATCCTGCATTTACATGCAGGCTTTGAAATCTCCAGATACTTCTAAAATACTGCAATATGAGAACAAATGTGTCATGAAATTTCTGACCAGAATGTGTGGAAATAGTTCCCAAGCACCAGATGTTGGAGTTAGAGGCAGTTCTCCAACAACTTCCAGGAAATTTCTTTCCCTACATCTTCCACCTGCCCAGGAGCTTTGCAGGCTGTGATCAGTGAGCTATGATTCCTTTTCTCCAGACCTGCACCTAAGTAGAAATCTGAGAGACTAGCTAGACTCATCTACAGAGTTAGTGCTTGGCCAGGTATCTTGCCTCTGTTAGCTGCTTGTATTTGTAAGGACCATAAGATCAGGATATTAGTGGGTTTTTTTTGCTCATCACAGTTCTTTGTTACTTTGGAGCACATCAACTCTTTTTGTTTTCTCCACTGCTTTATTACAGATCATTAAAAAGCTCATAGAAAGGAAACAAGCTCAGATTCGAAAAGTTTATCCTGGCCTTTCTTGCTTCAAAGATGGAGTACGACAGATTCCTATAGAAAGCATCCCTGGAATTAGTATGTATCAACCTCTTTAAATGTAGAACAGAAGCAGAACAACCCAAGAAATATCCCAGATTATAAATACTAATACAATCACTTATTTATTTTTTACTAATATGCAATTGATTTTTTGTCTGTTAATTTGATTCCAATGAGGATTATTGCATTTCCATTACAGCTGATGTCTTCAGTACTTCCTCAAGGCATCCAAGGCTGATGTTTTTTTGTGTACTTGTTTAATTTGATTTACATCAGATCCATCTTCGATTTATATCACAGTGTAGTCAGCAATTTCGATGTCATCACTGATGCACTGCACTCCTGAATAAGATTGAATTCTGTGCTAAATATGGACTTACATGGACTTAGAACAGGACAAAATAAATTCAGGACATTGAAGTATCTTTTCTTTTTTTTTTTCTTTTTTATTTGCTCAGCACTGTTTTTCTGCAGTTTATTCTATTTTCTTAGGGAATCAAATTGAACAACCTTTCTATGTTTTTCTTTACAGAGGTTATGGTAAAATATGTATTGAATTACTTTTACAAATGGGTATATCACAAAATAATATTTTAGAATCTTCTCAGCAGTCTGGAAGAAGGGTCATGCAGAAAATTGAATGGGGCTCTAAGTTAGGTTGTTGCATTTCTTATTAGAAGTAGCTTTTAGGAAAACTAACCTGTTTTGCTATGACAGTGCTGAAATTGCTTATATTTTTAGAGCTGCCATAACTCAGTTAATGTTTTGACCTACTGTAGTTCTCATGTAATCTCTCATGCTGTTGGTGTACAGGAGAGACTGGCTGGAAACCAAGCGGAAAAGAAAGAGGGTAAGTGCTGCACAGAGAAGAATGAAGTGGATTTGAAATTCCTTTGAGAAAAGTCTTTCAATAATGTCATTTGAGGTTTCCTTCCATTCGTTGGGAAACAGATAAACAATCTGCTAGGGATGTGTTCTTAAGATTTTTGTTTTACTATTTATTTTGCTTGAATTTTTGGAATTGCTTTTAGGTATGATGCACTTTCTGGGATGAAGATCTGGGATTCAAACTAATCTTTTCGTATTAATATTTTCTTTCAAGTAAAGAGCCCAAGGATCCAGATCAACTTTACAGCACATTAAAAACCATCCTGCAGCAGGTGAAGGTGAGTGCTTGTTCTAGCTTACCTTCTATAAAGATTTTTAAATAATTTCTAATATAGAGTTTCCATATTAGATACCTTACTTTTTTTTTTACCAAAGAGCCATCAAAGCGCTTGGCCCTTCATGGAACCTGTGAAGAGAACTGAAGCTCCTGGATATTATGAAGTTATAAGGTTTCCCATGGGTAATGCCATTAACATTTTTTAAGTATAGCATTTAAAAATCTTTATAGTTAGAGGCATAACAGTCACATTGTAATCTGATTGTTTTGTGTTAAAAGATACGTTATTTACAGCTGGATAACTTGCAGCTCTCAAGTGCTAAGAGTATGAAACCGTCATTTGAAATTTGACTAGTCTGTGATCTTTCTGAAGCATTTATGAAGTATTCCTGTGAAATCTCAGTATGCCCTTAGAGACTCACTGTGAAGCTCTTAAAAGATGCACACATCTCGAACCCTCTGGGATTTAGCTGGTTTATGGGACTTGTCTGAACAGTTCTTGTGTGGTAACTGGTCATTGCAGTTTCTACTGCTATGCTAAAATGTCTGATAGCAAACTTTCAAGAACACCTGTTCGAATTGCTTTGAAAACTAGATTTAAACTTTCTGAATCCCATAGAGAAGACTTCATCAGAAGTGAAAGAGTTTTCGATTCAACCCTTAACAAAGGGCTTGCTTGCTTCAACTTAAATTTAGGAAAATTCTTTATTCAATTGCAATATGAATCATTTCTTGTAACTTTTATCTTTGTGTTTTAGACATGCCAGAACTATATTTTTTTTCCCCCATGCAGCTATTGTTTATGCAGGATTACTTGCAAAGGAAAGTACACAAAAACTGAGAGCAGTTTTCTTTGCTTTTGACTGCTGTCATGTAACCTCTGTAATGATTCAGTGCTATTCTAAATAGATGCTTGTTTTGATTGCTATTGCAGCAGACTTGAAAGTCAATCCTGGTATTCCTTCATTGTTTATGCAATGCTCACCTCCATTTTTCTGACTTCTGTATCTTTTAACATTATTAGAGATTGAAATACAAGTTCATTGCAGGCTACTATCAGTCCTTTTAGTGGAACAGTGTTCATGTTGCTTTGTATAGACTCCTCGCCTGTTTGTACCAATTTGTGTACTTATTAAAATAGCAGCCAGCTTCCTCAGTCCCTGACACAAATGTATTTTCTAGCAATGAAGAAAAAGAACACTGAGTAACATCCCTTGGCAGAGTTTTCTCTCTGCTTTTCTGATGCCTGTTCTCTTCTGCGTTTGAACAGAAATAAGGATTTTAAGTTAACATTGCATGATATCATCATAACTCTCATTGTGTGCTCCTCAGGTCTTCTCCAGCAGAGCTCACAACAGCTTTGCCTCACAGAGCATTTAGTGGAGAGTTAGGGGCACTTCACACCCAGAGGAAACTCAAGACAAGTATGAGAACAGACAAGAATGAGTTTTGAAGAATTAAAAATAAACTCTACACAAAATTGTTCTTACAGTAAAATATTGCTTAGGGCCAGGGGCTCACCTGGTCTTGTTGAAACTAAAAAATTGAATAGGCCTTAGACTAACACAATTAAAAATAAGGCAAACTGTAGCTTCACCATTTCATGTCAAGAGGCACATCAACATGAAGGGATATTGCATAAAATACTGCTTGAATCAAACATTGTTAATCTATTTTTTTCCTGTACAGATCTCAAAACAATGAGTGAGCGACTCAAGAATAGGTACTACGTGTCTAAGAAATTATTCATGGCAGACTTGCAGCGAGTCTTTACAAATTGCAGAGAGTACAACCCCCCCGAGAGTGAATACTACAAATGTGCCAATATACTGGAGAAATTCTTCTATACAAAAATTAAAGAAGCCGGATTGATTGATAAGTGACACTTTTCTTTTATTTTTAAACAACCAAACCAATCAGCGTGCCTACTTTATGGGCAGGGGAAGCCATTATATATCTGAGTTGTGGGACTATAAGGTTTTGAAAAACTTCTGTTTAATGATCAGCACTTTTAAAAACCCTTTCAGTTTTGCAAACATGTATTATAATGAAGTTACAAAAATTATTTTATTAAAATGCTTTATAATGTATTTAATTATTGATTTTTTTTTGTGTTCCCACTACCGTATGTTCATCATAACCTTCCCAGCATCAGAAAAACTACAAAATATGGGAAGTTGCTCTTGTTTGGGAATCTGAAGAAAATTCCCAGACAATTAATGTTATAGCTTACCTAATGCAGTAACTACTTGAAAAACTTTATGATTTTTTCCCCATTAAAAAGAAAACACAGTAAGGGAGAACAAAAGGAGGGAGGGAATATCTGAGACACTTATTTCATTGTAGGATCTTTTTATAATATATTATTTTTTAAAAGAAACACTCAGCTGGTTGAGAAGCTGCGAGAGAACAGCCAGTTCCAAACAAGAACTGCCTACAATATTTGATAGATGCAAGTTTTTCTATTCCTTTTTTTTTTTTTTTAAATAAATATTTAACCTGCAAATTGTAATCTCATAACCACTATTAAAAGAGATAATTAAAAAAAAAATTAGACTAGATAGGTAATGTCATAACTTATGCCGGACATAAGTACTCAAAATATCTTTAAAGGCTCCAATTTAATTATACTATATTTAATTTTAATTGGCTTAATGACATTAAAGTTTTGATACACTTCACGATCCACCCCATATAATACTCTTCACTCAAATTCTTCAGGTTATTCAGCAGAGACAAGACTATTGTACACAAAAGTCAGTGTATTTCAGCTTCAATCTTATATACTTGCTTCTGTGGTAAACTGGATTTTCTACCAAGCTTTATTGTAAATACTTATTAACTGTGATTATTTAGACCCAGGAGCATATTAACATTTTACAACTCATATTAGCATATCTTCAAATTGAGCACATATGTAATATATATATTTTGCTGCCTACACTACATTTAAGAGGTACTTCTAACTTCCTAATTGAGATAGGACAGGCCAAAAAGTCATCACTTGACATTTTCTAATCAGAGTTTGTAACTATAACGCTTTTGTGAAAAACAAACTTAACTCTCAATCTTAGTGTTTTATACTTACAGATGATACACTGGTAACATTCAGTAGTTATAAGGCTGAAAAAACCCCACCCTATGCTGCATCAAGGAATATATTCCTGCAAAATACCTGTGCAATGTTGAAGCAGTTAAGTAGATGTCAGGAACTATCTGGTAGTAAATGTGGTATATACAAGGTATTCAAAACGTTTAACACTAGAATTGCCACAGTGTTTCACATGAGATTAGTCTGACCTACATTTGGATCTATAACTAAGGTACAAATAATTTTTTTCTTTTTTTTTAACTAGCCAGTACCAGATGCTATGATCCGGTTTTGTAGATTGGGCCTACAGGTGTACCTGTAAGCTCAGTATCCTGTGAAATTTTGTTATTTTCAGAGTAGATTTTCTTATTGTATTTCAATCAGATTGTCTCTTCTATATTGAAACATTTGTTTTCTAATTTAAGAATTAATATTTTCATAGATACTGTGCAATAAAGTTACAGTAGAATGTGGTTTTGCAAATGCTTTAACAGCTGATGAATTTTACATTTGTAAAATTAATATATTGTATTGGTACAGAATAGTTTTAAATTATATATGTACAAAACCTTACTTGGTCTCTTCTTCTTTTTCTTTAGTTCCTGCATTGCAAATATACACACTGAAGCAATTTCACAACTGAGTACCATGAATCTGTAAGAATGCAATCAATGCATTTTTTACGTGCACTTGAAATAATCTATTCAAAAAGCTTATCAGGAGCATTTAATTGACTACAGTATACAAAGCTGAGATGAGAAAGTAAGGAGAGGTGAAGGTTCCAAGTATTTCAGCTATTCCCAGCTTCCCATTAGCTGAGCTACAGTGCTGTTATCCCAGTCTCTTTAAGGACTCAAACAATTCTTTGAAAAACCAAGTGAGTCTCAAAGCATGTTTGTTTGTTTTTTAAATGTCCACTAGAGCCCTTTAGTATCAGCATACAAGGCACTGAGAAGTAAACAGTAATATAAAAGCATATGGTCCATAAGGCAGTAAGTAGCATTCAGAAGAGATTTAGTGTTTTCATCATGTGTTTAGTGTTTTGATTATATAAAAATGTTGCCAGTAAATCAACACTACATTTATCACAGAAGAGGAGAGCACTGATAACTACTGAAGCAGGACAGGCAAGATAGGCAACCTTGCAGAGCAAGTAAAGAACATGCATTTTTGTACTTTCCATTACTTATGTTGAATGCAGCTTTCCTCTTTTCATTAATGTATCCGTTAACACTTTTAAATGCTCCTGCAGTGAAGAAATACACTATATTTTAAGCACTATAGAACCGTGAAATGTTGCTGGATAGCTTTCTTCCAGCTAAGTTTTTCTAGCTTTCTGTCAATTGTTGTATCAAATACTAAGTTTTCCTCTGGTAAAGGTTCTTCCACAGAAAGACCAGAATTATGAAGTACATAACAGTAAAGCTCAGTACTCTGGCTTACAGTTTACTTCCAGTCCCCAAAACAGAAAGCTCTTCACAACATTTGCAGATAACCAAATAAGATTAGGAACAAAGCAAATTAAGTTTAACTTCTGTTTATAGAAGTAACAACTAGAATTGAAGCTTTTGAGAGCTCATGCAACATAACTGAATTACAATTGACAGTGTTACTTCCAAGCATACTCAATATGAGGAGGAAAGGAATGCACTGGCTTTCACTCTGTCTATAGGTGACACTGCTACCCTTCAAGCAACTATGGAAACCCTGTAAAAAGTACTCCAACTCTTCTTTCCAACACTAACACTTTTATTATAGGCTTCAATATGAAACTGTTACATAAATAAGATCTGTACAAACATGGATAACATTTGAACTTAAGTACCTGAAGTTTGCTTGCACCAACCACAGTCAGATGAAACAGGATTTAAGACAGGAAATTTAGCTCATCATCTTTTTCAGATATTTCTGATGTATTTACAAATTCACAAAGTAGGATGTCTCCCAAAAGAGTTTAAGTGGAATCATCCTAGTTATAGAAGTAATCATGTCTCTCACATCCTTAAGAATAAGTCACTTGACTGAAACCAAACCCACTTTGTTTTATATCCAGTTAGACACCTGGAGATAGTTGTATAGTGTAAGTTTGCTGGCTGAAGGATTTCCTCTCTTCATAGTTCTGTTAGCATCACAGAAAATCTCAACAACCACCAACAAATTTCTCATTATATTTTGAAAGAGATTTCTTCTTAGTGGAATTGCGTTTAGCATCTTTTTTCTGCTTGAAAATTGGAGAATTCAGAAAGCATACATCTGTAAATGGATCTCCTCTTCTAAGTTTCCTGTTTAAAAAAAAAAAAAAAAAAAGCAGCTTGAGTTCTCTTTCCTTCCTTATTGAAAACATTATCTTCCCATTAGTAAGTTCAATTTCACATCAACTATTTCACACTACTGCCAACAGACTCCTTTGAATATTTTGCTAAGAACTTATTAACAGTATTTAAGTACCCCTCTTAAATCATTTATTTAATGGATTATGATTAACTTTATATCAAACTGAAAAAACACCCACCCTATAATACTTGGTTCCTTATAGTTCACAGTAAGTGTACAGCTTCTTCGTATGCGTTTTGGAGATGGTGATCTTTCACCTGCAGGGCTAACAGGTACATTCCCTTTGCTTAGGAGTGATGAAGCAATGTTAGTAACATCACAGAGATGACCACGAAATGACTTAGAAGGTTGCCCTGCAAAAAAAAAAAAAATAAAAAATTATTCGTACTTCATCAAAAGTTGTTTAAGACAATTCAGGGAAACATACATTAACAGACAGTGTCAATGAATAGAATAGACATGAAGAAAATCAGCTATAAGTATCATCTCTATCTTTCAGTGTCTCCCAGATTATGCTTTTGATCTCCCTTTTTCAGACTCAGCTTTAGTACACCTTGAAATACAACTAAAATATGATGTTAATTCATTGTTGTGCAATTTCTTAAACAAAACTTATCTTTAAGTTCAATTTCTGCTGTGAGGAAAAAGGTGGACAAAAGAATGAATCCAATTGTTGCCAGCAACATTATTCTGTTTCCATTAAAAACAGAAAAAGCCTAGATCTCTGGAATAAAGCTCAATGAAACAATTACAGAGCACTTTACAAACTTACTAATAGACTTTTCACTTGATTTATTGATTTCAGTCTTTTTTTCAGTCTCTTCTTTATGGAGTTTCTGCTCACGCTGTGCCAGACATCTTTTGGACCTTGGCCTCACATGGATTGGTGATGTATCCGTCTCATCCACTGAACTTTTCCTTTTTTTTGGTTTATTCTTATAAGGTACATAAAGGCTATCATCTGAATCTCCTTCAGTATCACTCAACTCGATGCTATTTGATTCAGATGACTCTTCTTTGTCACCCACATCAGTATCTCTGTCATTCACCTTATTTTGTCGAAAAGGTGTAACATGGATGCTCTCTTCAAAATTAAAATCATAAGCATCACCGGAACCACTCAAGTTGTCCAACTTTTCTTTGCAAGTCTCTTTACCTTGTCTTTTCTTTGACCTTGGTCTGGAAGTATCTTTAGTCCCTCCCATTTTCACCTTCTGATCCTTCTCTCTTCTTACTTGAGAGTCTTCTCTGCTTTTACATGCACGCTGTTTAAGATCTGAACTGTTGCCTGAACTGACCTTTGCAGTTTCAGAATCCATCTGCCTTAACACCAGCTCTGAACCTACTTTGTCCACCTGAGAAATACCTGAATGTATGTTTTCCACAGTACACACATTTGGACTTTTCTGAAGCCTGATTTCATCCTGTTTAAAAGGCTCTTCAGCTAGATCAGATGCTTCCAAATGGTCCAAGACAGCAGTGCAAAGTTCATCTCTATTTGTCATCTTCAAACAGCGGCGCCTGGTAGACACGTTCTTTGTTAACATATTACCAAATCCACCTTCTCCACTTGAAGAAACATCTCCCAGGACTGATGCAATGTTGTACACATGAAAATCAGATGTTTGCCCTCATAATTGAAAAGAAAGAGTCACATTAAAGCTAAATAGTAACAATAAAAGAGGTTGTATTCAAGTTCTTAATCTGTCAAAAATTATGACTATCTTAGAATTTTCTCAAGAGATTTGTATATCTTGATTGCTATGTATTAGGATAAATTATGTTTAATACAACCTCCAGACAGAAAGCAGTTAGGAATACTAAAATCAGGATTTCCCTGTACTGTTTTATTTGGAGAGGTTACCCACAGGTCTTGTGTTTCTCCAATTATTTTGCACTTTTACAGTTGTTGACTTTTTAATTGCATGTCTGAAGATTAATTTACTCTGATCAACTGTTTGGTAGATAAATGAAACTAGGTTGCAGATATATGGAATAAAAAGCATTTTCAAGCTGATCCCCTATTTTGTTATGCACCTTCATTCAAAAAGCTTACCAGCTAGCCAATATTGTAAAGCTCAGATAGTAATAAATGAAAACTACTTGCCAATTGCATCAAAAGCAGTAATTCAGTTTTAAACTTGTATTCACACACGCTTTCTCTGCTTTTGAATAGAGCGATGCCAAATACTTCAATTTGTTTACCTTTGTCTGGAATTATTTTGGTTAAGGAAGTGTCATTGTCAAGTTCCTGACAGATCTTGAACACGGAATGACCCGGCTCACTTTTCTCACAATCAGCTTCCAACCTACATTGATGTACCTGATCATCTCCATCAGCAGGCTGTGGAAGCTCTCTGGAAAAAATACCAAAAGGTAACACTTACTGAATAACAATATATTTTATAACAATGAACTGCATCTACTACTTAGAATTTCTTCCCCTTTCTCACAAAATTAAGCTTACTCTAATGGCATTTTCAAATATAAATATCTATTAACAAAACATACTTACACAGAACATCTTTCTCCTATGTCACTGGAATTATTTTCAAGCACTGAAGTACACACTCTCTGGTTCTGTGGAGAAAATAAATCTTACTTTAACTCAACAGCTGAAATAAGCTTGGGCCATATAAAGATTTTAGAAAGTAGCACAATTGCACAAAGAAGAGCCAAAAGGACGCCTGGTTGTTTTTATTTGCTTCCTGACTGGCTGACATAAAACACTGCATGAACTCACTCAGTTCCATCAAGTCAACAGTAGCCCCTAACCCAATCACATACATAGTTGACAGGGGAAGGAACTGTGAGGATGATACAGGGAGGAAGACACAAAGCCATAGAGAATCAGGATGCACCTCTCACCCTACAGCACAGCCTCAGCCCTGCTACACGCCCACACAGAGGTACCACCACTCTGACCTCCAAACTAAGCCTCAAATCTCAAAAACTGAGGCAACATAGAGGCACACAAAGGAGTAAGGGAAAGAATTCACAGAAAACCCCTGTCTCCAGAGAAGAAAAGGTACTCACTACACTTCTGGAACACAAATCCTTCGCTGGGCCAAGGAGATCAACTGACTCCAGTAAATTCTGAGAAACTTTTGAAATTATTTCACTCAAGGCTGACAGTCTAGTCTAGTGGACAAGAGAAGGAAAACAACATTGTTGCTGTTATATTCAGGTATCAACTAATAATATAATACCCTTTCACCAATATTACGAGATAACTAAATTCTGGAGATACTGTATAAAATACCTGTAATTAGGTGTTTTTTAAACTGTGATTACAAAGAAAGTTCTACGCATTAGGTTCATTTTTGTGAAGTGTTTAAATTCACAAAGCTATTACTGGGTCATTTGCACTGATTCCCACAGCCAGCTTCACTAAATTATAAAGATGTGATTAAAGTACCTCAACCAGTCCTTGTGCTTGCCTGAGTGCAAGATTTCTTCGCAGGTCAAACATCTGAAACTTCAGATCTTGATACTCTTTCCTTAGCTGTAGGATAAGAGCTTGAGCATCCCTCAGTTTGAGCTTTTCTTCCTGTAAAGCCTGAGCCAGAGCTTTGTTGTTGGCCTGGAGGTTTTTCATTTTCACAGAGGTGGTGGCTGCAAAAAAACAGTGTGCATTCCAACGTGGTTTAAAAAAAAAAAAAAAAAAACTAGAAAAACTATACATTAAGATATTCAAGTATCTTACTTGCTCTTTTGCATTTCACAGTTGAGATCTGGCTGATTTTACTCAACGTCATCCATTTCTGATTTCTTTTCTCTTTCATCCGTTCCTTTATATCGCTCAGACTGTCTTTGAAGGGTTTTTTCAGATGCTCAGCCATCTTAGACCTTTACAAACAGAACGGCAAAGGGCTCAGTCAGCTGCTGCTCCACAAGGCCACGCCGCGGCGGGTGGCAGCGGAGCCCCGAGCAGATGGCAGCCCCGGCTGCGGGCAGCGGTCGCAGCACTTCCTCCCCATCCCCCGTGCGGCTCGTAGCGGCCCGGCCCGCGTAACACGCCCAGCCGCAGCGCCAGCTTACCCGAGAGCGGCGCCGGCCGCCACCCGCACGGAGGTGCCACGAGCAGCTGAGCGTCCCCGCGCGCGGCCGGGCGGTTGGCGCCGATCCCCGACGTTCAAAACGCAGCGCCGCGGCCGCGCATTGGTGGGAGCAGCGCATGGCGTCACGCGCGGCCGCCGCTCGCATCCGGGCCGTGCCGGGACTCCGCCCATTGCGAGGTGATGCTGAGGGCGGCTCGCGCCGGGCGTTGGGGCTGGCGGGTTGCGGCAGGGGTGGCGCTGCGCTCGGCTCTGCGCTCCAGTAAGAGGAAGCGGGGATGGAGTGCAAGATGTTTATTCAATAGCAAAAACGGGAAGAAAAGAAAAAAGAATCTTTATATTTTTAACTTCAGTTGCTGTTGAGCGTGTAACAAGATGAGCCCTTCCCAGGCTTCCTAATCCTGCTAGAACAACTCCTAATCCCTGATGGCATAGTTTAGAAGGAAATACCCCAAAAGATGCCCAAGGAGAGCCTATCACAAACTTGTTTTATAAAAGAACCTGCTCCAATATTCCGTCAAAGAGCTGCAGGTAATGTGAGACTTGTGTGGAGAAAGGCCATTAAGCACAGAATGAAGGCAGTGTTAGATGAGGAGAGTGAGGACATGGTGCTGCAGCTCCTTGCAGTCAGATGAATGTTTGCCTCAGTTATATCACTTGGAAATGATGGCATTGACTGATCAGTGTATGCTGCAGCTTGCTGACCACGGACTTTGATTAAGCTAACTTTATAACAGGAGAAAACAAAACAACAGCGAAGCCGAGGCTTTCTAATAGTGATCATTCTTGTGCATTCTTGTATCTGAGAAACGAGCATTTCATTGCTATTATGTTGTTATTAGCAGTTATTCTTGCCTGCTTGACAGCTGGGATGCAGCGTGGCAAGCTGATTTCAAAGTGGAAAAGCTCTTGTGGTTGTGACTGAAACCACAGTCCAGCCACGTCAATGTGGGCTGCATGCAGCCCAGCCCAGCCTGCCCCGCGGCTGCTGCCTGCCCCACACCATCATGGCGGAAGCTCTGCCCCACCGAGGGACCCAGCCTGGCCCTGGGTGTGCTCCCATCGCTCACAGCAACCAAACATTGCTGTGCAATCAGTACAGCCTGGGCTATCTCTTTACCAGACTTTCATAAGCCCTTTCTTACCACTTCACAATCACACCTTATTCATGTCACCGCTTTTTGGCAACATGTACTTTTGTGAACAATTATGTCAGGGACGAAGCAAGGGAAGAATAAAATTTCATCAAAAATCTCTTATGAACTTCTTGAGAACTCACTGAGAATTGCAACCATTGACATTGAACCAGACTGATGCATCAGTTTAACAACAAGGTAAAGTATCTCTCTAGTCTTAAGTTTTTGTTGCATGCGCTCTCTCTCTCTCTTTTTATGTATTAATATTAGATATGCATTAAATAAGAAGTTGTGTTTGTTATACACATGAACTATATTATGTATTTTATACGCAGCCCAACACAGCTCCTCCTTACTCATTGCAACTTAGGCAAACTAAAAGGTTGGAAACCCATGATAGCACATTCATATATTTTTCTTCTTCTTGCAAGATGTGTGGCTTTTTGTTTGTTTGTTTGTTTTGTTTTGTTTTGTTTTTTTCCTCCAGCTCATAATAACAAGCCTCACTCATCTTAGTCTTTTAAGTTCATCACTAGCTAATGAGTTTGCATTTCCTCTCAAGGAAGGAGTTGCTCTGCAAATACTGTTCATTATGCTATGTAAAGATACCTTTTTGAGACATGAGATAATGTCAAAAAGAATCATACTTCCTTTAGGAGTTAGCATGAGAAAGTATGGGCAGATTAACCACATTAGACCCTCTTTTTGAGTTTACAGGCTCACACAAGGGTAGAACAGCAATTACTGGTGCTCTTTACATCTTTTTTCTCCTTTCTGTCTGCTTGCCTAGTCTACCAAACACCAATCCTTTCTTTCAGCCCCCCGGTAAACATGCCATTACCCAAAAAAAACTCTCATAGGCTCATTGAAATAAAATCTATCAGATATTATATATCACATTCTCAGTAGAAATACTGGTTTCCTGATAACGTACAATTAACCTCTCATCTACTTCCCACAGACCTCTCAGTTCTATAGGTAATTATTAGGCATATCTGCTCAACAGTGGCTCACAACCTTATCTGGACTCTTGCAAGCAAGTCTCTTTAAACATTAGACTAACTTATCTAATAGAATTCAGCTTCTGTTTTGTCATTGGTTTTTTTTTGTTTGTTTGTTTGTTTTTCAGCTAATCACCAACTACTCTAACCAAAAGTAATATGTTTTGCTACAAACTTTATTTCACTTAAAGCTAAAACATTTTGCATTTGCCCAACTAGCAATTAGTGGTTTCCAGCAATGCTGGTAAAGTCTTATAACCATTAGTCACTCATCTACTTAGCACAAATACACTGATTGTGATTAAATGAACCATGTTTTGCAAAAGAATGCACACCTCCTTGCTATCCACATGCTACTCTTGTTTATTTATTCTTTTTTTTTTGCCTTGAGGATGCCTATACCAAGATTAAAGAGCCTCTCATTACATTTTTTTCTTTCTATTGTATTTGATTTTACTCACAAATTTGTACAGATCTTTCAGAAACACTCAGAGATGTTTCTTCAAATTACTTTTTTTTTTTTAATTTTTATTTTTTAATGTCCAAGTTATCTATTCTGATAATCTGCTTCTGTTAGCAGTGTATCCTTATTTTTGTATTATTCTCAAGACATTTCTATTAGGTTATTTGCAGGTTAGACCCTCTATGTTGTTCTGTAGCATTTATTATATCACATTCCTAGTAGTGAATTTTTCTGACTCAACTGATTCTTTGCTGTAAGCAATTTCACATTTTCCTCTATGAAGGCTGATGCTATGATTGATGTCAGAGTTGCGGTAGATTAATTTATTTCTAGTGGACATACATGTGGCAAAACAGCTGCTACATTACTAGAGTTGGTGTAGCATTGAAAGATATGATCTCATCTTAGGTTTACTGACTTACATTAAAAGGAAAGAGTTTTCTCTTATTTACAGCAAATTAAAGGAATCAGAACAGTGACTGTGGGAGCGTTTTTGTTGTATCTTGCCAGAGCTTACACCTGAATGTGACATTACATCCTGTTGTCCTAACATATGCTGTTCTAATCAGTTTTGAGTAGGATGTTTAGATATCATCAAGTTGGAAGTGTCATATCAGAAGTTTAAAAGTATTTGGTACATGAGAGCTTGGGGGACTGTAAGATGCTGACGCATACACTGCTTCCCAAACCAAATAAAGAGCAATAATCATTTTTTTAAGAAGCTGACACAGACATATCTAAGTGAAAAGATCTTGTAATAACTTGACCAAGGTTGGATGAAAATTGTCTGGAAATAGTGAGCTGTAAAAATTTTGACATCCAGCCACCTGATATTTATCCTTCAGCTAGGATAGAAAGAATTGTGTCATCTAGGTGGCATTGTGTTTTTTGTGTGCCCTACTTTCAGAAAGATTTCTCAAATTAGGCCCATAAGCTGCTAAAACTCCAACAAATTCTATTTTAGATTATGTTGTTAGGGGTGTATTCCCAGTTCTATCCATAGCCACTTTCTAAGGAGATTTTTTAAATATTTTTTTATATTTTATATTTACATATTTTATATTTTTCTTTCTCTAAAATACTTTTTTTCTGCGTACAATTAAAGCAATGTACAGTAAGAGGAAAACAAGCCTAGGTTAATTGAAGTATCAGACAGCATGTGTTTCATTGAGCTAAAATTAATCCGCAATAAATCATCATACCTACATTAATTTTGTCAGTGTCTTTTTGACATACATACATATTCTAAAATGTTTTTAATTACTCAGCAGTTTGATGTAAATAGGGGGGTGAAAGATTAATAAGTATCCATTTGTGAGAGACATTCCAGAGAGGAAAATATATGCAATGATTATTATATGGGTCAGATACAGCTGTTCTTTTCACTACAGACGTAATTTGTTATAAATGCTGCAGTCTGAACTGCCACAAAAACGTTTCTTTCAGAAGGAATCTCAGAAGGAAGTCTTCATTTTGTGGCACTACTACAGAGAATGTAAGTACTAGTCTGAAATCTTGAAACTATACAAATGTAATGACTGAAGGAGGAATCATGAGTCAGTAAAGTGTGTGTCAATGTTTAAAATTTGCTTAACGCATCCATTGAATATATATCTTAATTTCACTCTGCTGCCTGTCTGTTGACTACAGCCCTGGCTTTCTCTAGCATGCAACAGTTATAATGCATGTAATAAGAAGCAACCCCTTCTACCATAATTTCTCTCCTCCTAAAACTGATACTAAGCTCTGCCTGACATTAATGAATCAAGGCTTATCACTAGGTTTTCCAGGAACTTTTCAGGAACTAAACTTTTGTATTTTATTACTGTTATTATTTTAGTGCATGTTGAATGGAAAATTGACTTACTAAACTTGTTTTCTGTATAGTGCTCGTATGTACATGCAGCTTTCTACTAGTTGTTACCTATATTTTTTCCCAAGTAATGAATAAATGGCTTAGAAACAATAGTAGTATAGCGACATAAAGAGACACAGGTGAAAATCTGTTCTCTTATCTGCATAGTAGATTTTTATTGTGATGATGATACTGTCTGATGTAATGGAAAGAAAATCGTTGATGGATATAACAGAATATCTCAGTGGAGCATTTTCAATGCTAATACACTTGTCATAATCTGAGAGGTGAATACTGACTATGGAATAATGTGTTTAGAAACCCTTGATGCAGATGAAGCAGAGCACCTGCTCTTGCATACCTCTCCTTTGTTTACTCTGACATCCATGGAGGGTCTTGCTTTATACAGATGGACCTGCAATTAGAATTGATCTCTTTTATCTTTCTCTTTAAATATGACTACTTCACATGCACACATTAACTGCAAGTATATTGTTTGAAGCAATAGCTACATTACAATCCTTCCTAGTTCCTAAAGGCACTGATAAAACACAGTGAAGGACAGAAGCAATGATTGACATCACTGCATGCACGCTGGCTACAGCTCACTGCCATCATGCATGTCTAGACAACCGACTCTGCTTCTAGATCAGAATATTCATGTAAGGGGGATTTTAACAAAGTGTGGAAAAGCAATTTTCATTCCTGTTGGGGTTGTATTGCTGCAGTTAGCTCTCAGACGTTTGGGTCATGGGTGAGTGATTTTCAAAGAGCAAATCATTGTTCATAGGTAGAAGACATAGATATGGATCGACCCTTTGTTCTCTCACAATGGGTCCTACACAAGCACTTTTTAATTACTTCAATCCACCACAGAGAACAATGGAGAAAAGATCAAACAAACATCAAATCGTAGTCCATTCAGGTCACTCTGCCCATATTAACAGAAGCAGGCTTTTTGTTTTTTAATTATTTTTATTTCATTTATTACTACTTAGACAACTTTGTGTGGAATACTGTGGATAATATAAAACAGAAGGTAGAGGTGCAAAATGAATGGTTATTGCTACATTAAAACAAACAAACAAACAAAAAAACCCAGTATACTTTAATTATATACTATCCATTTGGAGCTTTTGTTGATAATGTATCTAAACCACTGCTAAGGCTGTTGTTTCTTTGTAAGAAATAAGGGGCTTGAAAGACTACTGCTTATGAGGATTGACATGAGTAATGTTAAAATGACATTATAAGGTTTTTCCTTAAAATGGCTTGTAAGGATTGTGGTTTGTTTTGGTTCTTCAGCTTGGCCTGCCACTAACATTTGGACATTTATTTTTAAGTTAAAGCAATTCTGTCACCAGAGAAAGCTGTAAGTGGCTTGGCAGTGGTAAAGAGATATGGAAAGGCAACTGAACTGCAGCTGATGTGGGCTTCAAACATGACAAGTTTTTTGACTGACAGAAAAGATGAACACTGGCAGAATTTTCCAAGCTCTGTTATCTTGAACTTCTCTCTACTTTTGCCTCTCTTTATCTCTCTATTTTTTATCATTCTATTATCTTACTTTGCAACTGTATTTATAGAATCCAATGTTACAGCTTATCATTCCTTGCAACGTCATCTGGTTGGTTTTTTTTTTTTCTTTCCTTTTTTTTTTTTTTTTTTTTTTGGTCTTTCAATACACTCTTCCTCAATTTTCTTGGATAAATCAGAATAGTAAGATATCAATATTGTTATTTTATGTTTACATTCAGATATAGTAGGAATAGTAGGAACTACAGATTACATTAAGAAAGGAAGCACAGAAGCAGTACATTGAAGAACAGCATTTTTAATAGGTTTTCCATTGTTCTTTTAGTTTATTTAGTATTTAATTTAGTTTATTTAGTATTATAAAATTTAGGAACATTTGAAAAATAAGATATTGTGGCCAAATTTGATTCAATCTTAATATTTAAGTTAACAGGAATAGAATATAACATTTGTCATGATAAAATCATTATGAAATGCTTAAATTACCAAAAAGAGTGATTAAACTGTTCTGTCACATATTTTTATATAATTACATATGCTCCTAGAAAGTTTTTTACTGTAGGCAAGCCAGCAGTTTCTAGTATAAACAGCCTGGGAGAAGATCTATTAGAAAAATTTTAAAAATGCTCTAATACAAAGCAATGTTACAGAAATTTCATGACAGAAATTAGAATGAGGTAAGAAATAAGCACAAATCTGTTTAAACAGAGTTCCTCTGATGACAATTTCCTGTGCCTATGATATAGAGAAAATGAAAATGTGGGGTCTGGGTCAACTCAATATCCTGTCACCTCCCTGCTTTCCTCCCCTGTTATTTTTGTTCTGGAAAGTGTAGGTGCAAATTGACACAGAAGAGTCTATCTAGTATCGTTATCTACATTTAGACAAAACAATTTCTTTCTGGTTTTCCTAGATTCATTCACGTGGATACTGTCCTCTAATCCATCAGATAAGGAAAATCAGAAAAGGAAATACAAAGCTACATGCACGTGCTTTTTGTTAACTTAGGCTAGCTGAGAAATGATAGCTAACTGGACGCTTTTTTTGGTAAAAGAAGTGTAGAAATACAGAAGTCCTACAAAGAGGACTAGAATACAAGGATTGCTTTTCCCACTCTTTGATGCTTAAGTCTATAACTGATGCTGCGTGTGTAATTCCTAAGAAATAAACTCTGAGAATACCAAGCATAGAATTTTGGAAAAAAACAAGATGATTATTTTTCCCCTTATCTTCAGAGAGTAGAGCAAGATTCACCCTTTCTTTTTAGTTTTTATTTATATACAGTGACAGCTTAACACAAGGTGACAAAGAATTTGTGCAAAAATGTAGCTTGGAAAGAATCAGTTCATACCCAAAGGTGATTTTGACTGCCCTTCCTTTCCTCAGAATAATACAAGGATCTAGGACACTAACAGCTTCTATTGGTCTGCAATCCTGTGAAAGATTCAGAGTACAGCTTAGATGTGGAAATGCCTCAGACTTTCATCTTATAATGAACTCTCCCAAAAGACAAAAAAAAATTCTAATCCAAAAAGAAGTCATGTATAATTTAAATTAAATGTTGTTTCTACTTAAGAAAAGATAAGGCAATTTGAGATGACAGAACAGGAATAAGACCTATTGTTGTTCTCACCCATCATGACTTTGCAGGCAGTTTCTGGATTTCTGCTGCTCATGCCATAATTTCAGTGTAGTCATGTTTGGGAAGTCCTTTCCATTCCTTCTGGATACAGGCCATTTGCTTTTTGTTATGAATCTCCTGTCTATTCTTTCCTGCCATCCTTCTAACTTCCTCTCCCTTGATGGTGCTGACTGATCTCCCATCGTCTTCTGGGACAATCTCTAGACTTCTCAAATGAATATAATGCGTAACTGAGAATATGCAATTAAATACTATCTAAGCTACAAAACAAAAATTACAAAAAAACCCAAACCTCAAAGTTCTAACACTGATAAAGGAAAAGTGAAATGTAGCAAATACTTCATGGTAGTTCCAGGTTTCAGCAGATTTGCTTTTTCATGCTCCTATGGACTTTCAAAATCTAACCTTTGGATCTCTGGATGGATACACAAAGCTGTTTCAGACAGCATCCAAAGAAATCTCAGCTTCACCATGTCTCTGCATGGTTTGTCCCTGGCCATCAGTTTCCTTACTATGTAATGTTTTAAAAAATATTCCTTTCTAAATATTTTAAAATATTCTCTCATTCTAAAATACTATGCAACATAACTATTAAGATAGTCTTCCTTAAAATTGTGATTTTTTGTGAGCTTCTGCACTTTATTTTGAGTCTTCCAAAGTACATTCTTTCAAACCTTTACATTGAAGTATGCATAGTAAGCTTATTTACATCCTCATTTTTCAGCAGACATTCTCTTGCTATCTGTTTGCACAGCATCTAGAAGTCTGTGGAATTAATTTGAAGGAGTTAATTTTCTCTGCCTTGCTTCTACCCCATTACAGTTATCCTCATAGGTGAAACTTTTGCATCTGCTAGTAGTATAGACAACCAAGCCCCAAATTTCAACACCATCCAGTATAAGTGAGGCAAATAAGTTCTTTCCAGTGTTTCAGTGTTTTCATTTAACATCTAAACTATATCAAAATAAGCTGTTTTTAAATTGCATTTATTACTGGAGTTGAAGCTCTTCAACAAAATTCTGATGTTACCAGATTAGTCTAGAGTTTAGTACTCTGTTATGTTATTTTAGGACCAGTTGTAGACTAGCAATCACAGCAGTTGTCACTTGGTGGAGCCAAATTACTCTACAAACTGAATGCACTTTATGAATAGCTTGCATAAAAGGTCTTAAAAGCAAGACTTATAAATAAAGTGCATTGAAGAAAGATAATCAAAAATTGCAGGATTTCAATAAAGCCTTAGAGGAATTAAAAGTTTTACAGCCTTGCTTTAATTACTCTAGCACAGGAGAAATAAAAGACTTGCTAGTGGAAGCAGACAATCTCCTTTTGTTGTAATAAAATGGAAATGTATTGTAGATGCTTGGTGATGTATGCATAAACCTGAGAAGATCAAATGATAGCTGTCATTCTCTTCTTGGTAAAATTTAGAGCAATTCAGGTTGTTAATTCGTGTTCATTTTTACAGTTTACAAACTATTTTCTTTTACTGCTAATATTTTTATTTCTGCCATTTTAATATCTGCCTTAGAAATGTTCTTCATAAATTCTGGAAGGGCACCCAATGTATTTCTAGTGTAGAGCACAGAGCATCCTAAGAGAAAAAAAGAAAAAAAAAGAAAGGATACTAAGCTAAACACCTTGACATCTCTTTCTTTAAAATTTCGTGGTTTTTTTTTCCCCCCCATTCTATTCGTATGTAAGGGACACTATTTAGAGAACTGTCAGTAGTAGAAACTCACACTCATTCTGCATTTTATGTGTTGTGCAGACTGCAGCAAGTCAGAGAGAGATGGTGCTTTCTGCTGTCTTGATATTCAGACATCAAGTAAGAGTCTGTGTATTTCTTAGTATTTCTTTGCACTGAATTGCTTCAAGACAGAAGGATGAGGACAGAAAATTTTGAGTAGGTGAACAGACCAGCTTATGAATGAAGTCAGCATATACTGTTAGACTCATTTATTTGGAATGGACTCCATCAACTGGGCTTCACTCTCATATAGTTCTTCATAATATACAACAAAGTTCTTTGTTGGTCAGTGATCCCATTTTCAGAAAAAGCTGGTTGGCCCAGTCAGCCAGCTGTTGATAGATATGTCTAGTAAAAAAGGAAAGAAGCCTCAACAGTAGGGGAGGGGAGAGCTAAGGATTTGCCAGGTTTGTGCTCGAAAAATCAACTAAGAAGATATAATGTCCATAATAGAATCTGAGTTCCACAAAATGTATGGTTTACCTCACAGCTTTCTCTCTTGTCCATTGCAAAGTGCATCTCCTTCCATGATACACTGAATCAAATGTCAGTTGAGAGTTTCATACCTTTGACACATATTGGCAAACCTGGCACAGAGTCTACTTGTAACCTTTCCTCTTCTATTATATGAAAAAATGAGAAAGAACAGGAAATTCTGATTGTGCAGTGTCCTAATTTTTACGTCTAAAAGTATAACAAAAACATCACCCAGAACTAAAAATATTTCCTAAACAATTACATTTCTTACATTTCCTCAATTATTTTTGTGTAGAAGCCATTCTTTCTAAGTGAATAGAAGCATGAATCATGAAAACAAAGCATATTTGTCGAATGTCTTGATTTGTTACTGTGGACAGTGCAAAGATTTGTATTTTGCATGGAATTAATATTTTTACTTCCTTGCAAGAGAAAAAAAGAATCTACTGCATCTGTATGTAAAGAATAGATCACAGAACCTGGAAAGACAGGAAGGAAATTACTGATGAAGAAGAAAAAAAATCAATAGAAGAAATGAGATCATCTGAAGTAAAGAAATGATTTTCACATATCAAGAAGGACAGTATGGCCTCTCTTAATGCTGCTGCTCTCCTAATAGAGTAGGGGCACATCGGTTCTGTATACACTGAATAGCTGGAAGGAGACTCTGCATGATAATTTCTGGATGATCATCCAGAACAGCTATTGTTCAGAAAAATGATGTAAAATGTTAGTTATTGGATTGTGTTTCTAGTGAATGAAGGCTGTGAAGCCTTATTTATTATTATTATTTTTTTCATGAATGACTTCATTGCTTTTCTAATACTTCCATTGGCAGTCTGGTAATTTGCACTGGGTTATATTCCTTTTCCTCAGGATAAGCAGTACTTTAATTACCTCAGGTCATACAGAATGTTTGACCTACATAAAGAGGGGAAACAAATTTTTAGTCTCTTTCTGTTTATGATTTTGTAATTTTCCATCGCTTTTCTCTGTGATGCCAGTTGAACAACTGTATCTTACAGTGACGACAATGGAGAGGCTCCCCGAAGGAGTCTGGCATCATCATTGAGACAATAACCCTTACTTGTCCTTCCCTCCCTCCCTCCCTCTTTCTTTCTTTCTTTTCTTTCTTTCTTTCTTTCTTTCTCTCTTTCTCTCTTTCTTTCTTTCTTTCTTTCTTTTCTCTCTTTCTCTCTTTCTCTCTTTCTCTCTTTCTTTCTCTCTTTCTCTCTTCTCTCTCTTTCTTCTTCTCTCTTTCTTTCTTTCTCTCTTTCTCTCTTTCTCTCTTTCTCTCTTTCTCTCTTCTCTCTCTCTCTTTCTCTCTTTCTCTCTTTCTCTCTTTCTCTTCTCTCTTTCTCTCTTTCTCTCTTCTCTCTCTTTCTCTCTCTATCTTCTCTCTTCTCTCCTCTTTTCTCTCTTTCTCTCTCTCTTTCTCTCTTCTCTCTCTTTCTCTCTTTCTCTCTTTCTCTCTTTTCTCTCTCTCTTTCTCTCTTTCTCTCTTTCTCTCTCTCTCTCTTCTCCTCTTCTCTCTCTCTCTCTCTCTTTCTCTCCTCTTCTCTCTCTCTCTCTCTTTCTCTCTCTCTCTCTTTCTCTCTCTCTCTCTCTCGTCTCTCTTCTCTCTCTCTTTCTCTTTCTCTCTCTTTCTTCTCTCTTCTCTCTTTCTCTCTTTCTCCTCTTTCTCTCTTTCTCTTTTTTCTTTCCAAGCTATAGACTTATGAATAAAATCCTCAATTTAATGTATTTTCTAACTGATAGTTTCTCTCCTCTGTTTAAGCTACTTGATTTTATGTGCTCTTATTTCTATTCAATTTACTGTTCATCTCTTTTTTACCGTTATCCCTGTGGTTTTGTATCATCAGGAAATTTCACTTCTTACTGAATGCATCTTCATCCAGGTTATAGTCAATCAGTCAGTAAATCCCTACTCTCTGAAAACAGTCAGCACCAGCTGTAGCTCAATTAAACTCAATACTTGAATAGTTCACAAGAGAACCAACAATTATATACACACATTAATCAAATAAATCCATTTTTAATCTGTAGATGTTTTCCAAATTTTCAGTTAATAGCTTGGACAATGAAATGTGGTCTAGATATATATGTTGAAAGTAGCAGATAATTAAGCCTTCTAATAGCATTTAAACTTATGGAGTTCTTACTGCCATGCACACTGAACAAGGAAGGGTGAGGGAACCTGAAAGACACATTCTTAATATACTTAAGTATTGACAAGCACTTCTGCTAAGTAATAGAATCAGTTCGGCTGTTCAGAAAATGTTTGATGTGTTCCTATTTTGAAAATATGGAAAAATAATTTAGCTTCTGATTATTTTTTTCCCAGATTAGGGAAAAAAATTCTATTCTATTATAGTCTTAAATCAGCTATAAAACATTGCAGATAAAGTCATATATACACTATTGGGACTAAAGCCCCACAGAATGTCTGTTTGCATTTCTTAATTTTATATATATTAAAAATAATTCCCAGGGAACACTAATATCTTAATCCTTGCTTGGGACAATCTGTATGTAACAATATGTACTTGCATTGCACTAATTTCCTGTTAAAGGCACAATTAAGTGCTTCTTAATGGAACTGTTCCATATGAGCATTGAATCTCTACTACAAAGAACTTTAGTTTACAAAAAAGTCTGTGGAAAATGCAGTCTATGACAGGGTGTAACTGTGGGACCTGAAAGTTCCTCTATTTGAATAAAGCAGAACATCAGCATGATTCCAGTGTGACTTTGGATTATACATAGGTAATTTAAATTATGCAAGAAGTTCATTCTTGCAGACTCAGTGGGAGTTCTGGGGAGGAAGAAGTATTTCATCTGCTGCCTGTCACAGAATAGTTTAAATTCTTGCCACCTCAGTCTGGGTCTTTTTTGGTTTTGTTTTATTTTGTTCTCAGTGAGTAACTCTAAGCTAATCTGGAAACAGGTAGACTAACGAACCAAAACAAATTAGAACTTTTATTGAAAATTGTACCCTATTTTTTTCACATCTGAGGTTTGGAAAACATCAAGCTAGCCAACATGATCTGAAGTTGGTCAAAAAAGGGAAAACATTTCATAGTTTTCTGACTTTCTAGTATTACATTAATTAAATCTGTTCCTAGCAGATTTCAAATAAAGTCATATTGACCATCCAGGTTTCTGTGCAGAAACTGTTCCAAAAGAAGCATTACTGACTCTGACTAGGAATTACTGAAATGTAGTTTTATCATAAAACGACCAGTTGTCAACCTGAAGTACACTGAACTTAGTTTGGGATAGCTTTTGTGGCCCCATGCCATAGAAACAAAGAAGGACAAATAGATCTATTCCCAAACCAGAATAATTAAAGTTTATAAACTCTGCTGATATGAAGTCTTAGCTGAAGTAAAATGTTTGAATGTTTGCAGATAGCATACATTTGCATATCTGGTTTAGTGGTAGAGAAAAAAAATCCACTCCAAGACAGCGTGATTCTCACTAAACAGTAGAACAAAGCTTAGCCTTACATCCCTTGTTTATACCAGGTTATACAACATGCTGAACCCAATCAGAGGATGCCAAGGAAAGCATATTCTCTTTGTGAAAACCTTTGAGGAACTTCAACTTCACACCAAGGAGTAAAAATTGCATGAAATCTAGAATAACACTGGAGGAGAAAATATTTTTTTCATTGCCAGAATTGGAATGGATTGCTCTTTGCAGTGATGGGGAACATTTTGATGATAGGGTGGTATAGACACCGTCAAGAAAATGTTTGCTTATTACAGACCTTCAGCGATGATCCTTCCTCTGGCTGGCAACAATGATATGCACAGATCTCTTCCCACATCCCTTACAGTAATTGAGTTAGAGTGCTTGAAATGAAATCATGTGCTGTTTCACCAGCTGTTTCAGCTAGCACCCAAACGTTCTCAGTTCCAAGTAGGAAAGGTCCAAACCTGTGAAGATATTAGATACAGCTTTTTGTAATTATGGCACCTTTCCTTCTTTGTTTCATGACCTGAATGTATTAGCTTTGCTAAGAGACAGAGATTTGTTCCACAGCTTACTTAAATAAGTGGAATTTTTTTATACTGGGTTTAATATCTATAGATCAAGTCCTAGCAGATTTTGAAAATAAAACATTAGTTCTTTATGAAACAGTATTCTTTAGTGATGAAAATATTGGGTGTATAAATGGTAAATAACAGGAATTTTTCCAGTGTTATCTTAAAATCATTATCTCACTGATACTTTGCTACGTGCTCTTCCTAGCTCCAAAATAATGCTTACAAGAGCATCACAGCATCCCACATATATGCTGTAGGTTTTGAAATCACCACTGTACTCTTTTGGGCACTCCTATATATATATACTTACATTTGAAAGACAGAGAGAATTCTGAACACTGATTAAGGCATGATTTATGATCTGAAAAGCTTGAGCATCCTTTGGTGTAAGGAAAAACTTTATAATATCTGTCTTCAAAAGTTGTATCCCCAGTCCTGAAACTTTAATAGATATATTTTTCATCTTTATTCAATTTAAATCTAAATAGAAGCTCAAAAAACAATGCCATAGGCTACAGGGTGACACTGCTTCAGGGTGGCAGTGAAATAACGTGTGGATATTTAAAAGTGTTCAATAAAGCATACATTACATCAAGGATTGGAAGACAGGAAAAACTCAGATGCCTACAAATAACTGAATGTTTCCCTAGGGCATAAACATTAATGACTTTAATTAGATTATAATTGCTCATGGAAGCATAGCTTGCACAAGATAAAAATACCTGACATTACATTTGCTACTAGGCAACTGCATCAGAAGCAAAAGTAGGTTTAATATTAAATACAAGTTATTTACTAAATATGAGGTATTTGAGTGCACAGTGTGTAGTTTGTTCTCAGGACATTCTCATATATTTGTATGATAGCAACACTTTGTAAAATGCTTCATAATCTCTAGATCTGACACTTTGTTGCAGGATTGGATTTGAAGGGTTGATTTAACTGAAAGGATAATGGAAGTAAATGTACTTTTAATTGAACGTACTCATGACCCTGTGCTTTTCTTCTGTTTTCATCTTTATACTTGTGAAAGGTTACCTCAGCAAGTATATTTAGAATGCCCTATCCTTGTGTTGAGTGGGACTCTCCAGTCCTCAGTACAGAGGGTCCAGATATTCAGTATTTTTAGCTTCACAAATTAAAAGCCAGATTTAGATTCACTAATTGCATTTCAACAAAAACAGTCCCATTTTCATTCCAGGAAGTTTGATATATGGGGTTATCAGGCATGGGTGCTACATGGCTGCATGATGAGTATATTCTTAAGAAAGTCAGAAATCACTGTTAGGAGCTGTATGCTGCTGCCTGATCAACCACTGCAGCAGAATGCAGCCTGTTCTGGAAACCTGCTTGTTGCCAGCCTGTGAATGTCATATTGGGTAAGTATAAGGTGAGTTAAGGAATGTAAATCTATTCTCAGAGAACAGGCCATCTAGCTAATTAACTGGATAAAATAATCCCTAAGTGAGAAACTTTAACCCTTAGCAAGAGTCTTGCTGAAATACTGCCATAAGGAATCTTTTTCTCTTTGCTGCACAGTGGCACATCCATGCCAAGTGTGAAAAATCTCCTTTCTCCTCAAGTAGGAGACCTAACCTGTAGGCAAGTGACTGTATTTCCTAGCAATGAGAGTTTTAATCTTCTGAGGTAAAATAAAACTGTGTAGATGTTCACAGGAAGTACAAGGCAGATCCGAAAGTAATGCCTCCTGGTTTATTATATTTGCCCATGATGTCAGAGGTGAATGTTGGTGGTATGGCATTAGAGGCTGAAACTTTCCACAAACATTCCATTCCATTTTGTTGCTGTGTGACAGATGGCAGCAGAGGGGCATTCTGACAGAATGGTGTCTGACATGGGAATGTATATCAAGCAAAGAGGTGCAGTTGAATTCCTCCATGCAGAAACAATGGCACACACTGACATTCATTAGTGCTTTCTGAATGTTTATGGAGACCAAACAGTGGATGTGGTGAGAACAGTGAGGTAGTGGGTGGTGCGTTTCAGCAGTGGTGACAGCAGCAGAGGGTCAGTTCTTCTGGTGCAGAATTTTATGAATGTGGCATGCAAACTCCTGTTCGTTGCTGGTGAAAATGCACCAATAATAGTAGTGACTATATTGAGGAATAATATTTTGTAGCTGATAGTTTGCTCTACCAAAAAGTGTATCTGTTGTAGTTTCCATGGGAATAAACAGGAACTAATACTTTTTTTGGAGTGACCTATGTAGTTACTTGACAGGATGACTTTAAAGTTAGGCAAGAATATCAAAATTCTTAAAAACATGGATCACTCATTCTCTCTCTCCCTCTCTCTTTTTTTTTTTTAACTGCTTTTAAAAACATTGAGGGAAAAAATAAAAAAAAGTGTATTATGTCGTAAAACCCTAATACTGGATCTGACTTTAAATTGTCTGAAACATAGCCTCTGACAGCAAGTATTTAAAAACTGAGAAACATTTCAAGATTGATTAACAATAAGGTATTAGCTCTACAGCATACAGACTGGAATGACCAAATCAACTATAATGTGAGAAAACATAGTAAACTTTGCCTGTAATGTAAATAAGGAGTACTACAACACTTGAATATTTAGTGAAGCTGAGCACATGTAGCTCCAATAAACAAAGGAAAATTAAAGAATAAACATAGGTGATAATGTACCATTGGAGGCACTGATCCCATGATGCTCATTTTACAGAGTCTTCTATGCCATTACTTGTGCTAAAATATAATTCTAGAGGTTGTAGGTCTCTTTTATTTTTATTCTTTAGCCTTCAGCTTTTAAAGTAACAAGGCTATTTCTCTAGTAAGGTCATTAATTTTCATATCATTGCTTGCTGGATTAGGTTAGTGGTGTTGACCACCAGGTCTCAAGAGTAGCTGGATGTGTTCTCAACTAGGACGAACAACACTACCACTAATTTACTTCTTAAAGACTTTGACCTTAGTGGTATTGCAAATAAAGTGTTTCAAGCAATTCAAGAACATTAGTTAGTCTTAATGAGAACACTACTGACTACTACTACACAGTCTTTACCTTTCTAACATAAATCTGTAGCTTTGCTGGTGATAATGTAGAAAATAGGTCAGATGAAAATGCTAGAGGCCAAATCCTGAGATCTTTATTTCATTTTTATGCAATTTTTGCTTCTTTTGATTTTAGATGAATCAAGCTTTCAGCAGAGAGATCAGCTAAGAAACTGGGAGAGAGAAATGAGGAGAAATGATCTTTACCTCAGTACTCTCCACTGATTTGGTTTTTATGTGGTAGTATTTTCTTGAAAAATTGAGGGTCTTCTAATATTCTTTTGTATACTTTACTGTAGCTATTTTCATTTTCTTCATCTAATTATTTTTTAACCTACTTCCCCTTTTACACTTCTCTGACTGCTTTAACACCATACCTGCCATAACATTTGGATTGGGACTAGCTCCCCAGCCTTTTGTTTAAAAAAACATCCAGGAGGACAAGATGGGCACTGTCATACATTTGGTGGCCCACTTATGTGATTACTCATTTTCCCTTCCTTTCAATTATGTTCAAAGATGAAAGCTCTCAAAGCGAGATTTATCTTCTTCCATGTATTTTTACAGTCCCAGGACATCTATGCATTGCTTAAGCAAGTGCTAACTTCGTGAGAGGGAAGGGGAGATCCAATAGCTCAGATCTTCCTCTCCATTCTTTCATAGCCAGTTGCTTTTTAGTGTGATGTACCCTGCACTGTAGGTAAATCAGTGCTGTTGTGTGACAGCACAACCCTTCTTCCTCCCTTCCTGTGAAAATTGGGGCTATACTGATACATTATAAGAAACATAATTTTGTTGTTTTGGCCACTGTATTCTTTCTGTATATTGTAAGCTAGGTAAGAGTTTGAACAATAGAAAAAATAGTGCTTCAAGATTAACACAGTGCCAGAAAATGAGTTTAAGCATTGTCTGGATTAGGTAACAGAATTGATACTGAAGAAGGAGACATATTTTTTGGGATATTTGAATCATTAATGCTGTGTTAGTTATTTATGGTAATTAAGAAAAAAAAATATTGTGAAAATGTGGTACAAATATATTTTAATCGTACACCAAAACAAACTTTACCAAGAAAACATTAATGGTAACTGTTCAGTTCTAAACTCAAGCAGCATTAAAGGCTCCCCTTATTTCAGGGAAAATTTAAACAAATGTGTGACTTTAAATGCTTATAAGTTTACAATTGCTGAACCATTTTTTCATTAGCCATGAATAAATTTTCCTTCCTCTTTGAGGATTTATAAAACAACCTGGACTGATGTGTGGAGAATTAGCCATTTTTAAGATTTCCATGCTTGAACATTTCAATCAGGACATATGGTGAAAGCACAGTTTATTTTTCATAGCTAGCTTAACTCGAGTAACTAAAATGGTTTTACTCATGCTTTCCAAAATAATTCAGCACTGGGCTGAGAATTGCAGACATTTGTGGCATGGAAGATTTTTCTGAGAAACTTAGGAGCTGTTGAAGAAGAGGAGGATTGAACAAAGGTTGGAATTCCTCTTTAATGATTGTGGGTACTACCGGCTGGATCTCAAAGAAACATGGGCTGCACACTCAAGTGAGCAATAATGGAGGATTCCACTGGAAAATTAATAGACTGACAAATTCTTTTTATGCTTGATGAACTGTAATTGCACAAGGAGGCCAAATTCTAATGGTTGAACATAGCCTATCCAAAAAGATTTATGCCATGGTTATGGAGATCATAATTTGGCTTTTTCCTCAAAGCAACTCTTACAATTAGAAAAAAAACAAAAACAAAACAAAACAAAAAACAACACAGAACACCTCCAACAATCCGTACCAAAAAAGTAACGTGGTGAAAAACTAACCATTGCTCATGTCCTCTTTTGCCTTTTTGTTCCATCACATGGTAAGCTACAAATAGAAAACTACAGACTCTAAAAGTAAAGCAAGCAAGATATTGTGAGTTTCATTTCTGGACAGAATTCAGTCATGCAGCTGTACTCTGAAACAATACACAGTCCAATATATCACTACTTCATCTTTTTGAAACATTATTGGATTGTCTAGGTGTAATGTCTATTCATGTTATGCCCTTTATATAGCAGAGGTGTGATGGTTTTCCTCCTGGATCAGTTACTCAAATCAGATTTCTGTCAAGTTTTGTGGAAAGTTTGTCTAGCAAGAAGAAACTAGGGTATTATCAGCAGATCCCATAAATAGCCAGAATACAACAGTCCATCACAGCAGTGTGCAGACAGCAATGCTGGTCTCAAAGGCTGTTCTTATCATTGTAGAACAAGGTTAATTCTGTTACCTGAAGGTTGAGAGAAAAAGGCTAAGTTGCTGTGACTACAAAAAGACCAATCCAAGGAGGGAAATGCAGAGGGACAGTCAGGCTAATCTAACTTGCCAGCCAAAGCAATAGTCTACATATTCTAGTCTTTCTACCAGTCAGAAATTTATCAGCTTGGTTTTTTGATTGTCTGACATTAAAAAAAAGTAAGTAGAAGTTTATTCCTGTTCTATAGCTCTCAATAACTGCCTAGCTGGCCAATGATCAGAGTCTATCTTGAGGCAGTATGGATATGTTAGCTGAATTCCTGGGCGGGTGGGCAGTATTTCTCATCAGGGCTAATTACCTCAGCTGTAATGCGAACTTGATGCCATTATATTGTTTATGGTCAGCTGTTGCCAAGAAAATAATTTGTGCATTGCAGAAAACCTTTTATTGTAGTTCAGTAGAAAAAAGGTGGAGACAAAAATTGTGAATTCAAATACATCACAGAGAATGAATGAATAAAAAGGAAAAGAATGGTAAGAGGTAACATTAATATAAAGGCAAACAAAATGTACCCAGACAGAAAAGCAAGCATAAAGTTTAAAAAAGTATCTATTTATTACTACAAGTGGGTTTTGAAACAGAATGGCTAAGACAGTCTGGGAAAGCAGAACTTTGTATGCACTCTGCAGTGGAGTTCTTTTGGTTTGAAAAAAGAAAACATATTGTAGTATCTATTGTCAAAGCAACTAAACTTTATGAATCCCT
Organism: Chrysolophus pictus; assembly: GCA_037305975.1. NCBI lineage: Eukaryota > Metazoa > Chordata > Aves > Galliformes > Phasianidae > Chrysolophus > Chrysolophus pictus. Next base: position 35,539,276 of record JAYKPI010000006.1, read on the forward strand.
TCCAGAAAACCTCCTAAAATTTTTTGTCATATTTCAGTAAGTATAGGTAAGGCAGCTATTACAACTCAGAAGGAGAATTTTTTTATTCCTTGCTACTCCTTAACACTTCTCTCTTTCATTGACTGATAAGTGTTCAGAGTCTTGCTTAATTCTTTCTTATTTAAGTTAGTTCAGTTTCATAACTTCTGAGTGTTGGTTTTTTTTTTATTCAGGAAATAAAGCATAATTCTTGCTCATTTGTGCTACAGAAAAATCTCTCTCAATTTCAGTTAAGAAGTTGACTCATTGAAAACCATTCACCATCCACTGAAACAAAATGTTCACTGGAATAAGTATGGCCATTTCTAAGATATCACATTGGACTCTGAATGTAATACAAGCTTTCCCTTCTGAAGCTTTCTGGATTCAGACCTCAGCTGTATCATTGTTATGAGGTAGAGTAATCACAAGAATCTAAAAAATGAGCAATGTAAGTAAAGTATGTTGTTCATTTGGGGTTATGAATTGTTCTTCTTTGTCCTGTCTATGACAAACATTTTTATGTGACTATCAAGAGAACATGCAGCTTTTAAATAAATTCCTTTTAAATGAATACAATGTATCAAAGAAATTTTAAAATATACTTTATTACTTAAAACATGTTAGTGCCTCATTAACACAGTTCAGATTAGCCAGGTTGTTTACTGTCCATCACAAATCATAGAATTGTAGAATTGCTTAAGTTGAAAGGGACCTTAAGGATCATCTAGTTCTGACCTCATGCCATGGGCGGGATTTCTACCCACTAGATCAGGCTGCCTAGGGCTCCATCCAGCCCGGCCTTGAATGCCTCCAGGTATCAGGCAAACTAATGACAGAGTGAAAAAAATTGCCTTCTATACCAGTAAGTGTTGCTTGAATGCAGTTAGAAACTATGTGTTGCTAAGACTATATTGTAAGATAAAAATTGCCAAGGAAATTGTGCTTTTATTAATTTTTTTTTTTTTTCTAAGCCCTGGAAGTTGTTTATGTTAATAAACATGTTAATATGACTCAGATTAAATGTCCAAAACATATTTTAAATATTTACTTTTCTGTTCTGAAAGAAAATCTGGCATTTTTAGAAACATTCTTCAAACATGCTTTGTTCATATTTGTTCATATTTTCCGTGCAGCTATCAAACATGCAAGTTGTGGTTGGCTTCTGAATCCCATAATAAGCTGAGTGTTGATCTTGACAGTACAATCAGGACCAAAACAACTTATATGGCCACACGGATTGCTATGTTAACAAAAGCTTCTTTAGAGCTGATGAAATAACCTAGTCTGTTAGGCTCAAAAGTCTGTCTGACCAACCAATGAAAAGTTTGTGCCAATTCACAGCAAGAGGACAATTGAATCCATGTATAGCATGTTTTGTTTTCAAGATTACTAGCCAGCAGTTTTTGGCAAAATATTAGAGACAAGCTTGAGTTTGAGATTCCAGCTGAAACACGTACTTGAAGAAATAAGTAGATCTTAATGCTTGTAGAATTCACCATCTCACAGAAGAATTCTGGGCTTTGTAAATTGTATTTTAATTGGTGTAAAACAAGATATTTCAATACAAAATTGAATGCTCTTAATTTTTTTGATGTTGAAATGTACTCAGGTGATTCCCAAATATCATTCTGTTCTGGCTGGTCACTTCTTTCTGAAGTACACAGTACATTTATTATTATTATTATTATTTTTCATTAGAGCCCTAATTGTTTTTTTTTAATTAGGCTGACTTTTTCAGCTCAACTGACAATAGCTTGGCAATTCAGAATATGTATAGAGTTTTCTACAGGAAATAATTCTGCACTTCTGTATGCCTCTACCTTTCATAATCTTTCAATTTTTGAGGTCTTGTGCTATTTTCATTATAGTAAGTATATGTTTTAGATGACTGTTTGACTAGCTAGGTAGTTTATTTTTTAACATTAGCTTTTCTTCAATTAGTTTTACTACTCCTAGTATTCCATTGCTATGCAAAGTAATTCTGGGATCACCCTCTGCTGCTGTAAGAAACAGGACATAAATGAAGAGTAGTGTGCTAATGTTTATGGAGTGAGGGAATGTGGGCAGAACATCATCTGAAAAGGTAACAAATAGATGATTTTATATTGGTACAGATGGGTCATGGCACTCTTGTGCTAAGCTTGAATGTGAGCGGGAGCATACCTAAAGAGAATGGGGAAAAACTGAAGGGTTGATTAGTCACTGGCATTTGTTTACACTTCTTATAAAATCAGATTCTGAAAATAATTCTACAGTTCTCTTCTGTTAAATGATTTTTGACTGTTATCCCTGAAGACTTGAACCAATATACATTTTAATAGACTATATCAAGTATTTAATATTGATTGTTTTGAGCTTACAGCTTTCCTGCTGTGTTTTCACTCTGTTTTACTGTTATTAGGACCACAGTTTCAATAGGAGAAAAAAAACAAACACAAACCTATCAACCAAAGAAACCTATAGTAGCATCTTTGAGTAACAGTCCCTAGACTGAAATCTTTGGTGAAGAGGACCAAAGTATCTTCAGTTCTCTGTTAATTTGCATCTTCTGCTCCCTAGCCATTGTGTGAAGAGCAAAAAGAGTGTTCAGAAACAGAATGGTTTTCCAAGCTGCTTCCATGCTTTGCAGACAAACTGCTATCTGACACTGTACTGAGCTGAAGGTATTCCTTGACATGACAGAGGAAACAGTTTTTTTTGGTTTTTGTTTCCCCAGTTATGCCAGGACTATATTCATGTTTATTGATGGTTGCTACATCAATCTGTATAATAATAATAATAATAATAAAAAGACTAAAATGACTAAAATGAGTATAGAACAAAGATATCTAAATTAACCATAGTGACATTTCCAGAATGTCACCTATTCAATTATTAATTCAACTTATGCTTTATGAAAAGCCTCTAGAAGCTGAATATCTCAGACAAGTATTGTTCAAGTATCATCACAGTGGTTACCGATGAATATGTGAAGATGAATATATGGTCTGTTTTACTAAGAGCATCTGAATCGATCTTTCTGGGATCCTCTCACTGTTTTCAAATTTCAGGATAGGGATCTAGGGACTACTAATTGACCTATATCACAGAAACCTCTTAGGAGATCTCTGATGGCACTTGATGTGCTCAGGACTTATATAATTAAATGTCTTAATTAGTGAGTGGCATACTTGGTCTCATAAAAAAAAGAGAACATCTTCCATTCCTCGATGTTTACCTATTTCAAGGGCAAAATTTGTACTTCTAGAGGATATTTGGAGGTTATATTTCTAAGGGCTAGCTGTCTTAACACAACAAGATCCTTGTCATTTGGATGTCATGGCCAGGCTGGATGGGGTAATGGTCACTTCTCTGATTCTATGATGTCTAAATATTAAGGCAATTTGAGAACTGACTAACCCTAGGGCATGGCACTTCCCCAGAGGTCCAGTCCAAGCAGGGAGAAGGCAATCCATTAAGAACCAATTGAAAGCAATACAAGCCACTGTCTTCTTGATCACGTACAGTCAATGGAAGCCTGCTGCATACTTTTCACCAATGGAGTAGGAGCTCTTTCTGACTAGGTGCTGTTTGCAAGAAAGGGAATCTGTACTCTCAGCAGAGAGTAGTGAGAGAGGGTAGCGAGAGTTTGTTACCAGAACAGAAAGTTCTAATAAACTGATCTACTGTATTAAATGCTATGTTATTTCCAACATTGCTACTGCTTTTAGACTTCTTTGAAAGTAATTAAAATTGTCCATTTCTGTGAACCATCTTCAAAATTCGTTTCAGCAATAAACAAGTGCTGGCAGTTAGTACTGCAGGAGAAATGCACAGGTTTGAGTACAGATTAAGAAATTCCCTGGGTAGGCACAAAATGGAAAGCAAAGGAGAACCTAAGTCATTGTCCCTGCTTGTTTTTGTGTATTTCCAATTGATATGCTCTGATGTCTGCGTTTCGGTTTGATCTGAGGCAGAGCAATCAAATACATGGATCATAATTGTAATGGCAGATGGAGGACATCTGATCAAAATAAGCCAGGCAGGCCATCTGATAGTCTCTATTTTCAGGCCTAATATTAACACTGGATGAATAGGCTTACTATATACTTCCTACTGTTCTCTCAGTACTCCCAGTGCTGTCTCATCCTACACAACAGTGTGATTACACCTTTTTAAAAGAGGTAAATCCAAATAATCTTTGGAAAGAATGATCTCTGGAGGAATCATTTCCTTGCCTTAGTATACTGCAAAGCTTGATTAGGGAGATGGTACAATTGAAAAGCTTGGTTGTCAGCAGCTGAATTTATCCAAATTGATGTACCTTAATGTGGGTTAAGATCTCACAGATGAGAAGGAAGTGTATGAATGAAACTCAGATTTCTTATGGTACCAGTACCACATGTGATTCAGCAAAGACTAAAAACATTTACAAGGGGAAAACCTGCACCATGGAGCATATTTTAATTCAGGTGAGTTTCAAAAAACCTAGTAATTAATCAACACGTACTTTATGTTTACACTCCATTAAGTGTAGCAGTAGTCAGTGCTTTTGTTTCATGTAGGCCCTGACATATTATTTGGTAGAAGCCTAATGTAAATCACTTCATGGTTCTTTTCTTTTCCTTTTAAAATTTCCAATGGAATTTCTAGTGAATAAATTAGTAAATTTATCATTTTCTCTATAATAGTGTCACACGGACAGTTTGATGAAATAGCTCATTACAGTCAATGAAGTGAAATATGAGTTCCATCAGCACATTTTCATCAAACAGAGTTATAGAAATTAGTTTGCTGTTATCAAGGACTGTGGAATACAAAAATAAAATTAAGCAAGCTATTAGAGGATAGATTTAGGGAAGGTCCCAATTGAGTTGGAGCACAACTGCCACTGTGAAAAACAGAGGACTGCTGTATGCTTAAATGAATTGTGAAGCATTGGTATTAATTGTTAATTATGTACATTAGGGAGAAAATTAAATTTGGAACCACCTGAGTGTACGTGAATGAGTGTACACACCGTTCAACCGGGGAAGAATAAAAAGCAGGTACTTGCCATTCTTTGTCGAAGTTTGAAACTGCACTATACTGTCAGCAGCATTATTACTTCTATGATCCTAAAACAGGATCATTAGCTTACATGTAAATCCTCTGCCATTTAAGTTATTTTCTTCTCCCAGTGTTTTTCATAGTCAGAACTGAGAAAGTCAGACTCTATTGTGCGCTGCTTGTGAGAAGCAAGTACTCAAATCATGCCCTCATTGTGGGGAGCAATTACCTCCTGCCAAACCGAGAAGATGTTGGGAGACAGCATTTTCATTCTTTCAGAATTATTTTTTATTTCAGCATCAGTCAATAATTTTGTTATTAAGAGTTATGTACTCGGTGCTTCTCATTCTTGAAATAGTACATCCAGTATTAAACTTAAGCCTTAGATTTTCACTTGACATTTAACATTTTGTTTTAATAAATTATTATTAGACTTTATTCTCTCTGTGCAGAGGGAAATACTTCAGCTGTTTCTATTTATTCATGTTATTTTTGCATGTGATCCCTTTCTAATTTTACTCCTTAACTAGATTGGGAATGAATTCTTGGTGTCTTGATAACGATGTTATACAGACTAAACATTCCAGGCAGCCAAATACCAATTTCATATTACATTTTTGCAGGTATCATGTGTGGTATATGGAAGTAGAGAAGGCAGCTTAAATCCTGCCAAGCTGAAACTTTAAGCAATTACCACAGTTACTAAAGCTTGGAGGGTGCCTGACTTTTTATTGAGATGAGAACTGGCTCACTGTCATATTTACTTGAAGGTTATTGTCCTAAGTAAATTCAGTTTCACAATCATGACTCAGACTTTAATGAATTCTAATAGACAAAGCTGCCCGCCCTATTTAGAAGTTTGCATATGTAACATTCTCTCCTCCACTGAGTCATAGGACTTGCCTAATTTTGGAGACTAAAATTAAGTTTAATTTTGGGATGGCATTTCCCAAAAGGGAATTGAAGCTATAAATAATGGGAAGATGTAACCAGTAAAAACTGTTTGCATTTTTATTGCTCTGTCATTTCTGTTATGTAATGGTTTAAAAAGTGCTGAAACTCAGGCAGTTATCTGATTGGAAAATATTGTATAGTCTGTCAATAGAACAAAATTTACCCATGACTGAAAAGTCACTCGCTTACAAATACAGGACAATATTTTGCAGTTTTTCAGACCTGCTTTAGCTGCCCATAAAATGCATAGGCACTGCCATTTCTCAGATCTCATTCTGTCCTAGCAATGGTCTGGAAAAGCAAGAGAGGATGCAAGAAATGTGGTACCAATGGAGTTCTTCCCCCATCAATGGAAATGTTACTATGCATTTCAAAGAGCTCTTGTTCCATACTGGAAGGAAAGTATGGAAAGAGTCAAGACAGAGAGGGATTAAGATATGCAGTCCTGGAGTTAAGGCATAATTCAGCATGAGATCCAAATATTTCTGTGTGTAAGCTCTTTTTCCATCCAACTTAGTGACAAATCTTAAGAAACAGCTTAAATGTTGTGAAGTTCCAACTCTTCAAGATGTAAAAAGTCTGTTGCAAGTATACAAGCCTAGAAAAAAATATTCCTTACTTTTCTTGATATAAATATCATTGGTGTAGAACATAGGGCGTAGGACTGAGCTGAAGGCTCAGGCAGAGAAGCCTGTCCTGCAGTCCTAATGTGTGACCTTTAGGTAGGTATAAGTCAGTTGCTGAATCATTTTGCTGTTGTTGCAGTGATTGCCTCCTCAGAACCTGTCCCTGGAGGTGGACACAGGGAAGTCTTCTACCCGAATCTGTCCCCCTCAGTTGTGCAGAAACACTCATATAATTTTTCACTGTCTCCAGTTTCCATATAACATGAGAAAAAGCCAATGACTTTCTCTGTGTGAGGAGATATAAAGAGAATATACATAATGTCTGTAAGCAAAATGCAATTTAGTGTTGAAAAAATCCGACAATATCTGGCAAATTCACATTCTTGTCCCTATTAAAGCTGCTGGTGTCATGGATCTGCATTATAGTTCCCTGAAGGTTACTGTAATGAACAAATCTAGATTCAATTATTCAAAGTGCTGGAATTCTGCCTGTACAATTTTCATTTTACTAATGGGCTGGACAGATTCTGATTTTTTCTCAAACAGTTACAAATGAAACTTAACATCATGTTGCTAACTGCTTTTTTAATATTTCCCATACGTAAAGCAAAATATAAATTTTAAATGCAGAAAAATGAGAAAGTCATTTTAATAGATTTGCATTTATGTCCATCTATATGACTGGCAGCTTATGAGTTAATCTGATTTACTTTCATTACCTTCAGTTAGCTGAGCTCTGGTTAGTGAATCACATGTGATCATGGAGACAGACAACAAAGCAGAAATTATGATGCTCAACTAATGTGCATCTCACACATCTCCCTATATCAAAACACAGAGTGAAAGGCAACACTATATCATATAATTTTACACTCCTATCTCGTGGTTATTAATGGCTTTGCAGACCTTAACAGAGAGAAGAGGGCTCAAATGTCATGCTCTGTGTCACAACCCTGGGCACTGTACTCAGCCAATCTTTTTTTTTTTTTTCAGCTCAGACTCCCCAGCAGGTCAGGGGAACTTTAAATACCTAGAGAAGGATGTCTGAACTTGTCTTCAGTTTACATAGTCTCAGTTTACAGTTTCATTCTTGCATCTTTCAGACTGTTCTGCATTCGTCCTCTGTGACAGAGAATATCTGAAAACCTGTCACTACGCTGAAATCTTAACAGATTTTAAACCTTGATCCTGCAAATGCTGCAGTATGTGATTTGAGTTCAGTGAGATCTCCTCTGGATAAATTCATCTGACTGCTGCAGTAGTGTGTGAGGACCTGGTATTAGTTGTTGAGGCAAGTACTTCCTGACGTAAGTGTGTAAGGCCCTAGTAAAACTAAAAAGTAACCTTCTTAAAGACCTGCAGTAAATTGTTTAAGTCTTGCTGACTTAATCCCTCAAGTATTAGGCAAACAGTTATAAATTAGAATTTGGGGAGGAATCTGAATATTGAAAGTTAGAGAAAATGTTCATAAAGTAGGAATAGTAAAATTAGAATAATAAAGCAAATCCAAACAATTAAGTGGGAAAATTAAATAGTAAGAGCTCATTTTCCCCTCTCTGCTATTCTAGTAAAGTGTCTAACACTACATTCACTTTAATGATATTCTTATATCTTTTTGCGCTGTAGAAAATTCTTTGCTGCATGCCCTTCCTTCTTATCATAATAGAATCCTAAATCAATACATGATAAATTGAAACATGTCAAGATCTGCTGCACTGGTGGATCATGATGGGGCTAGAACAGGAAAATGCATTTCTAGAGCCCCCTGCTAGCCATGTCTAGAATGTGACTGCTCTTCCTATGCACTCTCTGGTTCTGGGAAACAGAGTTATTGCGAGACTGCACTAAACGGTAATTCAAATTATGAGGTTGTGAATCTCTTTACTGGATCTTTACTGAATCTTGTCCTTTCCTTTGGCTTGTAGAGTGCATATGATATCGTTAATTATGGTGCCTAGGACAGAGTGATATGAATGCTTTTGTTGAAGGGGACTGAAAAGAATTAGAGAGAATGGGTGCTATTCTCATTTACCACACCTGTGTAAAACTTAAAGGTTGTTACACTTACAAACCACATGTAGTAAACTCTGGGGGAGGACCTGTTTGGGTGCTTATATTGTGCATGTGTAAAGCAAGCCACAGTATTTTTGTGGAATTTGTGGGGCAGTCACATGAGACTGGTTTACAGCTACAATGGATTTCCTGATCTATCATTTAAAAGTAATCCTTCTGGAAATATATATAAAACCTGGCTTTTGTCTGAGCTGGATATTATCTGATATGGTTTGGAAAATGTCTCCATCAGAAAAAAAGTTTTAGTGTGGATTGTTACAATAAGATTCAAACCTGCAAATGAAATCTAGCAGATTTTCCATAGTTCCTCCAGGACATTTCACTACAACTGTTTTCCCAAATGGCTGCTTTCCTAACTCTCAAAAATATATATATAAAATATCTTTGAAGTGAAATGTCTCAAAAGAAATCTAATCTGACAAGCTTGCTGAAACAGAAGTTGATTTTTGTCTTATAGCAGTTACTGAATCCTCCAATAAAACTCTTCCTTATTAGTTGAACTTATGGTGAATTTCTTTTATTCTGGAGTGGGCACTCATGCCATCGTTCTGTCAAGGAATTCCCTTGGCTTTGCTGAACATTTCTTTCTGTTTTAGCAAACCCAAAGAATTTCATTTTCGTAATGTAACCAGAAACCAAGTAAATATTGTCTGATTTGGCATTTCCTTAAGAAAGGTCTAAACTTCTACACAGCCAGGCTGAGTGAGACTTTGACCTAAAGGCCTATATGTACATAATATATATACTATAATTTGGCGTTTTTGCTTGTAAATGTGTTTGTGGGCTTTCTTACAAGGTAAGAGTTAGCAAATAATTCACCAAAAACTGAGCTAAAACCATGGCAGTTCATTTGATACAAATCTGATCAATACAAAAATGTGCAGATCTTGAACTGCCCATATTATTCCTAAATATTTTCTTATGATCACTCTTCGAAATCTTTTACCCTGTTTTGCTTTCATCTTTGATGGTTTTACAAAACTGAGAATATAACAGTGGAGATTGTTTCTTAAAATTCTTTGGGGCCAGGTATGAAGATTTTTCAGGAGATTTTGATTCAGTTCTTCCCTTTTACTCATTTCTTGTTTAAGCATTTGAACCAAATATTGAAAATATTCAACTGAATTTGTCCATGTAATACTGTTTCACCTTACATCTATTATTGAGCACTCACTGTATATGGGAGAGTGTGGATGATGGGTAGCATATTTTTTCAATAGAGATATGAGTATTGCTGCTCTTTTTGCATTTGTACTAGCTAATGTTAAGCGTAATACCTTCACCAGGGAGAATGGATACCATAGGGCAGACTGTTCCCCTAATCTGATATGTATGCCACTCCACTTGTACATACGGATGTCTTGAATCAGATGCTTGCTGTGATTTGGGCAGATGGGAAATGAGAATTTAATTTAATTTCTGAGAAGCTATTCTAATAACTAAGCTATAGGATCTTATAGGATATACAGGGGAAGAGGAAGGGGATGGAAATGCATAGAAGTGTTCTCCGTGTGAATATGTAATTAAACAGAAAGTGTTTGCCAGCTCCTATGCATGTCTATGTTGTATTCAGTTGACCTAACATTACATGCTAATGTTAGGTCAACTGAATAAGCACTTTTGAAAAGTAAGTTTTTTTACTAAAAAAAGTCCAGTTGTTCCACTTTGCAGAACAGACTTCAACTTTGATGGCAGAACTGTCAGTAAACTGGTACCATTCTATATATAAAATTGCCTTTTTGGAAAATCTGAAGCAGTTTTATACCCATAATCTCAACTGATGTTTCTAATTTATTTTTTATGCTCAGATTTTATTTATTTTTTTTATTGAAGGCTAGTATTTTTAAGCTCCTTATGATAAGGCACTACAATTAAGGATCAAAGATTAGGGCTTTTAGTTAAGTGTCAGTAAGCAGATCAGAAAGAATCTGGAGCCAAAAGTTTTGATCTCTTGTTGTTTTCTTTCTCTTTTTAATTAGTCTTTTGGGATTTAGTTCATCACTGTTTTTCATTTGTAGGCAAACATAACGATTAGCGTGCAATATATTTGTGCAGAAATGGTTGTGTTTTTGCTAAGTGCATGAAGTGATGGATGATATACAAAACATTCAAAGCCCAGCTACACAGATTCACAGATTACAGATACACAGATACACAGATTGTGTAAGGTTCTGTACAGACTTTTAGTCTTTGTTTTGACTCATTATAGAAGTTAGTGAATTTAAATTTTTATGTTTTGGCTTTATTTTTAATGGTAGTCAAAATATCTTAGTTTACATTGCCAAGCTATATGTGAAAAAGAAATGAGAAATAATAGTAACATACATTAACTTTTTCCTTTTCTTTTTTCACAACTAAATATTAAGAATCTTGGAATGATAGAAAAGTTTAGGTTGGAAGGGTCCTCTGGAGATCACCTGGTACTAGTTCCTACTGAAGTAGGACATTGGACTAGATTATCCAGGGCCCTGTCAAGGCAATATTGAAAGCTTTCAGTAACATCTTCTTTGGACAATCTTTTCCAGTGTTTAACTATACTCATATTAAAAAAAAAAAAAATCATGGAATGTCCCAGGTTGGTTTTGTTGCTTTTTGTTTTGTCACTGTTTCCTTCTAAAGACAATATCTTTATCTACTCTATAGCTACCTTTTAGGCATTGGAGGGCTCATTTATACTGGTACTGTTCCAGTCTCATTTGAGCTGTCAGCTTTTTTGTTTAATCATCTGCTATATTTTAATTTAATATAAATACTTCAGATTAGTAAAATTGCAGTGCTCACTAAAAACAAAACTATCAAATGGAGGGGAGAGTTATTTACCTCTCTCTATATATGGGTATAATTTATTTGCTTCAGTAGGAAGTAAAAATTCAAGCAAGTAGAAAGATATTCTCCACTGCAGCATCAGCTTTCCATAGAGAAAAGGCAAAATTCACTGTAAGATACTCTTTCTTTCACCTCTGAATTTATAAAAAATTAAAGTTCATTGAAATTATTCTTGCAGACACAACGGCATGACAAGTGGCTCTGGCTTAATGCTGCCCATGTCACTTTGCATTAGGAAATACAGTGTGACTGACATGAATGATATAAAATGTCAAGTAAGACATTTGTCCAAAATGGTATTTTTCTCTGTTTAAATGTAGTGAAGGAAATTGTGGCTTAAAAATAATCCAGATGGCCTGGGCTTTAGATTCCCCACCCTGCTTTTTTTTTTTTTTTTTTTTTTTAAATGATTTGGGAATATTTGATTCTTAATAGTTACAAACGTTTTCTGAAAAACATTTTTTCTAGAGATATTTCTGAATATGTATACTGACAAGCTCTTCTAGCACTCATCCCCAAAGATAATAATTACTACATTCCCGATGCAGCACTGCAGATTGTCTTCACCTTATTCTCATACAGAAATTCAAAAGAAAGCAATAGAAATGTGAAGATGTCTTCGTTCCCATTTTTCACTTTTATACTCACTATTCCCACGTGCATGAATGCCTCCAACATGAAAGACATGATAAATAACAGAGCTTCTATTTCTTTCACTGGGATTGTCTGTATAAGCCTTTGGACCGATTCCAGCTGTGTAAGGAGATATGGACACACAGCAAATGAAAGCTCTGGTCTTACATGGCGTTGTGGTCATAGTTTGCAATATCATATCACAGTCTTGTGAAGTGTATTTTTCTCTGTGTAGAAAAACTGTTCTATACTTCTTAGTATAAAGTTTTGTTGTTGCTGTCATTGTTGTTTAATAAAAATATATGGAATCATAGAATCATAGAATATACTGAGGGACCCATAAAGATCATCAAGTCCAAAACTTTAAATCAAAGCTGTCTCATGTGCCCCAGGATACCACTGGCCTTCTTGGCCACAAGTACACACTGCTGCTCATGATCAACCTGTTCTCCACCAGGACATCCAGATCTCCATATCCTTTCCAGCAGGTCATCCCCTAACCTTTACTGATATATGTGGTTATTCCTCCCCATGTGCAAGACTCTACACTTGTTCTTGTTAAACCTCATCTGGTTCCTCCCTGCCCAACTCTCCAGTCTGTCCGAGTCTTGTTGAATGATAGCTCAGCCTTCCACTGTGTCAGTGGCTCCTCCCAGCTTTCTATCATCAGCAAACTTGCTGAGGGTGGACTCTCTTCCTTCATCCAGACCCAGCAGCGGCCCTTGGAGAACACTGATAGTTACAGGCCTCCAACCACACCCTGTACCACTGATGACAACCCTCTGAGCTCTGCCAGTCAGCCAGTTCTCAATCCACCTCACCATCCACTCATCTATCCCACGCTTTCTAATTTTTATAACAAGGATGTTGTGGGAGATAGTGTCAAATGCTTTGCTGAAGTCAAGGTAGACAACATCCACTGCTCTCTCCCCATCTACCCAGCCTGTGATGACATAGAAGGCTACCAGGTTGTTCAAGCATGATTTCCCCTTGTTGAATCCGTGTTGACTACTCCTGATAAACTTCTCTTCCAATTGCTGGAGAGGGTATCTAGAACAAATTGTTCCATCACCTTTTCAGGGATGGAGGTGAGGCTGACTGACCTGTAGTTTTCTGGATCCTCTTTCTTGCCCTTTTTGAAAACTTGAGTGTATTATGCACTGTTGTCCATAATCAAGCGGGATTGTATCAGTCATAAATAGCATTACAGACCACTAATAGCCAGCATGTTTCAGCAAGGACTGCGTGGCAAGAGTAATAAAATGAGGAAATACTAAACTTTTACACTTCATGCCACACCCATATATCTTTTAAGGGCAACAACATAACATTTACACAATCTGCTGTATGGATTAACTTGTAAGATAGGATATTTAGGGAGGCAAAAATTAAATGATTTTTCTTTTAACATGTGAATGTAAGCTGTTGCTAATAACTTTATGGAAAGATTGCAAATATTTTTAGTACTAGAGCAAAGCCCTTGTGTGCTGGGCTGCTGGGCTGCAATATCTTCATTCTGCATTATCGTATTTTGAAATAAGAGATTGTAGGATGGTTAAGGGGGTGGCAGTGAAGAGTTTATTTAGAGAAAGGGGAGGAAAAAATGAGTAATGTACATTCTCTTGCAGAATCAGCTTGCCTCTAAATCCTACATTGAAAACAGCTGTTTGTCAGCTAGAACAGTTCAAGAAATTAAAAAATGCTTGTGCAATCAGATTCATCACCTCATAATAACTGTTCACAAACCATGAACAAAAAAGAGAAAGTTGATGAAAAACATCAATAAATTCTTCAACCATTACAGATGTTGAATAATTATATGTATTTGCAGCAAATGTTCTTGTGACCTTTATAGAATGGATTGAATAATTTTTTCATAGAATGTCAGAGTGCTCTCATAAAAGAAGAAATGACATATTTCCAATCCGCCCCACCTTCTGAGTTGTGAGCCAGCATATCATTGCACCAGGAACAATATATATATACATATATATATAACACAAGTACAGATCCTATTTGTTATGAGCCTCTTTCTTATGGAAAATAGATCTTCCTTAAATATTAGCAATAGGGTTCTGTAGACCTAGTTTTATCTTTGATTTTGCAAGTGACGTTCCTTATTTTTCAGCAACTAATTTAATTTCTGTGTTCAGATGTCTACAGACATACTGTTTGGTCATCCCTCAGTATAGTTCAAACCTTCTTGTGTGACTATCTTTGACTGCAGAGCATCCTTTTCGCAGTGTGCTCCTCATGTTGTTTGGACCATGTATACACTACAGCAATAATAATCATACATTATTATTTCTGTCTTTGCCTAAAGGACAGGCGTAGGCTTAAGGCATATGTATTAAGCTTATGCATGAAAAAAGAAGGGCTTTCTTTCGATGATATGAATATAACATAATATAATTAACATAATTAAAATATAATAAATATAATTAAAATAATATAATTTTTTGCTGGGGAGACTAGCTTCTGAGCAGGTAAGTCTTTGCTGGCAAGGGATCTGGAGTAAAAAGAGCCAACCAAAAAGCTCTTTTTAAGACTTTTTTGAGGCAAGCAACAGCACCACGCTTGTGCTGGGGAGCTGGCAGCTTGTGGGCAAGCTCCTGAGTCACCAGGGTGGAGCTGGCACATTAGTGGCAGGGTTTAAACACCTGCCCTTAACCTTCACACCTGATAATAAGCTTTAAATAGCTTTGAAGAGGGTGAAAGCTAGCACAAAACACACCAGGTGTTTCTGCTCATTGAGAAGGGGGAGGTTCAGTGAGTGAGCACTGCCCACACTTCTCATAGGGTGCTACATCTGTGTGTGTGGGAGGTGGGTACAGTGGTGAGAACTGTAAGCTTTAGTCCCTCCTTGCTCAGGAGACTGGCTTTCCTTGGCAGTCTCTGAGACCACAGGCTGAAATATGGTCTCCACTAGGCAGGAGGCTTATTCTAAGAAGACCGTGGCAACCCAGACAGAGAGCTTGCTGAGAAATGTTGCTGTTCAGATCTCTGGCTGCAGGGAGTGCCTGAGCCTACTTCTGCCTGGGGAGAGTGGCAGGGACTCCGCCTGTGTGAGATGTGAGCAGGTGGATGAGCTCCTCAGCCTGGTGGTGGAGCTCAAGGATGAAGTGCAGAGACTTAAGACTGTCAGGGAGTGTGAGCGGGAGATCGACTGGTGGAGTGACTTGCTGGCTTACCAGAGGGAAGGGTTCTGGGAAAATGCCCCCAGAAAGGTGGTGGACCCGCAGCCCTGACAGTAACTTTAGCAACTCAATCTGAAGCAATATGAATTACTTAGATGCCTTCAGAATCAGGCCAGCATTAAGTGGTGATTAATACACATTTCATGTTATATCCTGGAAGATAAGAGTGTAGTTCTTCACTTTGAAAAGTAAGGACTGAAAAATGGGCTGACCATCTGAAAACGAACTCTCCTCACAGTTCTGTTTTGCTCATATTTTCTTCTGACTTTTCTGTATTTTGCCTTTTATTTTCTTTTAATGGTGCATGGTTTTCATTTACTTTGTAAAAATTAAAATATCATCAAAGAGGAGAAATACTGGAGAAAAGAAAGATGGAAAAAGTTTATTTTTGAAAATTCCTGGTAGAAATTGTTTTTGTCTCAGCTAAAAGTACTTTGTCATGAAACGCACAATGTTCTCTACAAAACTTTATGCAACTTCTGAAAATAAGTAAAGCAATTTGCTGTTTTCTAGAGAGATCTGCTGGTGCATACCTGCCAGTATAGTAACTTAGAAGAAACATGACAGTTAGTTCCATGTTATCATTGATTCTTTTTATGTGGTTTATCCTGGTACAATTTAAATGAATTTAAATGCATGTAGTAGATAATATTTTTAGGGGAAAAAAATCAAGAGTAAAGTTTGTATGCTTCCTCAGCTGCTGTTGGTAGAGTAACTGAAATGCTTCCTTGTAAGCATAGGATACACCTTCAGAAAACAAAACAAAGCAAAGCAAAACTTTTTTTTTTTCATGATTGGACGAAGACACGAAACTGATTCAGTGAAGAAACAGATTTTCCTTCTTAGAGCATTCTAAGCGTTGTTACCTATTTTATGGGTAACATGTATAAACCTTTAATGGGTGGGAAGGATTTTTTTGTTCACCTGAGAGAATTTTTCGGAAGCTAAACAAGCTTTAAATTCATTTTGGAGATACAGTTTTGCGATCTTTCACTCAGGAGTAGAATTACTCTTTTTTATTTTAAACACAATTTTCAAAATATCAAGTATGTAAACTCAAAGGTCACTGGACTTGCTTTGAAATTAGGGAAAAGTTTGTAAAAACAGTGTGAAATTGCATTGTCGATTACTTCTGTAAATGAGAATGAAATTTTCATCTATAGTGTGGTAACAATTTGAATAATGATTTGATCCTGGTCCAATTCTGGACTCTACCTGAACTCTCCCCAGTAGTTATTTCTTCCTGACTCAGGTGGATCTATTTTTCCTATTTGTGTCTGACGAAGAACTGTTCCTTTCCCTTCTCTCTCTTTTTTTTTTTTTTCCTTTGGTGAGAGTATGATCTTACTGGAAGACTTGTTGAGTAGGCAGCTACCTGTACGGTTGGAGTCCAGAAGTGCCATTTCTTTGTGGTGTTTCAAAGAGATATGGTTTCTGATTAAAATGGTGTGCATATTTTTTCTCTTGGTGCTTTTAATCCAGTGAAAATCATTTTACCAGTGTTTCAAGCTAGAATTAGGCTTGTGGGTGGTTCTTACACTTGATAAGAGCATAATTGTTTCTATATGTCAGGTAACACTTCTAGGATTGCCCAAAGAGGTAAGAGACTTTGCTTTTCTGGAGTAAATAAATAAATAAAATCTCTGATCAGTTTTAAGCTGGGTGCAACACAAGTTCACAATATATTTGGCTTTCTCAGTGTCTGATTTGCAATTTTTGTGCGCGCCTAGATTACTGAGAGACACTTTGTGCCAATACCAAAAAGCAGACCTGTGAATGAGAGAGATTTATGCCCAGTATGGAGTGACTAATTTCTACAGTCTTTCCAAGATTAATTTCACACTTCATAATTTCTTGTGGAAGAGTTGTCCAGAAAAGGTTGAATTGATGCAGTGGGAATAAGCGGCTGGGTTGAATAGCAACTCTGTTCTTAGTCTGGACAAAAATAAACCAGCACTTTCTTTTCTGACTTCTACAGTTCTGTGTTTAACTCCCTATGAAATTAATTGGGACTAAAGCTAACCCCTTTGGCGTTTTTGTTTAGAAGTTTTGCACCTTCCCATATTAAAAAAGAAAAATAAAAAGTGGGCAAGAGTCCACCAGCTGAAATGCTGCCATTGACTTCTCAGTTGTTATCTTGCTTCAAAATAAAATCCGTACTAAAAAAATGGAAGCACCTTGTACGCTAACACAGGAAGAATGTACTTTCAATATTAAAACTGCATGAAAGACATCTGTTCCTTTTATTACCAGCTTGATTATCTGATCCACCATTCACATTCTGTACTCCCCCACTGCTATTGTTTTGCCCTGGTTTTCACAGCTATCACACATGGCTAATGTTGTCATTTCTGTTAGAAATTTAATCATGGTGAGGGACTGGGAAATAGTTGGCGAATGGGCCAGACACAATTATTCTGGTGTCTCTTGATGACCATATTAAGCTTCTACCAACAGCAGTCAAATCTACAGGCTACTCTTCATTTGTTGGCATAAGAGAATGGGTGAACAATAGACAAAATAGATTTCAAAACTTTGTCTGAATTGGCTGTGCAGGAGACTGCTGAAGAAAAGAGCAGAGAGTAGTGCCATGAAGCACAAAGATTTTTTCAGCTTTCAAAATGTGATCCTAGGAATTCGTGCAAGATGAACATGACTGTATTTCTTCATGATTGGTTTCCTGAGAAGGTAATCTGCTCACATCCAGTGTGGAGGACATGCAATAGACAGGGCAATATAAGGACTAACTGTGGAGAATACTCTTCCATGATTATAAGTGAAGGTGGATACTGAATTTCTTCCTCAGTCTCCTTTTTCTGTATCACTTTTTCTTACTGAGTACTGAGGATAACTAACTGTTCAAAGGCCAATGCAATCATGCTGTGATTCCCAGGCTGGTTCTGCACAATCTAGCTTACACCTGAGGCAGTACAGCTATATTAATCTATATTAATACAGCGCTTTGCCCCAGCTAATTAACTGTGAGCTAGCTCACATTTCTCAAAATAGCATGGTAAGGAATCTGAATATTTACTTGGCAGGAAGAAGATAGGAGATTGAAGGTTCATAGCCTCACTTTTCTCCTCCTGTTAGCACCATCCAATTTGCAAACCTTTTCCTGGGCACCTGACACAGCTGCTTAGCCCAATTTGTTCACTTGGAAACTGTGAGAATAAGGTTTCAGTAACACTGTATGAACAGTGAGCTAGAGACAGTTTGCAATGTAGACAGACACAAAGCATATGGATAGGCAAAACAGATGGTATGTGAGAAAGGAGGAGAGAACAGAAGTGCAGAACAGTGAACAGATTCCCTCCCAGTTGTCCTAGTCTAGTACAACTAGAATAGGGTCAAAATGAGAGTCCAAATTGCTTGGCCTGAAGACCAGGGTCTTATCAGTATTGCCTTAAGTCAGGGATGATTTTTTTATTCCCTTAACTCATCTGCTCACTTTGAGTATAGCTATTACCTTCCAGATAATTTGAACTGGAGTTTGTCTTTATGTCCAAACAGTTTAGAGATTTTCTAATCACACTGGTTCTCATCAGGAAAGGTCAGGAGGAATGACATTTTTCACAGTCAGTCTACTTTAAAACCTGGCTATCTTTCATGAATAACAACAGCAACAATTTGCATTTATATAGCACCTTCCATCCCTTAGGATCTCAGAATACTTTATAAACCATGTGTGAGAATAACTTCACTGAAATAACAGTTAAAAGTCCCCCTTGAAACCTCTCTGACTGAGTACTCTGAAGCTCTTACAGAAGAGTCAGATGAGCATTGCAACACAACCCATAGAGAAAGGCATTGAGAAGGTACTGTTTCTTGTCAGATGAAAATGGTAGATGAAGGGAAAGCAGAGTCAAACTGAATATCAGAAAATTTGGTATTGAGCTGACACTACTGCTACAAAAATGTAACTGTAAGAAATTTCAGTATCACTAGTAGTCAGACCTTTGTTTTTATGCCTCTTCTGCAGGAGGACACCTCTGACAGCACATCTCAGTACTGAGGTGTCTCAGAGCGAACAGATCTGTATAATTGTTCACACTAGCCTGAGTCAGTACTTACTGACTTAGATGTTTGTCAGTAAATTACATCCGGCAGTATTTCTATTTATATAACGTGTGACCCTGATCCTGCTTCAATCTGGTTGCATACTGCCTTCTCCAAAAAAAAAAAACCATAACCAAACTTCTATATATTCTGCTTGTTTAGACAGCAGTGATAAAGCAACTTTATTAGTACAAAAGGAGATGAAAATGATATCTGACTGAAGTTTGAGGATTATGGAGAAAATTCACTTAAGTGGGCTTGACATAATCACATGAAAGCTTGTATGTTGGTCTCGTGACTAAATTCATCACTTCAGTAATTTCTACACATCACCACATTGTCCTTTGGAAGTGTCTAGCAGTGGCAGAACAAAGAATGCTGTGACAGAGAGTCTTTGTAGCAGCTGTACTTGTCTCAGTGTTTTCTAAGGTGAGCCTGAGGTTACATTCATTTTTTGTTGCTGAGTCATAGGAAAAAAATATTTTAGAGAACTCCTTGCCACAGGATGTGGCATAAGATAAAAGTTCATGTTTATCCCTAGAGTAAATATGCATGCCAAAGGATGTAAGAAGTCAAACAAATATAAAGAATATAAAAAATTAAAAATATATATATGCTGCTTCTGGTTCAGAAGGTTCCTTGAGCTACAAATCACAGATGGGGGCAAAACCTTGTTTCTGATTCTTGGACTTGGTGGTACAGAGATCTGGATTTCTCTAGTTTTGGAGGTGTTCAGTGTTTTTGTTCATGATGAAATTCTCCATATCAGCATCCTTTCTCCCCTTTGTCTCTCTGATTAACAAACTGAGCCTATGGGGACCCCGGAGCTCTCTGTGGCTGTTTTATTCATAGCTTTAGCCCCTTTCCCAGTGCAACCGCTTCATCAAATATTTTTCAAGGACAACTTTTCTCCCTAAAGGTTTGTTGAGCAGCAATGACTGTCTCATCTAGGGAATCTATTCTGATTAATTTGACTTTAGCTTTCTTACTGCTCCAGTGGAATCTGAATTTGTCAAGGACTTAAATATATATATACACACCAGGGAAGTTCTACAAAAAGCCGAAGCACAATGAGCTGCCTCCTAATTTTATTAAGAGATTCATTCTTTGGAAATGGACTGCTGTTATCAGTCTGACCAGACCTGAATGCAGTAAAAATTAAGCTTGAAGCTCTGAACTGTCTGTTTTCTGGCACTACTAAAGAACATTCAGTCTCACTTGATATTCTGGGGTGATTTTTTTAGGGTGTAAGTGCGAGGCAGAGCAGGTGGGTGGCCAGTAGAGGGCTGCCAGATCCCAGGAACCGGCAGAAAGCTGAGGTTGTTGAGTTAGGAATGTGCCTTGCACGGTAGTCCGTGGTGAATTTATAACCCCCAAAGAAAATAAATTAATCTAACATTCAGCTGTGGTCTCCCTGCTTCTCTCCACATAGTGAACGCATGTTTCATTAGCAGCGTGTTTTAAGAGTTTGTGAAACATAAAAAGGGAGGTGAAGATAAACCTAGTCGCCTTCTTCCCACATGTGGAATTAGAATTAAACGGTTTGAGTTAACTATATTGCTTTACAGGAATCTTTGTGAAATTCTTGAGCTGCTTGTGAGAAGAAATTCTCCTATCACTCCCTGTATGGGAAACTGGTATAGAGCCCTTGGTAAGACATTTGGAGGAGGTGGCTATAAATGAACTTTTCCTCACCCCCTCATATTCATATAGTTATATGCCTGACCACGCAGTGTGCTCCAGCTGGCAGCGTGGCTCAAATTCAGCCTGTGGGATACTTTTGCCTAACGAGCTGCCTTCATCATAAAAGTTGTTAAAGTACTGTACAGTTGCTCCATGGGCTAGTACCTTCACCTGATCCTAACATGTTAAGAGCTTACTGCCTTGAGCTGCCATTCAATCCATGTAGAGCTGAAAGCACCCTTTGCACAAAGCCTGAGGGTGGTCAAGCTTGGAAATGTGAAGTGCTGCCAGTGAATCTCAGGATTCTCAGCTGTAATTAGAACAATTCCTTGAAAGTGGGCCAGTTCCTCAGAGCTCAGGACATCTGAGCATCTGTAATACTATCCTTCTTGGTTAGTATAGGAGGGCAGATGAGTTTCCCAATGTTCTAATGTACAGAGCTTTTGTCATTTACCATTTGGGTTTTTTCCCTCACCTTTTTTTTGGGAGTTGCCTGTAGATCTGGATTCCCCCCAAAGACTTGTTCTGATTCCCAAAGGAACACTAGAGATGGGGATGACATGCCTTTTAGGTCACTTGATGCTTTTGGTATTAGCACTTTATACTGCAGGCACGAAGCTCATAAGAATGGATTCCAGCTACTATGGAGCATGCAGACAGAAGCTATATGGAGAAGCAGACTCCAGATGCTTGTCTGTATGGTGCATGACCTTGCCTTAGTTGTTCAAGGGCAGTATGAAAGGTGGATGCATCTGAAAACATTAACATTCCTCCATACCTTCTGAATAAATTTGCTATTTTATAGGAGTTAATTTTGTTTGAATTTCTTTCTGTTGTTTCCTTTCCTAGTCCCCAACACTTAGGAGGTCAGCAGAAAGCTACAACTTGCCTAATATTTATTCAGTGATTTTTTCAAACAAGCATTAGACTCTTCATACATCTCACATTTAACCCCTTACTTTGGACAGGCTATTGCTTCTATACTTGAAGATAATTCACTATTAGTGTCCTCTCACTCTGCTTGTGACACTGGATTTAGAGAAAATTATCCACCTGAAAATTATTTAAGATACTGTTGTTTGTATTTTTTTTCTAGTATACATATTGTATTTCTCGCAGAGGTATAATTTTAAAAACAATTTGATCCGTGTTAACATATCTAAAAATAAATGCCTAACAGATGTCTAAACCAGAGGATTGGTAGATTAAACACAGGTTATTCCTAAAGGAGTAAAATAATCAAATTATTACTTCTCTCCAGGCCAGTTTTATTATTTTTAAGCTATTTTGTATTGTTTAAAAGTTGTATTTAGCAGCAACTACAAGCCAGAGCTGTGCCTTAGGTAATAAATGTTCAGCAGAATGTTGCTTAACACTTTTACCTTCCAATTTTTTTGTGAGGAAGGAGGTTTTGGCTTACATCTTGTTTAAAAACAGAATTTTAGTAACACTCCAGTCTGACATATTTATTTGTTTCCACAAATTGTCTTGTGCTTTGGAAGAGAAGGACAGATTTCAGGCAACTTTATTCCAAGGTGTACTTAGCTCTGAGTATCTGCTATGAAGATAAATCCTTTCATGGCTTCCACTGTTTCCTGGGTGGAAACAATGGAAAGCAAAGTGGTAGGAGAGATTTAGCTGAGGTGCCACATCTCTGGGATTCCTTGTGAGCATGGGGTTCAGGTGCATGCGTTAACCACAGCCCATGTCTTCAGCAGGAGGAGACAACAGCCGGTTTCCAATACAAAAATATTTGCTATATGGAACCCTGCAATGGGAATTCTCTTAACATTTATTTAATGAGACATGATAAAGCCACTTAATGTACCATGCGTGAGTTTCTATTCTTCTATTGTGTGCTCTGGAGTGAGAACAGATATAGCAGAGGTAGAATTCCAAACACAAGTGGCATTTTTCACCAAAACATTTTTTTTTTTTCCATCAATAAACAAATTTATCAAATACTGCAGTGAGAGGTGTATTAATTTATGTTCCAGAAAGAAAAAGAGAATGTAAATATTTCATTTAAATATTTTTACTACAAATTTTGGTTTTGAAACAATGCCTCAGTTAGGAATTTGATTTTTTAAAAAACAAATTAATACAAGCACTGGAATTAAACATTTCCTATTAAGCCTCCAAATGTTTTATCCTATTAATAACAATTTAAAAGGAATTCTCATGAGCAAAAAATAAAAAATATATATTTCTCTTATTTTAAGGTTCACCACCATTGGATTTTTTCATACAAAAAGAACATGAAAATTGAGAGGAAGCTTGCAAACCATGCTGTTTTGGCTAGGAGAACCACAGTTTCTTCTCACAGCTTCCACCATAATTTTTAACCAGGCATGTGCTTTGGTTTAGACATTATTGCAACCAAATGGTGCAGAAGGAAGAGTTAATGACATCATAATCATTTCTGGCATTGCCTGAAGAAAAAATGCTGTTCTCTGATATGTCCATCTGTATGACATCTAGCTAAGATCCAGGGAGAAAATGCTTGCTTCTGATGAGAGCATATGTAGATATAGCCAGGATATCTGTTTAAAAGCAGAGAAAGTTCCATTAGGAGCATGCACTGTGCTAGATAATAGATGGGTCACGATCCCCACTGATCTCAGTAAATCTATATTTAGAGAAATATGAAGTGTCTGTGTTGAGA
The DNA here is from genome assembly GCA_037305975.1 of Chrysolophus pictus. NCBI lineage: Eukaryota > Metazoa > Chordata > Aves > Galliformes > Phasianidae > Chrysolophus > Chrysolophus pictus. Next base: position 35,563,041 of record JAYKPI010000006.1, read on the forward strand.
TGCAAATCTCAGAGAAACAGGCCCTGTGTAGGCAAACTATTAACATTTTTGACCTTTTGCAAATAGTTTGTTGTAAGCATATATGTATATTATTAAAGCAGAGGTTGCCATGGCCTGATAAACTGTGCAATTGTCCCTAAATGACATTGTGAGGGTTATCTACCTATAAAGCCAGTAGCTACTGTGTTCTGAGAAGAACTATTTTTAAAAGATCTCTAATATGTCTTTTCTTTTTCCATTTTGATCTTCACATTATTCTGAAAGTTTTATACTGACATCGGCAAATATCCAACTGATTTTTATCTTTAACATGCTATGAATGTTGAACATCTCAGTTCTGAAAAATTAATTTCAAACTTGTTGCTTTTGTTGCTTAGCTCTCAGAGACAAGCACTTTTTTTAATAACTGTTGGATGCAGGTAAGCTCCTCTCTGTAATATTTTTGTAACAACTAACTCTGGAAATATATAAACAGAAAATAGCCAGCTAATTCAGAGCCTGAGCATGAAACTGATTGTGTATTGCACTATTCTTTATCTGAAGTTTGTAACTTTTCTTTCTTCTGATTTTCTTTCCTCATATAGTTCAGGTTGCTTCAGAAGAATAGCCATACTCAAACTCCATATGTATCATTTACAGCATAGATAGCAGATAGGAACTTAATTTGAAGAAAACTATGGGAAAATAAAATGGATGACTCTGCAAATAGAAGCAGAAAAGGCTATTGAATGAGGGTATATTCACTCTATGCTTTCAGGTAGACTTGATGATCTTTAAGGTCTTTTCCAACCTGAGTGATTCTGTGATTCGATGAAAGATTAAATGAAAGATTTCATCCATGTTGCATCTTCACAATATCGCTTCAGTCAGCACTTCTCAAGCTCTCAAACTTAAATGTTCTGTTAACTCAAAGCAGAGTTTGACACTTGAAATGTTTATGTCTGCCTAGATCCATGTTGTGCACCAAACGCTGCAAATGCTTGAACCACAGTTTTGTGATTTGTGAAATTTCTCGTACTAAGCAGGCTTCTTAGTTGCAACTCCATGTACCTATGGAAGTGGTTGAGATTCTGTATAGACCTGTGGTGTTTTTTATCAGGTATACTTTAAGCTCTAAGTTAACCCTGTTGGCCCTTAAACAGAGAGTGCCTTACAGCACAGTGACAACCCAAGAAAATAATTTGTTCCTGAGAATGTGACAGCATTCTTCTGAAGGTGATAAAATTTTGGGACTGTGTGCCTGATGCGTATTTGGACATTTTCTCCAAGAAAGAATTATTGTTTTACCTTCTATAGAAAGAATTACAGCAAAATTTTGGAGGAAGTACTTGAAGAACTCTGGTAATATGCAGCCTAAGAGGAGTATATCCACTGGGAAATGAGTAGACATAAGGCTTTATAATTTTTTGTCCTAAAGGGAGATTTTTTTCATTGCCCCATGTGGTCATACAAACTATCTGAAGACAGGTAATTGAAGCTGAGGTAGCTAAAAGCCTCCATGATGTCATTCTTGTGCTTTGACTATTTGCAAAGCACCTTGTCCCACTCATGCACCTAAGCTCACATTACAGGATGTAAAGAAGTAAAGGAACCACCTTTTTCATTATACCCTTCCTCTTACAAGAGAGGAGAAAAAAACCTTAATTTCCAGTGTCTGGGAAAACAAGGCAAGACTTGTCCCATAGAATGCAAACTCCACAGACTCTTTTTTCTCTATCTCCTTTTTTAACTAAACTCCAGGAGTGATTTCTCTAAGATTGCAGAGAGCAACTCAGTCTGGAATACTAACAAATGGCACCTTGTTAATTAACTAAGCAATCGTCAACTTGATCGAATCTCTTTGAAGTTTTCCAGCAACTACGTGCACACAATATGCAAAGAGATTAGTAGTGTAGGAACACCAGTGTTGGCAGTAAGGTCAGCTTCTTGATCAATAATAACTCAGCCTGAGCAGACATTTAATCTAAAAGAAAGAGGTCATCTCCAATCAGGTCTTTTAAAGAGATCGACCAACAAAATCTAATTACTGATTACTGAATATTTAGTCAAGCAGTGACCTTGTTTACTATTGTTTAATCATACATTATTAGATAATTCCTCCATTCAGCTCCAGCTTGTCAATTAGATTTTGTTCTAATTAATATTTTAACTGTTAAAGAGGACAGAGCATCATAGTGTATGTGACACTGATTTCATAGAAACTTCGATATAGCCCAGGGACAGCAAAGTCAAATCCATCACTCTTACACAAGGTAGAATTTGTCTCCTTATCATTCCGAACAAATGTGTAAGTCTGTTTCTAAGGACAAAGACAGTCCAGAGCTTCACAACATGAAGATATGTTACAACATTCTGCTAGCTCATTCATATGCTGGAAGGAAAGTTGAGAAGGAATGCATCTTTTCATAGATATGTCCAAGCAAAGCATCACACAACCAACTCTGTCAGTGTTAATGATGAACAGATTGCAGTTTGCCTAGAACTCACATTAAATACTAGAAATCATATGTTCACATTCTGTTTGTATTATTGATATCTCGTCTAATTTGTAAGAGATCTGTGTAAGGAGACTTATTCACACTGGGTAGCAATGAAACAGTCAGCAGACTGAATTAGTAAGAGATAGATAAATAAATAATTTTAGCTTCAATGTCACCTTGCTGTTCCAATGTGACTTATCTCCCATAATCCCAACTGAGGAGGCATTGGGATAGCATGCAAAGGAGATCACTTTGAGATTCCCAAACACTTGTCTCCAGCGAAAGCCATGGAGAACTTCTGTATCTGTATGTCCAGAGTTAATGAAGTTGCCAGTCATCCAGGCTACACTTGTGTTGAAAAGAAAACATCAAAATGTTAAACCAACACATCCAGACTTAACATAAATGATTGGCTCAGAAGTGACTCAAAGAGGGAACGTGCATTTTAAGACCAAAATTACATCCAGAATTGTGAAAATGTGATCTGCTCTGAATGTTGAATCTCTACCTCTGACATAGAGGATACGCGTTGGTTTTCTAGATAAGGGATTTTTCTTGTACTTATTTTGGCAGCCACATCTGCCTTATCTGTGCAAGGTCCAGGGTCCTGCTCTCAATCACACATCTAAACAATGTTATTCTTAGCCAAGTTTTGGAAGTAGTCACCTTCCACATAAATCAATGGCCACTATTGCTAAGTGCAGACTATTGAGAGTGGACTACAAAATATCAGAACACCCAGCCAGAATGAATCTTGATGCTTCCTGACAATGCTTGTCCTTTTAGATCTCGTTCGTGGGCTGTTCCTGATGCTGTGCCTTCACCAGACCCCTCAGTATGAAATGCACAAGTGAAAGATGTGTGCCAAATAGAGCATGTTCAGAAGCTCCTGAGCCATAACCAGACTCAAACTGGTCTACAGTATCATATGTTTTGCTCTATAATATTTTTCATCTTCTCCGCCAGCTTTTTCTAGATAACTTGCACTTACTTATTTCATCCTTACACTATGCTAATGCTTGCTTATGGAACTCTGAGACTGAAAATGTGGGTTTTTGATTTTTTTTTTTCCTAAGCATATCAACTGTTAATCATCAAATATATTATCTAATTCTGCAAAACTGTACCTCTGTGTCCCTCGACCATCTCAGTTATAATAATACTTTATTTACATCAGCTTCTTCTTAAGGCAATACTGACTCATTTCAGTTCTTAAAATTCATCAGTGTTCCATGAAATGCTGTACCAGGAGCTAAATTAGAATTTTCTTCTTCCTTTTAAAGGAAAAAATGAAAGCAAGAGAGAGGGAGAGAGAGAGATTAATGAGGTCATGTTGAATTTGAATTGCCAATTAGTAACTAGATATTTTTTGTCACTTTAAAGTCTTAATATCAGAGTACTTTTGCATTGTGATCATTTTTTATAAGGGAAAAATTTTCGTGCTTTCTATTTATTGGTCTCAGACTTAGTTTTGACACTGATATTCTCACCCAAATTTATGACCTTACATAAGATGAATTGCTGCTTACTGTGCCCTCCAGTCAAGAGCTAAAATTATCCAAATGTTTGTTTTAATACATATTTAAATACTTTAGTGTGGTTATTGAAAATGTTTATTATGTTTTGGTAAACAATGAATCAATGAGTGATTTAAATATTGATTATATATCTAATAACTAATCTTAGGAAGGACTTTAGTTTTCAGATGGAGTAACTGCTATAAGTAGTGACAGTAAATCAGAATTGGATAAATTTATGTCCTAAGGTTTTCAACCAAGGCTTCCTTTTGGCTAAAATAAAAGCTCAGAGGAAAGGGAGGAGTTGAATGACACAAGCTCTGGGAAGTTGGTTTTGTTTTATTTTCACATAGATACCATAAACCTCATGTTGTGTCTGATGCCACAAAAAGATTTCTACTGAAGCATTTTTCTTTCTGTCATTCCATATTGTAAGCTTTTCTTCTTGTTGAGTTAATGCTTTCATTGCTTCATCCTCAGCAGTACTGAATCCTCAATTCTCAGTATAGCTAACGGATGCTGTGGGTGCTCAGAAGGATGGTCGCTTTTGAAGTGTAGGATCAATTGGTTTCTGAGTATCATTACTCTCCTGATTCATCATGACTCGATGTCAATATCTTCCTGTGAAAAGGAAAAATAGCCCTTCTACTTATTTGGTGCTGAGTGCTCGATTTTCTTTTATATTTGTTGTGTATCACAATAGCACATTTCAGATATGATTGTGTAAGCAGAGAATATGTGATTTTTGCATGTGTGTTTGCATGTGCATTGAGTAGAAACTTTTCACCAAAATCACTTAATTTACATTAAATTAAAATATTGGCAGGGAAAAATCAGCCTAGGCTTTAACCCTCTGTGCTGCTGTGCTGTTATAATAGAGTAGCTTGCATACATGCACAGTCTCCCTCTGTAACAACCTGGGCTAATCAGAGCACATCATAGCAGGGGAAGTTCTGCTATAATAGGTGGTAGAACTTTTTAGTGTGCAGAAACCGGAGATTTTATGTCCCAGATGGTAGTTTTATGGGCCATTACGATGCCTTAGATCGACTCAGCAGGTGAAATGCAGAAATGAAAGCAGATCAATTGCAAAAAAATAAAGTAAAAAAAGAAAAAAATAATGAAACACACCCCCTTAAAACTTACTCGGAATATTGGGAGCTCAAAATTTGGCCCTCACTAGGATTTTGTAAGTCACAGACTTACTGCTGAAATGGTACGGTGTGATTAGATTTCCCCTGGATCATTAGAGAGTCTCTATGGGTGGTGATGTGCCAGTTACTGTTCTCAGCTGGAAGGAGAGTCAGCAATAAACAGCCAGATGGGGGATGTGGAGGGAAGAAAATTCTTAGTCAGAACTGAATTTTCAAATTAAAACTGCACAGATTTTATGTGAACCAAAAAACAAAAACAAAAACCCACCAACCAAACAAAAAAACAACAATAACAAAACAAAAAACACCCAAAACAAATCAAAAGAAAAAAACCTGCTTTTTTTTTGTTAAATCCAGAAAATTCTTCTGTTTTTCTCTGTAACAATAGGATGAGGGAGATCAGTCACCTGGCTGAGACAGTGACCGCAGTTTGCAGAGGTCTCAAGAGAACTCTGGTCATTTTGGTCCTCGCTGTACCTTGCCCAACTCCAGATGCAATATCAGAACACTTGCAGAAGAGGGCTGGAGATCTGCATATCGTGTTCTGGGTGATTGAGTGACATGTTCAGGATGTGTGGGTATGAGAGCACTCCAGCCCTTGCCCTTTTCAGTGATGAAAGCTTAGAAAACAAGAATTTAGATGAATTTCACTGTGAAAGCACTATAGTTTGCTTTTAGGACTAGTTTGCACCATCTGTTACTGTATTATTGCTAGGCCGGGCTTAGAAAGATATGCTTCCACAGTTTTTATGGGACCTGATTTCATTTTTGCTCATGTAGAATGTTTCACAATGGTGTATTTGTTTTAAAAGAATATTTCACATTTAAAAAAAAAGTGTGAAACATTGTGAGACAAAGTTTCAAATCTTTCTCTCCTCCTGATTTAGAGACATTAATAGGAGAGTTGTTTGGAAAGGTGTGCTTTTACATTCTGCAGTAAAGACAAGTTTTTCCAATATAATTTTAGTCTAATGCAGAATAAAAAAATGTTTCAAACATCTAAAAGGGAGGAGCACAATTGTCTTTGAGAAGGAATGCTCTAGTGCGCTATCATGTTGTGCTCTGTAGGATGGAGGTCTGCTGAATATGCTGAGAGCAAACCTTGTGGCTTTGAAGACTCCGAGTTACTTGACCCTACATCCCCTTTGCCTTGTCCATGTACTGCCTACCGCTGACAAAAAGACTATGGCACAGAGTAATGCATTTTTACATTGGAACACCATAGACTCAGGGAGTTTATGGAGGATCAATGCAGGGGAAGCAAACTGTGAAATTACTAATGCAAAGGATTCATTCTGTAAAAAAATACAGCAAATAAAGTTAAAACACCTTCTACTGAAAAGGCTTATCCACTTCAATTCTCCAAATTGGGCAATGTTTCAAATCATGTTGTAACATTCTACACCAAACTCAAAGGCTATTGACTGTATGTAGTAGTGAATGATAAACACTTTTGAGCAGTATGTCCTAAACTCTCTTGGTTGCTTTGCAAATATTTTAGATTTTAATGTTTCTCAGCTCAAAATAACGTTTAATAAAAAATCACTGTTGTGACAGTATATGGCATAATAGCCAGTAACATATCTTTGGGAAATTTATGCCATCTAATTATGATCCTTTAACTTGTAAATTTCTTTGCTAATACATTTCCATCAAAAATATGTCTTTTGCAAATAGGCATAATTGCAATAAATACTGTTTAAACACCAGACCACAAAAAATGTTTCTCTCTTTCTCCCAAGCATGGAATTTCACTTTTATTCTATAGCATCATTCACAGTGATGCCAGCACGTCTGGTTTTCCCCTCCCAAAAGCCCAGAACTAGAAATACTTTCAGATCAATGACAGATCAAAAATTTACTGTCTTGTGAGCCATCAGAGCTAGACACTGCAGTTTACTGTCATTCAAAAATCATGACTCACTACTACTCAGTGAGATAAGGCTTTAGTTTCCAAGCCTCTATATTCAGGAAATGTGTATCAATGTACCTGAATTATTATATATGAAATACTTATTTTAGAAACTTCTAAAACTTACTGTTTTCTCCCTCCATCTGAAGACATTATGTTTATCTCTATGTAATAATAGTGCTTGGTTTTGCATACTGAGAATTTAGGGAAGAAAGAAGACCTAATCTTTCTGTAAGACACATAAATATGCTGTATGGTATCTTGTACTTAGATTGTGTTTTTCCTTCTACAACAGATAATATTTATATATAAATTTTCGATTTCCAGATAATGTTCTATTTCTCATTATATGTCACATCTTTAACTGTCTTCTTGTAAATTTGATATGAATCTCACACTGTTAGATCAATGAAAAAAAAATATTTGGGGGATGAGGTAGCACAAAAGTCAGAAGACCAAGGGTAGAAAACAGAAAAAAATGCATGTGTTCAAGATATTTAGAAAAAACACATTCATTGTAAAGGTGCTTTAATTAAAAAGGAGGACAGGCCAGGGTTATGTGAGACTGGAGATGCTGAGTAGCTGTTACTACTCTAGCTCTTATTAAATGATTTGAATGAAGTAGGAGGCAGAAGGCCACCCACTGTTACCTTTATCCTCTGGCTCTGCAGCCTTCTGTTGGGGTGGCAATGGCACAGAGGATAGAGTGTGTGCTGCAGTGCCGTTGGTGCTGGTGTGGTGCCATGATGGAAGTTGATGGAAGATGGGTACTGGCACTGCAGGCAAAGAGACAAAGCACTCTATGAACTGTTCAACTCCATACACAGAGACCTTAATGGGCCTCATGGTTGTCTGCACAGCAAACAGCTGTCTCTCAGCCTCGCCCACAGCTGGATGCAGCTGAGGCAGAACATATGCTTGCATGCTATCACATATGCAACGTCTCATCACATGTCATGGCAGACAGGACATGTCCATGCCTCTGCAAAGGCCATGATCTTCTGTTGTTCGGTGACATCATTAGGGTTGGAAAAGACCTCTAAAGTCACCAAGTCCAACTGTTAGCCTAGCAGTGCCAGATCAAACCATGCATTAATTGTATTATTAATTATATTGTTACATGTGACCCAAGATAATTTCTCTCCGCTCAGTGGAGGCCAGGCAAACCAAAAGATTGGACACCCATGACCTAAGCCAAGAACTTCTTCACCGTGGGAGGGAGGGAAAGTTATTTTCTTGTTCATGCTTTGTAAACATTGTAAAAGGCAAATGCAGAGCAAAGTATAGTCAATCCAAATCAGCACGTTTAGTGGGAACCTCTCAGACTGTTCCATTAAATACAAGGGCTGCTCCGAAAATAATGCCTCCTACTTTATTATGTTGGCCCACAATATGAGAGGAGGATGTTTGTGGTGTGGTAGCAGACACTGAACCTTCCTGCCAATATTCCATTACCTTTTGTTTCTGTACAACAGATGGCAGAAGAAGGACAGTCTGACAAAATGATGTCTGACATGGAAGTGTCTCACGGAAGCAGAGGGGTGTCATTGAATTTCTCTGTGTGAAAAGAATGACACTGACTGACATTCATTGATGCTTGCTGAATGCTTCTGAAGATCAAGCAGTGAATGTGAGCACAGTGAGGCAGTGGGTGGTGTGTCAGCAGTGGTGACAGTGACAGTGGGTCACCTCTGTTGGTGCAAATTTTAATGGTTGAAAAATATTATCCTGTAGCTGATACTTTGCTCTATCAAATAGTGCTATTGTGTTCCTTGTATCTGTACTTCCATGGAAATAGAAGGAGACATTACTTTCAGAGCCATCTGTATATAAAACATTCGTTTCTCGGGCTTTTAATTTCAGCAAGGAAAACAAAAGAACAAGCAAAAGAAGTCTGATTTGATAAAGCCTAAGCTGCTTGCTCACTTCTTTTCCTTTCGGATAGTCCCCTGAAAAATCAGCTATTTATTTGCACAGCCATCACTGTGGCAGATAAATTCTCTTTCCTGAACAGACCTTGCTGGAGACCCATGCGTCACTCTGAAGTGAAAACTCCCACAGCTTCCTGAGTGACAACATCACTCATTCTTCTGACCAAAGTCAAACAGTCTTTCTTGAATGATTTTCTCAATACTAAGTTCTGATGCCTTATGCCATGTAAACATGTGTAGAGCATAAGAGAAGATCAAAATGCTGGTTATATGCTAGGATAAACCTTTCAGAGAACATATATTCAGGACCTGATTCAGAACTATCAGTGGTTTTAACAGAGGAAGCCTTAACTAGGTGAGGAACGCAGATGATGCTGCTCAACCTATTAATACAGATGAGCTATCCAGAATTATATTACTGGTTCTCATGAACCTTAAATGTATGCTGGTTATTACTTCTGCTTTTTAACAGACCTTGTAACACTATGCAGACAATTTCCAACCCCAAATCTCATCTCCAATCTTTTAAAATCGTTGTTCTATCTTTATAGCATCAGAGGTGTAGCAGGGAATAGGGACACTGTATCACTTTGCACAGTAATGGAGGAAAGAAAAGGGAATTGTCTATAATTTGTTTCTCCATCCAGAGAAGTCAAGCTAAGTTATGACGGGAACGGTGCAGCAGTCATGATCACCTACCGTTTTATAGCTGATGTGATTGTTTTTATGAAGCCTATAACATTTTTAACAGTGCTGTTGTGCTGATCATCGCTCTTGTCTCAGCAGAACAATATTACTACAGTGAAGTCAATTCAGCTCTCAAGCAGGGATTGCTGCTGAGAGAATGTGAGAAGAAAGTGCACAGAGGACTCACTTTCCTTTCTCAAACACAGACAAGGGACAAGAGAGAGCGGGGACACTGGTCAGTTTGTTGAACCCTACAATGAATTATTCAAAGATTTTTTTTCCTTTTGGCAAGGTGAAAAGCAGTTCTGCCACATTTCAACTGGATAGCAGCCTGCCATTTAGCGTGACTCTTCAGCTGTTGTTATTCATGCAGTGGTTGGGTGAAGGGCACAAGGATGGCTGAAAACAAGGACTGGAAAAAAAAGTCGTGGTTTTCATCTATCTGTTTAAATTCTTGAAGGTACTGCTTTGCAGAGGGTCACTTAAGTCAAAACAGCTCTACTTCCAGCCCCATAGTAGAAGGAAAAGTCAGGTGAAGGAGGTGAAGAGGGGGGCAGGCAGAAATCCCCTATTGTTCCAGCTTATTCCTTCTGCCTGCATGCCATTGTTTAAGTGCTTACCTGATTGCTCGTATTTCTTGTCTGAACTGCAGCAGGACATGACTTGTAAACAAATGAGTAACATCCTTCTAGCATGTGAGGAGGTCAAGTGCTGTGAAGTGCTCCTCTGCTGTGTTGGTGGCCATGCTGAAAAGTCCTTAATTCCACAACTCCCCAAACACTGCAGCAGACTTTACGGCTGTGATAAGAGAGACTCAGTCTACCTCTTCAGACCTCTTATATTCCTCATATCTCTACTTAGTCCTCAGTTCTGCCCAGCAGAATTATGTTTCAGTGATGAAAAATTGTTACCTCATCTACTTACAAACTTGTATAGGTCTCTGTATCTAAAAGGGTGCTAAATCCCACTTTTTAAATTCGCTATTATGTTTTGTCTATGTTTTATAGATGCTCAGAGGGGAATAAGTGAATCATACCTCAAGTGCAGCATTTACCTTGCTTTTACCTTGGAGTGTTTGCTTCAAAGTCAGTGAATTTGCACTGTTTAGAACAGATTCTCATTTCCATCATTTTTTTTTTTTTCTTCTGTAGCATGTCCTCTTCTGTGTTTGCTTTCCACCATCTGCCTGCCGTTGATCTGATGTCAAGATTTCTATTAGAGTCCACTGTATGGACAGGGTTTGACAGTTGTTCTGGTCCATTGGCCCCAGGAGTCATTTTTAAATCCATTTTTCTTTTTTAGCAAAGTGCAAGTGGGTCTAATGAAGGATATTAATTCTGTAAGAATGGAAAAAAACAGACAAGCCATATGAACTCTGTTGTAGATGAAATTGTGGATTCTTGTAGGAGGTGAAGCAATATTTCTGAGCTTTCGTCTGGCCCCTCAGCTTCTGGAAATCACTGGGCACACTTGCCACTTTCTGAAATAAGTCTAGATTTAGTGTTCGTTTGTCCTGCTCTTTTGTATAACAGTTATTCGAAAATGAAAGTTCAGACAACAAACTCTGACTTAAAAGTAGCAATACTAAAGGAAACCATTAGCAAAATGGAGTCCAGAACAAGTTGTACATACACAGATGTAGCTCCTATGAAATTTGCTGGGAGTTGCAAATAATTGCTGCAAGCACAAGTATCTGAAAAATGAGTATTTATTTGTGTAGGCTAATATTGCAGGCAGGAGAAACCTAGCAAACTGGCACAAAGTTTGATAATTGTTGATGTAAAATGAAACTTCCACTAGCTGGACATGCAGAGAGTTCTCTGTATTCTTGTTCTGAAAGTGAGCAGTACTTTGTTGCTAATAAGAAGAGTGAACTGTGCTGTTTTGTAGTGAAAATTAAAGTCTGGAAACATTGCAACAATTTTCTTTTTAGACATTTGTCTGTATGGAAGTGCCTGTGAGTGTCTGCAAAAAGGATTTTTAATTATATTTACATAAGTAAGATACTTGGTAGAACTTTTGCTTTTGCCGGGTGAGATTTAAAGAGCTAATTGACATCATGGAAAGAATAAGGAGGAAACTTGTAGTTTTGGCTAGAATTTTCCTCCCTTTACCAGATCAAGTCCTGACATCCAGGCATATGTCTCAACTAAAAACTGCTGCATGGTTGAACTTACAGCTTCAGACTTATTTATTTGAAGGTACTATGAGACACTTGGAGTAGGAAACTGTCATATATGACATACATAGGGGCTTTCTGAAGGTAAGCAATTTATTTTTTTCTTTATTTCTATGCCCACAGCTGTTGCATTTGAGCAAATTCTCACTTGCTGCAGCCTGAGGCCTTGCTACTCTGCTGTCATTGCTGTGCTTTCCATTGCATTACATATGTTTCACATGTATGTGGATATAACTGTTACATACACAAAAAGCATGTCTTGGACAGAACATAACAACAACCTTCAAGATTTCACCCTAAGGCTTCTGCTTTGCCAGGTCACAGAGAGCTTGAAGCTATAGATTTAGCATGTAAAGGGTCTAGGAAGCCCTTTGGCACTCTCACCTCTGGTTGATTTTGCTGGCAATCCATACCAGCAACATCTGGTTTCTAATTGCCTTTGATGTGTCTTTTCACAGGTTTTCAGCCTTAAAAAGACTACTGTTCTCTTCTCTTGATTAAAATAATAATGCTTTGAAACAAAGACTCATGTCTGCCACAGATTCAAAATAAATAAATAAATAAACAAAAAAAGACAAAAAAGAAAATCAAAAACAAACAAACAAACAGAAAAAAACCAAAAAAACCCCACCCCAAAACAAAACAAAAAAAGCCAACAAAAAAGCAGCTCAGAGGGAGAAGAAAAGGTTGATCCAGCTTGTGAGCCAGATGGATGTTTTTAGTATGGAAGGTCTGGCATGTCCAAGTTTGCAGAGACATGTGGAAGTTAGAGGTGAGCAGGGGTTCTGGCTTCTAGCCTGGATGGAGCTATGGGCTACTCTGTCACCACAGGAGCTTGTTAAATCTCCCAGCTCTTTACCTGGTCCAAAAGGATAACTGGATGGAAGGCAAGACTTGTTAGATATCAGATGTTTTTCTCTGAATTAAGTTTTCCAAGATAAGTTAAATGCAAACAGTGCTTTAATCAAAGGCCTAGTTTCCTATTTCCAGAGCATTTGCAATGAAATGCAAGGCTGATAGCTATCTCTCTTAAGGGTGTAGTGTTCCATATTCAATGGAGGAAGGGGCATAGGGTATCTATTAATGAGACTCATTAAGTTTTGCATCCTTTTCCTCTTTGTTTGTTAAGTGAATGACATGGCTTGAAGTCTGTAGAAGAGGAGATATAGAGCATGCAAATATTGCTTCATATAGGCTTCTGTTTTTGAGGACAGGAACCAGAGGTGGGAAGCTTCCATCATGGAAGACGGCAGTGCACAACTGCCCTCCCAACTAATAGAGAAAGCCTCTGTGGGAGAAAACAACTTTTATGTGGCAATGTTCCATCTTCCTAGCAATTTCACTGCTGAGGACTCACATCTGTACACCACATGAGCGCCTCATATGGGTATAGCTAGTAACATGAACTGGCTCTATATTCAAAAGCATATCCACTTCACTATGCATTCCTGCATCTGCTAGAGGTGGCCTAATTCTTTTCAGCATGTCTGGGAATTTTTATGGCTTTTAGGAAGTATTTATGATACATAGAAATCCATATTAAGGAGAATTAACAGGTGGAAGGGATTTGCTCTTTTGCTGATCACGAGAGAAGTTGTAAATGAAAAATATGTCATGAAACATACTCTTCAGGATGGGAAGGAAAGGTTGTCTTTGTTCAGAGGGAGTTAAACAGACATATGGGAGGTCTTGATATCACTAATGTTGTGAATGATATCTGGACTTTTTGTGGACTTGCCTCCCTTTTTCTTCTTTAGAATGAATCTATATTTTATAAAGCCTAACATGACACAAAATGAATTGTGGGAAAGACAGATCTTCACAATAAAGGATGATCATCCTAAAATGGAAGGATAATAAGAGATCCTCCTTCCATACTGAAGATGAGATCCCTCTAGTATTTCCACAGATTTGAAGGTGAGTTCACCACCCTGGAAATAAGAGTCAAAATTTTGTCTTTTTGTAACAAATAGGTCAGAGTGGCCAACAGAAATACTAATTTCAGAAGAAGCTTTCCTTTATTTGTCAAATTGGATCAGGATGCCTCATTAGCTCTTACACAGCACCATTGAGACAATTCCTCCCCAGCCCCCTGATGTAAAAGGGGAGAGTTTTTCTGGGGGTAGCACTCACTTCGAAGAAATGCAGTTTCTGAACTGATGTTGGCATTTCCTTCCATCTTCCCTGTCTTTACTCACTTCCAAGGATTTTCCTTTGGTGTCTTATCTGGTTGTTTCTTCACACTGTCAGATGATTTAAGTAATACCACTTATCAATACCTGAAGTGTGAAATCTTGTCATTAGAAGCATACAATCAAATAGATTGCTAGAGGCTTTATAAAATACATGCAAACACTTATTTATTAAAGCAACAATGAATTTTATTTTATTTTATTTTTATTTTTTACCTTTCTACATCACAGCAACTTTCGTTAGGTCTGATATCACAGTCAAAACTCCCACAAAACAGCAAACTAAGATGGTGATTTCTTCTACAACTATTAAATTCCGGGCAGCAGCTCTGCCATCTGTAGCCCATCTGCTGGCCCTAACATCGAAGACTCAGACTTCAACTATGGGCAGCTAAACTCCACAAATTTTCAGTAATGAAGAGTCCATCATAATCATTTAGTGCATCAAACACCTGTGTGAGCAATACAGTGAAGGAATGATTTTTTCAGAAAAGTGAAAATAGGATTATATGGAGCGTTACTTGGGGCCAGGATGGGAATATTTTAAGTGTTGTATGTTTAGAATAGAAAATGCATTCACTGTAGCACTTCATAATGAAAGGATGACACATCAGCATAACTATTTGCATAATGCATATGCAACAAATGGTTAAGATGTCTACAGATCTAGTCCTTGTAGCAAACAATCAACCAGGGAAGTCACAGAGCAGCACACATACCAACTGGCAGCAGTTTCCTAATAGAATGGAGAATGATGCTTAAAACCCAGCATCTTTGACACGCATATGCAAACTCACATAGAGGTCTCTCTTTGTTGAATGTTCCCAATTGTTTACAGTCTAAATTAGAGGGATGGTGCTGCCATTACTGTTGCACAATCTGTCCCTGAAAACCAGGAAACTCTGAAGGCTTACTGGTTACATACAGCCTGTGTATCTGTCGTGCCTGTTTTCTTTGTTTAAACATGCTGATAGGATATGTAGCTACCCACTGCATTGCTCTGTCAGAGCAATGTCTCCTTTGTCTACATGATGCTGTGAAGAGAGGGAATAAACTGAGATCATAGGGTCTAGTTTTTTTTGTTATGAATCCCGAAGACTAGTGTTAAGAGTCATGTATTTCCTATTTCTGGCATAAGAGTGAAATTCTGTATAACTAAAACTGCAATCATATTTATTTGAGATTCAGAGAGTGAGTACTCTCTTTTCCAAGGAGTATTTGCAGCTAGCCATGGTGAGGTGTGCCCAGTATTTGTGAAAATGTCCTGAAATGAGGCTGGGTAAAATGCCACTACAGATATGCTGCTGTTCCATGCCTTAAGGATGACACAGAATAAGGAATATATTTATTTGCATTAAAAAAAAAGCAAATTATCAGATAAAATGATAAAGGAGAATTTTCTTTATGCAGACAGAAAGTAAAATATGCAGACAAAGTGAGAATGAGAGTTTGGATGTTAGCAGATTGTCGATTGTGTCCTGACAATGAGGATTTTGAACTTGATGCAGAAGTTGATGGAAAGTCAGATGAGGGTGATAACTAGAGAAATGACCTGAACTGAACTTCTGACTTGGGATGTTAAAGAGAAATGGAGCTGTTTAAAGAAATGGAGGTGTTATGCCTCTAGGAAATGATCAAAATATTTTACTGTTGACACAGTAATGTTACAGAGCTGACATAAAAAAGCAGAACACTTTTCCTTCATTCCCCATTAAAGATTCTCCTTTGTTTTTAACTGAAGATAAATATGCATACACATGTCATATTTATTATATGTAATTATAAGATGTGTATTGCATACATTTACATATACATTATTTCTTACAAATCACAGGATTTCTTCATCTGCTGAGAAAAATACAGGATGGACTTGTCACTTTTGAAACTGACTGTGGCCACTGGCCAGTACATAAGAATAGCAGGACCCCAAGCATGATTCCCTCAGAATCCACACTGTAGGTTCAGCAACACACTGTTGAAACCAAGGTATTCTAAACAATATTAGAAATTTTGGTATGTATACACCTGGAAAATGTCTGAAGAGATATGGAAACTCACAGCTGCACAGATTTAAGAAAACTGGAAATGTAAAGAATGCTTTTATATACTTTATCCATAGTGAAGAAAAATGAATACTCTTTCCATCTTATATGAAAAATTCATTTCAACTGACTGGCAAGTTTGAAAAGAATCACCAGCTGGGCAGCATTTCAGAGACAGAAGTCCATGGTTATGAGACACTGGTGTCAAGGTTTTTGTGAAACTCAAAACCTATATTCTTGTCATTCTAATGCATTTTGTGTGTCTCTTTTCATCTGTAGACCTCTTGGCATTTTCAGAAGCAGGTGTCAGGCCTTACACTGAAAATTCAGTCCTAGTGACAACAATTTTATTTTTTTGGTTTTCTTTTGCTGACTCTGTAGGAGTGTAAAGAGGTCCTCAGGGTCTATAGAATACACACTGAAAAAGGCTGATATAATGAATTAGGAGTGTGCAGTGTGGTCCAAGAAATTCTTTTATCACCTATGCCTAATGACTGTAGATCAGTCTCCAACCTTGTGATACATGTGGACTCAGTACATCAAGTCCAGAGTGTGGTGGTCAGTGACTCATTGTTTGGGTGGAGATTGGTGATGAGTGGTGTCCGCCAGTAGTTAATGCTGAGGTGGATACTCTTTAATGTCTTCATCAATGACATTGACAGTGGGGTTGCACGCACCCTCAGCAAGTTTGCTGACACCAAGCAGTGGGGTGCAGTTGACACACCAAAGGGATGGAATGCCATCCAGAGGGACCAGGACAGGCTTGAGCAGTGGGCCCAGGTGAGCCTCATGAGGTTCAACAAATCCAAGGCCAAGGTCTTGCACGTGGGTCAATGCAACCCCCATTACTAACTGTATGGGAACTGCTGAATCACAGCCTGAACCTCTGATTGATCACCTGAGGTGAGCAATGAATCAGCCCTGGGAGCACAGGTGGAGCCTGGCTCCACCTCTCCTAGACCCATTTAAGAGCTGACTACTAGAGTTAGCCTGGGTGACCTTCATAGTTCCCTTCCAACTTTAAGGATGCTATGATTTTATGATATTGGTAAAAAAGTTTCAAAAAACTGTCTGAAACTAGTAAACCAAATGACTTTTAGTTGCAAAGTATTCATGTAGCCAAATGTGGTGAAATGCGAGAGCAAGAATTTAATCAAATCTTTAGTTATTTGGAAGCTTCAACTTAGGATATTTTTGTGTATGTGGTCCAAAAATTTGAAATATCTCAAGGCATTTGTGAATTAATCTAGACATTTAGTATCATTGGATTTATAAGCCTCTTACTGCCTTTGTTATCAGTCTCCCTTCTAAATATAAATGTAAGATTCAGTTTGGACTGGAAACTGGTAATTGAGTATGAAGTTTATTTCATTTTTATACGTAGTTAAGGAAAACATTGACAACAAGTATTGGAGTCTATTTATTTACTTACATCTGAGGGTATAGGTAAGTTCTTCTCTAAGAAAGTATCAGTGTGCTCAGCCTCTGAAGATAGATGGTCACTGATTAAGTGCCTGAGAAGTTTTATGAACCTCTCTTCTCATGGTGACATTGTTTTTTTCTTCAGATTGTCAATTTCTGCTAGTTCTGAGTACATATGAAGGCGGCCCTGAAAGTAATTCCTCTTATTTTATTATGTTGGCCCATGACATCAGAGGTAGATGTTGGTAGACTGGCAGTAGAATCTGAATCTTCCCACCAGCATTCCATTACATGTTGCTGTGTTGACAGATGACAGCAGAGGGACAGTCTGACAAAATGGTATCTGACATGGAAGTGTCTCTGAAGAAAAGGGTTGTCACTGAATTCCTCCATGTGGAAAACAGTGACCAACTGATATTCATTGATGCTTGCTGAATGTTTATGGAGACCAAACAGGGGATGTGAGCACAGTAGGGCAGTGGGTGGTGTGTATCAGTGGTTGTGACAGTGGGCCACCTCTGCTGATGCAAATTTTCATGAATATGGCATGCAGGCTCTTATTCATTGCTGTTGAAAATGCATAGCTAATAGTGGTGACTATATTGAAGAACATTTTTGCAAGTGAGAATTTGCTTTATCATATAGTGTTATTCTGTTCTTTGTAGCTTGTGTTTTCCTTGCCTTTTTTCTGTACCTCAGTAGAATTCAAAAGGCAATCTTGAATGACATGTAACTACTAACTTACTGCCATTCTACTTTGTATTCATAACTCTTCTGCACTTGCACCTGCTCCAATGCAATATTGTGTCAAGGAAGTAATATTAACCAATTGCTTATTCTCTCTGCATATTAAACAGAGTTAAAAGTGCAGTGTTATGGTAATGACATAAGGAATTCACTTTCTGGGAACTAGCAATGTATTTATGAGTTGGCAGACAGAGAAATAACTGTTTCTAAAAATAGAGTGTTTCTCTCTCATCATTTAAAAAAAAATCCACTCCAGTGTTACATTTATGCTACAGGATTTGGCAGATATTAAACTCAGAAGCTTAAACAGACTCAAATAAAACATGTCAGTTTTGGTCAGTGACAGCACAAACATGTACCAAAAGGATGAATACCTGCATTATTTTGAAGTCAATAATAAAAATTCCATCCACTTTGGGAGTGCAGTGGCCTCCCCTTTACTTAGCTTGTAAATAAAAAAAAATCAAGGCTTGAAGGTGTCTGTCGCTGGGGGCCATTTGTCTTTTTTTTACCCTCTTTTACCAGCTGTGATAGGGCCTTTCCTCAGCTTTACTGTGACTTCAGCTATAAGCTAAGCAGTCCAGGCTACAGTATTAGATTGAGTTGCTATGAAGATATCAGAACTGAAGAGATGCTAGACTTCGTTTTATTTCAAGCACAAAGATGTCTTTCACTGAACACCGGTTAACTATTGTGATTCTTAAGTGTGGTAGTTTTTCATGTTCTGTATGCTATTCAGTAATAATGTGAAGGCCATATGAACAGGAAGGGTAGTGACAAGGCTGGAAAACAACAGTGGCCCTTTCTCTGGTAACTTCCCAGAACTGCAGTAGACTGGCAGGAAGGAAAATGTACAAGATGAAAATGTTTGGGGGAAGCAGCTCATTCACAGCCTGAAATAATGTGAAATATTTTTCTGTTCATTTAAACCATGCTTTTAAATCCAGACTTCCAAGACAGCAGCATTCTGAGTGTGTAAAGGAAACATTTTGTTAACCCTTTGAACTTTTCTGGCATTAAAATGGCAGAGTAGTTGCTCTTTAAGAAAATTTGAAAGTAATAATCTATAAAATCAGAGCAAGTGTATAACGTTTATCACTCACTTTTGAGAAGTAGTTAGAGAACTTCAATTATTTCTGTAGCATTCAATATGATAGCATTTTGTGTATTATTTAAAAAATGTCCTTCCAAGAGTCTTGTGAGTATTTTAACAATCTGAGTAGCTGAGACTTATTCTTTCTTGGTATCACAGTGTACTTAACCTTGTGCCCTCACCTAGTAATGTGCACCAAAACTTTCAATCACAATGCTCTCAGACTTTTGCAAGTTCAGATCTTATCTGAATGACTTTGCTCCAGACTCACCTTTAACAGCAACTCAAAGGAAAGACCCCAGGTGGTCATGTTTCGGATTTTATATCAAGCCAATGACCCAAACTAACCTCAGTTAGCTTGTGAAATCTTACAAGTTCACCATCCAAGATAAAGAAATAAGGAAAACAGGAGATGCATGGTTGGAGAAAAAAAAAAGTAGCTTGTTCTTTTGGAGTCGGCTCAGCATAACAGACTAACTCCACTGGCTATGGTATTGATAACCTTGAAAAGAAATGTTGATGGAGTGAAACAACTGTGTTAACCTGCACCTCGACTGGAGTTAATACTAATTCCAGTCTGACATCAGTTATTCTGAAGATTTCATGTGGAGTATACTGGCTGCCTGCCACCCTCTACCTTAGTTGTTATTAAGCTGAGCTTTTACAATTTGTTTCTTTCTCTCAGCCTGTGTGCTCAAGCTTTCCCTGAGCTATTGTCAGTTTGCGTACTTTAATATATTGTGGCCTGAAGACCTCTCATACACAATACCACCGTATAAGTTTTCATCTTGTTGAATACTTAATAATTTACCAGTGCTCATATATAACTGGTGGCTTTCGAAGACAATACATCATGTTATGCCTTAGGAAACTGAATCCCTTGTTCAGGGTTATAAGCAAATACTGTTCTGATATCACACAGACACTTAAATATCTCTTGGGTTTGAGCCTCATTCATCTTCCTTTACATTATCTCAATGCAGCCCTGTGCAAAAAAAAAAAAAAAAAAAAAAAAAAAAAGTTGTAATTGCACTTGATGCTTAAATGCTCATAAAAGGATATTTAGGCTTTAGAGAGAAAGGTCTTTGCAATGTGCAAAAAATCAGCAGGCAGTGCACACAATGGTGTGTTCCCCCTCATCTTTCTTCCTTCAGCTCCCTCTTTGGCCTGACCTCACACACAAGGCCTTACACAAGATGACAGTGAGCAACAGTATTAATAATGACCACAAATCTGTCTCAAACTAGGAGGGGCTGAACAAACTGGTAGACACGTGGCTCAACAACTGAGGACCATTGAGCATGTGCCTAGGACCATCTATGACTATGAGTCTATCCTCTTCCCTGTAATTATCAAGCAGTCCAAGAGCTCCTTTGAGTTCACTTGTGGGACAGCTAGCTGCACAACATCATCTCCCCTTGAGTAGGAGGGGCCTTTCAAGATTATGCCTGTGCAGACATCCCTTATGTCTTGATGTCAAGATGCCTTGCAGATATAGATCCCCAGTGAGTGATTAACTGTTTTAGGCTTTGTTAGCTTCACTAATTTTGTATCTTTTTATTTAAGATTTATTTCCTTTGCTAAGACTGCCTCTAACTGTGTACATATAATCCCTTAGACATAAGCTGTTGACCAAGTCGGGGACTGAGAGTGGATCCAGCTGTGCCCCAGCTCCTTACTTCCATGGCTGAAGCACTTTAGAAAGTAAAGGGTTCTGCTCTAAATCTCGTGACTCAGTGGGAGGATCTCCTTTACAAATGTGTTTACTGTACCCTCTATGTGGTAAATAAGTGTATCCAGCCATCTCAAATCTTGTGAAGCTGTTGTCTTGTTTACAACTAAGCTTCATTAAATCACTATATTGTATTCATATCAATAAATATATTCTAGTTTCTCTGAGTGCAGAATAGTGCAGATAGACATCTGCAACAACTGTGTATCCTCAGTGCTGGACAGAAAAGATGCAGGGTTTCATTCTGCTTAGCACTAAGATGGTGCAGATAGCCTGTCATCCAGTGTCTGATGCTAACAACTGATCAGGTATAAGTTAATGAGCAGTTTTCAATGTTCTGAACACAAATCCTTTGTTGTTGACTACTTTGTTTTCCAGAAATTATTTTCCTTTGGATTGTCTTTTCAAAGGGCTCTTTAATTAGTAGAAGGATGGAGAGTTTGCCAACTTGTATGGGTAAAGCTATGGGTAAAGCTTCTCATAACCATAATGTGATATCACCCTGTCCTTTTCAGGTGCAAAAAATTTTACCTTTAAAAAAAAAAACAAAAAGGCAAAAAACTAACAAAAAAAGCCAACAAAAACCCAAATATCAAAAAAGGTGTAATCCTGAAGCTAAGAATTGCTGTCAGGAGTAACTTAGTAGTACTGTGATTAGGACAAGTGACTTTCTCAGATGAAATACAAGCAAAAAAGACAAAGCTTTCTGCAGACTGTCAAAAGAGCACCAACAGTATCACACTCCCTAGAGCATAGCTCAATAAAAATAGGGAGAAGAAATCAAATATCTGCCTTCAAATCCTGAGGTGTGGTATTTTTGTTTGTTTGTTTGTTTGTTTGTTTGTTTGGGTGACCTGACAAGATACTTGGTTGAATGGATAAGTACCAGTGAACTTTTCTGAAGGGCTTGGAAATGACATACTCGTGTGACTGGGCACAGAGTTAATTTTGAACATTTTAAATAGGCAAATTTATCTACTTCAAGGTAAAATAGAATGTTTAGTAATTAAACAATATCATCTCTCCTGATCTGCAGGCAGTTGTCTACAGCAATTCTGCTGAGCTTGCTCTTTGAGGGAAGATAAGAATTTATCCATTAACTGTTGCCTTGAAGTGACATTGCAAATTTAGGAAACAGTTTAAATCTGTTATTTCTTTTTCTGTTTCTTCTCTACCTCTAAATGAAAATGCATTCTCTGGCATTAAAGAAGAAAGGATGGTACAGATATATCTGTGGCAGGCATCCCAGGAATCAAGAGTAGAATAAAAGATTTAAGATGTTAATTTGGTTTAGAGAGCAAAAAGTAAGATTAGGACCAAGCTTAGCCACATGCTAAGCATGTTTTGGCTTTTGGTATAGACAAAAGAAGTCAGAATTATGTCTGTCTTTGGATATTTGGCCATAGTTAAGATATTAATAGGTTTATTCATCCCTTTTTCCATTCCCTTTTTCATCCTTTCTTCCTACTCCCAGGCCTTAATTCTGTAGCCTAGCTCAGTCAGAAAGCTTGTCCTACCAAAGAGGACACAGTGGGATGTTTCATCAGCCAGCTGATGATCAGCGAGTGGGTTGTGCCTTCTGTTTAGGAGGGAGTCTCCTTTCCATCACTCTTCACTTCTTTCAATGAAAGCACTTTCTGTGTGCTGGTGGAAGAGTTCAGCCCTGACACCAAGGACAACAACTGGCTCTGGGCAAAGTCCTCAGGAAATTTAACTGAGGAGTGTTAACCCTTATAGGCTTGGTTTTAGAGTGAATGAATAGGTGTTTGCCATCTTACTGCTTTGTAGTTGTCACTCATCTTGAACAGAGAACAGTGTGTCTGGTTTAACTGAAAGGGTCACTGGGAGAATGGTAAGTAAATATAAATAGGGCAAATAATCCTTTGAAAATAAAATGACATATTCTCTCATGCTCCTATGTAATTACTTTACATAGTTTATGTACTACTCAAACTGGATGTTAAGGCAGAGTTGTTTAAGTAGTACAAATGAAGTTAAGTATCTGTCTCTGGAAATGGAATTTCATATTTCTTATTTTCTCTCATAAAGTGCCAGTGCAGGAACAGAGAGAGGATGGTTTACATTTATGGAAGGTGCCAAAGGCTGAGAAGAAATACAGTGCTTAGTACAGTGCAGGAAAAGAAAAGAAAGCAAGAAAAATAGACTCTGTTGCGCCAGATGACAATAAGTATTTCAATTCAAAACTGCGTTGTCTCATGTGCTGAATCTTCCCTGATGGGCTGTTCTGCAATCTTCTCCTTTTTTAAGAGCCATTTATCTTATCAATACATCACTTTAGAATGTAGGCAGCAAAGATTTTGGCTTAAGTTGTGGTTGCACGATAATGTAAATCTGATCTTGCAGAGCTTAACACTGGATGAAATACTTTTCTTTTTTCTTCCTGTGGCACAAAGTCCTGATCTACCTCATTCTTCTGATTCAAGTGTGTTTAGAAAACATTGGCATGTAAACCTCTGGCTTTATGGCAGATAGCCTTGCTTGTGCCACTGCTGTCTTCTACCATATTGGCACCATCTGCTCTTTCCTCAATCAGTTCAAATCCAATATTAAGCTGACATAAGCTGTGTATTGTGTGTGCTGGCTTCTTTGACAGAATTTGGCAATTTCAAGGCATTTCAAATATAGAGACTTGCCTAAACAAGTCCAAATTTGTGTAATATTTTGTTAGCACAAAAGGTTGTAATTAACACTGATGGGCAAGTGAAAAGGAGAAAAACTGTGGGACTGGATGCATTTGGAATGATTTCTGCTTTTGGAACTGGCTTATCGAAGTTCTGCACTCTGTAAAGAAGTACTAACTGAACAGAATTATGTCTTTTGGTGAATGATTCTTTTCTTAAAGATTTTTGGAGTTGTGTAATATAGGCATGAATTCATCTTCCATCTTATGTGATTTAATGAGTTAAAAGAAAAATGAGCCCATCGGTAAGGATTTGCTGGTCAATATACAAGCAAGTTGAAATGATATATAGTGGAGAATAAGTAACAGCTAAAAGACTTAAATCTGAGATTAAAGATGAACAGCTTTTTGCTCAGGAACTTGTCTAAGTAAACATACCTGTAAAACCAACATGAGTGTCTGTTATATTTCTGTCCTGATGTAAGCCATTAACAAAAACCAATATGTAATGGGTACTTCTCATGATAGCCCTGCAGTCTTTTTCCTTTTACATGTTACTGTCTGCTCACGTATATTTGCTGATATCAAGCATTTCTAATCCGATGTTAATTTAATCAGTGCTATATTTGACAATAGCACACTTCTAAATGTTAATAAAGTGAAATCAGTGTAATTATAGGAAAGCAGAGTAATAAAGAATGGAATCCAAATACAAGAGTTATAATGGCAAAGCAGTTTGCATGACATGGCATCTGAAGGTCTTGATTTTTAGCTGGAGGTGAGCTAGTGCCTCACATGCAGTGGAGATATTACTCTCTAGAGCAATCAGGTTGTTGTAGTTACATGAGTCTCACTCAGATGTGATGTTGATTTCTATAGCCCATGATAAAACAGTCTGCTTTAATTACTGACAAGCCATTCCACAAATAGTTCTCATTATATGTGTCTTTGTTTGAAGTCTTTCTACACCTGCACTTAGTCTGACATCTCTGATCTTTTAGGTTGTTCTGTAACATCAGACACATACAAAAGCATTTCAACCCCTTCCTCAGTCCCATGCCAATCTTGAAAATATTGGCTTTTGTGACTTGTCTGTCAGTTCACTGGCAATAAAAGGAACAATGCTGGCTCTCAGCTGCTTGTTTTAATATCTTATCACTATGTAGTTTGAGATCAAATGTGACACATGTTAGGTCAGTACATGATGTTATCAAGGGATGGAGTTGGAGGGCTTTTCAGAGTACATGAGGAAAGTGATCTTGGATGCCATCTAATCTATTAGTCAGGTTTTGATTTCCTGTTCATATGTACTTCTGTGCTTGATTCTTCACTGTGTGAAGTTATTTTTAGCATCGCAAATTTTTGATGTCAGAAAAAATCTAAATGGTTTCCTTTGAGATTTGCGAAACATGAAGTGGCAGCCTGAGCTTCCCACTTTTGAATTAATAGGGACCAAGGACTTTTATTATAGAGCCAGATGGAAGTAATTTTTCTTTTGCTGAATTATTTCTCCTTTGCAATGACTGCTCAGAAGTCTGTACCTCCTAGTTAAGTTTAGACAAGAACATCTTAGGAACTGTTTCATAATTAAATGTTACATTTTCAAGTTAAATTCAACTTTTCCACAGAGAAGTTCTTATTTCTTATCATTGTGCTCTGCACTCAAAGTCATTATCTGAAAATGATCTTATTTGTAGTTATAACCGTATGCATTTAAATAAAGTCACCCAGACAAAGAAAAATTATTGGGGGGGGAGGAGGGGAGAGAAGGGAGAGAAAAGAACAACTAGGTGAACCAATCATCTAACACATACAAATAAAAAATATTTATCATGAAATGCTCACTGTAAAAGATGTTTCAAGATTATTTTTGGAAATGTTCGGATTCTGGATGGCCTTCAAACAAGATGACAAAGAAAGATCTGGGCTTGGTTTTATATATAGCAGAGTTTCTAGAGTTAAATTATGAATAATGACAAACTACTATACAGTACAGTCATGACTAGGTAAATTGTTTTGCATTTTTATTATGTTTTTAATTTCTTGTACAGCTCTGTTGTTGATGCCCTGTGTGCTGCTCTTGCACTCTTCTTGCACTGCTCATTCAAGTAATTTAAATAGGCAAGATGAAAGGTTTTAATAATTTATTCCATAAATGTTTTAAGATCTTTAATGTAAATTTTAGTAACTTTTGCTTTTTATGAAAACTAGCCCTCTTTTTTTAAACTGGACATTAGCACTTCCTAGTGTTTTGTACTACAAGAACAATATATTAATTGTTCTTTCTACTGACCTATTGTAACTCGATGGTGAGGAATATTATCTGAGCTCATGAATCTATTATATTAACAAGATAATTTAGGTTTTCAATTTTTTGTAGTTCCAGCTAAAATAAGTGAACAGTACATCTTCTACTCTTTGTTGTATAGACAAATCTACACTTCCAGATGAAATTTCTAACAATATCATGATATCATGCATTTTGCACTAAATTTTGTATTCCACATGTCCAGATGCATGAAACCACAAATAAATGTTTGCCAAGCAGAGGAATGTAGCTTTAAAGATTATTCTGACAGTAGTTCTCTAATGCTCTACTGTCATTACATAGACTATAGCAAAGAACAAATTCAGTTACCTTCATCTAGCTTTCCAATACATTTGGAAGTAAAATCCAGAAGATAAGTTGTGGATGTGAGATGAACTGTAGGAAGTCATAGCATGATGCGTGTTGAGGCAGAGGCATCTGGTAGAGCTCCCATGAAGTTTTGGAGGAAAGAGAAATTCTGTTTATCAAAAATTGATGCTAACCAGAATTTAACGATAGTAGTCACCACATTTGTTATGACTTCAAATAGAGTGCAGCGTGGTTTTCTAGCTCTACTCCAAGTTATGTTCAACAGGATCTCAGTTTAGGACTAGTGCAGGAAAATGTTTACCTCTCACTGATATTTGCTGCTGCAGTTGGCTGTGCTCTGTCATCATTGGTTTTGTCTGCAGTGCTGTTTGTGAAAGCTAATGGAGAAAGTTCCTGTAAAGACTGAAACCTCAGGTTCCATTAGATGTGCATGATCTTAATCCTCCTGCATTGATATAATACCCTGCAATTGGGCAGATTAAGTTATATTTTGACACAGACAAATATGCAAAGATATTAAACAAAGATAGAAGTTTCCTATTAATATACTTCAGACTCTGTATTTTCTTATGTAACTTAATTTGTTTCATTAATTTATATTCAAATATGGAGAAATCCAAGATTACCTGGTATTGGAAGATTTATCTCGATCTCATTTAACCATTTACATTACAGTAATCCAGTGATTTATCCAAAAATGAAAGCAACTGATGATAAAATAAATGTCTAGTATGACAAGGAAATGGAATTTTACATCTTAAAACTTGTTATGATTAAAAAAGATACACAATAAGTTGCAATAGCAAACTGCTCAAATATTATCATTAAATCTTTTTTAGTTTTCATCCTAGTAATTAACAAAAATCACGAATTGCAAAGTTACACAATATATTTCCACACAGAGGTTCTAAGAAGGAATATCGGTATTGAGTGTATAAAACATCAAAGCTTTAGAAATCATTTTATGCTTAACCCTCAGATGTGCTTAAAATCAGAAGAAAGATTATGAATCCTTTCACAAAAACATAGGCAGACATCTCTGAAGAAAGGTAGTTTTCTGGCTATATCATTTTCAAACAAAGTCAGTTGCAGTTTGCAAAACTTCTGTTAACATGGATGGGCTTCTATGAACTCATAGAACTTCAAACCTGAGGCTCAGCTTCAGAATGTCCAATGTGCTTCAGACCTTTCTGTTTAAAGGTTTTGGAAAAACACATCAATGTCTTTGTTCATTAACAACCAAAATTTCTAGAACCTTTGAGAAAAGTGTTCCACTGTGCACTGGCAGGTGTCCAGTGCTGCCTTTCCTGTCCTGCAAAAAAGGACAAAGGAGACATAGATGATGTTGGTATGATCAGATTGAAAAGTAGCAAAGCAGTTATCCTACCAACTGTTCCTTGTCTGCAGAATCATTGGCACGTTTTTAGGAAAGCAGTTCATAACATTCATTTTTAACTGTTTCCTAGGGATGGGGAAAAAAAAATAACCTATCTATTCATTTCCTCTTAATGCTGTGTTGTGACTTAACTCAGCAAGAGCTAAGCACCACACAGTCAATTTCTCACTCCAAATGGGATGAGGGAGAGAACTGCAAACAAAACGGAACCCATGAGTTGAGATAAAATCTGTTTTTTAAGACAAAAAAAGAAACAAAAATGCAATGATAACAATGTGTGTGTGTATATGCAATTATTTGCCATTTGTTGTCTGACGCACAGCTAACAGTACAGCCTGCTGATCGACACCCTGCTATCAACACAATGCAATGCAGTATCTTTCCAACTGATGCCCAGCAACCTCCAAGCAGCAGTTGACCCCTGGCCAACTCTCCACAGCTTGATAGCCTTCTGCATGGTGTCATGTGGTCTGGAATAACCTGTTGCCTAGTTTGGGCCATCTGTCCTGGCTCTACCCTGTCCCCTGCTGCTGTGCCAGAACGGCAGTTCATTCTCACTGAGTGGACTTGCCCTGTCCTTGCTTCCATTACTCAGAAACAACCAAAACCTCAGTGTGAAGTTAACACTGTTTTTAGCTGAGACTCAGATGTGCAGCTAGCTAGCAAAAGAAAATGCTGCAGAATATGTTTTTACAACTTACTCCTTTGTTAGCATATTTCCATTGAAGGTGGAACCAGACCATAGGGTTTTCTGTGTAGATAAGCCCAAAATCCATTACCTTTGGAATGTGTGAGAAGTTAATTTTTTACTGAAGGATTTGGATCTTAGGTGAGCAATATGAATATCATCCAGTCACAAGTGATTGTCTGAATCTTTGAAGGCATCGATATTCCCAAAAGCACTTATTTAACCTTTGGACAGAGGTTGAGTGGGAAATCAGAGGGGTGTGAGGTTAGGCATTTATCTCTGTTAAGGCTTACAGTTTTATTTTGTTTCAGCTCCCCCCATTCTCCTAAGAATATTATGTGGGAGAACTGTAGTTCACTGTAGATTTTGGACATTGTGGCCATAATATTTATATTCCTGAGTACAATATTCTTGGAATAACCAGGAGTTATTTCTGCTGTAATATAAGGTATGCTTTTGCAATATTTTTTCTCCTTGATTCCTGCAGTCACATCTCTAGTGAATTTTCAGAATTCTTGCTGCAGCCATACATAATGGAAAAAAACCCACAATTTTTTATTAGTTAGGCATGAAAGTAGAATCAAAGTTTTAAAGTCCCATCAAGTTTTCTCCTTCTGCCATTTATCATTCTGCAAGCAGGCAGGATTCCTATGTTGTTTGAATAAATTGTTCCTTTCTTGAAGTTCAGCGCAATCCCATAGAGTTCAGCTATCTCCAGAGTAATGGTTATTGTTGTAGCTACTTCTTATGGGAAATATTATTCTAAACTAAAACCTCAAAGTAGATAAGTGACTCTTTACTGCACAAGTTGTAGAAATATCTGATTAATAACTAATCAGTGCAGGAGGTTTTTCAACAGCAGTTCTCCAAAAGGATAATGGTATTATTGAATTGGTAATGAACGTACCAAAAACCATATTCTCTTTCACAATTCATCAGTCATTACTGTAGGCAGATCTAGCAGTATCAATAACATCTCCAGTTGAAAACCTTTAGCAGCAAGCCATGCAGGCTCTGTGTTACTGTTTTAGATACTCTAACATGGATTTATATTTTTCTTTGCTGGCATCTGGCTGCTATACTACCTTTTTAGTAGAAATAGTTTCTCATGACCCCCAGCTCCAAATTCTTTCTTCCTCAGAGTTCTCACTGTGAGGTATTGATTTCTTTGTGAGTAAAAAAAAAAAAAAAGAAATTCTTGAGATTTTTATGATTATTACTTGTTTTTTGTTCTTTGTCCTAAAGTCTATACGGCTTCCTTCAAATCTAAATGAAGCAAGATCAGTTTGGGACTTGCAGATTTTTGTTAGGTGTTTCTTAGGTACTGAAACAGAAGCAGAGACTACTTGCTGTCAGTTGCAGTCACTTCTCAAAACAAATATTGGTAACAAGTACAAGTTCTTCTTGGGAACAAGTGCCTATTTTCAGAATCATTCAGAAATTAAAGACTGCATAGACACTGATTTAATGAGTATATTAAAATGCTTTCTGCTTAGCTCTTTTAAACATTGGCTTTACAACAAAAATTACAAATGCAGTTCAAAAACTTCTATGTACTACTTTTGGCCAACTACTAATTAGCTGTCCTGTATGAGGAAAGGCTGAGAGACATGCTACTCTTCAGTCTGGAGAAGAAAAGGCTGAGAAGGGATATAGTAAATGTTTATGAATATCTAAAGTGTGGGAGTTGAGTCTTTGGAGGCAGAATCATTTTGGTTGCATGCAGAAATAGAACAAGGGACAACAGATAGAAACCTGGAACAAAGGAAGTTCTATACTAAAACAAAGAACTTTACTGTAAGAGTGATGGAGCCCTGGAACAGGCCGTCCAGAGGTTATATAATCTCCTTCTTCGGTGATATTAAAGACCTGCCTGAATGCCTACCTGTATGATCTATTGTAGGGAGTTTGGGGTTGGACTGGATGATCTCTGAAGGTTTCTTCCAACCCCTACAATTCTGTGATCCTAATTATTCAAGATTAGCTGTTGAACACCATTTATTGTTTGAACTACTGTATGAGAGTGGATAACTTGTTCTGCAGAGAAGGCTAATAAGAAAGTTTTTTTGATGTATTTATCAAGGCCCATCACATAATTGAAGTATATGTCCATTCCTCTGCAGAATTGGTTGGATTTATTTTTCTTGGAAGAATAATTAATAGCTGATAGTCTCAGGCTCTGACCTACAAATGAGCATTTTTAAAGGATTCACTTGTGCAAAGATTTCTTTTGTTACTTCTCTTCGGAGATGTATTTATCAAAGTGGCATCTGGAATTTCTATTTAGTTTGGTTGTCTTTGAAGAAATATTTTAACTGCTTACTTGGAACTATTAATATACCTGCCTTTTTAATTATGGCTACAGTAATCCACTACAAAATGAAGACTTTAGTCTTTAGAACACTCACTGAATATTTGGGGGGGGGGGGGGGGGGGGCAGTGGAAATGGAGATAAAGCTATTGGGGGTAGCTGAGAGGAAGGGGCTGGGAAGAAAAGGGAAAATCAGCCAATTTGGCACCCTAAAGGGCCTACATCTGGAACTGGTTGAGAATAAATTGTTTTAAGAAGCCTGTGGTATCACATAGAAGCTTGGAAGCTTGCTCTGAGGCAGTATTGGAAAGCTTTTAACTGAAGGAAAAAGAAAAGAGAGGGCACCTCCTTTCAGACCCGTGGTTTTCCAATGAGACTTGTGAGATTAGTGATTGTACTTCAAATGCAAACGATTTTTAAAAACAAAAAACATATGTTGACTGTCATTTTTTGATTGATCAAAAAATCTAGCCTTACTGAAAACCACACAGAGGATGTATTACCAAGCCTCAATTATATGGTTAGTAAGAACATCCAGCACATCAGATGAATCTCCCCTGGAGACAGTATTTTTTTAAAATCACAGCTTTCTGCATTAAAGTCTGGAATACCAAAGCTAAATCCAAATCTTCAAGTCCTATGTAAAAAGAAAAAAAAAAAAAAAAAAAAAATCCATTACCTCAGAGCAATTGTTCTCCCATTAAAACTGCAGTGCTGTCTTGGAAAGGCAAAAAGGCTAACCGAAGAGAAAATGTTATTCTAAACTATTTTAGCTGAGAAGAGGTATTAAAAATAATTACCTTAAGCAAAGATCAATTATTGTATTTGAATAGTATTCTTTATTATAGCTTCTTGTAAATGCATTTGTTATCATAGTACAGAAACTTGGAACCATCTGGAAGTCAGTGGACTACTGGTTATCATATATACATAAGCTACAGATATGTATACTGAGGAATGCAGGTTTGATATTTCACCCTTAATGAAGTTGCCCATAGATAATGAGTTAAAAGAAAGGGTCGATACTCCCCACTGGATTTCTTTCTGGTTTTGTGACTTTACCTGCAGAAAGTGCAGAAAGTTTTTTGTGGGTGTGAGTGAGTGGGTGTCCCATAATCCAGTAACACAGTCTTCATAACAACATTTTGCTCCTGTTTTTTTTAGTCTTGTTTTCAGATACAGTTACAACTCAAGTTAAAGGTACAAATACTGACCATTAAAGAAAAATTCCGATTTTATTTTTTAATCCAGTCAGTTAAAGCTCAGTAGAACATGTTTTAGTAAGAATGAAGTATTTATGCCTAGAGTAACAAACTGAAGCAGTTTCTTCAGAGAGAGAGTACTTGTTTCTTGAGTTTAGAATGCGTATTTTGATTTGAGACAAAAAACATATTTAAGATGGTTAATTAAAACTGATAACATTTTTCCCCTTTGTTAAAAATAATATAGTACAAAACTTAATTGATGTTTCAGGATTTTTTTTTCCTGGGAAATAAGAATGATAGCTACAGGCTCTGGATGCTTAACTGAAGAACTTTAAGGCCCAAAAGAGGCTCTACGGACCCTACCTTGGGCGTGCACAAACAACAATATACTTTCAGGTGTCACACAAAAAAATCTGTTGCAATAGGAAGAATGAGAAAATAATACAGTGTGCTTTGTATGATTATATAGTACTGAGTATTCAAAACAAATATTTTCTGTCCCTGAATTAGCTGTTAAACTTAGAAATATGCTGTCATTAAGGAAACTGCAGGAGAATAAGTTTTTGCCTTATTAGTGTTACAGTTCTACAGGTTATTAGATATAATTTATCCTTCATTTCTGGATTGACAGCTTGAAGTATTTGAAATATATACCCATGCCATTGACTCAAGATAATGCTCCTTGGGGTTAGAAAGAGGATACATAGGAAGAATTATATCCAGATAAGAAGTGGGAGGGCTGCACAAATCTTATTTTGACTTTAATTTGGTTGTATGCACGTACATCAAATATCATATTTATGGTAGCATGATTGCCCTCTTAACTAACCTTATAATTTTTTTTTTGCAGAGTTCATGCTATTCCTTTCTTGAGGAAAGGAATGTGTATGTGAACTGTTGATCGTGCCTGAACCTCTGATTGACCACCTGAGGCAAGCAATGAGCCAGCCACAGGAGCACAGGTGAATTGCCTTCACCTGTGCTACCGGAAGGGGTGGAGTCTGACTGCACCTCTCCTAGATCCCATTTAAGTGCTGGCTGCCACTGAGGAAGGATCTCTTTCCACTCCTTGTGGGGTTTGCTGCGAGTCTATGACACTGGTGAGCATTTCTATTTATTTTGATTATCTTTCTACTGTGATAATCTTACTAAACCTTACCTCTGTGTACCTACTGATTGTACACCTATTGATTGTGCAATCGTCTACCTATTGATTGTACAGGATGCTATTCAACAGGTTTATGAACTGTTAAGGCTTGACTCAGCCTCTCTTTATTATTTATTGATAGACAAATAAGAAAATCATATTCATCTATATCATGAAAGAAAAAGCCTTATCAATAAATGATATTGTTACTATGAAAAGCATACTGAGGAAATGTATTTTCTGCTAGCTATATGTTAAAATGTTGCAAGGACATGGGGAATTGAAACTGTCTTTATAATGGATCATAAATCTTAGAAATGATTTGAATTCATGGATTAAATGTCAGCTTTGAAAGCTTTTGGTGATTTATATTGGGTCTTAGAAGAAAGTACATTTCCACTGCAAATCAAATTATTGCATTTTCATATTCTGTTTTAGTTATTTCCAGAAAAACATTCTTCAAAAGTATAACCTGGGGATGCTTCTTCACTGTTTGTAAGTTCTTGACAGCCAGTGTTGCATATGTAATTAATAGAATTGCAAAGATTAGAGGCAGAAAAGAGTTAGGGAGAGCACTCTCTGTGAGTGATGTGCACCATATGCTGAAAGGAAGATAACGCTAGCTGAGTGAAACTATGGTTTTCTAGGTGCTGGTAAACAGAATTCAGAGCCCATTCAGATTTAGCTAGAGAAAAGGATATGAGTCAGGTAGAAGGAATTCAAGGATTGTGGCAAAATTTTACAGCATTTGCAACAGAAGTGATATATCAGGAATATTTGTTAATTTGACATGATTATTTGAAAATGGGGTAGAGAGAAGGCAGCTCCTAAGGCGAAGTGAGAAGTATTGACAGATAAATCACTTACTGCTAGTAAAAGCAATACAAGGGTCTTTTGGCTTTTACACAGACTTCAATCAGATTTGAATACACTTATTTAATGTCAAGTTCAAACATTTAATTGTAATTCCAGAATTAAGAGTTGAGTTCCATTAAGTGCCTCTGTGATTGAAAGAGTTTGAATAGCCTATCAAACATGCCTATCAAACTACTTAGTATCTGGATTGTCCCTTTGGTATTGCCCTGTTATCTCCTCTCTGATGGACTCAATCTGAAACTACAGATTAAGGTTCTTCAAATGTGACATGGTGAACCAATGTTTAATCAGTTAAATTCATTTTGTGCTGATGAAGAGAAGTAGAGATTAAATTATTTATGATGCTACATTTTACAGGGACTGAAAAGTGTCTATTTATTGTAGCTTACATTTAGTTTTATTGTCCTTGTTGCTATAGTAGCTAAGGAATTTTCTTGCAACAGATTTCTTGTACAGTAATTATGGAAAAGAAAACAAAAGGATAAAATATAGTTTCGATAAATAAGAAAAAGAAGCTTATCTATTACATAAGTAACAGTCAGCAAAGCTATCCTAGAGCATGAGTTTATAGGTGAAGGTGCAGTCTCCCTCTTTCAAGAATCCGGTGTTTCAAGTTGCTTTCCACTATGTTAACTACTTCTGCTTTCTTCTTACACTAATGGCAGAATCTCTATTCTGACCTAGAAGAGCATTTTGTTTCCACAGTAGAAACTAAAATCTGGATTACAACAAAAATGGCAGTGTTACCTGAAGGCTACAGTTTAGACTGTGACCTGAGTTATTTACTTCTTTCTGGTCATTTACAGAGGACTGGGAACTACATCACAGCTCTTTTAGTGGTCTCTAGAGGAAGTCTAACAACTGCTAGAATTCCTGAGGGTGACAGTGCTAGTCGTCTTTTACTTGAGGATGCCATTGCTTTCTTATAGGATATAAACATTCCAAGAAGTGTTTCCAGAGTAGTAACCCAAGTAAGTTAATACTGACAAATACATGTAGAGAAAAGAAAAATATTGAAGTTGAAAGCCAAGTGAGAATACATATAAATTAGCCAGAATAGCTAAATCTATACATTTTTTTTCCTTTTTTGTGGAGCCTAGCCTTCATTTGGCACTGAGTAGAACAGTCTAACTAAGCATTATGGAAACATACACAGGCTAAAAGTATGTGGACCACATCATCAACTGTTTTGTTGCCCTTATAGCACTCAAAAACATACTCTGAGAAGCGCAGAATGCAATGAGTTGTTCCTCATCTGAGAAAAGGAAGCAGAAAAGTGTAAAGACACGGAAAAACATCATGGAAATTAAAAACTCTTCCATTCTCTTATAAAGCTCGCTGTAGGATGCTAAGGTGCAAAGCATTATTCGAAAGTTGGAGACATAGGCTACAGACTTGTGACACAGCCTATAAAAACTTTGGCTGTTTAGCAGATGGCTTTCTTAGGCACACAGTTGAACAAAAAAATCCCCAAGTTCATGAGCAGTAAATGAAAAAGGTTCCATGTATAATCCAAGTAGATTTATTTCAGCATATATTCAGAATCTGAATGAGTACTGATATGTGCTGGCTTGTTAATTGGTAGTTATTGTACCACACACAGAACTGCTAGAGAAAATAAATACTGGAAACTGAAACAATCCACTGTGACAATTTATTGCAGAGGTACATAGAAGCAGCAATGGAACATTTGAAATAATATTTTATATAACTTCATACTTACATGCCTGCATTAAAAGACAGTCCCTTTCCCCTTGAAAAAGAAATGAAATTTGTAAACTGGATTCAAGTTATTCTTAAGACAAAGTTAACCCGGATATTAATATCATCAAATGTTGCTGGAACAGTCTACATGAGGAAAAATATATTAAAGATATTGAGCTATGCTGTAGTCAGAAGGCAGGGTGGAAGAGTGGGAAGGATATAACTTGATTCTGATTGAAGAAGGAAGACAGGAATTTTGGTGAATAGTTTTTTAAAACCCTGTGATGGCAAAAAAAAAACAACAACATCTTCATGTATAAAAGATAATTTAAGTGAGATGAGTGTTAGTTTCAGTTATTTTAGGCTGAACTAATGCGTTCCTGAGTTTTTAAAGCAAAACAGGACTGCTGTTGACATGTCGCTTTTTAAAGGCACAGGAATGTGAAAGAGAGCTTTAACATCTGCTTCAGTGTGAAAGGCTTAGGATCATGCTATGTGTGAGTACTCCGTTTGCTTTCTACATTGTTTGTGTGAGAGCCAAGTGTTTTCTGCTTGTATTACTCTGAGTGATATGACTGCAGGAGGTACAGAAATGTGTGGTTACTTGTGAGTGGTGTTCTTCCTGAGGTAAGGTCAGTTGTACATGTTTTTCCCTGACAGTCCTCACATACTGGAGACTCATAAATGAACATGGCATGTGACTCCCTCATAAATCTATGAGGTTACTTGATTTGATCCAAACTACCATTCAGTAGTTCATGTGGGGGTATTGGTAGTCCTCTAAGAAAAGTTCTGAGGAGAAAAATAAGATTTGTAGGTGGATAATCTACTCCATTACTTTTATATCAGTTTGATTATACAGTTTTTTCTTCAAAGAATCATTAAGGTTGGAAAAAGCCTCTATGATCATCTAGTTCAGCCATCAAACCATCACAACCATGTCCACTAAATCATGTCCCTCAGTGCCTCTTCTATCTTTTTCTTGAAAATCTCCCAGATCAGTGACTCCACCACTTCATTAGGCAGCCTGTTCCAATGCATTACTTCTCTTTCAGAGAATAATTTTTTCCTAATATCCAAACTGAACCTCCCTTGGTACAACTTAGGGCCTCTTTGCATATCGCTAATTACCTGAATGAAGAGGTGGTTTCCACCTCACTACAACCTCTTTTCAGGCAGTTGTAAAGATCAGTGAGGTCTGCCTTGAGCATCCTCTTCTCCAGACTAAACAATCCAACTTCCCTCAACCACTCCCCATAAGACTTGTTTGTGAAAGTCTGGATAGGCTACACAGTATGTCACTCAATCACTAAGCAGATCACCTGCTAATAGGAAATCAGGTTGGCCAAGCAGGACCTGGCTTTCATCAGTCCTTGCTGGCTAGGCCTGATCCCCTGACTGCTCTGCACGTGTTGTATGACTGTACTCGAGATCTGCTCTATCACCTTCCCCAATACCAAGGTCAGGTTGATATGTCTGTACCTCCCTGGATCTTCCATTCTTGTACATGGGCATCACGCTGGCAAGTTTTTAGTCATCTGGGACCTCCCTGGTTGAACAGGACTGGCTGATAAATGATGAAAGCAGTTTGGCAATCAAGTCCACCAGCTCCCTTCATACTCTCAGGTGGATTCTATCTGGTCCCATGAACTTGAGACGGTCTGAGTGGAGCAGCAAGTTGCTAACTGTTTCCATCTGAATCATGGGGGTTTAATTTTGTTCCACATTCCTGTCTTCTATCTCAGGAGACTGAGTACTTTGAGGATAACTGGTGTATTAAATACAAAAGTAAAGAAGGCGTTGAGAACCTCAACCTTTTCCTCACACTCAGTGATCTTGTTCCCTGCCACATCTAATTAAGGTGAGAGTTTCTCCTTGGCCCCTTTTACCATATTATATATGTAAAACATTTTACCATAATATATTTGTGAAAACTTTTCTTTAATAATGTTGGCCAGATTAATTTCTTACTAGACTTTCACCTTTCTGATCATCTCTCCACATACCCTAGCAACATTCTTGTATTCCTCTTAAGTTGCCTGTATCTTCTTTCAAAGGTGTTAAGCTCTTTTTTTTTCTTCTCTGAAGTCTCAGCAAAATCTTTCTGTTCTGTCGTCTTCCCTGCAGTCTCCCCTTTGAGCACACAGGACAGCCTTTTCCTGTGCTTTTAAGATTTCCTTCTTAAGGAATTTCCATCCTTTCTGGACTCCTCCAGCACTGACTACCAATGGATTCTCCCAGCCGATATCCTAAACAGTTTAAAATCTGCTCTCCAAGGGCACGTAGAAGTTTTGCTGACCCCCTACGGTGCAAACAAAGATGATGACAGAGTCTTTTTCCTGGAATACATCTATTATAGAACAGGATGATAAAAAGAGAATTGATTCACCCCTTCTGACAACAACTCAAAAGAAGGGCAAACTTGGAGATGCAGCTCAGCTTCTAGCCATTAAATGAGAGAGAGGAGGGGATGGATCCTGACTCTACCCCTTCTGCAGGTGCATTACTTGCACCTGAGCTCCCTGAGTTAACCAATGGTTGAGCACCAGATTTGGCTAAGGCTGTGATCTGGCAATTCTAGAGCATTCTACCCTTTTGATCTCAGGAAAGTTGAAAACTTTACCATTTTATGGTTGCTATGCCCGAGTTAGCTTCCAAGGATGGTATTTCTAACCAGTCCTCTATATGTGAAAAACAGGTCTAGCCATGTGCTTTCCCAGATACTCCTTTGAGCTGCTTAAGGATGTCATTTTTTTGTTCTTAGATTTTGGGAAAAATAATTACATTGAATACAAAGAATTAGTGTCAGAATTTGGTGTGAAAAGTGATGGAATCATGATAAGCGAGTAGATAATTCAATTAAATATCAAGCTTTTGTATGGTCTATCTCTTTGTCTGTTTCCTAATCTGTGTTCCTGACACTTTAAGTAAAATACAGAACAAACCTTCTTTGTGTCTCATCTTTTAAACATTAAGTGTCATTTTTAGATAGCTACTGTCTTCTTCCACTGCTGTTTAAAATGTTTGCTTACACTACGTATAAGGCTGAGAATCTCTGGGGAAACAAATGTCTTATTTTGGGATTATGACTTATTATGCGTACATACTATAAGCCCAAAAAGCATCTCAAGCTTAGGTGTACTGGGTGAGATGAACAGCTTGATACCCTGCTTTCACAACTACATTAATCTTAACTGGTTTGGTTCACTGCAGTCTCCCATTTGTGCTTATATTGACTTTTGAGATAATCAAATACATTACTTTACAAATTCCAAAAACCTTTGGGACAGAGTAATGAATGGATCATTGACTAAACTGCAGTCAATAGGCTATTATAATTTCCCTTAATACAGCAGTATTGAAGAGTTCTACTTCATGTGAAAGATTACTGTGACTAAACAATAATTGTACCAATTAAAAAAAAGAGGGAAAGAGTATCTCACAATAAGGAGATGACATGAAAAATTATACATGTGAAAAGAGTAAAGAAGTGGTTTACACAGTCAGCTTAAGTTAAAACATGGCTTACTTTGTCATCTAAATGTAACACTGAATTTGATGTCACGTATTGGGAATGGGTGAACTCATCTTGACTGATTTTTGGATTCTGTCAAATATTGTGCACTCAGAAGCTTATTTGTGAGTTCAGTATTGCTATATTACCATTTCAGTTAATGTACCC
Organism: Chrysolophus pictus; assembly: GCA_037305975.1. NCBI lineage: Eukaryota > Metazoa > Chordata > Aves > Galliformes > Phasianidae > Chrysolophus > Chrysolophus pictus. Next base: position 35,602,417 of record JAYKPI010000006.1, read on the forward strand.
TATGATAGAGTAGAAGGTGAGGACAGTGTATCTAACAAGGACAGTAGTCCTGAGGAATAGCTTCTCTGTAAAATTTCTTTCCAAATAACCCCCATTGACCCATCATTTATAGCATCATCAGACTTTTCAGTGTTTCAAAAAGCTCTGAGACTCTTGGCAGAAAAAAAAATAAAACTGTCATGGTCCACCAGAACAATACAGAGAACTGTTAGTATAGCTATTGTATATATAGAAAATTAGGTTCCATTTTGGAAAGATTCTTATCTTGTAAGAACACTGAATAGTCACAGAAAAATAATACATGAAATGGAGGAAGTTATTAAAGGCTTTCCACGTACAGAGGAACTTGTTAAAAGAAGGTAGTTATTGATTTTGTGATTACTGGGGAACGTTCAAACTAAATGACTCCTGTGAGTGTGGTCAGATAGATGAGTGTCTATATGCTATTAGTTACACTTGTCATTAACTGAGTTTGTAATTAATGGAAGGCTTTTTTGGAACCTGATCTGTAAAGGATTGCATGGGAACATACACAGTGTGAAAGTTAACAGAGTTTTCATCTGATGAGGCAAAAGCAAAGTACTTAAATTACGTAGTTATGGGTATGTGGGAATACTTAGGTGTTCTGTTTTGTTGTTGTTTTTTAAATGGTGAATTTTATATGTAGCTGATGCAACATAGTGAGATAGCTGCAGAAGCAGGCATACCTTCAAATAACTTATGAATGCAATCAGTAATGTAAGCTGATGAGGAGGAACTAAAGAACTCTAGAAGCAAAGGAGAGAACAGCAGGTGAACAGGACAGCACAACACATCCTCTCCCTGGGCATGTCTGCGAGTACCTTACACAGTGGTCTCAGCACTGGAGAGGTGGAAGTTGTGTTGCACTGTGACATACAAGGTGAATGGCAAGCACTGAGCTGGAAGCAGTGGGTCTTCCATTAGTGGATACATTGCTTCCGACTCATGATGGATGTCTTCATGCTATAAATCAAAATGGTACAGAAAAAAAGCTGAGGAAGGATAATTTACAAGATTGTATTAAGAAACAGAACCAAGGGATATGTTAAATTAAGCCAATATCAGCAAACAAATGTATCAAAGCTCAGTCAGCTATTTGGCATCTCTTTTCTCTCACCATGAGGTAAATGACTAGATAGTGATAAAAGACTTTAATGAAGTGTTCTCTAAGATAACTTTGCTAGTGTAGAAAGAAAGGAGAAAAGGCCAAATTCCTCAGTATTTAAATTTAGTCTAATGTTAAACAGATGTTCAGTTAAATTCTACATTTATGGACTTCTAGAATACTAGATATCAAATGATGATAGTTAACTTTTCTGTGGTATGTGTGCATTTTAATTCAATTAATTATAAAACAAACTCTTTAGGAAGCAGCTGTAGAAATTGTTTCAATATGACTATCAAATTTCCTTATGAGGAAACCCTTAACTTTCAGGGTTTTAGAATGAATACAATTGATAATAGCATTGAAGAAATTACAGTAGCTACCTTCAGAGGATAATGCATTCTTCAAGCACCAATATTTTATGAGAGGCTAAGGACTTAGGCTTCCATTTGCCACTGAGGAAATTCAGGGATATATGGAAAAACCTTCTGAAGTAGGTTTTATCTGGGAAAAGGATTCACCATAAGTAGTTACAGCTAGGGAAATTCACACTGGAATTAACAGACAACATTTTAACAGTGAAAATAACTAAGTACTGGGTGCAAGGAGTAAGGGGTGGATGGGAAGTGATGTCTTCCCTTGCTGTCTCTAGTTCAACTTCTAAGATGTATGTTTAGATCAATAAAATTTCATAGTATATGCAGTCTAAGTGAAACATATGTAGATTACTTTGAAAATAATGCCATTTATTTCCATGGAAACTACAACAGATACAAAGAGCATAATAACCCTAATTGATAAATTCTCAGCTATGAAACTTTTCAACACGCTCACCACCATTAGTCCATTTGTGTGTTTGAGCTGATCAAGATGCTCTTCCTTTCATGGCATGGCAACTGTCCATATCCATACCAAAAGTTTCTTGTCTTTCATGTTGCTGTTACCACTGCTGAAATGCACCACCCATCACTTCACTGTGCTGATATCCACTGTTAGGTCTCCATAAATATTCAGCAAGTGTCAATGAATGTCAACGTGAGCGGTTTTTTTCAGCAAGAAAGAATTCAGTACCATACCTTTATATTCACTTCCGTGACAGACACTATTTTGTCAGACTGCCCTTCTGCTGCCATCTGTTACATAGCAACTAAATGTAACCAAATATTGATGGGGTGGTTCAACCTTTACTGCCATACGAATCAACATCCATCTCTGACACTGTGGGCCAAAATAATAAAATAGGAGTCATTAGTTTTGGAGCAGTCCTTGAAAAATCCTGAGATATAAAGGAAATTGTAGCAGATAATTCAACAGCATTCTCTGGCCCTAAACTCTATATCAGGTCTTAAAGTCTATGAATTCTGAATTGTTCACAACTATTTTTGCGTTCATTGACTTCTCCTGTGCCTTCACAGAAATCTCCCTATGGATTATGTAACATTTCCTCCTTCCTAGAACTCAGAATCAATACAGGCCTGCTCTTCAGACTCTGGTCTTCAGTCCTAAGTGCAGAATCAAGCTCTTGATCTTGTTGAACTTTACGCTGCTTGATGACTGTCCTGCTGTCTAGGCTGTCAAGATGCTCTGTAGCATTTTCACGGTTAAAACAAACTTTGCAAACTAATGCTTTCGCTGTTAAAAATAACCTAGTGTATGCTCCTGCCTTAGATAAAGAATAGTGGAAAAACTGCAAAAGTCCAGGAGAAGCATCCCATGTGAATTAGATTCATGTAGTTTTGAGGTAGGGAGACAAAGAACTGGGGGCCATGGTGGGGACTCTAATAATCTTGTGAATGATCACTACAAGTTCTCGTCAGACTGGAGTATCCAAGGGCTGGATACACCAAAAAGTTTTTAATAACTGCTGTTAAAGTTTCTCTGAGGGATTTTGGAATGTTTTGCAGAACTTCTTGCTTGCCTTTTGTGTTTAATATGATAAAGCTGCAAGGAGACTGTAAACGGTTCCTATTATCAAATTGTATAGTGTGCTTATTACAGTAATGGAAATCGCTCTGGAAAGGCACTCAGCAGTGGAGTATAAATGACTAGTGTGAGAATGAGTTAATCAGCTGTCTTTGTTAAATGTTTTTCCATGTGTGGGAGGCCTTGGCAGTTAATGCACTTTATTCTGATTTGCAGCTACTGTCATCATTGTTGTGTGTGATTGATATGTCTGCCTTCATAGATTTAGAATTTGACACTGACACTAATAAACAGTTTAAAGTCACTGATAATTTCAGAAAAGACTCCAGAAATTGTGGGGAACAACCTTTTTTTCAAATTGCAGCTTTGTATCCTGGGAAGGGTGGGGTGAAATGGCTTGCATTTTCTTTTGGCATATAGGTATTATGTAAAGGCCTGCACTTTGAGTTAACTGTAGAAATCAGTAGAAGCAAAATAAATTTATTTCCTCTCACTGCCAGCCCTCCAAGGTCTTGGATTTCTCAGGGCCAGTTTTTCTAGTAAGGACTGAGATGAAGGTGATGTTCAGTACCTCAGCCTCTTTCTTGCCCTGTGTCACCAGGGCACTTGTGCCATTCAGCAGCCAATTTATATTTTTCCCTTATCTTCCTTTTACTTCCTTAACCCATACATGTCACCAAGTCTTTTCTGTAGTGAAACTTCTTTTTTGCTTTTGCATATGTTTCAAGAATTTTTTAAACAATTCATGCTTAATTGACATATTTTAATATGGACACTTCATAAATGTACAGGTACTCAAGTATTGTTTCTAATAGCATTTAAAAATATGCTTATGCTATTCATTCTGAAACTTAATAATAACTGCACAATCTTTGATGGTACTGAGAAATGCCAGACTTAAAAATTATTTTCACTGGCTTTACTTTAATCTACACTGGAATATTGCAATATGCATTACAGTTGTATGTTCACTTAAGCTATAATGCAGAGTGGTTGTATTGTATATGCTTCTTTGTATGTGTGGTATTCTGTTCCTCTCTAATACACATTCTAGGAAGAAATACAATATTTGAGTTGTATCTCAGGCTTTTTGATTGATTGCCACAAAAGCTATTAGATTTTAATATATCAAAGGTTGTTTTTTTTTTTTGCATTAGTTCACTTTGGGCTTGTCAACATTTTTGACTGAGGGATACAGAGGAATACTATCATTATATTTTAATGCAGATAAATATCCCTTTGGTTAGATATTTAGTATATTCAAAGATAGGAGGTCTCCTATAATGAGCAATCATTTTGACTGTAACAAAGCTTTGAATCTTCATTGATGCTTCAGGAGTTCAGGTAGACACTGATGATACATAATAGTGTAGCGCCAGAATGGTTCTCAATGCAATGGATAAAGGAGCTCAAAAACACTCTGGGAGCAAGTTCTGGCCTAAATTTGAAATATCCTATCATGTAATCTCATAACTTTATCCTAAGTACTAACTTAAATGTTATAATGTATCAACTTTTTTGTCCTGTCTCTGCAGAAGGTACCTGTATAACATTATGAAAATAATTGAGGACATTCATTTATAAATTTAATTTTCATCATGTTTGGATATGTTTCCATACAATCACTGAATTTGGTGGTGGATAAAGGAAGATACTATTGAAATACTGTTGACATAAATATTTACATTCCTGAAGGCTGTTTTACAAATGATCTTTACTAGATGGTAGGTAAAGTCTAACATTTTCTCTTATTTCAAAGACGTTTAATTTTGTATATCATCTGTCTATTAATATACCTGAAGACATCACTTTCTTATTTTAAAAGATTACAAAAAGAATTTCCTCACAGATGCTCAATCTCTAAAATAACAAAATCCATTGTTCTCTGTCTTGCGAGTAGTTAATATGTTAAGGATTTTTATATACATATGGGAATAGAATCTAGAAATTAAGATGTTTAGAATAACCATTACAGCATTGGGCTATAATCTAAAACAAACTGCACCAAGGACCACGGCTGAGAATTAATGAATTCTGCTCAAAATATATGATTAAGAAAACCTAACAGAGTTTAACTTTCATAAAAATGGAGTTTTCATCAACTGCTATTAAAGATGGTCAATACCTGTGTGCGTTCATAGAGAATGTAGGGCCCTCCTTTATTGTTATTATTTTAAATTTTGATTATTAACATCGTTTGAAGGAAGAACTACTTAGACCTTGATAGCTAATATTTTATGTAATTTTTGGTAGAAGAAAATGAATTTAATGACCTACTTTGTCTACTTTTCCTTCAAACTAAGCTGAATAAATACATGATTTGTCAGGAAAATACCACAACTATTCAGCACATCTCTTTTCAGACATGATTACTAGGACCTGTAATTCCAAGTGGAGTTCATAACTCCCTCAATGTTATGTAAGATTTCTTTATGCACTGCACCGCTATTCTCATGAGAATGAATCCATTTTAGAATCCACAGATTATTATTATTATTATTTTTTGCTTTATCTACCTGAAAGGAAAATTGTTTTAAAATCAGAGCTTTCCAAGGGCAGTTGCAATACTCTAATATATATGTTTTCATGAGTCTGTTTGGGATTAGAGGAGAGGAAGAAATGGGAAATGAGCTAATAATTTGTTGGTGTGCTACACAGCTCATAAAACAATAATCTGTGAATAGTCCTTTTTTATGCTTTTCTAATATGGCTCTGGTAAAGGAATTGCAGTTGCTTACCTGGAGGCGATTGTGATCTATTACGCGTAATCTTGGAGAATATGCTTAGCACTGTGTGGTTGATTTAAAGTAGATTTAAAAGTAGATGGATTCTTTACTCTTTCGTTGAGGAAAGTCTGCTTGAAGGAAAGAGCTTATTTATGTGACATTTAAGAGGGAGATGAAATGATGGACTCCCACCACCTGAAATTTCAACAAGACAGTCTCTTCAAGTTTTTGCATCTATTGACAATGTATGAGATAACTTTTGTATCTCTTTCCTCCCAGATTAGCCATTAATATAGTTCATTAAACATAATCCAATATCTTTTCTGCATCTCCCTCTCTCTAATCTCTGATTTTGCTTTTCCTAGTATTTGATGACGACTGTTGTGGCAGTTTCTTTGTCCACTTCTTTTTCCTATAGCTGTGAAAAGCTGTAAGAATATCTCTTATAGCTGTGAAAAGAAGTTTTCAGAGGACTTATCGTCAGACTTCATTTCTTCTAACTAATATTGTGTTATTTCAAGGGAATAACTCAATCCTAATTGTGGTGATTGATCTCCATGGATTTCCAGTGGACAGCGAGGAAGCAGAATGAGTGGCAACAAAATAAGTTAGGCTTTTTTTTTTTCCAGTAGAGGCACTTCATAGCTTCATGGCATTAACTGCCATCTGAAACACAGATGAACATCAGGATTTACACAGTGTCTATTGTAATTATACACATGAATACAAGATGCATATATTTGTCTGATTGTAATATTCTATATGCGTGGAGGTTTCTTCCTCAATGAAGACAAAATGGAATGGTAAAATTGGTGCCTACTAACATACCCTGCTTTGTAGGAACTTCAAGATATCTTAAAAGTTCAATTGTTCTGTTGAAATGTCAAAGACTCAACAAATAGCAAAAACTCCATTCCAATAGTTTTTGTTGTCATTCTTTTATTTTAAGTTTGCTTTTGGTATTGTTTTAGTGGGATAATCCATGCAACGGTCTTTGAAAGTGACTCAGGTGTCTTCTTCATACTGATGTCTTTCCATAATTGTCAGTTGAATACTGACAATATCAAAGAAATACTGTGTTTCAATCAGTAGGCACAAATTTGCCTTATAAGTAACAGCAACAGAAGAAGGGACATATGTCTAATTTTTCTTGCTATAATATCATTAAAAAGTACCTATGTTTTCTGACTGAGAACATTTACATCATTAAGACAAACAGAGCAGGGCTTTCACTCTTCCATTCCAATGTGATTTTGCCAGGAAATATATGAGAGACTTTAAAAAATGGACTCATTTGCTTGAATAAAAGCCTTTACCTTTTGAAATGTCCTATTATATAACAAACTACTGTGGTTTTGATGAAATTGAGAACTCCTTTGAAATGTAAGGATCTAGCAGTACAATCCAACAGACAAAGAAAAGTGTACTGCTGGCTTTAATTTTAATGTGAACACTGTTCTATATTAAAGGCGTCTTGTTTTCTTCATGACATCTGTGATGCAATTCACTGCAAAAAAAAAATCTGAATATATTTTTTATACGACACAAAGCGTATAGTAGAGAAAGTATAATTAAAATGATTAAGAAAAATTTGCACTTATGAACACAATTTTGAATTCAATTAGGTCAGAGCAATTTGAAATCTAGAAGCAGATAAAAAAGGATAAGGTATTAAACTCTGTGGAAAGATGTACCAAGTACACTAAAAAGATTAATTTTCTCAAAACATTGAATTGTACCAGGATATCTTAAGTATTTTACTTCAATTAAGAAACTTAGTATCTTTTGTAATGAATAGCATTTGCAGCATCACTGACTTACAGGTTGTCCATTCTTACTGATTAAGAAGTACTATGTTAACCAGTTGATTTATCTTTGAAGAAAAATGATAGAAGTATGAATAATCAGTTATGAAAGTTCCTATTTAAAGTATTTGAAAATATTAAGAAAGCCAGTTTTTCCCTGCAGGAGATGAACAAAATCAGTGTTCTGTATTTTCTGTACTGTAACCTTTTTTTATCTATCAGAATAACTTAAGATCCTAATGCCTTTTTTCTCTGCTCAGTTAGCAGCATAGGAAAGGCAGGCTAGTCATGGTTCCATTCTTCCAAGGAAAGGCTGATGCTAAGATAGAGCTATAAGCCATTTTTCTCTTTAATTTCTATAATTACTTGTGTTTGTGTGTGTGTGTGTGTGTGTTCAAATTCCAGACCAAGTCTTTGGAAATGAATCTCTAAGAACGTATGGGAATTTATACTCCTTACTCACAAACCTGAATTATAATAGTACATGGCTTTGGCAAGTCTTCATTTAAGTTTCTTCCATACTTCTCTGCCAATGCATTTCAGCCCTGACTTTTAACACTGCCAGTTTTCCTATCTTGGGCTACTTAGAGACTGAGACTGCCAATTAAATTATAACTTAATAAAACAATCATAATTTGAAGCACATTCAATAAAAATAGAAAGTTTCAGTAATCGTCAGTTCAATAAAGGTGGCATGAGTGAATTTTTTGTTTACAACCATGAAAAGGCACCCAACTCAGTGCAACTGTATGGAATGCAGTGGGGTTACCGCAAAACAAATCTGTTTTTCTGTGAACTGAACTTTTTGGGGATATATATATGCACTGTTTTCCTTTACTGTGGCAAGTATGCAATAGTAAATGTATGCCTTATATTTTGTAGCTATTACTTCAGGGTCATGTTTGCGAACTTTTTTTTCAGTTCACAATTTGCAAAATTTTACATAATGGACTACCTTACAGTTGATAGCAAAAAGAGACTTCAAAGACAACACTCAAAGGTGTTTCTGTATAATACAAAAATTCTGTAATTTCTGTTTTGTATTTCAGTGAATCAACCGCCAAACATTCTTGCTTTCCGTTCTTGCTAAGCTGATAGAAATGCAATAAGTTCATGATAAAAATAAAATTAGGACTTTTCAGCCAAGAAAGAGTGGAGTTTTAGCTACTTTTACAGTTCAAAATGACACTGTACATATGGTTTGGAATGCAATAAATTTTATTTGAAAGAGTTCTATAATTCATGTATACAGAACTTCAGGAACTTCAGAACTTCTGCTTATCAGACCTTTGCAGAGATAGAGCCTTCTTGTTTTGTACCGATCAGGTATGTAATATAATAGGAATCTGGTTCCTTAAAAGGCTCATCACGGGCCACAATAACATATGGTTATACGTACATATAATTGGTTAATTGTCAAGGTGCATTCCTAAATGTAGAAAATTCAGAATATTTTGTCCAATTAACTTATTCTAAGATTCTAAATACTTTATTTTGCGTGTTTCCTCACACTTCATTCATTAGAGTGGATAATGCACGCTAGCATATTTGCTTACATTTTTGGAGGAGCTAAGAATCCTTAATTAGTCACTTTTTTAGGCATCACATCCTTGTTGGTTTTAGTTCCAGATTTGCACAATAAAGATAATGTGCTTATGCTCTGAAGCCTGTTATCTGTCCAGAGTACAAAGGAAAAGAAAATTATTACTATTCCAAATGGAATCCATTATATTGCCTGGCCAGCTCACTTCAGCCCAAATCCTTGCTGCTGTTGTAGTATATCTTTGGAACACCATCAAGGCATGTCCTGCTGAGCCACTCCTGTTTCTTGCAGACAGCTTGGAACTAACTTGGCTAGGGTTGTGTTATGACTGGTAAGAGGAGAGACTTGTCTCTTGTAACCAGGGACTTAGTGATGAGTGGCACAACAGCCAGAATATTGCAACTGTGTTCTAGCAATAGCATCCTTTATTACAGTCCTAGACTGGTAACAAATGAGAGCTATTCTAACAGACATTTCTGCTCACTTACGAAGATTTTGACTAGAGGTTTTGATAATATGGGAATAGGAGCTATAGAAGGTCATGCAGTAATCAATACGCCATAAGCAGGTCCCAGTACTGCAATTAACAGCTTTATTGCACAAATCAAATGAAGACTATCTGTTCATTCAGGCAACCAGCTCTAGACAACCACTAAAGAGATGATGCTTGAGATTTACACAGTGTTAAAATGAGAAGAAAGCGTGAAAACACTGGGGTCTTTTCAACACATTATTAGGCAACTCACTAGTCAGATCATATTCAACCCAGATGAAAGGAATCAATGATACATTTAATTAGAAGGTTAGTGCTTTTGTAAGAGAATTTGCAGGAGGAATTATAACTCTCAAAAGATGTGTTTGAAGTGTTTTTCATAGGACACACTACGCCACTTTTTATACCTAAGCCATACAAGTGAAGGCATCTTTCTTTCAAACATGGATAATTGCGTATCTGTGCAGCTAAGTGACCTGATTTTCAGAGGGTGTTGACTTCTTTTGAAATTTACAGGTCTTCTCTGCCTATGAAAAGTAGGCCACTTACATAATACCTGAATACAGATTTTGGTACTTGACTTTATGCTGCCAAGTTTTACGATTTTGGCTTTAATAAATAAAACATGTATTCTAAGCTGAAAGTATGTCAATAAACTTGGCTCCAGCTAGATAAATACTGACTGGATTGCAACAACAGAATGCACGTCTTTTGGGTCCACTCCACAAATGTTAATCATATTGAAAGAAATCCCAGAAATAGGAGACTAAATTCTGAATGTAAATTCTAGATGCAAACAAACATTGATTTTTTTTTGTTTACTTTGATTACGTTGGTCATTGCATGGAATGGAGAATATTTTGACAGACAATAGTGGAAACTTTTTCATATCATATTTATGCATATTTATATCTAAGCATAATATTCAGCTACTAATATACAGTCAAATATCTAGTTTTATAAACAATATTTTTGCCAATTTTGCCACTCTATACTTATTATACTAGTCAAAGTCAAAAACTCAAACAATTCAAGATTAGATCTACAGCTGCTACAAATCTTTTCATTTCATAAACTAGAAAGAAGGGAATAACTGATATAATTCATCTAAGCATTTGGTCTTTAGACACGAGTTTACAGTCAACACCAAGAGTGAGATCTACAGGTGAAATAAGTCAAAGAAGGGTCAAGTGCGAGTTAGTGGAGCAATGCTGTTTTGTGGCCGCTGAGAAGAAGTAGATTATGGCAGTGAAGATGTTTCTCATTACCCTTCCTAATCACATTTTAATTTTTATTTTTCAAGCAGGCAAACTATTAAATCTCCATAGAACAGTATAAATATGCAATTCTTGTTTAAATTATGACTCTTTTAAGACAACTGTGTGGTTGTAATTCTAAAGAAGTAGATGAGAAAAATGATTCTGTTACAGAAACAGTCTTTCATATGGCAGAGAAGAATGTGAGAGTATCACCACATGTAACTAAATTTGTACCTTGCCTCAGGGCAGTGCAGCCGCGCTCAGAGGTGGTAAAACAAAATACCACTGACCTCCAAAGGCTGAGGAGCTCTGTTTGGTAATGAAAAAGAAAAGAAAAGAAAAGCAACACAGCCCAAAAAGAGCAGCAATCAACCAAGCTAAAAACAAACAAACAAATAAACAAAAAACCTGTTGATTAATTCAGTTAATCTAAATAATTTCTTTCTTTTCTACCCTTGCAGTCTTTTTTTCCATTCCTAACTCATACTTCTTATATGATACTAATTTCCCCATACACTGCTGATTTGCAGTACAGCATCATAGTGGAGCTTACTACCAGCTTGATGCTTTGTAGACAATTGTGGTATGTCTCCTATTCATGTGTTGGCTTCAATGCACAAGCACAGAGCATTCATGGAAGCTCACCTATTTATTCCTTACAAAGTGATGAACAGGACTGTAAATTTCTAATAAATACACAATTTTTATAAAGTCTTCCACATTTAAGAATATGATTCAGCGTTGTTTCAAAGGAAAAACTGGAAGACATAACTATGACAGCAGCTCCAAAAGTAATGCCTCCTATGTTATTATGTTGGCCGACAGTATCAGAGGCAGCTGTTGGTAGTATGGCGGTAGAGACTGAACCTTCACTCCAATGTTCTGCTATATTTTATGGCCATGTCACAAATGGCAGCAAAGGGGTAGTCTGACAAAATGGCATCTGACATGCAAGTGTGGATGAAGGGAAGGTGTGAACAGGCTTCCTCCAGGTGGAAAAAATGGCACCCATTGACATTCGTCAATGCCTGCTGAATGTTTATGTGGGCCAAATGTGAATGCTAGCACAGTGGGGCAGTGAGTGGTGAAAGAAAAGCCACATTCTGAATGACCATGCAGATTTTTATCAGCGTGGCATGCAGGCTCTCGTTCATTGCTGGCAAAAATGCATAACTAATGGTGGTGACTATGTTGAAAAATAGTATTTTGTAGATGAGAACTTACTCTATCAAATAGTGTTATTGTGCTCTTTGATTCTGTAGTAGTTTCCATGGAAATAAATAGGAAGCACTACTTTTGAAGCCATCTATGTCTCTACCTCTTTCCTGCCTCTCAGGGAGGGATGTTTTAAATATGCACTGTTTCTGTTTTTTTCAGAACTGGTTGTTCTTCTTACATCTGATAGTTAGGAATGATGTAGCAGTATTGATACCTACCACCTCACCTAATTTTCTCACATAGGTTTTGCCTTTTGTTCTTTTGCATTAAATCATATTTATCTTTTCTGTGCTGTTAATTCAATCATCTATTTCTACTCTGGTTAGTGTTGAATTTGTCTGATGAAGCTATTTTTGCAGTTTATAATGTACTTAAGTGTGGATCAGAAGTTCTTTAAACTGTTAAATTAACCATATGTTGCAATTCCTACCTATGATTGCTAGATACTCTGTTCACAAAAATGCATCTTCTATCTCTTTTGATCTAAACAAAGGTGATTTTCTTTCTGAACATTTGTATTGTAGAACTTGTTTGATTTCTGTAAAACTAGCAGCTGGAAATCTCTTCTTTGTGATTGCTCATCTCAAGTAGTGTTTTAACATAAATATCCTACTTTTGCTGAGCTTGAAACGGCCTTAAATGAACTGATACAAGCAAGGAGAAATAAGTATGTCAGGGACAAGAATAGCAAGAGCTCCTTGGCTGAGTAAAGCTGTGAGAAATCATAATGGGACCTGCCATCGGTTTACTTAATAGAACATCACTAGAAAGTTCATTACTTACTAACTAGAGCACTGAAAAAAAAAAAAAAAAAGATATTGAAGTCAGGAAGTATAGATTTCTCTTCAAACAAACAACCCCATCCCCTTCCAAAGAAAATAAAAATAAAACAAACATCAGCATATATTTATCAGAGATTCAAAATAGTTCCTAGCCAATCTGGCTTCTAGCAAGGGAAATATTTTTTTTTTTTTACAGAAGTCATTCTGAATCAGTCTATCAGTAGATCGTCTTACTGATTGTGACTATTGGTCATCTTGCTGATTGTGCTCCAAAGTAGATTTCAGACTCAATCTTTTCTTATTTCCCTTTCCTTCCTTCCTCTTGGTTTCATGAGAATTTGTGGAGTAATTTCAACATAGAACTTAAAAAATTGGAAAAATAATATTTATCTGTTTAAGATGATCTTTCAAGTTTAAGCTATTGGTGAATAGGATTCAAAATTGCCACTTATTTGAATTAAATTTTTCCCCCAACTCTCAAGCTTTTGAGATGTATGGGTTGAAAAATTCTTCAAAATTCTTCTTAAATTCCTCTGAGTTCTTTTAAAAAGTACTTTTTTTTTTTTTTTTTTTAGGGCATGAGTCACAGCACTGATTTTAAGAGAGCTAACTTCTGTTGAGGAGAGAGGTATCCTTGGTTAAGAAGCACAATCAATTATGAGACACTGAAGGTCTGAATATTACTTCAAAGTCCTAGTTGTACTGGTGCATTAGTACATGACTGAACAAAATAATTTCAGCTGGGTTAATCAAAACTGCATTACTTTACATGACCTAGGAGACAAATATACCAACAAGTAGTTAATCAGAGTTCAACGAATAAATATACCAACAAGTAGTAAATCAGAGTTCAACGAATAAGTGATTTAAGAAGGTGATTCAAAAAGCAAGCAGCATGCTTTTTGTTTTAGAGTAAAAGTGCTGGTGTCTGGAAAGCAGTGGAAGAGATTTTTCCCATCACTGTATGACAGAACGTCTCTGGGTTCTGGGGAAGGAGAGGGGAGAGAATTTCTAGACTATGATATTGAACAATGGCTCTGCACTTTACCTTTTACACCAGAAAGTTCCAAGTAGTGCAAAGCTGAGAAAGTTGAGGTCATTGGTTGGTGACAAAAGATCTTCCCCATTCTTCCTTCTCTAAAAATGTAAATTTCATACCATTCCATCTCTTTCTTTTTTCTTTTTTTTTTTTTTTTTCTTCTTTTCTTAAATTCTTAGAGCATTTGGGATTTGAAATCACTTTGCTGGGCCTTGCTCGTAAAAGCTTTTCCCTGGTAGTATAACTAACACAATTATCTCTCCTTAATTTTTACATTACTTATGGAAGACTAATTAGGAAATGTCTTCCAGGGTCAGTCTTTTGTTGCATGTAAGTCAACAGTCTGGGACTGAGGGGACAGGAGGTAGGAACTTGCACACAGACTGTAACTAAACCAGGTGTGTATAAGTGCTCTCACTACAGATGCTTTATTTGTATTATTCTTGGTGAGTAGCAGAGGAATTGGCAACCTTTAACAAAAAAAAAAGTTTCTCATAAGTTGCCAACTTGCTTGGTATTTTCCTGTTCTTGTGTGAAGGACCAACTTAATGGAAATCTGCTTCAACTAAAAGACTGATTCAACCCATCATTGGTGATGGTATATTCTCCAGGAGAGGAAAGGTTGATATTCTGGAAAGGAACAGAGGAAAAGATCCTCTACCCATAAAGAAAGTCCCTTCCTTGAAAGAAGGAGGAATGACTTGATCTGGTTGCAGAAATAGCAAATGAAACACTTGAAACACTTTGCCAGTGATCATGATTCTTTTATATGTGCTTCTGGATCCAGAGCTGACTCCAAATGAAAGGATCTCAGTAAAACAAACTCTGTGGCTGAGGTGAAGAATGAAGGGATTTTAGATCAAGGACTGAAGGCTGTCCTCAGCAAAACAAATTTATAGTTATCACTTCATAACATGCTTTGCTTCATCTTTGTGTAAGTTCATGTAGATGCCACAATATTTGTTACAGTCCTGCTTCAAGATATCTCCTTCAAGATATGGACTTAATGCTGTTTTCATAGCCTTTCCCCTGTTGTCAAATAAAAATCAAGTCAAAATGAACTTTTTTGATAATTAAACACTTGAATAATTCTGCTGTACTTGTCTGGTTCTAGGAGCCTAATGTTCATAGCCATTTGATCTTGGTAATGACATCTTATCTTTCTCTGTACTATGCTGGGACAGCTATACACAGACTCTGTTGGACAAGTGATGCTTGGATGGCTGTGTAGTCTTGCAGAAGCTGCAAGGCGCTGGTGGGATACCATGGGGTAAAATGGGTTGGTGCAGCTCAGCAGTGAGGGCAGAGTTTTCTGAAAAGGCATGGTGTGGACCTAAGGCCCAGTAATCTAGAATCTTGTTCTACAAACCCTTTGTCAGGGAAGATAAGAGAGTAATTCAATGTTGCTGCTTATTCAGTTACTCCTATTAAATTAAATAAATAACAAAACAAATTAAAATACATTTGTTCATCTCGTTTACAATTGAACAAATTCATTGAGGGATCCGTAATGTGTTATTATGTGTGCTTTTCTCATCACAACTCTAATATTAATTTCTTGGACCAAACTATTTGAAAATTTTCACTATCCAATCTCACCGTTATGTCAGTCTTTCAAGTGGATTCTCACCTACTTGCATCTTCCCAGAGTGCTCGCTTATTGCTTCTCTGATTGCAGTTTATTTTACTGAGGCTTAATTTCTTCCGAGTGTCTTAAAATAGAGCAGAAGGGAAGATGCGGGAAAGTTTACAGCATAAAAGTCTAAAATAGAAACTCAGAAAATCTGATTTCTTAGTCCAACTTTGTTCTGGAAATACAGCAAGGGTTTTTTTTTTTTTTTTTTTTTTTTAAAGATAATGTAAACATTTGCTTTTGAAGTTGCCATATGGGCAAGTTGATATTTCTTTCCCCGCTTCCCTATTTCCCCTCTTTCCTTTTTTTTTTTTTTCCTGCTCAAAAGCTTTGGTCAATAAGAAAAGCAATTATTTTCTTGTTATTATTCTTATAATAATGACTCTGAAGGCTTCTATAATAGGAAAAAAATGCTTTTGCTAAAAAAACTTTGAATCAAAAAACCACATAAATTTTGAGGGAAAAAAATCAACTATTTTTTTCTTTTTGAAACTGCTGTTTTAAAACCTCTGTTTTAGCTGAGTCATGCCAGATTAGAACTTCTAAAGTATCTGGGCCAGTAGTTCCTAAAGGCATGTTTCTCCTACTGCAAGAACTGTTGTAAAATTGGGCAAAATGGTGATGATTTTGATGCATAGTTTTTATTTGTTTATTTGTTTTTCTCTATTATTTCATCTGCAAGATTTAAACCCCTTTTTTTCATCTTGTGGTGAATACAGTAGTTTGTAGAAAATGTCTAACCTCATGTTGGATACAATTACCTGCAGTGGATCTCTCTTAAAAGCTTTAATTTATATTCATTTCCTACAATTATCATGCTGTAAACTCTCCATGCAAGACACCATTTTTGATTACATTCACCTTATTGGTTCACTGAGCAGGATGATAGGAAATTGCACATCAGACTAGTCATTCAAGGTACAACTGCCTGTGTGTCTCTTAATCAAGATTCAGCCTCCTTGTAGTTTTATAATTTAAAAGCAGACACTTAAAGTATTTCATCTCTGCTTTTAGTCACAAGACTGCTGAACCAGCAAGTCCAACTAGCTGAGAAAGTCTGATCATATCCCTTAAAATAATGTGACATGCTCTCTGGGTGGATGTACATCATGTTGAATCAGCCACTGCGCCTTTTGGAGAGCACAGTGACCTCCAGTGAGAGGCATTTTCCTTTCAGTTGCTTTTATGAAGTGGTAAGCTCCTGCTTTAAATGGTTGATGTTGAAATAACACTGATCTCTCTCTTGTGCTTTGCATCACCCATTTGTTAGATTTGCACAGCACAAAATAAGTAAATAAATTAAAGAATTGCTTTTTACATTATATTTTTTTATAGCAAAGAATAATTCTGTTGTTAGTATCCATGGTTGGAGGATCACAGCATCCTTTCTTAACTGATGATGAGGCTATTTTTATGACTTTTAAGCGCTACAGTGTCAAGCTGCCCAGCCTCAGTGGGCTGTCAATCGTCTGTAGGATTTGGTAGGGAAGTGAGTGACACTGACTAATGTGCTGGGAGTAGGAGGTGGCTTACAGCTTCCATAGGCATCTGCTTAATAGATCTGCCTCCTTAGCTGTGGTATTAATGCAAAATGAAATGTCATTCCCCACCCCAAGATGCTTGCAGCTTCAGTAATGAATTTCAGCAGCATATGGTTTTGTAAACCACAGCCAGACAGATTTAGAGATGCAGGAAAAGGAAACCTGGGAAAGTTTTCATCTTTTCTGTGATTTCTCATAAAAGAAAAGACAGAATCAGAAGGAAAAAATAACAGATATTTACAGGACTGCATACATCCTATGGCAGTGAAGTCCAATAGACCATATAATGTGCTAGAAAATTAGAAGTGACGAACCTAAGAAATACCTCAGCATTACTTTGTTTTCTTTGCTTTAAGTTAAGAAAATAACTTTCCTTTGGATATGTGTTATTTCGTTAGGCATAATACTAGGACCATTTTGTACATCATATAATAGATATTTGGTCTATATACAAGAGAAAACTTACTTTAAAAAAAATACATTTTGTTGAAATATTTTCTTAGACAATCAGAACATAGTGAAAGGAAGATAGAGCCTGCAGGGGAGAGAACCACTTAAAGATCAGAGATAGAAACATTGACTGTACATATTTATAATTTTTACCGCTGCTTTGTTGTATATTCCATCTATTTAATTTAAAACTATGAGTTATACAGTTGTGAATTCCAAAGAAAATAACCATACAGAAAGTATTCAGAGTGATAGTACCAAATTAGAACGAAAACCACACTGCAGTGGGTGCTTTACAAACATATAACCACTGTAGCTGGGCTATGGACCTTGAAGTAGATATGATGATGATGATCAAATTTACTGGTAATAAACAGCAGAAGAGAGGGAGGAAGAACAATGAAATAAAATAGGAAATTGAGTTTTGCTGTCTATTTGATGGTGAGGATCATAAACTGAAAACAAATGGTGTTTGTTTGCACAGTGTGAGTCCCATGCTTGTGAATTTTACAAAGCATTACTCTGAGAGTTGAAGAAGGGTCAGAAGATGTCCCACATAGCTGTCTTGAATTTTCATCATAGAATCCATAAGAGCCCTGCCTAAAACTTGAGCTACTCAGTGGGAGAACTTCCAGGGAGGTCAGTGAGGTTTGCATCAATTTCTGTCATAGAGATAAATCAAGAGTAGTTGGTCAGATGATATCAATAGACCATATGGGAGTAAAAAATTGAACTGGAAGAATCAGACTGTGTTTCATGTGTTATCTAATCTGTAATAAGTAACATACACTGGTGGTAATATATACATACATATGTGTGTGTGTGTGTGTGATGACTTTAGCTTCCGTCTCACGGTCAATGCAACTGCTATAATATTTGATCTTAAAAATGTTCTTCATGTTCTGTGTCATGCATATTGCCTAAAATGCCTGTTGTGAGTTTTTAATTTGTTTTTAAAGGTTTTCAAAGCGTGATAAGTTAGATTAAATATAGGAATATAAGCTGCTGTTAGACTTTATTATTATAACATCTGTTGAGTCTTCCTAGTGGATGTGAAATTATGGGATTACTAATAATGCACAGTTGTAGCTATTTTGCAATGAACAGTTAACCAGAAAAAAAAAAATACAAAAAACCTCAGTACTTTTAGTACCAAAGCAGGTGGAATAACTTGTGCTTTCCAGCATCTACACACATGCAATCACTTGGGACTTGTCTAACTTCATGAATTTTCTCACATCTGTCAGATTAATCAGGAATCAAAATACAAAAATGTGGCATTCATATATACGATGTGCATCTCGGAATGAGTCATACTTCTCTTGTGAAATATTTCTCTTTTCTCATGAAATGATTATGCAATTTCTGAAACACAGAGATGAATTTCTCTTCTAAAGTGCCTCAGTAGGGAAACTAATCTAATATGGCATTATTATTATATTAATAATATAATAATAACACTATTTCTATTTGTATTTTAAGAGCAAGGTATCTCTTGTTATGGGACATGACATCTGCTTACTGTCAAAGTATAAAATGTGTGCAGGTGGGGTATGCATGAGAACTAGATGATAGTGGTGAACACGAGACTTCTTGGGTTGGAACACTGAAAGTTTCATCTTTTCTGCTCGTTAGTAGCTGTTTGACAAAGTATATAGAATTTAAGGAAGGATTTGACAGACTGTGATGCAATATTCTTCAGATGTTTTTTGAAAGCTTCTTGCAAATACATCTCACATCATAAGAAGTACGTTTGTTTGCTTATTTAACAGATGGGCTACAACTGTTGTAATTGTACTACTCATACCAGTTGCATGCTTGTAATCCCTATTAATCCTTCACATAATCTTAACTTTGAAAAACTGAGGATTTACAGTGAGAGCATATGCATTTTGAAAAAATATGTGGCAGGAGTACAACTCTAGTGCTTGTTTAAATGTGTAAAATATTATTGTTTCTTTTTGCACATTGGTGTTTTCTTGTCACATAAATTTCTCTAATCAATAGGATCAATATACCAATACTTCTTACTTTATATACAGTGCACTATTTTCTCTGTATGGCAATGCTCTTAAGGGATAAGAAAGGTAAAGAAGGAGTAATGACTCTAATAATGATTAGTTCATGGTTCTTGTGGTTAGTGACGCTAGATACTAGCTTAGTGCTGGCCTGTTTGCCAGCACCATTTTCAGTATTCCCTTATTGAATATTTCTGGGTCCCCAGTGCTAAGCAACATGATTTAATATGTAGACCTTGTTTTCTCTGTCCACTGCCCCCACAATTCAGGCAGATGGACTGCCTCTATTGTTTTTGTTTCATGAATAGTTTATTGATTTCAATATTTTCAGTGCTCTCCAAGAAATGTAAATATAATTCTGAAAGTGCACTATTAATACCTGATGGAAACTCACTCTGCTGTGCAAAATGTTGTGAGTCTTTCCATTTTTCCTTTAGATCCTTTTGGGAAGAAACTCAGGAATGATGGAATAGCCCTCTATGGGCTGGAGGTCTGCATGTGAGCCAGCTGGGAATAGTTTCATTGCAGAAATAATCTAAAACTCACAATGCTGTAAATTCCTAGGAAAAGAACTGTCTAACGTGGACTTCACAGAATCTTTTTTTTTAAAAAAAAAAAAAAAAAAGTCTCAGGGGATCAGTTAAATGTTTAAAAACTTACTGATATATAGAGATGGAGAACAGAATAAATAAAAATCCTTTTAAGATAACCTTTTTGTGTGTGAACTTTTCAAACTTTTCATCAACTTTATAAAGGTGGGGAACAAAGTAATTTTTGTTTTATTTTATTTTATTTTATTTTATTTTTTTGCAGAGGCTTGCAGTTCTACTCTGTAAAATCAGAATAACAGCACTGTCTTCCTCAGCAGGGAATTAAGAGAGTACTTTCTGGCAAAAGCTGACATCCCCTAGGGTGCGCAGTATGTGATGTAGAAGTTCTGATGAGCCAAACAGTGGCATATCTTCTCGATTTAAATTGGGGTCCCATCTGGAAATGACTTCCTGCATTAAGCTAAACAGACACAGCTAAGTGCAGCTCAGCTCTGGCATTGCTTAGTATCGGTGTCCTGTCCAGCAGGAAACAGATGGGGGCTGTCTGCTTAGTAGATGGACAAAGTTTTCTTCCTCTCTCTCTCTCTTCCTCTCTCTCTCTCTTCCTCTCTCTCTCTTTCTCTCTTTCTCTTCACAGATTTTGCTAGGAGACCTTAGGGTTTTAGCCTGTGCTTATGACTGTATTCTGAAAAACAAATGTAGTCTACATCCAGATTGTGTAAGTTTAGAAGCCACATACTTTACATTTGGTTGCACAGGTCTTGATTCTGCTGTGACCCTTCAAAACCAGAAATGCCATCATATTCATAATTTATTTTTATTAGCCAAGACTTTGTAAAAAAATTGAATGCTTAATGTAATATTTAGAAATTTCAAAGTAGGTGGTTAAAGTAGTATCCTTTGGCCAGACTGCCAAAGTAATCCCCTGACATCATTTTAAAATTTTGAACATTGTATAAGAGTTTCACTGAGAGATAGGAATTGGTTTGATGGCCACTTGGAGCTGGCAGAAGTTTCACATTTTTGGAAATTATTTGTAGCTGGTCTTAGCTTAGTGTTTTGAAGCCGCATTCATTTTGTTTTCTTTTAGGTTTCATTGCATGAAGTTTTTGTTTGCTTGTTTCTTTTCAGCAGACAGTTCTGGCTTCTTTTTAGATTTTCTTCCTGGGAGTATGTTGCTTTCCAGGAGACCAAGTTGCATTCCGTGACTGAGACTTTAGTCAGCTTTGCTGGATATATTGAATTTAGTCTTTATTCCTTACCTGAGTTGTATTACACTTTCACTGATGTATGTCAGCTTGTTACCCAGACAGTAGCTCACTTTTCCAAAGTGGCTGGAATTGTAGTCAGTTTTTGCTAGGACTGCACATAATGGATAATAGATTCTTAATGAAACAGTGTTACTTCAGACCAGAATAAATTCCATGCAGGCACTCTGATAACATCTAGCAATCAGTTTGTACATCAAAAAGGGAAAAGCTAAGTAAACAATCTCTCCTATTGTGTCTCTTTAAGAAACAAAAAACATTTATCCTCTACCAGTTTATAGACCCTATGGAGATTTTATTTTTGATCAAGAAAGTGCAATGCACATCTGCAGTGGAATTGCTATGTCATGACCTGAACCAGTGGTTGAGCACCAGGCGTGACTAACCCAGGTGCAAGCAATTCACCAGAGTGCCTAGAAGGTGTGGAGCCAGGATCCACCCCTGCTCTCTCTCATTTAAGGGTTAGAAGCCAAGAGAACTGCATCTGTCTGAGGCTGTAGACCTTTTGAGCTGTTGCTAGTCAGTGGAAGAGGTGAGTCAGTTCTTTGTTTGTTGTTCTGTTCTATAGTGCTTGTATCCCAGGAAAAGGTTCTGTCATTGCCTTTGTTTACCCGACAACATTGTGATACCAAGCAGTGTGAGACTCGTGTAATCCTTCAACCTCTGCCGCTAATGGATTTCTTAGATGTGGCCATTTTTAAATGCAAGAGAAAAAGTTATTTCCTTAAGTATGCCAAAACCAATACCTTGTGGATTCAATTTGATTCTCACTGACTGTTTTAGCTAATTGGAGACCTATTTCAGAGTTGTGATATTATTACGTGGAAGCAATGAGGAGTAGGTTCCGCTGTTATGCTGCAGGTTTGGCAAACTACTTTGTCTCTCTCTCTAAAGTAACTTCTGTTAATTTCTCTTAATTATGCATTGCTTTCTCTTGTCTCCCTGCATTGCTCTCAGGAAAGTTTGATCCCGTTATAAAGTTGTAGGTACTCCGTTAAACGTAAGATTTGAGAGGCCAATAACTGTATCTAAGCTTGCACCTCCATCAAAAATTGTCCTTGGTTCTTGATTACAAAAACTATATCAGTTCCTTTCCGGAGGTGTTGCTGATGCCTGGTGTTTTCCAGCTGAGTGTGAAAGACTATTGTGTGAAGATTTCATTCCACTTCAGTCTTCCAGAAATCTAGATCCAGACCAGGTGGATTTAACCTTAGGCTGTACACTTGCATTTCCTCTTCTTCCAGTGAAGTCTGTGTTTTTTATTTATTCATTGTAAGTCTAGACAATTTTGCAGAAGTGGATTAGAGAGTGATTAAACAGGATGAAGGTCAACCTCTGGTAAAACATTAACGACAAGTGAAGGATATGTTAAAGCCAGTAACCCCTGCTGTGTTCTGAGAATAGCATAAACTCAATATACAAAGTAGAAGAGAAGTCGCACTTGGTCTATTTGAAGTTAGACACTAGGTAGAGGGCTTGCAGGGCCAACGTTTGGTGCTAGATATCAATGTAGCAATGTTGTCTATTAGCAAAGATGTATTTATTTACAAAACACATCTCTAGTTTCCATGAAGCCTGGATAATTTTTGTTTCTCTGCTTCTTTATATCACTTAGTTACTCACTAAGCATGAATAACAGTTCTTGTGTAACAGCTACACGATTTGAAGGAATACTGTCACTTTATAGCTTTCTCACTCAGCAAATTCTTGCTTTTTTATTTTTATTTTTTTCTGTATTTGTTTTTGAGGATGAGCTATCAATACCACTGAAAAGGAAAGAAAAGTTAAATTTGAGATGGTGATTTGGACTTTGTATAGCTTTCTTTGTTCTAACAAACTTTCTTTGTTCCAGGGAAACATTTTCTTTCTTTCCCTAGATATCCAGGCAAGAGATAGATGGAGAGAATTGCAGTAGGCCTTGGCGAGTATTTGTAAACTTTCTGTGGGAAGCTGAGAGGAAGAAGTTTTTCCAAGATCATTATTCCTTTATTCATGTCTTTCAATAGCTCCATTTCAGCTACAAATAAATAAATGGCAGCTTGTTAGCACCTTTTGCAGGTGATTTGAAAAAGAGAAAAGTCTTCTTTGTTTACTTAGAGCGAAGAACAATTAATCCGCAGTGTTTACCAGACAGCATTATGTAGTGGCAGAAAAATAGTCCATTAAAAATCAGACTGAAACTGAGTTTTTCTTTATTAAAACTCTTCCCATTCAAGGAATAAAAAAAAAGCAGTTCACTTCAGGAGTGGAAAAGATAGAGAAACACATTAGTGGTTATTAGTATTTAAAGCATGGTGATAATTTAGGGATGTAGTTGTTTTTCCCTCTTGTCATCTTTCAGAGAACAGCTGTTAAATCAATCATGTCGTTGCACGAAATTGTTTCCCTGTTTTTTTTCACTCAAAGTAATGTTTAAAAAAAAAAAAAAAATGGGGAGGAGCTCAGACTTATAAGGTCCTTTTTGTGGGAATGAGGTAGGAGATTGAAAAACAAACAAGAAATTTATCCAGAATGTTTACTTTGTGGTAGTTCCTCTCTCTGAAGTTACAGTGACAGAATGTAGCATCAGGGTGCAGTTATTATATTTTATCTGGAGTTCTCATACAAAATCATGTGAAAAGTAAATATCAAAAATAGTAGCCAGAGCCTTTTTTCTGTAAGGTACAAAATATTGTAATATATTGTGAATATTTGTCTTGGATATTCCCTTGAAATCGCAAGAGGTAAGCCAAAAACGGTAGGGGAAGAGCATGACTAGAAAAGCAAGTATATATGCTCTCATAGTCTGTTTATTACATATTTGCCCTCTTATGGAAGAGAAAAAAAAAAACATTATTGAAAACTATATAAAGTGATATGATCACTCAAGGAGTTTCCTATAAGTCTTTTCGTACTCTGTAGAGGTAAAAATGGACAGAATTTTCTTGGACAGCCAAGTGTGTACTTCAAATTTATCTGGATTAAAAAAATCTCCGTTGGTTTGCTGAGCTGGACTCTGGTTCTCAGCCACCATTCAGGGCAACTCTCATTGAGTATAAACATCTACTTGGGATCACTACTGCCCACAAATGCGATGGTCTTTTTTCTGAATTTTATCACCTTACAGTCAGATCCCAGGTTCCAGACCATGTTTCCAGGGCAGTTGCAGTTTGAGTGTCATGTAGTCTACATATGTTCTGGCTGTTGAATAATAGTTTGATGCTTATTGAGCGGAGCAGTAATTAATGATGATTTTATTGTACAATGCTTTGAAGGCTGGTTCTGACCTATGCAAAACACAAATACAGAGGTAGTTTTGTAAGTAGCATTGAATACGATTTGTTTAAAGCATGCTGCATGATTTTGGAAGTACTTCCAATCAAATATAGTCCAGAAGTCTGAACACTTAAGGTTCTTTTCAAACATTTTACTGGATGTTTTCTTCTGTGAAATCTTAGAGAATTGCTCTAAATTCTTCTGGAGGAAATTTTAAAGGAAAGTACTATTTTGGGTGTGAAAAGCAAGATGGAACAGGGGGAGTTTATTACTTTTCCACTAGTTAAGTTAGCCAGTGGTGTGTGTAATACTTTCATTTGTTAAGGCAATCTTATCTTCAGTTTCTCATTATCATCTTCTGAATTTTGGTATCACTGTCTTCTAATTTTAACAACTCCCAGATCAAGTCTTAGGGAGAAAGCAGAAAGGATGTATCATAAAAGGTAATAATGAAGATTGGACTGTGGTAAGGAGAGAGGCCGAGTGCCTAAGTTAGTATAAGATATAGGAGATTAATTTTCTTAAAGAAAGACACTCAACCATCTCATATACATTTTATGGTTAAATTTTACTGATATCCAAATGAAAAAAAATAATTTTCTAAATCAGCCTAAACAAAGATGTCTTCAGTAATCTGGACATGAGTTTTGAAACAGAGAAGGCCTAAACTAAACCTTTCATTAAGTTTATTTCATTGTCTGTATCTTAGAGCCATCTTGTTTTACATCCACACAGAACTTCAGAAATAGCCATAGAAAGGAGAATAATATTAGGTTGGATCTGAACAGTGTCTTGACTTGACATGGTTTATGTCTAAATCTGGTTTAAGATTTTCAGTCTGCCCGGAGATCCTTCTTTTCTCTAGAATTTCCTCCAGTTGTAAACTCAGTTAAGTTTTAAACAGCACGGCTTTCAGAACTATGCAGGAAATAATTTGATGTAGGCATTTCAACAAGCATGTTGTCCTATTGCTGTCCTGCATGCATAATGGAAACTGACTGAAATGTGAATGTTGATATTTTCTCCTCAGCTATGTTATTTCTTCATTATTAGTACTTGCTATTTATATGCATATTAAAATTCAGTAGGAGGTAGAAAGATGTTAGAATGTACTTGACCAGTCAGATGCATTTTGAATATTAACAAACAACCCACGAGGTAAAGTATTTTACACATCTTTTGGTCTACTATTTACTGGAGTGTTAAGGTTAGAACTGCAAACAGTTTGCTAGGTGTTCCAAAGGAATAAACAGAAAGGAGAGGACAAAAGAGAGGAAAATGGGGGCTAAATTCAGTGATTAGTTAAGTCATTCTGCAAGACTTGACTAGTCTATAAAATGAGATCGTATCATAATCTTGCTGGGTCACCACTTAGCAAGTTGTACTGGAAGGAGGTACTATTTCACAGAGTATTTATGCATTTGTTTGTTGTTTGTTTTTGTTTTTTTTTTTTGCAGTTGTTATCTCTAGCATGTGTATTGCAGCAGGAGCATCTCTGTCACAACCTCCAATTTCCTTCTTTCTGTTCCAGCACTGAATGTCTCCTCACTACTGCCTAATTAAGTGATAGTGATTTCATCAAGCAGACAGATGTCCATTAGGGACCAGACTGAAATTATCAGTGCTGCTTTTTTTGCAGCCTACTTTGAATCCAGGTCTCTAGGATCCAGCAATTGTTTTAACCCAAATTTTACTAAACCTTTGATAATTTATCTTTAAATCAGAAGTTCTCACATACACACAAACACAAGCAGATACACATGGTTTCTATTTGTCTGTAGAAGGGCAATTGCTTTTAGTTTGGTGGCAACAATTTTGCATCACAACAAAACCAAATGTAAATTAATTGGTAGTGCTGCAAGCTTTCTCTTTCAAGCTTGCAATTTGGATATTTTTTGCAGACTACAACAGCTCCTAGATTATCCATTATTTAACACTTTATAGTATTCAGAACTACTATCAGACACTTGCCCTACAAGAGTACTGTGAGTTGTTCTGATAACAGGGTAACTAAAGAAGACTAATTTGATTAACCAAACTGGATGCTTGTTTGCACAGCATCACAGACTTTCCACTAATCTCTCTGGCTCAGATAGAATTCAACAGCTAACAAGAGTAGTTAAGCACCTACCATTAAGGCTAAAGAGAAATCTGTTCAAAATTTTAATTAGCTTTGCATTTCTAAATGGTTAGGGATCACTTAGGATCCACAGATGCTCTTGAAAGACGCATGGTTCACTGCACGGATAGTCGTAATGTTGCCTGGTCTGAGCACAGCTGAAGAGATGTGCAGCTGATACAGTTCTGGAAGGTCACAGTTGCTGTATTTACTAGAGCTTATTATTAGCTGGAAACTCTACTTTTGCCATCAAGAGCACTTGTCAAATCCAGGCTTGTTGTCAAGGGGCAGCAAAGAACTGATATTCCCTGAGAAGCTGTCCTTATGAATGTTCCATAGTATCCCTAAATGAAGATTTAATGTATTTTGAATTGAAAATAGAGTCTTTGTTCCATCCATTTTTAGTCAGGGAGAAACAAAGACATGAGCAGCACTCAGCCTTTCTTCCCTGGATACATTTCTACAGAGCAACAGGACTTTGGCAGCCGAGCTCTCTTCATAAAGCAAACCATTTTCATTAACTATGGGAAGGTTAGTGGGATTGTTATTATTAAACAGAAACCCAAACCAAACCCCAACGAAACAAAAATGTATTCTGGGAGGTAGTCATTTTAGTGATTCCTGAAATTCTCTCCCTTATTTTCCAGCTTTAATTTTATTATCTAAGTATATGTGTTCCTTTTCATTCCATGTGTTTTGCATCTGCTCTACAGACAGTCAGGAGAATAACCATATGGGGACATGGAAATCTCCACTGCATTGCTGCCAGAAGACAAGTTTATGTTCATTCCAAATAGCATCAAAGCCTGCTTGTCTGTTTTCTCTTTTGTCCCTTTCACTGGCTTAAATCTACAGTGTTGCCTCATACAGACAAAACAGGGAAAATTCTGACTCCTTATAAAGTGAGAAACACTCTTTATATTGCTTGCATTTGGGTAATCAACACATTTTTATTTTAAAGCATTTATATCACTGAACATTTTCTGCTTCTCTAAGTTAGCAATTACTGCATAAGGATCAGCTCTCCTGCTGGCTGCTCACAGTACTTTCCTTCATTTCTTCTTGTGACATATTCTATCCTTTAACCTCCATAGAGGCAATATATATAGAGTGTGCATCATAAGCTACAATTTCTCCAGATTCTGATGCTTTAGTTAAGTAAATGCCTTACCTGATGTACTGTCAATATCATTCCAGTGATGATTGGGAATGCAATGAAAATACTATGTAGATATTGCAAAGAAGACAGTCAACATCAACATAGCTTGAGCCAAGCTGATGCTGAGTTACAGACTTGACATGGAAGGTGTGGTTACCTCATGTTGATTGTGCTACAATTGCTTGTCATAAAATGAAAGGTTAAAGAAAATGATTGTGCCATTGTAGATAGAATGTGATTTAGAAAAGCAGTAATAATCAAAGGTCCTTGCTGTACTTCAGTAAAAGTAGTAAAGCACCAACTGCTTTCTAAAGGATTCAGACTATATCATGTATGCTTGTTTTTTATGAAGAACTATTTGAAAGTATGTGAGAACTTGTGACAGACGTGGGCTTGCAAGAATTCTGACCTAAAAGGAATTGTGTACTTGGAATTCATTTTCACACAGTAAAATCCATTTTACTCACAATAAATTGAAATAGCCATGCTTTTGGAAGAGAAATGCAAGCAACATACATCATGCTTGCTCTCTGATACAAGGCCAGGACCCCAGATTGGTTTAGCATTGGCAAAGACCTCATGTCTGTGACTACTCCCCTCCATAGTCCTGGGTTCTCTTGCCAGTTTTGTGCTTTGTGCTGATGTTGCACTCTGAATTATTATGCCTTTGAAAGAAATGTGCAAGCAAATTTACCACAAGACATTCATTGGAATCAGGCTAGTATTGTCACTCATACTGTGACTTCTTTCACTTATTAGCTTTCTAAAGCTGAGCTTCCTTATAGTAATTTTCCGAAGCTTAATCTGCCCTGCTCACCAGCTGTACAAGCCTTTTCTTCATCTTTACAGAGGAAGATTCAATGCTACAAAGTCAATGCAAGGACTTGGAGGTTTTTGCCATTGCTTCACAAGTTCTTGCTTTTCACCTTTTTTTTTTTTTTCCCCCCTCATCTTTCTGGAGTCGCATCTCCAACTGCCAGTCATGTATTTTCCAGAGCTGTTAATTTTTTCAGGTATGTGAATGATCAGGTGACACTGAGCACAATCAAAACCTGTGCAAATGAACAATTATTCTGTGAGTAGATGCTTTTCCCTCTTCAGGCCTTTGAAGATCGTCCACAGTTCAAGTGCGTCTCAGCAAGTGCAGGAAGCAAAAAAGGGGACAAGCCATAGCCCACAGCTCCTACCCTTTGCAATGTACTGGTGTTACATCTGTGAGGGGTAGCAGACAGCACACCTTCCTTGTCAGGAAGGTGTGCTGTCTGCTACCCCTCACAGATGGGCAGTTCTCTGTGGTTGTTGCGTATCATGTGTTCAGGGCAATAGTACAGACACAAATTATTCTGTCCTTGTAACATTTTTGTGATGTGCAAATCACACAACTTATGTATCCTCAGAAAAGCACAAAACCATAATCACTTTTTGTGGAAATGTCTGCTATTGTAACATTTATGCATCTGTGATACAGTTTGGTCAGCATTAGAAATGTGCAATGCTTGCAAATTACCAAGAACCAAGTCAGGACTGGATGAAGTCCCCCATGTTATGGCCTCTGCAGCAGGGAACTTGCTGTGCTGGTTGGTTCTGATAAGTGCTCTATTAGTTCCGTGTTTTCCTCCAAATTCCTTGTTGTACAGCAAGTTGTAGAGAAAATTGCTGGAGTATTATTGTTAATCAAGGATGAGGTAGCCATTCTAGATCAGAGATGAACTGCTCTTGCTAATCCTTAACATTTGCTGTGTTCTCTGTTAGTGTTCACAATGACACTTGGCATTTCCTTAATTGTCAAAGATGCTCTAAATTGATCATTCTAAACTGATTTTCTCTCTTGTCACATCCAAAGTTCATGTAGACTTCAGACATTCCTATTCTGTTTCAACCTCAGTATCCCTACAGTATTTGGTATGTTTTCTCTGGGAAACATCTGCCAGATTCCAGAATCGTTTCCTGTTATTTCTAAACGCCGAGGTTAATACTGCATATAGATGTTTTTAATACTGCCCTCATTACTGTTGCTATCCCTCAGAGTCTCCATTTTCTGTTTTTCCTAACCTTTGGTTATTTACACTAGTGAAAAGACATCTCATTCTTATGGTGCTGAATTAGCAGAACAAATATCATCTCTGATTCTTTCAGGCATTGTCTGTCTATTTTCCTGTTCAGTAAGGACTGATTCCCTAGTTTCTTCTTTTTCATCTTGAGTGCTAGATTTTCTCTTCATTATTAGAATTTTAATTATATATGCCACGACTAGAGTTGGCAGAAACTGGCCTTAACATATTACACTTGCATTTTAATCTTGTCTACTTATCTAAGTTTACTTGAGTTTGGCTTCAGAAAGATTATATTTAAGGAAATTGTTTGATCTCTATTCCAAAATGCAGTTGTTAGAGCTTAAGCAGAGTACGTACGGGGACTGCATTCATCAAATAAGCTGGATGTATCTATGCTTGAGGGGACAGGGAGAAAACAGTCAGCAGTATTAATTTTTGTGTCAGAGCTGACAAAAATGTAATCTTTAATATTCTTCCTTTCTGTACATTTCCTCTCGGTTATCTTGTCTGGAGAAAACACAGAGGAATTCTGTAAGCTGAGTTTCAAAAGATAAGTGAGAAAATGACACAATTTTTAAAAAGCAGCTAACCTTTTGAAATTGTAACTTATGTTGCTGAATATTACCTTCTTTTGAATTAAATAAGATTCATGTAACAACATGAAAGCTGTTTGAAAATCTATATTTGATTTGCATTTCAATTTGTATCATTAAAGAAGACGAGAAATAGAAATGAAACAAATCACAACAAAATAAAATGATTATTCTGAATTCTAGTATTGTGCTGGCAATGCAAGCACTTCTATGTTTAAAGAGGTACTGGTTAAAAGACCTTGTTAAATGTGTGAAATTGTATGTGTGTGTGAAACAATACGCTGTGTAATATTGTATGCAAGTAAACATTCTTATTTGTAGGGTTTTTCTTTTTTCTTTCCTTTTTTTTTTCCCCCGTTCAAACAATCTTAAGATCAACTAGCAGCCAGAATGACTGTGAGGATGTAAATCCTACTATTTGGTGTACTGTTCCACTCTGCTGGATGTAACTGATGTAGGAAGAGTAACGTATCGTATACTGATGTCAAATGGAATTCCTTTGAAATCAGTGAGAACTTCAGCTTTATAATGGCTGATTCAGATGTTTAAGATAATTAAAATTTAACTATATATATATTAACAGGTACAAGCAATAACAGCTCTATTACTTATGACATTTACAGAATTGTAAAGATTATTTATGTCAAACAACTGATTGTACTGCAGATGCAATTATATCTACGTAACAGATGCTGTGTTACATTAACTCCTCTTCCAAGCAACATATTTTAAAACTACTATATGACAAAAGCATAGATTTAGTGGAAGTATCCTAAAATCAAGAGCAAATAAGAAAAAATATTTCTCTTCATGAAAAAATAAATGGTGAGGAAGAAATTTGAAATCCCTATATTAATGTGAATTCTTCATATTTCTTTATTTATAATTATTAGTACTATTTTACCATGTGCCTCTGTACCTTCTGTTTAAAAAAAAAAAAAAAAAGCTTTAAAACAGTTTTTAATAGAATGCATGTAACTTTTTTTTTTTTTTTTTTTGCATTAATTTTAAGTGAAAGTTTCAGCATAGGTACTTGATAGATGTTGGTGATATTTATTTTGAAATTTGTCCCATCTTTCTTGGAGGTTCTGTGTTTTTTTTTCCCTCTTAATATTTCTCAGAGACAAAAGGACAGAACGAAAAGACTTGTCAGGGTCATTCAGCCTGACACTCTGATCAGTTGAATGAGTCATTAGTGGAGAGTGGGAGATATGCTTGCTCTTACCAGCAATGAGATCCTTTTGCAAGGCTCTTGTTCAGAAGTTAGAGTACGACATTTCCTTTGCAGTCCTTCCCTCACACCTGACTTCAGCATCTGTGCTGGACTTGTCTACCATAAATACAGAATAAATGTAAAATATTTTGAAGAAGTTTTTATTTGATCTGTTCTATTGTCTACTCTGTGATTTTTTTTTTTTTTCATGACAGAAAAAAAAGTGTGCTGTACTTTGGGGGAACGTGGTGAAGCCAAGTATTTAAGTTAACTAGTAGTATGGCAAGTTTATTCATGCCGTATCTTACTGAGTTCTTCATGGATTGAATGACAGAGAAACAATGCATGACCTACATTTTTCCAGATATTTTCTAATAGGGATTCAGTTTCCCCTTATCTCTGCCTTCTATCACTGTATTGGTCATATAAATCTCTCTGCAGTTAGTTCTGGTTTGTAATTTGAAAGATGTAATAAGCAATTTGGGTTTATGATTCTCCATCTGCTTAAAATAAAATTGAAACTGTTTTAAGCTAGCCTCAAACTTAAGCTTTCCAAAAATTCAAGCCAGGTCCCTTTTAATCTTCAGAAAATCCTCTTTTCTTTCAAACACAATTCCAGTGTCCTTCTCCCACTGCTATATGCCTTTAGCCATTGCAGCAAATCAGAAATATTCAAGGGATTTAAAGCCAAACAAAACCTAACAGTACAAAAAACTAAAACCGAAGTGATAGGTCTTAGCACTGTGGAAAACTTTTGAGATGGGGGAAAAAAAAAAAAAAAAAGCCCTAAACTTTGGACTACAAAAGAGTGAGAAGTCTGGTGTGTTCTGCCTCAGATATTAACTTCTTTTCCTTTCTCAGTGTTCTGTTTTCAGAAGATACAGAGATTTTTAGTTAGATGTGGCCCAGAAGAAAGATATTTTCTTCTTATGAATTCTAGACGAAAAGAAAAAAAGAATAAAAGATACGGAGGTGAATGAAACTGTTCTACAATCTCTACTATAGAGGAAAAAGTTATCTTAGATGAGCATATGTAAGGAGCTGTCTGGAAATATTCCTTCAGTGTGGCTCTATTCAGTTTTGTTATCTCTTACTGGTATCACCTGGATGTATCACCTTTAATTCAGTCATGTTACTTGCTCTCTTAAAAAGCCAATGGTTATTCTTATCCACCTCTGCAATCATGGTTTCTGGAACAGCTTTTTGTGTGATATTATATGTCAACTACACATTCATCCATGGACATCCTGCAGTCTGTGTGCAGGGAAACTGACAGGCACACATTCCCAAGAGGGCACCTGAACCTGAATTTGGAAGCTCATTGACAACATGTTCCACCAATCTGGTCTCAAAAACAACTATGAGCTGATACCCAGCTGTCTGGATAGACATATTTAATGTGATCTATTTTGAATCACAACCCAGGGGTTGCTCTTTGGATCATTTTCTCAAAATATTAGACACTGACATGAATCCAAATGGCTGGATATAA
This sequence comes from Chrysolophus pictus, assembly GCA_037305975.1. NCBI lineage: Eukaryota > Metazoa > Chordata > Aves > Galliformes > Phasianidae > Chrysolophus > Chrysolophus pictus. Next base: position 35,635,677 of record JAYKPI010000006.1, read on the forward strand.
AGGTTTGCTGTACAGATGATATTATTGCCAACCATTTTAAACTGTCTGTTTTACTGCTTTTTGGGGAGACTAAAGCCCATGTTCACTCAAGAAGAGTCGAGTTTGTCCAGTTCCAATAAATTTTAATAGATTTTTATCATTTGCAGTTTTACTAGAGTAAATAGACACAACTTTCCTGCCAATTAATTACTACTCCTTTAGCTGCTAAAAACAGATGAGCAAATCTACTGTCAGCATGAATAAGTGAAAAAGATGTTCCACTCCAACATTCTGCTGGAATTTTCTGCCTTGTAACCTGTTCTGTAAGTTGTATGCCTGACTGAGAGGGAAATGGTTTGTTCAGTCAATATCAGGCTAGTTTCAGCATGATGTCCGTTTTAGAGCAGATTTAGATGCAGAAATCAAACATTGGTTTAGGGAAGCAGACATTATTTAGAGATTCTTCTAATAATCAGAGCTTACACAGCTTGTCATTAGTTGAATGGCAGTTATATATCTACACTAGTGAGCTGTAAGACTGACAAGATCTGCTAGAGGTACTAATGTGCTGTCTGTTTCCATAATTTAATTCAGGACTAGGGAAGTGTTGCAGTTTGAAGAGTTAAAGAAAGGGAGAATGAAATGTGGAGTACTTCCTATTCACCTTTGAAAAGAAATACTAAGTGCTAAGGAAGTGATTTACTTTGTGAGATAAATAACTTTCTCTTCTAATGAAACGAGACTAAAAAAGTTGATGTTCTGATAAGGAGACTACTGAGTCTCCCTTTCACTTTTCCTTAGTAAAATCAAGGTGGAGGGAAGGTAGTTAAAATAATAAGAATATACAAATAGACTGGACCAGAGTAAAACTCTGTCCTGCTGCTATTCTTTTTTTCAGAAGTGGCAAATAGTGAATGATCAGGGAAAAGTAAAACAAGTTAAACACATGAAAATATTTCTACTGCACACCTCAGCTTCTGGAGATTCAAAGCTTAAGGCCAGAGGTGATATCAGTCAGCTGTGACAGTTTCTCACCTTCCAGAATCTGCTTTTATTTCTGATTCCAACAGCTTTTTCACCTTTTGCTAGGGGTTACTTTTCTTTTTCAGTGATTATTTATAGAGTTTTCCTGCAATACCCAAGTAGCAGCTGCCCCTTGGTGTCTACATGGTTTTGTATTTTTTCTGTTTTATCTGCTTGGCTCAAGGCCTAATTTTCCTATCTACCATTCCTGCATTGTTGGCTGTTGCTAAAATATGCTAATATTTTCTAACGTACATTGGTAAGTATGTTATTTTCTGCTGCTCAATCTCCTTCATGCTTTTCAGTCTGTTAAGAACTGATTTTAACCCACAGATGTGTATGTATTTATGTACCTAATCTCATTTTTGTAAAAACACATTCAAACTATTTTTCTTTAAACTTGATATTTTATTCCTCTTTAATGAAGCTTCTCACGTGTAGGATGAAGCTTCTCACATGTAGGAGGAGTGAACGTTATTATTCACACTGAATAGGATTTACATCTCAAACAGTATTTTTCAAATCAATCGTTGCTGCACACTGATAGATTTTTGATACCAGGAGAAATCATTGCTGGAATGAAGTCTTAGCTCTGGTGTAATGCAGGCCACATAACTTCAGTGAGTATCTCCTTTGACAAGACCCCTAACATGAAAAAGACACCTAATTTTAATTAAATACCATCTCAGCCATGTGTTTAGAAAGCTTTTGTCTAAGTTCTTGTCATTAGTTCCAATGATTACATTATGATTGGAGACAAAATTCTAGATAAAGTCAATAACTAGTGTCAAAACCATTGCTTTCAAGTCAAGTTTAGAGAAGTGACTTACTTGTCCATTACATATAGCAACGTGTAGTCTGGAGTAACAGTGATTGTCTCTTTAACCATGGCAATAGTCTCCTACCATCGTAGTTTAGAATCATATGGCACAGTACTGCTCAAATGCACCATATATGCATTTGGAACTTTTTCTCAGGTTTTGGCTTAGTTAAAAATTTACCTTCTGCAATTGCTTTCTGAAATCTAACATGGAAATAAATATATGAAATGGTAATGTCAAGTATAGATTTCTGTAAAATACCTCAATAGAAGTCTGAAACAATAATGTCTATGTATTAGCAAGTTTTACAACACTGTAAGAGACAGTTTGAAGAATCTGAGTAGCTGATGTGCAAACTCTGCTTATTTTTTCTGAATTTTCTTCACATTGACATCATTCTGTTCCCTGAGCATCTGTTAGCATCTGAAAAGAACACGTATTCCTGTTTTGCTTTTCCTGAAATAATTCCAGTTTTCATACATTGATTCCAATCTGCAATAGAGGAAATTAGTGAATTGTTAGAAACCACAGTCCAGAATCAAACTGAAAAAGTGCAGTTATAATTGGCTTCTTCATTCCTCTGACAGGACATTCCATAAGAGATAAATAGCTGCTGGGTTTAAGTTGTTCTTTGGTCAAACTCATTATTTCAGTTGTTGGTTGCTTGTAACTGAGAATGACTTTGTAGCCTTAAGTTTTAGTTAATCAGTGTAAAGAGCAGTGGTACCAGATTGGGTATTTGAAAATTAGACTTAACCCTGCATGTATTTTCTGTAGTAATCATCAATAATTCTTTGAGATGAGAAATTGGTAGGCAGTTTTCGTTATGATTAATGAGGCTGGTAATTCTATCCTTCTTCCATCTTCACAACAATAAAACAATGTGACTTAGCAGAAACATCAGTTAGCCTTTTAAGAAATCCTCCCCAGCAAAGACTTCAATTTGAACCACTACATTAGCATCAGTTAATGACAACTTTCTACCATCACTCTACCTGAGGATTCTTACCCACTCACTGCAGATACAAAAATAAGTAGTCACAAGCATAGCATTATGATTTGCAACTGGATCTGGGCAAAAGTTTCCTGTAAATAATAAATCTTTGGTCCTCCTAAAGGTCTTTGCTTGTTATGTTTCATATCTAGCGGCTGTGGTAAAGAAAATATCATGGTACTACATCCAGTAGGTTAGAGACTAGAAACCCTATTTCTCTACAGCATAGTAGGAATGTGGGTCTTTATTTCTAGCTGCCAGGATAGAAGGTGCTCACAGAAAGCTCTGACAATTTGCTATGGGCTCTGTCTTACTTCCTGTGAAGGAGCATGCTCTGAAGCAAATATGGGAACTGGCTCCAAGGAGGTTACTCCAATCATGAGTTTAGAATATCACTTTCTTGCTCCTTCTGCACTGTTTCAGTCATCTAGAAAAAGTAGAATGCATCCAGGAGGGTAGGCAGGGTAAATTTGGGGACTTTAAAAATCTCCTCAAAATATTCTAAATATTTCTGACCACCCCTCAGATCCATCCCACACTCTCTAACCTCAAACATTCACCTAGAAGGAAGAAGTCGTTCCAAACTATTGGTGTGATGCAAGCTGAATGCATTTGCACTTGGATTCCTTAACAAATAATTGAACTTCCTATGTTAAGAATTATTTTTCCCCTCAGTCAAATGTTTCAGCTATTGGTTTTTTAAGAGACTTCTGCTAATTTTTCTTTTCTACCTCAGAGCATAAACTTCCTAATTTTAAAGTAATATCGTATATTTCATTCATTTGTAGCACAAAGAATGGTGAATCAGTTAATCCAATGTCCATAAAATACACTAGGTCAGTCTAGATCAAACCTGTCTTTGGTGTACCAACTATTTAAAAAAACCTTCAGTTTTAAGAAAGACTTAATCACATAGATCCGTGTTTTAAAAAGATAGCATGAGGGTAATTTGGACATGACCTCACGTTTCAGGCTTTGACTATTAGAAATAATATTTCTTTAAGTGCCTGCTCTTGCATTTGTAGCCTGACAAGTCAATTCGATGAAAAGAAAATGTCTTCTGGACAAATTAGCTGGTTTACATAACGTTAATTATGTTTCCCATAATGCATAGCATTATGTTTTATTAGAAAGGTATAGGTCATACTACATGAATTGGACAGCCATTGTTCTCTGGAAGACCTTGATGTTTATGAGTAGAGATTTGTAAAGAAATATACCAACGAGCCACACTGTGGTTATTTTATTCTGTTGTGCTGGTAAGACCATAGAAAGGAGGACTTGGAATCCAACTAGGGGCAATAGAGGATGGGATAGATGTTACTCAGTTACTCCTGAATGTCTCTGAGAGTAGAATTCTCAGAATACTCTCTGCTCTCAGATAAAGGGTAGGGATAAAAATCTGCTGACTCTGCAGTGAGGCAATTGCCTGGAGGATAAGGAACCTGTCTAGAGTAAAAGAAGGGTGAAATCTGAACCCAACAGAAGTATAGTGAGTACTCCTTGACTTAGAGGTAGTTTTACGCGATATGTTAATCCATTTTTTTCTGAAATTTTTTTATTTCTCTAAACTGTCTTGTTTGAGATGCTTCTTCAAAATTGAGATGTGTTTTGAAAGCCTTGTAGTCTGGAAGATCTACCTTGTAGATAGAACACCTCGATTGCCCTAAAGAAGCATAGGTAGGATTAACATATTTTTCCTTCCATATCTAACCATAATTTTTGTTCTAAATACTTGCCATATAGAATACAACATCAAGGAATACAGAAGAAAGTCCTTGATTCTTGGAACCTTTTCCTGGTTGATTGAATTTTTGCGTGGACTATCACTGCAGAATGACTTGAAGGATAATGTTCTCATTTTGTCATCAAATGTAAAAATAATTCTGTTTGGAAGGGACTTTTGGAGCATTTCTCTGGACTACTTTCTGCTTGTTTCCTTTTTTTTCATTGGATTTGTTATGAATTCTTTGTACAGTGAAGCCAGATTTCTGCCTCTATGACTTGCTGCATGTTTCAAAGAACTGTTCTTTGAACTATGAGGTGACTGCTGTACCTGGAATCCAAAAATGTTTTTTTGCAATTTTAGAAGAAAAATTCATATGACTGAACATAGCAATATTAGCAATAAAGCATACTACAGATTTTTTTCAGGTTTCTTAAATAGTCAGTGGTCTGTCAAATGAAACAAAGCATGCAAATGAACTTAGTCATAAAAAATATATATATTGTATCATATAAATTTATGAACACAATCCTTGACTGTGAAGTCAAGATACAGAAAATTACAAATCACAATTGTTTGCTACTACAGAAGTAGCACAAACAAACAAAACTGTTACCAAAAATCACTCACATAGATCACTTTATTGGGATGATAAAGTAAGCTGTTCTGTTTTCCAGGAAATTGACCATCTTGGTAAAGCAAATGTTTCGTGTACAGACAATATTGTACTATATGTTCTTACAGCCGTATAAACAATTAAAGGCATGATGAAGAAAGGGAAATTATTTTTTATGACCATAGATCACAGACTCATAGAATGACAACAAGGAATCACAGAGTGATAACAATGACTAAGGAAAAAGACAACAATCATAGATGACAACAAAAAAAATTGTAACAATATTTTTGGTACCCACACATTGAGATGATACTGTCATCAGTTTTAAAGAATAAATGTTCTTGTTTTAAAGAATAAATGGAAAAATAAATTCTCTGCTATAGTCAGGAGTTTTGAGCTTCAAGCTTTATTTTCATTTCCATATGGAAATGATAGTACTAACTGTTGAGAACTCTATTGACAGATGTTTTAAAATGAAAAAGAATATATGTTTTGATCTAATTGCCTATTCCATAAGCTCACAATAAATACAGCAGAGAACCCCACAGTTAGTTATTATTTTTCCTTGAAAATTTTGTAGCAAGTCTTTGACAGTCTTTTTTTCCTCGATTCCCGAGAAAGTTACAGGAGATGTTTTATTCTGTAAAGTTTGAATGAATTAAAATGTTGAACCACCTACACGCAAAATAATAATTTCCATAGTTTTCATCTGGATAAATCCTAAAATAGTCTCCTTTTTATTAGCAGTACTTTAAATGAAGATTTTGTACTTTGGGTAAGGTGTATTTCTAAAGCTCTTTGAGAATTATAAAGATCTTAAGAAGATATAATTTCAGTGACTGAATATTCCATTTCTATCTTCATATGGCGCTATATACATTAAAATTCATTTCTAAAATTAAACCCTATGTGTATATATTTAGTACTCAGTATTATACTTAATGCATTTTCATTGAAGACTAAAGGAATGATTAAAATATGTTGTGGCATAGTTTTGATAACAGTTTTATTGTAAATGTAACCATTGTAGCAAAACCTATCACAGCAAAACAAAGATGGAAAGAAATGCTTACATATTTTGCTAGAAGATTTCACATCATCATTAAGATGAACAAAATCACTGTGATCCAATGGAAACACAGGCTTAAAAAAAGATGATTTATCGAGAAATTGTAAGCATTGCTGAAAGACTGGACATTCACAGAAAACTAAATATCAAGTATGAGAAAGCTTCAGGAGTCTTAAGAAATGGTCTACTATTATGTTACTTTTTCTTCATGCTGTACATTTGTTAATATTTGTGGAAGGAAAAATTCAAAAGCACATGTTCCAATCAAATGATAATTCTCATGCAGAACTCTAAAGTTTATGTCAACTGCACATACAGGAATGGTAATGAACTGACTTAAAATTAACAGCCAAACAAAAATTAGGTTGTGTTTCTAAACAGTTAATCATGTATAAGCAATTTTAAACACTATACTGTTTTTACTCTAAAGGAAGTATAATTAAAATTATATGATATACTAAGGGCTTTTCATCCATCTGTTGGAAATGGATCTGTCTTGACGCTGCTCATGTTTCAAGTGATTTCTCCTTCTTTCCAAGAAATATTTTTACTTTGACTCAGCCATTCCTATTAGAACTATTCTGTGATAAAGACACACCTGAGTTTGAAATTTGGAATACTTTGTCTAATGCAAGCTTTACCTAAAGCTGAAATTTTGCTTTTTCAGTCTCTGTCCTGTGATAGTAAACACCTAGATAGCATGAGGACAATTTGAACTATGCCAGTGGGGAACATTGCCAGTACCTTGATCAACGCATCGCAACTCCTTAAGCATTCGATTTATTGCTCAACATAATCTGGTGGTTATAAACTTCGTCATCTTCTGACCTTACAGGTGGTAGGAAGGTAGTATTATACACCCATATTAAACTGTGGGTTTGATATTTTATAATTAATAATTATAAGCTGCATCATATTTTAGAAACCACATTCCCCAAATTGAATTTGTCACTGACAGTCTCAGCTGTCTAGCAGGACAGAAATAAATTGAGTGGGACAAATCCTCTCTCATCAGAGAAATGGGGAAGGTAGAAAATATCTCGCTTTGTTCTCCACTGTCAACATGCTGTTTGGGGAAGCATGCCTCAGTCCTTATGGCTTCTCCAATTATTTGAAGAGCTCTAAACCTCCTCCATATGGAGTTCAGAGTGATGCTGAGTAAACAAAGTTGGCTATGGCAGCTGTGCTTTGAAGTACTGTACAAGTATGGGCCGGGTCCAGTGACACGGATGTCTTCTGCAATGCTGAGATCTATAAGGATTAGCTCTTACCTCCACCTAGGCTTCAGTGTATAAACACACCACATAGAAATGTATGTATGTTTAGTTCACTAGAGTCTACTGCCTTCTATTAAACTTGGTTGAAATATGTGAATTATAAGTGTTAATTTGCCTTTGTCATTGCAAAATATGAAATGAGATTTGCTATTGCATATATACAGAATAAGTTTTCATGTGAAGGTATGAAAAGTAGGGCAGTGTAATTTGTGCAGTCTTACAAAGCATAAGTAAAATTTCACATTAACAGCATGTAAAAAAAAAGGCAAGTAAAAGGAAAGAAAGTGCAGTGAAACCTACCATTGTAGCTGGTTCAATCAGAATGATTTATTCAATTGAGGCAAAATGTGTATTCCTTATTTTTTAAGTCTATTCAGATTATCTCTCATCAAGATCATAAAGAATGATCTTGGTCCTGGAAGACAGTGGCATTTTCAGTGATAAGTTCCTTTAGCCTACCAAGCATGCAAAACTTTGGACTGAAAGGAGCAATGTAGAATTAGTAGAGTAGGCCATCTTTTCATCAATTTGTTTCCTAGTTCAAGCTATGCTGTAGCATATCAATTTTAGTTCATTCATTTACATTTCTGTACTTTTCATTTTATGAACATGAAGTTGTTCCAGAATATATGAATGGGCCTTTTAAGTTGTACTCCACTTTTCCTCTACCATCATCTTTTATTGACATTTCTAAACAAGTTAGTATAGCACCTGAAGTTTCACTTCTGTTATTCGGACAATGCTTTGTGTAGCTTTTGTCCTACAGAGCTTCATTTTCTCTCTAACAATAGTGATAATTTACATGTGGCACTTTCATTTCAAGTCTCTCACTACAATTAAAAAAAATATTAATTAAATCATTAGCATCTCAGTGCCTTTCTGAGAGTAAGATAGTGTTGTTACTCTCTCTCCCTTTTGTTACGTGAAAGAATTAATACTCAAAGAGATGATGTAACTTTCCCCAAATCCTTCAAGATAAAGGTGGCCTAAAGCTCTTGGCTCACCTCCTCATAATGTAAACATCAAATAAATTAAGCTATTTTAGGGCATTTAACAAAAAGAAAAACATTTTTAGATGACATAAGAAAGAGAACGTATTTTAATTGAAAAAAAAAAAAAACCTTTCATTTTATTTTCTCATGAGTTCAAAAGCATACTTATATAATCTTTCACAAGTAAACCCTTGATATCTCTCCCTTTTAAAGCCTGTCTCCCTTTAAGCTGGCATAATCTTGTCTCATAGTGGCAATTTTAAACAAACAAATCTAAGATAGTCACAGAGCAATGAAGCTCTGAAGTTGTTCAGAATTTTCATTCTACTGCTACTGTGGAATATGTCATTTGAAGCTATTAACACTTTTCAAGCAAGATTGACTATCAGTAGGAAAATTTCTATTCAGTGAGTATTGTTATGATTTGCCATATCATCTTTTTCTTTATTTCTTTTCTGCCAGCAGTTGACTAAAGGATGGCTGGGAATCCATTGCAGCAATCATGGAAATACTCCTTTTAAATATATGTCTTCCCAGAAGTTAAACCTCTAGGGATTAGATCTTTGAAAATACAGAGCTGAAGTTTAATCCTTATGGTATGTGATGGGCTACTTAAAATAAAAATAAATGGAAAAAAAATCCTCCAAATAATTTGGAAATTGTTTGTTTGTATGGGTATACAATGAAGGACAACAAATATCTCTTCACTAGAATTGACAGTAGATATTTTAGTTGAAACCAGTTCACTGCCTGGTAGTACTGAACCTATGTCAGAGACATTCTTCTTTGCTCTGACATCCTGGTAAGGAAAAAAGGGCTGAGTCTGGTCTGATGCTTAGCATAAGGAAAAATCTTGAGCCAAGAAGGAAGGCATTGCTGTATAGCAAAGATTACTGTTAAGGAGGAAAATCTGTTTCTTTTGTGTATAATTATTTCTACCGTTATTTCTTTGTTTCAAAAACACATATAACACTATTATACTCATTTCACAGTATGAGGTAAAGATGAAATAAAAGCTTAACTCACAAATGTAACTTAACTGTAAACGCAAAGTGTAAATTTCCCAATTCAATATGCCTTCCCCATTCATCTACTGTCAGTGAGAGTGATGCAAAAAACAGGAATCTGTAAATTTCCTACAGTATTAAGTGATTTTACAACTATTTTCAAAACTGCATAAATTCTCATTGTGAAGAGTTCCTCTGCCAACCTCACTTTCAGATGCTGCCAAGCAGGATGTGTCTCACAGAAATCCTCCTGGCATTAGTAAGGATGATTTCCTCTATCAATGGGAATTTATCAAGGATCTAGGAGTGCTTCTCATGCTGTGTGAAATAAATTAGAAATCCTCAAGAGGTAGTGAGTCATACTGACTGTGCTCTCCACTTGTCTTGTAACCAGTCTGCATGTCTCTCAAACATGCTTCAGATAAAACAGGCTTAAGCTAGAATTTTGAAATTAACTCATTCTCATATTTCCATCTAACAGTAGCAGTAACAACAATTATTAATCAGATTTAATGTAAAAGAATTTAAGAAATTTCTGAGTAACTGTTTGTTTGTTTGTTTGTTTGTTTGTTTGTTTGTTTTTGTATGGAACTAAGCCTCTTTCTCTCCCCACAAGTGATCTAATAAAATCATAGAATTATTTGAGTTGGAAGGGACCATTAAAGGTCTTCTAGTCCAAATCCTTTGTAATGAACAGTGATATCTACAGCTAGATCAAGTTGCTCAGAGCCTTGTCCAACCTAGACTTGAATGCCTCCACAGACCAGGCTTCAATTTCCTCTCTGAGCAACCTGTTTCTGTGCCTCACCATCTTCACTGTAAAAAACTTTTTTCTTATATTCGGTCTCAGTATTTTCTCTTTTAGTTTGAAACTATTTCCCCTTGTCCTATCACAACGGACTGTGCTAAAAAGTCTGTCTCCTTCTTTCTTATTGCTCCCCTTTAGATACTGAAAGGCCACTATCAGGTCACTTGAGAGCCTTCATTTCTCCAGTCTGAACTATCCCAGCTCTCTAAGCCTGTCCTTGTAGGAGAGGTGTTCCATCCCTTGGATCATTTTTGTGGCCCTCCTCTGGATGTGCTCCAGTAGGTCTATGTCTCTTCTGTACTGAGAACTCCACATTTGGATGCAGTATTCCAGCTGAGGTTTCACCAGTGCAGAGAACTATTTTGATGCAGCCTAGGATACGGTTGGCTTTCTTGCCTGTGAGGGCACATTGCTGGCTGATGTCCAGCTTGCCATCCACCAGTACCTTTAAGTTCTTTTTGGCAGGACTGCACTCAATTCTTTCATTCTCCAGCTTGTTTTGATCATGGATAATAATAAGAATGAGTTGTTATCTGCCTCTATGAGAAATGCAGGAAGTAGTTGCATTTCTAGTAGACACATATATGAATGTTATACTCAGCAGTAAAATCACCCCGACTTCCACTTCTGGCTTTCCTTTCCATGCTAACTTTTCTGTTTCTGCCACTACATGGGAACATCTATGTATTTTGGTATATAAAGAATATAAGTAGAATTTTCCTGGAAAAACTGAGGTAAATAGAAGAACTCAATGACTTGCTGAAGAGACAGAGCTGGTGAGATGGAACTTTGTAATCCTTTATTCTGAATAAAATTTGAATATTTGATAAAGTAAAAAAAAAAAAAAGTGAAATAATTGATGGAGCTTTTCTTGCTATTTTTCACAGACATACAATATCAGTAGAAGTTTGTAGTTGGATCTGCCACATGTTAGCTATTTATTTATTTATTTCATCATTGTACTGATTTTCTTAACCCATTATTCCTTCTATGGATTTTACAAGGGTCTAACAGCAAATCAAATTTCAGACTGTGAGCTTTTACTATAATTGTAATTGTTCTGTAATTCAAATCTGTGCAAAAAATGGCACCATATTTCTGTAACCAGAAGCTAAAAGGAACTGTTTGCAGCATCATTCTTTATCAATGCTTGCAAAAAGAAGACTGCCACTTTTTATCAATGCTTCTCCAGCAAAATAGCCTCTGTTGACTTGTCTGTAACATTCACTAGGGTACCTCTTCATTTTGGCTAATACGAAGAAGAGTAGCTTAAGACAAAAGAGCAAAGTTAACATTTCAGCCATCACTGCTTTTCCTATCTTGTATGTTTACTTCATTTGAAAATTGTATTTATTTCTTAATACTCCAAACACTTCATAGTTTGCTTTCCTGTAATGTTTGACTGGTGAATGGAGCACAGCAGAAAGAATTATCCTTCCTTCCAATTTATGTGCAGTTCAGTGGACTTTAAGTCTTGCTCTATCCAATGGCATTATGATTTAAAACCACTGCTTCTGCTCAGTCTTACTTAGAGATTGAATTTAGATATTAAAAAAGTTCTTCTAACTACTCTAGAACAATTTAGTTCCCAAATCAATATTCTCCTCTCTGAATTTGTTCTACCACAGTGAAGTTTACACTAATTTTAATTAATGTTTTTGATTTGTGTGAAATGTACATCCTGACCATAGGTGAACCAATATTTGCATTTATTGCTCAGTGGCAATATTTTTTGGTTTTTGCATTAAGTGAGGTGTCAATCCTGTTGCCAAAGGTGAGAATACTCCTTATTTCAATCTCAGAAATGGAAAAAAAAGGAAAGAAAGAAAGAAAGAAAAAAAAAAAAAGACTTGTCACTGTGATACTTAATATATTTAGAATGTGATGATTTCTGATTTTAATCAGTTGATGTTGTGGCTAACTTTAACAGTGATAACTTCAGATGAATATCAAATGTAAGATTTTGTTCAGTAATGGAAAGGAACTTAAAACTCTATGCACTTCTCTTCTTTGCTTTTCTTTCTTAGTAATTTCTTCCTTTCATTCCTTTTGTCAATTCATCGCTCTTAAATAACCTTTTGAAATATGAGTTAGGCAAAAAGTGATTGGTAATTCCACACATATCCTCTAGTTTAAATAAATGTCAAAGCAAATCTAAAAAAGCATAGTGTACCAGAGCTATTAGAATGAACTAGTGTGCTTTGTTTTCTTTATACCAACAATTCCATCTGTATTACAGGAAGAAGAATATCATCCGACAGTTGAATAGGAAGGCCTATTTCTTTTTAGATAATTTAAGAGCAAAATTGCAGAATAGCATTTGCTAGCAGATATTTACACAGCGAGTTTTATTTTGCATTATATTTTTTTAAACAAAAAAATTCAAAATAGAGATCTAAGATGCATTGCATGTCCCATTCTTTATAATGACATCTCAAAACATTTATTTTTATTATGTGGTACCTTCTGAGACTTTTCAGGGTTATTACTATAGTAGTATAGTCTGTCAAAGAGAATATTAAAAGTAAAATAAAGGAAAGCAATCCATCTACCATAAGAACACAATCAAATGATTCAATTCCTAGAAACATGTTAAATATTGACATTCAAGCAGAGAACTGGTCAGCACTCTGTAAATAAACATAACAAGGAATACAATTTAAAAATTATGACCTACATTTACACTGTCTGGTGATTTGGAGGCCTTGTTCTTTGCAGATATTCAATACTAGGTGCAATAAATTGGATTAGGTCTTTAAAAACAATATCTCTGGAACACCTTCAGAACTGAAATACTCAAAATTGCACCTTATTTTTGTAAAAATATCATGCTTTTACATCTGATTAAAAAGTAGAAAAGAAATCATAAAATTAGAATGCATGTTTATGACTACTGCTCTGAAAGTAATGCCTCCTACTATATTACATTGGCCCCATGACAATGGACAAAGATGTTGGTGCTGTGGCAGTGGGGTTTGAACTTTCCTGCCAATATTCCATTACATTTTGTTACTAAGCAGCAGAGAGGCAGTCTGTACGAAGCAAAGCTGTGCAACTGAATTCCCCTATGCAGAAAAAATTGCACCCATATATTGACACTTGCTGAACATTTATGGAGACCAAACATTTTTGGAGTGGATGTGAGCACAGTGAGTCAGTGAGTGGTGCATTTCAGCTGTGGCGACAGTGACAGTGGATCACCTCCCTTGGTGCAGATTTTTATGAAAGCATCATTCACAATCTTGTTCATCAGTGGCAGAAATGCCTAGCTAATGGTGGTAACTGTATTGAAAAATAGTGTTTTGTAGTTCAGAACTTGCTTTCTCACATAGTGTTATTGTGCTCTTTGTATCTGTTGTAGTTTCCATGGAAATAACAGGCATTACTTTCAGAATGACCTACGTATATTGAACACTTTGACTTTATACGGTTAACTCATTTGTGTGGTGTAATCTTACAATGTTGATGAAATAAATACTAAAATGGCTTTTGAACAATATTCATTCAACTTTATGAATTCAGATCAGTTGGGGATTTCCACCTCATTATCCATGAACCATGGAATATTTAATTGTATATTTTAATACGAGCCATTACCTTATATACTTATACACTGTATATTTATATCTACTATTTATATCTACATATGTAACGTACTTGATGAACATCTTGTTAACAGGCTTTTAAAACAGTTAGGCTGAAGTCAAGGACAAGTATGTTGCATGTGTTGAGTTTGATCCCATGCAAGGAACCAGCAGTGAACCTAGTTGTCGTCTGAACCAGGCAATCTCTGTATGTGAAGATATTTCTGCTAAAGGATAAGCAAAAATTCAAACTTAGTTTTTCACTAACAGAGGCAAAACTGTTTGTGGACATAATTTATAATGCTTTATGGGCATGTTCTGTGTAAACTGAATGCGGTGAAAAATGAGATAGACATATATTAGAAAGGAGAAGTAGCACCAATTAGAAGAATGAATTTTACATTAGTTAGTCTTTCAGTCTTGTTCACGTGACTGGAAGGCTATCAGACTGGAAGCCTAGTAATATATATTACATTTTGTCCTAACCCCACCCACATATACCATCCAGATGGATGCTATCACTGCCTTTGCAAGATCATGGAACTTGATTGTGTATATATTCCTTATCCATTTTAGGAAGAGCTAAGGTATCACCAAGATTAGCTGCCATGTGTTGGTTGAACAGACAGAAGGTTGCTAAAATAACAAGTAAACTTCTGTGTGTATTTGCATTCTTAAAGCAGACTGAGTTGCATGAGTTTTAGATTATACATGGCTAAATAAAGAAAGTTCAGGATTGTTGCAGTTATTTCCAAACTAAATGCAACAGTCCTCATCCCATTCATGTACTTATTGCAATTGAACCTGGAGTATTAGTTTCTTTACTTTACTCTAAAACACCTGTATGATAATAGACAGATAGAATTTCACTAATATGTAGAAGTCCCATAGGGTAGGGATGTCATTTTGCATTGAGATTTCTGCTTGTGACACTGGTTTGGATATTTCTACAAGCTGTTTCATTATTTCTCACTCTTACACAATATTCAGACACATATTCTCCTCATTAATCTAAACTGGAGGATACTAACTGGTAAAACAGAAATGAGACTATTTCATAGGATAGTACTACCACAAAACACTGCATGCTGGCAGGATGACTGCACAAATCTTCTGTTTGCTTTGTTTTTCTCTGCCTTCCAAGTGAATTGGAGGCTGAGAAAAACTAAGTGAATTGCACTATCAAGTGAATTGCATAGTTGTTCATTTAATAGTTTCTTATGTGTTCTATGTTGTCCTTTTTCCTGATGTGATCATTGATTCTATGTTTGATGGCTCTACTTTGTTTTCTTACATCTCTTCGGAGAGAACCTCCTGATTATACCCCATAGATATATGATTCTTTTAATTTCTGATCTTTTTCCTAGTGTAAATGCAGTGTTCTTCACTGAAATTAGCTTTATGATTGCAGACATAAATATTTGGAAAATATATTAAATATAAGAATATTTATTGACATTACATTAATGAGCATCTTGATTTCTAAAATAATCGTGTGTAGGAAGGAACAACTAGAATTGTTCCACTATGCAATATGAATAAAATTATGATTACTGTGTGCTTATTACTTTTTACAATTTGTGATTTCACATTAATTAAACTGTCTTATCCCATGTGACCTCCCCTGATGAAAGAACAAAACAATTTAAAAAAAAAACAAAACAGCATTGTTTTAGTTGCATTTTTCTAACTTGGCATTATTAAATTTCTTTTAAAATTAACTTCAATTCTGTTTTCAGTGTTTATAACATTAGACAGTGCGGTGTTCCTTGAAAGTTTTTTCATTAATTATTTTTTCATGTTCAAATTACAGGTTTGGACTTTGCCATAACTTTATTTTGACATTAATATTGTTATGTTTTTTGGTACATCTCTATTCCTCAAAACACCTGGATAATGTTTTGCTCTATAGCAGTCAATGAAAAGATCATGCATGTGATAAAGTGGTACAGTGAAGTCAAGTAACCTGAGAAAATGTAAAGACGTATTTATCCTTTACTTTATATGCTGACTTTCAATACCTAACTACACTTTACCTTGTCTTTCTCCATAGCTTAATAAGTACCAATTTATAATAACTGATAACACTTAAAAATATTCTAGATGTTTTAAATCCAGGTTGAATGCCAATAAATCATTACACTTTTAATCCTCTTTATCTCAGTTATACTTATAAACTATCAAATAAGTTATTCTTAAATATTTAGTTTAAATGCTTGTTGCACTGGCATGAAACTGGAGAAAGAAGGAAAGAAGGAAGAGAAAGAAAGAGTGAGACAGAGAAGGAAAGAAGGAAAGAAGGAGAAAAAAAGAAAGAAAGAAAAAAGTGCATATTTTAAGAGTCATTTCAAGTTCTCTCTCTCCAGTTGATCAGGTCCTTGTCAGAAATATACTTTGCTTTTTTTCTCAATATATCCATCTGTGGGAGTAAGGCACACTGCCACATCTCAAGGCTGATTATGATCATCATGAATGATGGTTCTGAATCATATTCTTTCTTTTCTTTTTGGAGGGAGCTGAAAGAGCCCCATGTAGCTTCTCAGCTACACTAAATTTGCTGCTGCTATATTCTTCCAGTGTAGGTGTGACTCTACTTCTGGCTAAATCCAAATGAGTGTCTAGGAGAGAAGTGCTCTAATGGAAAGAGAGCAAGGATTGGAGTTTTCTGTTCAATGCTATCTTTAATTTACCATTTGACCTTGAGCAAATCACTTCAGATACCCTTTGTTCTTGACTAATCTGAACAGCTGGTTAGGCCTTCAGTAAGTATAAATCTTACCTCCTTGTGCCATGCCTGTGGTCACATACAAAAATAGCATTGGGCCTTAATTTCTTTTCCTGTGCAAACAAAAGGCAGAATAGATTAAAGATTGTCCTACCCCTTGTATGGGAAATCAAAGATGAACTACAGAGGGAAGTGGATTGGATCTCTTGATTGTTTCTGACGCTTTTAACAAGGAATAGAAATGATCGGAGACTTGCTAAAAGTGAACAGCCAACCACTCCTCGTGGCAGTTCCCAGCTTTCACCTGTTGCTAGTACTTTCATTTGTTTACATGATGGTAAACAATTTTTTTGTTGATAGAAAATTAGAAAACCCAGGAAAATGAAGTAGTCTTTCACTATCAGCTTATCAGTCTAAATCTGGCTGTTAAATAATCAAACATAAATAGACAATAAGTAGCAACAGGGAGGAAGCAAAGATGCATCAAGAGTTTTCCACTACCTTTGATGTAATTACCATGCCAATTGCCTTTAAACAAGAAAGTGTTAAATGGAAAAAATCTTTTAGGTGCAAATATGACACACCTTTCTGACAAATTTTGCGTTGCCATGCTTTGATGATAAAAGAAGAAAAAGCAATGAAAAAAACCAACATAATATCCTCCCCATAAATGAATGCTTGCCATTAGCTTCTCAAGGGTAATCTCTTTTGGGATGAAACAGGTGCACCAGAACTTCAATCTACTTTTCCTACAGAATACATACGAAAGTCAGACAGCAACGTAAATGTGATCTTTACTTATTCTGTCAAATGAAAGTAAAATTTCTACATTCGAAGAACATCATTGTAAATCCAAGTAAAAATGACTTGTAGACTAACTAAAAACTAACTAAAGTTTGGAGATGATTAGAAGAGGAATAATGCATGCAGGTTAGTTAGTTAGCTTACAGGAACGGAAATGACCTTCTGTTGCATCTAAAAAGGCCCTTGGGACTTTTCTATTACATCAGTTCCTTTACTGACAGCAAAATTATTTCAGCAGGAAACAAATTCAGGTGATGTCCCAGAAAATGCAGGTGCCCAATCTGAGGTTATTGAGGATTTGAAGGGTTTGTCTGCTGGTTCTCAATTTAGATTATTTTTTTCCAACCACAGTAAAGGACAAACCCATCACTAATAACATCCATTGAAACTGCTGATTCTTAGAATCTAACAGAACATAGCTGTAATTACTCAAGGGCATGCATTCAAAAATGGAGAAAAGTGAATCAGCTTAATCGGACATTTTTGGACCTGTTCATTTAGGTTGTTCTATCCTTTACACTGGAGATATCTTTCACATTGCATCTCAGCAAAGCACCTAATACCTATTCATTAAGTGTATCCATTGCCTCTACTGCATAATGATTGCTAGGACAATTTAAAAAGAAATCCTTATTTGATAGAATTACATATTCTCCAATTACCTCTGGAGTTTTTATCAGATTGCCTTCTTGGGGAATACAGTACACCAGATAGATTGCATAGGTAGTTTTAAAAGCCCATTTATCCCTTAGTGCCTCCATAGCATTATAAAAAATAATAAAAGGTTTCACTTACTAGCATCTCATCGCCTTTCAGAATGTTTCACAGTCTTCCAAAATTTGTTCTTGCTACTGTTACATTGATTTCTGCATTTCCCACTAACCCCTTCCAGCCTCTAAGTGTGGCAGCTGTTGCTTGTTGATTGTGACACTGACTTCCATTTCTAATTTTTTGTCTTGAACCATACAGCTTGTTGATGGCTGTATGATGGATTGTGTTGTACATAGCTGTTCTCATACTCTGTGCTTTAACAATAATTGTCACCTAAGGAAATGTCATTCCTTTTGATGTGTTTAAAATCATATCAGTTTTACAATATTCCCTAAAGTCTGGTAGGAGTCTTACTTTTGGGGGCAAATAGTTTGAGGTTTAGAATAGGATGCAGGAAGTAGAGAGAGTTGGAGAAATTTCATCAGTTAATTTTATTAGCCAAATCTTTAACTTACATTTGTGGGAACATGTGATTGTTATCTTCCAAATGGGTGCATCATGACTGATTTTAATTTTATGTACATTTTCAATTTAAAAAAAAAAATTCTTTGAATAGAAGAAAGTTAAAAGAAAGAACTAGAAAGAATTTATTTTCTGAAATATGCATTTGGTGTAGTGGTTTACTAAGTCAAAGTGACATCAGTGAAGTTATGACAGAGTGGAATTAAGCTTCAAAGAAACTTTGCAAATGTGAATATCCTTGTAGTTATGTGAGACAGCAGAGGGGACTTTTTGACCTTAAACATGATGATAAAAAAACAAACAAACAAACAAACAAAACAACTAGCATGTTGAAATTCTCCTGACACTTGATATCAAAACAAAATGAGTTTGTAAAAGACAGAATGATTAATTTCAGTTTTTAAAATAGGAATGAAACAGACAACAAATCAGCTCATTTTCATACTTGTCCACCACTAAACTCATGAAAAGAGCTGATTTGCATAAAAGTTTGTCATATTCTCTCTCAAATAAGATGTTCATTCAACTATGTTCATAGAGTGTGAGTAGAAAGTAAAAACAAAACAGAATGCTATCAACATCAAATAAAATGTGAATCATATTACAAATTGGAAGTGACTAGTTATTCTGCAACATTTTGGTCAAGTAGAACAATGATTAAGTGTGTCATCTTTTTTTGCCTTTATTTTGTTCAGATTCCTTGAGAGAATGGGCTCAGAGACCACTGTTTTTTCCTCATGCTCTTTAGATGTGGACTTTGAAGCTTTAATTCCTGGGTTGAGAACTTTCTGCTGATTCTACCTTGCAGCTCTTCCTCTTGTGCTCAAATTAATTTGAAAACCAGAAAGTCCCTCAGCTTACCATTTTGCTCTCTCTCGATCCACCCTAAAGTCTGTCACTACAGTAAAGGCAGCATACCCCTAATTATTCCTCTATCTCATATTTGGATTTGTTATACTTAGTCAAATCCTACTCAAGTCTAGATTCCAGACTGTCTATCCATTTCATAATATCTCTTTCCCTGTGAGCCCTTTGGCAAGGCAAGATCAGGTTTAGTATATTTGTAAACTCTGTGACCTCATAGGATCCCATCTGTCTAAGCCCTCTGGCTCCTCCTGCAATAAAAACCCCTTAGGATGGTACTGCATAGCAAGATTGGATTTTCAGCTTCAGTCTAGAAGATTAGCAAGTAATATTTATATTACACTTACTCTAGTAGTTTTGCAAGCTGTTTCAACATCTGCTTTGTAGAGACTGCAGTTCTGCAAATACTGCCACAGTCCCATGGAAGATATTAAGGGGCTGAAGTCCATGCTGGCATCATGGAATTGTGCTCGTTTACCTTGGCTGAACATTTAGGCCATGGATAAAATTCTGGCAAAACTTGACTACAATTTCTATTTGCAGAGCAACGTGTTTTCTTTACAAAAGCCTTCCCAGTGCAGTTGGTAGGATATTCCAGTATGGCTGTACTCTGAATTCATAAGGTTCATTGTAAATCTGAATTCAATTCTGAAGATATCAGTTAGTTGCCCTAGTTTCACTTCAGGGTTATACTGATGAGACTACAGCCTTCAATGTCTCTTAGTGATATGTTTAGTCTGTCACCAGTCATATGCTTTTTTGATTGATGGGATTGCCTTTTTCCCAACTGTTTCCCTGACAGGTGGATTCTGTATTACTTTGAAGTACTCCAAATCCCAGTGGATAGAATAATCAGTCTGATCATTGCAACAAGCTTTCCACTGACTGATGGACCAGCCTGCCTTTAAGTTGCTATCCGTCTCCTAGGCTTTTCTTCCTGCCAGCATGTCAGCTGACATTATCCTTCCTACTCAACTAAACTAATCTGGACAATATTGGCCTCCTGCCAGTACAGCACTTCATCATTAACTCTCCTCTTAGAATCTCACTTTTTGTAAATACCCATTTTATTCTGCCTCAGCCAGTTTCATTTAAAACTATTCAGTCTTCTGAACAATAACCTTTTTAATCTATGTTCTATATTATTTTCTTAAGAATTTATGATTTTTCCATTGCTCTCTTCCTTCCTAGTTGTGAATTGCCATATTAGCCTGCTTATAGGACTAGTTTGCAAACACTTTCTGGAAGGCTCTTATCTAGGCTTCCTTCCTCTTCTAGAGAAAAAGAAAAAAAGACTCAACCTTTAATGAACTTGCTGCTAAAGTAGATTAGCCATTTCTTCTTGCCAAGATTAATGATGCTATCAGCATTATTAAGTCACTAGGTATGAATACCTCACTGTGTAAACCTGAAGTAATAAACACTATTAAAGCATTGAGCTATCCATTTCAGTGCTGCTTTTTCACTGTTCTCTCCAAAAAGAAAAATAAATAATAAAAGAAAGGAGGAGGTAGAGGAAAGAGACTAATAGGTTCAAACTGTGAGTCTGCTGACCTCATATTTGCCATGTTTGGTTGATCGGCTTGGTTTGGAGAATCAAGAATTGCAAACTGCCATGGGTTTTAACTGTTATTCAGAATTTGTGAAACAGAGTATTTTGTTATGGATTATTATGTTTCTCTGCATTAACCCTTAGTTGTAAGTATTTTTTGAATGGCGACCAGTGAAGGAGGATTGTGGAACCAGATTGCAAGGAAAAAATGGATGTAGAAGAGTTATTCTTCAATAGGGATTGTTTAATCTTTCTTTTTAAAACATTTATTTATTTATTTATTGATCTCAGAGGAACATGATTTGGGTGTTGCCAGCTCAGTACTCGATTCTCTGGATCCTCAACCTCTGTCTATCACTCATGCAACATTTACCCCCATTTGAAATTGGACATTCAATTCATTTCTTATGAAATTAATGCAAAGATCTGTACTAACTCTGGTTATTCAAATAATCCCAAGAATTTTTGAGAGTTACATTTACAGTCCCACTTTCAAAAGTGGGGAGGTGGGAATAAATACAGACTGAGGAGTCTCATGGACCACAGATATGGAGAAGTTGAGGTCTTTGGTTTGTTTGATTTTTTTTTTCTTTGATCCTTTGAGAGAATACTTCTTAAGGACATATTGAAAATCAAGAGATTCTTGCTTCCCTGTCACTCTGTCTAAGGTATCTTTTGTGATGGAAAATCAAAATCAATATATGTGTAACCAAGTAATGTTAGCCCTAATGCAGTTGCACTGAAATGTGGAGATGAAAGAATTTCTTTTAGCTGTGTCTGCCTAGGCTTCATGCTTCAGAGCTGTTGGCTATGTGCCTTGGGAGAGGGGGCCAGTGTTGACAAGAAGTCTGAATGTTTTAGAAGGATTGGACAGCATCCAAGAGTTTCCACAACCCTTTGTGCACTAAATAGCTCTGTAGAAGGAACTGAAAAGAGTAGATGTTGTATTATTTTGGCAAACAATGCAGAACTATTTATGGCTGTCATTATTTTGAGGGTCACCATGACTTATCCTGTTCAAAACATAGCTTGGATCTTGATGAAACATTCTTTATTCTTGCCTCATCTGGAGATTTTCAGGAATTTTAAATTATGCCTTCCAATGTGCATTTCTAGATCAGGATGATAAGCTGCATTTCTGGATGCTTTACTGGATTTTGAAGGTACAATTCTGAACTTCAAATTAGCTAATATGCTATTTGGCTGTGGTTGAAAAAAGAAAAAGGTTTAGTCAAGCAACAACATAACTAACAAGAAAGGGAAAGAGTAAATCTTATTTGCCACCTCTCCATAGCTGCATCTACAATACTAACTTTCTAATTGAGGTGGGTTATTTACCTATTAAACCACTATTTTTAGTATATTTTTATTCATTTGCTATAGATAAAGGAAGGGTGTAGGAAAAACTTTGCTCATTAGCATTCAGATCAACTGAAGTATTCTTCTTTTTACTGTTAAATGTCATAAGTTTCCATATCAGTATTGTGGTTAGTCAAACCTGATAAGTGGCAGTTTCTTTGTGCTTTGCTTGTGTTTGATGTTCAGAGCATGCTATAACCAGAGCTGTACAAATTATGAAGTAGAGTTTAAAAGATGTACAGTAGTCTGGCACAATCCTTGATGTGTTTTAAAGTCTAAAACCTGTGAGAATCAGCTAAATAGCAATGTATTTGTTGGCAGTTTGGATGACAGGTTCTGTATATGACAAAACAGAAAAGATTTCTGTGAAATTTCTTGCTCAAATTAATTCATTGTGGTCTATATCAGTGAGATAAAAATGGTAGTTTGCTCTTTCTACAACCCAGCAGAATTGTTTTTATCTTCATTAGAGGTCTATCGCCTTTCTCACTCAGTACACCATGTTCTGAAGTCCTGTGCAAGAGCTGTGAAAGCTGTGATAACCATAGCATTTTTTCAGCAGTGCCACTGATTTATCTCTCTTCTGTTCATACCTCACAGACTAGTGCAGGAAGGGAGTTCTGGTGGACTCAAATATTTTTCTGAGATGACATTTTACACAATGTATAGGCATTGTCTGAAAAGTGGAGGATGTACCATGTGGATCAGAAAAGAAATAAACATAAGCTAGTGTAGTTTGTTTGTCAGAACATCCTGTACCAATGCTTCTCTTAGCTTATTGCTTTACAGATTACTTCTGAGCACAAGGAGAATCATCTCAGCGGCGAAACTGGCTTTCCTATCTTTCATTTCCCCTTTCTAATCAAATCTCAGAATATTCTTCAACCTGTCAAAGGCTCCAGGTTAACCTCATGAATGCACAGCAATTCTTCATATCACAGCAAAATTGTTATCAACAAGAAGCAGACTAAAGTTTCTGTTAGCATATAAGTCTGATTCACAGGGACAAACCTATAATGTTACAAAGACTTAATAACAAACCATGTAGCCAGAAGCAAAGTCTGAATTAATAAAAACTATGTGAAATATAGAAGTTAGAGCACCAGACTTCCTAAACATTAATATTTTTGCTGAGTTCTGTCAACTTCCATCTGACAGTTTAGGTGGGGAAAAATATTGTGGTTTTAGTAAATCTTGACATAAGCTGGTAATCAGATCTTTGGCATCAGTGTTCAGTCCTGAAAATCTGTGTGGGAGGAATGCTGCTATTGCAAAGTAAGCATTGAGGGAGTGCAGAGTAATAGATGAAAGTGACTCATCCAAGAAAACCATAGGTTGCACATGGAGAAGACATTGTGAATGTTTTAACCAAAACAATGTTTTAAATCTCAAGTGCCAGGATGACATGTCCAGGAAGATGTGATGGAGGACAGAAATCCTAAGAATGCAGTAGTTGCCAGGCTTTCTTCTTCTGGCAGTTGCAATAGCTGGGGATGGCTTTTGTGAATCATGAAGGTAATCCTAGACCACTGTAGAAAAAAAAGAAAGAAAGGAATGAAGAATCACACTTCTGTTGCCAATCGCAATGGATCACCTTTCCAACTGAAACTGTATTTCAGATAAATATCTTACAGGACAACAATGTGATTGGAAGATAGAAAAAATTAAGAACTGATTAATTTCATATTATATTAGGAAACATTAGAATTTGAAGACATGAAGAACCACAAATGTTTCAAAATCATTAGCTCTTTTGGGACATCCTACTAATCTTTCAACTGGGCTGATGCTTTTGGAGAGAAGACAGTATTTCCTTCCTTCCTTTTTCCCCTTCTTTTCCCCCTTCTTTTCCCCCTTCCTTTCCTCTCTTCTCTCTGAAACAGTGTCAGTGAAAACATTTGCTTATAATTTGTTAATAATTGCAGCTGTTTTAGTTATTCCTAGGCAGAAACACTAAGTAATTCAGATCCAAGAAATGATATCATTCTGCCAATAAGCTTGCATCTGTGTTTTTATATATAACTATTGACAGCCAAGAGGGCTAGAAAGAACCTATGAGTGCTGATCATATTTTTGTCATGAACTACTTGCTACTCTGTTGCTTGTTTATTTAGTATATAAAATCCTTATTTGTACTTTCTTCTCAGCAGCTTTTTAAATAGCTGGCTAAGACAGTTATTATTTATTAAAGTTTTATCCATCATGATATGACCAATTAAAAAAATTAATTATTTTAGTAGGGATATATCCTGCCCTGATAGATTTTGTTTTCAGAAAAGTCAGAGTTAATTGCTGATTTATTCTAGGAATATAATGAAGACTCTATATGCATTTCAAAATGTCAGTAATCAGTTTTTGGTCAGATTAGACATTTCATTGTTCTTTCCATAGCCCAACAATGAGGGTATTTGCAAGCTCCAGAACTACAGATTCCATTGCAAAGATAACAAAAAGGTTGAATAAGGCTAAAAATGTGGCTAATTAAAAAATATATGGAGGGCAAGAGGATGCATAGGAGAATATTTAGTTTAAAAGTTTCAAGTTTGGGAATGGCAGATCATAGTCTTTTATGCAAGAATTTAAAATAATATCACTTGTTTCAGAATCAAGACCTAATATTTCACTTGTTTTCGTTTTCTCTTTGTTGATGACTACTCATTCTGAATACTAATCCCGCTGTCTTTACTGACCAATGGTACTGTAAAAATTTCTGTTAATACATTTAGGCAACAAAATGTAACAAATATATTATTCTTTCAGAGAACATTTTAGCCAAGCTTTTCATTTTCTCTTCATTTTCCATCATTTTTCTTTCTTCCTTACTTTTGTACAGCTAAACTCATCCTAAATGCTATGCTATGAATATGTTTCCTGTCAAGATTAGAAAGAGGATATTATCTCAATTATATATGTAATTGCATGCAGACGGAACTGCAAACTTGCCTTTTGAAATAATGATATTAAGCATTAATTAATTTTCTAACATTGCAACTGTGTGAGCATATTATTAAAAACTGAATTGTAGTGCAGATAACAATTTCTTTAATTTTGTGATCACATTTTGCTTTGTTTTGTTTCAAATGGTTCCAATTTATCAGACTGTAAGTGATCTTTAAATAAATATGGATTTGCTGTTAATAACCTCACTGCTTAATGTTCGACCCATGCCCATTATATGACAGATCATTTAGATTTCCCCCTAAAGAAATATGCCAATTATTTATTTAAAGGTTGAGTGCTTTTCAGCTATTAATCAGCCGAATTTCATAAAAGCTACAAAAAGTGGCCTTGATATTCTTGTGTTACAGAGATATGAAAGCACGGATACTTCATGATTGAAAAATTCAATTCTGGGAAGCTTTCCAGTGTTGAATTTTTAAGATTCAATTATTGGTTGTTTTTATTTTGAGTAACTTTTTATATCTCACTATTTTCTGACTGCTACAGCACTTCTGTGGAGCAAAATCATAACTCAAAGTCTTGATGAAGAACAAAGATGAAGGACACAGAAGCTGTCATTTGTGTATGGCTGTGAACAGGTTTATCCAGCATTGCTTCAGTATTATGTGAGAGAATGCAAGTATATATTCCAGTTCTCAAATATGGTGTTCAAACACACTTTCTGCAGTCCTCCATTATTCAGCATTCATCTAAAAGCCCTAGGAAAGGGAAATTGTTGTATTTTATTCACTGCACAACTGTGTTCATGCTGAGTAGGCTATGTGGGGAGTATGTTCTTGTCAATAAACATTGCTTCCAACTAAGCAAACTGGTGGGCTACATACAAAGTTGTTTTGTATCTCATGAGGCTTTTGGAGAAGTTAATTTCCTTCCTGCCCAAAACCACTAGGACATCAAAGGCTTTTGAAGCAGCTTGCTTTCTGTCCTGAGAGAAAATGAATATGATCAACCCACAGTAACCAAGAGCTTGATGTTCATGTTGCTTTCTTCTCATTGCAAGTTGACTTGTTCAAGAAATGCAAGGACAGTTTAGATATAGCCTCCAGTACTGCCTTGCACAGATCTGAATCATGTAATGGGGAAAGAGTCGTACAACTGTAGGGATCAGCCTGCATGTAACTGCTACTGCCCCACCACAAACTCACTTACTCTCTTCACCGCTCATCCGTTTTCTCTCTCTCATTGTGATCAGAAATTTCATCTGAGTCATCTGAGTCTGAATGGTTATTCTTGTGGAGGCCAAGAAGTTCCCTGCAAAGCCTTAATTCTTTTTCAGTTCAGAGAATACAGAGCAGCTCTAATAGGAAAAAGTTTTACTTGTGATACACCCTGGATGGTTCATTACTGAAGCAACGTCCCTTTCCTATAGCTTTGGCTTAGAATGTATGCCTATCTAAAATTATTAATGTGAATACCCATATCTATGCCTAGCATGTACATAATACTCAGATAAGGTCCCAGTGGTGGTGTTGAATAAATGTTTTCTTCCAGGGAAGTGTTAATGTGATATTTAGCAAAGAGAGGGTTAATTATGAAATTATGCAAAGGAGATATTTAAAATTTTGTTTTGATTACATGAGACAGGAAAAGAACAGTCAAAGGAGGACCTCTGTCATGTCAGGTGCAATTGTAAATGACACTCAATGTCTTGCAACAATTAAAAGCTGTGTGTCTCAGGTACTGCAAAACATCAAACCCCAGGTGTTTGTTAGTAAAATGCTAACCTCCACAGCAAAGGATTTCACACTTTTTGTTTCTTATCTCTCATTCTGAGATGAGATGAAGTGGCACATTCCAGCGGTTTCCAGGGAGACAGCGTTTTGCTCACAGACAGGCGTCACATTGTGTTGCCAGCACTAGAGATTCTTTGATTACAGGAGAGGGAAGATAACTTCTTTTCTTGCATTCAGTCCTTGCTATCAGTAATGAAGTTTGTGGAAAACACCTTGAAGTGCTTTATGATGCTGTCTTCTCATGCAGTTAATTAACAAATTTTCACTTACAACATTCTGTGATCATTTCTCATAAATTTTCATTAGCCATTCATCAAACTATTGGGGCTTATCTTAGCACATAAGCTACACAGGTTTAACTTAAGTAATTTTCAAAATTGTTCTAGTTAGCTTTTTAATTTATATATATAGGATCTTTAGATCAGTATCCAAATGTTCTTTAATTCCCAAACTATTTTTAACCATTTCAGCACTTTCAACAGAATTGGTATCACTTTAAAAAGTAGCACTCTAAGAGTTCTCCTCAGTTCTGTATTCTAACAATTAGCACTCATCTATGCATTTTGAACAAGAAATTAAGCAATTCTTACAACTGACAGTTATTATTCAGTTGCCAAAGGGAAAGTAAAATGTCCTTTGTAGCTGAATATATAAATAAGAAAGCCATAGGGTAGGTACTCAGAACATAAATTTCAACAGACTTGACTGAGATTTCACACATCTACCTGGCAAGTTACTGTGGATAAATAATGTGCCATGATGAATCACCCAGACTTTATTAACCTATACTGAATTAGGCTTCTCATATGAAAATATTTCATTGCATTATTTTATTGCCCATTACTGTCAGAAAATAAACTAGTGACTGTGGGATGATGTACCAGTTTTGGACAGATTGATGGACTGAGATTACCTGAAAAAGGTGCATCTTCTTAGGGCATTGCAGCATTAAAGCAATTTTGATGTTCATAAAAGACAGCTTCAGATCTTAGCAGGGTTAGGGCATGCAAAAATAGACATGACAGCTGCACATGCAATAGAGAAGATTTTGGCTAGGTATTAAAACTTCCAGAGGCCTGCTTAGATGGCTGTTTAGCTCAGAAGCTAAGAAGACTTCAGAAGGTTTTTAAAGATGACTTTCAAAAATGCAACTGGATCACTTTGAGGCTATAACAATTCTTTTCCCTTCAATGGGCTTTAGGAGTTTTATTCAAAATTTTTCTGTTTTTAATAATATTTTTTATTTAATTATATTTTGGGTGGGGAGTTCTCTCAGGGTGTAGTATGAATGGAATAAATCCTTTCATGAGTTATAGAATGAAGCCTCTTTATTCAGTCACCGTCTCAAACTGTTCAATGTAAATATGAGAGAAATGGCAGGCTGATGCTGGGATGCTTCTGCCTATGAATTTTAATGAAGTTTTGTAATTTGATCCTCAGTAGTCATGTTTATCTGTGCCTCAGCTATTCTGATTATATTCTGGTATTCTTAATTGAAATATATGGAGACTTTATTCCAAAACACTTAGGGGAAATATCTCAAGTTTCATACTTAACTACAACTTTTTGAATTTAAGTTAGGATAAGTGTTGAACCTAAGGTGCCAGGATCAGACAAAATGTCTGTCTAGATCTAGCATTGGACAAAAGTTGGAAAGATCCTAAAAATATAACACCTATATCATGCATCTCCCTTTCCACTTGAAGTTTAGGGAGGTCCAAACCCAGACATAGCTTCTGTTGATCAAAGTAAATGCCAGTGAACTTGTTCATAGTCAGGAGGCAGATCTCTGCAAACAAGGCAATTTCTGTGTAGTCATTTGAAGGTATACAGGCACAGAGTTGAGCCTTTAATCTAGGCTGCTACAGAAGTCTGTAAATCTATGTATCCTTAAGTAGGTATATATACATATGCTGCTTCTGTGACTAAGGGATAAAAGTACTAAGAAACTGTTTGTTTTTTCAAATGATTATGACTCAACCTAAGATTTTTTTTTCAAATAGCTCAGAATGTGAAACCCTGCTCAACAAATAGAGCAGTGGTTAATATAAGCCCTGCACTGGTCTAGGGGACTTAAAAATATATGCTCTTGCATCATTATATGCTAAAGATCTGCTGGAAACTCTTACAACTCCATGTGTATTTTTTTCATTAAATTTAATATTTAGAAAAAAAAATCAAAGCACTTTAAATCTTATTCAAATTATTTGCATATTTTAAATTAAAAGCTAAAAATGATAGCTCCTTTAATTTTTTCTCAGAAATATAAATTTACTCTCTTAACCTATGATAATAAGAGTTTTATATTTATAGAAAATATAAAAAATGTTTCACTTTAAGGTGGATTTTTTAAAATTCCCTTCATATTTCTTTTTTAGAAAAATAATTTTTCTGCTAATCTATTTTTTCATATTAGCACACAGGAAGCATAATTAAAATGGCAAATATTGACTTTTGGATTACTTTGCAAAAATATCAGAGTAACATAAAAGGCAAGAAAAGCACGATAAACTAAACAATGTAAAGTAAAATAAACAGAATCTTTCTAATCTAGAATGAATGATTCATATCTAGCAAAGAAGCAATAATTTCATTGCAGTCTGATTCACTGACCAGTCTGAAAATGTTGTGACTTTTCTTCAAGGAAGATTAAGAAATAATCTTTCATCCCAGGAAAGGTGATGCAAGCGTCTAATGAATACTTTGCCATCTGCTTAACGGGCAGCAAATATGCTACAAATGATGAAACCTTTTTATTGCAGAGGTGAAGACAAAATGAAGTCAGCAGGACTAGCTATAGGCTCCCAGAACTGCAGCTCATGATGGTTAATTGTGGTTAATCTGATGATGATTGCTGAATTTCTGAGCTTTCAGTTGTACTGCAGGAACAATAATCACAGAACAGGCATTGCCAGATAATTTCACTAACATAGATTGTTTTAGACAGTGCTTTATACAAGGCCTGAAAATAGGTCAAGTTACCTTTATGACACCACACATAAAAATATGAACAATGTAATATTTTTTTTAACACAGATTATGGGTTGTTTTCCTCCTTAAAATTCATCATTAGTGGTTCCAAAAGGGTACTGAATATCATTAGTGGCATGATTTTTATGCTAATGTAATATAAATACAGTCAGCACAAAATGTCAACATACAATAAACCACACTGCCATAAAGTACTCTACTCAGTTTTTTTTTCCATATTATTAACTGTGAGAAGGTCTGCAATTGCAGTGTTTTCAAATGCTAGACCACATTTAGCTCTATTGGCCACCATTCAGCAAGACATATAAGCATGTACTTTACAAAAGTGTTCTGTAAACAAGAGCAGGGACTTGCACATGGAACCTGAAATATAAATATTAAATAGCCTATCCTAAATGAGAACTCCATCCACCCTCAGCTATTCTGGACACTGTAAACAGTGGTGATAATTTATTGCCAATGCTTAGGAAAAAAACAACAACAATGATCTGCAAACAAATTTAAAAAAAAGCCCACCATAGAAATTTTAATTGCTAGGACCTGAAAAAAATTATAAATTTACAAATGCACATTCCAAAACTCTGTGTTTTATCAAAGAATGTTAATTGTTCAAGTGCAAAAAAGTTGTATGAATGCAGCTCAGTTGAATCTACAGTTAAGTAATGCTAATGGCTTTGCTTTAACAATGGAATAATTTCAGCAGAAACTGAAGTCAGAGTTCCAAAGAAAACTTAGTGTTGAGGATGTTTCAGTGATCTTGACAAAGCAAGGAAAAAAAGAATTAGGAAATTAACACTATCATGTTCTGCTTCACTGGAACTAGAGCAGTGCCACGGGCAGAGCAGTCCAGCTGGCTGCTGGAAATGTAACTGGTTCCCAAAATGTTTGTTAATTTTATCTCTCCATCCTGCCTGCCATCACCAACGTTGGCAGGCGCTTCTCACTCCTCTTTCTGTGCTCTGTCCTCCTCACAGTCCCATAGGCATAGTGCAGGCCGTGCAGTGGAAGGGGACTTCCAATAGCAGCATTTTTCAGCCATGAAGTAGTGTTTTTCAGCAGAGCAGGACTCTGTTGGAAAAGTTCTCAGCCTGCATTACTAAGGATGATGAATCCAAATATATTAAACTGGGATACCTTGGAGTTTCACAGTTTTCAATATGAAGATTATTTTATCAAATGAAAAGATTTAAAAAAAAAAAAAAAGCTTTAATTTTTTTTTTTATTATTGTTATTTTAATATGAGTCAAGGCAATAGATAAAAATAGTTTTGGCTTCTTATGGGATCTGAAAGATCACAGAAATATAAATGCTATTTTTTTTTTATTGAGTGAAATACGAAGCCTTTCTGAAGATACCTGGACTGCTAGTCTTTTGAAGTCAAGAGGAGATAGAATGGTCACACATTTAGGTGCTTTAAGGCATATATTTGTATTAACTTAATGTGTTTATGGACTTGATTTGCCTGAGGATTAAGCTTGTGCTGAAATATCTTTGCAGAACTGGGTATGAAACAGAATCTTTTAAAGAAGACAAGTTACCTGAGGTGTTTGAAGAGGAAAATCAAATCACTTTCACAACTTAGAAATGTCATATAAATCCTCATCTCAACATCAGTGGAAAAAAAGTAAAAATGTATGTTGCAAAGCTTTGCGAAAAATAAGAAAACGGGATTTTGCTTTGAAAAGTTCAGCCTGGTACTTATGCATACAATAATCAGAAATAGAGATTATCAGAGTAGAAAGATTTAAAGGGACACTATCAACTTGAAATATATTCATTTATTTAAAAAAAAAAAAAAGATTTAAATGTAGCGTCTGATAGAATTTCTACTCTATGATTGCTCTGAATATTTTTGGGGCTTTACATTCACGATTTTCTCTCTGTGGTTGCAGTGAGAAAGAGTCACAGAAATGCAGACAATAATGAAACAGAAGATACACACAGTGCATACAAATACAGAAGTAAATAAAGTAGAAAGAATGAGTAGTAGTTCTCATTTTTTTCATTTATTTGCAGTTATAGCACATCTTGGAATTGTGCCAAACATAAACACATTATTTTCAGGGAATAGAGTGACTTTTAAGTAGTGTTGCTTAAAGGCAAATGGCATTGATCCTCACTTAAATGAAAATTTCTTTTCATTTCCTTTTCAATAAAGATAATTCAATAGCCTTACACTTTTTATTTTTATTTTTTCCCCAATCAGTATCCAAAACTTAGTTAAAACCTGGAAACTGAAAGTATTGCTGGTACTAATGTTCTATATGAGAACTGGATCACTTAATTTTTGTACTAGAATATGAAATAGTTTATCTTTAGCAGGACCTCATGGACCACTTAAAAATCTTGCTACAGGATGTCTCCAGTCAAACAAGTTGTAATATCATCCAAAAAGGAAATAAAATATAAGGCTAACCATATATTTATGCCCCATGCCCAGATGGCAACTTTTGTTTGATCCTACCACTTTGCAGTCACAAATGCCTATGTTTTCCCAGTTTACTTCAGCTATACTCAAGCCAATTTAACTTTTGCCATAAATAAAATTATCAATAAAGAAATAAGAAAATAAAATTAAAAATAGATTTTTCTTTCTCAACTATCAAAATATTTTTGGTAGCAAAATATGTAGGTGCATAAAGAACTAGGTTACCTGTTGTGTAAGAGATGGAATTTTAATTTTGATGGGATTGTTACTACTTTCATTTGCCTGTGTGTGGAGAAAGAGGAGGAAGCTGAAGATCTCATTAATTAATAAAATCAGGATCTATGCCTGTATTTTGACATATTTTAACCAAAAAAACTGGATTTGGTCTGTGTTACTGTTGATAGAACTCACAAATTAACAAATCTTCTGTCTTTCTGCAGTTTATATTTATAATTTAGTACAAATACGTATCAAGCATCTTGAAACTATGCATTATATCTTCTAAATGCTTTCCAAGACAGTCATAGTAAAAAAGATAAAAAAAAAGAAACAGGGGAAGGTTAAACATGTAAAGAAGTATT
This sequence comes from Chrysolophus pictus, assembly GCA_037305975.1. Lineage (NCBI taxonomy): Eukaryota > Metazoa > Chordata > Aves > Galliformes > Phasianidae > Chrysolophus > Chrysolophus pictus. Next base: position 35,668,807 of record JAYKPI010000006.1, read on the forward strand.
TAAGTATGGATAAAAAAGTAGGGTTTAGAGAATAAAATATTGATTTCAGAGTAAGCAGAGATTGTAAATAAAGGTACTGAAATGAGAAATGAATTGGTATTTTAAGAATCGCAGAAAATAACGATTGGGACTTCTCTGGTCCTAGCATTTGTATCTTGATTCTAGGAAAAGCATTTTATTGTCCCTCTTTCCCTGCCAGCTCTACCAGGGTTTGGAAAGGGCATTAATAGGATGATTTCTCTAAATGTATTCCACTTTAACCAAATTATAAAAATATATTTACACCTTTCTCAGTTTCCAGCTGCAAAAGTGGAACTTTCTTCTTCCTTGAGTGATTTTATTTTATTTTTTCATTTCCTGCTTTCCATAAACCGTAGCAAGATTCAAGCAAGAGATGTGACAGCTGGAAATCTTAATAGCGAACATGTTGGAAAAAGATGAGTGGCACTATATTGAAAAGTGTTATGGCAGGATCAGTCAGCTCTTCTTTCCCAATTTGCCTCTTGGTCTCACATTGACCTTGAGTTCCTCACAGCAGTGACTGTTGGAATAATTGATTTTTCAGTTCACTGACTGAAAAAAAATCCCATTCACATTGACCTGAAATGATTTCTTTTTCGGGTGGGAGGTTTCTTATTCTATTAAATAAGAAGTTTTAAAATACTTGATCAGGGTTAATTTGAAGAATATTAAACAAAAAAACAAAACAGTGAAAGACCCACACGACACTACAGGTAAATAATGGGACAAGTATCAGTCAGAACCAAAAGATGTTTTTTTAAATGGCAGACAAAATGGTTTGACCTTTAACAAATGTTGTCTTACTGAAATACTCAATATGTTCACAAGAAAGTTATGATAGTTTTTAAGCTTAATTTTATGGGAGAACAGAAACATTTGCCACAACATTTATTCAACATTATTCTGAGGTTGATTAGGTTCTTACAACTATTATTTCAAGACGGGACAAGGATGGGGACTGAACCTGCCCTTTCCTTGATGGTCTGTTCCTGAGGTTTTTGGTCCAGACATTTCTGTTTCTGATTTGTGACCTCTGGGCAATGATGGTAGGCAGCTGTCTTTAAGTTCTGAAAGTGGATCAGGACCTTATTTCCTTCTCAGAGGGGGGGTAGCACAGCTGCATTTCTGAAAACACAAAGAACGCTTTTATAGGAGATGACCAAGAGTTAGAAATAATTACCAGTGTGGCAGGATTTGTTTCTTATTTAGACTAAGATAAAATCTTTCAATTTCTTGCCTCAGATCCAGGTGTTAAAACCGTTTTGTCTCCTGTGTGCCTGTAAATTGTGACATCTCAATGGTGCTGATTGGCCTGAAAGGTTTTAAATGGCCTTGTACTAAAATAGCCTTTATGTACGTATTCACAACCATTAAAATCAATGCTAGAGAAGTGCAAGCAAAACAAGGGCTGCAAGGAATATATAGCAACCAAAATAATGCAGGCAAGTCAGCCTATGAATAGCTGACCCTCATGCTGCAGTAATGCTGATATTTGCATAGCAAAGAGAAGGGTTGATGAGGGCAGGCATGCAGGGATGAAACATCACAGATCCAGGCCCCACTATACTGTGTTCTTGACCATGACTTTTGGTTGAATTTATGGTGTTTTGAGGACATCAGTCTTCCATAATAATGTTAGGCTTTTGACATCTACTCTTATTATTTCACTTAACAACTTAATAGAGTTTCTACTTCGTGTTTCTTTTTTCATTGTAAAAATTCTTGTGGCTGTTTTATGTTTTAAAATAGTTTGTCTGCTCTTAAACTGCTATAGGTGTGATTTCCTTAGCAGCTGATTCATTTGGAAAGACCACTGGAGAGCTCATGGAATGCATTAGACCTTGTTCCATTGCCTTTCTATAGAATATTAGCATAACACTTTGCTGGTCAAAAGTATATGTTTATGTACTTCTGTACAGAGGATCTAAAGGTATTTTTCCATTCTAAATTTTGAGTAAGTAATTGCATTTTTCATACAATGCTGTTTATTTTATTTTTTGTCCTTTAGGAATTAACATGATAGTTTAGCCGTTTCTCTGTAAATCCTAGTGGATGTGACACATAAATTGCTAACAGCGAAGAAGTGGCTGGACTTGCAATACATCAGTTTGACATATCTTCTCATCTGAGCAAGCAAGCCACCAAAAAGTCCTCTTCTGCTTAATGGAGAAAGAAGCAATTTCAGGACAGGTTTATGTTGACATATTTGAGATATCTGGTTTGGATGAGATGATTCACTGTCAGTGAAGTTACTAACTTACATGTGGGTATCCAATTGTAGGAACCAGTTGCAGAACAGAAGGTCATGCAGCCCTACTGGTCTGTGGCCAGAGGCTGAGTTTCTTCTTCTCCAAGCTAGGGAAGTCTGTAATACCTCCCTTGCTGGGAAAGCCAGTGTATGTAGTGAATAGCAGTCAGATATATTTTCCTGCCTGCTGCCAGGGCAATAAGCCGTTTCTTTAACCAGCTGTTTTTTAAGGTTAGTGCTCTGCACACAACAGGCAGAAGAAATCTTTTTGTGGATTTGTGGGGCTATTTGTTCCTTTCCTCTCTCTGCAGTCCCACTCCTGTGTTTGGCTTCATCTGGGCTGGGAGATGTAGCAGAAAAATCCATCCCTCTCTACTGTTAATGAAGAAAGTGTGGGAAAGAGTATGTGTTGCCAACTCTTAAATATACAAAGGAAAACATTAGGTGAAATCGAGCTGTATCAAGTGTGCTTGGATCACCCTATTTTATAACACAAAATTTTTCAAAAAAATTGAGGCAGACTGTTCTGGTAATGACAATTCAGACTCATCCCTTCTGGGAATATAATTTACAGTAATCTCATTGCTCTGACAAGTTTATTTTTAATCTTTATGGGCATTGAAAAGTAGAATTACCTTGATAATAAACAAGATTCTTGAATAATACACACATTCAGCTACCTAAAGGCTTAGTTTTGGCTTAATCTTTAATTCAGCATCAGACTGTGTTTCATAGTATCACTATCATTTACAAAAATAATCCCTATAGAAGGGAATAAGGAAGCTATCGAAGCAGTATTGTGTACTTATGATGAAGATAGCAGACAAATCAGTATATTATTCTGGAGAAAGTGAAATCTCTTCAGTTTTGCTGACTTTTGTCCATGAAGTCCTTGACACTTACTTTCTGTCCATTTCAGATTGCTGGTAAGGCAGCTGTTACCATAATGTCTAAATTAAGAAAGACAGCACAGAATGGAAAAAAATGGGCAATGATTCAGGACATTTGAGTTCAATTACCAGCTCTGTGTCTGTCTTCCTGTGTGATCTCAGGCGAGTTCCTTTCTTTGTTTTGCTGTTACCCATGTGCAAACAGTGCTTAGCGATGCTTCTTTTCTTACTCACTACTGGTTTTGACTAGAATGAAGCTGTTTTGGGATAAGACTAAACTTTCCCTGGGAGCCTGAAAGAGAGTTCAGTCTTAAATGTACACATCCCCTCTTAACTGAGTGTAATTTAGCTGCAACCATGAATTTCTTGATTACCACTGTATCCTAATACCTGTTAGTCAGAAGGAAGTGTGTTATAAAACAGCTTTTCATATGGTTAGGGATCTGCTAAAAGACTTATTAAATGAATAGAAGCATGATGACTAATGCACATGGTCCACGATGAGGTATGGATGAGGTATGTATTTTCATATTTATATGTTCATATATATATGTTCATATAGGTACTAATGAAAGTAACTCTTTCCTGAGCAAGTACTTGAGTATAAAAGCTGTATCTGAGATGAGGAGGGGAAAACTTTGAATGATAATGCCTTGAATAGCTGGAAAATTTTAATGGAAAAGTTAATTACTCTGATTTTTACCTGAATTAGTATGTGTTTTTAGGGACTCTACGAGCTGTTCTTGACTCTGAACAAATACTAGTTCTTTTACTTTTTTTCTCTCTGAACTTATTGATAGGAAATGACAGATGTGCCTGCAAAAGATCAGGACAACTGAAAAAGGAAAAAAGGCAGAAAAGGAACATTGTGAGGTGAAAAGTCACCTATAATTGTAGTGTTTCCCCTTGGGTAGCCTTGACCAATAGCGACCTGACTAGCTTCAGCTGCATCATCTTAGGCATTCTGAGTGATGTCCCAGGTCATTCTTATGAGTCCCCAGAAGTACTTTCCATGAAGAGCAGTCACAGGGGGCAGAACATGACGGTTTGGAGAGGGGGGATGTGAACTGCCCTATATGTGCAGGCAGTGGTGTGGCAGTGACATCTCCTGACAACAGTAGGCTGAAGAAGGAGATAAGGTCTAGGGAACCTAGAGGTAGGTCTGTAATCTGCTTTAATGCATTGTTTCTGGAATAAGAGAGATTGTGAAAACTGTACTTATTCTGGGTCTGTTTCCGCAGTAGTACAAAGGGAATTGTACAAAGGGAATTGTTTGTTCTGGGGCTAATGTACTGCATGAAAACACTGTGACCAGAGGCAAAATAGTTACTAGGTCTTCAGAAACTGCCCATTTGACAGAACAAGTTCACTCTAATACATGAGCTGCAGAGAAAGGTCTTCTCTTGCATTCTGTAGTCTGGAAAGCAGATTACTGTGGGAATACACTATGTTTCTGTATCAGTATATTTGCTTCCCTTGATTCGTATTGGATTTTCACTATGAAACTTCCCCATCCTGCACAGCTACAGATCATGCTGTAGAAGTGCACATCTGTCAGCTGTGGATCAGTGCTGCAGGGTGCCAGACAGATCCTGTGGTACACAGCAGGGCCAGCACAAGGAGGAGAATATAGATGCTTTCTGAATCCCACAGGACTTTGAACTCAACTTGAGCCAGAAACCACTGCCTCCTGGAGATGCTGAGCATTGCTGACAGATGGCATTTTGCCTGCTTTAAAGGTAACATCTCTTGGCTCTTGCTCATTTTGTACTTATGAGCTTAACTTCTAACCTGGAGAGTAAAATTTTGTTTGACATACTGCCTTTGAAAGGCTCCAGACACCAAGTCTACTTCAGTAATTGCTGGAGCAGCCAGGAGAGCAGCCATCTTTCAGGTCTGTAATACTAGCTTGTTCTCAAAGGAGGAAGAGTGGATGTGAAGCTGAAGAGTGAAGTAAAGCCTTCCTTTACTATTGGTAGGTAACATGATTCTCCAGAGGAATGACAAAACCATTCATACAGTCCTGACCTCTCAGTCTACTTTCCAATACTTGAGACCAGAGAGGGTGGTAAGAATTTGTCTCTTCTAAAGCCTTGGAAAAATACTGCAAGAAGTGTTAGAAAGGGGGAAGACAGCTTGTGTCCTCACTCTATCAGAACTGTGTGATTGGTGTAGCTGACAGTTGTTAAACAAAAATGATTAAAATAAATGACATTATAATTTTCCTGCAAGCAAAGCCAAAATATTAGCCCTAAAATAATCTTTTAAAAAATTGGGCTTAATGCAGAAACGGAATGTGCTGCATCAGTTGAGGTATTAGATAACGCTGCCAGCTGCAAACTTTACACAAAAGCAATCTACTGTGTCTTTTTATATTGGAAGAATGAACACCACTCCATTCTCTTTTGTGCTTGGATCTGGAATCTTCGTCCTCTGCAAACATCGGACAAATTTCTCAAGTGTCAGTCACTCTCCACCAAGAGCCCAAGTTCCCTAATGTGATAACTTGAACATGAAAAGGACCTCATGGAAATTCTATTAAAATTCAATCAGGAAAAATAAACTGCAAACATCTGCTCTTCACTTTGGTACTGTTTAGGTGTTTTCCCTTGGTCTGCATAAAACTGCTTACATAGCTTGAATAAATGCCAGCCCAATATTTCAGCATCTAATCAGCTAAATAACCATGTGAACAATGACAGTGAGAAGACAAATGGGAAGGTGAATGTATCACAGGATATGAATTATCTGGCTACAGTTCCTCACTCAAAAATTGCTGATTAGTGCTCTCCTTTAAAATCTGATTAGAAAGGATCATTGTTTTCATTCATTTAAGTAGGAGACATGCTTCAAAATATATGAGACAGCACTTATGTGAGTGTGACTCTCCTGGGTGTAAAAAAAAAAAAAAAAAAAAAAAAAATTACTTTGGAAAAATAATATTTACACCATCCTTTAAGCAGTGACCACATTCTTCTTTTCTTTCCCATAGTCCTGAAACTCCTTGAATTATAGCAGTAGGTCAAATTTCTCCATGGTGAAACTTTATTGGTCTTGGCAGAGTTTACACCAGGGATTTTTTTGGTACAGTATAAAATATCCACCCTTTCATACGCAAACACTCGACATACAGTGCTAAAAGGTAGCCATGACAGCAAAAAATTGACAGTGCAATTTTGCACTGCTAAAGGGGAAATGTCAGTCCTCTCTGGGGCTGTAGGGGGCAGTGGCTGTATGCCATGCACTCTTCCAGATGTTGGGTTCTTTAGAACCCAAAGCAGCTGAATATGACAACCCACCTCACTGTTGCTTCAGATGATTGGGTCCAAAATACACTGTCTTGCTTTACTGCTGCTGCACACTGGTGATGTCTAAAGGGGGCGTGCTGAATGCTGGGACAGTAAAGTTCCCTAAAAGCCTAAAAATCTGAGCAAGATTCAGAGATTATCTTGTTTCCTTCTGTAACTGATTTATTAGCATGCTCCAGTGTCCAGTGCTGCTTATTGTACTGGGCTTCACATGAAGCATCTCTAGAAGTGCTGACATCTCTTTGTCTCTTACTCCTATTTTAATCATTTACCTCCTAATTATAACACAGACATGATTGTAGTGATGGGGAAGATTTCCTTTTCCTCATCTTTCTGAAGTGATTTGAACCTGGGATTAACTACTGTGGGGAGATTGAAGATGCTCTCCTTCTCTCTGTTAAAGCTTCTGTTTTATGTGGAATAAATAAATGTGCATCAGATAATAAACATGATAGAGGAGTGCTTGGGGCACCTGGGTTACTGTTCCTGCTACTCTATTTATATTCAATAAATCCCATGGAGGGATGGGATTTGAGGCATATTTCTGCTTTAATGTTGCCTCTCAGATGGTTGCTATCTTTTATTCCTAAGGCTGTGACTGCAAGGAATGAAAAATATGGTTTTAGAAAATGCAGTATATGTTTTAAAATGTGAAACTATATTGTGTGGCACTGAAGTGGTGCAAAGTAACCCTGGCTGTTTCACTTCACCCAAGGGATTGTTGTATCAAGCAATTTTGCGCAAGATTTTATACCAGGTCAGATATTATCTGACTGCTCAGTTCTAATGTTATTCTCAGTCAAGTATGTTCTGTCCTGCAAGCAGTACATCACAGCTTTGCCTGCTTATCCCATCCCAGTCAGAGCTTTGGGGCTGGAAAATCCTGGCACCTCCAGATCCTAGTCTGGTCAGTTCAGAGCTGTGTCCCCAAACTCCCCACAGGCAGGTTAGCAGCCCTCATATGTGAATTTGAACATGGTATGTTCCTCCCGTTTGCAGTCCTATTCATAAGTAAATACTCAAACTTCTATTTTCCTTCTACTGAAAGGAAATCTTTAGATGGGAGAAAATATTTCTCTGATTTGATAATACTTGTTGATAGAAACTATACATAAAAGCCCAAATAAGCAGGAACTAAAGAGTAAATAGCTTTCTCTTCTACAATTCCAATCCTTTTTTTTAATTTTTCTTTTACTTTCCACTCTGCATTCCCTCCACAAAATTCTCCTGGCTTTTTTCAAGTCAGGATTAAACAACAGACAGCAGATTTTGATTCTGTGTTGTTTTCTGTGTGACGTTTCTTTTTTTATGCTTACATACAGCTGCATTTATCTCCACTGGGCAAGAAAAAAAAAAAAAAAAAGCAAAAAAAAAAAAAAAAGCAAGTATTCATTTGCTTTCTACCTACACTTAACCTCTTTCTATTGGCATTGCTCAGTTTCTGATTTGACCTACATTTGTGGCAGTGGCTCTTATTGTTTCCGTTCAGCAAAATAAAGAACTTATATGTTCTTTATCTTATATGTATTGTGTACTTCATTCATTGTACTTCATCTTATATGTATTGTGAGGCTATCATCCACAGCATATCATAAAGGGATACATACAAACAGTAATTCTACTTTTTACATTACAAGGTGAACCAGATGGCCTTGGGTTTGACTCTTCAAGAAAGGGTAAACCATCATGAACTTCTTTTAAGGCAGATGTGATTCTGTCAGATCATTTCTAGTGTAAATAACTCAACTGGTTCCAGATGAAAGAGCATGGAGACTTGTTGGATCTCTGTTTTCTAGTACAAATACTAACAAAGAGCTAGGAATAGGAAAAAACAGATACATATGCTGCTGGAATCTGAGTTGTCTTAGGCAGTGAAGATACTCAGTAACATATCTGCATTTGCCTTCAAATTCACTGAATCCAGATCACCTTTGCTCTAAGATCTGTATGACAGTATTGATATATAGCTCAGCCTGTTTGAATGTTTCGTTCTCGATGGGCTCAGATGTTCCTATATCCATCCTGATGTGCCCTTAGCTTGGTCATGTCTATAGGGCTTATGTAAAGTGAACTTTCTTGTAGCTCTTGTTTTTACTCTGTATGTTTCAGGATCTTTGGCTAGAAAGCTATAACACCGAGTCTTGAAATCCTTATCAAGCTAAAACTCTGACTTAGTGATGACTCAAGATAAGCTGACACGCTGTTCTCTTGAATAATGAGTGCATACAGTGTAGTCTGGGAAAAACTGTGCTGAGTTTAGCATGTCCTTCAGATGCTCTGGAAGAGGGCATGTGACAATACAAACAAGTGATGGCAAAGATCACCTAAAACCAGTGAAAAAATATGTTAGGATTCTAAAGCAGTTATTAGCATTATTTTGCAATATCTTACCTCTTAACCTCTGTCAGATCTCATTTTTATTAATAACATATGTAAGCAGGCTGCAGTTATATATATGCAAACTCCTTGTACTTCCTCAGATTGGTGAAAAAATTAGTATATAGGCCTAGTGGCTGACTCATTCTGTATTTCACACATAATGCTATACTGGGATATCCAAAACACCATGCTACAAGTCAAAGACCTGGTCTTGTCATATACATTCGTTGTTGTGACTTAGTTCTTCTTATTCTACTCTACCGCTTTGCAATAACGATCACGCCCCTCTAGCAATTCACACTTTTGCTTTGTACTTGAAATCTCCGCAGGTTGAGGGTTGGTTCCAGGGCTAGAGAATTGGCCTGGAGAAGTAGCTATTTCGCTTGTTATGTCCTCAGCCTGCCACAAGATGACAATGTTTCTGAACTTTAACAGCTAATAAGAACAAAGAGACAGTTATATCCTTTTAGATGACTATCTAGGCTTTGGTGATGTCCACAGTGACTGAATTTGGAGTGCTAAGTGTGATGTCGTCATAAGCAAGAGTGGAGTTATAAAAAACTGGCAACCCACTGAGATGCTGTTATACTGGATGAGTTGTCAAATAAAGACACGTTAAGACTAGCACTTGCACTGAGTCAGTCATCTGGAGTGGCCTGCCGTGTGCTTAATCTGTCCATAGGTTTCTTACAAAGGTCCAAATACAAGGCACATTGAATTTTAACAACTGCATCTGCTTTGGAGTTGCTGAATAAAGCATTGCCTGCTGTATGAAAAAAAATTTAACCAGAGATCAAACAGCTGCAACATCAGATTCGCAACTCTTAGTTTTATTTAAATGGTAGTTCTTTCATTGTTAATATCTCCTGACTGTTTAAATGACAGTTCTTGTGCTCTCTGTCAAACAAAAGAGACTGAAAGGCTGACAGCTTAGACACAGAAGATGAACATAAATTGCATACAATGCAGTATTTTTGCTGCTTTTGACTTGGCTGTGTATTACAGATGCTTGATTTGTCTACTAAGGCTGTTGCTTTTTCTCATTATGTTGGTGACTTCAAACTAAATGAGAAAACCAGATTTGCATTTATTAAGAATACACTACTTAGTGTTTTAACATAAACCTCTATGTAAATATATTAACAAGTTTGTGTATATAGGATAACACTCATAATCAGAAAATAAGCAGTAATGAGAAAAAAAATCCCACAAACTCTTCAGCTGTAGGCTTTTATATACCTGCCTGTGAGCATATATTCCATGCTACTGCTTATTTTTAGCGTCTGTTTGTAACAACAGCTTACCACAAATCTAGCATTTCTATCAATAATTTCTGAAAGGTTTATGAAGCCTGGAGCATCACTTCATCTCTGCATGCCCTCATCATCTTTTCTATAAAATGCAGATAACAATATTTTCCTCCTTTCCTCCCATATGTTTCTCTGATACTAACATGACAGCTCACTCACACTTGCTTGGCAACGTTGAGTTAGAACAATAAAATCAGGAAAACAAAAGGAAAACAAGATTTTTTTTTTTTTTGTTAGACATAAAGAATCTCAAAAATTAACAATATAAGGCAGAAAAAAAATGTAAAATTGTTTAGGAATTTAAAAACTACTAACTAACTAAATTTGAACACTGCTAATAAATCTCTCAGGTTTTGACTAAGTTTACTGAGAAATGGAGGAGGCATTAATCTTCTATAGCTTTAGATATCTAAATTTGTTAACCTATTCTGAGCTAACTGCCTGGTTTGCTGAACAGTCAGCCAATAAGCAAGTCTTCAAGATAATTTATTCTATCTGTCTTAAACACTGCTCTTAAAACAATATCATGTGTAGCCAATATTCACTTTCCATTAACTAAAGAAACAACTTTAAAATTTTGCTTAAACTCAGCTTATTTTTAGACAGCTGAAGTAAATTGACTATTTTCATGACTGGATTACCTACTTTGCTTTGAAAACTTGAAAAAAAAACATATTTTTAGGACTAAGCTATATAGATAGACTATACTATCTGCATTAGGTCTGCCTTTGGGTCAAAGAAAAACAGAACAAAGCTATGCAAGGGGAGAAACCATTACACAGGGTGTTTAAGATTCATGATTATAACTGTAGGAGAAATAAATTTTTCAAGAATGAAAAAAGTCATTTTGATTTATATTAGGACAAAGAGCTAATTCTCAGAAACATTTTTCAGATGAGAGTTACAAAAACGTGATGCATATCCATCAAAATGCTACAGTTTAATTTTTAACATTAAAAAACATTTCAGCTGTAAATATCTTAATAATGCAATAATAACACCAAAATACTCTCCAAAATCTTGTTTAGAACCAGGATTTTTTTTTCCCTTGTTCATGTTATTTCATTAATTTCTAGAGCACATTTCTAGACAGAGAAGAAAAGCAATTAAAAAAACCCTAATCCTTTTCATTAGAAATAAGTTTTGATTTTAATGAATCAACATTTTTTGGAGGAAAATAAGGGATTTTTTGACTAAAATAGCTACAGCTGTCTCCTTTCCAGGCATACTTGGGAAGTCTAGTTTTGCATGGGTATTCAGGCTGTATTTTGATTAGAATAATTTTTGCCTCCAGTGGGAATGAGCTGAAAGGGAAACTAATAATCTGCTTTAAGAAATCCTTGATGGCTGGTAAAGAAGTTTAAGGGCAGTGACTTCCCTCAAATCTTGTTCTCAGTCTCTTTCACCTGCATGTGCTGTTACTATTTGTAGGTGCAGATTGTTCTGATCCAGCACAGTAATATGGTCTAATGTCCAAGACAGGAAAACAAAACAAAACAATATTTTGACATCTTCTTATATCCTGAAGAGTCAATGGAAAGAGGAAGAATTCCTTGGCCTTTCCCAAAATTTGTCCTAGGGTGTCTTTATTCAAGGCAACTGAATCACTAAGTCCTATTCTGTTTTCCAAGCCCTAAATGAGGACAGTCATCCCTGTACAAAATAGAGAGACTGGATCATATTCAAACTCTCAGGAATCATCTCTGAGTGAGACAAATTCACCTATCACGGCTCTAAATTAAAAGATACAAGACTGCGAACAGATCAAATCTGAGACATAAGTTTGATAGATGGGAAAGCCAGGGACTCCAGATGTCACAGACAGAAGTAACTCATAACAACTCAAATTCCTTCTCTTTAAATGACATTCATTGAGTCCATCTCAATTCCACACAGTATGATGTGTCTGATGCACAGTAGAGGTTTTTTCTCAGTCTAACATGCATTGATATTGCAATACTAAGCTTCTACCTCTGCTATGTTTATCTGAAAGACACTTTTTTTGGATGCAGTTATGTTGGGACCCTCAGAAGACTCCTCCCCCAGCTTTTCTGCTGTGTGTCATGAGATGGAAGAGGGGCTGTACAGCTGTGTGTTTCACCTCCTCAAATAACAGATATCTCAACCTCTGCTGTCTAGAAGAATCCAACATCTGAAATACAAAAGGAAACGTCTCACAGTGAGATACAAGATCAAATAAAGAATCAACAAACATCAGTCAGTAATTTATTAGAAACTTTTTTAGAAACTTCTAGTTCAGTGGAAAGGTGGAGGTAATAAGTAAGTTATTTTTTGTCCATTTTATAGACATTACGTTTCCCAGAGAATTTGATTTACTTAGATCTCCTGACATCTATTTATCCATACATGGGTGAAATTGAATCTAGACAGTAACTTACTTATCGTGTAGCTACATTAAGTTACTTTGGTTAGCTATCTAAATTTACACTTTTGAACAGAGTCCCATTAACTGATTCTCTTGCTGTACTCTTCTATGCCTCTGATATACACTGTCAATCAGCAATAACATACATAACTCAATTTATCATAGTTCTTCCTACAAGTATGTTTACAGAGTCTAGAAAAAGAAATCTGAGTTAATAAAATATGTTTCTGTAGGGAGCAGCAAGATGGTGTCTTGAAAGAGCTCACAACTCTTCTGAATATAGCCTATTATTTTTCTTTTTTTACTGCACAGTTTATGTGGTCCTTGGCTAGCTCCATACAAGCCGCGTTTCAAGATCTTTGCCATTAAAAGTAGAAATCTCTGAATAGTATAATAGAATTTAAATTAGGATAAGAGAAGGAAAGGATGTGTTTTTATGCTCATTTGTTTTAAAAGGCTGCAATATTCTTGACAGAAGGTGTCACTCTAAATTTATCCAGAAAACAGAAAAGATCTTATGTAAAGATCGTTGGCATACATAGTCTGTGCATTTGCCTATTGCAGTTTATGTGCTGTAACACATAAGGAAAAATTATTTTATATGGCCAAGGATTGAAGGTCTCAAATAATGTCTTTTAAATGGCTCCCATTACAGTCTGATTCATTTCCATATATAACATCCAGTGCTTCAGCTCTGAGAAATTATTACCCATGGCATTGTGGCTTTCACCAAAAGGGACACAAGGGCTGTCACCTGAGCAAATATATTTAGTGGACATATGACAACTTCCATTAACTGAGAATCAATCTGTCTGGTCATTCCTTGTTCTATCTGCTCTGTCACTGAAGTGAAAGGATAGTAGCGTCTGAACACAGATGCTGTGTTTAAAGAGCAGGTATTCTTAACTCTCAAATCAAGTGAATATTAAGGGCAGAAAATACTATGAGAAATTCTTCTGAGTGATAGCTTTGGGTATTAGTCTTCAACATGTAAAGACTGGTTTGATTTTGCAAAGTATTTACCTTCTCACACAGGTGTTCACTCCATATTCCTAGGACAAATGTCACTGTTATGTCTTTCTCTGAACAGCATAGAACAATCATAGTATGCCTACATCTATGCCTTTGCCTTGAGAGAATGAAGGTTTGCTCTCATACGAACAGCCAGTTTCCTCCAACTGAAACAGAAGGCTGAGGGATATCCCAGATACAGAGCAAGAAAGAGGTGTTAATAGCAACTACATACTTGGAGATTAAGGTGAGAAACTGCTTAAAGATGAGCAAAATCACATTCAAAGATTCCTATTTCAAAGTGGGGGTCAGTGAAAGCCAGTTTAGATCATAGAAAGGAATCAGGTTGCCCAGGCAGAAGTATGGCTTTATGGCCTCCCACAGAGCTACACCCCAGGACTAAACAGGTTATTCAGGTGGTGAATAAAGAGGACTAGGTCAATTTAGGATTATGTCTAACTCTAGGTACTACTTCTGCAAAACCAATTTTCCCGCTCAAAGTCTGCCTCGGGATCCATTAGCCTCATTGTCATATACTCAGCTGAATTTATCAAAAACAAGGCATGCCTACCAGCTAATGTTCTGAAAGATAAAATGCTTAAATTATTAAGCTCTTAGAGTTTTTGAGAATAATGTCCACATTGATGCTAAGAGCTTGCAAGATTTGAGCTGAGCTGTTCCGTTTTCCTCAGACGGGACTCCTCTGCCAAAGCAGGCAGCATAGACAGAAAAGTGGAAGACAGTGCATCTCCCAGGAAATTTAGAATATGAAGAGTTGCTCTGGGGGAATAAAACTGTTTGCCCTGAAGGAACAGGAAACATGATCATTTGTTGTGGCCTCTCTGTGCACATGTGAGTTACTAGTAATAGAACAGATATGTAACAATTCAGCATCATTACTTCCAGTGCTCTTCATAATTAAATGTGTTTTTAAATAGTAAGATACATTTTAAAAATTTCTCAGTATAATTTTAGCATGGAAGTGGAGAAGGAAGAGAAGGCAGGAGATGAGTAGGAAGAGGGATTTCTCTTCAGAGACAGTAACATCATACTAATTATTTTTGGTAGAGCAAGAAGTAAGAGGCTTTAAAAATATTAAATGCAATCTAATACATAGCTGTCACTCACTGTGAGTCACATCTTTCATTTTAGGTGCAAGTTATCTCCATCCCACATAAATTTAACATTGCCAACTTTCTATCATTACAAAATATTGACTTAAAGGAACAAAGTTCTAGGTGTATCAGGAATTGTAGGGGAATATTTTACAAGAGCAATGAGTCATTGCTTACTTAAAATCCAAACTTGACTATTATTTGTTTTTATGTTTTGCCCTAAACCATGCCTCAGGAGGGACTAAATCTGGTGTAACTTGAAGCTGCATATCTCAGGTTTTTATAAAATACAATAGTCAGGATTGTTATCTCTTGTCATAAAGTTCTAACATAAGGTGTTTCAGCTTTCAAAGTGCATGCATCTATTTTGGGGACTAAGAAGGGAAATCCTTATCACCCTTTCATTGAGTAGTAGGACTGGTTTACATTTGTTTTTTGCTCTAGATTTTTGTTTTGTCATTTAACAATTGAGCCCAATTTCCGGTTAATTCATAGACATGAGTTATTACATGCTTTATGGTGAGACTACCATCAGTTTCTGGTCAAGTTTTACCATGACTATGCAGGTCATTATAGTACAAATAGATGATGAATTTTACTTTTACAATTAATGATCTGTTTTCGGACTTCGTGGAGGAAGAACTAGTCTAGGGAAAACAAAAACTCTCTAAAAATGTCTACAAAATGAAATACAAGTGTATCTTAGTTTCAGGCAATTCAGTTAACTACACTGCCCAGCTGCGTAAGGAAAAGAGTGGAAATGCTGAAAATACAGCAGTACTTCTCTGCTCATCCAAAGAGTGGCAGGAGAGTGTGAAAACTTCTCAGAAACAGTTCTTGCAAAAATTCCAGAAGTGAGAGGTTCAGGGGCATGGGTATTTCCAGAGCTTTGGACGCTGTTCTGGTATAAACACTTGATGCTCACTAACAGAAAGATATGAGTCAGTAAGTGCCTGTCATTTCCAAAACAATATAGCTTCACATTATGAATTAAAAATCTGATAGAGGTAAGTAACCTCCTGAAATGTTTATTTAGATAAGAGTCCTGTGAACAGGCCCTGAGAAGCAATCACTGTTAAAATGGTGGATTTTATTACATTCAATAAAACACTTACACGTTACAGAAATGACATCTCAGTTTTTCAAATAGCTAGAAATTGCTGAGCTTAATGGACACTGGAGTGATGATATAATCACAGTTTTCTCTGGTGTGCAGCCCCTATCATTTATTATTTCAACTATTGTACACTGGAATCTGCTTACTCTGACAGCCCTGCCTCACTACAGGTCAGCTTGATAGCATCAGCTGGGAATGGGTAATAACCAAACTGCAGTGACTGCAGGCTTGGAAGAGCTAACTTTAAAGGTAAAAGTGAGCTGAAAAGTACATAAAGAAGGTGTGACAAAAATGAGAATTGAGGCATCCCTCACTTGAGTATTGTACAGCTCCATGGATTTTTGATTTCCAGATGTTTTACTGATTAGATATTCCCTGGAGAGTTTTATTAAAATTCCAGAATATGTCAGTCAGTCAGTCTCAGTTGCTTACGATATTGATGATATGGTGTGTGGTTATTTAGCGATGGATACACAGAAATCTTTTCCTTTCTTTTCTTTTTCTTTCTTTTTTTTTTTTAATGATAAAGTAGTCTTTGCAAACAATATCAGGTCTTCTGCGAGAATTTAGTAGTTCTGATCCTCAGAATTTTAAGCAGGCATGTAAAGGCAATGTAAATTTCAGAGTTAAATACATTTTGCTTGATACTGTGGAGAAAAAGCAAAGAATGTATGAGAAATGAACTTCAGAAAACTCTTGTATATATGGAAAAAAATTATCTTCCATCCCCCCCCTGCCCAAGACCCTCTTCTGCCACATTCATTAGACAGTATGGTCAATCACAATTTTGCTGTTGTTACCTTCTCCCAAGTGACCTACTTCAGGCTTCCATAGAGACTGAGGGGGATCAATCCGGTAGATGTAGATGTGTTTTGCACCAATTCTCATGCTGCAGAGGCAGCAGCAGTGACTGTGACAAAGTCACCTCATGGCCTCCTCACCACTTTGTGTTGTAGGCTGCAGTATAGGCATGTTCAACCCCATGGAGCCCAAGGAAAACAACCACTCTGTACACAGCGCTGAATCACAGGAAAATAATACTGAAATGAAATTCATACTATTGCTCACAGTCTAGGGTGATCTTGCTACACTACATCATGAATGTGATCTTGTCTATTTTGGGCTATTCTGCTGTGGTGTACACAGGGCACAGGATGAGTACTCAAGGTGAACTGAGTCTGGCCAACTTTGTGGAGCCTCATTCAAATTCTCATATGATATGTTTGCTGAGCACTTCTTGCAGAGATGGGTGGGATCTCCTCCTATGGGACAATGCTTGAGGCAAATACTTTCTTAATTTGTTTTTCATGTGTACAAATACTGAGCTGTCTATATCAGTCTATGTCTAAGGTCTTTCTCCTCCCAAAATTGCCTCCTTGACTTGGAAAAGTACTGAGTTTTCAGTACATCCAGATTTCTGGTGAAGAACTGTCTCCCAAAGGTGATAACAGAGAGTTTAGTGTTTTTTTATCAGTATTAAATAGAACCAGATTGAAGGCTATGAGCAGAAAATTTGTATTGCTGTGTAAAAAATAACATCTTAGTTGGGGAATTTCATTTAAAAAAATGGTTAGATATCTGGAATAGGATCCTGATACCTGTAAGAATTATATTTTCTGCTCACAGTGTTTATGCCTTCTGTGATTTGTACCTGATAACTTTAGTTTCCCCTAGACATGTCTAAGGCATTCTGTATTTTTTTATCTTTCCTTAAAAGTCCATCTCTCTCAATCCCATAAATCAGCCCAAATCATTGCAGTTCCCCAGTTCCCCTTTCACAGCATGTGCATATTCTTGGCCATAACATATCCATAATTAATGAAAAACTCCAGATACCGCTGTAGCAAAGCCATATAAATAAGAAACTGGTTTGTGATTAGCTGCCTGGTTTGTTAATTGTGTTTTATGATCCCTTCTCTGTCATATTACATTGCAAATTCATGGCTGGCATCTTGATCACAATAGCTCCAAAATGCATACTGCTATTAGTGCATCTCAGGCTTTAATCTGATTACTAGAAGCTAGTGTTTTTCATTAAATTCCCTGATGTATTCTGGCCCGCAGTTTCAGAAGTTGAACTTCATTTTTGGTGTAAGTTTTGCTCTACTACACTTTTGTCTCTGAAACACAACACAACCAGACTTTGAATTTAAAAGAATCCTATAGGAAAAAAGAAAATGATATGAAAATAATCACATACATTTTAAAATATAAAGCTATCTCTGAAACAATTGTCATTTTGACTTGATAGTGTGAATATTAGATATTTCTCTGATAATTACTTTCCTTTCCAAAAATACAAAGTTTAGTCATTAAAAAAACTAAAGAAAAAAAAAAAAAACAAAGTTCAAAATAAATACTACAGATGAGCCATAAAATGTAGAAAGCAATAGAGTCATTATCATTAACGTCCAGGAAAACCAGTGCCTTTAGTTACATATTCCACATAATCTTGACCTCTTTTAAGCCAAATTCTGATAACATATTGAGATTAAATACCAGAATCTCTCTCCTCTAGGAATAGGAGTTTGCAATCTCAGTGAGTTGGCACAGGTTTCATATTTTTATTTCTTTACTATTTTCCATATGCAACTTTGATTACAGTGACTCTTTTTAGTTTGTTTTTGTTGTGTTCCTGAGGGATAAGAGCCAAAAGTCTTGTGAAATCTTTCAAAGGGTGAGCTTCCAGAAATTCATGCCACGCATATTATTATCTAATTTTCTCAATCAAAAGGTGTTTGGAGGTGTCAGTAAGAGCTCAGAGCAGCCCACAGATATCTACATAACAAACAGTGAGGTGAGTGGGTCATAATGCGTACAACTGAGAATTTCAGAGAGAATTCAATTTTTTAGAAATTTCTTGACCAATTCTGAAAAGATGAAAAGGAAATTGAAATTGGTTTCAACCAATGGTTATAAAGAAAATGACACTCGAACTAATCCTAGAGCAAAGCAAAGCTGCATATTATAATAGCTCTTTAGTAGACAGAAAAAGAACATTCTGCCTGTAGCTGTATACAAGAGTAATGGCAAATATAGTGCAGACAGTGATGGAGGTTTTCTACTAAATAATCAGTACCACTCTAGAAACAGGGCAGAAAAATGAATAGAATCAAGCAGACAAATGAAAAATAAAATAAACAAACAAACAAACAAACAAAAACAAAGCAAGGAAAATGGAATAAACTATAAGCGATTGTACCAGGATTTTAATTAATGAGAACACAGGAGACTGCTAAAATAAGTACATTTCTTGATGGCAAATTAATATTATATGATGAAACATCCCACAAGGGAAGAATTGGGTATGCTAATATTGTATGAAAGAGATTGCCACTGGCAAATATTTTACTGTAGAGAGTTCTACATTAAGTATAAACTAAAAAAGAATCCTTCATAATATATGTCATGAAATTTTAATTGCCTAGAAGTTACTGAAGCAAGATAAAAGCTTGATTGTACACCTTTGCATCCTTTTGATGTTTTTTTATTGACCACTGATCCAAAATTGCTTTTAGAAATGCAGTGCTACGTGAGTAATAAAAAAGACATTTTGTGGTACAAAGTTATAATTCTCAAGCAAAGATATTCTAAACTATTATTGGCCTAGTGCTAACTGTATGCTCCTTAGAGAATCTTGAGAGTTTATTTGGCTTTAGAATTCAATTTCCCCCCATTGGTTCAATAATACTGTCTGCCCTTTGATGATATTCATGCTATTGTGCAAAACACACCTGTTGTTTTCACTAATGTGAAAGGATCGGATGAGGATGGGATACAATATCAGATCTGTAATTTGATGTATTTTTAGAAAACATATGTTTCTTATTTGGGCTTCATTTTTTTTAACTCTGCAAAACCTGAAATGTAATTAAATATATTTTTCCAACTGAAAAATTGAAAAAGGAACTTCTTCAGTTTGCTTGTTGGACTTGGATAACCCTCTGTGAAAAGGAAACAGTATCCAAGTCTTCCTGTTTTGGCCTATGACTGTTTAAGATACATGGAGCTGCAACAACCAATCAAAGCCATAAATCTGCCTGGATTCACCACAATATTCCTGACCTCAGTAAACTCTCTGGTGAATATGATTCAAGTTTCATATTTATAAGGAAATCTGAAAATAGCAGGATTTCATGTTTCCTTGGACTACAGTGGTAAAAAAAAAAGCCTCTAAAAACTGACTCTAACAGTATGTCACATATTTACAGTCTGTCTCTATATATTGCACTGGATTATATGAATCACACACAGATGTATGTTATCAGTATGTTATCTGTATATATATCTGTATGTTATTAGTAAATTAAGTAACCCGTATTCAGTTCTGTTTTCTAGTTCTATTGAAGCCAATTAAAAGATTTTTGATGATTGTTACCATTCCCAGAGAAGGGCTAGCTCTAGTTGACCAGTTGCCAAATGAAAGATTGATTTCATACTTTTACATCCCCTTGAATGTGAACAAAGTTCATTAAATTATTTGTCAATGCTTTTGTCTTGGCATTTGATGAAATCTGATTTGATCTTAATGTTCAAGATGAACAAAAAGACAGAGACAGACTTTCAGCTGCTGCAAACTGGCATAGTTCCACTTATTTCAGTGAAGACCAAAGTTTTCAGCAGAACTCAGCTGGGCTCACAGTGAAGTTGACCTATTCCATCTGTGGTTTGTTCCTTGTTTGCCTTACAGTTAAAATCAAGAGTGTTCCTGAATATTTCTTCATTCTGGAAGCATCAAGTATGTGAATGACAAGTTTCTCTTGTGTTTTGAGAGGAAATTCTGTCTAATGGCTTCATATTTGCACTTGGTTACTTCACGTCTTTATTGCTGGCTCCCTGCTATTTAGCATATTCACTTCCATGACAGGGTTTCTTCTGTGCTGCTGTTGGTCTTGTTCTCCTGTCTTCTTGTTCTCTTGAAGATGATACCTGACTGTTCACTGCCTGATGTTTAACTGTTTCAGCCGTTCTGTCTTCCAGGTGGTTGCTTGAGCATTAGCAATCTGTTAAAACTTCACAGAGACTTATCAAATTATAATGAAATCTGTGAGACAATGATTTCAAAGGTCTGAATCTTAGCAGTTTACAATGAGCAGCACTTCTTTCTCTTTCAACTTACTGATTAAATACACTTAAAATATCTTCTTAAATAAATATACTTGTATGGGGAATGCAATATTCTCAATTTCTACTCAATAAAGCATAATGGCAATGTTAATGTGATCATTGCAGGAAGTCCAGAACTATCAAACAGTATGTTACAGCTGGATATAGAATAGGACTGGTTGAAATTAATAGTAATTACATATGTGCATCTATGACCTGCAGTGTAGTATATGTTGTTAGGGTCTGTTTAGTCATGTAAATGGAGGTTGGAAGTAGGTGATCTTTAAGATCCCTTTCAACCCAAGCCATTTTGTGATTCTAATCCTAAATTAATGTCCATTGTCAGACGCAGCCACAGCATTATCTGAAAAATCACAAGAGTATTTCAGTTCTCTTTGAGCATTGTCTGTGTCAGCTGGGATTTTCTTTTCCTTAGTGCTTTACCATGACATAAAACGTGAACCCAAATCTGAATTCTCTAAAACTACCTTCAGGGACTTCTGTGCCAGACTGTCTGAAGCTCTTCAGAAGTTTCTTCTTCTAGTGCTGGAATGTTCAGAGTTGTTAACATAATAGGGACAATCATAAGAGGAAAAAGTACTGAAATAACTCTTTGAATTCTGCATAGATTTGTAAGAAATCATGGGAAACAAGACAATTGGCAGGGATGTCAACATTAACAAATAAAAGTGAAGGTTACTGTACTTCAGAGAAGATGAATGCCTTAGACATGCTTTGGAAAGGACAAAAAATAAAGATGGGGAAAATGAAAGTTGTCTTGATTCCTATCTCTGCTGTATATTTGACTCAGGTTTAAGTGCAATGTAATCCTTGGCAGAATTATCACATTTTACTAGGGTCACACTGGTCTGCAGCTGCGCTGAGGACAACAAAGATGGTTAAGTCACTTTGTCTTTTTCCCTACCTTCAGCCTGTGCCAGCAAAGGTTTTATCAGACCCAAGCACCTGAATTAAATGTGTCAGCATCACTCTGACATCAAGTCTGCTACCTGTGTGATGAGCTATGTCACAGGCTAAACTGGAAGTTAACTTCTGCCAACACAGACAATATATTTAACGTCATGATTTTTTCAATCAAAATATTGGAGACTTCTGCTGAGTAAAATGAAATCGAGCACCTTCCAGGAGCTGGATTCTCAAACCAGCTGAAGTCAAAGCTCATTCAGCGTGACTCTTGAGGTAGGATATCATATTTATCTGTTGGAATCTGAATCTAAATTCAGCTTCCCACAAGGTGGTGTGTTGGGCATGGTTGACTTGAACTGAACCAGTAAATAAACCCAGACAGGAACAGTCTGTGTCTCGTCAGGTCCTGCTCATACTTGTGCTCCTTATGGGCAGGCGGAAGTGCAACCACTGTACTTTGCTCCCACCTCCTGAGCTACAAAGAGCTAAACATGGGAAGTACGTTGTCTCATGCTAAATGTATTGTTTTGAGGGGTGGATGTTGTAGCTATACTGGAAGGGAGTGGAGAATGAGAGAATCTAAATCAGGAACATGTCACAGAGTATCAGAAGTCCTACTCTGAATATTTATGATTATCTCCTTTAAATGTGAAAAGCTATGTAAAGGTGGGATTTGCACTGAATGAAATCACAGGTGGCAGTGTTTTTTTCTGAGTGGATAATGCTGGCACAAATATCCCAAAATTTGGCAAACAAATGTCTAAAATTGGAGTTTGAAAGTGTATTGACTACAGATGGATTATTCTGCAGATGCATGGGAAATGAATCAGATCCATATGTTTCCTTACAGTTCTCCTATAACAGAGTCCGGCACTTTTAGGATCATAGAATCATAGAATGGCCTGGGTTGAAAAGGGCCACAGTGATCATCTAATTTCAACCCCCTTGCTATGTACAGGGTTGCCAACCACTAGACCAGGCTGCCCAGAGTCACATCCAGCCTAGCTTTGAAGGCCTCCAAGGATGGGGCATCCACAGCTTCCTTGGGCAATCTGTTCCAATGCATCACCACCCTCTATGTGAAAAACTTGCTCCTAATATCTAACCTAATATCTATCTTTCACTGTATTCCTGTGTAGATACATCATGTCAGTAGCATATCCAGATATTCTTGCAGGGTGCAACATAGGCTTACAGCTAAAATTTCCCTGTTTTCTGCCTGCGCGGCAGTCACTCAGGTGTTCAGCTCATCACATTTATATTCATGGTGTGGGTTGTAAGCACAAAAAAATGCCAGAGTAAATTTGTCAGGTGTTGCTTCTACCCATAAAATGATGGTAACCCTTTGAAAATAAGCTCACAGAAAGCAAGATATGTATAGAAAGCCATTTCTTTGATAGATGTTAGCTGCAGGGGGAGGATAAAACAGACCCTTGCCTATAACTGCATAGGGTAATCATTCCTGTAAGTGAAACATCCCACTGTAATCACACAAAGACTGGAGCACTGTGGAGGCAAAATCAAAATGCTAGAAGACAAGTTGTTCTCCAGTTTATTAGGGCTCCTTCCCAGGAGGGCTACATTCAATTATATTTTTCAGTGGTTCGCCAAAAAAGCTTCGCAGTTAAGCCAGCTGAGTTTGCATTCAGATTTTCTGCTTTAAGTTACAAATGTCTTGCTTTTCAAAGCTTTCCAGCTGACCTGAAGTGGCATGCTAACAGTACTACAGCTAATTGAATTTATATCTCATTTTTCATTTCTGAAGCCTTACAGACCATTTCCTCATTAAAAAAGGTGAGTGTTTGCACAGAAGCAGACAAGAGAATTAAGCAGCAGGAAAATCTCTCTGACAAGACGTTGTCTCTTTCTTTTGTTTTTGAGTTTGGCAGCTGGATACTTCTGTTAACTCATATTTATCTTGCACTCACATAATAATTGGGAAATGACTACTTTGCTTCAGTAGAAGTATCCTGCAGTCAAATGCAAGAGACTCTGTTGCCTCAAGGCTGTGCTCTATTCTGTCTTTATAGTGCCATTTGTATATATATCCCTATAAAATTTGAAGAGAGATCTGCAACAATCATCAGAAAAGCACAGCTCTACAAGGACTGTAAAAATTTCAGATAATCCATATTATAAACAGAGCGTTTATACTAATTAATCAGTGCACATGCCTCAGATTTTGATGTTCAGTTTTGTATGAGTTCACAGTAAGTGACAGCATTTTGCATTGCACTTCTTCTTTCCATTAAAAGTAATGTCCACTTTCAGACATTTAGGAAGTGAACCTAGGAGTTTTTCTTTTACATCATAGAAAAACACCAAATACTAACATTATTCTCAATGTTTGTTTGCAGTTCATAATCCCTCAAGCCATCTATCTCATACAAACAGTTGTAGAAAAAGTGTACCTGATGCCAGGTATGCGCTGAATTTGGGCAGAAGAACTGTGTAGGTCTGAAAATTAAATAAGCTTATTCAGATAGAATGATATTGCTGTTCAATAGCATTTATTGAAGTAGAAAACAAGCAAGGTCTCAGCATTTTTTTCTAAATGGTTCTGAATGTAAGCTACAGTACATAAGATTCTGTGTTGGCTTCCAGATCTCCTCTGTCAGAACTCAGGTGCTACAAAAAAACTTTTAAGTACTTTTTTTCCTGCAAATTAAAAACTATTTAATGAAAAAGGGTGAAAAAAATTAAATAATATAGCTGTAATGCTAAGTGAAATGTAGCAGGAACCTAACTTTCATTTGCATTGATTATTAAAATGCCCCCTTTTTTGAATTACCTTATTTTATTTGCCAAGAGAAATACTTTGATGCATGAGGAACTTGTTTTCTGTTTGTGCCTTTCCAACTCATTACTGATGCAGTACGAAGATATTTGGAGATATTGAATGCATAGAGGCATGATCAAAGAGGAAGGAATGATCGTAAGTGGAAGATTAGGTCTTTGAAGAGATCAAGAGAGCTAAAAGGTGTATGTGATATGTTCAAAAGAGCAGGTGTCCTCTTTGGGAGGAAAGAGACTAAAAATGCTAATTTTTTTTCCTGTTGCTGCTTTGCATTTCTGGTCAGTGAAGCAACTGTATAAAACAGCCTGACAGTATGCGTAATCCTTCAGACCTATTGGATATGTCTGGCTTTGCTGATGCCCTCGGCTAGAAGCTCTAAGCTCCTCTACATCTACAGTTTTGGCTCTTCCTTTCTTCAGAGAAATTTTGACAGGGGAGCTGAGGAAAAAGCCCAAAGCAAGCAGGATCATCCTTCTGTCTCAGTGCATCAAGAAGCAGGTGCAGTGGTGTCTCAGATATCCTTCTGAGTGTCAGCACACACAGTCACAGAATCACAGAATCACAGAAAGGCAAAGGTTGGAAAGGACCTCAAGGATCACAAATCTCCAACCCCCCTGCCACATGCAGGGGCCACCAACCTCCCCATTTAAT
Organism: Chrysolophus pictus; assembly: GCA_037305975.1. Lineage (NCBI taxonomy): Eukaryota > Metazoa > Chordata > Aves > Galliformes > Phasianidae > Chrysolophus > Chrysolophus pictus. Next base: position 35,694,073 of record JAYKPI010000006.1, read on the forward strand.
ATTAGACCAGGCTGCCCAGAGCCTCATCTAATCTGGCCTTGAACACCTCTGAGGACGGGGCATCCACAGCCTCTCTGGGCAGCCTGTTCCAGCACCTACCACTCTCTGTAAAGAACTGACATCCCCCTGACATCCAACCTAAATCTTCCCTCCCTCAACTTAAAATCATTTCCTCTTTGTACTGCTGTTATCTACCTTTTCAAAGAGTTGATGAGTCCCAGTCCCAGAATCAAGTTCATGGCTACCTACAAGCTCCGCCTCAGGGAGCTGCTCTATACTCCCCCAATGCTGCTCTTCCAAGAAGTGTGTGGTAGATGCAGAGTGCATTGCTGCACACAGCAATGCTGTTCAGATGAAAAAAAAAAAAAAAAAAAAAAAAAAAAAAACTGATGTGGAAGATTTCATGTGATGGCTCTTTTTTAATCGTTTATTTGTACACCAATGCTTGTGTTGTCATCAATGATTAAGATACATTGATATGTAATTTTATATTATCTGCTACTGCAATGACAGCAAGGGATTGCGAGAAATTTCCCTTTGAACTGTTGTTCATTCAGCTCTTCAGGAATTTGTTGAGAAAGGAGATGATGTTTAGCTGAACTGTTTTTTCAGTTTTGCAACATTAATGATTGTTGAGTTCAGTCTTCATTGGTGAAATGTTTTATTCAAAACTAGATGAATGTTTAGATGCTGGAAATATTGTCAGCATCACCTTATTAGGCAAATCAGGTGCTGAAACTTCATGACTAAACAGCATCGTTTGAAAAAAAAATTAGTTGCTTCATTTGTTCTTTATTTTCTTGTGATCATATACAAGTGACTCCTTCAGTTGAACTCTGTTATCCATGGGGCAGATCTGTAGATTGGAATGCTCACTTTTGGGGAGACATGCTGAGTGAAGAATAGTGTGTGCTGATTTAGATATATCACAGAGCTTGTATTGAAACTATCTGCATAGAGACTTAAGGACTACAGAAAAAAAAAGGTCCTGGAACTATTGTAGTGCTTTTGCCAAGGAGATCAAAGGTTCTTGTCAGATTTCAAGTCCCTGCTGGGCAGACTCATTTGATTTTCTGGCATCTAATTCAGACATCATCCTGTTGGGATAAGTAAACATGTGGTGGGACTTTCTGGAAATCAGTTGGACTTTGGAAATGTCTGTGTTATTACTTAAGTATTTGCTCTGCAAGCAAGATACATGTCCACAGCTGTGAGGTATTTCTGTCAGCTCATGTGGATGACTTGCCGAATCAATGTATTTTTTCCCCTGCTTCTCTCCCTGCAATGCACAAAACTCTGTAAGGTAGAGGTTGTACTCTAGGGCCGAGAACTTTCTTTGCACATTTTTTTGAAAACAAAGAGGCATTTTGCTGGAAGCCTGCACATTTCCCTCTTATCCAATATTCAGGAGGTATTTCGATCATTACAGACAAAAACAAATAATAACTTAGACTCTCAAGTTGTCTAGTGAGTTTTTTGGAAACTAAGGCTCTTTCTAGGATTTGGTAAATAGGTTTTGATTTAAGAATAACCCAGAATCTACACATAGATCAACGCTGTGGAGTTACTAGCAGAAATATTCATTAAACAAACAAACAAACAAACAAACAAACAAAATATATATGTATATATAACACATATATCCTACATCTCTGCCTCAGTATTTCTACAATAATGGAAATATCATATAAGATTGAAGTGTTGCTGCAGGTAAGTTGTGATAGAATCCAGAAGACTGGAAGATTATGATACCAGTGCTGTTGTTCTGATGTTCTCCTTTCCTGGTTTTGCTCTTCTGAGTGCTAACAGCATCTAAAAAAATGACCTCATATTGAGAATGTTCAGGAAAACTGCACTGAAAGTCTGAAGAGAGAAAATTCTGTTGGAATGGCCAGGATGAATAGTGCACAGGTGCCAAGAGAATAGACTTGTGTGTCCAAGCAGGCTAAGAGGAAAGGATAAGAGGAAAAGCAGGCAGGATAAGAGGAAAACCTGCCTACTGGGCTCTAGCAGCGGGGCACACAGGGAAAGAAACATCAGAAGTGAAATTATGTTGGAAATTTTTTAAAATAGGCCTTTCTATGAATAGGTTATTGTTAATATGTTCTAGCACTGGGTTTTCAGTAGTTGTTTTATCAGTTGCTGTCTGATTTATACCCAAGATCCATCTGCAACACCAAACTTAATGGAAATGAATGGCAAAATAATTCAGATTAAAGGCTTAAAATAGGGATCAGACAAAATCACCGTCTTCTTCATGTGTCAAAATATTTTGCCTGTGGGTAGTCAGAGCATGGTAGAATAAAATGCTTGCAAACTCAAATAGCGTACCCAAGAGGCAGGGTTCCTCCCTGCTTTTGGTATATTGGGCATGATTTTTGTTTCCTTGTTATTCTGGGACATATATTTCATACATGCATTTCATGCATTCTAGGAGTATGTGTAAGGTATTTTAGTTGCTCTCCCCTCTGTATAGAGAAGTCTGGCTGCTCTAGCTGGTGAATATGGATAGCCATTTCAGAAGCCTGAGTCTGAGAAATCTGTGGTGCAGACATGAGAATATATATGTCTGACGCCAGCCAGAGGCCAACACATGATAGTATAGAGATGAAGAGATGGAAATGAGAATGTACTCTGTGAGTGAAAGGATAGTTTTCACCTTGGCAAACTGTGTAGCTCATGAGGGTACAATTTGTGTTCTCATTTAGCTGAAGGCAGAACTGTTGGGAGAAGTAATATTGTGTTCTAAATCAAAAAGTATCTCCAGGAAAAAAAAAAAAAAAGTACAAGATTTAGGATTAGTGTCTTTTCATCAGATACAAAATGAAGATTCACAATTCAAGATGAGATTCCATAAAAATCTTATTCTTAAGGAGAGTTGTTTTGAAACTCTTGTAATCTCTTGAATGCCTAGGAATTGGTTATGTTGTGATGATGTAGGGCAAAATGGTTCAACACTGAGGAATTTTCATAGGATTAATTTCACCATCACTCCCCCTCTTTTATTTTAACAAAATGAAGACAGTAAATGTAGTTCAAAGCAAGAAGACTTCATGTCAATATGGAAAGATTCTAAAGGGTGCCTGGACTGTAAGCCCTTCAATGGACTCTATTATTCAATGTTTCCCCAGATATAATGTTACACTTACAGCTCTTTAGGAAAGTAATTATTATATTTGAGAAACATACGCTGTGGAATGGCCACAGGCTTGTTGTTCAGGCATAGGAGGAGAAGAATTACATGAGAAAGAGGGATATATACCCAGGAGATGGTGAAGCACTATTGGGTAAGAGGGAGGCGAACCTGCTTTTTCTTTAATATGGTGCAAGTTGCAAATATCACTGTATTACTTCCATGAACTGGAGACATTTGACAGAATACAATTTCTTGTCTCCTGTTGGTTGAACTGTAAACATTTGAATATATGACCATGATACCGTGGAACTTTAGCAAGCTATATAAGTGCTAAGAGTAGTACTTAGTGTCCTTTAGTGTCACTCAGGTACAACTAGGAAACATAGTACCAAGAAACACACACACAGAGCTGCAATTTTCCAAGAGTTATGCCGGAGAGCCCCTAAATTAGTTACACTCTGCCTCTGCACACTGACTACAGTCAAACTTTCTATAGTATGAACATTGCCTGCAAAGAATTATAAATTCCTTTCTTGCATGAGCACGATGTCCCCTAACAAATATTACACCTTCACTAGCCACTGATTAACCACCTATCCATATTCTTCCTAATTCAGAGAACCGAGTGAGAAGAACATTGTGTCCCACTTTTAGCAGAAGGAACACAGTACTGCGCTGTAAAAGGCATTCTGGAGCCTTTAGTGTAATATGCACCAGATTTCTATGAGCTTGGATGCATACAGTATATGGCAGAGTGTGCTTTCTTTCCATCCAGTGCTTCTCAGAAAAGCATAAAACACCAAGATGGTGTTTGGACATTAGGAAACACTTCTTTACAGAAAGGGTGGTTAAACATTGGAATAGGCTCCCCAGGGAGCTGGTTGAGTCACTGTCCCTGGATGTGTTTAAGAGCCGTTTGGATGTGGTGCTCAGAGATATGATTTAGCAGAGGGTTGTTAGAGTTAGGGTACTATGGTTAAGCTGCAGTTGGAGTTGATGATCCTTGAGGTCCCTTCCAACCTGAGTAATTCTATGATTCTATGATTCTATGAAGATACTTCTATACATAATAGTGGCCTTCAGCATTTCTCCAGTAGAACCAGTCCACTGGTCACAATCCCAGTTCCTAACTGAATGAAGCTGGAATGTGTGCAAATACTTCTCAGCTCTCATCACTACTGAATGGAGACACGATACCACTGATAGATACCTTAACACTATGCTACTTGTCTTTGAGATGTTGCAGTATTCTGCATCATCTTACATCTACATTTCACAGTCTAGAGAAATGAGAATTTCAGTTAATAGGTATTTTGAAGTAGCACCACTTGCCCATAACACCTCCTTTCTCTTTGAATAGCTTAAGTAGTTAGAAAGCCATGTAATTTCCTTTATATGTTCACCCATAAATATAATGCAGATAGGTCACTAACTCCTTTGGTTTGCTTCAGTTCATTTCTTCATTCATTCAATTCAGATGTGGATATTTTGTCATGTGAGAACAGCAAAAGTGGAAAAATGGCTCAGGATAGTGTATTCTTTTCTATTCTTTACTTTTCAAGGATAAAAAAAAAAAATACTGAAATATGTAGCTGTGGAAAGAACACAGCTTTCTGACTGCACCTGATGTCTTCTGGTTATCTCTACGATGGGGAAGAAACAGCAATTGATTTCATACCCACACCCTCAGCCTCCCTTCCTTTTTATTCTGTCTGTTAAAGCAATAAATTTTCATCAGTCATTCTGCAGTCAAGTTGGGGTCAATCACAATCTGACTATTCATGTCTGTGCAGTCCTTTGAAAATATGAAGTGCTGTAAGTGCTGAGTGATTTCAGAGGCCTTTTTATGAACACAGTCTTTTTCTGCTGATTTATAAACATCATGTTTCTGTTGCTCAGTGAATGAAATACAATATTTTGCAGCAGCAGTATGTGAAAGAAGAGGCATAAGCTACCACAAAAATATTAATGCTTGAAAGTAAGGAATAAATTTTTAAGGTAAGGTAAAATTATGTGTGGTTTTATTTTGTTTATGTTTTAGCATGTGTCTTCTGAAGTAGTTGAACTCAATAATGGATTGAATTTGTGAATGCAGCACACATAATTTATATTGACATTTGTGTGACAAAATTTGTCAAATAAAAAGATTACATAGTTCTCCTTACTTCTGATTTTTTGTCCCTCAGTTGACCTTGATATTCATATATCTTTGCAGAATTGTGTGCTAATGGTCTTATTTATAGTTTTTTTACCTCCAGGAGGACAGCAGGACTACAAGCCCATTCTGATTACATGTCCTGTCCAATATAATCTTAGTCTATTGTCTTGATCTCACTCAGCTGCCCATTTCCCCTGAACCCTCACCTCTGCTCTAATTGTTTAAAAAGCTGGAGGGCTGCTGTGTCATTTTCAACCAGCAGAGTTAAACTGTAATCTGAAAAAGTTATCACTTTCCCGTGTTTCCTACCTGTGGGGAATTCAGTTGAAATTGGATCTGTATCTAAACTGGGTTTAGTTTTATTTTTGCCCAGCTGCAAGGCTCTTCAAAATAAAAACACTCCTTTTTAGTTCCCAGTAAATAAACTTAGCATGTCAGGTCTGGTTAAGATATGTCAGAACATAGCTAAGAAATAGAAAGGCTTTGAGTATTAAATCAATAATGGCTTTTTCCTAGCCAGTAATCACAGGACAGGATGAAACATTAAGTATCTCTTTCAGGGCCAGATAGAATTCATTCTGCACATCATCCATTTCTTACCTCACATAAAAAAGGAAAAAAAATCATTGCACAAGACAGACATAGCATGCTTGCAGGCATTTCAGCCTATAAAAATTAAATCACAATAATAATATCTGGTACTTCTGTATTTCTTTGAACAGTTAGGATAAAATTGAGACGTGCATGGAGGCAAATCTGACTGTGGTAGTGAGCAATGCAAGGATGCAATCACATTATTGATGAGTATAGTAAAATCCTGGTAAGCTATGATTCTGTTTTAAGGAGTTAAAGAAGCAGATTTCTATTCCCAACCCCAAACTTTGCATCTTTGAGCAAGTTTCACTATGCTTTAAAAAGTGTTAACAGTTTGGCAACTGGAAAGATCTAAATTTAGATCTCTTAATGTGTTTTTTTGTTGTTGTTGTTTTTTTTTTTTTTTTTTTTTTTTTTTGTTTTAATAATTTTCTCTCAATTACTGGACATCCAAAATAAAACAAATCTGAAAGAATTTATCAGGTAACAAAGCAAATACTAGGCAAACGTTACTTTAGTAGCATTAATAAAACCATCCTTAGTCAATTTGACTTTTGGTTATTACAAATTTTGATCTGTTTTATTATATCAAGCTGTTTTGACATTTTAGTTTGCTGAAATTAAGTACATGCAATTTAACTATGGTCTTGCAAACATTTAGTTGTTCAAGGGAAAGCAATTTGAAAATCTCAGTGGCCATCTATATGGCCAAGTCTACTATGTCTACCTTTCTCATGCTCTTTATGCTTATAACGAACCCAGCAAAGTAAGTCTTAGATATCTGAGCTAGCATTACATAGATTAGGTTGGGTACGTGAACCTGTACCCACTAGCTTAATAGTGGCTAGTTTGTCTATTCAGATACAGGATGTGAAACCAGCCTGAAGTTTGTGCAGCATCCAAGACCTACGTGTAACATAAATGAGCTGTTTAAGGCATCTGTGCACACTCACTAGATATAGTGTAAAAACCAGACATATTAATGCTGCTCTTAAAATAACATTTTCAGAGGTAGATTGTCTTGAACACATAGATTTACAAAACCCTAAAGAGACGTTTTGTCTCAGTTTTTCCTCCTGTACACAGTGTCTAATGCGTAACTATTATATAAGGTAGTGCTAGACATATGTATGTCTAGACCATTGAAGACCATCATGGAGCCTCATAAAGTTAAAGACTTGAACTCTATAGTTCAGAAATCCCATCCTCTATTGTGACATTTTTGTGTCATATTTAGTTACTACATAATGGTCGGAATGCACAAGGAACATTAATAGGTAACATTGGTGGTATACATTCCTTTTTTGTAATGTATTAAATACTACAGCACACAGTAATACTTTTGCAGCATATGCTAAAATCATTGAAATTAACACGAATAAATTTGGTGATGAAGAATTTAAGAATAAAGTCAGGCAACCGTCCAGGTGGAAAATGAAACAAAACCTCTTTAGGCAGGAAACCGAGATGAGATACGGTGAATCTACAGTCCAGAGACTTCAGTGTTCCAGAGAAACCTGGCAAAGCAATATTTGTATTTCTGCTGGCACCACAACAGGGAGAGAATGGAATAAAAGAAACAGATTTAACATGTGCTTCACTTGATGTTAATTGCTATTCCAACAAGTTAGGAGAATGAAAAACATCTAAAGTACTCAGTTCTACCAGGGGAATGTGTGCTTGACTCTGCCTCAGTTCAATTGCTTGGAAGATATCCTAGGAGAAAATCCTCAAGTGACATTAGGGAATTGAGCTCAAATGGCTCCTGTTTTCAGAACACAGATTTCCGTTATTGAATGTTTAATTCTTTATCTGCTAAAAAATATATAATTTTCACCTTAGTATAAAATATTTCCAAAAAAATTAACTGATACACGCTGAATATTCTGCTCAGTTCCAAACAACATAGCTACTTACATTGAGGAGTAACAGAGTGCAGGGCTCTCAAGCCCTTGAGTGCAACCGAAGGGTAGAAAATTTCCAGTCATTACTAACCTGCCTCTTTGAAAAGAGAGGTTAGAACTCTGGAAACAGTGCTACTTTTGTCAGAAATCTTTTCTCAGCTGACATAGCCATTAAATAAACATAATTTATTTCAGTGTGAAAAGATCCAAAAAGATGTGTTGACGAGATCCGCATTTTCTCTCCTCCTAACTGCAACCACTCTTTGGTAATTCATTAACCAAGCTGGGATCTATTGCAACAGATTGTTGTCTGATTTTCTGACCCCAAATGTGCCATGGGTCAAGTTTCTGAAGATTAATAACACTTCCACATGATAATAACAGTAATCTTTATTTCCATGACTACTGCTATAATTTTTCTCCAGAATGACAGCATAGTGTAACTATAACTTGATGTCTAAACAAGAAAATGTCTGCTATCAAGGGATATGAGTATAAAAATATTAGAGCTTAAACAGAAATGTTTACAGACCATGGAGGATATAAGACCTGGAGTTTAATGGGCTTTCTAATCTAGTCCTAACTCAGTGACTAAATATTAGAAATACACTCAGAATAGACCACAATAAATCTGCCAAAAACAGTGCATTGTCCTGAAATGGTAAGTAACTTCGTGACCTACTCCATTTTTCACGAAAGTACAAGAAAGTTTTGCCATTGATTTCAGTGGCAGCCAGATCAAGCCCTTTGAGGTGAAATTTGTCATTACGTGCAAACCCTGCCACAAAGGGTAAGTGCACTTTCATCCTTTGATTGTTGAAAATCCATACTTTATTTGATGATTGTCTTTTAACAAAATCACTCTTTTGAGACCTTGCTGTGATGCATGTACATTTCTAATATTATTAAGAACCTCAAAGGGCAGGTAAATTGACTGTGTTTCTTCTAAACCCACTTCCATTTCAATCTAAAACCTGACTACATTTTGCAATATAGCAGACAGTGTAAGCTGACTTGAAAAAGATAAGTTTTGCGACAGAATAAATTCTTACCCTACATAGAATATATTGGGGAAAAAAAAAAAAAAAGGAAAAAAAAGAAAAAAAGGAGGAACACAGGATGAATGTTTTTGAAAAGACAGTAAGTTTTCCTGTCTGGCACTTTTAGCATTTAAAAGGATGTAATAGCAGTGTTATTTTATTTTAATAATTTATTTCAAATAGATTTTTGATCTTTAGAAAAAGACAGAAGTAACCTTTTTTAAACAGACAGTATAGTCACAGACTTGGCATGTACTAGAATTCATGTTTTCACCTCTACATTTAGGATTTCAAAATGAAGTTGATGAATAGCAACAGTTGAAAATGCTTTGTAAAAGCAGACCATAGAATATATATTTATATACATCGATGTAGCTCATTTTATCTCTCGGTATGAAATGGAAAATATAACCATCAAGCCAATGTCTGGAGTGCACCAGAAATATTTTTGAAAATGACCTTCCTTCTTGTTCCCTTCTTTGTCAAACACAGGTTCTAGCAATTATCTTACTGCCATTTACTCACAGCATTCATCACAGTGACATCTGATTATTTGGAAATTCACTTTTATAAGTATAGTTTTAATAGAATCACAGAATCACAAAATCAGTAGAGTTTGGAATGGACCTCTGGAGATCCTCCAGTCCAACTCCCCTGTAGAAACAGGTTCCCTACAGTAAGTTGCACAGGAAAGCTCCCAGGTCAGTCTGAAATATCTCCAGAGGAGGAAACTCTACAACCTTTCTGGGCAGCCTTATCCAGCAGTCTGTCACCTTCAAAGTAAAAACAATTTGTTTTCTACTTTTCCCTCCATTTTCACCGGTAGTGTTCATTTTCTTTGTGTAAATTATTCAGAAATACATGGGATAATAGTTGCATTTTTTTTTTTCTAATTGCTCATAGAGTCTGACAAACAGTCTTAATCTGGGAATCATTCATGAACTTTCAACCAGCTCTGTGTTCAAGAGCAACACAAAAATCCCAAAACCCTCATCTGCTCTCAGCCTGTCTTTCATATCACAGTCTGGGACAGATGAAAAGAGTATATGCAGTTATGTTTCAAGATACTATTTCACTACCAAAATAATTCTGAAATCGCTGTGTGGGAAAGGTGAAACATCCCATGTTATGAGCTTACCAAAGCATTTTGTGTCTATTCTTGCTCCTAGCTACTATTCCTCTGTGCCTTTCTCTGGACCACCTGTGTCTAACAATTCTGGACTTAGACCTCACAGTTGCTTGCCCATCGCTGGCCTCCAGCAGGAGGTACAATCATTGGAGACCTGCAGCTGGGCAGTATGGTGTATGGTATGAACACTTCCAAACTGGTCTCTAATAACGTAATCTGCTCTAGCTCATACTCATTGGAGTCCATCCTTACAGTTTTTGTCTGGATTAAATTAGGGGGTGCTTGGATGATTCCTTCCTTGCTGGCAATACTGGATGATAACCTCTGGTGGAGGTCAAAGACAAACATGGTAATGTTTTCAGCTGGCAAACTGTTTGGAAAATGAACATCTGCCTATGGCTTTACAGACACCCTGGGAGCATTTAGATCAACAGTGAGAAGATTTCAGAGAACAATTGTTGACAAACAGTGCAAAATTAAGCCCAGTGCAGAAGAGGTATGTGAAGAATTCTAACTTTTTGCAAAGCATCATATGTCCTTGAAATACAGCATCCTGTAGAGCCATTTAGCAGTATGTGGGCCATAAATCTCTGTAGTTATTCAACAAAATAATAGTGCATTCATAGAAGCAGGGACAGGGGATTTGGGGTACTCAGAAATGTCTGAAAGCATAGTATTCTTTTCATGCATGTCTTGCATTTGGTACTGACAGAGGGAAAATTTGATGTGTGCTGTTAATAACCTACCACGCTCTATTTTTCATTGCAAAAGAAGAAAAATATCTCTTTTGCTGCTCAGAATACAGAAATGACCGAATTGCTCCTACATTTCCCCTGTAGAGAAGTACTCTGAACTAAGTAGTACCACTAGAAGGCAAAATTCATGTCTGGAAGTACTCTCATTGCTCTCACAAGAAACAGCAAAATTTGCATCATGTGCAATGAGACAGAGATATGAATGCAATTTGTAGTATGCATTATAACATCTCATCCCATATTGGCTTCAGTAAGATGAATGTGAATATAAGATTATAAACTTACACCATTTTCAGAGAAACACATACAAATTTATAAAGCTGTTTTGAAATGGTGTTGAAATTAGCTTTCATCTCACTGACATTTGCGGGGTAGTTTCAGCTGCATTTCAATACTTTTCTTGTCATAAGCCTGCAAATTCAAGGTAACGTAGTCGGAAAAACACATTTGGAAAAGCAACTGGCAAATATGCAAACAGGACTTTACAAATATTCTGTAGATCTTGCCACCTTTTATGGATGAAAATACACTGGGAAAATTAAACAGCTTTTTGTTTTTAGTTGAATATTTATTGTTGAGAGGTTCTGTTGTGCTTTCTGAAGGTGAGCTTTTCACCAGCTCAGCTTGACTTGCTGTTAGTAAAATATTTCAGTAGAATCTATTAAGCCTCAATAAGCATTTCACAAGTGACAAATAACTCTAACTACGGAAAAAAAAAAAAAATCCATATTCCCTGCAGTATGTTTGCCATGATATTTCTGCTACAAGCTAGATAAATATTTACTTCTTTTATCTTTTGAACATTACCATCTGTTTTAAAAATGATGCTTTAAGTTTGTTGTTGCTTTTGCATTACTTTGGACCTTTCTTAAATTATTTAACTAGCTATTAAAATAATTCAGAAGCTCTGACTAACACCTTGCTGTATGTACTTCTAGCATTAAATCACGTGGCATTAGCATCTGTGTAGGATTACCCTATAGTTTTGCACACTTTTTAATGACTCACCATTTCTTTCTGCCTGAAGGAATCAGTAAAGGAAGAAAACAAACAAATAATTTCTGGGAGCTGCATATTAAATCTTCATTTTCTGAAGGAATCTCATGATCACAGACTGCTTTACAGATGCCAGTTGTTTTTCATGTTGCTGCAGTCATATCTTGGATGCATTATATTTTAAAGGAACCAATAAAAACACATTTGTGCCAAGACATCCTGAAACTGTGCTCAGTAGCTTAAAGGCGGGGGGCGGGGAGAGAACAGAAAAACAATGCAGTTTCTTTCATTGCTTCTAAACCTTTTCCATGATACCACAAATAAGATTGATTAGCCCGAGTCAAATATATTTGAGTATATTTCTTGGCTCACCCTAAATCTTTCTGCAGTTCCAATATAGTTAATAAAAGCATGACACCTGGCACCCTGTAATCTATTGCATGACCAGGTATATTTTATTATAGACAGTCTTCCATGGGGATATTTGTAGACTAATATTCTAAGCTAGACGCTGAACGTAATCAATGCAATGCATGTTGTTCAGCTTTTGATAGGCTGCTACCTCAGTGATATAATCTTAAGTGAAACTGCATCTTGAGGTGCTAAGATATAAAAAGACATTGTGTTGCTTCAGTAGGAATAAAATACAGAGTAGCAGTCTGACAACCTTGAAGGTGACTTTTTCCAACTCACTGAATATCAGGTTCATGCCCTGAAATGAAGTTCAGTGAGATTCATTACAGTTCCTTCTGTCAGTAGAGTATTAAAACCCCAAATGCATCATTAACTCACAAGAGGGCTTTACTGTTTGGCAATAAGCGATTGACATGATTCCAGTGACAAAACCATCTGCGAGAATACTATGTACTTTTGTTGCATGAGGAAGTAATTGCATTTATATTAAAGATAAAAGAACTCATTTTGATACAATTAGTAGCCTTTGTACATTCTGTAATGAAAAAAAGAGCTTCCTATATAAAGGACCTCTCATGGATTTCCTAAGGGAACAGAGGACACACTGCACTCCTCCTTGAGGACTTAAATTATAGGCACACATAAGTGTATCCACTCTTGATAACAGAAGCACAGATCTGAAATGTCTAATATTTCAGCAGGTATAGGTGTTGACCAACATTCACCTTACCTTTCACTTATACATATGGAAAAAGGATGAAAAACATTAGTCCAATGTGGTGCAATTATACCTCCAGAATATGCCTTATCCATAGTGCTCCTTACAGTAAGTTACAAAACTTCCAACATAATATTAGAATAACAGCAGATGTCTCTAGGCTATTCATTCTGTGGACAAGGGACAAGAGGATTTTGGAAGGTGTGGATAATTGGCGAGGAGTCTCTTTTTCTGCTGGCTAAATTGCTCTTCTCTTGCCTCCCCAGTCAACCTGACATCATTACTGGGTGAATGACAAAGTGGCTATCTGATGTTATTTTTGAAGTGAGCCAGGGAAGCTGCTTTGTCTCATCAAGACATTGTCTTTTTCAATACAAAACTGCCCACAAACTTTTAACAACCTCACAAGAAATGTTGAGCTCTGAAAGGCACTGAATAAGCTTGAATAATCTTGTTAACCTCCACTCAACCCAGACACTGCATCAGCAATGAGGGGAGTCCAGGACAGATCTCTGCAGAATGATACCAAACACCTAATGTTTGTTTTGAGGTGTTGCAAAGGGTTCTGTTCATTTGCATTACTCTGAGGAAAGTTTTTTTCCCTTCCCCATATACCTGTTAGAGGCCATAACACCTCTTAAAAGCCCATAGCTAATCCATTTGTGATCTTCTGCTGCCTCTTCACTGAAGAACAGAAAATAAACATATAGCAAGAAAGTGATAAATGGATGCTGGGGAAGGTGGGAGCTTGGTGGAGTTTAGGTCAAATAAGAAGACCCATCTGGCACGTGGTGCTTAAATGTTTTGATTGATTTTGATGTTCTTCTACAAAGAATGAAGAAGAAAAAATATATAATACTGTTGCCTAAATAAGTTTCATTAAGCTGAGGGAATACTTATGTAGACAGCAGGGTTTTGGTGAAATCATTTAATGGAAGGAAAAGGGCTGGTGCATAGTCCTTTGTTTTATAACTGGTCTTTTCCCCTCTGGCTTTCTGAGATGTATTCATATTTCTTTAAGATGAGGCAATGAGTGAAGTGTGGCTAGTTTTGGCATTATATTTTTAATGAATATTTACATTTATCAAAGAAGTTTCTTTACCAATGCCTGATTAACAGAAAGCTTTATAACAGCAACAATAGAAGCTCCCTGGACTTGATTAGGCTTGACCTACCCTTCTGCCTCCTGGCAGGGTCTCTCAGCAGTTTTGGCTGCATCAGTGAGCATACCTTCTGCACACGTGTGGAATATGTTGTGTGATAAAAATGAGAACTTAAAACTTTACTGCCATTCATTTATCACCTGTGTTTTCATGGATATGATAACAACTGCTGCATCAGTAGTAATTGCAACACATTTATTTTATTACACCATTTAGGCACACTGGTTACAGTTCGGGACTCAATTGCTGTAAGCACTTTACAAAAAAAGAACAAAGCAATGATCATGATTCAAGAACTTTACAATCCGAGTGGAAAACTAAGAGCAAAAGAGAAAAATAGCAAATGGAAGCAGAAAAAGGCCAGCAAGACAGTATTGATCAGAGGACTCAGCACAGCAGCAGCCTAATTTGTTGTCAAACTGAATAATTTAAACCAGAATCTTGATCATAGGAGAACTGATTCTCTTGTCCATTGCAGTGTCTTTAAGCCTACCAAATTTAATAGTATTTTTCTTCAAAGACACTGATAAAACAATGCAATCAATTCTACTATGTAAGAGGATGTGTATTATCAGCATTGTGAATGGCAGAGGAACTTAATAAGCCAAGCAAGGAAAGAAGGAAGGAAGAGAGAAAAAGAAATAAGAAAAAAAAAGGAAAGAAAAAGAAAGAAAGAAAAACGCTAATATCTTGAATGAGTAAAAGACAAAATGTGAGAAACAATGTATGCAATAACACAGCCTGCTTTTATTACTACTAATTCATTTTACTATTCATTCATCCTATTCTTTGCTTGTTCTAATTGTTCTCATTCTCTTTGTCTTTTAATAAGCTTTTAAAATTTTGTTTCCCAAGGACTGGAATGAAAGGTCATTTTTATAGTACCTTTAACTCTCTCATTCTACTCTGTTGATAGAAACGGTTTTGCCTTCTTTCACCTCCAGACCTTGTCCTTTTCTTAATTTTTAAAAAATACTCAAGCTGTAGCACCCAGCCTTCCACTGACTTTGGAGTACTTGAGTAAATCTTCGTAAAGTCTGGGAAGGTGGGACAAGCCAGAAAGCCAGAATTTAAGTGTGTGTTGTGCTATTTAATCATTGACAAACATCTACGTAACCTGAAGTGAGATAACTGTTGGTGTGCCTATTTTCTATGTGCCACTGAATTGTGCTCAATATGTAGGGACAATTTTAAGCCAAGGCTATCAATAGTGTAATTGCGTTGTATCTATGTTTAGATGTCTTGTCAGCTGTAGTCACTGAACACTGGGCAATATGCAACAAAAATATTGAAAAAAACCCACACTTATACAATGTCTTCAACACTGTATCATTAAAAAGACAACTAGCTATGAATTTAATCATTGCTCCTTATTTAAAAGCTAATACAATCTTTGGTTAGTGTTTTTCTGCTATTGGGGGAAACATAAAAGGAGCAGACACTTGAGTGCATAAAGTATAGTGGAAATATTTACTCAGAACTTGCATGGCATTTAATCTTCCTCTGTTAGTACAATTCTGATGGCTCATAAGAAATCAGTGTGAGGAAGGCTTATAATCAGTCCTTATAAGTCTGCTAGAAGCATATTGAGGCAAAGCTCAGCAGCTCATCTTATGGTCTCATTTGCACCTTGCCACATATTAAGAAGTGAAAATTACTGGATAACTTTCTACCACTATACACCATCATCTCAGTAGTAAATAATAGCAAAAAACTTCGTAGATTCAATGATGCACATAAACTTGACAGATGCATAATGAAGGCTTTTATAATCTAAAACAAGAGGAACATGTCCTTTTAAAGCATTTTGTAAATTCCTCATGATGACAATATGTAAAGGTGGATGTCAAGCTTTCACAAAGGAAGGATATCCAAGAGCAGAGTGAAGCCAGAGCAAGGAGAAAACAAACCAGCTCACTCAAACGATCATAGATTGAGAGAAAAAAAGTGTTTAAAAGAGACAAGGACTAAATTTAATTTCTCTACACTTCCTTCTCAGGTGAAGAAGGATGAGGGAGTGCCTGAGCCAGCCACTGGTTGTAAAAGCACTGACAGTGTGGAATTGGGCACAGCTGCACTTTTTAGACTAAGTGACAGATTCATGCTGGTTCTTGCACCTTATCCAGGTGGTAAGCAGCAACAGAAGGCACCTCACTCATAGTACTGCAGGGCCCCAGACACTAAGGTGTGCATGAACACATCCTGTGGTCTTCAGTATAAAATGAGCTGATTTTAAGTCTTGTATAAGAGAATACATCTGTCATTTCTAAACCATGCAATGGTGAGGATAGAAATCTGTGGGTAGGCGCTGGAGAACAGCAGCACTCTCCAGAATTTGATCTGCATTTGCTTTATAAAGGTATGACCAAGCTCTGTTTCTTAAACACCAGTATGCGCATATGCAGAGACATGGGAGTATGGACTTCGGATTTGGAACTGTGCTAGGACTGGAGTGTTACTGCTAACTCCTGAATTAATTTTGTCATGAAGAAAAAGCCTGCCAAATATTACTTGGAATTTCATATGAAGACTCTTTAGCTATTGTGGGTCTTAGTCTTCTCTGGTTTGCCATATGAAGCAAAATAAATTTCAGAAAAATGTTCAAAATGTCATTCAGCTGTGGAATTTTAATTGCATTAGAGCCTGCAAATATTATTCTACTTGTTTGACTGTGCAGTCTTTGTGTAATGAGCAAGAATATTTCATTTTCATTTTTCATTTCATTGAAAACAGAGTTTAGAAACTTGCAAAACTTGCCTGTTCCTTCACCTGAAGGAAACAAAAAATAGTATCCAAAGCAGTAATATATGGTGATTTCTACTGTTTACATTTTAGAAGTAGAGTGTGTCAAGCTCAAGATGTCATTTCCATCACAAATCATAGACTGCACTGATAGAAAACCTGATATGTTTTATGGAAAGTAGCGCTGCAAAAGATGTAGGAAACAAGTATTTCTCCCCTAATTTGTATGCTTGGCACATGCAGGCCTGTGCTGAAATTAGGGCAATACTCAAGAGCAAGTTTCACAGACTCAAACTCTTGTCTGTACATGGAAAATGACAGAATAATTAAAAATCACTTAACTGAAGCTGGTACAAAAGTGGATGATTAGAATTACAGTGGAATAGTAGTATAGTCTTGCTCTCTTTCTGGGCATATAAGTGACTCAGCAAGGTCTGCTTCTCTGACACTTACAAAGGGACAAAGATAGACACCTTGGTAGAATAGTTCTCACTGAGAAGGAAATTAGTTATCAAATTTTAATAGATCCTGACATTCAAATAAAAGCAAAGAGAAATCCATCCTTTATAGATTTTACACAGGACAAAGGATGAACCTCTGTGGACACTCTTGACTCTTTATAACCAGGTATATAACTCATGTATGGATTGTACTTGCCTTGAACAACTGTAAATGTGTTAAGAATAGGGGTAAGAATAGGCATTGTGAATTCAGTAGAAAAGTTTAAAGTACACTAGCCAGTTAGACCACAGCTTGACCACGGTCTTCACTGGGTTAAGCAGACATATCTAAGCCAATCCATGGCAGCTGAGTTGCATCCTACAAATATTCTGCTTCCATGTATTTAAACCATTGTAGTGTTATAATTGATTATGGGAAGTTACAAAACAGCATACGTTTTAAAGAAACATAAATCACTGTTTTGTCTTGTATTTGTGTTCTTTGTTTGTATTCAGTCCCGTGGGATGCTGGGGAGGAGTCAACTGCGAAATTCAGGACTCAACTGATGAGATGATGTGCAAAAACTGTATGAGGTGTGTATTTCATTCACTTTGAAAACCATATATTATTACTGAGTATTTTCATATGTTGCTTATGACCAGGAGGAACTAGAGGCAGCAGCTCTATTACTTTTGGTAGTCCAGGAAAATACAGTGCATTACTGTGTTTCTTCTTTTTATTGTACATTTATTCATGTAAAAGAGGAGCTGAAGTGAAGAGAAGCATGTCTTTATGATTGGCTTTTTCTAGCTTCATGGCACAAAATTAGTAAAGCGTGAGAATACAGAATTTGCAAAAGAGAGGGGAGGAAAGATTTATCTCACTAGTTCTTGATATTGTCTGGGACTGCCTTTTCTTGCTGCAGGCATTGGCAATTTTCAGGATGGACTAAGCCAGTACCTATGTATATACAGCAAGACTTAATAGTTGCTTCTTTGTTTGGAGGTCTGTGAGCATAAAGCATGTTAAGAGCAAGATCTGAAGAGCAGCTAAATCAGCAGTGAAAAAGCACAGCTCGGGAGGTCCAGCCAAATGAAATAGATGGTGGTTCAGGCATTTAATGTCTGTGAGGATATATTTGCTGCTCTGAGCATTGTCTTATTTAGTCTTTACTTGTCTTGGAGCAGCTATTCGAATCACTTTTTAATATTTTAATGCAAAAAGGCTATTTTTGTTGCTACAGAATTATATCAAAATACATGGCAAACTGCCTTGAAGTCATCATACCCACATAGAACTGGCAAAAGACCCAAATCCTGTACTTCACTTTGTATGTAAGAATTTTCTCACAGCTTCCATTCCAGTTTCCTACTAAGACAAGACTCTGACTCCCTTGAGGCCCCTGGGGCAGCTCACTGAAAAATGAAACAATGGGGAAACAGGATATCTTAGAGACCACATTTTAGAAAGGAATACAAAAATTCTGTGGATCTTCTCTGTTCTTTCTTTGCTTTATTTTCTGTACAATTGCAGTAAAATGGGTAAGACAATGCAGAATGTGTAGACATGCTAATCTGAAGGCAGCACTGCTGCTGATTTGGCAGACAAAACAACTCTAGCAAGGGTAAAAGATCTGCTGTTAAACAAGAGCCAGCACTAATATCCTTGAAATAACCTTGATTTTAGTATGGTGTTTGAAAGTCTCCCATAACACCATCACTAACATATGAACCATCAGATGGATGGAAAATTACTAAATTAAATAAGGGGAATGATTACCTGCTCAAAGCTGAACTGACACCTGGTCACAAATGGAGCTCCTCAGTATTGGGTACAACTAAGTCCTATCTTTATGATCTGGATGATGGGATGCACCCTTAGTGAATCTGTATTTTACTACAAACTTAGAGGAAGGAGAGTTACTCTCAAAAGAATAGCTACTGTTCAGATAGACCTGAACAGCTAGAATATTGAGCCAGTAGGAATTATATAAGGTTTAGCAAAGATAAATGTAAAGTACTGCACCTGAGATTGAATAATCTGCAGTAGCTGAACATGTTGGGATTTGTTTAGCTTGGGGGTAACTTTACGGGAAAGGCACTGTGAGGGTCCTGGGAAGTAAAAAGTTGAGCACAAACCATCAGTGTGCCCTTGCAGCTGTGAACAAACAATGTTCTGGGCAACATCAGCAAATGCACAACTTGCAGGTCAAAGGGATGTGCTTATTTTTACCTGCTAGACATTTATTAGTTCACACAAAGGATATGGTGTCCAGTTTTCCTTTCCTCAGTTCAGGAGAGATGTTGAAAAACTGGAAAACTGCTAAGTAATTAAAAGATTGAAGAACTTGGCGTGTGAAGTAAGATAATTTTCTTTGTTCAGCCTAGAAAAGAGGAAAAATTATGGGCTATAACCACTGTCTACCAGTGCCTGCAAGGTAGTTACAAAACTGAGATATTCTCTACCCAGGAATGCACAGTGACAGCTGAAGAGGTAATGGGCTAAGATTGCTTTTAGAGGAAGGAAGGAAAAGGAAGGAATAAAGGAAGGAAAAGAGGCCAGACTTCAAAAATGAGAAAAGGAAATGAATGGAGGGAAAATATATAGAAGCAAAATAAAGATGTATGACTCAGTGACACATTTTTATTGCAATATTGGCTTTATTGCAATATAAATATTGGCTTTATTACAATATAAATATTGGCTTTAAGTTGCCATATTGAAACATTCATTCCCTCACTGATTTCAGCACCTTCTGTTGTAGAGTTTTCTGTTTCTTTCTCTATCATTTCTTCCTTCTGTAGGCAAAAAGCGCTGTTGGGCACTGGATCTTCTTGATATAAAATGAATTTGATGCAGAAGTTATGCCCTGAATTCACACTGGGATCAAAAAAGCAAGCACTTCCAAGGGAGGAAACACATTTTCTGATTTAAAAAGATTTTTTGAAATGTCATTAACACGTAATTATTCTTTAAGTCAAGATGCCTTGGAAAAATAATAAAGATGATGGTATACTAAACACAGCTCTGAACATGTTTGCAGCTGCACTGTTTCCCATTTATTTCAAAAGAAATTTCTCTAGGTGCATAAATTTCTGGTGAGCAAGAAATAAATTTCAAAAAACTGTTTCTAATTTCAGTGAAAAAGTCTTTAAAAAGCAAGTTTAAATACAAAGGAGAAGATGTGCCTTATCTTAAAGATTTTTTTTTTTTGGTGAAATAGTCTATTGAATCTGGGTCCCTTCCTTGCAAGGATTCGTGCCAGTAATGGAATCATTCACATTTGCTAAAACAAGTACTATATAAAACACATGCAAAGTCACTGACCAACAGTTACATTGATTTTAGTTTTTTATTTTAAGACTTTCTGTCTGGGATGTTGTTGGCCATGGTACTCCAGTCTAGCAGAGACAAATCTTTCCTTGCTCCCCATATTACTACAGATGACCTTGTTATTTCTTTTTTTTTTCTTTTTTTTTTCCCAAATGCTTATCAGAATTAGGCATAGAAATTCTTGGTTTTGTGCAGTACAACCAGCACTTCTTGATATAGCAAATTGAAACCTTTTTCTTGAGGTTTCAGAGCAGTTGCTCTCAATCCTTTTCAGCTATTTCAGTAATGACGTGCTAAAGAGTGTTAGCTGACAAGAAGTGCTGCTTCTATTCCGTTACTGCTCCAGGCCTCATCACTTTTTCAGACGTCTGTTGTTAGGAGGGGAAGACGTTCCTGTCTTACACTGGCAGTTTGACTTTTATAGGT
Organism: Chrysolophus pictus; assembly: GCA_037305975.1. Lineage (NCBI taxonomy): Eukaryota > Metazoa > Chordata > Aves > Galliformes > Phasianidae > Chrysolophus > Chrysolophus pictus. The sequence goes on from JAYKPI010000006.1 coordinate 35,715,022, forward strand.
ATCAAGTAAAATGCCCGAGAGGATAATGTATTTGTCATTGCCAGCTTCGCTAATAAAGTCCTGTTGAATTTTCCTTCTTTTAAAAGCTTCAGGTTACCTCTGGAAAGGAAAAGAATCGTATTTGTTCATATGAGTGGTTGGTTTCCATAGTTCTCTACAATTTTAAAGCCTCTTTTTCCAAACATTTCCCAAAGTATCACACTCTGTGACTTCAAAGGAGTTGATGTAAACCCCTATGCTAATTATTCATCTTTTTCATTTGTCAGAATTGAATGCAATAAAGGCTGAGTGCGTGTATAAATGCTATGTCACCCTCTGGCCTTAGGATCCAGCTTACCTTGAGATCAGATGATAAAAATGCTTTATTATGATATATGGGTGTGAACTGTCTGTGTGCACGTTGGTGATTTCACGTTATACATGTGGGCTACATTATCAGTTTTTCTACACTACCGAAGCTGAGACTGTGCTTAAATCATGATCATAATGCCATTTTTGAATCTAGTTGACTATAGTAAAAAAAATTATTTCAAGTGTAACACTGTTACTGTGTTAAGTTCAGCACATGTTCAGTTATCTGCAGAATAATTTTCTTCTGTTTTCAGAGGCATCCAGCTGCATATACCTGTCTTGGGTCACTTATGGTGAACAACTTGGTTCTGGCTAATGAATAGCTTGAAATAAGCTCAAAAGTATAGTATTTCTACTAAACATCTCATTATCATGCAAGTGTGTTAATTTTTAAAATGTACTTTTTTTTTCTCTTCAAGCATAAGAAAAGTTTTGAGAGTTGCCACTTAATCAAGGAATTTGTATTTTATTTTTTCCAAGAAGTTGTTTAGCCTATGCTTCTAAACTAAACAAGCTATATAATGACAGAAGAATGATCTCCAGCTTGATTAATTTACCAGTGTGGATGTCCTAGCAAACCTTAAGTAAGCAGTTCTACAGGGTATATGATTTATAACTAGTTGAAAATATTTGCTTTTAATAATTTTCTTTGACGTAATCAAGTTTAAAGAAGGTAAATGATTGGTCCAGTTTGACTCATTGCTAATTTTTCATCTTTCTCCTCATATAGACCATGATACAAAAGCCATATATATTAGATGATTGACATAAAAAAAAAAAAAAAAATCCATTTTATCACCAAAGTAACTGATTTAGTTTCAGGTAGGTAAAATGACTTGGCCCAGAGAAGAGTGTCAGAATGCAGAGCTAGAGGAGTAGTTTGGGCAGCCTGAATCAGACCCACGCTTAGTCCACAAGGCTGATCTATTGCTCTGTGATTCACTTTCCTTCCAGCTGTAGCCAGCGAGCTATACTGTGTTCAGGTACTTTCCCAAACTGCCTTGGATAGAAGTCGGACATTTTTCTGAAGGCATTCCAGTAAGGCTTTAGTTGCTGACCATGCCAGGAAATATTGTCTAAAAAAAAGCTAGTTATATCCCATCACTGTTAGTATCAGTTTTGTAGCAAAAGACTGCAGTGAAGGCCTCAGAAACACTCTTCAGAGAGTTTCTGGAATTCTATCCCCTTGGTAATCAGACCTGCTCTGCAACAGTGAAGGGGAACAATTATCAATCACATGCTGAGGAAGTTTTACTGATGCAGGGTTTTAAATAAAGCAAGCTGTTGAAGCCTTTTCTCACTTTCACCAGTGCCAACTCAGCTACACTGATAATAGCATGGGTGGGAATTTATTTTTTTTTTTGGAGACTTTTCTTAGAAGAGGGCTTATATACAGCTGTAACTTCTTTTGAAACCCTGTAGAAACATAATCAGAGTAGCACAGATTTAATCTTAAATTTAAGCATTTATTTCCATTTTGCCTCATGAAGCTTTTGCTGTATTTCAGTGCAGGAAACCTAGTCATCTTTTTGGTCTGAGAAGAATGTTTGTAGCATGAGGATTTAAGGAAAAAATAAAAATAAAAAAATTGAAGTTGAATGGAAAAAATATATAACTTGTTTGCTTTGAAACCAAAACAGTCTCAAAGAAAAGTTCAAACTGATTGCTCTACGTGTTCTCTGGAACATGTTCTAAAGCACAGGTTTTTCTGTGTTTTTTGTTTGTTTGTTGTATGTATTTTTTGTTGTATGCTGTGTGTATTTTGTTTGTTGTATGCTGTGTGTATTTTGACATAGTTAAAACTAACATGAGATAGAGTCATTATTTTTATTATGCCTGAATACATGAGAATTTAATAATTTAAAATATTGCTGTAGAAAAAAGTATATTTTCATTGTGACTTGTCCTTGGGTCTTTATAGTTACTTTCTGTCCTTCTCTAAAGAGAGTATTTGCTGTTTATCATTAAGCTTTGGAGAACAAAGGACAAAATTCTAACATTTACTGAAAATTAAATAGCAAACAGAAATCAATGTGTTACACAATGTGATGAAGTGTGGATTTTCAATTATTTCTAATTTATTCCTGAGAATAAATATTCTCTGCTATTCAGTAGGATAGCACACATAGTCCACAGCCGGCATAGAAAAAACAACAGAAAAAAAAAAAAAAAAATCCCACAGTAAAATATAAAATAACCATGCCAAGTGTGGGCAAAGAGTCCTCTGTGGCTCTTTGAAAAGTAATGAAAATGCCACATATTGGATGAGTTATGTCACAGCTAGGAAAGGGGAAAAATAAAAAATGTAAAAGAAAGTGACTAGAGAACCTGAGAACTTGTAGATGGTCTTTCATTGAAATTTTTAAACTTTGGGGAAAAAAAAAAAAAATGCATTACTTTGGAACCGTGAAGTAAAAACAGAGCTAGATGACTGATACCAGTTTTTATTATTTGGCTTCACAGTAAATTTTGAGCACTTTCCTTGCTTAATTCCTTATCTTTCTTCATTAGACCTTTCTTATTGCTTTCAATTTCACCTTTTCCTTTGTCTTGTAAAATCTTAATAATCAGTAATACACTGAGCATATGGGATATGCATGTACAGATGATTTCAATTGAGATGAAGCTACAAGCAATTAAAATACTATGTCAAGCATACAGTTCTCAAAAACTATAGCACCATCTGAAATGTGACCAAGGTCTGAGAGGTTTTAGGTTTTGAGTCCATCTTTTGATCTGCTCTCCTTTTGCTCACTAGCATACTCTTTTGGCTATAGCATTACTATGAACCTCTTAAGCAAGGCTTCCACCCTGTTATATCATCTACAAACACGTCACTTTATCTGCTATGAGGTGTCCCCAGATCTAGGAGATCACAATCTCCCTCCCTCAAACTTAGGGACATGTGGTAGATAACAACAGCTACTTTCACATTTTTCTTCTTCAGCCCTCAAATCCAGGAGGAAAAATAAAGAAATAGATAGCTCTTGCCACTCTTTCCTCTCCCATGAATACTGTCTGGGTTCCTTGGAGAGATCCGGTGGCTTCTGGGTCTTACTAAATACTTTTCATCAGGAAGCAGGAGAGGGAGTAATAGAAATTACTAGGGAAAATTCAAAGAAGGCTACTGTCACTAGGCAGCTGTCTGCAAGTTTCTGTGACCCATGACTTCCAGCAATATCTAGACAAGTTGGAAGCTCTTATACATGCTGAGATTGTGCTGGTGCCCAAGCAAGACAGGAAGTCCCAGGGAGGATTTACAAGTACTTGAAATGACATTCAGCTCCTAGGCAGTACATGCTTTTCCTGTTCTAGGATTTAAAGTTGAGTGAATTATAAATTATATGCAAAATGTTATTAAGTAAAGATGAGACATGCTGATGACACAATTCTTACAGAAATGGCTTTTATTGAAATAGTGTTTAAACTGTATTTGAAACTTTGTCAGCGATATATTTTGCCCTCTAATTTTAGGACGCATGTAGTAAAAATGTTGGATTTTTACAAGTGACTGTGTTCAGACTGATGTCTGACTGCTAATTACATTCAACATATGTGCTCATTCTAGTGTTTCCGATTAAATTCGTACACAGAATGTTTTAAATACCTTCTCTCTAAACAGCTATTTCTGCCTAATATCATCATCAAGTAGTGATTTCAGGTTAAAATGAATTCTATGAGTTCTCAGTTTAGTTTCTTGTGATGACATTTTCTATCAGATAAAGAGTTCCACCGTACTTGTATATTTGTAGCCAGTTTTTCACTGCTTGCTTCTTTTTTATGAATGTTCCCCAGTACCTCAGGCTTTCAAAGCCCTGTGATATACAACATCACTTGTATGAAATTTATGGCAGTGTATGCTGCCTTTGTACAGACAAACAGAAATTCTGCAATCTTACACTGCAAGTTATCTTTTGCTGGAGTCATAGTATGGGTCACTGTTGAATATCTGAATCAATCTTTCCATTAATTCCTTTCTGGAGAATAGAAAGGAGTGAAGGAGACATTTGATATTTTTAATTTTGACGAATAGTTGATGGACTTCATGTGTAGATTCCTTGGAACTTCAGTCACTGCACAATTTTTCCACTCTCCTATCCTTGAAAACAATCTTGATTGTTAGGTCCACTCTTTGAGCAGGAAAAGAAAATAATTCACAGAATACTTAAGGCAGTCCTTAAGGATGAGCATTCAACACAGTCAAAAAGACTTGAATTGTAAAAGGTTTAGTATACCACATTGAGATGCTGCCATCAGGCTAGTGAATGTGATGAAAAAGTATATTAGAGATGCATTGTATTTAATAATGTGGCTTTCATGCCATCTGTTGATGTATCAATCCTGTTGTCACAAAAATATATGTCCTGAGATAGAACTTTTTTTTTTTTTTTAATAGTTCCATGCTACCCTTTTTGTTATTCTAAGACTACATATGTCCTGAATGCCATATGAGGAGTCTTTCCAGTGCTACAAATAATGTGTAGATGGCTGTTGTTCCCATGCAAAATTTATAGTAAAAGTTGATACACTCATAGCTATTCATTTCTAATGACAATTCTCTTTAGCATAGGTTTAATTTACTTTTATTAAAAAAAAAAAAAAAAAAATTAGTCATCACCTATTTACTCCTGTACTCTTAATGTTTCTAGTAGCAAGTCTAGCAATTAATATGTACTTTTATCTCAGCTTCCTGTTTTAAACTCAAAAAGTAACGGAAAAGACCCCAAAATTAGTATAAATTGAAAGGTGTTTTGTTAGCACATCTGGAAACTCAGTCCTTCTATTAATATTCTAAACTCTCAATCTTCAATACATTTAGATTATTCCCATATTTATCAGTGATCAGTATATATATTTAAACCTTCAGTGACAAATATATGTTTTCCTAATGTGTTTTAAGATGACCCCATAAGATGATACCAAAGAGGTGATTAAGTCATTATTTGTTGTAGGCTTCAGTAAAAAAAACACGTTATTCTTCTATCCAAAATACTTTGCATATTCTTGCACATTTTTTCTAAATAGTAGCCATAGATGGTACCAACCACTGGTATGCTGTTCTGAAGTAAATCTTTTCCTGTGAGTTCACTGTTACATTCTTCAATCTCCACTTCTGGGCTAGTTATGACAAAGCTGTCTTCTAAAAGTGTTAAAAAAAAAAAAAAAAAAAAAAAGCTGTGTTCTAAAAGTACAGTTATATGGATGTTATAGTCACTAAAAAAAAGGCTTAGTAGCTAGAAGTCGAGTCTGTGTTAAATTTAATATCTCTAGAATTATGGCCTACCACATTAAAATATTGGCAAGAAAATTATCCAATTTATTAAAAATAACCACATTTAAAATCTGGAGTCCTCAGTATGCTAAGTTCTCCATCTGTTTCAGGCAATCATAGAACTGATGTGATAAGGTTAGCAAAAAGTGTGACTTTTTCCCCACTTTGGGCACAGTACTTGTAAGACGGTAACATCATTCTTTGAATGCAGAATGTTATGTGAGGATGGAGTTCTAGTTAGTCATATGCTTGGACAGACCAGCCAAATCTCTCTCAGCTATTCTTTATGAGAATATACAACTCATTTCATAATATAAAAAGTTAGCACATGACTTTTAGGGTTTTCTGCTCTTTTATAATGTATTGGCACACAAGGGAGAAAGAACTTCTATGAATGCCTTAGGAAACACTAATGTTTTCTTTAGCTTCATGGATTTTGTAAGTTGGGATTACACCATTGTGAAACTGAAAAACAGGAGTCTCCAGTTTCACATTTCTTTTAGACTATTTCACCAACCATCATTTAAAGGATCACCCAAATCCCTTATTTATTATCCTTTACATTAAATACCTATAAAGTGCTTGTAAGGGAACTATTGAATCACGAACCTCTGATTGATCACCTGAGGCAAGCAATGAGTCAGCCACAGGAGCACAGGTGAAGGCAATTCACCTTGTGATTGGAAGGGGTGGAGCCTGGCTCCACCTCTCCTAGACCCCATTTAAGGGGCTGACTGCTACTGAGGAAGGATCTTTTTCTGGAGATTGCTTCTCTTGGAGTCTTTTTTGGTGAGCCCAGCATCCAGGTAAGCTTTCCATTCGTTTCTGATTATCCCTCTCTAGCACAATAATCTTTTCAGGCTAACTTCTCTGTATACTTATTGATTATACATCTGTATACTCCTTGGTTATATGCTGCTACATCATTTTCAGTGTATTTTCTGCTGTCATATGAGGCTTACGAAGTGCATTTTCTTCCTGGTCCTAGCTTAATTATTTCAGAACGTTCATGATTCTGTTGCACTTTCCCAGCATGTTTTATAGTGGTTTCTGTAGAAAATGCTACTATTTGGAATGGCTTTAGATCAGTTGTGGTTTTAGAGAATGCCATTTATAAAATTGTGCACTTTACATATGATAAGTGGAGCATATCCTTGATTGATCTCTTAAAGCCTTTGTAAAACTGGGAGGCTCCCTTTAATTTCTTTAATCTACTTGCGTGCTCAGAGTCTTCATGTACCTTTTGGTTACACCTGGACAAGAAAAATGCTCTACAATCACCTGTGGCTGTTGATCTAGATGCTTTTTGTGGAAATTCCACAATATCAACAAACGTGTTTTTAGTTTAATGAAATATGATGGACTCCACAGTTTTAACTCCCATCACATCTCATAAAACTAACACCTTTTAATCATCACTGAAATGATTTCCTATTATACAGTCTCTCAGTGTAAGTGAAATCAATCTTACCAATTTCTACCAAATGATCATCACTTTTTTTTTCCCTCTGACTGACCAGTATTCTAATCTTTCCTCTTTTCTTCAAAATGTTCTTATCTGTTCAAAGTAATATATGGCAGAACTGGCTAGGAAGCAGATTTTTTTTGTTGTTTTGTTTGAAATATAAGCTCAACAAACCAAACAAGCGAAACTTTAATTAAGAAAAGTTTCTTGGGACTGGAATTTCTCTCAGAACAGGAGGTAAAAACTCTAGTCTCGGGGGGAAAGGAAAAAAAGAGCCAATTACTTGAGTATATGATGTGTTTGTATGGAAAATGCTTACTCCATCCTCTGCTTTGTCTTATTAAGATCCAAACCAGCAGGAAGGCGGTCACTCTCAGTTTCACTTGCAATAAGATAAAATAAAAACCTCAGAACAAAGGAAAAATAATCATTTCATTATCTTGATTTGAAACAAAACTTTAAGATCTTGGGTTTTTTTCTTACTGAGATACAGATCTCTCATTTTTGCCTGATTAGTATTGAATGCTTCAGTTTTCAGACCTTTGGCATATGAGCGGATTTGATTAATTTGTTACCTTAATGAAATACTGTTCTTCTATGGGCCTTCTACATCTGACCATACAAATATCCAGTTCCTTTAAAGTCTTGCTCAATTGCGTGTAGCAGCAATTTCACTTCTTCCAAACCTCTACGCTTTTCTCCCTCACTGTATTGCATTCTTGGAGAAGTAATTCAGTGTTGCTGTTGATTTTAGCATATCTTTTTATTCAAATCACAGTTGCTGTGAGATTAGATGAGTTTATAAAACAAGAGATTTACCTGTCTCTCTGTGAGAGGGCTTGGAAGACCACAGCAGAAAATTGTCAAGAGCAGTGGAGATTTCTCAGCTTCTTAAAAAGATACCACAGAGGGTAAAGGATGGATTATCTGTTTTGCACTGTTCTCACATCTCAATGTAATTTTCAGTATGAACACTCAAACCTTAAGGCCTTCCTTGTGGAGGAATCACTTGGGACACAGGGGCAAGTTGATAGATCACTTTTTTTTTTTTACAATCAGTACTGAACTTTACAGCATCCAAGAAAGAATGGAGGTATATATGCATTGTTATCTTCTTTGTGGCTTTTTTGGTAAACAGAGCAATTTTTTTCTATGCCGCTCAATGCAATTTATTTTACAAGTTAGTTAGTTTTAAACATGCATAATTGTAGTAACAATTAGCATAGCCCTAATCAAGTACCTAATGAGTTCAGCCAAAGTTACTCCTTGAAGTTTATCTTTTTCTTTTTCCTACATAGCAACCATTAGCCCTACAGACATTCTCTGCCCACACACGGTAACATGATGATGATCAGAGTAATAGCTTTGTTCACAGCCCTTCTTTGATTTTTTTGCCCTTGACATTCCTCCTTCTCTGGGTAGTCTACTTCTGTTTTAGAACTAAATGATTTATCATCCTGTCAGAGGATTTCTTTCACACCTTGTATTTCTTTGCCCCACCCCCCTGCCCCCAGTAATTTTTATCTGTCATTGCATGAGTTGCCAATGTCTCGACAGTTCTCAGAATCAGACACTGTGTGGCTGGAAGGAGAAGTTTTCATTTAGTTTTTTTAAGTTTTAAGCTATGGATGAAAACTGCAGATAAACTTGTCTTCCACAAACGCTCCGGTAAGATGCAAGGTAGTATAGCAGATCTTCCTTCACTGACCAGGCCCAAATGCAATTCCTCATGATTCGCAGCCTCCTCCCAAACTATCAAACTATTTTACTACTAATTAAACCTGGCTATGGTAGGTCAGAGCTTTAAATGATGTGACAAACTGGAACAAAATTAACATGAAAAGATTGACCTATGACAGTTCTTGTGGTAAAAGAATCTGACTTAATTATAGGAGTTAAACTTAAGTTCAAAGCTACAGATGGTTTGAATTATTACTAAAAAAATCAATTAACATTTTAAAAGCTCTCCCCATGTTAGCAATCAACTCACAAGTTAAAACACTCTGGACTTGTGTAATAAGCTTCAGTTCTTTGTTACCTGGTGCTCAGCCAATTTCCCAACTGTGCCTATAATAGTGCATTAACAGCCATCCAGTCTGTTTCCCAAGCACAATATTGGATCTGTCACCACAACAAATTGCAGATCAGTGACCTCAGCAGTAGATGTTTGGTATTGTCTTTGGCCTGGGTGTTGGGTTTTTGATCCAAAACAAAGGCAGAGATTCAAGATAAACACCAGTGTTCCTGGTACCCTTGCACCTCATGTTTTAGAATTAAAGTAATACAGAGGATAAAGCATTTTCAACAGTAAAACAGATGAGGTGTTTTCCTTTCCCTTCTCATTTGTCCTTTACTGTGGTATACCTACTTTGGGAAAATTACAACAAAGACGGGGAGGAAAAAAAAAGCAAAATGATGATAAACAGCTTTTCTCTCTCTGAAAGCAAGTGAAGGGAAGCAGTGTTCTTCCAGAGGCAAGGAGGTTGTCAAAGTAGCTGGGCTGGGACAAGTGAATTGGGTTAGCTGTGCAAGTTCAAACTGAGTGAGCAAGTGGTGCTACATGCTAGAAGGGATCTGCAGGGTGGGGTACTGATTGGATCAGCCAGTGCTCAGGCCCTGGCACACTTTTTTTCCATTTGTTGTGGATTTTCTTTGGACTACTAGATCAGAGGACTGAATACCTCTCTCAGAGCAATATAGCCTGGATGCACTTGATCTACTCTGCAGTGTGGACTGTAACACAGTAAATAAGGATGAACAGAAATCTTTCTTCAAAAGGGCACTCCCCATGTAAATGGCATGGGAATATAGATGACAGTTGTATCTAGGGAATGAAATAATAATTCAGTAAGTTCAGAGTGTCAAGATATATGAATAGTCCATGAAGCACTTTGATATTCATGGATATAAAGTGCTATATCAGATTAAAATACTGTCGTCATTCTATTGCCATACACTCACCATCCTTTCTACTTTCAATAAATTATTCTGTGACCTATAGAAACTGTCTGCTAGATGGGGATGACTTCTCAATGCTTAAATCAAAATAGGTGCAGGCATTCTGTAACTTACTTGTAAGAAAAAAAAGTGGATGTTCTTACTATTACAATGGGAAACTTGTGCCCAACTAGCTGCCGGAATAGGTGTTCCTGTGTTCTGCTCTTGGGATAGATGTAAGGGCACTGCACTAAGGATGTCCTTGTTACCCTAAGCTCTTGTAGATACTACCACACCTCACAAGCAGCATTTTGGACTACAAAACAAAATCAGTTCTCCTTCCTTTGCTGTGCAAACTAAAGATATTGCTTAAGCTGATAGGAATTCCAGGCTTAATAAAAGACAATAAGGCTGTGGGTGTATAGTTACTGTAGGCTAAGGCCCTAACAAATAAGGCAGCTGAAAGTGAATTTTGTTTAAGCTATTTATGGCATCCTTGTTCCAACATCCATCAGCTAGTCAAACAGACTTTTTCAACAGCAAAAAAAGGAAGTTCCTAAGATTAAATATACAATATGCATTCACTTGATGATTTTGCTCCAACCTCTGGATGAACTCCTAATCAAAAGCAAGTGCCTTAAGTCATATTTATTGATTTATGTTCAAAGATGCTGAAACAATAAGATCAAACCTCACAGAATTTATCTGAAAACTTTGAATCTTAACTTCTAATATTTAATAAAACTAAGTTTATACATGTTGTCTGGCATGCTAAGAAAATTTTACTTCAGCCTGTGATGAAGACAGCCAAATCAGCAAAAATCTATCTCAAAGTTTCTTTGTTTTACTCCTTTTATCTTTTTTTCTGTCTTTGGAAATATTTTAATCAGTTTATTATCTTTTTTTAGATGAGAATCAGTTAATGCTTTTATGTACTGATAAAATCTACACTGAAATGGATTTATAAAAGCTATAGCTACAGATTGTCTTCTGTTCTATTTTTCTACTTTCTTTCCAAAAAAAAAAAAAAGAAACATAGTTTAAGAACCTATGCATTAAGTGTTTTGTACGACTCTTCTTTGTAACTTCTCTATTAATTTTTCAATCTGTTTTCCTTTAAGTGTCAGAGATACTCTGATCATCTATAAAAGAATCTCCTTAGTGTTCTCCTGCTATCCTCCAGACCATCATGCCAACGTTTTCATTGACAGGGAAGGTGTTGAAGGCTTTTGTGTATCACAACACTTTATTCTCTACTTTTCAGATAACTTTCTATTAGTGTTAATTCCATCCCCAAACACTCTACAAAATGCCAGTCCCAAACAAAATCAGCTTAATCTAGCGAATTCTTAATTATTTATCTTTGGTATGAGAAGAGTGTGGACTTCATTCCAAAGTGATGATTTATCAAATTACTTTGGTATGTGATGAGGGATGCCACAAAAGGAGCTTATTTTCACTGTTATAATGCCTTTTAAAAACAAACAAAAAAATTGGACCTTTTCTTCTTTCATTTAATTACTGTGCATTTAGAATAAAGTTACTTAGATGGCTTTTTGGTCTATTTTGTTATTCAGCATTATTTCCCATGGAAGACCAAGAAGAGACGTTTTATTTTAAACTTACTTGGTTTTTCAATCTTCTCCTTCTCGTGGCAGATTTATGAGTAGGCCAAGAGGAATGTTCTGTCACTTCTCTCAGATTGCTTTTTTTCTGTTTCTCAGTCATACCTTACATTAGAGGTAAACACATTATTTCAGGTAGTATCTATTGAATAATTATTTTTCATTACTGTAGTGTTACAGATAGCAAATAGAGGATGGTCATTCTGGAGAGTAGTACAATCAAAGTAAATGAGGCCTTGTCCTGAAAAGCCTGGGATTTTATGTATGCAAAATAATAGTGTGTTTTTTTTGAGGAAAAAGTTATAACACCATTTTGCAAAATAAGATGTTACTGTAATTAACATAGCTGCTGTGTGATACATGTTACATTCATGCAGAAGATGTAATGCACCCGCTGTGTTGTGGATTGCAGGTAAACTTGATTTTACCCTAGCTGTAAGTCAAATTGAGCCACAAAGTGGAGCTACAACAGTAAGACATGAAACAGGGTTAGTCATCTCCAAGCAACTTACTGTTTCAATAGAGAATCATTTGGTTTTTTTAATCAGGCTGACTGTAATGTAAACAGAATAATTTTTAGAGGTAAATAGTCTTAAAAATAAAAATTAGACAACAAATACTCTTCAGTCCAATCTTCTCTCTATTTAGATGTTTCTCATTGTAGGGATGGTTGCTGGTCAGAGTTTTAAATGCAAATTTTCAGCTTTCATGAGAGCCTAGATTCCTCCAAAGTATTTGGATGCCAACTTTTTATGGCACCTTGGTAAGAGTGAGAAGCCTGAACACCACTGAGGCTTTTAAGCTAGATCTCTGCTGACTTATTTTTGTATTGAATCAATTTTAAATCAGAAGTTGTTGGGTCTTGGTCAGACTCTACACCCTCAGCCAGATTTCATGACACTGATTTTTATGAAATATATTCAATTTATTTTCTTGTCTGCAAGCTTAGAAGTGTCATTTAATATGTTGCAAGTAGACTCTTAAGTTTAAATTCCCTTAGATGCAAGTGATCAAAGTTCATGTATCTGAAGTTATTTAATCTATCTGGTCATCAGCTTGCTCAGATAGTTACACTGTGAAAAAGTGAAAGCTTTCCAGATTTTGCAGTTCAGAAAAAGCGGAGAAAAAACCTCTCAGTTTTAATGTCAAATTTGCAATTATATATTACAAGGAAAATGAAATGAAAAGTGTTATTTGCTCATTAAGTGGAACTGCATCTTTTAATTATTCTATTTTGGAATTTCTCACCATATTTGGTTATCTAAAAAGCAAGCTGAAGACAAGGTGGATTTTACTTCTATGTTAACTTTTCTGATCAAAGATTTTGGTTTTGACCACAGTCTAAGAAGAGTTCATTTGTAGAATTTAACCTATGAAATTTTACTGAGAAGGCTTGCAATATTCCAGCTCACAAGGGTAGCTTTTATTTGCACTTCAGAGACCACAGGCACTTCTTGTGATCATCTAGTGCAAAGAAGCACTGCACAAATTGATGTATGTATTTTCAGGCATCTTGTCCACCATTTGTTATGAATTTAGACTCCAAAAAGATAAAAGATAAGCTACAAATATAAGTCAAGTAGTGATATAATAGTTAAAATTCATCTCTTATCTAATATTTTTCTATGGGAAACAGTATTAATTAGTGCATGCAGTACAGATTGCAAATGGCGGCCAGTTTTAAATTCAGCATTTTGTTGGGGAGGCTTTAGCAATCTCAGTTATGATGACATTGGTTTGAAAGCAAAAATCTGTAGAATATACTTAAAAGTCTTTTTTCATCTCTGTTCTTGGAAAAACTGCAGCAGCTAAATTTAAAAAGTCTGTCAGGTATTAATATCCACTTGTCTTATAGGGGTTTTCTGCTACAGTGGTGTTGGCCATGGCTTATAGCCTCCAGCATATTTGCTCCTTGTGTTTGTCATTTCTCCAAGAGAGAGCCTACAGCAGATTTTGTTCTTCTGCTGCCAGGTCCACTTGGGTCTGTTTCCATTAGCTGACCCGTCCCCTGCAGTGGATTGCATATTGTGTCTGTTTTGTGCCTGTAATCTGAATGCCCTGTAGGTACTCTGCTGAGCCTTTCAGCTCAGTGTATTATTGTGTTGCACTACCAGCACTGCAAAGCAGGTGAGTTAATTGACATTCTGCAGGAATTATTTCTGGAGGGATTTATAAATAATGACTGCTGTAGTTCAAATCAGGTTGAATGATGCGGGTTTGAGAAATGTATGCTTTTCTGGAGCTAACTGAAATCAGCCAAATTGGTGACAATGTTTTTTTCCTAACAATCAAGGAAAAAGTAAAGAAGCAGAAAGGGAACAGGGAGATTTGTTAGTTTTCTCTAGAATGTGCCCATGAAACCCTGATGAAAATAATAGATCTAAAATATCTATAATATATATCTAATAATGTTCTTTGATTGCTCTGACAGGCTATCATTCAATCTATAATATCCACAGTAATGTATCAAAAGTCTAAAACAAAATACCCGATCTTTCAAATGCTTTATACTGTGTCTTAAATGTTGTTTAAAAGAAAAAAAGGTGGTGATTTTTGCTTTCATCTCATTATTTTGCTTTTATATACTTCTGAAAAATAGGATATGTGAACATATTCTATATGAATAGCTATTAATTTTCAGTTCTCCAATGTGGTATGTTCCTCTGCATATAAAACATATAGATTAATTTAAATGTCCAGTACATCTACTCATGAGTTTCATTAACTTGCATAATTATGCAGTAGAGGTATTATGGTAGAAGATAGAACTAAGGTTGACAGTGCGCATCAATATTTTAAGATAAAATGCATTACACAGAATACTTTATTGCCTCCCAAACTCAAATGTTATAAGAGGGAAAAAAACCACCAGAACTGCAATTTAAGGAAATATCCTGTTAGGATATAACAATATCATAAGCTGGATAACCAAAGAAATATGGTTGGACCAAAAGTTAAATTTTTCCACAATGATTTTAGTATAACTCTTATGCTGAAGAATTATGAACACTTTTGACTTCCTGTGTTATGAATAGCTGTATTGACTTCAGTGGGAGTACTCATAGTGCTTAATAATTAAGCAGCTGAATAATCTTTCGAAGCCTCTTAAGACAGAGTGATTTTCTATAAATATTCATATTCCTCTTATGTAACTACTGGGCCTTATGCCAAAATGTAAGGTGCTACCAGCATTTAGGACCCTCTCTTTCTACTGCTCTTAAGGACTTTTTTCTGGATTCTGTGCAATACCACAACACTACGTGGGAGCAGGGGCAAGAGCCAAGGGTAACATCCCTCTTCAAGGCTTAGAAATAGAAACTGGAAGAGGGCGCTAAGGGTTTGCCACTTTGAATGAACCCACATGTTTCTGTGTTGAAACAATATGTAAGGCAAATGATGAGTTTAAAGTGGAAGCAATTCATCTGTCTAGAGAGATCTTTATAAGATTACTTTAAATATATATCAGTATGTATCATCAGAATATATAATTATTTTCTGCTTGATACTGATCAATACATATGAGTAGCTGTGACAAAACTACATCTGAGCTCACACATTTGTTTTTGTACTTCCTAAATCAGTTGATTATGAACTTGAGGAACTTAATTCCTAGAAAATCTTGAGATATCAGCGAAGCTGTCTCATGTTATTTCTCATTCCTGCTACCAGTATTACCTTGACGAAGATCACATTTTCTATCTTCTCCCACTTTTTTTCCCAACTTACTCACTCTTTTTGTCCTGAAAATGTACTAAGGAGGTTATCAACTTTTTTGTACGTCATATATGTTTACATTCCAAAGCAATGTGCTTAAGAAGAAGCGCAGGGATGACTTTGTTCCCAGGGTCTAATAACAAAGGTTGCAAATGAAATGAAAGCAGAGAGATTTGCAAGTATTAGTGTATTCTTAGAAGCAGATTTGTAATGAGGAAGCTAGATACAAAAACAAAGTCTATCCATTTATATGAACAAGTTACTACTGTAAGACTTGCTAGCATAGCAAAGACAGTACAGCAACTGTTAGTAATTGGTGTTTCGATGTATTCCCATTTTAAAAAAACTGATTCAGTGGTAAGAAAACTGTCTAAAAGAAAATGCATCCTCAAATATGCAGCTGGTTTCTCTGGGAACTGAAAGATGTTGAAAAGGACATGTGAAACTTGAATTCGATCTAACTCTTCTAGTGATAAAGAGTCTACTTTTTGGTTAGAATTAGTTCAGGAGGGTGTTGAGCACTTACAGAATTTCCCATCATTGCTTTATCTTCTCATGTGTCTTATAAAGAAAAGCAAGAAAGAAAACTGCTTTTAGTGAACCACTTTCTTATTCATGCTGTGGATGTGTGTGCGTAAGATTGTAGATAAGCAGGCTTATTTTTCCTTTAGGTGGTGTCTGTCCTGCTGTGCAGTTCATTGCCTGCGGAGAACTGTTTCAAGGCAGAGCCTGAACAGTTACTAGTGATGGATGAACACTGATTTTTCTGGAGTCAGTTGGTAGTTCAACTGGGGGGCTCCTTTACCTAAAAATATCTTTATTCTCTATTATATATCAATCTGTGGCAGACATGACCCAGATATACATTTTTACTGGTCATTTGTGGTGTGTAAGTCATGAATTATGTGATCTATGGATACAGTGTAATGTTAGTAATAACAATAAGGAGTTTGAGCAGCAGCAATTTATATGTACTTAGGAAGATTGCATAATGTCATTAATAACTGCCAACATGACCGATAGATAACAGAAGTTGTCCTTGGGTAAAGCTGTCTAGCAAGTGCCAGATTAAACAAGGCTCGATCAAATAAGAGGATATGGTGGATACAGGAAAAAAAGCTGCAGCACTGTCACACTGTCTGGTGATGTTGAAAGGTTATCAGAAGGATGTAGGGTTGGTCAGCTTTCACCCTGGAGAATACTGATGAATATCAAGTTCTTAAAAGTCACACAGCCTATTTTTTTTCCTCATGAGCTATGTGAAAACAGCCATCATTATGGAATGGCAGAATGCAGGGATCAAAATTTGTCCAAGTTGTTTCTCTTGTGCATTGTAATGCCTGAAGCTATCAGTACCAGAGCAGTGTCAGGGGCCATCACCAAACAGTTCTCGTTATAGCACCCAAAAGCTGGCCCTTTGTGTCTGCTCCTTAGCTGACAAGGTGCAGGGTGGGGTGAAAAAACAGCCCGGGCAGACAAGAAAGTATGAAATACCTCAATCCAGAGATATTAAGTAGATCTGACAAAAAGGTCAGATACTAACAGAGTAAAAAATTGTTGTTTAAGGAATTGATTAAATTACAAAAATTTCCTGTTTGGGGAAAAAAAAAGGCACTAATATTCACCAAAGCTTAAAAACACGATGAAGGTATGAATTATAGACAAAATATAAGATCATCTTTTCTTTCATGATCACATTATGAAAAATAAACACATGGCTGTAGCTTATGCATGTCTTCAAGCAAACATTGAGTACTAGCATTGAGTATAAGAGGAAGAATAAAATTAAAGTTGACTTTTTTTTGGACCCACTATTTCTTATCTCTCAGAATCATAGAATGGCCTGGGTTGAAAGGTCTACAGTGATCATCTAGTTTCAATCCCCCTGCTATGTGCAGGATTGCCAACCACTAGACCAGGCTGGCCATTGTCTCCCTCCCCTCATTGTCTTCATTTCATTATCTCTTCCTCCCACAGACACAGTAAATAAAAATGACAGATATTCCTGTTCAACAGATCAAAAACACAGCATCTATGATTTAATTCTTCAGTGGCCACCCTCAGCAAGTTTGCTGATGATACGAAGTTGGGAGGATTGGCTGACACGCCTGAAGGCTGTGCTGTAATGCAGTGAGACCTGGACAGGCTGGAGAGCTGGGCAGTAAGAAACCAGATGAGGTTTAACAATAGCAAGTATAGAGTCTTGCATCTGGGGAGGAATAATCGCATGCACTGGTACAGGTTGGGGGATGACCTGCTGGAGAGGAGCTCTGCAGAGAGGGACCTGGGTGTCCTGGTGGACGATAGGTTGGCCATGAGCCAGCAGTGTGTCCTTGTGGCCAAAAAGGCCAATGGCATTCTGGGGCACATTAAAAAGAGCGTGGCCAGCAGGTTGAGGGAGGTGATCCTCCCCCTCTACTCTGCTCTGATAAGGCTTCATCTGGAGTATTGTGTCCAGTTCTGGGCTCCACAGTACAAAAAAGACAGGGATGTCTTGGAAAGAGTCCAGCAGAGGCCACGCAGATGGTGAAGGGCCTGGAGCATCTCCCCTATGAAGAAAGGTTAAGTGAACTTGAGAAAAGAAGACTGAGAGGGGACCTGATCCAGGTCTATAAATATCTAAGGTGTGGGGGGCAGAGTGGTGAGGCCAGACTGTTTTTAGCAGTGTGTGGAGATGAGACAAGGGGAAATGACCAGAAACTGAAGCATAGGAAGTTCCGCACAAATGTGCACAAGAACTTCTTTACAGTGAAGGTGATGGAGCACTGGAACAGGCTGCCCAGGGAGGTTGTGGAGTCTCCTTCTCTGGAGATATTCAAGACCTGCCTGGACTCCTACTTGTGTGACCTGGTGTAGGGAATGTACTTTGGCAGGGGGGTTGGACTTGATGATCTCTGGAGGTTCCTTCCAACCCCTATGATTCTGTGATACTTAAGAAAAATTGTGTTTAAAGCATTGGTGATGTGAAATTTAATTCTATGGCTGGAGAAAATGCATCATTATTTGGTCTTTCATTGGCTCAACATGACAGTGATTCAGAGATGTGCAGAAATGTGCCCTCAATGCCTCTAATTGCAACAGCTGTTATTGCCCCTTTCTGTTTAACATCTGCTTCAAAGCAGTAATTCCATTGATGCCTCTTATATATTTTCCAGCTGTTCCCAACTAGGAAAGTTACAGCTCTTTTAAATGACAATTCAAGATGCTCCATACCTAAATAGATAAGGCTTTTTTCCTGAAAAATGAATTTTTGGTTATTTCTGTTAAAGGCTTTCTTTCTAGATGACTGCTTTAGTGAGGAGGAAAAAAAAAACCAAAAAAACACCACCACCACCACAAACTAAAACCAACCAAAAAAACACAACAAATCTCAGTCATTGCACATCAGTAGTTTACCATACTATCAGAAAGAATCACTAGGGAGACTTAAAGATCTCTACTATAAAACGAACTGGAGATTTCAAAGACTCATAAAATTTGTAGCTCAGCTGAGCAGACAATTTATATTAAATTCCTGAAGGGATTTTTTTTGCTCTTCTTCAGCAGTGAGAGCTGGATTAAAATTAAAAAAAAAAAAAAAAAAGAGAAAAAATTATTATTGCTGCTTTTCAGGAGGAGGAAAAAAAAGCATGTATCGATCAGTGGAATATTTCTCTTGTAACCAAAAAGTCAGAATAGCAATTGTCTATAACAGCCACTGTATTATTACAGAAATTGAACTATTCCAAATTCCATCTGGCAAATGTTCAGATGTTGTACTTGTAGATATGAACTTTCAGAATATATCTGGAGATGTTATTCTATAATGTTAACTTATGTCACTGTTTGCTTCCAGAATGCCATTAATAATTTTACTGTCAAGTAGTAGAATTGTGTATAGCTATCCCAATATGTAGAAGAGGCACATTATGTAGTAAAGCGCATTGTACTAAAACTGCATTAATGGTGCAGTACTTGGAAGCACCTACAGAGGCAGAAAAATCCCTGATAAAGCACTATACATTCTCAGTCTAGCATAGGTACAGAGTCTGCCAGTACTGGAATTACACTTGAACTTTCTAACTTTGCTTAGTGAAGTTTGATCAAATCTCAAGAGGTAAGTGACTGGTTTATATTTAGCAGATCTATCTTGAGAACAACAAAATATTTAAATGCAAGTAGTAATGAAAACAAGTTGATTTTTTTCTCATCTAAAATAATCACAGGAGATGAGAGAGGATTTCCCAGTTTGTAGTTATGTCAGCTAGTAGAGTAATTCAACTGAAGAACACAAAAAATTTGAAACAGACTCTCCAGATAGCTGCTTGTAATATAAAAACAGTACCAACTTGAAAAGGAAACTGATGCCACGTACTCAAGTAAAAGTATTAAGTTCAAGCAAGAAAAACTCTATTTGTTGTTAAAAGTAGTAAAATACACAGAACTCCTACAAAAAAAAGGTAAATGTCAAGATGAAATCAAATGACAAAATCATAGCCAAAAGACTAGAGTTTTACCAGTCTGTGAAAAGACTATAAGAGGAACCTGGGAAACACTCAAGAGCAAAAGTATGAGAGGTGTGCTATTGTCTTCTGCAGGAAAGTGATACATGTCATGGAATCTTGTCCAAGAAAAAAAAATGTTCTGTTAGGCCCAAGGTTCTTGTAATGTGACCATATAACTTAAAAGAGGGCAAAGAAGCATGACTAAGAACAGCAGGAAATAAGTACATGCCAACTCTGGGATCCTACCTGGTCATAAGTCAGTCATCTCTCAAATGCAGTGGTGCCAGACTCTGGGAGTGTTTGTCTGGCACATGACCATATCTAATTAGCACTATTTGACAGATGATGACATCTGAGAGAGAGCTGTTTCAAGCTTTCTCTACCAAGTCACACTGCAGGTTTCTGATGTAGTGAAGCTGTAAAATTGAGACAATAAGATAAAATCTTTATTCCTAGAATTTGAACTTCTGGAAGAACCATATGCTTAAATAATGTAGGCCTTGATAAGTTTGATTTTCATAATGATGAAATTGATGTGGTAAATTAACAAAAGGCAGGTGTATGAGGAATTTCTGCGGTTCCAGATTCATCTCCCCCTAGAAGCTGACAACATCACGCCTCCTCTATAAACACCCATGCATGCTCATTAATTGATGGATAAGACCAGCCATAACAAAATCATGAGGAAAAACACAAGAAAAACATCAAATAGTGAATACTTTATGCTGGGGAGCACCTGAGCTTCTGTGGGTTGGCCCTGCCTTCCCACCATATCTCAATCATTGTTTCAGGCTGTGACTTAGCATTTCCACTACAAGAACTGATAAGAAATTTTATGTATTTCAGAAAGATATAATTAATTTCTACTTTATTAAACAACAAAACTAGACAAATGTACCTATATGACAAAATAGACTAACTTGGGAGCTACAGAGCATTCAAATTGCTGAGTAGTGCAATTATAAATTATCATATTTCTAGTCTCTAAGCAAGGAGATGCACGTTCAAAACCAGGATTATGGTTTTTAATGTAAGTTTGTCTCTTGTGAGACAATTTATTTCAACTATTTCAATTTATTTCCCCACTTGAGTGGCAAATGTGAATCCAAACTAAAAGCTCTATATACTTGATTGCAAGAAAGAAACTGATAGTTAGAGACTGGAATAATCAGCTGTTCAGCTATATCAGACTTTAAAAGTAAAGACTTTAAGACCCAGCCTTCTCAAATATTTAAACTTGCATGTGATTTTTTTCATAAAAACAAATGCCAACTAAAAGTCATTCTTCTTCATATGTAATGGTAAGCCTGAATTCCCACTAGCATCTGATCCCTTGATCTCACAGGAGTTTTATAGATGTGCTCCAGCTGAAAATTTTGCCCAGTTACGCAGATTCACATTATGCGGTAATAACAGAGCTCTTTGTTCAGTGCAGCATATCACCGCTGTACTGTTCCACATGTACATTAAAGCCTGTTTTATGACTGCAATGGGCAGTTGATATGGCCAAAATACTAGCTAAAGTAGAAAAAGAGTGTAGGATATAATTTTGGCACAATCAGGGCTGCAGAAAATCCTTGTCTGAACAGTTTTCATCTCAGAGAAGATGAACAGTGGATGGACCTGCAATGAGTGCGCATCAAATGCTTTTATTGTGCTTTTAAGATTTTCTCAGCCTGCAGATTTCCTTAGAAATGCAGTCAGTGTTTGGTGCTGAAAATGATTATGTAGTTTGAAACAAGTTTTATTCATCAGCATTCTGCACCATCACCACAAACTGAAGGAGCTGAAAGAGAAATAAAGGGGAAAAAAAAAAAAGAAAAACAGCACAAAAGCTAGATACACAAATAGGAGAAGTGATTAAAGAAAATCACTGAGGTGGAAAATAAGGACACTGCCAAGTTGTTTAAAAACAAAATTTCACACACTTTAGAAGTGGTGCATTCTAGTTAGAGTATTTGTCCTCCTAGTTCTTTGTATGTTTCTGTTAGAAATGATCTTTGTAGCAGAGAATCATTTGGTGAGGCTGAAAGAAGAAGAGTAGAAGATGCAGTAGAAATTATAGAAGGGGCAACATAAGCTTGGTACTGATGCAGAAGTGGATAATAATATATCCGTACAGCTAAGGGAAAGAATAGTCTATGCATGTACAGTTGAAATTCCTCTTTTTCTCTATAAAATTATCAGGTGCTAGAAATTTGTAGTTCCCATTTACTTTCTTCAAAGTTTGCTATTTTTCAATCTCCATTTTGAATTTTGGCCTTTAGCCTTTTGGCAGCATTGACAGCAGTCAGAATTCCACCTGAATGTGGGAAAGTGTTAAAAATAAATTCTCTATATTTGTTATGTTACTGTCACAACTTAGGTGTTATTTTGTAGGGTTTGGGTACTGATTTTTATTTAAAATACAAACTACAAAGCAAAAAAAAAAAAAGGCAAAAAAAACCAAAACCACCAGCAGCACATCAACAACAATCCTCCAAAGGTTTCTCATTAGACATCACTTAAATTATCTTATTTAATCTTGCAGTCTCCTATGTGTTTATATTGTCTAAATGGGAGATGAAGAGTTGTACATTTTAGTCTCTGTGCCAGTTGTCTAAAGTCAAGAGCACCTGAAAGCACTTAGGATGCAGAACTGAAAAAGACAAGCATTTCAGATGCAGATTCATTGAGTAATAATCTATTGTATTTGGTGGAGCTTCAACAGACATGCTGAAGATAGATCCCTGGTCTTTTTCCCTCCTCTAAATGTCTTATGTAGCCTAAAAGAGAAGTCAGTGATATGATTTGGGGCTGAGAAGAAAGTGATTCTATTTGCTTTAATATATATCACTCCTTTGATAATCAACGTAAGTTCTATGCATCTACATTAGTACTCTAGCTCAGATCAGATATTATTTTTTTAAGCAGATCTCCTATTTGCCCCCACTTAATATATTCAGTTTACATCGTCAACATCACTGTCAGAGCACACAATTTGTGTTCTTTTCAGCTGAAAATAAACTTTTTACTGTTTTGATCTTGTGTTGCATTTATAAATTTCTTATAAATGTAGGTCTGGCCTGAAAGTCACCATTTCAAACTAGATTGAAAAATTCCTTTGAAGGACTCTGTCTCCCTAATCCTGGAGCCTTATGGGATGAGGGGAGAGAATGCATTACTGAGCTCAGCATTTCCTGGAATCAGTCTTATGGTTGGTAAAAGTCACTAAAGCAAATTACTCAGTGCCTCCAAAATAGAGACCAAAGTAGGCTGCAAAATTTATCAGGAAAAAAAAAGTACAAAATGAAAAAGCAAATCAATAACTTGCTTTTACTGGTGGAGATTTTAGCTCTCTAAATCCCAGATTGTGCAAATGCTTTTTCTTTAAATCTCTCCAGAAAGTTGCTCTGATTTTTGGGGTCAAGAGACATATCTTAGTTCTTCAGAGAGATCGCGTTTATGTTCTGTAGTGACCCAAACCAAATTGTGCCACCAGTGGCAATGGACCAAATCCCAGATAATTCCATTCTCCTCAGTTATTTTCTCAGAACACATGGTCTGAGTTCACATTAGATTCCCATGAGTGAAACCACCTGCAAAACCTTTTTTTTAGAATTTCCCTATTAAGTTTGTCTTCACAAGACAGTGTTTTTCATGTCAATAGCAAAGGATAAACTGGTGAGCATATCAATAAAAATTTTTATTCTTCCTGTGACATGGGGAAGTGTGAGGGAATTTTGATACCTCTTTGCTGTAGTGCATGCATAAACAACTTTGGTGGAATCGTCTTTTATTGTCACTTTTTACATTAAGATTTTTGGGCATAATATATGCATTTTAAAAAAAAAATGCTACAAATGTGACCAGATGACTTCGTATTTGTTGCTTTATAGGCTACAATATGCAAAACACAAGCATTGCAGTGCAACAAGCAGCTTTAAGGGAAGTTACTCAAGAGCACACCTCAGTGCTGAATTAGGACACTGTCAGCTTTTTTCACAGCTTCTTTTGGTTCATAGAATATGCACGGTATTTTATGTGTTTTAAAGGTAAAGAAAACAAGATCTGACAAAAAACAGTTTCAAAACATGTTGATTAGTTCTATTAAGTTCTACTATTGAATGTTTCAATATTTTATTCACCCTAGAGTAGGAGATTATACCCTCACATTACAAGGAGGACAGCTGTAAGTTTTGGTATTTCACACCATTTGGTTTGATGTAATTCACTTATATGACTTTTTCTGTTTCTACTTGTCTCCAAAATATGAATGCAAAGGTGAAGTATGAAAGTATGTATAATTTGACTTTTTTTCTTTGAAGTTAGCAAACTCTGATAGAGCAGTGGTATACACTAGTACAAGGTTTAGGTGTTTGCTGTTTTATGTCTTTGGCTCTTACTTTTGGATTATCTACCATGATGTCAGAAAGATAATTCTATAATATTATTTCAAATCATAGAAAGTACTTTAGGGTCCTACATAAGTCCCACAAAGCAAAATGTAATTATTCTGCCAACTTCAAGTATGAAAACGTAGTGGAACATTTTATATGTTTAAAGTTCAAAAATATTTATGAGTGTATGAAGGGCCTAGATTCCAGCTGATATAACAGCTGTAAGGGGGGGATCCTTTGCCCATCTATGGTAATCTTTTCCAAAGTGAAATATGGCTGCAATTAGTATAGAGATGAACTAAGTTCTTTCCAAGGAATAGTTTTAAAGGCATTTATCAACATAAAACAAAGATAATAAAAAGATATTGATCTAACAGTATGTTCAGACTATCCAATTTCAATTTACTCTGAAAAATATTTAATGAATAAACAGAGCAAAATGTGGGTTTCATCCATCATTCATGAAATGGAAGAAATCACACTATTCCCAGATGCAAATATTTGTTCTGATTTGAGAATGATGCTTCCTAAATCACCTTCAGTAATACTTTTTGCAGTACTTGTCAGATTTTGGAAGAAGAGAGCCTAGATTTTGGAACAGTATCATCTAGTTCAATAGAGGTTATTGGTACCTACCTGAAGACATTGACTAGAGATTGCACCTGGAAAATAGCCTTTAATTCAAGAATAAAAACAATTTATTATACAAACAAATATTAGTGTTTTGCTAATTATAAACTCCTACAGAATGAATATAGAGTTCCAGAGTAAAAACCTTAGGTTTTAAAAATCGCCATTTATTCAACAAACGTTGACCAAACTCTGCAAAGAAATTTTTATGACATAACTTTTTAAATGTCTTAATTTCTACCTATAACAGTTTTGTTTCAGTTTCACATGGATGTAAGTATACATACTATAATATAGATGAGAGTTTTAAATACTTTATCTCATAAATGATAAGCCACAGTATGGAATATGAATAATCAAGAGAAAATGCTATAGTCTGGTTCCTCCAAGTATGTTGCTGAAGTGCTTTGTTCTTCTATTTTCTTTCTGGCTTATTTAATTTCATAGACCTTGGGGAAGAGACTTAAACATTGGTCCAAGATGTTTCTTGTTTAAATGGATTATGCTGTCATGCGCAACACAAAGCTTATGTTCAAAGAAAACATCATCAACAATAAAACACTAAAAACTTATGTTACTTCATATAGATTTCACTTGTACTCAACAGTGCATTTTAATATGGCAGTAAATCACCGCATCCTGCTACTTTTATCAGTACAGTATTAATGAGAGATACTTGGAATAAATTTTGACAGTGTATGAAAAGCGTTTCCATTTTGCTTTGCTTTAAATTGCTAATCAACTACTTTTTCTTGGTTGCTGTTTCTTTGTTATTTCAAAAAATAACCATGTGCTCAAATATATAGGCATCATTCAAATCAAAATAAACAGAATCAATGCGCTTTTAAAGGTGTTTATGACTATATATGAATGAGGCATTAGCTATGCTTCACAATAGTTGCATTGTAGGGGGCTTTCTTTATAATTGAAATGAACTCTTCACAGAACAAATTACCTGCAGGGAACTAAGCAGGCTGCATATATCTTAGCCCGTATGCAGGTGACTTCCAATTGAAGGCATTTCATCTTATTAAAGTCAGAGTGACCTGGCTAACATAGCTAATTTTCTGAGCATTAAGAATGTAACTCTACTTGTTCTGCCCATGCTGTCAGTGTCCATCTAGCTGAAGCAAGGAAGTGTGTATCTCAGGAGAGATTCTGCCTCTACCCATTATCATTTTGCTTGCTTTACCATTTCGTCTTACGTTCATAGACAATATATAATGATATCCTACCTGGCAACAGGATTTTGACTGCTCGAAGAACTCATTCTTACACTTTGCCCCTTGCGCTTCAGTAGGTCAGCAAATGAGACATTACTCACAATGGTTGCTGATATAACTGAATTCTCTATTTTTCCAGTGATTCTCAAACAAAAGCCTATAATATCACACCGAGAAGCAACAAGCCATGATACATTGTTGTGTTTTTAGTGCATACTAAAACATT
The DNA here is from genome assembly GCA_037305975.1 of Chrysolophus pictus. Taxonomy (NCBI): domain Eukaryota; kingdom Metazoa; phylum Chordata; class Aves; order Galliformes; family Phasianidae; genus Chrysolophus; species Chrysolophus pictus. Next base: position 35,741,328 of record JAYKPI010000006.1, read on the forward strand.
TTATTAACTGTTAGCTTAAGAACTTCGTGGCATTTTCCTAAGTGTCATTGGCTGATACCTTACTAAGCAGTTGTGTAAAAAGAGCTCTGTGTTTTATGAGTAAAGCATCTGCCTAACTTGTCTTTTGGGAGAAATAGAGTAGGGAGAATTTATTCGATATTCTAGCCAACACAGAAAAAACACATGTTAAGAAAGAACATCTGTATAGTATCTGGGATAGCCCTGTTAAAATTTATTTCCTTTAAAAATTTTAGGACACATGCAAAATAAACACGCTCCCCACATCTTCTACTATAGTTTTGAAAAAATAAAACAAAAAAACGAGTTAATAAATCCATTACTCTTAGTAAGCAACAAGATCATGGTTGGAACCTCAAGGATGGGCTTTGCACTGTAGAGTCCAGATCTCTTCCTTCAATAAATTCTCCAAGAAAGGTTTTCAAGGAATTTAGTTAGAAAGGTATATAGAATTTTGTAGGAATGGTCTGCATGTATGCCTTCCATGTGTTCCAGCAGAGATAGCAGGTTCTACTTTGTTCAATGTGACATTTCAAACAACTGCGGTAAAGCAGTACGCATAAAAAATATTCATCATTCTGCCATTCCACACTATAGAATAAGCTGTATTTTTATGAGTTCTTAAAAATTCTAGAAAGCAAAGGACATTTTCCTTTTTTTTTTTTTATGGAACTGCTCCTAAACATGTCACAAAGTTTCAGTGACAAAGTACATAGGGGAGAAAAAAACCTTGCAAAACATGTAGAAAGTGTTTTGAAGTTCTTAAAAATCTTAATCTTATATTTTCATCATGCAAATGTACTTTGCAAATGAAGACTAAATGACTAGCAAGATGACCCTTCAATTTAAACCCTGAAGACGAGTGGACACAATTAGAGAAAATGCCATCTGATAATTTGGACTCTAATAGGAACAGCATTTTTTTTTTACTCTTTGTGGGCATTTTAGGTGAAGATACTATCAAAAATGATATGAAGTTTAAATTGATTCCTAATGTTGTTTTATTTAACCCATTTTAAAACTCAATGATTCAATTCTCAAATATTGGTTAGACATCTTTGATAGAAAGCCCATATCATTTACTGTTTGTACACAACAGTAGATGTTTTATATGGAGGTAGACGCAGATTAACTAAGTTAATTCCCCTAGTAGTATTCAGATAATTTAGTTAATTATAAACCTCCAGTGTTTTATTCCTAAGAAAACATACTAAAACAGTGTTTTTTAAAATTAGTATGATGAATTCATATGTATCAAATATTGTATCTGAAGAATATACCACTTATAATATTTAACTTGCTTTTATTTCTCGTTATGCATACTGGATATGATCCAATGAAGTTCATGAGAGTTATCTGCAAGGCCATTAGTTCAGTAGCCTGAAATATTTTTTTTTTTTTAAATAGAGAAAGTTACCGATCTTTCCTGGAAGATACTCCTCCTTCTCTTCTCCTTCTCTTCTCCTTCTCTTCTCCTTCTCTTCTCCTTCTCTTCTCCTTCTCTTCTCCTTCTCTTCTCCTTCTCTTCTCCTTCTCTTCTCCTTCTCTTCTCCTTCTCTTCTCCTTCTCTTCTCCTTCTCTTCTCCTTCTCTTCTCCTTCTCTTCTCCTTCTCTTCTCCTTCTCTTCTCCTTCTCTTCTCCTTCTCTTCTCCTTCTCTTCTCCTTCTCTTCTCCTTCTCTTCTCCTTCTCTTCTCCTTCTCTTCTCCTTCTCTTCTCCTTCTCTTCTCCTTCTCTTCTCCTTCTCTTCTCCTTCTCTTCTCCTTCTCTTCTCCTTCTCTTCTCCTTCTCTTCTCCTTCTCTTCTCCTTCTCTTCTCCTTCTCTTCTCCTTCTCTTCTCCTTCTCTTCTCCTTCTCCTTCAATATTATTTGAAGGATATATTTTACTAAATAATTCCTTATTCAAGTTAAAGCTTCCCTAAATTGTTTTAAGTAGAATAAAACAATCAAATGCAACATATATCTGAATTAATGATCTCATTCTTTCAGCACTCATTTTTTGAACATCCAGGGTTGTTTTCTGTCCATGATAGGTACAATTTTGCACTACCCATAAATGCACCATAATCTGAGTCTTGCAAAGTGACCCTTACAAGTTTTATCAGTCCTGGCTATGTATAATGGTGAGTCTTCTCTCGCTGTTTGGAATAAATCAGAAAAAGTCAAACATTGTCATATTCTGTAAATTACTGTTGAGTTTAGGGAGTAGATGTAGCCATGAAATAATTTTTAGAAGCTCTGAAAATTACCTGAAGTCTTCTCAAGGCTAAATCATCCTCTTACCTCTCCCTGGAACAGAAAAATATGCACCTGATACAATAGGGACTATGAGGGAATAGAGAACACATAAACAAAACAGGTTCAGCATCAAGATCATCTCAGATTTATTCAGATATCAGGTCTAGGATGACCAGTAAAATTGCTGGAATAATGCTCTTTAAACAAGAAACTTATCTGAATAGCATCCAGAGTTGTATTCCAGTGTTCTTTATATTGATAAACAATATAAAAGCACATATATTCAATAGCACAAACACTTTAATGCTGTAACTGAAAACCAAAATGTTGTTTTACTTTCTTTTTTTTTCAAAAAACAATTAGTTTGCTAGTTTTAGGAAGCAACAGAAACTGGTTATCATCCATTAAAACAGGCTTTCTCTTTCCAAAATTAATAGCCTATCCAATAAATCAGATAATTATAAGCCAAACTTTACCCACCATGTTGCTATTCTAAATTGCTTTTTCTATCTGAGAGATGTAGAGGGCTTAGCCGTGAGTGATGCATTCACCTCTCACCTAGACAAGTTCCTTAGATTTTAAAAGATTACATAGATTTTAAGTGCTAATAACTGTAGACTGTATTTGTTCTCATAGTTTATGGGTTGGTTTTTCTTTTTTTGTTTTCTTTTTCTTTTTTTCTTTTGTAATGGGTATGTTTTCAAATCCCCAGAATAACCTGCATTATCATATGTAAATTTCTGACTTAGCCTCTTCAATTTTTTTAGCTGTGGAGCAGTGGTGCAGGAAAGCCTTAAATCTCAGTCCTGGCCTGTCTTGTGTTACTGGTGATTAGTAGTTTCTTCACAAACAAGGACTGTGAATAATTAGATTATTATGCCTCTCTTTCAGTATTACTTCCTGCAATAAGTTTGTAATTGTGCCAGAATACTGGTTTCAGTATTCAACATACCAAATGGAAGAAGAGTGTCATTCAGAAAAGGGATGAACTTTTTACCATATTTTTGCAAACACTGGCTTTGAGCTTTCACATGGCAGTTGTGTTTGCAGAAGACAAACTCATTTCACTCAAGTTAGGATGATATTTAGGAGACTAAACTTTTCGGTTTCACTTTCTTTTTTATTTTACAGTATGGGCACCTAGGTATTTTTCTGAAAAACATAAAAAAAAAAAAAAATGATGAAGAAGTAGACTTAATCCATTAGTTTAAATGGATGTGTATTTAAAACAACTGTAATACTCAGCACAACTGACACCATTTAGCCAAAAAATCAACTTATTTGGGAACGGTCTGCTAATACCCTACGTTGCCATGTGTCAGTATCCCTACCTTTTGAAGAAAACTCTTCTGTTTTTCTTCCTTCCATCACGTTTATGTGGACCTTCTTTTATTTTTGTATGATACAGTAAACATTTGAAAATTTTATTTTTTATTTTTTTAACTCACTCATTTTTCTTATTTTCTGCATAAATCTTTGCATATCCACTACAACTCTAAATTATATTAATAAGTTTAAGCTTATCTTACTGAGTACTCAAAACATGTATGTGAGCTTAGAATATAATTTTCCATTGTTTTAAGTCTGTAAAATTTCACTGTAGTCACTGAATATATAAAAAATAAGTTGCTATAAAGTGGTAGATAGAAAAGAAACTTTATGAACAGGATTGTTAGAATACAAGAGTGATGAGTCCATTTTACTCTGAAACTTCATTTTCCATGTGTCAGTACAAAGTAACAATGAACTATGGAATAGAAATGGAAACAAAATATTGAGCTGTTAATAAATAATTAGAGGCTAATAAACACACACTACACTATACTATAGTCAGAATAATATAAATAGTTTGAGATGTACCAACCTGGAAAATAAATAGGAACTCTAATTTTATATTAGCACGAATATATATATATATATATATGTATATATATATATAAAGTCCTGTATTAAGGATCCTGTTAGAGGATTGACAATAGATTTTCCCCTTTACCACACCACTGATCTGTGTCCAACCTAGATAATCAGAAGACATTGTCATCTGAAGGATTTCTTAGATAAATGGATGGCCTTCTCATGTGAAAATGTAGTCTCTGATGACTTTCAGAAATGCAAGATGTTGAACGGGTACTGAGAATTTACTATCGGCATTACAAACAATGCCACAAGGCACATTGGAAAAACAGATTATGGGAGCTTGTAGTAAAAAATTTTGTTTTGCAGCTATTTCTGGGGGAAAAAAAAGCTATATATTTCAGCTCTTGTTAACAGTGTATAAATGTCTGCAATGTGGGACTCCAGGCCCCAAAGCACAAGCACATTATGATACTTTAGTTGAGCTGTAGTCTTTTGTTCATGAATTCAGTGGCATTGTATACACATATAAGTAATGCAACCGCTTAACTTTGTCATTGTGCTGTACTTTAAGCCACATGGTTTTAAGTATTTAGGATTCTAGGAGCCATTTGTGCACAGCTACTGTGCCTCAGAATGGAGGGGGTAAATTGTTGAATGATGCTAACTGTGGTTATGTTTCTGAATCCCCCGATCTTTCTTTGGATAGTCCTTTTTTTCATTTTCAGGTTTGCCAAATGCATGCTACCCTTCTATTCACAGAAGCAACCACAGAGATATCAAAGACCATTTTCAATTAACTTCTTCAGGTCACAGTGATTGTTTAACTGCAAAAGCCTGCAGCTTGAAATAGAGCTGTGTTCCTCTCTTTTTCATAGCAAATAGTACCTAATCTTGGTTTGTTTTTTTTCCTAAATTTGTCTCCATTTTTACTGTTCTTTTACCTCATATAATTAAGGCCAACATTGAAGGTCCTCACCTCAGTAAAGTATATCAAATACATCATAACTATTCCATCTCAGTGAAAATAAAATTACTTAATACTTTCTTTCCCAGCCTAAGACTGACGTCCAGAGGCAATAGATTAATTACATTGTCATCCACTACAGCATTTTGCTAAAATCTGCTAAGGTAAAGGGATATAGAACTTCATGATGCTTCTTGCACAGAAATTTAATATTCTCTCTCACTCTCAGCATAGCCTGTGATGCTCAATCATACATTCTTATAGTAAGCTAGTTTGATATTAAGAGCTCCCTTTCAGCTAATGCTTCAAGCAGCATTTTCTTTATGGTAGAAAATAGGGAAGCCAATAGGGAAATGCTTTTTTCTGAAAAATTCTAACTAGTAATTTGCTAGACTAAAATGTCACGAATTATAACTAATTATATAAAGCAATGTCACTGACATGTACCTAATCTAAAAACATGAAAATATATTTTCTGAATACTTTTTATTTTAAATATTACACTATATTTAAAATTATTGAAAAAATAAAGCTATGAAACTCCAGCTTAGCCCTCAGGTCAATAGCTATGTTGACACTGTGGCAACCAAATCTCTATTGAATTGTATCTCTCATATTTCTGAGAAAAGCAATATAAATAGAAGATCAAATGCTTATTGCTTGCTTCTTTAATATGTCATCACCTTCTGTCTAGAGGGAATGTTATGCTAGACAGAATGCTGCATAAATAGCGTAGCAGACAAATTATATTACATCCTGTGGTCTATATGCTGATATAGAAGTGCCTTGAAATAACTAAATTATATCTTTTTGTCTAAATCTCAACCACAACATTGAAAATCAGGAGAAAGAGATAATATTTTCTATTTTGACCATGTGACAGAAAAGCTCCAGTGTCATGTATTACAAAGCAAATTCCATTAATTAACATTACCTAATTGTTTATGTCAATATATTCACAAGCTCAGAAAGGCTATAAATAAGATGATGAGACTTCCAGTGTGATTGCTCTTTGTAAAAGCCTTTTTATAGGTTCTCTGATAGAACTGAATATGTTGGAGCACAGATAACCAGAATACAATGTCATAGGCTTTTCTGTATTTTTCAGATGTATGCTGAACAACATTATAATGCAAATTTTTGTGAAAAGCCATTAAGAAAATTATTTCCAAGAAATAGGCGTTAATATCAAATCAAATTTAATGGAAAATTCATTCAGTATACAAAGACTGTCAGCAGGAGATAGCTGGAAGGAGAATTTTACATATGTGATTTTATATATAAACTACTGCAGCTTATACAGGTCAGTAAAATCTAACTGCAGTTTCTTCCTGCTTTAAAAGCAAAGTCCTCTTTTCTTACATATATCCATATATGTAGATCTTTGCTCCATAGATTCATGGAAAATCTTGACAGTGAATTTACCAGATTTATCTTCTTAGGCTAGGAATTAACCTTTTTACTTATATAATAAAAAGAAGCAAATAGTTGATATTTACAGTTAAATTAGTATGAGGAGCAAATTTTGTTATTTCTCATGCTTTCGGTGTCAGTGTGGAGCATTTGGGAAGGTTTTAAGACGGCTTTATCTTCCTCAACTTTTTTTTTCTGATAGTATATTATAATCAAGTTATCTACTAAGTAAGAATACGACAAAGGAAAAATATTTTGACTGGCAAATCCTATTCACTTGGCAATGTTTCTGATCATTACCATGTTTTAAACACAATTTTCCATAAAATAAAACAAAGATTTATGAAATACATTGTGAATTCAAGGATTAAACTCATCTTAATTGCACAATTCTTAATCTTTCTGAGTAGACAATGAAACTTGCAGTTCCATGACTAAGTGCAAGATTTGACAATTTTTTCAATTTAGCACACTAAATTGGAATTTCATTCAAGCACCATTTCTAGGTTAATTAAAATACAAGTTGCCAGTAAATGAATTATGTAAATAAGATATTGTACAAGTCATGCAGTAATTACCAGTCCTACATTTATAATCTTATTGATTTTCAATAACTTGCGCTAAACATTAAATGTATAATGTGTAATTAAAGAAAAGATTAAGCATGGAGAGATATGTGAGAGGTTTTGAAAATGTACTGATATGAAATCATTATTTCTCTTTTTTTTTTTTTTTTTCAATAAACATTTTGGGAGATGCATATTATGATATGTTATGTGTGGATCATAACTTGTCCAGTTCTAACTTTCAGAAGATTTAGGCTGTGTTCGGTAGAAAGGATAGAATCCCTCATTTCTTATTCTGCACAGTTTTAGAAGAGGTCAAAAAGTAAGTTCTCCATATTAGTCAAGTTATTCTTATGTCTGGACAAGAAATAAGTCATTAAATTGAAAATTTCTGGAAGGTGTGAAATAGTATGTTCGTCTTCAAGTTTTTCTCTTTGGGAAATAAGTATTTTTCAAGCTGTGTCTGAAATGCGTGCTTATAGACCTACATGTATTACATTCACTTTAAGAAGTCGTTTGATGCAAATAGGATCAGCTATGTTCAGTCACATTTAATGCATTTTCAGAGTGTTCAGAGAGGACATCTAAATACCACTAATTTCATACCTAGATTACAACACATAAACTGAATATTTCATCTTGTAAATTGTCATTGCTTCCCCTTGCAGTGCTGAAGATCCTTTTGGCTAGAAAAAGAACCAAATAAACTTTGGAAATTCAGAGAATCTAACATGTCCACTTGAGTATGGAGAGACAAATTCTACAAACTGTTGGAGTAAATCCTTCATTGCTCATGTCTTCTAAGACCATGATGTTTTCTTTTCAATAGTCTATAGATTCTTCAGTCTCAGATAATATGCTCTTTTCCTCAGTATCTCAGATGGCAAGCATCTAGGACAGTGTAGGTTTCAGTCATAAACGGATAGTTCTTTTGGGGCCAAGATATGAAAATTGCTCTGCTTTAGAATTGAGGGTCTGCTTAAAGGATAGTAGCAAGCAAAGTGTGGAAAAGGAAATCTGAATTGCAGCCCAGAGTGGTATAAGAGAAACTGAATAGGTATATAAAAACTCCTCATGTTACTCTGGTAACAGAGCTTTAGATGAGGTCAGGCTTATGCACTGCCCTGGCAGATCTTGGAGGCAAAACTGGATGCCCAAAGTGGATACTTAGAATAACATCAACAATAACTTTGAAGACTTAATGAAAATGTTTAAATGAATAATTGCTCCACATCTAACAGACTGGCAAAAACAGACTGTTTGCATTACATGAAAACAGTTGCAGGCAAAAACTATCTATAGTGTTTCAGAGAAGAAAATGTTTGTGTAACATTCTAGAAAGCAAAACTAAAGTCTGACTTTCTTATTAAAACAATAACCAAAAGTAAAGCTGGATTGTCCTACCTCACCTACCATATAGTCTGGATTTGCTGCATTCTGACTTCCATCTGTTCAGGCCAATGAAAGATGGACTGTGTGGGAAACATTTTCCTAGCAGTGAAGCCATCACTGCAGCTGTGAAACAGTGGGACACCTCCACTGGTGCAGATTTTTATGAGTATGTCATGCAGCCCCTTGTTTGTTGCTGATGAAAATGCATGGAAAGTGGTGGTGATTATTTTAGTGTTTTTTGTATCTGTTTAGTATTCTTTGTATGTGCTGTAGTTTGAGCAAAGGAAATTCTGGATAAAAACCAGAACAGTAAAATGTGTTTCCTTGCAGGATCAGGAAAATTGCACAGAGACTAAAATAACAGAATTTGGTTTAAGCCTGTTGTTAAAGGCCGGGAGGGTAGCTACAAAGAAATTCTGATGACAAAGGCACCTTTGTTTTGTTGAGATTTGAGGCTCATGTTCTTTCCATATTAGTCCAAGTAAATGGAAACCTATTTTCTAAGCAAATGAAAATTGGAAGTGAGAAGAAACAGTATCTGATCTTGATGCCATTGTGCTTTACAAAAATTAATTCATCCTTTCTTGTAAATTCTTTTATCATGAGAATCTTTATCAAATGCAACAGTATGTTTGCAGCAATATCCTGAGGCAAATAGCATAAGAAATTCATTCAGTGTCACAGCAAATGCTCAGTTTAGATTGTACAGGAGCAGTCAATTCAAAGCACAGTGAATAACATTTAAACAAATAATAAAAAATGAACCAAAACAAAGTAACTATTTAATTAAAAGGCAACCTCCAGAGAGATGCAGGGTCCTAAGAAGAAGGGAGAGTCCCACAGCAGATCTTCCTCAGGAAGACTTGTGTAAGGGAAAACAGTTGATGAGAAAAATTGCTTTCAGAGGAAAAATTTTTTTTTTTGCAGAATTTGTTGAAACAGATTTTAAAAGCTACAGATCAAATAAAATAAAGTAGATGATAAAGATGGATTTGGTAGGTAATCTGCAAAAAAATCATATTCTTATTGAAACAGTAATGCAGAATTTGTTACCAGTGCTATCAAATCTGCCTTCACGCTACTGCGGCTGTCTTTTTCAGAAAAGCATATTATTATAATGAAGTCTTAAATTTGTATTCTTAGTAGAGAGTCTGGGAGAGGGGTTGTGTAATGAATAATATTCTCTAGAGATGTTTCCAGTAGGTCAGCCAAAATTTGTGGAAAGAAATGTATATTCATCGAATGTTTAACCATTACATTAATAAAAACATTGTTGTAGTTAACTCAATATTTTATACTGCTCGCTGGCTAGGTAGAAATATTTAGGCTAGTTGGTCCAATATTTTTCACATACACTATAGCCATTCCTACTATGAACAATATCGTAAGTGAGGGACTCCTTTGGAGAGGCCACTCAGGCAGAGTGATGTGACTACTCTGGACTGAAAATCCTTGTAAGAGTGAATTAGATAGCACGTCTGCGTACAATAATGTTTAACTTCAGTAAAGTCTGGTGAAAAAAATGCTTGTCATTATGGATCAAATAACCTTGAGGACAGAGTGCAATATCTATATTTTTTATTATAATAAAAATGTAATAATAAAGACAGAACAATAAGGAAATCCACGTGATCTAGGAAAAGAATCTAGGAAATTATTCACTTTAAACAGTCTTCAGATGTCTTTTTGGATCAAAAAATTTGAACTGAAGTAGATACTGTCTTTGTCTTGTGAGGTCCTGAGGAAGTAAACAGTCTGTCCAGTAATTAAAGTTCAATATATGGTCAATCTGAGTTCATTTAAGCTTTATTAGCAAGTAACAGAATATTCACATTTTGATATATGCTGGGGAAGACCCCAGTACTTGAAATGGTTACTGGAGATCAGTACAGGTACTCTGAAAATTGTAGAAAAGAAGAATGCAAAGCTCATAGGTAAAGATAATAAGTTTTTTGAAATCAGATCATCGGCTGGGAGTGGTGATGCAGGGGGTTATTTCCTGGGCTTACAAGCACTTTTTTAAGTCTGAAGCAGCAGACATTACATGGTCTCTCTATCACCTTTTGCAAGAAAATGGCATAGCTTAATTTTCTTAATAAATTTGCACATCTGTGTTTCAAAAGAACTTTAGTGGCAACAATGGCATTGCTTGTTTTCCTCTAGAGGCCAAATACAATTAGCTATATTGACTCCTGCACCTTTTCCCAGCCATCTTGTTTATTTAATAATATATCAAAATGTAACAAACGGAATATTTAGTGAAATTGCAACATATATATTCCAAGGCTGAAAAGTTACATACAAAAGTGTGTAAAAGTGAATTCCTTGTGTTGCCTGGTGGAAACGGATGTTAATATATTGCTAACAATTAAAAAAGGAAAAAAAAAATCAATTAGGCATAGATTAAGATTGCATGAGCAGTCACAGTAAAGTTCAAGTGATTTCAGCTAACTTTTCTGTGAGCATGCAATGTTAGTGAAGTTTTTTTTGTTTGCTTATTTGTTTATAATGCTTAAAAAGGCATTTTGTAAATAGCAACTTCTATTACAAGAGGAAAAATCACTAATAATCTACTACAAATACAAGCCAAACATGGAGGTTGTGAGCAAAACTGTAACAGAGGGTCAGAGAAGAGTCAATCCCATCCACACCTCTGTTCCACTTCACTATCATATACTGAAAACTCTTGAGCCTTTTCAATGCAGTCTGCACTGATTGCTCCTCAAAAATAACTTTAATATAGCCACAGTCTGTTTAGTTATTATCCAGCAACCTATCAGCTTCCTCACAAGCACTAAGGGATGGAAAGAACAGACTTCTATTAAGTCTGTTAAAGCAAAAATGGGATGGAGTTTGACAGGACAAAGAAATGGAACTTCCTACAGTTTTTTTCCTCTGCTAAAATTCAAAGATTTCCTGTAAATGACTAAGATGTTTGAGTTTATTTTATTTTAGTTAGTTTCATGAATCTTTAATGGTGGAACTATTATACAACATAAATGTTGGGCTCACTACAGCTGTTCTGGTTTGTCCCTCAAATTTATACTTCACGTTCAAAGTAAACTCTTGATTTCTTCATATTTTGGATATTTCTGTAAGTGACTGCATTTATCCAAGAACATTGCTTTTTTTTTTTTTTTTTTTTTTTTTTTTAATAAAGCATTTTCCCACATACAAATATACCTTCACTTTCCCACCTAAAGTCCAACCATGAAATCCTTTTTCCTGTTCATCCTGTCAAGAAATTTTCTTTCCAAAGGAAATAAAGTCAGAGTAATCATTTCAGGAATTATGTCTATTGTCTGTACTCATTTCAGTACATAACTTTATATTCAAGGGTGCAATTCTATTCTTTCCATGACTCTACTTCCCTCAGTCCCAAACCACATTTTTCACTTGTTTAATGTTCCAGTCTTCTAAAGATCTCAATTTTTAGGAAAGTTTAAGATATGCATTATTACAGTGCTTGATAGCCTGGGGCACAGAGCATTTTACAGAAGGGAAAAAAATTGTGTTTTTTGCTGACAGAACAAAAGTACAGAACTCAAACTTACAGCAGTTTTTGCCCACAGGCAAAGTGTATGGTTGTCTTCAGTCCATTCTTTGGCACTGCAAAGACTCAATTATTTTTTTCGTGTCCTGCTACTGGGCTTAGGTTTCTCCACAGCACTGTTAACTAATTCTTGAGCCATACTTCAGCCATTTTGCTTCTTGTAAAATAGATGAATAATAAATAGATGTTATTATGTGGTAATCAGTAATTTGACAGTAAGCTTCTTCCTGGTCCATAGCACATGAGTCTTAATTTGGATTATAGATTTGTTATAGTCTACCTGTCCATAATCAGTCAAGTTTTCAGGAAATGATAGCCCTGTTTAGAAATACAAGTCAGTACTTCTGCAATATACTGCTTTTTTGGCAGAATTTGAAGTTTTATCCAGGATTATGAGCAACGATTACTATTATTTTTAGAAGTAGTAGTAGAATAAAACACTTTTTTTTGTTTTGTTTTCTTCTGTTTTGTTTTCCAGTGTTTGTTTTCTTGATCCGTATACCTTTGGCAAAATATGTTCAGTTTTTTGTTCATGGAGCAACAGGTAGGCACTTAATGAGCTGCCAAATAGGATACTTTGGGTAAAGAACAAAACCAGCGATCATGAGTCTTCCCACATCTCATTCTCCATTTGTAAAACTTTCCTCTAGAAGTCTTTTTTCCTTTAATATTAGTAAGGTTCTGATAAATTTTAATTGCAGACCAAGAGATTAAATTCAAATTCTCTACTAAAAAATACAAGCAAGAAGACACATGAATTCCATTCTCTTTTGTTCTATGGTATCTGAATTGACACTGCAAGTTATCCTTACTAATGAAGAAAGAAAAATCTTACTGAAACAGATCACCATCTTTGAACAACATTTTGGAAAAAAAAGATTGCTCGAATGTCACAAATCTAGTTCAATGGTAATAACCAAAAATCTTAAAAAAGCAGGCTTTACTGTGCAAGCTATTTTTGATCTTGTTAGACTACACAGTGCATCTGTCATTAGACAGTGTGAAAATAAATACTTTGCTGAGGTACAGTCTAACGACAGAGCACATCATTTAATATCATTTTATTTAACTCTATCTCTCCAGATTTATGTTCCAATTACCAGAGCTGCAAATGAGAATATAGAAGCATTTTATGAGCAAAGCGGGGAGTGATTGACAAAAGCATGGGAATGGTACAGGCATAGTTACAAGTGACCTTAATACAAACTTTGGTACTTCATGTACTATTAAAAGCTGTTCCAACAATATATCTTGATTTTATATAAGGTCAGGGAGTTTTGCAGCTTTCTAATTACAGTGGATTGAACTTTCTGGGTAATCCATATAGTTTTAAGACTTCTGATTCAAAACACAATCTGAACCTAATAACCTCCATTTATTCTTAAAGTTCTGTTCCAGCTTTCCTGTTCTTAATATTTTCACCTCTTTATGTTCATCTTAGTGTCATATGTACATGCTAAAGGAAGCATAATCTGTACATTGATGCAACCCTCTGAATTTGGGACTGATATCATAGCTAAACTCATGCTGTGTATGATATTCAGCATGATTGTGAGCTGGGATGAAATGGAATATGAGTAATTTGAAGGTGGAGAAATGTTTTCCTACAGCAAACTTGTTCCTTCAGATTAGTATATGCAGCTTCTAACAACCTGTGCAAATATTTCAGAACCTTCATCTACCTGGCTTTTGGCAATCTACATTTTTCTGTTTCATGTTGCATTGTGCTGATCTGGTGACACTGCCCAGTGGTATATCTGAACCAGGATTGAACAGAACTTAAAAGCACGCTTTGAGAATAAAAGACAGGATAAGGTGCATTCCTGAAACACCTTCAGATCTATAAGAAATATAAATCTTGGCTTCAATATCACTGCAGGACTTATAATTTAATCATTACATAACTACTAATTTTATATTTCAGATTTATGATTTAAGCATCAATTTACCCTCCAACCTGTAGACTGTAATATATATCTGTAGTTTATTTTCTTGTCTTCTTACTTCATTTTCTGGCTATGAAAACTTTCATTTCATGTTTGTGCCACTGACTCCTTAAAATTTATTGTAATTTGTCTTAGTCAAATTCCAATTAAGCTAATTATTTTTTGCTTCTAACAATCTCCAGTTTTCACTGGTAAATTTATTTTCCACTTTGCAATCTTAATTATGGTGTAGCAGCATTACTATACAATCTTATCACAGTTTGGTTTTAACACAGGGGGGATTCATTTTCAGGGCTGGAAATTGAAAGCCATTCTGTGCAGTATATGTACCAGCTTAGAACAACTTCTGTAGCCAAAACGTACTCAAAACTAGTAAGTCTGAATTAGTTTTCCACTAAGGAAAATGCCATACAAGTCTCAGTGCAGAAATGATGTGAGTATATTTTCAAGACAGTTTGTATCCTTAAATATTTAAAGTTCCCTTTGTTCCCTTTAGATGAAAACACATACAAAAATATTATTTCTACACTTTAACGCTGCTTGACACATAACACTGTATCTTCTCTGTTGAAAATTCTTCACATTCTCAAATTTGAGTATGTTCATGTCTCACTGTGAAAAACAAAACACAAGTGAGGTCTTTTTTTTCTTTCCTGTTTATTTTGCAAATGGAAATAAAGTCTTATTTTCTTAGGAATGGTCAAGATGTAGATTTATTGTTCATTCCGTGAAAACAGTCCTTTCATATTCACAAAGAAAAACACAAAATTACGAAAGAGATGAAGGCAAAGACATTCTTCGCTGTCTTCTCATTTTTTTTTTTTAATTTATTAATTCTTATCTTTATTTTTTCATTCAGAACCAATTTCTTCATATAGTGTCTAGTGTCAAAACAACAATTTTTATGTTGTTTTGATTTAAAACTTCACTAACAACGTTGTTAGTTTAATCATTTCACCTTCAAGAGTTTAAACTGTAAAATCATCATTTGAGGCTTTATTTTTAACTAGAAGAACCTGAAGAATGCTTGCTTAAAATGCATGCGTAGATTACAGAGGGGTGTGACTGCTTTCCATATACCACACCGTAAACCAATACAACTGAGTAATGTCAGCATGCCTCAAAGTATTTTTGTACTAGTAAAAGTCCTGGGTAGACTTTGCTTCCTGTGCTGAACATCTATCCAGGCATGCAAATGTTTAAACCTATTGCATATGGCTACCTACTATAGAGCTGTGTTCCCAGATGGCTTAGCAGGGCTCTGCAAAAGGAATTCTCTAGGAAGATTAAGTAATGAATTTAGACAAAGTACAGGAGTAATTATCATGATTCTTTAGTTCAGCTGGTGTACTATTTTCCATCACTAGGAAAATGTCTAAGCCTTTATAATTTTAAAGAGTCTTCGTTTTGGTAAATCCTCAGTTGAATTCTAATTGTCCTTAAACACAAATTCTATACTTCAGTCAGATTCATTCCCCATCTTTCCTGATCACTTCATTTCTATTGTTAAAACAACCTTGGGATAACTGTAGGTGAATCCTACTGTCATTTTTTTTCCTTTATATTACTAAAACCCTTCTTTTAAAAAAAATCATAATACGATCAAATGACTGTAAGATTATTATATTTTTCTTTCATCTGGGCATAGTAAATGTGCATCTGGATTTTTTTTTTTCCTAAATAACTTTATACTCAATTTATTTATTTGTTTGTTTGTTTGTTTGTTTGTTTGAAGTTAGTTTGAATTTGACATCTACCTTCTTAAACTGTTACATTGGATCAAGCCTTCTTTCTACAGCCAGCTTCTCCTCAACTACATCCTCTATGCCACAATGTGGTTTCTCTGGTTTGGGGCTTCTTTATGGTGGTTAGAGGCTGTATTTCTAACACTAAATTACATTTCCGAGGAAACATGATGAAAGCTCAGGATGAGATAGCTTTAGCTGACTTGAAAATAAACTTTTCAACATTTCCAAATATATCTATTTTTGTTTGGTTTTTTGTTTGTTTGTTTCTGTGAAAATGTTCAGTAATGCAGACAAGAAATGTTTTAGCAATAATTGTTTCTCTTTGCAAAAATTGTAATTTGCAACTAATTTGACTTTTGGATGTGTTTACAAACCACATAGACACAATGGGAAATTCTGCACTACATGAAGGAATGTACATTCCTCCTTGGTCCACAGGCTAGTCATTGTTTCCCTGTTGTTTGTTCCAACATGCTTAATTAACATACCACTCTCTTTTCAAGTACATTTAACTTCTAGAGAGGGTGATTCATTTTGGATAACTTAGCTTCTACATTCTTCATTGACTAGTAGGTCAGTAAGTCAAACTTCATGACTTTTTATGACCAGAAAAGAAAATCCGGAAAAACTCAAATCACTGCAAAGTTGATATTGAAAATCATGCACATACTGATTATAAAGGCAGCTGTTCATAAATACACTCTTTTTGCAGATAGTTTTAATTCTAGATAACGGGGGTGGGAAGATGGCTACGCCATCAAATATAGCTACCTAACTAAATAAATTATGTTATTTGTATTTACTTTATAATCACTGGAAAAAAAGAAAATTTAAGGATTCCAGATAGTGTTTTGGATAATACCTGCTGAATGTTCATATCGACCTCAGTATATATACCGCATGTATACACACTAATACAAACGCACATATGCATTATAATATAATAATTATGTTATTTTATGCACAGGCTGTTTATATGTATGTAAATATATATGTATATATATAGATAATACCCACTATATGTAGGATGCAAAGAGATTAAATGCCTTAGACAGCTAATGTTGAAAGACTTAGGCAGTTTCACTGTTCTTACTGAGTCAAACATTATTTAAGATGGAGATTTTGGAGGAACAACTAGGAACTACTCCTAGTTTATACCTAGCATTTCACATGAGGCTTTAGGAGCTGCAGGTTTCCTCATCATGGCCATACCTTGCAGGAATCTGTCTACCTATTTCTTAAAGTTCTTCAGCAATGAAACATCACAAGCCCTTCAGCAACATATTTCAGCCCCCACCATCCTTATTGTACTCTTTCCTACTCTTTATCTTTGTCTTTTAAACTGTAGTTGAAATAGATTATTTCTGTTCATTGTGTTGAAAAAAAAAAACACTTTATGTTATCATTTTTATTGTTCATTCTTTACAGCTTTCAAATACAAATACTCTATTTTTTTCAACAGATCTTTCTTAAATATCTGAACATTCCTGCCAGTCTCTGGTGGCCTTGTACTTACTGATGAACAAGCTTTTGGAAATGAAATGTCCCAAAATGCATGTCCATCTATTTGAAGCCTTTCCAAAGTAAAACAAAAAGGTAGCTTTGTCCGGGTTTCTTGCAGATAAATTCCTTTATTAAAAGAGTAATACCTTCTTGATTCAGCTTGTGCTCTTCTCTAAATCTAGATCATTTTCAGAAATCATTCTTAATTGATTGTTCTAATGTCCTTTATTGTGCAATTGATTTTTTGTTGCATATTTCATTATTGATTTTCAGCCTATATTTTCAGCCTATTTCTCGAGTTTATTATGAATTGCACATTTGGATTCTAATTTTGTCCTCCAATACACTTACAGTCCCTGTCTGATGCCATCTTGTCCTCCAATACACTTACAGTCCCTGTCTGATGCCATCTTGAAACTTAACAAGACAATTTTTCAGTTACATCATGCGCTTCATTAGTGAAAATATTGGATAGAAGTGAATGCAGTTGACATCACCTGATAACTTCACTTTATTTTCAGAGAGAATTCACAGATCACTACTTCTTTCATATGATTGTCCAAGTTATTTTGTGCAAATTTTAAAGGCTTTTAAAAATTGTTTTTCTAGTTCATTGAGATGGTATCATTAGCCTTACTGATGGCAACAAATTTCAAGAAATTTCCTGCTCCTTTCTCACCAGCAAGATCTACTAATCTGAGAAAGAAAAGTATATTATTTTTTATGATTTTTCACAACAAAACCATCTTGGATATCGTTTCTCTCTTTGTTATTTTCCAGGCTTACAAACAGCTTAGTTCTTTGTTTCAAATTTTCTCTGGCAAATGCATTTAAACCTGACTGATTCCCCTGCTCTGTCTTGCTCTTCAAAGGAAACTGTCTTCTCTTTTTTTGTTGTTGATTTTTCTTTTGTTTTTAGTTCAGTTATTCCTTGTCCCTCTAGCAGTTCCGATATATAGAAAACAGTGATTCAGTGATGGGGAGCAGGGCAGGCTGAGGGAAACCCAAGTCTTTTTTTTCTGTGGAGAAGGAGTTATGCTTAGACATCTGCCAACCCCCTAACTATTCCAGTACACCAAATATTCCAATAAGTTTTGTCATTCCTGTTCTACTTGCTTGTTTTCTTTTTCCTTCTATCTGCTGCAGTAATCATCTAATCATAAATTGACCTTTCCAGGAAAGATTTTCTCAGGAAAGACTGTGACATTTTGTTCTTCCCAATATCACCTACAATTAGCTTCCTTGTTTCACCAAGAGAGTAGGCCAACACTTTCTTTGGACTTCTTATTATCAGTGCACTTCTAAAGCAGTTCTTGTTATTCCTGATACATCTTGTTAAATGCATCTATTTTTGAATTTGGCCTTTTTGATTTTGTCTCTGCTTGCTTGAATTATTCTTTTATAGTCCTCTCAACAATGTGGCTTAATTTCTACTGTTTGGTTCCACCTTGTGCTGAGGTCAGGGAAAAACTCATAGCTGAAGCAATCTGGACTCCTAGCGCATTTCTATATTCCTCTCTGCTGTTGTATGTGTTTATGCAATTGTATGGTTTGTTAAGTACCAGCCCTCTTCAATAATGTTTTTTTCTTTCACTTAAAATTGAATCACTTTTCAGAGAAAGGGCTGTGCAAAGTGATTACTTAATAATTAATTTTAGAGTTGATTGGTTTCCAAAAGGACCTATACACAGCATTTGTAGCCTTTTTAATTCATTATTTTTGACAGGTTCAAAATATATTGATATTTTGCCAGGGTGGAAATTTTGAGAATTTACAAAAATTCAAACTTGGAGATGAATGAAAAAAAAAAAAAACAACACAAAAACGGGCAGGCTGTATATTTTTTGGATTATTATACATGCTATTTTGTCCTAAAGAGTAAACAGTTACTTTTTAAATTGGATTTCTTGCAGAAATGCTGCCCGTGAGCATGGGTAGGATAGATTCTAGCTCCAACTGAAAATATATGTGAGCTCATGTTATCTTTAAGAAAAGATGCTTACCCTGTTATTAAATACAAAATAGTATGTGTGCTTCGTTCATTACAGTTAGATAGGGCCCCATGTAAAAGGCAACTGTCATGAACAGGTAGAGGAGAGATTATTCCCTAATGAAGAATTTACATAATTTTTATGGTTATATGTAATTTTTTTTTTTGCTTATCTTAACAAATTTTATTTTGAAGTGCATTTCAAAAACAAAACCATTATTTGGATGAGAAAGTGAACATATGAAGTCTATTCATAAAGCAGTTGCTTTTTCCCTTCCTTTATTACACAGGATTTTGATTGGTGGAGATCTCACATCTTTTTATTGTTATATTCCTCCTATTCCTTTCCAAAAATAATCCTGAAAGTCTGTTTGTCATAAATGTAAGTACTTGCTGCAGCCTAAAGTACTCTGCTCACCTAATAATCTCCAGAAAACAATAAAAATAAGTTGCCTATTTTAGTTTGTGTACTTTAATAAAGAAAAAAAGCAGAGAATGAAAAACTTGACACGTCCCATGAGACAAATGTGTAAGATGAAGAACTTAATAAAAACAGATGGGGAAAGGTAGATTTAAAATCACTTATAACTATTAACTCCTCTTATTGAAAGAATATAGAATAAGTTATCCTTTATATCGTCATTAAAATGAAATCTTTTGTCACAGGAAAATTCATGCTCACATAGTGTATCATCACCAGTTATTTTATTGGAAGTACATATCTATTCTTAATACATAACAAGGTTCAAATTTATTAGGATTACCTAAGAAGAAATGGATAGATATTTAGAATTCTTTAGTTAGAAACATATTTAATTCTTTTTAGATTTTTAAATTCTATTTAAAATTAAATTAATATTTAATATATAGAGTCAGATTCAGAAGATATCTGTACTACCTGCGCATGCTTAAAGAAATTCTACATTACTTTTGGCCCTGAAACATACCTGTCCCTCTGCGAATCTTATATCTTTCAGGAGTTATAGTGAAACATAATACAGCTCAGAGCATACATTAAGATTGTAACATCTTGAGTTAATCATGCTCACCTGCTGCACAAAGTTAAAGATCACCTGGCAGCACATCAATAAATGAAATGAAGCCAGAGGAAATTATATGTTGCTGATCTGAAGAGAGATCTGAGCTTCTTCTTGCACAATCAGAGTAAACTGCAATTTTGGGTAGGAATTAAGATTGTCTTGGACTATGATTTATTACATTTTAGGCCTCTATCTCCGCTATTTATTTACTTGGTTATCTTCTGCATGACATTTGTTTACCACTGTTGAAGGAACACATTGGTATATACTCATGCTGGATATGAATGAATTGGGATTTATGATCTATTTACAGAAGGATGTGTCTTTGCTGTTTCTACTGTTCTGAGAAGTAGAAGAAGCCATTAGAGCTCAGAAATTTTTAGAGATCACTGTCCGTATTTTTGCAGGATAAAAGATCAATCTGTTTTTGCTAATATAATATCATTAGAATCATGAATATGATGAACATGTTACTACCATACTGAACTGTCACATTGTAGTTTTTGAATAACAAAGGTGATTGCATTCATCATTTGTGGCCATTACACAGATTTTCAACCATGGTTCCATTTTTATTTATTTATTTATTTATTTAAATATATTTTCTTTCCAATGTCTGAACCTCCATTTCAAAAGGTCAAGTATCTCTTCTATTAAAGTTGGCACCCTTACTTCTACACAGTGTGTGACTGCAAGCACAAATGCTATCGTGCAACCACATGACCTTTCTGCACAGAACCATAGCTATGGCACAGTAAGTGAGCATTCATCTCTTTCCAAATTAAAAACATAGAGGGGAATTCAGATAATTCATCCCCGTACAATCCCATATATTTTTAGATTATCATTTTCATTTTGCAGTATAATCAGGTTTTCCAAATTGGCTGTACAAGACTTATGTATAGTGATTTAGTGATTTTATTATGCAATATTATTGAAGATTTGTATGTTATGAGTTTCATTTTATCTTGTTACTCACAACTCATAGTTAATTATATTGCATTTAAAGTAACATTTAAGGATAAGATTATTCTTTATATGTTTATATACTTTTCTTAAAACATACAGAAATGCTTGAGATTACTTCTCAAAATAAAAAAAATCATTATGAGGGATTTCAAAAAACATTTTTTTTTCAAATGGAAAATTCATTTTTATTTAATGGTTTCTTTGGAGTCATCCTTAAACTAGAAAAGGTTTAACATAGTGAAAACCTAAAAGCAGCATATGACAAATGAATTGATGGAATAACTTTCCGTTATTTGTTCATTCATTTATTCCTATTCATAGTCACATTACATGCTAACATTTGCTTACGTTTGTAAGCACGTATTGGTACGTGCAAATTTTCCTTGTGTGATGAGAAGTAAAAATACGAAAAACTAGTTGTTAATGATCCATGATACAAATTGGCGGAGTTGGCACTGAGATCAAAGAAACTATGTAAGTCAGTGGAACTTTTTCACCTATTACACAATAATAGATGGTTATAGTACTCACTGAAAGGATTCTCTCACCTCTTGAGGAAAATTAAGTACAGGTCCATTAACTTATAAAGAGAAGTTTTTGCAGTTTTCTCTTACTCTTGTTCATTGAAAAAAATTAATGAAATAGAATAAATGTTCTAGACTACATTTTTACCTGTAGTAATGTTCAGGATGCCCCTGAAACAACTAATTATGAAAACATGAGAAGTACCTTCTATTGTTTAAATTCCAAAGAAAAATTGAATTATGATTTATGAGGTCTATAATTTCTACTTTTTGAACCATGTGAAACCTGCTAAGTTTCAGTGAGACCATATACCTTTCAATCAGTCTCACAGGGCGAGGAAGGGGAGATAACAATCATCTTAGTACAATGCTTGCTCATTTAATTCAGCTCTTTAAGATGATTACTTTATGAAGATCTCACATCTGCTCATTTTCCATTTCATAGTCACATATCTCAAATGAAGACCCCAGGTGATCACATAAGATTATGTTTAATGTCTTAAAAATCATTTTATCTGCATGGTAAGTACACTACAATTATGCTTTGTGGTTCTTACAAAGGCCATTGGAAAAAAATTTTGAGAACAAGATGCACTATGATTGCTTGTAACTCAAGACTCAGACTTCCAGTATTTCTTCTGTAAGGAAAGATTGACTTCATCTGTAGGTAGTGATTCAGTTTTCACAAAATATGGAGCTAGAATAGCTAATTTCTCACTCAATTTTGACTCCATGAAGACAGATCTAACCAAACACCCTGTTTTCCTCAACCAGCCCTGCTTCTTTGAGAAATATCTAGAAGGTATTTTAAAATCTTTACATGTGCTGACAGTAAAATATGGAATGAAAGTTAAAAGTACTTAATAATGCATTTGGGATTAATAAATCTGATTTTGTATGTCAGCGATCAAGGGATTTGTTAAAGGACAGCTCACTGAATTGATGTTTAATGCTCATCTAAGGATAAACTAAGTTTTGCAATATAATTAAACAAGCAGTAATGCACAATCACAATTAATATGTTAGCCTTGTAAAATATTTTAGTATTTCAGGCATCTAACAAGATAGCCAAGGCAAGTTAATTAGATTTCAAGTGAGTTGCTAACCATGCTAATTTATATTTTATGAGATTATTAATTAAAAATCAACATGCTTTAGCTTCGGTGCAGTACCTTACTGTATTTTATTACCAGCTTTGACTTACAAGTAAATTAAACAATACAAGCATAAAGGATTAGATGAGTGCAACTAACCATTTATTGCTAATATACTAAAAATTATGCTGCAAATGGTTTATCTTTTACACTCTTATTATAGCTTATGAAGGGCTCTCTCTAGCAGTCACTTAGTCCAATATGTGAATTTTCTATGCAAATTAAAATATGGGGCAAAGAGAATAAATATGTTTACTAAGGCACTTCCTATGTTCTCCTTTCATTCATGAGGAAAATTATATTATAAATGAAAAAAAAAAAAAAATCAAATATTAAGAAATGCTACATTGACAGGTATTTTTTTCCAAATAAACAGTTCTTTGTTCAAATTCTCATTTCACTGAAGAACTATGCCTCTTCATGGGATTGCTGTGTTAAACTCAGCAGAATTAAATAGCAAACATTTCCATTCACAACTGTAACAAAGAAAAGCCCTATTTATGCTGTATACTATTTTGCCCCATACACAGTAATGTTAGGTCAAGTGGACACTGATTCTGAATGACAGCAGGATCTACAGGTAAGCATATGTATGAGTCTCAAATTTTTCAGAGATTCTGGGTGCTTCTTCTGCATGCTATTCCGAACTCCCAACCAATTGGACTACCCATTTGTTCAGTTATTTTCCAGCTCATCTTTCAGGGTATGTAAATCTAGGTGGTCAATACTTCTCTGATTTCCAGCAGGACTTTCTTGCTCCCTTACTGTATATCAAATCCTTCACAATTGCCTTAATCTGAGATTTCCTTCACAAAGGGTCTTTCTTGAAGAGACTTCCTATAGGGCGCTGAAAACCACTGCAAAGTGAGACAGTGTAGCTTGTTTTACAAATACTGGCATCTTCTGACTTGTGTTGCAAACCAAAGCCAAGGTAGCTCTGGGTTTGTCCGATTTAGAATGTCTCGCTGTAGAAAATTCATTTCTTGTAGTATTTTTGCTCTGTAGTATGACCTCAACATCAGGATGTTGTTTACCTTCTGTAAGCTTCAGACTAAAATAGTAAGTTACTGAAGTGACCACTTTTCCCTTCAGGGTGCCTTTTCACTCCTGTTCAGCAATCAGTCTGAGCCACAGAAACTGATTTGTTTCATTAAAAGTTGGATATCTGGCCCAGGTTTTGCACATTTTAGTACAATAAATACTTTCTTTTGTTGCACATATCTTACTAGTTTATCTTCCCACAAGTAAGCAGGACAGAATCCTGCATCTTACATTAAGAGCCTTATGATTACAGTTTTGCAGATCTTTGTGCATCTGTCTGGAGAACATGGTGATTTTCTTGAGGATAAGACTATTTTTTCAGTAAAGCCATTGGGTGCATTTCAATATTTCTAATCTTTGCCTATGACATTGTAAATATTCAGTATCATGTTCCACTCAGTGTTAAAGATCATGAAATATTCTAGATACCTAGTGGCATTACCTAATGTCATACAGACGACAACACAGGGAACCCAGTGCATAGAAGACTGAGCTCTCCACTTTGCCACTGCAAAAAGATTTTGTTTCCATTTTCCTCATTGTTGCTGTACTGTGTGTAGGGTTTTGATTCATTTAGCATATTTTTTTTTATCTTTGAATATAGATATTTTTTATAGAATAAGTCTTAGACATTTTTTACATTTACTGGGGCCTCCAACAGCTGTGACATATCGTTATTACTAAATAAAACCTAAGTGTCTTAGAGTCCTTTTATCCAAGCTATTCCAAGCTATATATATATTTCATGTGCAGTACAGACAACTGTGAATTCAACATAGGTAATTATGCATTCAGTTTGAAATTTCCCAGTATTTACTCTGTCATCCCTGCATGGAATTATTCAGTGGCAAATCAAATATGAGGTGGCAAGTAGCATTTGTAATAACTTTATTTATTTGTATTTCTCTATACAACTAATCCAAAATGTCATCTGTAAAAATGTTGGTAAATCATGCCTTGGCAATTCTTCTTACGTCTTACAGGCAGATCATCCAGAAACATTAAAAGCTCAACAAGCCAGTGCGCATAACAAATATTTGAAAAAGAGGGCATTTTATCAACAACTGGAAATATATTTCTTTCCTCCCCTTAAGGACCCTCAGACTATTTGTGGCTCACAGGATGTAATCAAGTCTCTAGGTAGAGAAAATTAAAGAGTCAAAAAGATTTCTACTGAGAGTAGATTGCTCACAGATCTTTGGTTTTCTACATGACAGGATTCCAGCTGAAACACCTCTATTAAATACTGCAGTATTTAATAGAATACCAATAGTATACCAATAAGAAAAGCCACTTTTTTTTACAGGCTGATGTCCAAGGATCTTTGCCTTTATACTTAGGGCAGTCAGAAGTGGCCACTGAGCATGACAGTACCATTCTGCATCAATGACTTCTCCATTATTCAAGGTGCTCTGCTTGAGAGACACAGGGTAAGAAACTGCTTCCCTCTGAACACCCTATATCTGCTTTGGGCTTAGTGTTGTTGGTTTTTTTTGTTGTTTTTGTCTTTTTGTGTTTTTTTTTTAAATCTACTGATAGCGTGTATCACACAGAGAAAACTATTCTGCTGTTCTACTGTTATAGCAAGATATTATTCATAGTCAACGCTAGGTTGTGAGCTCTGAAAGTTAATAAGATGTATTTTCGCAGTTAAAAGGGCTTCTGACAAATTCATCTTAATCTACTCGTTTGCTTCAAGATCACAACCGTGTTTTTGGATTTATGCATGTTAAATCTCATTGTTACTTGACTCCATCTATAAATGGAACAACAGGATGAGCTACTTATTCTCTTATTTTCTCATCTAGTCAGCCCTGAAAACACAGATTATATTTGGCCTGCTGAAACCACTGAAAAGGCCAGTCAATATCACCCACTTACCTCCAACTTATTTTTATCAGCAGAAAATAATTAGTCTGAGATCGCTTAGTTAAACTCAGAAAATTTGAAGTTTCTCCTAAAATTGAGGGCTTTTGTTAATTCCTTTAGAACTTGCTTTAAAATCATGAAAATTGTTGGTTTCTTTCATATGAACTACTGAATACCAATATTTTATTTCATGAATTCATGCAGTAATTTTCCTCACAAGCCAAATAAGCAAGCACATGAAAGAATATTAGTGTAAAATTGCCATATGCAATAAAATACAGTGTTCAGAAAACTGAAGTGCAAGAGGGCTTATAAATATTAAATATATCAGATTTTAAAGGTCTTGCTGCTCTCCTAATATTGTAGTGCTTTAGATTATATTTAAACAGTTCCAAACACATTCTGAGAGATACATTTGTTTTTGCTTAGGCTGGAACATGAGAGCATATTTTTGCTTTAGGCTCAAAGGGCCAGTGATGGCTTACAGACATCATTTCTGGACAGGAAATCTGAGAGAAATTGAAGTAAAAGGGAAATATTAGCTCCTTTGCATCTTGAACCACCAAACGAGTATAGGAAAAAGTCTGATTTCCAGTAGTCCTTTTTTAAAAAAAAAATACCTCCTTGTAACAATTGAAATGCTTACTGAAGAAAAACACCTGGAATGTTATGTTTGGAATCCTGAAAATATAAACAGCAACAATAAAACTCAGAATAGCTTGAACTAATTTAAAACTTCTAAGTATTGGTTTCAGACAAGATTCTTTTTTAGTATGCAAGCCAGATTCTCATCATTATTACCCTGATGCTTTTACTTTAATAAATTATAGATAAAGTTGATAAAGAGAAAGTTAACACAGTCCTAGGAATATTCAACAGGTTGACAGCTATTTTGTACTCAATAATTTATGAGAACAAGATGTCTCCATTACATTAATAATACCTTTGCATTTCATTCAATTGTGCTGTTATTTTGGACGTTTATTATTTAGAGAAAAGATGGCTTTTGAAGGGCAAAGTGGATGTTCTGGGCTGAGATAATTGTTGAGCTCCAGAGATTACTGATCTGTTATTAATATCCATCCATAACACAGACTGACCACATACAGATATTTTTTAAAAAAATAAACTCATGCTTGAAAAGAGGGTATGTATGAAGTTGAAATCTTGAATCAGACAGAATAGGTCAGAATTTTTTCAAATATGTTTCCCTCCCTGAAAAATTAGAATTCACTGAAACCAAAGGTTGCTGTTTTCATAATTTGCTATAATCAGTAGATCAGTAGGGCTATGACCTTACCATGGATTTCATATATGATTAAAACAAGCCAGTTAATAAAAAGCAGTGCTCCTCTTATCACAGAATTGTATGAATTGGAAAGGACCTCAGGAATCATCAAATCCAACACCCTGCTATAGCAGGTTACCTAGAAAAATGGGAAAGATACACAGGAAAGCATCCAGGCAAGTCTTGAACATCTCCAGGGGAGACCTTACTATGGGGACACAGCACAAGAAAGGTTCTGTAAGGCTTTGCTTGTGCTGAATTTTATTTTATTTTATTATTTTTTTTCTTGTTAAAAGCTATTAGTCTGCTTTATTGTTAAGCATTACTCTAGTTATACATGTTAACAGAGCATTCTGCAAAACATTTTTCAGTCGTTCACACAGACGCTTATCCAATCAGAACCGTGAGATGTTCTTTCTTCTCCTAAAGGTGTCCTTGGTTCTCATGCCACTTATCTTGCTCCACAGCTGCTGCTCTGAACAGTTTTTACCAGCTGCTGCTCTGAACAGTTTTTCTTGTATTCCTACACCCTACAACCTCTCTGGGCAGCCAGTACCAGTGTTCTGTCACCTCACAGTGAAGAAATTCTTCCTCATATATGCATGCAACTTCCCGTGATGCGCTTTGTGCCCATTGCCCCTTGTCTTGTCACTGCACACCTCTGAGAAGAGCCCATCCCACCCATTTGAATTCTACACTTTAGATACTTATAAACAGTCATGAAATTCCCTCTCAGTTTTCTCCAGGCTGAAGAGTCCCAGATTTCTTGTACAGCAGATGCTCCAGGCCCTTGATCATCTTTGTGCCCTTCCACTGGACTCTCTCTCGATGATCCCTGTCTTTTTGTACTGAGGAGCCCAGAGCTGGATACTTCAGATGTGGCCTCACCAGGACAGAGTAGAAGGGGAGGATCACCTCCCTCAACCTGCTGACTGCTCTCTTTTTAATGTACCCCAGAATACCACTGATCTTCTTGGCCACAAGATCACACTGCCGGCTCCTGGTCAATCTGTTGTCCACCAGGACACTCAGGTCCTTCTCTGCAGAGGTCTTTTTCAGCATGTCATCCCCTAAACTTTCCTGATGCATCCTGGCGTATTATCTATATATGTAATTAGAGGACACTGAAGCCACTGAAACTGCTGAATTCACTGCCCATTTTCAAACACTCTCTACTTACATTTCTCCTAGAAAGGCAATTTCATACATTGGCAGCTGTGAGTTTCATCCACTTTGCAAACCTTGCTGAAATTTTGTATTGCTTTTCTTTTTTCTTTGTCTATGATAATATGCAGATATCACAGATATCTTGCCATAGTATGCTGACAATTTAACCTCTTCTTTCTTCTTGTAATTTCCTATATACACCATTGATTTGCTCTTTTTTTTTTTTTTTTTTGGTCATCAAGGTTTTTTGCATTTCTATTCCTGAGATAAACTGCCTTAGTAACAGGCATGTTCATATGCTCCTTGAAGTGTATTCCTCAGCATGAAAGAGATAATACGTCATGGATTTCTCTTACATCTGCAAATTCCATCAGGTTTCCAGACAACGACAAATATATCTGCAAGTCAGAGCTGAGATCCCTTTTATTAATGGACATAGTGACTCAACTGTCACACAGTTTTATTTCATATCAAGGGTGACAGGAGAAATGTATAAATGGCCATCATAGGTACGACGACCAAACACAGGCATGATAATTGTACAATTTATGTTCTTTAACCAGTCAAAGATTATCTAATAAAGGTAGCCAATGTGGCCAAAAAGTTATTCATCATATCTTTAAGCTGATGTCTACAGTAAACTATGTAGGCAGAGCACTACTCTCCAGTTGACTGCGTCTGCACCACAGAAACCTACATGTAGTTGCATGAGTGGTATTAATGATGAGATTGGACTAGTACAGATTAAGTAGTAGTTGGCAGACTACAGCTCTGCTGACATTTAACGTTTTCACTCATCCAGTTCAGATGATACTAAAAGCTCATTGTAGTGCACTCTGCAACTACTAACCACAAACCACAAAGAGTGCATCAGCTGCACCTTGTTGTGCCTCAGATTGCTTACTTACTTACTTACACCTACTTAGTTTACAGCTGATGAAGTTTTGTAGTCAATGATGAAATCTTGTGTTTGCTTAGGCTGCAAGACACCATACATGCAAGGTTGTTGCCAATTCTGAATTGTTGTCTTTGCAGCTGTAAATAGTAATGAACTATCATTACCATTCAGTTTTCCATATGTTACTAAATAATTTGCATAATTAACTCCGTATTTAAACGTGATCCATGTCTACAAATGTAAATGTTTATGCTAGGTCCAAGAGCTTTAGCATTCTACAATATTTCAATTACTTTATAAATTTCCTCAAGGTAGAAGTCTATGTAAATTTTGCAATTCTACTTTGGGTGGTTTCTCACTTTTCACTTTTTTATTCATAATTTTTTGCTAATTATCTGAAAGCATGCTAATGAAATATCTAAAACAGACTAATTAGAAAAACAAGTGCTGAAGTTTAAAAGCCAACAAATTAAATCTAGTTTTGGTGTTTCTAGATTTAAAAGTCCTGTAGTTAATTATTGTGTGTAGCTATTGAAAAATATGTATTATTTAACAGTGTAAAAATGAAGACTCACAAGAAAATAATATACTTAATGACGTTTTTTGCTTGTTTGTTTGTAACAGAACATTTAAATTGTTCCAGCTTAAAATTTTCGGTTTAGATCTCAGGAATTCTCCCAGGATGGAAAAAACACTTATAATTTGACTATCAGTGCCTCTATTCAGTCACTGAAAAAATTGTGTACGAAATATTCAGAAAAAGAAAGCAAACTCTCCCAACATATTGCATAGCAATCCCTGATCAAACTGCTGATATTAGCTCATGTTCATAACAGCAGTTATTGTCGGAGCTGACATTCTCAGGTAATAATACTTCCAGTTTTTCCTCAGTCAGTTGTTCTAAGTTGATAGAGGCATATCTGTTGAGTCTTACCTTGATTTGGTTCTCTTCCAACTCATAAATATATATCATATCAATGATTTAAGTATAAGATTAGTGCAACTCCTCCCAAAGTATATGTACAATAAGAGTTGCTTTACTAGTAGCACTTCTTTTTCCTTCTGTCTGTGATCATGTGCCCCTGGAGAAAGCATAGCTAGTCATATGCTTTCTGTTATGTGAAATCTATTGACATAGCAAAAATTACTAAAGAAAAAAAAAATCACAATCACAGCTTTAAAAATCTTATTTCTTTAGTGAGATTAATGCAATCAATTTCCAAGATCCATGCATGTTGCCTTAGTGACGAGCTGAGACACATCTAATCCTGGAAAAGTGAGTATAAAGTTAAGGATTTAATAGCACCATTGGATTCCATTTTATTTTTTAACAGTAATGATGGGCAACAGAATCATATATTATCATCAAGAAGCTACTCAGTATTTACCAATATAATAACAGATCAAAGATAAGCAGACAAACAATTCTAGTGTTTGCCTGAGTGATTCTTAACAACTTTCATACAAGTAATCATATCACCATAACAAAGATGTGTGATCTTAATACAAGCCCTTTCTTTCCAAACATCTTATAAATTAAAGGAAATACTCAGGATAGAACACTCCTCCTAGATCTAGTTTGCATTAAAGATGAAATTGTGTAGAGTGAAAATTTTTTTGTGAGAAATTTTCATAGGCATACTGAAAAGGCAGCTGCAGTGAATCTGTGAGGCATTATGCGAGTAGATTATCAGGAGTTCTGACAAACATAGAAATATTGTCAATGGTACACTGACAAGCATTGGAATCAGATTGAATTACTGTAATGCGGAGTAAATTAGATAGTGGAGCTTGAAAGAGAGCTACCCATGTGTATATAAAGTACATTTAACAGAAGAGCCATTATTAAATGTAAGATGTAAAATCTTGCTATAACAAGATGGCAGCACATGACTGGTTTTTATTTAAATTAAAAATCACAGAGAGTGAAATTCAACTGTCTGAAGTTAGGACCAATCAGGTATCAGTGTTGAAAACAGCAGCTGCGATGCATATCCACTGAAATAGAGGCACCACTGCAAACAGAAAGTAGTGAACATGTTAAAAGCCGTGTTATGATAGGTGACCATCTGTTTATGTCTGTTGAAACTCTTGCCCACCTCAGGTCTTTCCAGGAAAGTGCGACACATAATGTTCTTTATATTTTTTTTGTCTGAGATTTTAAAATAGCTCAGGAATCTTTGCACAGAAAGTCAACATAAAATGAGCATAAGCCACATCTTGCAACATCTGTACTGTCTTAAACAATGTTTGTTGTCACAGAGAGTCATTACATCATTTTGTGGAGATGATGGTAGTATTTGAGACATCAAAGAACATAGATTTTCTTTCTTTCTGCTTTTTTGTTGTTGTTGTTGTTGTTTTAAAACTAGTAGAAATTGTTGATATCAACATCAATGTCCAAGAGTGCATTTCTTCTTTTCAATTTGAGCTGGAACTAAATGTCAAGGATACATCTCATCTGAGCTGCAGTAGAGCCATTTTGTATTTTAACTACACATTGTATGAGACTGAATTGAAAGACTTTGCCAGTAGTCATTTTATGAATTTAAAATATTTTAGACTTGTACCACACTGCAAATTTTTTAATCCTCTAAATATTTTCCAGTATTATATAAAGTCTACCACCCTAGGAAAATTTAATATGATACACATAAGCAGTATTAAGATACATTATCTTTTAGTACGATCATGTAATAAAATTAAGTATCATGGTCCAGCACAATTTTTCACAGGCAAAACAAATTATTCTATTCCCAATCTAAGACAAAAATGTAGCTTTTTCTATTGACTTGACATGTGGAAGAATTGAAAAGTTTCCTCAACGTTACTCTGAGGACACTCAAAAAATAGCTGTGTACCTTCTTTTACATTTCTTCTACCTCCATCTAAGTTTCATTTTTTTTTTTTTTTTTTTTTTTTTTTACATATTTTCTATTAAAACCTTAGATATTCCTGCACAAAAATCTCACCTAGTTCTGAAAACAACCCCTTAAAGTGATAATGATTTTTCAGAATGCACTGCTCCTGACATATAGGTCTAGTCACTTCAGGGTTTTTCTGTAGTGTCTGACATTCTACTTCACCTCTAGAAATCTTTATCTAGATTTCATCTGAAAACAAACAGGATTTCTATCAGACTGATATTGATATTCTGTCTTTCAGTCTTTGCTTCCCCATACATGCAGCATACATCTGATGCCTCCAAATCTCTTCTGAAATTCTGTTTTCAAATGTTAGAACTGCATATGGAAAGAAAAAAAAAAAAATCAAGTATGTTCTGTGCCTGAATAAATCTTTCTTTAGGGCAAATCAGTTTCCTTTCTCTTACATGTTTCACCTCCCATGTTAGAGCCCCATTTTGTGAAACATTCTAGCTTACTTATCTATGATCTACAACTTCTAGATGCAGATACATTAGTTTTTCCAGATTGATGCAACGTTTTCTGTCTCTATGGAAGTTCCTCTGAAATATCAGTCCTGATGCAAATGACTGTGTCACAGTTTTGCTTCATCAAAGTCTAGTCTTTATCCAAGTTTTGGTTTCGTATTCTGCTTAGATGTCTTATCAGAAACATAATTTCTTAAATAGTAAGTTTTTTCCATTGTTCCAGTAATTCTTCAGTATATTCACATTTTCCTGAAGTTTCTGTTTAAAACATACCACTCGTATTTCTCTTTTGTGTGTTCTTCCGTACTCTTCTAGGGTCTGCAATAGCTTCTTTGTGTCTTTCGTTTGAATTTATTGGAAGAAAAACTTCTATAACTTCAGAACCTATTATTATAACAGGTAGATTTCTGCTTGATTTTCTTTTTTTTCTTTTTTTTTTTTTTACCTGGAAAAATTTATTCATCATTACAAGTAATTTTGTCTTTACCTCAGTTTTCTTTTTTATGTTTCTGAAGAACTTAATTCACAGAGAGCTGGTAACTGTCAGCTTTGCACTAAAAATACTGTTTGCTTATCTTCAGTTATTTCAGCCATCACTCAAGGCCCAGTCTTCTTATGCAGTTCTTCTTCACTCCAGCTTTTCATGGCATGAGCTCTGTGCAAGGTGGTTTGACCTGACATACTCTAGAGCCTCCTGAAAGGAGAAGCTCTCTTCCAACTAGAAATTTTGACTGCATTGCATGGGAGGAGGCAAGGTAAAGAGAGTAAACTCTCTAGATATATCACACACCTTTCTGTCAACCACATTTCAAATATGAACTAAAATCCTAGTACTATCTCATTTCAGTTGATGCCTTTTTTGTCTCTCAAGTCAGTGAATCGAATCAATGGTACATACCTTAGAAGGCAATGCCATGGAAGGCTTGCATGTACAGTCACTCTGTATTGAAAGCAGGTTATAGACACAGGTGGGAGAGCACAATAAAGAGATAGATCTTATTAAATTAGTGTACTCATGGAAAAAAGTTGTTAACAGTACTTGTTATTCCTTGATACTTCTATTCAGACTTAGCCAATGTGAAATAAAATATGGATGGTTTCTCTGATACAGCATTTGGCATTTTTTTGGCAAATGTTTGAGTTGTCTGGAGTAACATTCTGTATATCCTGAAAAACAGTGGAGCAGAATGGACAAATAAACCCTTGGTAGATGCTAAATAAGCAAGGATAGCAAAATGAAATGAAGAGCTTCTGGAAATGAATAGATTCAGTGCTGTGTTGTGGATGCTGGAACACTGAGTGTTTAGAGATAATTATTCTCAGTCTTCCTACTTCAGACTTTCCAGATGACACTTAAGATTTTCCCGTAAATCTCATCTTTAGAAGTATGTAACTCAATACAATCTTTAGAGCAACTACATGAAAATCAGACCAATGATTTGCCATGACCACTGAGTACCCTGAGGTCCTATTTTTAAAAATCATTTCACTTAGCAATAACATAAAGACGTAAAGAGCATCTATCTTTAAATACATACCACTATAGATCCAGGCTCCAGCTTATTACCTACAAATTACCTCATTACCCTAAGTTCCTTATGACATAAGTATCTTCTTAAATAGACAAAGATTGAATTTTATGACCTTAAGTCACCTGTTCAGTGTAGCTGAATTATAGTTTTCTTCTATTTCTGAGATGAAAACAAAAAATATTTCATTGCCTAATACTCAATCTTAAGCCACATATGTTTGACAAGGAGTCTTGGGCAAGCCACTTCCTGGAAAAATTCTTCATGTTTGCAAATCCTTACTTGTAAAAGCATACTGAATGTCAGGATACGATGGGAGAGTTTGTTTATTTCTAGAGCCATAAGGAAGCATGGAATATTTTAGGCATGTTTTTCCCTGCTGGGTTTCTCTGCTTTGTAATGCATTTGCTGATTTGCATCACGTAGGAGAGTCAGCTTAGAAGAATGATCCGTTATATGGGTCTGTATTGCCAAGTAACACCAAGTTAGAGAGGCAGGGATGCCAATACAAAAGATAAATCTAAATGTATTTATTCCATAGCTTCCCACTTCTTTTGTCATAAAGAAAGACTGCAAGTCTGTTTCTCATATGTTTTCCATCTAATTCAAGACTTGATAATGCATAGATTACAGAGTAATTTTTTTTTTTTTTAATGTGGATATTGCTTATCAAACATTAATGAGAACGACGGTGTGTACTCTTCACATTTTATTTGATATATAAACAGAGCAGTGGGGTTAACTGTGAATAATGTTTACTTTTGAGCAGGGATGAAAACCTACTCAGATGCTGCCTTTTTTCAAGCTGTGAAGTTTTTTCTCCATAGCACATATGCCTTACTATGTTCTGGCAACTATACCCACAAAAAGTAAGCCATGATAAGAATCTTTTTTTTTTTTTTTTAACTTTTTTTTTCTTTCAGTTTTCAGTACAAGTTAAGAATTCATGACAGTTACATATAGTTCCTTCTCTCTCTAAAAGTATCAGAACAGCACATTAAATATTGGCCTCCGTGATTGTTCTGGCATATGAGCTTAAAGCTAATCATGAGTAAAGAAAGGAAGCATACTCAATTTGAATAGTTTTCTGAAAAATTTTACAGTCCAGTAAAATAGAAATCCAGTTTAATAATGTCACTTATGCTAGATGTTATGTGCAGGGCCAATAGCCTGAAACATTCATTTTTCAATTGAAAACATCATTATTAAAAATAATGCCTTCCAAGAATTCTCCCAGTTGTATGAACAGTGCTTCATGACGCTGTTTTCACTGCAATAATGGCCTCTCCTTTTGATTTACGTGCTTTTACATCACTCCCCATGAGTCTCCATACTTTAAGCCATAAAATAGGCTTGTATTTTGCCAAACTTCAAGAGTTTAAGTGAGCCTTTTTTGGGTATATTTCATGGTAAATAGATTAAATATTAAAATACATAAATTTTGAGTTTGATATTATTTCCTCTGTACTGCTTTGTTTATTCTAGACAGAAGTGACAGTACAGAGCATAAAGAAGTGTGGGATCACAATTTATGTGAATGATGCTCTTCACTAGGACTTAGTTTACAGTGATGAGCATAAGGAGATAACAAATTTATTCTCAGAAGGCAACTGTGGAAAATGCAATGAAAGATAAGAATTATCCAGAGCTAAAGCTCATCCTACCCTAGCGAGGTGTTTTGCCAATGAGACTGAGGTAGCACATCAATAATCTGACCAGCTGGTCTATCTCCAATCTCCCACTGCTCATTACAAAGAAATCATTCTCAAGCAGATGCATGTGATAGTCCACATATCTGTATGTGTGTAGACTCACAAAATTACATTCCTAGATCCTTTGTGAAAGTAACTCATGTAACAAAAGTTAGTGAGCTCAGTGGAAATGAAGTAGTATTTTATTTATCAAGTTTTTCCCCCAAATACAGGTATAAATGAGTATTCTTATTAGTAGAACTGACAGAGTAATGTTAAAGACAAATAATGACAGATATCTAAGTATTTATAGCAAAATATTGGATATGATCCTTACAAGTGACTAATAGTTGCTGTGATTTCAAAATGTTTATTTTCCTCCTACTCTCCTGCATCTACAGGATCTCTGTCCAGGAGAAAATTCATTGACAAAACTCCCTATGTGACATATGATGATATTTCTACAGTGCTTACTCCGTATGCAATTTCAGGTCCCCAGATTCTCTAGCCATATCAACATATAGGGAAGGTTAGTATGTCTTTTTGCTTTCCCCACCTTCTTCCTTTTCTGATTGTCATGTCCTGCTCTGGAATTGAGGATCCTAGCAAAAACCTTCAACCCAAAAGATGCTGAGGTTCTCAGCATCTGAGAACCTCAATCAGTAGCACAATTTCTCAAGGACTCATTATTTGGACTCACATTTTCCATGTGCTAACAGCTGCTTTTTCTTCCTCTCAGCCACTTTTCTCAATTGCACATCTTCAGATCTAGATTTACCATTTTACTTAGCAGGGAGAAGTCGCATTCCTGACTTCTTCAGGAATATTTAATGAAACCACAACTGAATCGTTAGTTACTGCTTTGCTTTTACACCATTATGTTATCTGCTTAGTGATCCAGTTGATAAGGTAATGAATGGGAGTCACAATGAAAACCTACGTGCCTCAATCTTATTGCATCAAATTACCTTATATCTATCATGACAAAGTGGACATATGGTTTGGAATTCAAAAGCTGTAGCTAATTCATCTAGAAATTGATATCAAAGTCTGAATAAGACTGTAGGTGTTTTTTTTTTTTTCCAGTAATGGAGATGTGCAACCATCTATAAAACAATTTCCTAGTGAAATATGCCTACAATGGGTGGTATAAACTGTTCTCTCCATTACCTAAAGGTGATGACTACATCTAGTCCAAATGTAGACATTTACTGAAGGTGATTCTGGTACTTTATAATTCATAAGATGAAAGGAATTTGTAAGTGTCAGAACTTTGTGTTTCTATTTATTCAACATCCTCCTTTGAAAAAAAAAAAAAAGAAAAATTGTATAAGTGTGTATATTCATGTACATAAGTTGTTAAGATTCCACACAATCACTGTTGTTATTTCTTCTGGTACAATAACAAAAAATCATTTATGTTGGTTGCTATGAAATGCAAAACAGGAATCATTTTAAATCTGCAAAATTATTAGTACAGACAAAAAATTAAAAGCTGATGGCAACATAAACTAAACTGAGAAAACTCAGGAAGAACTGTTCTATAGTAAGGTCACTGAACATGTGGAAAAAATAACTGAAGGGAGGGCTGAGCCTGAGAAGTGTAAATGAGTTCAAGAGAGCCTCAGATTTCCTTCTTGAGCATGAAAGGGGTCAAGTAATAGAGCAAGAAGACGGGAAAGTGGGATTAAGGTAAACTAAAAAAAGCAGGCATGCTGGGCCAGATGACTTCTTCATGTTTGTAAATTTCATGTTTTCAACAAAAGTGACTACACAGATGGTCTGTGTTATTCTCACATCCTTTGAAATTCAGTTTCCAAAAATGTCACCTTGTTCCCTATCCTCCTGTGAAGCATAAAGTGCATACACTGTATTCCAACATGTTCACATGCATTCATGCTGTCAAGACTGGTCGTCATTAGCCATCACCATGGAAAAATGTGTGCAAGAAGGGGGTTATAAACATTAATAGTATTAAATTCTCCTGAGGAGATCTGCATGAGAGAAGGCTGCTGGTGGCTCACCAGCACTGTGTTTACACTAAGAAGTTCAGCCTAACAAAGATGAACTAGTTGGTGCTTTGTCCACTGTATCTGTGGTCAATGCAGTTCTGGATTTTTATTTCAGAGTAGGAAAAAACTTCTAACCTTTATCTATGAAACTGTCTTAGCTTCCATTAGTTTGGTCATTAAATAACCTTTAAGGGTTTGAAAGCATTTGGCACAGGGCAAGGTATACAGTCTGAGTTAACATAGAAATCTTACTAGTGAGTAGAAAAACTGGACTACAAAGGAAACTAACACAGAGGGTTTGTATGCTGCTGCTTTAGATCAAAATGTGCATGAAGGTGTAGGCTTCTTTATCCAAGTTCACACTCAACTAATCCTCCGCCATTTTGTGTTCCATTCCATTTTACCAGACATTTCACTATGGAAACTGACTTTTGCATACTATTTGATTTTCATAGCATCATTAAATGAAAGAAAAGGAAAGGATTTGAAGAGTTCAACCAATCTTATAAAGCAGTCCCACTTTTGTTTTGAGTCATATTGCTGTTAATCTCAGACTGATTACTGGCAACGGAACTGGTTTATCTGCAGCCAAAGCTCCGAGAAAGTTGTGGTGAATTCATCCAGGATTTCCTGTATGAATTGTGATGTATCCCCCAGGGGACCAGTACTCTTTAACATCTTTATCAGTGACATAGTCAGTGGGATTGACTGTACCTTCAGAAAGTTTGCTGGTGGCACCAAGCTGACCGGTGCAGGTGACACAATAGAAAGAGGAAATTACATCCAGAGTTACCTGGACA
The DNA here is from genome assembly GCA_037305975.1 of Chrysolophus pictus. Taxonomy (NCBI): domain Eukaryota; kingdom Metazoa; phylum Chordata; class Aves; order Galliformes; family Phasianidae; genus Chrysolophus; species Chrysolophus pictus. The sequence continues at coordinate 35,779,887 of JAYKPI010000006.1, forward strand.
AGCTTGAAAATTGGGCCCACATAATCAAATAAGGTTCAACATGGCCAAATGTAAGGTACTACACTAGGGTAAAGGCAATTCCAGACGTGTACAGACTGGGAGAAGAACTTGATAGCAGCCCTGCAGAGAGGGACTTGGAAGCAAGGAGCAAAAGCTTGACATGAGCTAGCAATGTTCACTTGCAGCCAAGAAAGGCAATAGCACCTGGGGCTGCATGAAAAGAGGGGTGACCAGTAGAGTGAGAGAGGTGATTGCCCCCCTCTACTCTGCCCAAGTAAGGTTTCATCTAGAGTACTACATCCAAGCCTGGGGACCTCAGCGCAAGAAAGATACAGAACTGTTGAAGAGGATCCAAAGGAGAGCCATGAAGATAATCAGAGGGCTAGAGAACCTCTCAAATGAAAAAAGGTTGAGGGATTGTTTTGCTTGAAGAAGACTCCAGGGAGACATCACTGGAGCCTTCCAGGACTTGAGGGGAGCTTATAAACAGGAGAGAGACTGACTTTTATACAGTCTGATAGTGAAAGAACAAGGGGGAATAGTCTCAAACTAAAAGAGGGGAGATTTAGATTAGATATCAGGAGAAAATTCATTACTCAGTTTAGTGAGACACTGGAACAAGCTGCCCAGAGAAGTTGTGAATGCCCCATTCCTGGATGCGCTCAGAGTCAGGTTCGATGGCTCCCTAGTCAGCCAGATCTAGTGGATAGCAACCCTTTCCATAACATGGGGAATTGGAACTGGATGGTCTTTAAGATCTTTTCCAAACTAAAGCATTCTATGATTCCTCCGTGATATCTGAGCAAATAGCTACCCCATATCCTTTCACATCTCTACTCTCATAGGATAGCTGAGAAGAATGACATTTCCTTTCTGGTAAGGTAAGTATATATGAAAAGTCAGTAACTGCTAGGAAGAAGAAGGAAAAGGCACACAGCAAAGTCCCCCTGTATAATCAATGAATATACAGATGCTATAATTATGAAATATACCAGAGAGCTTGACTAAGCAGGTTATTATACCAAAAGAGAATAGATAGAGTGCTTACCTGTATCATCAGCTCACCATAAAACTCCAAAGGAGAAATCTCTTGAAAGAGATCCTTCCCTATTGGTAGTCAGCTCTTAAATGGGTCTAGGAGAGGTGGAGCCTGGCTCCACCCTTCCAGCAGCACAGGTGAATTGCCTTCACCTGTGCCCCCAGGGGACACAGACTCACTGCTTGCCTCAGATGATCAATCAGAGGTACCGGCCGTGATTCAGCAGTTTCCATACACCCCAAAGTCTAATAACAACAGAAAAAAATAACAAGAGTTTAAATCAAACTATATATGATGTGATTCTGTGATAATGTGATTTTTCCCTTCGGTAAGATTACTTGAAACTGCTTCTCTTTCAATTTTTTCTTTAGCATTTACTTCTAAATCAAGGACTGAGAAATACCTTGTTTTCCACCGTCTACAAGACATACACACACTGATACCTGATGCTTCTATGTAGTTTATTAAAGAACCTTTAAGAATTATGCACCTGGATAAACCCAGTCCTGTGTTGTGGTTACATTTGGACCTATTGCCTTCTAACAGCTGTGCAATGTATTCATTCTTGCATTCTGCAGTAATCCCAGTTCCAATGGCACACTCATTCCTTCTATGGGGAATTCTTGGCAGCAAAGAGTTTTAGTGAGGTACAAATCCCACTTCCAGCCAGTTATGGGCAAGGGATAAAAGCTCCAGCAATGCCCTGTGGAGAAGGAGGGCATAGCTCTACCCTGGTTCCTCTCATACCTAATGTGATTGGCATATATTCAGAGATAAAAAGAGCCTGGATAATTCAATCACCCAATTTCCTCCAAAATCCTTTTTGCTTTAGCTCTTTTGTGAAGAGAGAATACCAAAACACACATTTGTTTTGTTGGAACATGTTCATGTTCAGAGACAGTATATGAGCTGAACACCAGGGAATCTCAGAGCCATTTGAAGAGTCTCATTTCCTTAACAGAATGACTTTGGAGTCAGGGGGTTATTCTCTAGCAGAGCTTAAATAATGTGAGAGTCAGGTCATGGTCATATTACTCTTTTTCACAAAAATTCTAAAAATAATAAAGTAATTGAGAGTAAAGGCAGCGCCATCAGTCCGTAAGTACTAGCCTAGCAAAGTTTATAAAGGGGGATAAATATTGCTTAGGGAAAAAAAAAAAAGAAAAAGGAGAAAGACAAAAATTGAATTGTAATCCAGACTCTTTTTGTGTCCAGACGTATATGAATATAGTGTTTATTTGTTGTTTGATTTTTTTTACCATCTTTAAACATATATCAGAACCCAGCTCTTTGGATAAGCCTGCACATGTTTCTAACCATAATTCTTAAAGATCTTAGATAGAACTTTTTTAAAGCTCAGAGCAATTCATGTGATTTATGTTGATAATATACTCCTAATATTTTCATATGGTTGTTTGGGGATTTTTTGGAAAGAAAAATTGGTAACAAAAGAACTTTGTACAATAAAGGAAATCAAACGTGACTGACTAAAAAGGAATTTAAATCAGTGAAAAAAGAATTCATTGCTCTTCTCTTAACCTGCAAAATGGATTTAAATCTGAGCAAAATATTAACAAACATTATCGTGCTCTAGGGTGAGTAAATAGTTAAATATTTCTTTCTTAATACACTGTCTCTGTCATAGTGATGGCTCAGTGCTTGCTAGTGCACCACATGGTGCTCCAGCAGATGCTGGTGTTTCAGAGAGAGAGGCACAAAATGGCATCAAGAATATTTACATTATATAACATTATAATTTCCTTGCACCTGAACACCAGCACTGCCAAAAAAATTTCTTCTAGCTGTTCTCTGCATGTGAGCATAGCTGGGAATGCATGGGTTAAGTGATACTGCTCCACCATGTCTGTCTCCGTGGCAGGGCAGGAGGTTATGCAGCAGGGATCTCATAGGAAGGTGAATGCTTCTCCTAATGAGGTGAAGATGATGGCTCTAATGCAGTGGAACAGCTGCAGCAGGCTCTTTCCCAGCCCGAATCACACTGAGATCAGATTCAGCGTATAGTGGCTCTGTTTTCTTCACACACTATAATTATGATTGATTTGCAAAAGATGTTAAACTCTTTGCCTTTTTATAACAAGAGCTTTTAGTTGGCGAGGCATTGAGAAAGGGGGTTTTTGGTACTCTTCCAGAGAGGACAATCTCCCTCCTGCCTGCTCAATCTAACCTTGTGGCTGACAAGGTTAGATTCTTCTTTTACTGCAGTCTCCTTTAATGCTGCAAAATTTGGGTGTCAGGATGGACAAGCAGCTCTAAATTCAGGTTTTGCAATGTGCAAAGTAGCCTACTTTCTTCCAATTGCACGTCATATACAAAACGAGATGAGAGACTCATGACTTTTCTCCTTTATAATAACTCTATCATTTCCATCATAGGGTTTACACCATAGTTAGACTTGGTGTCAGAGAAAAATGTGAGATTTGACTGCCGGTGTAATTCTCAAATGACTTTCCTCAAAGCTAAAATTTGAACATAAAATGTCTGATTCCCCAGATTCAGCAGCCAGCTATGTCCTGGTTGTGTACCTCACTGTCTGGACATGCAGATTGCCTCCTCCTCATGGGTTCTCAGGGGTCAGGAACTACCTAGGACATGCAGTGTTGCACCAGTGTCTGCTGGAGTCTTTTGTACTGATCTGGGTAGCTGAGCAGAATGGGACTTAGCAGTATTCCCGTACAGATGTAGGGTTTCTGGAGGAAAGCATTAGCTTTCTGTCAGCCTAAGACTCAATCAAAGTACCTGGGATCCTGAACTAGTCCTCAGAGACCTCCTCAAAGGAAATAGTCCCTGCTGTGATGAGCTAGTCTTTTGGTTCAGAGAATCATTACATCTATTGTGGGTCTAAGAATTTTAGCACAGGAAGTTTTTTTTCCAAAAAGAAAATGAATCAATTTTGGCAAGTAATTCAAAAGTTTGGAAGTGCTGGATTAAAAAACTTCTATTATGAACAAAATTGTTTTCCTGGATTTTGAATTATTATTCAGTCTTTAGCTATGTGATCATGAAAAGTGCCTAGGGTGCAGAGCAAGCAGAGCAGAAAGCTGCAAGAAAAGAAATAATCATTTTCTTTCTGGTGTGTAAGCATCAGACTAGACAAGGAGACATGAGCTTTCTTTGCCAGCACATTGCTACATTTGGACAGCTTAATTCTGACAGCTCCTGACATTTGCAGATTTGATACTACATTGTGAACACTTTTATAATATAATTTCTATACGTATTATGTGCGTAGCTATATATGCTTTGTGACTTAGTAAGAAGGCCAATTTTCCCTTATGGTTGTAAGACAAAGTAATGACATTGCTACTATTTTAAAATCATGGGCAGCATACACCCAACTTGTTATAAACACAGTTTTGTCTCTTGTTAAGCTCAATAGTATTTCTAAGTGTAATGGTAGAGTTCAAAATTATTGTTAGGAATTTTTGAGGATGATAATAAATAAATTATAACTAATAATAGTATTTTCAGCAAATTGCTGACACTTAAAGGAGTAAAAGCTGTAGAGTCATACTGAACCACACACTTTTTGAAAAAGCAATTTCACTAGTGGAAACTCTATTAGTATCTCTATGTGTTATCAGGACAGCAGGATTTGTTCTGCAGCTGGACTTATTTGCCACCTTAGATTAGATTCAGTTACCCATTATGTATGGATCCATGCACAGCTGTCCAATATGCACTGTCAAGTCCATGGAAGCTACAATAGTATTTACATCTATTTTTATTTATATGCATTGTTTCTTGGTGTATGTTTTTCCTGTTTAGTACTTCTACTGCTAAAAAGTGATTCTGGAAGCTAGGCAAAACATGCACTGCAATCAATCTCTTTGCAACTTCACAAAGAATCAGAGATGTTCAGTAACAGCAGAGAATTAAAACTCCATATGCAATCCAGAGAGTTAATTCTGTGAGATTGTCACCATCTCTTAACTTTCCTCACATGTTGGTTCACATACATAAAATTTTGATCAATTTGAAGTGACATGTAAAGGTGAATGAATGTGTGTTCTCTGTAGAGCTGGAATAGATGAAGGTATTGCACTCCTGCTGCCAAAGCCTTGAACTATAGGAGGGCCAAGAAAACATGCATGATGTACTGCTGCTTAATACATCTGAGGGTTGTAATTGGGGATATCTTTGGCAATTAGATCTACTAATGCTTTTAAAAAGGCAAAAATAGTATATGCAGTTTCTGGCATGAATAAAGAGAATGTAAAGCTATTTCTAATTATTTTCTTGATATCTTACTCTAGAAGAGCTTCTTAAGGACCAATATAGTGATGCCAGCCTATGCTGGATGACACCAAACTGTGTGGTATGGTTGACAGACCCAAGGGACAGATTGCTATCCAGAGAAACTTAGACAGGTTTGAGGTGCAGGAGAACCTCTTGAGGTTCAACAAATCCCAGGTCAGGGTCTTGCTCCTGGATCCCTGCAACTCCCACTGTCAGTACAACCTGGGAGATAAGGGGATAGAACAAGGGGAAATGGCTTCAAATTAAAAGAGACAAAATTTAGATTGGATATGAGGAAAAAAATTTTACATTAAGGGTGGTTTTGGATCCAAAACTGGATCAGGTTGCCAAGAAATGTAGTGGATGCCCTCATCCCTGAAGACATTCAAGATAAGCCTAAACAAGGTTCTGAGCAGCCTGATCTCACTGTAGGTGTTCCTGTTCACTGAAGGTAGTTGAGCTAGATGACCTTTAAGGCTCCCTTCCAACTCAAACAGTTCTATGATTCTATGATTCTATCTCAGAAAGATATTGTAAGGATGAAATCTGTGTTTTCAGAAGCTGACAAATAACTACTCAAGTCTAAACCTAGATTACCAGTCGATAAAAACAAAACAGTCATTTTTTTGCATACATATTTTTTGTGTAGATTATGTTAAGAATATCCTGGCTACACACACTCACAGATCTCTCCTGCTGGAGGTTATATGATTCAGCCAAGCTTTATGCCTCACTGATCTCTGGCGACTGCAGAGAGGATCTGCCCAGACAGCCCTGACCTGAGAAGGATGAGGTCTGCTGAGCAGTTCTGAGGGATGAGATGGGATCAGAAAGACAATTCCCTTCTCAGAGCACGTGCTTTCAACATAATGAGGCCAGGGGTCTTGTTGACCATCATTGTACTAAGATAATATGGTACTTTTAAACAAAAAACTGCTTCTCCAGATTACCCTTACATCACAAAAGAACTGTATAATGCCTTGAAGTTAGAGTAGACAAGATTTCATTATTTTTAATTTTCAGGGCTATTGTAATACATACAGTCCATTTAATACATATGACATTTCTTTCCTTTTTTCTGTGCTTAAATTTAGTAACATTGTAAGAGGATGTCACACTTCTGCTGATGCAGAGGTCCTTATTCCTTCATTTTGTCCTGCCTAAGCTACTGCAGAGATTTGTTTCTCACTAGTAACTCTGCATGTGCAATTAATAGCTGATGCAAAAATCCCCTGCCTGATTTCAGCTGGCATTGAATAGCTGCAGCTCATAACACCAGATCTGGCCCTGCTACAAATCTCGTTGTTAATATGAACTCATATTAGTTTCAAGGTGTTTTTGTTACACTAGGAAGACTTTTCATTTAATTAACGGATATCTGACAATTCTTGAACCTTTTCCATACATCTCCATTTTCCCCAAGTCACAGAGTCTTGGCATTGGCTTCTAAGATAAATGATAACTGACAACTGGTAACTTGCCCTTTAGGCAAAATTTTTCTGCAAATGTTAATACCTGGGTGTTCACAAACCCTTAGTCTCTTCAGTAACAGTCCCTGCAGGAAATTTTACTGTGTGAAACAAATACAGGACCGCTGGATATATGTTACTGATTTCATAATATAACTCATTGGCAAGCAAACATTGCCAAAAGAAGTCAAGACCACTTCAATCCAAGACAGTGGTCTAATTTCTATCTTTTTCATTGCAGATTGAAAAAGTGCTTTGAAAGCACTTAATGTTGTGAGAATGTAACAAAAATGGCAGTTGATATTATTTAGTTTCATTTAGAAGGTCCTCATTTCTATTTCCTTTTCAGACTACCTAGTTCCTTCACTCATTATTGAATATTGGCAGAAAACAGAGCTGTAAGGGAAATCTCATAAGAATTTATAATTTTTCACAGCATAATCTTTTGCCAGTTTTCCAAGTGAAATTTTATGGGTACAGATGCAAGCACACTGGAGAAAAGAGAAGAGGAAAGCAGAGGTGAGTGAACAGAGAGCAAAGAGCTAATACAAAATTTTTGGAGATTGTACCCATCATTACTTTAACTGTGTTTTGTTTCTGTTTTCCCTAAGAGAAGGAAAAATTCAACGTATTAAAAACGTTTTCATCTTATATTCTAATCTAGGGGATTTGTAGTACAAAGTGAGCCACTAGTTGTCTCTAATAAAATAGCAAGAGATACAACTCCATTGGAGAGTTTATAATGCAAGAAAATGGGAACATTCAGTTCCCTCAGGGGAATGTGATGCTGGGAGAAAACTGTCAGTAGCTGTATGTATATATGTATGTAATGTTAATAATTGTTGTTATAATTTGCATGTGTACATACTTGTGTTGTACAATTTAAGCATGATGCAATGATAAGGAATAAGGGGTGGATACTGTCCTGGTTTTATCAGTATTTCATATCATGACATGATGCAGCAAGCTGATGCTGGAGCACAGTGCTGGGCAGGAGTACTTCCTTGGGTACTCTGCTTCTAGCAGTTCCAGCTATTCTCATGTCAGTTGCGGCTCTCTCAGAGGAAGATATGCTGAAAAGATAGATACCCAGAAGTCTCCAGTATTCCTCATGTTATTTACAATTCTGGGTGAACTGGGGGGAGAGCTCTCTGCCCTTCTAGGAGGACAGCCATGAGGACCTGCCAGTAAAATCTCGGACTCTCTCTCCTCCTTTGTTTTTTGTTCATTTGATTTATTATTCCTAATTATTCTGTATTATCTCATATTCCTTTTAATAAATTTGTTCTCTTATCTCAATTGAGTGGTTTTTTCATATTCCTTCCCTTCTCCTGTGGAGAAGGAGGAATGTCTTGGTATTAACTCTTCAAACCACAACAGAGAGATTCCAGGAATTTTCTTTTTTTTTTTGTCATTGTTGCCTGTGTTCTGATGATAATTCCTTTTTATCTTGATTTGTACTGATTGCTTTCTTACTATTAATGGCCCTGAACAATTTCAAAACAAACTTCTCCTAGGCTTTGTTTTGGACTGTTATTGGTTGACTTGCAACAGTAAAGGCAGTAATTTGAAGCTCTTTCTTGGAAGTGCCGGGCCTCCTGCAAAGCCTTAAGCTATCTTTAGCAAGCCTGTTAAACATAGCTCCAGAGCTCCACACAAACTGACAGGGAAATCGTTGCCTTTGCAAAGAATTCAGAAATCCTTTGGTAATAAATGCTGTGCGTATGCATGCACAAACATGTGCATCCACCAAAGAAAGTCCTTAAATTTTCCATGCCCAACAAATCCCTGTGATTATCCTCCGTGATCTCCTTTACTGTTATCTTTCTGCCCATGGAATTATACCATTCTTGGATCTAATGTTTACTGAATGGAAAACATCAGGGCATGGCTGTTGTTATTTTCAAACAGAAATTCAAATGAGACTCCTTTAGGCCTTCAGTGAGTTTCCAACATTATTTGGGCTTGCAGTAATTATCTCAGCTCAAAGAATTGAAATAATTATTGACCTGAGTCCATTTATGTCTTTTTTTTTTTTTTTTTGATTCAGATGTAATTATTTCCTTAGCTGTGTGCACACAGCTATTCCTATGGAGATTTAGATTTCCTGACCTTGGTCCAGACATTATCTCTTACTATGAATAAATTTACTCAGAAAGCTGCTCACTAAGGGAGTACCATCACCCCAATTTCTCTTGACTGGCATATGCACATAGAAAACTTCCAGAAATATAGCCTGAAATTAGTGTTAAGTTACCAATATTGAAGGAATTACATCAGAGCCAATGAAACTTAAACAATAGGGTACAAGTGCTAATATACGTATTTTGAAGATATTTCAGTAGAGAATAAGTCAGGGCAGCATATCAGAAGCATGCAGAAGTATCCCAGCAACTATGGTTTCAAACAATTCTTGTAACATTTCAGTATATTTCTGTGGAAGAAAAATTTTACAACACATTACTGTTAGTAATGTGACAGTCTCTCCTGTTTAGCTATTACTCAATTCTCTGTCTTGAGAAAAAGGATTGAGAATATTTTCTTATATTTTGATCAATTTAAAAGTAGTTTATATTAATCATACTAGCTGACTTCAACTTTTTATCACTTAATCTACAATTCATGATATTTGTAATACTCATATCAGTCTAGTTCTTTTCTAAATCATTTCCAGTTTCTTATCATACTGTTTTCCACTAGATCAATGTAACTCCAGCGAAGATCATATCAAATAAATGAAAAACTTTGCTACTTAATTCTGTCTCAATATGACTTAAGTTATAGATTCAAAATTTGTATGGATATGTGGAGGAGTCCTCATGTTACACTTCTTACAGGTTCAAACACATCATTTCTCTTTAAGCTTCTCCAATTTATGATGCAGTTAAGCTAAACTGATTTTAGTTTTTCAGAATAAAATCTTCATATATAACCATATGTAATCAAGATCCTTTGCCCTACATATTGGCATTTTTGATTCATATAAGACTTTTTGTCCGGTACTCCAGTTCATCATAAGAGTCTAAAGCTTTGTCAGTTTCATCTGCCTCCATCTTTTAAAATTTAACTATTTGTTATGAGTATATTTCAGTGCACTGAAAAGTATAAGAATACATTAATTGCATTGTTACAAGATGGTAGATGAGACACAGTATGAAGTATTTGTACAAGATCCTGTGTCATTCTAATTTATTCATCAATTCTGCAATAATATGTGGAACTGTAATTCCCTAAACAATAGGAGAATGCTCTGCAACCATACACTTATGTATATGTACATACATCTATGACAGAATGGTAATATCTAGACATAAGGAAGAGGAGTCTATCTTCTTCTCAGACATAAGCCTTGTCTTCATTCTGCAATATAAGCAATAGTAAAATCCTCTTTGAAAAATGAAATGGAGTATAATTAAAAAATAAAAATAATAAAAAAATAAAAAAAAAACACTTCCAAATATTTATATATAAAATGACCAAAATGGAGCTTAGTCATCATATAGGCCAAGTTCTGGATAACATAATGCTTTCCTTATATTGATATCTTTGTATGGTTTAAAATTCCTTGTGATAACAACGAAATCCTGGTATGCAGGTTCAAGGAGTTACCTTTACTGCTATAAATGTGCATTTTATTTTCACTGCATTTCACTGTGTTTTTTTTTTTTTTTTCTACAAGTCATTAAATCCTGTCTGCTACTCAGGTGGAAAAAGTCTCTGCTACTGGATTTCTACTTCCTAGACTTCAAGACACTTAAGGTTTAGAGAAAGACACTCCTTAACCTTCCCTTTGATATGTTAAGTCTGTGGAGCACCTGAAGAGTTTTTCTATAAGACATATTTTCCTCTTTAATACTTCAGCTTTTTTTTTAGATCCTTCCCTGTATTATCAGCCCTTTTTTTTACTCAAATGTCAGACTGAGGGACTCTTCACCATGGGATGATGAAATAATTTTCTCCTTGTGCGACTTTCTCTAGTCCTGGGTTTGCTTCATCTCATTGGCTACATTTTATCACATCAGGCTTTTGTGATTAGCTGTTGAGTTGCTATCACCCACCAGTTTACAAATCTTTTTCATCATGCTCCTTTGAAATATATAATTCTCTCCTGCAGGTACAGTTTATGTTTCTCTGTGTGACTTTGCATTTCACTGTCATGTAATGGTTGGGTTCAACTGACCACACAGATCTTTATTTATTATTGTTTATCACTTCCACAATATCTGTGCAAGGCTATACACTCTTCTACTTTCATAATTTTCACTTTTATATTAGATCTTTACATTTATGCTTATGCTGCATTTTCTTCAATGCTTCTTTTTAAATTAAAAAAAAAAAAAAAAAAAAAAAAAAAAAAAAAAAAAAAAGAAGGTCCAGGTAATGAGGTCCGAGTTAAACAAGATAACAAGATACTCTCAAAAAATTGCACTCACAGCATTCAGGTTCCATACCTGCCAGTAAGCTGACCATAAACTTTTAGTCATCTAGTATGTTGATGGTACGTTTATGTAATTTTAATGGAATTCTTCTCTAGGATTATGCTCATAGTTTACTCTGTATTGTACCAATGCCTCCACCTTTATCATTGAAAAATTTTACATATGTCTCTCTAAAGGTAATGCCTCCCTTTTATTTTCATGAAAACTACAATAGATACAAAGAGCACAAAAACACTATTTGAGAGAGCAGATTCTCAGCTACAAAATGCTATTTTTCAATGTAGCCACCACTATTAGCTATGCATTTTTGCCAGCTATGAAAAGAGCCTGAATACTACGTTCGAAAAATCTTTACCAGCATTGTTGATTCATTGTTGCTGTCATCACTGTTAAAATGCACCACCCACTTCCTCACTGTGCTCAGATCCACTGTTTGCTTTCTGTAAACATTCAGCAAATATCAGTGAGTATCAATGGGTGATATTTTTTCCACATGGAGAAGTTCAGTTCCACACTTTTGCTTCATCTGCACTTCCATGTCAGATGCCATTTTGACAGATGGCCCCTCTGCAGCCATCTGTCATACAGCAACAAAACATAATGGAATACTGTCAGGAAGGTTCAACCTCTACTGTCATACCACCAACATCCACACCTGATGTTGTGGGCAAATATGATAAAATTGGAGGCATTACTTTTGGAGCAGCCCTTGTAGATAAATTGTTCGAGGACTTTAGCAGTCATTCTTTCAACTTTGCCCACAAAACTGAGGAAAATCAGATCTGAAAATGTAGCTCTTTCAATAAAAATTAAGACGAGTTGAAAAATGCTAATGCACAATAGACTCTTTTTTAGATAGAAAATAAATTTGTTCTTTTTTTATTGTTATTTAAAGATGGTCTTAGCAAGTAAGTTTTGCTCTTGTCACTGGTTTAATACTAAAGTTCCCCTCCATCCTCTTCCATCTAATTCATAATAAGCTTAACTAACTTGAAGAGTTCTTTTTCAGAGAGAAATATTCCCTGTTCAGATCCAATAAAATTTGTTTTATGATATGCACACTTTATGAGAATTTTTTGCTTTATACAGTACAATCCATAGACATTAAAAATTTAAGATGAGGTTTAATTTGTCCTCTTAAAAATATAATTGCATATCAATTCAAGCTCATTATTATCAGATTCACGATTTGGTTTTAGATGTACCAGAAAATATGCACTTTTTTGCCTGTGGATAAATGGCAAAAAATAACTTCTAACCTGTAAATATTTTGAGCTTAACTTAAGACTTGAAGCTAAATTTTAAAGGGTTATACTCTAGCACAGTACATATTAGACACAGGAAAATATGATCCATGAATACAAATTCCTAATTGCAATCTGAACATACACAACAAAAAGTAATCGGTGTATTTTTCTCCAACAGAAAATTCTGACTTGGTAAAAATCAGTGTGCTTTATTTACTGATTGCAGTCCTCTGGCAATAGAGACTGTCTGCTTCATGCCTTTATTTATTTCCTACATTTGAGGTGCAAATATATGTCTATGTGTTTACATCTGTGCTTTTATATGTTTGTGTGTTTCAGCCTCATGATTCAAGTAACGCGTTATTACCATAGCTAGTGACAGGCTTTGTATTAGTGTTGCAAATTCTTGGACTTGTCAGGCTTGATTTCTCTTGGCCTTCTGAATCTTTGTTTTAGCTTGTTTAGCTAGCACTAATTTTCTAGCTAGTAGGTAACTACTAACATTTTTCTTTAGCTTTGGTCTGTCTTTGTGTGATTGTTTACTATTCTGTCTATTGCTATAATAACTCTTATATATTTTTGTAACTAATAGGTAGCAATAATGAGTAGTTATGCGGTGCACAAAGGACTATCTTTGACTCCAGAATAATAATGTGCTGTAGAGGAGTATAAGTGTAGGATAGTATTCTTGCAATTGTGGGAACAGGACAAAGTTAAAGGCCCCAGTACTGTAAATAATTCATTAGTTCATTGAAAAGGATAAAAAAGAAATATGTTTTATTGAAAGATATGCAGTGAATTTTTGTTCTTAGCCTTATATTTAAACATTACGGAAGGGTAGAAGTTTATCTTCTGTCAGTGTAATGGGTAACTGACTCACCTATCCTTAGGATAACTACAACCCTTATATTTTCCAAATATTCCCTCACTATCCCCACACCCCACTGTTTTGGAATGTTCTCTACAAAACCTTCCAATTCTACTTCTCACAACTCCGCTGTCTGTGCTGAGGATTGCTTTGCCACATCAAGGTACTGCCACTGTCACTTCCATAAGTGGTGTTTTGAAAACCTTTATACTACAAACTGCAAACTCTGTTCCCCTCCTAGCACTAGAACTGTTTAAAGGAGAAAAGTATGATGACTAGTTTAGCAGCTTTGCCCTTCACTGACAAACCAGATTTCTTAAGCTATGCAGCAGAATGAGGGCCTTCACTCTTTCTTATAATATGTTTGCCTTTGACTCTGTAGGACCTTGGGCTGATCATTTAAGCAGGAATATTATGACCTACCAGAGCTGTCATGTCTCCAGCCTGAAGGGGAACTATTATGAATGATTCAAAGAGACTTTGATTTCCCTGCTCCAAATATGGTAAAATACCACTCTGTCTCAGCACAGAGTAGAGCAGACTTTATCCTTTGCCAACAGTTTGTGCGCTACTGCAGCATCCAGGTATGAAAGGCACTTTGAGATTGCCTTCTATTCTTTGGCCTGATCCTGCTGTGCTGTGAGTGTTGTAAGCTAAGAAAAGATCGGGCTTCCTAGTGTGTCTTTCTTCAAAGACACCCTTACTCTAGCTTTTTTAGTCGTCTTTGCATTAAGAAGACAAACTGAAACTAGCTTCACTTCTTAGTACAGATCTCCATCAACATCATCTTTCGGTTATGAAAGCCTTTGTTGACAATCCTGTCACATTTGCAACTACAGAGATACCACTTACTTAGATCTGTAAGAAATATTGTGAGAAGTCATTCATCACCTAGATTTGCAAACAACATATGTAGCTTTTTTTCACCTCCCTGTCTCTAACTCCACTCCTGATTTTATGTAGCTTGTGCTGAATCTGCAAATTCCTTCCAAGCTGAAGGAGTCGTAATGTGGGCACTTCTCTGCTTGTGCATCCTGCTATATCACTGCTGTTGCCCTGGAGAGGTCTGCTGCTATTTCAGCCCTAACGGTAGGCTGATTGGGAAGAGGCACAAAGACATAATTTGTATAAGACTGTTAGCTGAGATTGCAGCTGATTTCATAAACAAAAAGTTGGAGCAGCACTCCTGTTATTTCTTAGAAGTCATATGGATGGTATCTCAGACTATACCAGCAAAAAAGAGCAGAGGGTTTGTTACAGGGCAGTAGGAGTCCTGACCACATACCTGCAGCAGATAAGAGACACTATCATCTGTATGATTAATATTAATTGCATTAATTTGGTAACTTCTATTCAAAATGCCATCAAAAATATGTGCAATTTGATTAAAATAAACATACATCTCCAGCACCCAGCAACACTCAAATTATAATTATTGATTAAAAAACTCATCATGAGGGAAAAAAAGAAGAATAGAACAATGAATAAAACAACATAGTCCAGAAATAAGACCTGGTTTATAAAAATTTAGTCCTGCATACGTGCTATTTCTTCCTCTTGAATTCAAAGTGGCAACAATTACTTCAAAGTCTATCTTTGGCTATCAGTTATAGCATACATACACTACCCCATGGTAACACCACTCAAAGTCTGTTATGGGGTATTTGATATGTAAATATATTTTAATACCACTGGTATGAGATTTATCATAAGAGAATGAGCAAGAAATGCATTAAGAGACATAAATTTGCCTACAGATCATCTAAGCACAGAAAGGGAAGGTTATAAATACTGAGGAAATCATTTCCTGGGAGTTACACACTGAATTCAATTAATTCATTTTTTTAAAGAGCTTTGAAGTGCTGTACTAATGTTAAAAATCATTAATTCAACTGCTACTCCTCCTTTGACTTGTTTAATTATTTCAGAGCCATAAGCACAAACTCTTTAATAATTAAAAATCACTTCTTAATCTGTCCTTCCTGCTTTAATAAATATATTGTAATCACTCAATTTCTTACTCTATTCTCCAAAAACAATTTTAAAAATCTTTAAAATTTCTTTTTATTATCTTACTTTTATTCTGTTTACTTGGTGGCTAATGTAGTGCGTAATATTCTCAAAGTTTAAAGCATGAGAATTCTTTGTTGCAGCATTTAAATCAGTGTGCAGCAGAAGAAGGAGGTAAAAAGTATTATTTAAAATTTTAAAACAGGCAAGTGCCGGTCTAGCTACAAAGAAAAAGACTGTTAATAGTTAGACTAATTAAGACATCTATGTGGAAAAAAATTTGAACAAGGATGTCTTCTAATCCTTCAACTGTATAGACATCATGGGACTTAACTGCATTATAAAATATTTACAGCAGAATAGAAACTGTATTAAAAGATAATAATTAATTTGGATTTCGACTTGAAAAATACTTAGAACCTGCCATGACCATAACTTTTCATTTGACGTCATAACCCCTCTGCCAGGGATCTCTCTCAGGTCCAAGCAACAAGTTTTTAAGATATCCCATGCACAAGATTACAGGAAACAGAAGAAATTCAAACTGCTGTATATTAATTAGATTTGTTAACTGAAGTTGGAAGATATTATGAGTTTTGGAATATCCAGACAAAATACTGTTAATTGCTGCTCAGATATTAAAAGCTGCTAAAAGGTATTAAAAGTCCTGCAACAGGGAAAGTTATTTCTGAGTTCAATCTAAAATGAGTAAGGAAGGTCATAATGAAAGCCTAATGGTTTCAGTGAGTTCAGAAGGATACATGAGTAAAATACAGATATACTTATTAAGAATTTTTTTTTTTTTTTGCAGTTTTCTTAATGAGGAAGCCTTTATTGTGACCTCACAGTCAGCAAAAGAAAAGAAAGTTACAGTATTTTGATTATTAGTTGTCATTCTGTACGAAAGATTCATTCAAAAACAAAAACAAAAAATTGTTTTTCTTGAGAAGCATCAACTATGACAATGATATTTTATTTTTTAAATTCTTACATAATCCTAATTATTTATTACTTAACTACTTGCATTTTGGTTTTGTTCTTAGAAATGATTGTGAAACCTCACCTCAAGTACTTTGTGTAGGTTTTGGTGCCACAGTATTAAAAAAAAACCATGGAACTACTGAAAGTGCCCAAAGGAGGGCTACAAAGATAGGGAAGGGTCTAGAGGGCAAGACACAAAGCACAAAAACTACTCAAAAAGCAGCAATTGTGGATAGACATGCAGAGAAATTAGATAAAACATACTATACTGGATATACATTGCTTTCCAAACTAGTGACATCATTTTCATTTCTTGGATGCTGTACATGAAAGAGTATATTCAAATCAGAGAGCTGTATTTATTTTGGAATAAATAGATTTAAAAGGTAAGAGTGCGTTTAGTGGCCTACCCAGAGCAATGCTTGTGGCAGTGGGTAGCTGAAGGACCTCTTGGTCTGATTTATATTTCTCAGAATCAGTCCAGAATGCCTAAGTAACCACATTTTTGTTAGTAAAACTTCTCACAAAGTAAATAAAATAGATGAAAATATGCAGGCCGCTCCAAAAGTAATGCCTTCCATGTATTTCCGTGGAAGCTAAATAAGAGCAAAGAGCATAGTACATCTATTTGATAGAGCAAATTCTCAGCTACAAAACACTGTTTTTCAACCTGGACCAATGTTATCATGGATGTATACATGGATGAGCTGATCAAGACATTCTTTACTGTGTAGTATGACAGCTGTGCATGGCCATCTAGAACATATTTTGTCCTTCACATCACTGTTGCTGCTGCTCGGATGCATCACCCACCACCTCACTGTGCTCACATGCTCTGCTTCATCTCCATGAATGTCAGTGGGTGAATTTTTTTCATGTGGAGAAATTCAGTTACACACCATTGCTTCATATGCACTTCCATGTCAGATGCCATTTTCTCAGACAGCCCATCTGCTGCCGTTTGTCACATGGCAACAAAACGTAATGGAATATCTATGGGAAGGTTCAACCTCTACTGCCATACCACCAACGTCTGCATCTCATGTCATGGGCCAACATAATAACATAGGAGGCATTACTTTCAGAGCAGCCCTTGTACTGTACAGTTGTGTAGGGCATACTGTAACTTAAATCTCCACAGAAATCTAAAATGTCCAGTTATGGAACCCAAATTATATTTGAAGTTTCTTACAAGTGATTTCTGACCATATTCGAGGAGGAAGGGTAAACAAGTTCTTAAAAAAAGAATTTGACCCCTGATGAAATATGTATTTTCTTTATATTCTTGTGCCCATTTTTTGTGACAGAATATTAGTGGTATGTGAGAAACACTTCTGAACTACAAAATTGATATAGAATCAATTGAGATGTTTGGAGGAGACTGTTCACATAAAAATTAAATTCAAATGCTACAACAAGGTTTCTGTAGCAGACAGCTGGGGTTCTGGTTAGAGTTATAGTTCATTCAAGAAGTAAGAATGCCAAAACTTGGACCCATGTGAGCAATACGGTCAGATTTCTGATCCTGCTTAAAACTTGCACACAAGAATTTGTGACTTCCCGTCTAGTTTTGAATCTGAATCAAAAAGAAAACCAATCTCTAATTTAATCCTTTTTTTAGAAAAGGGTGACTCAACAGACTTATATCAGTGCATTTATCAGACAATTATATATCCTCTGAGGATATGGATCAGTGAGGAATCAGCCCTTTAACATCTAAAGATGAAGACTGGAATCGCAAACAGGATGTTCATAAAAAGCTGAAATACTCTGCATTACTTCAGAGTATTTCATAAGCCGATATACTTTTCCACTGGCTATAGTCCCAAATGGAAAACTGATGTAGAGATTATTGTTATGAAATAGAAAAATATGAAGTCTTCATTGGCAGTAGACTAGTGAAAAAACAAGAACTCATTTCTGGAACAGCTTGGAAAAGTTTGTCTCTATTCCAAACACATTTTGTTTATCTTACAAGACAGTTACAGTTGAGAGAACCTTCACTGATTTCTCTTTAAAGTGTGTTTTTATAAATGCCTCCTGGAGACAGCGCAGTATGATACATATGATTCACTGTTGATCTTTAAAAGTACTGTGGCTGCTATTTTCACACAAGATGTTTAAGAGATCTTTTAGAATTGTGAAATTATCAAAATGCTCATTTCTTGGTTAGTTATGTGCCGCTGCACAGCTGTGCTTAATTAGGTGGACATTTGAAAAAGAGCAAAAAGCCTTGAGTCATACCAGTCATACCAGAAAAACAGATTGCATTGAAATCCCTCTTTAGTTAGGTGTACTTTCTTAGAGAAATTTCAGAGAAATTTTTTTCATTTTTCCTCATGTCATTGTTTTCTAAACTCAAAGAACCCATGAAGAAGTTGCCTAATAATTTTTCTTATCCTCTATTGGCATCCAGAGGACATTGTCAGATTTCAGTTCTGTTTTCCTGGACATAAATTCTAAGATATCCACTTAAGGTTTTCACAGTCTGCAATAGATTGATAACAGAAGATGAGTACAGAAATACTTTGAAATAATAATTCCACTAGCCAAACATTTCTAAAAGATTTTTGAAGATTGATCTTCATCTGTACTCATCCTGGTCTCAGCAATTGATTTTTCTTCAACTCCCATTGATTTCCTCTGACTTTTGTGTATCTAAGTCTATCTATTCTGGACAAAATAAAAAAGAGAAGGAAAATAAGTGACAATATGGGCCTGGCTGATACAGAACAACACATATCAACAGTTTCAGAGTTTAGGACTATTTGATTGCTTTCTTCATCAGGCTGGACTGATGGAGTTGGTTTGATTTTTCATAAGGGAGAGAAATATCATTTCCTTTTATCTTGTGTATTTTGAGGGATTACAAGCAAAATTCTAGAAACAATCTTCCAGTTAAATGTAATTCTGTAAATGTAAGCCGTGTAATTTGTGTTGGGATTTTTGTGAAAAGAGTTAGAGAAATATATTTCTGTAAAGTACAAATACACATTGTTTTACAGCTCATATAGTCTAACTAGGATTTGGTCATTGAGACTTTCTTTCCCTATAAAATTTTTACTTCTTGCTCTGTAAGAACACGTCAGCATTATGTGTCCCAGAGACAAGTTAGTGCATCTTTCTCTCATTGCATGACACTTCTGGTCTCTTTTGCCTTAGATGCTGGGTATACTAGATTTTAAAACAGTGAAATGTAACAGAGGAGTTCATTTAGCTTCTTCATCTTCATTTCTATTTATTTCCTGTACAGTACTCACAGCTTACAGCTAGAATTACTTGGCAGCTGCTCAATAGCGACAACACAAAAAGCTATTACCTTACCTGAGAGTGAAAAGCAGTGCTGAATAGGACTAGTCTACTTATTCACATGGTGTCCTTTCATTACTGGTCTGTCACTTTTATCATGCTGTTTCTAGGAAGTGAACAGGAAAATAACTGCCTCATGAGACAGATATACAAAGCCTTGTTTGCCTAAAGTTGTGTAATAATCATCTAGTCTCTGCAATACCACATATGTGTTAGACTGTATAAAATGTTGCAGTCATTCTGCACCAATTCCAGCATTTGCTGATGGTTCATCCCCAAAGTCAACGGATAGTGGAGAAACAGCAGTTCCTGTGACAATGTCTGCCCTCCTCATCTAATAGGTGGAGGCAAGTACATTTTCCACAAAGTGTTTTTTTCTGCAGAAGGAGAGAGATTCAGACACAGATCTCCCCATTTAATTTAATTTGGTAAAGATGCTTAGTTTCATTTGATATATAGGGAGTTTCAACTAGAATAAAAAATAAGTGTCATTCTGGTCAGCTATGCTCAAGACTGACAACATGGGGGATAAAAATCTTTTCACAGAAGTAATCTTTGTCACCAAATAGTTGGACGTTTGATAAGACAGGGAGAAAGCTTGTATATCGATTTATTTCAGCATAGCACTTATCCACAAAACACTCTAGGTTCCTGTAGTGATCTCATTTTGAATCAGAAGTAGATGTATTGGACAGTTTTCAAATCCCATTAGGTTTAGGTATAGTTTGTCTGCTACATTTGTGTGAAAAAGATATAGAGAAAAAGTGAACCATGAAAAGTGGCAGAACATGGAAAAAAGAATAGAACAGGATACAGCTTTTCAAGATTTCTGAGAGTATTAATTCCTCATACTAACTGACTGTATCTTAGGGAAGCATCTCCTAAATTTTATATAACTCAAGCAATCTCTCCAAGAAAAATAATATCTAGCCATGTATTGATAAGTGTTCACTAATTCATGTTTCTAGTTTCCCCATAATATACAAAGTTGTTCACGCATTACTTCAGGAAATCTAGTGTAGATCTTTATGACTTATTTCCTCTAAGATAAGTACAGCCAGGGAGAAATAGGATCCATGTGACAAAGTAGAGCAAAAGCAACCCTACTAAAATGTTTTCTAATCTAGCAATTAGATCGTCAAATGAAGTTAAGTTGGTGATGGTATCTACAGGCTGGTAAAAAGTGATACAGGGGTTAAAGTGAGGAAGTGTTTGATGGACAGCTTCCCATGTGAAAGCAGTTTTGCTGGGGACCTCCTCAAATACCTGTAGATATGCATACAGCATGGGAAATGAACAGAAAAAGTAAGAAGTCTGTGCATAGCTGCAGAGCTATGAGCTCATTGAGGCTACACAGATGTAGTGGAATAGCTTCTACAGCAGAAGAGCAGCAATGACTTTATAAGAGCTCCTCCAAAAGGACAGGAAAGGAGGAAAAGCTGTACTTGAGACAAAAGCTGGTTAAACGCATGGAAATTTGCCTGGGAACCGGTGAGGTGCCTGTCATGATCTTATGAGCAAGGATTAGAGGACATACCAAGTAACATCTTAACAAATTCTTGCTATAGCTCCCTTGATTTTGATATACCTTTCAACATTGTGAAGCCAAACCAAAAAGATATAGTGTGGATAACTGAAACATACCTTAGGTGGACATGCGGCTGGACTGGCAGGATACAAAGGCTCTACAATGCTCAGATAGTGCCACGTTACTCATGGCACCTCTCAAAGTTTAATACTTACACCAATAATAATTGATGCGACCTACATGACAGGATAGAGTGGATTCAACAATTTTGTAATTAATACTAAATCAGAGGGTCTCCTCTGATCTCCTGGAATATATGAAGAACCTTACAAACCGGAAATATGGGCTGTCAGGAATCTCATGAATTTCAACAAAGCAAATGTCAAATCCTACATCTGAATTGAAAAACTCTACAGTGGTATGGGCTGAAGGCTAACCAGCTGGTATAAAGGACCTTGGTAGTCCTGGTTGAACAGCAGTGTGCCCTTGCTGCAAAAAGGGCCAATCACATCCTGATCTCCATTAGCAAAAATGTTTCCAGCAGGTCCTATGAAGTAATCCTTCCCCTCTATATGTCCCTTGTCTGACCACATCTTGTCAGATCACATCAAAGTGTGCTCAGTCTCAAGAGTAGATAGTTAAGGGGAGAGTTTTATTGTTCTCTTCACTTAAGGTGAGAATTAGCAGTCAGATTAACTGGAGTTGCACATTATTGGAATGACAGACAATACAATACACGTGCAAAAAAGACAATTCTGATTAGCACAATAATTATTTTTCACCATGAGGATGACGAAATATTGCAATAGCTGCCCAGAGAGGATGAATAGTGCCTTTATCTGGGAATATTCACAATCAAACTGGACAAGGCTAGGAACTTGCTCCTAGCTGGCATGGGGATGGTTCATCACTATCTAAATTATTCTGTGATTCTGTAAATGAACACAAGCACCTGCAGTGGGTTACTGAGAAATAAAATAGTTATATACTTGTAGCTACAGAGCAAGTCGTTCCTTTGAAGTCTTTTTTATCTGTCTTCTAGATAACAATGTGTTACATCTGACATCTTCACCTCTCAGCAAGAAAGAGGCGATTTGCTTAATCTTATTCCAAGTGCCTGATTACAAGCTTTAATCACTCAGCAGGCCTTACTATAATTACTACCTGAAGATCTTCCTTTTGGGAGTTTTGAGCAAAGGTAGATTCAGAAATCCAAAAGGTATTTTTGAAGCAATATATTGCTTAATTTTTAACAGTAGGAAGAAAGCAGAGCAAAACATAATTTTACAAAATTATAGCAGTTTGTATAGGTGAAAATCAGTTTATGGCATTTGAGCATCCACACTGTATACAATAGAGATAACGTATCCAAAGTATTTTTATAATTATGGGAACTTTAGAAGCAGAAGTCTAGCATAGGTCACATGCATTGCATACTGAAGTAGTCTATAACTCTCCATTGATTATATAAAAAGAAATGCAGCCAAGACTGATTATTTTAGCTACAAATACTGACAAATACTGTAAATGTCAACAATACATTAAATTAGTCCCAAAGTTACAACTCCAGCTTATCTAAGGAGACTGGATTCCATTCTACACCCCCAAATTTGCCCTTTAGTCTTTGCCATTGAAGGCTGCTCTTTTTATTTTAATCCAAGTTTTCTGTTATCTGCTCTGTTTTCTGATCCAGCCTAAACCACGAGTCAGCCTGCAAGAATGTCACAAGTTCATTTCAAGACTGAAGGAGCTGAAATATTCTGAAACATTCCTCAGAAATTAATATCAGGATTAGAGTATACGCTGTTTACTGAGCCAGTTTCCTAACAAACGTGCTCTGTATATTCACGCAGTAAACACCACAACAATCCTGTTAAGCCACAGCATTCATAAAATATTTACATGCAGCTTCAAATTTGTCACAATAGTGTAAATATTTAAAGCAATATCACTGGCATCTTGGAACCATTGCAATAGTTTGCACCCAGGCACAGCATTTCAGACTTTGCAAATACTGCCAGACATTTGCAGCAACTTTTGACAGGCTTTTGCATAGCCATCACAGCCAGTAAGAGCGTATTTTTTTTTTTTCCCTTTTCTCTTAAACAGAAGGGAAGAGGAAGACATTTGAAGGTTTGCAAGAATCAGTCCTCTAATCATTTGTGCAAAAGAATTTTGTTTAAGTTGCTGATTTTATGCAAAATGTAATAACACCACAATGAAATTTTGATCAAAATTTATTATTATCTCCATGAGAAGCAAAGGAAAGGAGAATATAAAAAAAAGCTTAGGTGTGTTTGAGAAGGAGCAAGTGGAGAAATCTGCATACAGTTTTGAAATGTAATTATTTTCAGGGACAATTAACAATGTGCAAACTAGAGATCAGGAGGTGAGAGGGGGTAACATCAGGACAGAATTGAGAAATTGAGTTATGTGCCAGTCCTGTACTACTTTTAAATCTGATTTTATGAGACCTAGCTGTCATATTCCATTCATTTTCAAAAGCTTTCCAACATTCACTATTTTCAATGGTCAATCAAGCAAAATTTCCTTTATTGCTTAAACAATTAACGCACTCTTAGGCAGTTACTTGTTACCTTTAATAAGTCTTCAATGACATAGAAGTTTGAAGGGGAAATAAAATACACTGATTCCCTTAAGAATTATTCATTTCTGGCAGTGTATGATGTAAACATCCCAACTAAAATTCCTGGTCTCCTCAGTTCTCACTCCTCAAGAACTTACATTTTAACTCAGAGCATATTTTATTTATAGTAGTAGGTCTACACAGCACAGCATACACTATGGAGATGAAGCCTAATGTTACAACAGCACAGAACAGTTGTGTTCTATATGATTTGTACTCAGAGATTGTTAGAAAAGCAAAATATGAAAACATAGCAAGTCCCTTTCTGTTTGTCCTTCTTCTCTACCACATCTCTGCAAATATATTATACACTATTGTTTTTCTTATGCCTTTTCTATTCTTCTCCCCTCAAAGATCTAATGAAAGTTTATTTCCAGAGATTTGGCAATTTACCCAGGAACCTGTTTATTAGCTTTGAAGTCTTCAATTGGACCCAGCAGTTTATATCTCATCTTTTTAACACAAGTACTTGTAGTGATGACAGCTCAAAGTCAGAGCCAAAACCCATAAATCACAGAAGGATTTTGTTTCAATATGACCATTTATTATTCTTGGTCTATTACTTGCTTCTTGTATTCAGAAAGGCTCAGAATTTAGAGGGAAGAGCCAACCAAAAAAAAGTTAGGTGCACATAAAACTATTGGTGTAGACCCTATTGTTTTTCGTAAAAACAGAAGTACAAACAAAATTAGTTTTCAAAGCTTTTGCTCAGTATATAGCACTTTATATTGGAGAAAAAAAAATGTATAACACGGCCAAGAAATTTCAATGGGGACCTTACAATAAATTGAGTTTGAAGAGGAATGTGTAACCTTTGTTCTTTCTCCTCTCTGATCTTCATTTCCAAGTGATGTATCTGTTGTATAGTTGGAAAGTTATTAATGCGCTTACAAAAAATGCCTTGTACACTTCAGAGAAATGAGGTTTCATTGGGAAGAAAAAAATCTTTAAAGGCAAATCATGTAGCACTGAAAAGAAAAAAATAAAATAAGCAGCTGACAAGTGAAGTCTGCTCTTCCACTGGGTGTTATTACTACTGTTCCAATGTCAAGTGTAGAATGCACTCAACAACTCTCTTCAAATGCAGAAAAATCCATAGAGGCTTGTGCTTTATAGGTTTTTAAACCAATAGAAAGAAAATAAAGAAAATTTTGCTCTGTTATTACAAGATCTCCCTTTTTTGTGTGCTTAGACTAGGTTTTCAACAGAGCACACAAAAACTCAACTTACTTACTTTTTCCACAAGTTAAAGAGAAGAAGGGCCCTTACAGAGAGAATAGAAAACTGTTGTTTGTGACATTCCTAAAGTCTTCCACTTAGAACTAACAGCAAGTACACGTAATAAAAAAAAAAAAAAAAGGAGTCCTAAAAAATATATAGCAGCTAAAATGTCATTTTTCTCATCAAATTCACTGCTGTGACTTTGAGGAGTACAGCTAATTTAGCATTCAAAGACAAATTACTGGAGACAAACATACAGCTTTTCAAGCTGTATGTGTGAAAGCATGTATACAAACTACCCTAAACATATGCCATAGGTAAATTCCATTACAGTAAACACAAACTTTTTTTTTTTTTAACCGGCAATGCTTTTGCAACAGAATCTTAAGTCAGTATTTAACTGTAATGTTTCTTCTATTTTTGCCTCCATTTCCATAAAACAAAAGTTCAAAAACAATGAATTGTAACAGGGAAGCTCCTGCACATTGCATTTTTAATATTATGATTTAGATGAAGATAAACTAATTCAAAAGCTAACTATATATTAGATGCCAACACATTCGTGAATTAACTTTGCTCTGTTCTGCCCCCAAAAGCATAATTATTTCAACATGCTAACAAATCTCTTTTTTTTTTCTGAAGACAAAGTGATATATTACATACAAATCAAGACAAAATACTTTGATTAGGCTTTCATAAGATTTGCACAGGTCAAAAGATAAAATGGAGCTTAGTCTTGATGCACCCAAAACAGCAGTAGAGTATCAGCAGCAACAAATAATGCATCAGCTGGTTCTTGCAGGAGAAAATCCTCACAGGCTAATGTGTAATATGCTGCAGAACTGACAGTGTTGGTTGTTTATTTTTCCAGTTCAACACAGTCTATTGCTAGAGGCACGGTATAACACCAGATCAGCTGGCTTATTGCAATGATTTTGAATGACAATTTTTTTTGCTCTTGCTATAAAGGAAAATTTTTGAATTGTCTGCCTTGCATAGCACCATGTAAAAAATCATGGTCCTTCTTTTCTATAACAACAAATGACAAGTGAATCTTCTCTTATCACTTGTTTTTATTTCCACTCTGACTTAGATATAGGATTATTGTTTTTTTCTGGTACTGTATTTATATACGATTTAGTTCACAGTGCAGACAGCAACAGATTTAGTGCCAGGAAATTCTATATTTCTCTATATGTATATGTATGTCACATGTAACAGAATAAATGAAGTAGAAAAATGGGGAACACTTTTGAAATTAAAAGCAGATTATTCTGTCTTGAAGTGAAAAGTGTGAGGAGTCTAAATCATAAAGTCATACTGAAACAGAGATGAATTGTAATTAGGGCTGAGAAGAGAATGAAACACACTGATGTATGGCTGCCTTCTCTTCTTTCCATGGTTTGCTTTTACTTAGTAAAACCTGCTTGGGTTGCATCAAATCTTCATTATGTTATGTAAGAAAGGAAAGAAGACTCTCATGGCGAAAGTGACTAAATATTTGTCAGCTTTAAAAGAAACCTCTTCCTTTCAACAAGGATGGCTTAAAGAGAGACTTTAAAAATATATATATATATATATATGGCTGGCTGTGACGTGTCTATTCACCTTCTACCACCAAAACAGAAGTTCTTGTTCACAAACACCTCAGTCTCATATTGTGGACTGTGAGCTAATCTGAATTACAGCTGTATTATTTTTCAAGACTGCTCATTATACTGCCTATCACCCAAAAAGTGATAATCTGTTCCATACGGAAAATTCTTGAACGATGTCATCTAAGTTAAGTGGCATTCAGATATTAGTACTATTATGCATGGATTTAGCATACAGTCACAGGCAAGGTGGTAACCTTGCAAACAAAATGAAAATGATTATGACAACAGTGATAAGCTATGCTTGTGTGAAACACTTCCTTAGCTACTTCTTTCAAGGGCAGTTATCACAACTCTGTTAATTTTTGAAAAAGATATTAGACTTTCCTGCCTTAACATCCAATTAAATTCATAAGTAAGTTTATCAAGAACTTAGAGCTTCTGTATCGCCTCCTGCTAATGGACTTCCAGGCTTATCAGCAGACTGAAATATTTTCAGCAGAAAAATGTGCAAAGCTGTCCTTACTCTTGATACAAAATAAAAATTAAGATATTAAGTGAATCAGAGCAATGTGTTCCACTGTTCTTTTACATGTATAAAGACCACTATACTCAGCAAAAGACACAGGGGGTTCAGAGAGAACCCATGGGCCAAGTTCAGTGAATTTCCTGTAAAGTTAACATCTTCACAAAAAAATGCACAAGCACTCAAGTCTCCTGTAGCTGCATATGAATCAAGATGTCAGGACATCGGTCCTAAAAACACCAGAACCTCTTCCAAAACAAACAAACGAAAAAACAACTAAAACAAAAAACTTGGCAAGATTCTCTTGCGGAGGATGAACAGGATGAAGAACATTTGCTGTTCTTTAGAAGCAGTATTACTGGAAGAGGTCCTGTCTGAAAGTGGAGTCAGTCTGTAAAAGACAACTAAGAGGAAGATTAAAAAAAAAAAAAAAAAGAAGAAAGTTCACTTTAGAGAAGCTTCATATTAGTAGTGGACAGAAAGTTTCACCAGCACAAAATGGTCACAATGTGCATCTCCTTCAATGTTTCTATGGTCTACTGCTATGGACGATAGGTATTTTGGCAGAGATGCGAGATGCTTAAATTTAAGATACCAGCAAATTCTGAGCATTCAGTTAAATTTCTTGGTAGAAAACAGAGCCATGAACAAGTCAATATTATAGCTATTTACTTGGTTTTATTATTTGGTTTCTTAGAAACCTCATCTGCAGCAAATCAAATTTCTCTAATAATAAATCCAGTTTTTGGCAAAACAAATGAGAAAGGCTTACTATAAGCAGGTGCCTCCTCATCAAGCTTGCAAAAAAGCAGACTTTTGTGGCTGCTCTATATGGTTGTCTGACTGCATCTTCTCAGGATCCTTCTTCGCTTGGGCTGTGCATTTAAGCTCAGAATCTCCCCTTGGTTCTTGAAGCGTGCGAGGCAGCTACATGCTGGACCATGTAAATCACTGATGCAATCTGACCATGCATCCAAGCTCCTAGTTGGGCTCTGGATATGTCTATGACTGTTAAAGTCTCTGCCATGCCCCCGAAGGTTTCATTGTCTCCATGGAGCCGCCCACCACCTCTCTGCTAACGGGTTGCTGCTTAAGGGGACAATTCTCAGCAGTACAACAGTGTCCTGCAAGATTTACAGTTATGCAAGTTTTCACTTCCCTTGTGCAGCCCAGTATCTGTCCTTCCCCCATTATATCCAAAATGTCAGAAACACACAACAGTTTTATGCTTCTTCTCTGATCTCACTTGATGATTCCCAGAATATTCTTGAGCTATGCATAGTTGAACTTCAATTTGAAGCGGAAAGGGGATGCTCTCATCCAGAAAATATTTAACATTTCAAATGCAGTAGCCAATATGAAACAAAGCCCTGTGAAAGTGAAAAGTCACAAAAGAACCTTTCCCCAGACCAGGAAAAAACACCACTGAAAGGTTAGAAAACTCACCTGCAGTATAAGGTGATGAAGTTCACATCCCAAATTGTTCACAGCATAGCCCACAACCTCAGCTGAATATTAACCAAGCTAATAGTTAAGTATTACACACTCTTCGTGTCTCAGAGCTGGATTACATACATTTTCCCACTACAGCTGCATCTCCTTTCCAGATGTGAGTAAACTAGACACATTTTCAAAGAAAAATTTTAAGTTTGAAGAATAAAAATAACATTTCATCTGAACATTCCTGACTGGCTTTCATGCCAGGGAAAACACTAAAAGAATTTATTTTAAATAGCCTATAATCAGTTCCTTTTATGATGGAAGGTAACTTTATAAATAGATTTTTATGTTCTCAGTGGATTATTATTTTTGATGGTTGATTTTAGTGCTAATTCATCTCAGTCTTCTGAATTGAGAGTATTTAGTTTAGAAAAAGAGAAGACTCAGTGAGCAGCCTTCAGATACTTTAAAAGCTCCTTCAACAGTCTGGTAATAATTTGCTCTTCACAGATAAAGAAGTAGTAATGGACTTAAATTGCATCAAGGAAAATCCAGGTTAGTCATTATCATACATTTTCTAAATAGTAAGGGACAGTAAATTCCTGAAACACTCTGCTTGGGAAAAGTATGGTGACTTCATTATTGCAGGTGATAAAGAATGGGTTTGGTAAAGAGCTACAAAGAGAAGAGTAGATGTAGTGATGGTGCTTTGGAGTAGAAGGATGAAATAGACATTGTCTTCAGGTCCCCTCTTCTCTGAAACAGAGAACCTACACCAAAAAAAAAAAAAAAAAAGAAAAAAATATATTTCTCGAAAGGTTTTTCTTACATTTGTATGAAAATCACATCTTACGTAAAACATTTTGAATACTGAAACATTCAGTGCTGCACTCTGCCTTTTCTAGAAATAAAATAAGATTTCCTAGGCATCAATTTCCCACACTGTCATTACAGTAAATATGATTAAATCACATACATGACACTTAGCAGCTCATTTCCATAATTATTCAATTATTTTTCTTCAGCTTTTTAAAGAACTTTCCTGAATTTGGGTCTTGTTAAATGCAATATTATAAAGGCTTTTAAACAAAAATTGAAATCCCAGATCAGCATACCTTGTAATGGATTGTACGATAGCAGAAGCATGGAGAAAATTATGCCTGAATGAATCTTAATTGTAATTCAGTTAAGAAGTGCAAGAGCTTGAATAACATAAAACAAAATTAGAAATATCAAGATCTGATAGATTTCAAATCAGGTGGTCAAAGAGGAAACATCATCCCTGTCCAAAAGTGTAATTGATACACTTAATACACATTGTACTACTGTACAGTCCTGCATATTTTAGGACCAGACAAAAAAGAAGATACTATATAAAATATAATTGCAAAATTAATCTGTTTTTCAGTTTTTTTTTAATCACACAATTGGAGTAAACTAATTTTTAGGTAAAATAAAACTTGTGAAATTCAGCTATCACCACAGTACTGCCATTCACATATTACATGGATACCTGGTAGAAATGTTCTTCCACTGTAGATTTACAATAAATTGTTGCCTTCCATTTGTTAGCATGGAAGATTACCATCATATTTTCAAATCCGTATTATAATTTCTCATCCTTCCCTTGCACCTGATAGATACTCTGAAGCAAGAATTAAGGCCTTAGGCACATGGAAGTAGAAGGGTTCATGTCACTGCAGCCTCCGCAGCAGCGTTAAAACTTCTTTTCACAATGTATGAGAAGAAAAAAGGATAAGCTCTTACTATTCTTGACTGTATTGACTCTGCAATGCTAGCTGAAATAAACAGCAGTTGATTTATCTCTGTTCCTTATGATTTGAAAGTACACAGGAACAGTGTTGTTGAAAATGCCATTTAAAAAAAACATTTCTCAAAGTAGACCTGTGTTTAAAGAGACAATGTTTATCACTGATGAAGTTCAACTTGTTCAAAACATTTTCAATTACCTTCTTCAGTGTACGTGTATGATTGGTGTTGGAGTATTACCGTTACTAGTTTGGGTTGGCTTAAAAGAGATTAAATCAGAAGACCAAGGACAAATAGTTCTGGATTTTGGGTGTTTTCTCACAGAGTCTATTCCATACAACATAACATTAGTGTGAGAAAATAGCTGTGGAAAAGAATGTCAGAAAAATGCTTAACTGTCATTAAAACAGAAGAACTCAAATCATATTTACAATTAAACATACAATATTTACTGATTTAGATGGAACCAGTTGTGCAGCTCTTTAGTAAGGAGATGTTCTGGTTAATTTGGAAAACTATGAAAAATAGTGATGCCTGTTCTCCTCCACACAAGGAGAATATATACGTGTGACTTATATAATGCTCTAAAGCTGTTTTATGGGAATAATTTATTCTTACCTTATAGGTGTTCATACTAAAACCAGTCCTGAAGATTTCCCTTATATCTCAAAGGAAAGTACTGAATCAGTTGTGCTTAGTAATGAATCAGCGTTTCAAAATATTTTGGCAATTTCCTTCAAGACACCGAAAATAAAGGGATTACTAATATTTTTCTATTTTCAGTTTCTTAACACGTCCAGATTTTTTAGAATACCAGACAATGTCTACTAAAAAGAAATTCTCTGTAGAAGAATGAGACAAAGTATACAAGGTGAGTCTTTCAAAGGAAAAAGTCAAATTCACTCTTCCACAGAATCATAGAACCGCTTGAGTTGGAAAGGACCTTAAAGTTCATCTAGTCCAACTCCCCTGCAGCAAACAGGGTCACCCACAGCTAGATCAGGCTGCTCGGACTCCTGTTCAGCCTGACTTTGAATGCCTCCAGCAACAGGACATCCGTCATCTCCTCTGGACAACTGTTCCAGTGCCTCACTACTCTTTTTGTAAAAAACCTTCTTCCTTATAACAAATATAAATCTCCCCTCTTTTAGTTTGAAATCATTTCCCCTTGTCCTGTCACCACAGACCCTGCTTTCTTGTACCCCACCCTTTGATATTGAAAAGTCACTCTCTGGTCTCTCTGAGCCTTCTCTTCTCCAGGCTGAACAGCCTCAGCTGTCTCAACCATGTCTTTGTAAGGGTGGTATTCCATCCCTTGCATCATTTTTGTAGCCCTCCTCTGGATGTGCTCCAACAGGTCCACATCTCTCTTGTACTGAGGACTCCACATCTGAACAGTACTCCAGGTGAAGTCTCATCAGAGCAGAGGAACAGGATCACCACCCTCAGCCTTCTGCCCACACTTTTGTTGTAGCCTGCGAGGACATTACTGACTCACATCCAGCTTACCACCTACTAGTATTTACAAGTCCTTTTCAGCAGGGATGTGCTTCATCCTTTCATCTCCCAGCTTGCACTGGTAGTGAGGGCTGCCTTGACCCAGGTGCAAGACCTTGCACTTGGATTTGTTGAACCTCATGAGTTTCACCAGGGCCCACTGCTTGAGCCTGTCTAGGTCTCTCTGAATAGCATTCCATCCCTCAGTGCATCAGTTGCACCACACAGCTCGATGTCATCACAAACTTGAGGAAAGTACAATTGATCCGTTGATGTAATTGATGAAGATCTTAAAAAGCATCAGTCCAAGTACAGACCGCTGAGGGATACCACGCATTACTGATCTCCACCTTGACACTGGGCCAATGACCAGCACTCTCTGTCCATGAACACCTTATAGCCTTTTATTCCTGAAATTCTTCATAAAAAAAAAATAATAATAACAAAATCAATATCCAAACTTTCAGGTGAATCAACTTAGTTTTACTATGTACATAGGACATAAAAGTAGGTACAGGAACAGTGTTATTTCCAGACCTTGGATATGAAGCCTCTAGAAGCAGTTTATAATATTTAATCAGTTCAAAATGGAGTTCCCCTGATTTGCGTGAGACACCTCTGGAAAAAAACACCACAGGGACTTAAATTACATAACAAGCCTTTAAAAATAGGTGAAGTTTGGATCTTGAATTGAACTAGACCATGTTAAATAGATGCAAAAGAGACATTTTCAACATGGAAATTTACGTCAGATACATTCAGTGAGTGCAGACATTCTGGCCTAGCCTTGCATATAGTATATCAGAACTATTTACTATTGCTTCAGATATCAAAAAGAAACATTAGATGCACAAACCAGTCTCTCAGGAGTTTTCAGCATTCACAAGCTCCTTATTTATATAGAGATAAAAGACACCTGCAGCTATGCCTCATTAGAAGAAAAAATGACCTTCAGTGACCAATAAAGCTAATCAAAGAAAAGGTTTTTTGTTTGTTTGTTTTTTTTCCCCCAAGGAGCACATCACTTCCCCACATTTTCCCTCAGAGGCAGTCAGGATAGATTTTGGTAGTAAGAATGTGATTAGCCTTCCTCAGACTTCTCTCTGTTAATTAAGTGTATTGTGTACATAATATCTATGCTTGTGTACAATAGGATGCAAATGAAAAGAAATTACAAGACCATTTTTAAAGGGTAAACAAAAGTGTTTGTTAGTGCAGCATTCAGTAAATTGAATACAGTGCTAAACTCACCTGATAACATAAGGTCTCAGAAAATGATGGTAGCTAAAAAAGCAAACTGCTAGACTAAAGTGATAGAAGCGCTTTCTGTTTCTATCTGTCTGTCCACTTAGAACAAAGGAGACTGACATTTTTTCATATTTAGATCCATAATCTTGTATTTATTATTTTGTTATCAAGACCAAATATTCCTATGTTGGACCCACCTAATTTTTGTGGGTGATAAAATATCACATTTTGATTTATCCTAAGCTTGAGATACATAATTCATTGCTCAAAAACATCTTAAAGACATTTTCATAGTTCTTGGCTTTTGTATTTACTGTGATGGATGTTAAAAGCTACTTCATATCATAATTGTTCTGGTGAGACAGGTTATTCAAGGGAAGCATTCAGAGGAGCACAATTAATACGTCTACTCAAAGTACTTTTACAACTCCAATTCTCAAAGTATGAACTCCACATGCTCTTGTTTAGCCTCACGTGATCTCTGAATAACAGAGAGTTACTGCCATCCTTATTTACATTCTATATAAAATTCAGAAACATGTAAAATAAATGCAGGTTGCCCATGAGGTTTCTAACAAAAGGAAACCACAGCACAAATCCATAAATTTAACTCCAACTTTGTTGGATTCTTCCTTTTCTCACTTCTGTGATGTGCATCTCTCTAAGTGCTGGCAGCAGCAGAAGAAAATCAGGACGTTAGGAAAAATCTGAAGACAAATAAACGTAAGTAGGAGAGCTGACAGGAGCAAGTGAAGAGGCAGAAGTAACTCAGTTCATAGAGTGCACATTTTCTTATGTATTTTTAGAACATTCCAAAGAGCAAACAGGTATTTTACACAACAGAAGAAATAGTAGCAGCAAAAAACTTCTTTCCAGTGAAACAAATTGAAAATGTAGTGTTTTGAACTACTCATTCTACTAGTCCAGACTGCTCAGTATCTTTTTCTCTCTTTTTCTTTCGTTTCATTTCACAAAAGAAATCAAACAAAGGACATGGCTTAGCTTTTTTCTTACTGTTCCATCTTCTCTTAAAAATTGCTGTCCTTCTATTCCCAAAGCCCCCCTGATGGATAGTTCAAGGCAAGGTCCAGAAGCAGTCTAAACAGTTTGAGTTGCTTTGATGATTGATGCCACTGGAGTCAGAAAGCTTTTGACAAAACATGCTGTTGACAAAACTATAGAAAGGCTTTAGCGGTTTCTTTAATATGGATCACTCTTATTTTAAAATATAACAGAATTTGAGCCCACACAAAGTCTGTGAAAAGAAAACAAGCCTCTCAGTACAGGGTGTTATAAGGAAAACAGTCCTGGGAATGATCTGAGGCTGTTCTTTCCTATAGTTCAAACTCACTTTTAGTGTTTATCCAGAAGTTTAGATCAGACAGAGACAAGGTTGTGGATCCCACAGCTAGGACAATGATGCCAAACTTATCCAAAAAGCTCCAGACCCCACGGTTAGTGACTGACTTGAGGTCATCTCCAGTTGAAATTTTTCAGAGTGACCTGTCACATCTTGCCTGTAAGAGAAAGGAAGGGGCAATCAGATTCAGAAATACCCCTGTTTACAATAAGGTAAATGATATGCAAAGGTCCACACACAATCAACAATTTTAATGAGAATTTACCACAGTTTAAATGAGAAGCATACCATGGAAAATCAGAAAATATTTTGTCGGTCCTTTACATCCTCTACATAATTTACACACAGGAATGTAATCAGAAACCAATATTTCACTTATCTCAAATGTATGGCACTAGTGGGTGAGAATCACAAAGGAAAAATTCAGCTCAAGATTTTCCACAGTCTAGACCATCTGACCCCAATCACCTTGGTCTGAGCACTGACAGAACTGAAAACATTATATACTAGTGTTTCGGGGGCTGTTGCAATTTTCATCTACACTCTTGAAAAAAGCACAGATACAGAGAGGTCATCAGCTATGGTTCTTTATGCTCTGTATGCAATGAATTTGCTCTTCAGTAGTTCTTGATTGATGAAGAAATGCTGAACAAGAAAGCCTTCCACTTTATCATTTCTCACCTTAGATTACCACTAGCTTTGGCAGATAAAGTTTCATAAAATAGTCTAATATGATTATTTATTTTAGTTGTTTCTTGTTTTTCTGTGAGAAGACTCTGTGTCTTTAATAGAGTCCCATTGGACCTCTCTTGGTTGTTTTCTCCTGACTTCATGGACAGTGTCATGCATCTTTTAAGAAAATTAAATAGAAGCCAAAACCACATAAGGCCAATGACATAGCTCTGCAATCAGGATGAGGCCTCCCTCCCTTTCTCTGCAATTAATTATTGATTTCAAATACATAACCTGGAATCCACATACCACTAAACGTAACAGAAACCAAAAAGACTTTTTAATTGTCCGCTTTGTCAGAATTGAACTACTTCTGCCTGGTAAAACATTTTTTCCTTGAATGTCTGTTAGAATTTAAAATAATTAAATTTGAATTCTCTTTATTTACATCATTAAAGGCTTCTAACAGTGACAAAACATTAAAATTTTTACACCTGTAACATCCACATTCTGTTCCTAATTGAGCCTCGATTACAAGTCATGACTTCCTGGCCATGCTTAAGTTCCTTTTCCAAATTCATAACTTTGGATTTACAGTGACCTGTAGTAATTGATAATTAGTTAAAGATCAATACTTAAGTCTAATGAAAAACACTGAAAATAACTGAACTCAATAATTCCCTTCCTACCAGTTTAGCTTTTTGGAATGAACTGGCCATTTTAGAATACCAACTCTGGCTACATTGCACTATTCAGAGATCTCCTTTGACATTCATTTGTTCCAAATAATGTTTTGTGACTAATTGTTTTGTTTTTAAATAAACACATTCTCTCTCCTCTTATGATATGGAACAAAAATTGGGCTGCTGTTCCCAAGGCACTCAGCAGTACAAATTTAGTCTGCAATCAGACCCATGGACTGTCAGGGTTTAGGCACAGTTACAAAGCCTTTCCTTGTACCATAAAAGTTATAACATGTGCCAAAGCAGCTGATATTGATGTAACCTTTAAACAGTCCTAACTCCGTATGGAAGAGTATCTCAGAAAAATGCATCACAGCCTGAGTAGGCCACTGTAAAGGTAGATGACATGTCTTGGAGGGGAGCTAGGCCTGTAACTTCATCACTTACACTAGTCATTCACTTAATCTCTTTTTACATCTGAAACTGTCATCAACGAAAGACTATAATTTTTTTTCTAAAATAACATAACCATTAGAGTAAGTATAATAGTCATTAGTTGCAGAGTTCTTCTCATGCAGGTCGCATTAAGTCACAGCAACAGCATCCTCTGACCTTAGGACCTCCAATGCAGATGGACTGATGGCATCTTTACACTGCGCACAGTGTTCACTGCACAAACACTGCAAATGTGACTTACAGTCCAGGTAAACCAAAGAACTGAAGTGTACCAAAAGAAAAGAAGCATGAACAGAGCCTTGTTAGAGATAGGAACAGAGCTTGGGGCACCCAGTTCCTAAACTACTAAACACTGCTGCCACTATCACTTTAGCCTAAAGAATTAATAATTAGAATGTTTTACTTTGTTTTTTTTTGTTGTTGTTGTTTGGTTGGTTTTTTTCTGAGCTGTTAGTTTTCACTAGTACCCTCCAACTCCTTTAAAGGAAACTTTGCAACAGCACACTTGAGAAGAAACATTTTTTTTTCAAAATCATCTTTCCAAAGAAGTGACAAAAAGGATGTGCTACCAAAATCAGATCCTGTGAGTACAGGGAGGACTTGAACAAAGAAATGCCTGCAGGGTAATGATGTGGGTAGTCTATTCTGTTATTCTCAGCACATTTGATTCTAATCTGTTACATCAGCCTCACTAAAAAGTGAGGTGATTTCCCTTTCAGTGTCTCCTATGACGACATAGAACATAAACTTAATTTCAAAATGGATGCACACCCTGAACCAAATACATAGTGTTTAGCTTGTCAGCAACTGTAATGTGATCTTGCACACTAAATTATACCATCATTTCTAAAGGTTTTCCTTCTCTTTCTTTCTTGTCACATATGTAAAACCCAAAATGATTTGTGAGAAATATTCATTGATGGTACTTACCAGAAAAACACAAAAAATGTGGAGATTGTAAATTAATACTGCACTGGTTTATTAGAAAGCTGTGCATTCTACTAGAATTTTAAGTGTTTTCATTTGCTTCCTTGGATGTCAAATGCAAAACTAAGAATCAAACTGGCACGGAGTGAAATTTCCTGTCGTCTTGGCCATTGGATGAAAATTAGGATAGCTATTACAGTAGTTATGCAGCTGGAAGTATTTAAAGAAAACAGCAGGCAATACAAAAGATTATCCAGAAGAAGCAATTCCAGATTAACCCTTCTGATGCATTTAAACTTACTAACCTACCCTTGTTCTGACTTGGAAGATGCGAGTTGTGAAGAAAAAGTAAAAAAAAAAAATTTTGTTAGTAGAACGTAAATGTAATGCTATCTAGTTCACTGTGACAAGGCAGTTGCAAGGATGAACAGTAACAATAATCACATGAAAATATCACATTGTATCCTTTTCTTATACCTCTGGCTTTTCTGAAAACAATATGCTGCCTTAAGTCATGTTCTACACAGAAATTCTTGCTGAGAATATAGTAAAAACTACTGTATACAGAAAATACTGAGAAAGTAATAACATGAAAATTACTTCAACACAGGGTCCGTGCACATGGAAGTCCCACTTGAGCATTGAAAATAGGCTTTTAATTGTAACATAAGTGTTTCTACTCTGCTGAGAAAGAAATTCCATCCAAGGAGAGCTACAGGTCTGTACAATTAACATCAAAATGAATCAAGTGAAAGGAAACATTTGTATTGGGCTATGCTTCACCCTTTCTGTGTTTTGCAATACATTCATGAGACACTCTTTGAGAAATAAATAACTGGTTACTGAAACAGCTCTCCTTTGTGTAAAAGCCATTCATTTTTGCAGAACTTGAAAGCTAGGTTAGGGGAAACTTACCATTGAACTGTTTTAACACATACTATTTCTAAAATACGTACATTTTAATTTCAGTGTAGGATAATTCCAAGAGTCTCTTTTAGCATTACTTTCCTCAGTGATGCTACATTTAAGACTTGCTTATGGTCTTCCTTCCATATTTCAATGTCCTTATATTTCTAGTAAACAAAAAAAAAAAAAAAGATCTGGGTGAGCCTCGTGAGTAAACATTATCCTCTACGCAGAAACTGATTCAAGTCATTTCAAGATTAGTGGGACTGAATGAATCCCAAGTTTTCTGTCCAATCCTTGAGTTTATCAAGAGGAAAAATTCACATGACGTTCTGCAATATATATATATATTTTTCTTTTAACATCTGGACAAAAAGGCCCAAGGTCTTTTTTCAGATTGTCCTTTAACATTTCACAAAGCTGCAATATATATTTATTTTTATAGTCCTGAGTTCCCTGCTGGAACAATCTCCTTTGACACAATTTCAACACTTCCTCATTGAACTTTTACTGCTATAGCAAACATTGCCAAAGGCTTTAGCCAGCATAACCTCATCTTCCCACTCATTGCTTCACAGCACTACGAGTATGTTTATGAAAGCACTTAAATGGCTTGGAAGTTTATGTATATGTTCTAAAATTAAAAAAAAAAAAAAAGAGAGAGAGAGAGAGAGAGGGGCATATCATGGATGCCATGAAAGCCAGTAGTTTGCCTATTTTGCTCTTACATAGCAAGGCAGCTTTACATTAGCCAGTTCAAAGGTTAACATATATCTAGCTATAGCAGGTTTTGCAAAGAAGCCCATAAATATTTTGTCATAATTATGTAGTTATTAGAACAGGAGAATAGAGGAATCTGTTATGCTCTTTATATAATTATAAGCAATATATTTTGAGCATCACACTTTGCAATGGAGTCCTTTCAGCTGATAATGAACTGCATTGTGCTCTTCACATTCCTATCTTTTGCTATTGGAAAATCAAAGTGAAAAACACTTTATTCTTACCACAACACATAGACAATTTTATTTTCCATTCTCCAGCCCTAGTCTCCTTTCTCTACAAGTCCTTCAGCTTCTCTCAGCAGTTTCCTTCCCTGAGGTCTCTATTTCCTCATCATCACTACTAACAGGAATTCTTTCAGATGTTGGCAATCTTACTTCCTCACAGCAAACTCTCTTTACCTCCTTGGATATGCCTTTTTTCTTTATAATGATTCTTTTCTCATCTCTCCCTAGCACACAGCGTGCCAACACATAAAAGTTAAACGTTTTTGCTGAGAGTAATTCCAGTAACAAGCAGACCAATGAAAAGGATGGTTCATTGATAGAATATGTAAGCCAGCAGGAATCTATGAGATATTTTGTTTTCTTCTAAAGGAGGAATGAAAAACAAATCTTTAATTGAAAAAACAGCAAGAGGCTTAGATGCACAACAGTGTTACCATGCTAGAAGAAGCTTGAAGCTAAAAAGTTTTGCCTATCTGTTCTTGGTAGGCAAGAACTCAAGACAGTCACCAATGCACACAATCTGCTGACATCAGAGTAACTCAGAATGTCAGAACCATACATCTCAAGGTCTTCTCTGCTTCTTTCTCATCTCCTACATGCACTGTTGTTACAGTCGGTGTTACAGCTGGAAAGATTATCACGGCAACAATGGGAAAAGAAACAAACTGGGAAGGAATACTCACTGATACCCAAAGATCCAGGTTCACAGGAAAGACCTCACAGAAGAAGGATCACCAGAAAAGGATTCTTCCCTAACCACAGTCAGCCCATAAATGGGGTCTAGGAGAGGTGCAGCCAGGCTCCACCCCTTCCAGTCACACAGCTGAATTGCCTTCACCTGTGCTCTTATAGCTGACTCAGTGCTTGTCTCAGGTGATCAATTAGTGGTTCAGTCCCACACTCAACGTACAACTGTCATGGGCATGCACCTGACCGCGTATTTCAATCCTTAAAGGGATGAGGAAAACACATCAAACATATAGTTTAATCCAAAATTCCATTATTTCTCAACTAAAATCTAGCAAAAAATAACAACATAAAATATGCTGAGTATAGTAGAGCGCCAAAGCCCTAGCTAAGTCTATGCACATTGTGCCAGACTCACTAGAAATGGGAGAGGATCGCCTATGTCTTGGGATACTTTCAGAAGAGGCTGATAAAGGGAGGAAGAAGCACAAACCTGTGATGTTCCCAAAGCCAAGCTGTAAGCTCATGGCACAGCCTTAAGTACCTCCCAGCTGTCCAGTATCCTGGCTCAGGCCTTGATACAGACAGAGCTCACGTGAAGGAGAGACTCGTATGTAATAGAGCTGTGTTACAGTGCTAAGGCCAGCATCATTTCCTAGTTAGTAAATCATGTCAGGGAAAAGAAGGACTCATCATCTTTCTCAGGCAGCTTAGTGCTTTGGTTATACCCTAGAATATTCACGAACTGAAAACTCTCATGATTTTTCAGACAGGTAATTTGACATTCCTTGGACTCCTTTCATTACCTCACCTCTCTGCAGCACGCTGATCTCCAGCAATTCTACACCAATCATCTGCATGCTGATATTTTGAGAGGGGTATCCGTTATGTAGAATACCTTCCTTTTCACAGAGTTCACTTCATCACTGCATGCTGTCTTCTTGTCACCAGTCCCTATGCTTCCTTGCTTCCTCTCTAATGAAAACTGTTTTCTTCTGCCCAAAACAATTTAACCTATCAATCTATTCTTTTTAATTAAAAAAAAAAAAGAATCACTTCTGTTCCTAATAGCAGTTAGTATCTGCTCTCTCTTCAGCTCATACGCGTGCCTGCTTCAGGCACATTTCTCCTGTCACCATCTCCCATCAGTCCTAGGATCTTTCCTTTATCCAATTCCAACTATGTACAGCCAGAAACATTGTTCCTTGTAGAAACAGCCGCCTTCTCTGAGATGGGCACACAAAGGAGAAGGAGCAATCTGCTGTGAAGCTACTTGGAATCAAATGAGGATGTAACAATAGAGATAAATGGATACAGAGAATAAAATCCCCAGCTACAAGATAGATGAACGTTGGGCAGGCATCTTGAGCTAGAAGCAGAGTATCTGAGGGTCTTTTTCCATTTATTTTTTTCTTCTTTGGCATTGCTTTAGAGAGCTTATCATGCCAACAAAGTATTTCATTTGAATTTTATCAGGCACCGCAGGCTGCCACAATTAAATCTAATTAGCAAATCCCTCCACTTCTGAGCATTCAATCCAGAAAGATTTTACCTTCTAGTCTTAAACTAACTACAAGAACTCAAGTTATTTACTTTGGTAGTACCTTAGGAATATTTATGGGAATTAAATTTGCACTATTTCAAGCACATGTTCAAGAAACATCTGCCAAGGATCTCATGCAGGTTTTGTGAGTCCTACATTAGCTGTGGACCATCAGGTCAACCAAATCTGACAGACACCGATTTTGTCAAAAAAATGCAAATTCTATTCTCCCTGGGCACTCTGTTCTTCCAAGGGGAGAGACTGCAACTGTAAAGGACAAGTAGAGATACAGAAAACATCAAACCGTAGACTTCTTTAGGAAGTAGTATAGTCATCAGTGCATACAGCAGAGCTGAGAAATGCTGTAAGATAGTGGGAAATGCTTCTGCAGACCCTGGCTTTTAAGTGTTGCTCTCTATGCAGTGCTCAGATACTGCTGCTTAAAAATGACAGACGTGCCAGTTAAAAAGATTGTGTAGTCAAAGATAAGCAAAACAGGTTGCAAGAAAGATATGTATATTAAATATTTATAATAATAGCCTTGTGATATTACAAAAGTTCATGTGCATTTATTTAAAGCCATCT
Source organism: Chrysolophus pictus (assembly GCA_037305975.1). Lineage (NCBI taxonomy): Eukaryota > Metazoa > Chordata > Aves > Galliformes > Phasianidae > Chrysolophus > Chrysolophus pictus. The sequence goes on from JAYKPI010000006.1 coordinate 35,821,807, forward strand.
AGGGATTCAAATTCAAGTTTGTGGCAAACACAAGGTTGTAAATCAGGTATTTGCTACCTCTTATGGTTTCTTCTTCGCAAAAACAATTTTGTTTTATCTGAACTGACTAGTAGCTATGTCATTTTTATCCACCATACCCAGATCTGAGGTAAGTAACTTGACTTCACTGCTTAGGTCTGATAAAAGAAGACATAATTAGTAGTACAAGCATATCTACTTAATAATCAGTTGACTTAGCAGTTTTTTTTAATTAAATATTAAAACAAATGTTATGGCCCTGGAACATGAGAACAAAAAGCACCATATAAATCAGAGCAAGACCAGCCTTTTGTAAGTAGCACTGGGCAGCAGAAACTTTTAAGTATTCGATAAAATCAGAATTAAAACGGTTGAAACACATTTCCCATTAATCATCAAAGTGAATAAAGTACTGACTTGTCCACATTAGTTAACTGAATTAAACATATTTGAAGTCACACACAAAGGCTTTTAAAATTGTATTTATGTAATACTGACCATGAACACAGGCCTAAATGTAAAATAAAATGTTAGTGCCTGCAATGAAATTTTAGCAGACAAAATCTTTACTTTTGTAACTGTTTTCACATATCAAGAGTTCATACCCAGAAGTGAATCCAGAACTGAGCATTACATAAAACTTCTTATTTTTTTTATTTCACCATGAAAGTCATGGTATTCAGTTACTGACAGACATATTTTATGTGAAAGAAAAAAAAAATCATACTTTTTCCTAATATTTTTTACACAAATGGAAGATCAGCATAATTGTTTTTTGGATTCTTTGTATAGCTTCTGTACTGCTAAGGACAGAGTAAGTTGCTAAGACTGCAGCATCAATTTGTAATTCCTGCAACAAATATGTAGATTGTTATTTTGTATGGTGAAGAGTTTTAACCTTGATGTGATGATGTATTATGATACATCATTGTCTAGCAAGGAGTTATTCTTTTGCTATGATTCTAAGATTGTAAAGCAAGAAAAATTTAAAGCCAACAAACCTGATCTGACATCTACTCTTGCTTTTTACTGTAGAGGAGGAACTTTGAACATTTTTTATTTATGCTAATGAATCCTTAGAGTAATTCTAGGAAGGTGCAAAATGTACACAACAAATTTAAATTAATGTAATGGTGAGAATTGTTTTGCTGTTCTTAATTTACCTTTCACAGCATGCTCAGAAGTAACCAATGGGAACTCAAGGCTTTGTGAGCTGCAGATTGAAAATCACTGTTGAATGTATAGCGTAAGAAATTAAAGTAATAATTTAACTGCAATAATCAGATGAAAAAAGAAACCCTTAAGTCCGTAAGTATTAAGGAAAATAAAAGCATATTTTCAATGAACAAAATTTTCTGTCTTACTCTTAAACAACATTCCATTAAGTCCAAAAGCCTCTTTACCTTTAGTTTGGCAGTACCTGTGTCAGAAAACACTCAGTGCTATTTCTGATTTAAAAAAAAAAGCCTTGGACCTCTCCCCATTTCATGTTGTATCAAGGTCAGTATCCCCCACACTCTAGCTTCTTGGCAGTACTAAGACATTGCAAGACATTTCACCTCACTTTCAGCCATATTGTTGACTTACTTTCAGATTATTTGAAGTAGTTCCTCTGATAGGTATTGATTGAAATGTTGAAAAAGTCTTCGACAAGTCACTATCTCATCATGCATTTCACAATCTGTAAAATAAAATTTTCTTTTAGCTGTTGCTGTTTCTTCCTGGCACAGCAGTTTTAGTAGGCCTTTTTCTGTTCTTCATAACCTAGCAAAATAACTCTTGCTACTGTTATATCGGAAGAGAGGAAATGAGGCCAGGGACTGAAACTCGTTACCATAAATTATAATATACTTCCCTCCCTTGAGGTCTCAATTAAAAGCAGTAAAAGGTACTGAGGAAAAAAATAAAAGACTGAAAATATACTAGCAGAAATATTTAAAGCTGAACTTTGTCTTTGGTCTTGTTTTTCTATTCCCGGGGTTGTCACAGACTTCAAAGAAATCCTGACAGCTAATATTGCTGAAGAATGTTTTATAAACATTCATATTTACCTAATTCCCTTCCTATATTTACCTCCTCTCACACAGTTGGAATAGTATGTTCCTTTGTTCATAACTGCTTGCTTCTTGTGCTATAAAATGTACTTTAAACATCTGGGTGAAAAAAAAAGTACAATGGCACGGATAGATAAAATATTTCCAAATTCAAATAATATACAGTATGAGCAACGTCTTCAGTTTCACATGTTGACTTTGTTCAGTCACCAACCACACTGAAATTAGGAGGAAAAACTAATAGAAATCAGAAAAACTTATTGTCTGGATTTCAGTAGGAAGTGCTGAAGCCTTTGCTAGGTTTTAGAGTGAGTTCTCCAAAGCCTGGTTCTTGTGTGACAATAAGATGACATTCTCAAGAGATGTTTGTTACATTTTTTTACCGGCTCTATCCTCAGCTTTTCTTTCTTTCCTTATTTTTTTTTTTTTCCCTTTCTTTCTCCCACTTTGTGGCACCTCTGCTTCCACTCCTCCACAGGTGCACCTCATTTGCTTGCCAGGTTTCCACACTAATAGCTTTGAGTTACCCCCAGGTTTCTCCTGGGGTGCAGGAGGAACTCCCTGTACACACTTCTAAACTTGTTTCCTTCCAGTTTTTAAAAACAGTCCTCATTAGAACATTTACACAAGTATTGATGACTGCTAAACTTAAAATCAGAGCCCACCTCCTATCACAACAAGCAAATATTGATCCTTTGCTTCACTTTTACTGTCTGTACCTGCAGATATCTCGTGCTGATGTTTATTCAGTAAGTTCACTGTAACAGTGGCTTAGCTTTAGGTATGTCTATGAAGAATTTACTACAGAAGGTTTCTGTTTCTGTGGCTTGGGTGAAATTTAATAAAGTCAATTAGCTTTTAAAAATATATTTTTTATTTTTTTATCATCTTTAAAGATAATATTAGTAGACAATATATTGCCTAAAGATATTTTAGGAATAGAAGTAGACTTCTGTAATCACTGATGAAGGCTAGAATTAAAGAACAACAGTAAAATCTGTCCTTAAATAATGTGAAAAATCTTAGTACTAGATGATTTTTAAGGTCCAACCCTAACCATTCTAAGATTCTATGATCTAGTCTGGAGCAGAGGGTCATATGAAGGAGTCATATTGTCAGCATTCAGACAGAGGCCACCTTATGAATAAATGTTGATATTCTGCCTAATAACAACACTGGAACACACTGTAAATCTTTACTCTGGGTTTCAGTCCTTCAAAAATTAAAAAAAGATGCTTGTGAGAACACCTGTTATGGTAGCATTGCTTTTAACCTGTTTTTTAATTCTTTGTGTTCTGTGGGTGGGTTTAAAGATTTGCTGATACTACTATTACTGCTTCCTTGATTTATCTTTTTAATTTCTTCACTAAATTTAATGAATGAAATCCACCAAATGTCAGTGTAATTTTCCCGAATTATTCTTAATTACTTTCTGATTTGCCTTAGTTTCCCTGCTGGTTTACCTATAGTTCACAAATTCCATTGGCCGCTATCAATCTGCTTTGATTACTTCTAGACAAAGATATTAATATTATGTCAGCTTTTACTGCAATAATCTACTAGCTTTTTCCATCCATTCAGCTTTATTTTGTAATGATTTGTGAGATGAGACATTAACAAAGATTACTTCAGGGATACTATCTCTCTCATCTTTCTGCCAGTGAGCATCTGTGAAAAAGTCCACATGAAAATACCACGAGCTGTCACATGACCCATGTAAGATGCTTCCACTGCAGATTACAGCACAACTTCCTCTGTTGTTTTTATTTTTCTCCATAAAATAGGCCAAGTAATAAAATTTTTGTATAAACACATAATAATTTATCCTAAATTTTGTACTCAGAACATGCTCTCTTTGGAATTGCTGTTTTCACCCATTTCAGTATCGTCCTATTTTGGAGAGTTGGCTCTCCAGAGTGCTGCACCATGTCTTTCCTCTCTTCCAGTTATTATGATGACATGAAGAGAAAGAAATTCCTGACATCAAAAGAGCATAATTTCATATAGTCAGCACTATAGATTCCTGCAGTTGGTTTTTACAAAATTATTGCTTGCTGGTATAGTTAGTGGGGAAATAACTTGCACTTTCAGTGTCCCTTTACAGGCTTCGTAGAACTAAAGTTTTACATGAGATGGGTAAAATTAACAGGTACCATTTTTAAAAGAGCTTTTAATGACATTGCTTTCTTCAGCTCATCTCAATATGAGAAGAACAGCAGGAACTCAGATTAATTTCTCATTATATAAATACAAATATACAATTCAGATTAATTTCTTTGAAAGTAATTTTGTTAATCAGTGCATATATAAAATATATGCACACCAAAGTCAATTTCCATTTAAAAAAATCCATAAGAATACATCAGAAAAAAACATGGATTAGACTATCAGTCATGTTTTGCTCTATAATGCTCCCCAAGGTCCTTGCCATGACATGCTCAAAGGGATGGATGATTTTCCATTATACCTCACTCTACTGACAGTTCCACTACAAATCTTCATAATTCATTCTTCAGGGATTCTCAAACATTTGATCAGATGCAGGATTTTTTCACCAGCTTTCTTCTAATTTTTCCCTGAAATGCAACCAAGACAAGCAGTATTTGATATTTGTTAATAACGGAATTCAGTGAGACACAAAAGAAAAAGGCTTGAAGTTGAATATTTTCTCTCATGCTATCAGCTTAAGGAATTGGTTTATCTGAGAGGAAATATCACATGCTTGAAAACAAGCATGGAAAAGAACAAATTTTCAATTATTTTGATGCAAACTCTATTCTAGACTAAAGAATAAAAAGACAACCTTCAAAGACAGCTTCTACTGAGATACTGACGGAACGTTTGAAGAGCACAGCTGCTGGACATGAAGCCTGGTTAGGTGTTTTTTACATAAGTCTTGAAACCATTTGCTTGTAGACTAAGTATATCAATACAGGAATGAACAGGTAAAGCCCAGAACTCAATCTAAATATTATCTAAAAACAGGTAAATTATGTATCAAAAATGATGCCAAAGGCATGTGAGATATAACTAGTTAGTCAAGATCATTTACCGTCACTGATGTATAAGGTAGCTTGTTTTCAGGTGTTCAGTAGTTTTTTTTTTAAGCAAGGCACCAAGGCATGTCCTGCATTAATACAGACATTTTAATGCATATAAAACACGAGAGGCCTTCCTGTTGTGCAAACGTATCTAAACCAAACTAGGAGCTACTAAGGAACATAAAAAATTTAGATCCTCAGAGCATCACTTTCCCAAATACTTTATTCAGTAATCAAGATTTGTTTCAAACATCATAGAAATTCTTTTGTACTTCATTCTGAACATTTTCAGCCTAAACTGTAGCTTAAAGAGCTTTTTCTCTTTCAAGCTGAGTACCTCCATATGACTGATTTAAGCAGAATTCTCCTGTCCTCCCTCCGTAATGAAAGTACGTAAGCTGTTATACCTCATCAGCCAAAGAGATTTGTCTTTCAGTCATTTTTATCCCTGCTGAGGAAATGACACCTGCTCTTCTTCCAGCAGCTGTTTCTTTCTCCAAACCCACTCACTGGGATACAGTACATCAGAGCCCAGGATATGTGCTGTAGGGATGGTTTAAATTACATGTCAAAAGTCTCACGAGATAATCATTTCTCAGAAACTCCCTTGTCAGGACAGCCTCAAAACTAAACCTACGCATTCTCTTGCTAGTTGTCAAAAAGACAACAAATCTTTGCAACCCTGAAAAGTCTGTTAGTACAAAGGCGGATCCAGTTCTATTGGCCAATGGCAGTTTGGCTCATTTGTCTCTGTTTTTTTATGATATTTATTAAAAAAAAAAAAAAAAAAAAAAAGCGGAGAGGAAAGCATTTCCAAAAGCTTTTCTATAATTATAGGATAGTTCAACAGATGCATCTAAATCTATCCCAATAGTGCTAGCCAAATTCTTGGATAAAATTATTCATTTGCAATAGCTTATTGGGTTTACTGAAACTGATTGACTTCAGCTATTCATATCGGATTTCATTGTGATTGCTTCTTAAATTTATACAGTTCTTTCTCATGAAAAGTCCAAAAAAAAAAGAAAAAAAAAGAAAAAAGATAGATTAAGAACATGTTGAAGTGCCTTAATTAAATGATTTCACATTGCACTAAGCCCAGTGGGATCCAAAAAAATGGATGGCCCTGAAGGACTGCACCATTAAGGCTGCCTCCTGGTCATTCATAAGCACCTGCTGACTGCTCCGTAGTGCAGTTGAGACCAGGGATCACAAAGGCGAATGGTAGAGCATGTGGCATACGTACAGCTGTACAGCTGCATATCTGTTTGGGTCTGGACATCTAGCACTTGGCAGGCCTTTTGAGAGCCCTGAGGTTGGCTGTTCCTAGTCTAACCTATCTTGAATTATCCTAATTAATAGTTTGTTGAATTTTAAGCCACAGTTGTTTGCTATATATATATATATATATATATATCCAGTCTTGTAATTTGTCCTGGATGTGCAATTAGATCTGCTAAGATTACATTTCTTTCTGAAACACCAATTGTGGTCAACAGAAGCAGAGATGTTGTATCTTTCACTCTTCACACACACACACATGCATACGCCAACTTGTGCCTCTCAGGTTTGCAAGTCTGTGTCTGCCTTTGATGTAGTGGGGCAGTAATGTGTGCACCCATTCCAAGGCCTGCAGGATTGGGCCTTGTTAGCCACAGAGAATCACTTAGGTTGAAAAAGACCATCAAGATCATTAAGACCAACTGTTACTTAATAGTACCAATTCCCTCATCCCCCTGAGTGCAACATTCACAAATCTACAGGCTGGCTACTCCAGCACTGTCCTGTCAGCCAATTCCAGGAAGTGGTCACTTCCTGACAGGGCAGTCTGCTATGCTCCTACCAGACAGCTGCCTGAACCTCAGAGATGAAGAATAGCACATGAGAAAAGAGAAGGAAAAATGCAAGAGATTTAAACAGGATAGCATATTTAAAACAAAGAAATTAGCAGCATCTAATATGCTGAATGTTTTGCTCCTGGCCAAAAATGAGCATTGCAACCTTTCTATTAGCCTGTTACTAAATGCTGATTGCTGTTATTTATGGGGACAGTGAGAACACATTTTGTAAACATATATTTTTGGTGATTAAATTACCCATCTGTATGTGTGCGTAATTCTTGTGAGTGTCATTGTAACTCCATATGTTGTCAGGACTTAAAAGGATCTTGTGCATAAGCACTGGAACTGCCTGCCTTGTTGGTCATAACCAATTATGACCGAGAAGAATGTAATTCAGCTCAAATGCCTATACCCATTAAAAAGCTGTTAAATCATCTACATTTACTATTCAGCTGTTCTGAAGATGAGCTTGGGTAACATTCATACATGTAAAGTCTAACATATATATTCTGATCTGTAAGCACTTCTAATTCAGTTGTCCTTTTCCTGCAGAGGCATTTTACCCTGTCTCCAGAGGTCCTCCAGAGCCACAGCTCAGTTTCTGATTTTGGGAGGCATCAATCCAAGCACACTGCAGCTGTTCACTCCCGAAAGCTTAATCACAATACAGAACCTGGATGTTCTCTTGCTTACTACTTCAGGGTTTGTTCACTCACATATAAAAGCACATGCTGGCATAACCAGACATGATCCCAAGAAAGACACAGATATCTATAATCTGTTAAAATACATCTGGGGTGTGATTTCTTACCACTCTGGCCTTTTTTATATCTTACCCTTAGGGCATAAGCAAGGAGAGAAAAGGCAGATTCTGTAGGCTAATGAGGTGCAAACCTGTCATTTAAATACTTCAATCAACAGGCTTGAAGCCTTCATGATTGCTCTCTAGATGCAAGGTTAAGTGAGACAGAGATTGGCATCACCGACATCTTGGGCAGAACATCAGGCTGGGGGGATGACCTGGAGATTTACTCTTGCTGTCAGCACTGCAATCGCAACATGAAGTCCCGGTACTGGACTAGTGCTGTACTGTATTGGAAGAGACTCATTAAATGCTATTTTGAGGCTCTTTCTGCTGCAGCTCCTTTTGGGAAGATATTGTTCAGTTCTCAACCATATTGACAGGGTCAAAGTGCATTCCATTCTCTATAAATTTCAGTATGCACTGGATGACTTCTTCTGCTTTTCATATTTTAATTGGTTTGTCAAAAAGAGTAATTCAGGATCTTTTAGAAAACTCCCAGGGTGGTTTGACCAAAGTCCCAAACATGACCTCTTCTCTTCTCAGAGAACTGCAAGATTGACTTTTATCCTCACATTACTAAAGCACTCATAACTCGTATTCTTCACCCTTTTTTTTTTTTTTGGTATCTCTGTATGATTGCATAGACATTGCTTGTGTTCTATTTCACCTAAGGAAGAAAAGGAAAGGTCAGTGTCTTAATCTGTATATCTCAACCTTTTACAAGCATTGAAATTCAAACCAAAGTATATTTTAAACTGAATATATTTTTTCCAAGGGTCAATGAGAACCAGCTAGTTCACTGATCCTTTTCCTTTTGTTTCAGGGATTTGATTTTAAATTATTCATTCTGACACAACTGCATGTAAACCTTGTCTAGATTAATAAAGCTGAATGTAGAAAGCTCTGAGAGAGATTATTAACTTTGTAATGTGTGTGGATCAAGTGCATGGTCCACACCAGAGCTCACCTTCTGCACTAATGATTGTGATTTATCTCTAGCCTTTCATTATTTAAAAATAGTCTGACACTCAAATACATGTTAATGAATTTAGCTGGAAGAGCTGACTCTTTAAGACAGCATGTACAACTAGCATTTTTGCAAGGAAATAAAGGATAACTTAATGACAGTGTAATATTTCTTAAGCGATTTTGTTGTAATTTTTTGTGCTTTCCTTCGTACATACCAGTTTCCCAAGTCTCTGTTCCTTTACATTCAGAGAAATAATAGCAGCTAGATGCAACAAACCTGTGCCTACAGCAGTGGGAGGAGGGCTCTACATCCCTGGTTTGATTTAAAGAGCTTTTGATCTTGTATATTCCAGCAGATCTGAAGGATCCATCTGCAGGGTGAGTATTGCTTCAGGAGTCTAGAGTGAGGTTCTGTTAAGCCAAAGTTGTCTCTTTGATTCCACAATGGAATTTCCAGTTTATCTGCAGTCTTTAAAGGTTTAGCCCTAAGTATCTTACGTTGTATTTGTTTTTTCCTGAATGTTAATATATTTCATGAGTTTTGAGATGCAGTTGCCCTAACTTCAAGGATGGAAAACAAACTACCTTGCTGCCTTTTCATCTTCATCCTTCAGCATGTTTGATCATATCATTTTCTACCACCACACCAGCAACTGCTATAAACCGCTCAGTCCTACCCTGTAAAAACTAGAATATTTCAAATTTTAGTATCCTTTTTTATCCTATGCTCCAGACTGGTAGAGTAAACATTACCAGCATGGCCTGTCATTGGTAACTAGCCTGTCAGATAATAGCTTCCCTGCCAGCTCTCAAAGGCTTCTGCCAGTCTGTGATATCACCTTATCTTCACCGTTGTTATTCCCCATGGCTTTCCCACTTGTGATTTAATTTCAAGTAGCCTGAACAGAATAATATCAAACAGAAGATAGAGAAACCCTCGATGCTCATTAGGAAAACATGAATATTTCATTTATTCTCCTCAGCATGACCTTATCACTTTTCTGGAAGTACTGTAGAAACTCATGTGGAGCAGATCACCAGTTCTGCTCCAAATACTGTCCAATCCAGCCACTTAATGTAATTTCCATTCCCATTCTCTTTGCATACTGAAGAGTTTCATGCCTCTGATCACCATTTCCATTTTCATTTAGTTGCCTCTTTTTTACCTTTTAATTGACTAGTGTGTGGTTTTGACAGCTAGAGAATAGTTTGACTCCACCAGGGCGTACCCCTCATACACTTGACCCGTAAGGCACTTCTGTGAAACAGATGCCATGAAAGCAGTTTGTTGTTGATCCAAGTCCAAGAAATAAACATGCTGTTCCATACATGCAGATTCTAATATATACTTTAAATGTCACATAATTTTAACTTTGTATATAACCATAATATTTCTCCCTGCAGCTTATACTTTTGCATTATGCATTTATGTAAAATGCATTTAGCCAGGAGAAATCCTTTGAAATTCTCATCTTTATTCCCCAGGGGAAAATTGTGGACTGGATTCTACTTATTCAAACCCAGAAATGGTTGTATGAGTTACTATACAATTTAATTTATTTAAATCTAAACATAATGCTGTTCTCTTCCTTTGTCTAAAATTTGATTGACTAGCATATCATCCTGTAACTATTGTCTTTGATTAATACTTTTAGAGAATGTATTTTCTTTTTGTCTATTCATATTTGTTTTCTGAATGTATTGCAATTTTAATCCCATTAAAAACAACAACAACAACAACAACGAAACATTAAGATGCTACAGAATTGGTCACTTCTTGTTTTTTGCAGTCTCATCTACTTCAACTTGAATTCTTAAAACATCCAAACAAATTGTATTTGTTGCAACAGTTTCTCATTTTTGATGATATATTTTCCTCATCAGGGAACAGTCTTCTGGTTTTCACTTCTGTGCAACATTTGTAAATCATTCAGCATATACATTCGTAATATTAGGTTATTTGTATATTGTACTAACAAGCTGATATGTGTGAATGTCTGATGGCTTGGGGTGGAAGAGACCTCAAAGATCACCAAGTCTCAATCCCCTTGCTGTTGATAGAGTTGCCAACTGCTAAATAAGATGATAGATCAGGGGTGGTTCTAATATTCCTTCCAGAATTGTAGAATAATATTTGATAAATAATTCCAACATCTGTTTACATTTTCAGTATTTTCAAACACTGCAAAATAAAAAAAAAAAAAAAAGCAAAATAAAAGTTTTGTGACTGTATACTCCAGTAAAAATTTTATTGTTGTATTGAAAGAGGAATATTTTAATTTTTCTCTGCAGCTAATTTTCAGCAGGTTTACAACTTCTGAAGGAGGTACATTATAAACTGTACTGATGAAGCCTACCCTCCCCTGCTATTCCTATGCAGCTTTGAGCATACCATTCCTACTTTTTCCTTTCCACTTTATTCACTGTTTATCCAGATATCCACTGATAGCCAGGTGCACTGCTCCACTCATACTAATACAAGAGATTTTTCTGTCACAAAAATATTTTATATGTGTATATATATGTACATATATATATGTACATGTATGTATACTTGGAACCTGTCAGAGCATTTTTTTCCAAACTTTCATGTTCCAAATGTAACATTAAATATTCCTTTCTGTATCAATTACTGCTTTGATGTACAGAGCTACATTTGCATTGTCTCTATGGCACCCTATGCTTATGGTTTGGCCCATGTCTTTATCTCTTGTCTGGACACAAGACCATGGGATGCGTTTGTGTGTCTAATTGTTATTGTGTTGCTTGCAACATGATCATCAGAAGTTAATTTTAGCATGTGTGCAGCCAGAATGATTGGGAAAACAAAATACTATTTACATAAACAGTAGTCTGAATTACCATGGTGTATTTTTATCAGTAATTATTACTAGCCGCTGGTAAAGAACAAATAACTCATCATTTCCAGCAATAGTTTATATATTTTGTTGATCTAGTTTTGCCACAGGCAGTCCCTGAATGTCATTATAGAACTGGTCAACACACATCACTGAAAATAATTGTTCTGAAGAAATGCTTTCCAAAAATAGAAAGAAGGTAAAAATGTTGTCAGTAGATTCCCACACATCTTCACAGTTTCAGAGATTCTATAGCTACGGGGACTCATATAATCTTGTCTGACTCTTCTAATACAGGCATTAGGTATGCTATCTAGCTAATCTGGAAGCTTATTCGTTTCAAAAGAACACTCATGTTTTACTTTCATTTCAGCTTTCCTAACACGATTAGTTAAGAATAGGCCTTTTATGACACACATGAGGAAAACTGTGGGATGGTCTGGTCTTAGTTATAGCACACATGTATCTGCTCTGCATAAGGAAACAATGAGGAAACATTATAATGAAAGCAGTCCTAATGTTACTGGGCAACAAATCCAGCAAGCAAGAAAATAACTGCCACCAAACACATCATCACAATGGCAATGCTTCATTCTCCTCGAATCCCTGGCATTTTTTTCCAGCTGCAGGAATGTCCCACTCGGCTCCCTGTCTCCCCAGAAGCTCAGAAGTGCACCCTCCCAGCCTGACCATCCCATTTAGCACATGCAGCAGCAGCATTAGCTGCATTCTTCAGCTGCCTTGAAGATATTTTGGTGGGTTTCTGAAGAGTGGAAGATTACAAACATGACAAAGGTTTGGAGCAGTGGTACAATTCAATGAACAAAACTGTCACAATGACATCAGGCTCCAAACATGACAAAAGATAATAATTGTGTACAATAATGCTTTAAAAATTAATATTCTATTACCCAAATATTACTCCACTTATGCTCTTTAGGGCTACAGATAATCCCTATTTTTTTTCTCCACAGTAAGTAACAATAATTCCCAACAATAATAATTAAAGCCCCAAAAGATATGGTTCCCTGAGGATCATCTCCTGCTTTCAAAACAATTAAGCTATTTGATTTTCATTCTTGGCTTGGCGCAGCTCATCAGTGTAATCTACTCAGGAGTTGGGGGTGGGTGATGTGTTTCACCAAAGCCTCTTATCTAAATCAGTTTCAACACCACTTTCTTGCTTTACCCTAAACTTTTCTTTCCATAGAGCAGCACAGCAACAATAACTTCATAAGCATTTATATCAAATTGAATAGACAAGTCAAACTACAAAAACAAATTTACATTTAAAAGGAGTTTTTATAACTCCTTCAGATGCTAGGGTGTGTGGTCATGTAGGCTGATAGACTTAATGGAAAGAAAATTTTCTGCAAACTCATAAAATACACCATTTCATACATAAAGTACACAAAACCACCAACAAATTACATTGCTCTATACCTTACATCTGTATGAGCTGCAAAAATATGTTAATTTTCATTTACTAAATGAATGTAGCTACGTGAATTCTTCTTGAAATGGTACATGGTTTGTTTTTATGTTACTGACATGAGAAGTAGATGTAATTTAATTGAAATTAAAATAGCAATGACTTGCTATCTAGCAAAACCAATTGTGCAATCCATTCCTTGCATACTGCTTATTAGTTTCCGTGGTAACTTGTAATCATTTGCCCTTCTAAAACAGACGAGATGTCAACAAATACATATTATAGTAGGGCCTTGATACATCAAAAAGGAAGAGTGTTCTAATGACACCATAATAAATGCTAATGTGAAAACTTAATGGCCACATTACTGACATGATAACTATAGTATCAGACTTGTGTTTTTCACCATGGCCTACTTTTGTTTCATAGCACAGTTGTGACTTACTGTACTATGTGAAGCACCTTCCAGCACCCATTCTAAAATCAATTCCAGACTAAATATTTAAAAGCAGTCATTTATATACTAATATAAATGTATTATACTTTATTATATACTAATAAAATCTCAATGATGACATTTCTTTCTAAAGTGATGTTACCAGTTAGACAAATATTATTCTACCTGAATCAGTAACTTCTGATTCATTTTAGTTTATCTTTATATGCTGACATCAATGTATTTCCAAAGTCTTACAGTGTGTTCATTGCTGTCTCTGTACATTGCTGACATGTTTTTTTTGTTTGTTTGTTTGTTTGTTTGTTTGTTTTTTGGTTTTTGGTTTTTTTTTCCCCAGTATAATAATATGTAGAGGAGAAGAAGAAAAAAAAGTCATAACCAGATTTTCTAAGCCAGGAATAATGAGGACAAATGGAGCATCATTTCAGCCTGGGAGAAGATACTAGTCAGTGATTTCCTGACTCCGAAAACAGATTTCCACCAGCTGCCTGCATGATGAACAGTACCTGATTTACATCAGCTTAGGGCCTATAAAAAGAATAAAATCAAAGATCTGTGCGGGAGCCAGAAATGAGTCTGAATTTCCTTTGATTATAAAAGCATTGCCCAAGCATGAGGAGAAGAAAAAGCAAAGGCCAAAGGTAGAGTTGAAATTGAAAGGAGATGTAAATGGCAACATGTAAGTTTTCTGCAGGTACATCAGCAGAAAAGAAAGAAACAAACAAACAACAACAAAAACATGGAAAATATTCCATTGTTGAAAGGGACAGATAAATGCAGAAACAAAGGAGATGGAAAAACTTGTAAGTAGTCCTAGCAGTGGAATTTGGATAAAGAGACGTGCCTTATCCTATTAGGATAAAGAGAGGTGAAAGGCAAAAGTGAGGAAAAATTAATAAAGTAGACACACACATTGCATAAAACTAGTCAGGGTATACCTGAGGAACATGACTGATGTTAAAAAAAAAAAAAAAAAAAAAAAAAAAAGCATCATCACAGGAAGGAAAAACAAGGGGTAGTTAAAACTCAGAGCACCTTGTCTAAGACCCTAGGAAGACCCCAGAGAAAGTTATGGGGTGAGCCTCATAGCCTCCTAGAATGAGGTAATTGAGAACAGTCAGCATGATTTAGTCTGGGACAAATTTTACTTGACCAGCCTGAATGTCTTCATCATTAAATGAGTGGCTCTGAGCAAGACAAGCTGATTAACTGACTTTATATAAAGTCTTATATAAAGACTTTATATATATAAGACTATAAAGTCTTATATAAAGACTTTATATAAAATAAGGCTTTATACACACTTCTAAATAAAAAACTTTTAATCAGACTTGACAGATGTATTTTGGATAGGGGAAGTACAAGGGAGGTGAAAAGCTGGATAGACTGATATGTCCTGAGTCAATATTTCAGAAATCTAACCAACAGGATTCAACATGGTGGATTTGAGATTGCAGTGGTTATAGTAGAAAATAAAGTCTAATTATGTTCTGTCTGTAGTCCCAGTTTGGAGCTGTTTTCATTCTTGAATCCCTATGTGATAACAGCAGTTGTGCTGCCTCATATGTTTACTGTGAATACAGCTGCACTAGTCTGAGGTACCTTAAACCAAGTTTATGAAAGTTATGAGGTTTCTAAGTTGTTATCTCATACGATCCTTGAAAACTTACCAATCACAGTCTACTTTCTAAAAACACAAAAACATGACTGTTCTACGGACCTAGTACCTGACCAAATATCCAAATATCTTTCTCCTCTATGGGATTTCCGAAAGTTAAGGAAGGTACCATAGATCTGTTTTGAGGAATGGACCAACTCCATTTTGCAGAAAGAAGTGGAACTAGACAAGCTTGCCACAATGCAATTAAACTGAAGAATATTGAATGAGAAATGAAAAATAAATCATGAGGAAATAAAACTAAGGAAATGTATTAATTCCAGGGAGACTGCCACCAACATCTGATGTGGTTAGTACAGATCAGTACTGGGAAGAAACACATTCACTTGAATAAATGGGGAAATTGCAAGGCTAAGCTTCTCAAGCCACTACACATACATTTCCTTGAGTCTGTTTAATCTGTATTAAATCATTTGCTGTCTTGCTTATCTTAGTTTTGAATCTACATGCTGCTAACTGTTTCAGTTGAATTAAAGTGATTTGTGAGCAAACTAGGATAAGAGTTCTCCATTCTTTTCTTTGCCTCTGCACACACTTTCAGCATCAGAGATGAATTATTGATTCATGCATGCCAGCCACTCTAGGCCATGACAGTGGGATCCAAAAAGAAAAGGGGCTAAATATTTAACATGAGATGTGAAGAGAAGTTTGGCAACACTTAACTGAGTATTTTGATCCAAGAAAAATCCTTCTCTAGCTCCAGAAATGCCTGAATCATACAAGTCTCTACATTTCCCTCCTGTAAAGTATCATGTCTTGCAACATAGGTATCAACAATACTGGCACCTAATCCTAATGGTAGTCTATGCCTAATACTTTTCCAGATTTCAGATTTTCAGAATACAGCATGTCCTCCATATCCACATTTAATAGCAGATGCTTCTGCTGAATAACTATTCAACATGAGGAGTGGTCAGTATACAAAGCAATCTCCCTTCTGCTTTCCCTAAACTGCAAATAACTTCTGCAAGTGGTTCATTTCTTCTGTTCCTGCTCTGTCTCTTCATTGATTTTTCCATTGAATTCCATTGGCTTTGTAAACCATAACCATAACATACTTCTTCCACAATTTTTTTTCTTTTTTCTTTTTTCTTTTTTTTTTTATTAACAGAATAGAAAGTGAATGCAAGAGCACACAGAATAGTTTATTGCATAGCAATCCTTGGGCACACAAATTTGCGCATTGGTCATATGAAAATATTTAAGCTGGTAGTATTCAGGAGGTTCTGGATGGGGAAGATTCCATTCACCGTACCTCAGCAAGGCAAAAGTCCTGAGATACATGGTACATACTGATTCTATAGAATAGTTATAAGCTACATATAATTTGTCAGGAAAACACCCAACTGTTTACAGATACACTTTTTGGGACAAAAAGTCATTTTTCCTTGTCTAAAGGATTTCATCTGTAGCAGCTTGATGTTAAGGAGGAGAAGAAGTGTTCTCATGAAATATTTTTGCAGTTGCCGTATTTCTGGTAAGACAGTGGATATTTATAGTATAATACAAGCATTTTAACAGAGATCATCTCTCTGATTATTGTTCAACAATGACACTTTTGTTCCAAACTATGTGCTAGATCTCAGCCACCAGGACTTGCTGTAGATGAACAATGAAGCTATGATGAGTTAGACCAGCTAAAAAACTCTTTGGGAACTTTCAAATCAAATATCCTTAACTTTTGTGAAAATATCTCTTTTTCCCACTGCCACTCATCCTCAATTCTGTGTAAAAGAAATCGTTTATATTTCCATTTAGTGAGCTTCTCTGCACAGTGAGAGTAAATACCTGACTTCTGATAAAGTGCTAAAACTTTCCCAATATAAGAATTATTGAAGAGGGTAAGAAATGTGGCAGACTATGTTTCCTGAGGTACTGGAAGTAAGCAAAGTATATTACTCTTCTGAGAAAGTTTTTAAATGCCAGATACTATTTGCTCTTAAGAAGATTTACTTTTGTCTCCATCAAGCACCTGTATTTGCTACAGAATTCAGGTTCTTTGATTTAGTGTCATGATCCATTGCTGTGAAGACTTTTTTTTCACTGAAATAATTGTTTGGAGTAGGGTTTGATCACCTTTGTTCCACCCATATTCATAATCATATGTTAAAATGAGTGTCTGTGTTTCCTTTCCTGCTTTTTGATTCCCTTCTAGTTTGCATTTTCTAGAGACAAGCTTTACAAAACACATGGTGATGTTGAGAGTATCCAGTAGGCAACGACAATCTGCAGACTCCTTCTACCCTTCCCAGAGATCTGGCTACCTGCACTCAAAAGCAGGTTTGACACAGCACAGCCATATAACTTGGGATAACACTTCTAGGAAACAGCTGAGCTGTAAGAAAGATCTGTGAAATGACTTGTCTGGGGCCTCTTGGCTTGGGAGCTGCATTTAAACTCTGGTATTAGAGAACATCTAGGATATATTCTACATTTATCTGCCTATACATGGCATTACACCTTGCTCAAGGCTCACACTCTGCCTCTGCCTTGCTGATCCTAGCCTGGTTTGTGCTTCATCTCTACAGAGTGGTCTGAAGAAACCTAGACTATCAGCTTACCTGGTTACTGCCATAGGAATTGCTCTACACAACATACTGTAAGATCAAACCCCTTGTTGGTAAGGTCCTTGTCCAGCTGGTCCTGCTGACAATTTTGACTCCACTGTAAAAACATTCTTCACTCTGAGACTAAAACCAAAATTAGAAACACGGATTTCTTACACATATCTTATATATGAGACTCAGTTTCACGAGCAGGCCCTGCTACAAGTTGGATTTCACCTCGGCTGCTCCGTATCATTAAGTAATGAGATGTTCACTTAGACTGGATTCTTTTCTGATGTCTAAAGCTTTCTTTACATTTACTTCAATTTCAGAAACAGAACACATAAATCTATCTCTCATCTCTCCAATGCTTTCTTTCCAGTCTGTGACGAGAATAAGCACTTCCAAGATACAAGTTACCTCCTCCATCCATAATCCTCTAAAAGAGGCCAGCTGTATCAAATTCCAAAGATCTGCATTTAGTGTGAGGTGACTGGCTGAGGTGTAGATATCTACACTGCTGTAGGTGGTAGCGAAAGAACCAATGTACCTACCAGTAAAATATAAAAAGTTCTTTGTGGCAAAAGGAATAGCAGCTTATTGACCAAGGACAGGGATAACTGCTGTTAGTAGGTTGGAGTCTTACCTAAGCCCTAACACAAATTCAGGTCTCCAGAAAGAATATACAGATGAATTTGAACCTCATATTTCAGCCTGCCAGCCTCTTTCTTTTCTCACATTGCAAAAGCTTCTCAGTCTATGTTGGTGCGTAATAAAACGTTCAAAACCTCTCAATTCTAACTTAAAGCAAAATTCTTATTTTTTTTAATCACACTTAGAGCCTCTAGGCACCAGCACAGCACAAATAAAGAGAATAGAGTAAGAAGTGGCCAAATCATAGTAAAACAACAAAGTTATCAACCATGCTTTTTACAGCTTTGAAACACAGATTTCCATTAACAGATGGCATAATCTTTGAATTTAACAGCTCTCTTACTCAGGATGATGAAATTAAAGATAAGACAATTTGTAATTCTACAAATGTTGCAATGTTTTCATCAAAATGTTTGATGAAAAACTAAGTCTGAACTATATTTAACATTAATTAAGAAGTCAGAAATTAAAATTGCTTTGGCCTCAGATGTAAGAAAAACATAGGGCTTCCTTTTTTTAGCCAAAGCATTTTGGATTGTGTTTTTGTGCTGTAGTTACACAAAGCTTTTTATTTTGTACAATATTTTGGAACATGTTTTGTGTGGAAGACTTTTCCAAATCAGCTAATAGTACACTGGATGCTCCCACTAGCTTTGACTCTGTTGGTGTTATTGATTTTTTTTGTTGTTTTTTGGTGGACTTTTTTTTTCAGGGGGGATGGTGGGAAGAGAATATTTGCTCCTAAACCCCCCCACCTATTATAAAATATGAGATTAAGTGTAAAGTAGAAAAGTAATTTTAGCATGCTAAAGCATAATATCTACGTCCAATTCCTCTTTTTCAGTGACTTTTGGAATAATACAAATTTTAAGAATAAAAGCAGGTGGGTGTCACGTGGCAATATATTTACTTAACTAAAGCCTGAACTGAATGCTAATTGCTAAGACTCAAATATCACATAATCAGTTCAATAACTTCAATAATGTCTATATTTTATTGTTTAGCTTAATAACTCCATAGCTTCCTGAATAGGTCCTTTACCACTTGGCACCATAATACAGTGTATAAGTACTCAGACACAGAAGAATGTAATTCATATGATTCTGCAACCTGAGTAGTCTGAAATGAGATAGGAACTAAGAAGTCTTGCACTTTGATTTCAACTTCTCATTTTGTTACAAGAATTCTGTTGCAGGATTGGGATGCTCAGCCCTAAAGTCCCAAAACAGTCCTTTGCCCAAGGTAAAAGACAAGCAACACTGAAGCGGCTTAGTTGCGTTCAAGTGTGGTTGCTAACATCTGTTCAAAAATTCACTGAAATAAAGCCTTTTTTTCCTCTTTACATACTGTTAAATATTTTCATTCATCTGTCTGAATTTTTAAAAGCATTAACTATTACTAACAACTGAGCATGATAGATATATTTTGACATTTGATTGTGTAGAAAAACTATAATGAATCCTATTTCATCAATGTGACAGTCTCTTCCAACTAATGTACAGAGTCCAATAAGCCACTTGTAATCATATTTGGAACACTTAATTTTCTGTCTGAATATTCTTTGTTACTTTGTTATTTCAAAATTATTGCAAATAGGTGAAATATGTGTGGTGAGGTTAGGAAGTCATTTTCCTCTGAAATGCTAGCCCTTGTATTTAACATATTTCTCTATTTTATTCATCAGGTCATAAAGTAGTCACTGACATTATATGGAGGGACACTAAGTATACCAACAGGGAGAAAACAAGGCAAATCTGCTGATAGACTTATTGTGTCACCAGCTGGCACAGTAAGAGCAGCCTGCAACTCTAGAACAGAGACCATCTGAGAAGCACCTCAGTTTTTGTCTCCTCAAAATCTTTTTGAAACTTACTCTGTGTTTTAACATTTGCAAAAATCTAAATTCCAACATATTTTTACTAGCAAGTCTGTATACAATTATTCATGTGCTTAGATTTGAACAACTTCTTATCTTGATATACTTCCTTCTTTTCCTGACAGTTAACATTTACATTCCAGGATACAAAAGAATCAGCTGACTCCCTTTCTGCCTCAGCCTTCCTTATCTTATTCTAGGCATATAAGCATTGTATTTTCTCTTTGGTAGCAGTTTCTCCTTTCCCCTCATTTTTTTTCTAAATCTTTTCTCAAAACTTAATTATTCCTGATCATGACTCTCTGGAACTAGCAAACTATAGAGTTTTTAGTCTACGGGGGCATAACATGGAACATATCTCAATGAAAGGATTTCCATTTTTAAGAACATATGTATCAAATTTATAGCTCATTGCCATAATATACTGAGGTTGTTACCTTCTCCAGCTATTTTTAAGAGTTGAGTTCTTAGAGTTACTTATCATTAATTTATAAATGCATGATTGGCCCTTTCTTTCCTATTGATTTCAGCTCCTTTCTGTTACATCAGTTCTCAAAGACATTCTATTCTTTTGGAAAAATATCTTGTTCTTCTGTCTATTGATGATAGCTCTTTACATGTGTTATCAGAAAATGCCAAGAGCATTTCCTGTGTACAAAATCACCTGTGAAACAAGTTACAAACTTAAATTGCTCCTGAGGAATAGAGTTCTACCCTTTCTCCTCACTTTAATAACTTTACACTATAGTCTATAACATCTTCACTTCAGCCAATTTCTTCTCAAATTGTTGTCTGAATCCTCATAATAGAGCACTATGTCAAATAATTTTTTCTGTAACAATGATTCTACCCTTGCCTAATAAAGAACTTACCCAAATATTGCTAATTCTGTCTCACTTAATCTACCTTTCAGGAGCCACAGTTGTTTCTTAACCTACTGCCCTTTCCACACGGTTAATAACTCCGACCTTTAAAAAGATCTAAGTCAAGCATCAAGGGGGTTAAATAGCAAGATATAATTGTCCCAGTCACTTCTCTCCACTCTTCTTTAATTAGAGACTTTATATTGACTATTTATCAGTCAAAATTACTATTACACTCTGCTAGACCATGAAACTTTACCACTGAACTTATAAAAATGTCATTGAAATTTAGCGTTTCTGAGCATGTATAGATCAGGGCCAATTTTTGGTGATGTCCTCATTACTCTCAGTACCCTATATATAAATATGCATTCAGTTACGTAAGAAGGGCCTGTGCTGATTTTCTGTCAGGCCTAGGAAGAGTTTTTTTTGTTACCCCGATGAATTATTTGGCTTCAATTTTGAGGTCTATTATTGCAGCATTGGAGATCATCTATAGCTGGAGATATAATGTTCAATATTGCTGACAGACTTCTCAGTTTTCCAGTTGCTTCAGTACACTGACCAGCATTGAAAACATTCTCACATTTGGGTACAGAAGGAAAATTCCTACATTAAATTGCCACGAACTGTTATACTTTCTTGCCCAAATGCAACACAGCTGTTGGACTCACCTGGATGTCCTTCTAGCAGCTCTTTGACACCACATTATGTAACGTGTGCTCTTCATCACCAAGGTTTCAGAGGGCCCTGGCAGATTTTGAGGATTCAAATGCCTTTACTGAAGCTTATGTTTTAAGTATGTCAGTGGTGTAGTGTAGATGATTTGTACACTGCTCTGGATTAAATGTCTGTGGCATGAATAGTGATCCACCACATCCTGTCTTATGGAGCAGAACTGAAAAGCTTCTAAAGTATCTACTGCAGTAGTGAAGTTTCTGACAATTAACTGGAATGCAGACGTCAATAAAACATGGAAGGCCAGATTCTTTTTTTCCTACTGCTTTTCTTAGCTTTGTGAAGGAAATGAAAATAGCTGTAGCTTTTCTTCCAAGTATTTATTTACCATGCAAAATACCCAAGAGGAGAACAGAGCACACAGACAGGGAGAAAGTTTAACTGAAGCACAGCTAAAAATGTTGATTTCTGTGATCACTATAATGAGGGGCTGAACGTAGTGCTTGTTAGCATGAAACTTGAGCCATATGCTAGGTTATACTATATGACTGGAATGATATAGGGCTTTAAATTCATATTATTACATATCTGCATTATATATCTATTCGCAGGTGTTTTATTTCTTTTTGCTTTTAATACTCTTTGTGGGGAGTCACCGAACAGGTGAGAAGAGAGGGATGGGAGGGAAATAAGAGCAGTGTATATATAGGGAAGGGATCAGGTGTGCACACATTTGACCTATCAACTACATGGAGATTTTGCTAGTTGAATGAGTGGATAAAGAGTGACACCTGTTTCCATCTCCTTTCTAAAACTATAAAAAGAGTATAAGAAAGAAATAATATATATGTATATTTTTTCCTAATTTGACACCTACATGTCAGTGAGCTGGTAGGACTTAGGCAACTGTAGTAAGTAAAAAAATGGGATCCAGTGTAAGGCTCATCACATTTTTTTTCCTTCTGCTCCAAAAATTGTCTTCACAGATTAATTCCGAAGAACAAACAGATTCAGACAGCAATTTAACTGGTAATGCTATGGACAAGACTACATCCAAAATATGTCTGAAATTAAAAATCATTTTAGGAGAGAATAGGGGTGTTATTGGAGAGGATTGTCTTCCAAACTGAAACACTTGCAGCAGAATGCAAGTTAATTCCTCAACTCATAATTTTCTTCAAATTGTTTTCCTCTTTGATACAAACACATCAGGAACATGTGGGCAGGGGACAGGATTCCTCTTGTAATTTTGTTCAGTCGGTGCTGCCCTTCCCCTTCAAGCCACCAACCAGTTTTGAACGTGTTAAGCAGGCTGCTATAAAAGCATAGTTTTTTTTGCCTACATGCTATCATCTCCCACTTTGTTGTGCCCCAGAAGAACACCTTCACTTGACAGACTGTTTTGAGCAGAACAACTTTCACCTGATACATGTGTCTATACATGTGTCTATGAGAACTGTTCCCATGGTAAATGACAGCCATCAGACACAAGCAGACAAAAGGCTGGAGCTGTTAAAAAATGCTGCAGGCATGTACAGTGAGAAAATAGTTTATGATTTTTATGCTTTTTTTCTATTGCATTTGTGCTCAGAAATAGCATAGTTATTTTTTAGTGAACATAAGAAATAACATTTACATTTAATTAGATCTTTGAAGAATCCCAAAAGAGAAATATTTCAGGAAATTCTGAAAGACTACAGTGCTGTCTATGACATAAAACACTAACAAGTGTAGGTAAAGAGTATTATAGTGTACGTATGTTCTCTATTCATAATATACTACTATAATTTTGGCGCTGTTGCTTTCAATTTTTTATTTAATTTATTGACTGATCAAATGAACCATCAGTGGGCTTGATGAATACCAGCTTCTGAAGGGAAAATTTAAACTGATGGCTTCTGTTTGTTCTTATGAGAGATGGAAATATGAATAAAGTAACATAGAAGAAAAAATCAACTAGTAATAAAAAAACCAAATATGGTCCTTATGGTCTTTTATGGAGACCAAGGCATTGACACGATGCAGTGATATCTTGGCTTGTATGACCAGACATGAATGCATGAATTTCACAGGAAAAGCCTCGTCTCCTGTAACTGAGTGTCCAATATTTATGTAAAAAATACTAATGTATATACTTGCTTCTAGTTATGAGTGTCAAATATTCATTTTCTGTAGCAAATAGCATAGATTTTAGTGCTAGCAGTGTAAATAGTGTGAAGACCATTACAACAAAACAACAACACTATCTAAGCCGAAATCTTATGTGATCTTTCTCATCAGCAAGTTAACTGTTTACAATCTTATGACACTCAAGATCCTTATTTTACCCAAACATTCATGCATATCTCAGCTTGTAATGCTTCACACTGCACATGTAAAAAGAACCAAATTATTTTGCCAAGTTCATTACACTAACTCCTTTGACTCTCCTTACTTTTCCACCATCTCAGCATGAAGTTGAACACAGAAAATAGGCCACCACTAAGTCATGTTTCAGGTTCAGTCAAGTTTCTTTATCAATATATCAATTCTGAATCTGAGTGGAATGATACTTAATTGCACCACGCAGCATGACTGCAAAAAAACTCAAGCATGGAGGAAAAAAATATTGCCTCTACCACAGTCAAAAACCTTTGCAACTGCTTTCAGGAGTCCCAGAGTTAAGAACGTATAGTTTTCATACTATCCTTGATTTTGGTCTGGAGCACAGAGTGTCTCAGTCTCTGACATTTCAGATCAGGCTGTGTAACAGTTATCCTGAAGGTAGTCACATTTAATCCAAAATGGTTCCAAATTGTAATAAATCTTATAGGTGGGAAAGGGTATAAAGCTCTCAGCCCTGGTTAAGCCCTTAACTGTATGTTTGAGATTTCTACTAGTTTAAGATAGGATCTATCAGCACTGCTATTTCTTTCAGTCATGCACAGAATCCCAGTAGAGAAGCTTTTCTATGATCCACTAACACTGAAGTAATGGTGCTTTCAGATAAAGAGAATGGGGGAAGATTTGTTGTAAAAAAAATTCTGTAGTATTTTACAAATTATAAGCTAATGTTTTCAAATAGGAATTTAGGTTAATAGGAATAGGAATACCACAGTTGTTAATAGGAATACCACAGTTGTTTCCCTAAGAGCTTTTGCTGCTTAGATCATTGAAGTCTGAACTCTGCTGAAGTCACTTTTAAAAGTGGAAATTCAGACATCCATGTTAATAAAAATGATAGATCCTTAAATCATAGAATCATAGAATCACCAAGGTTGGAAAAGATCCACAGGATCACCCAGTCCAAACCAAACACCAAAAGGTGTTACAGACTTTCAAACTCACCTTGTTTTCAAAGATTTATGTATCCAAACAATTTGGGTAGCTACGTTTCATATTTTCTGGTAAAAAATGATGTTTATGTAGAAAACCTTTTCAGTCTTGCTCCTCAATATTTGGCTTATTTTCATAAATCATATTTATTTTTGCAAAAAAAAATGCGAGATATTATAGTAGAAGTTCTTCAAGATGCTTCAGAGAGAATCTAAAAGCTATGCATTTACAGGGAGCAGAAGGCAGATGCAGAGAAACCTAAGAAACGTAATTTCACCTTTCAGGGAATATTGAACCAATATTCTTAGCTATAATTGGGGCCTAGAGTATAAGTGACTATAAGCAAGTTCATTCAGTTATGGTATTCCTGGCATAACTGGAATATAATGAGTGCAAGACATTAATTTTTCCCATGGCATCCTTTTGTTGCTTCAACAGCTAAAGACTTTTTTCATCTTTTAAAATACAGCGCCAATTGTGATATCCCAGTACTAAAATGACAGATGTAATTCTTCTAGTTATATTAACTTTATTTAGCTATTTTTAATTTTATATATTTTTATTTTAAAATAAAGATGTATACTTTTCAAATACAATATTCCTTGACATGGCCATTTCTTTTTTTTCTTCCAGTTCATTTTAGATCACCATATTCATACCATTTGCTTACCAACCTCTCACATCAGCTTTTACAGCAGCTTTCAAGAAGGTAACCGATTTCATGTTTCAGAGCAATGATGAACCTTCAGAACAAAGGTTTAAAGCCAGAGATAGTTGGAAAAAGGCAGATAGTGTAAAAATATAAATATATATCCCTCCCACAAAAATACCATCTCTCTGGGTCAGAATTGAATAGTCATTCTTTAACATTTAATATAGAATTTAAGAAAATATCCCTGAACCTATTTGTTTTTCTGAGTTCATACCCAGCCATTTCCCTGCAGTCTGATTTCACACTGTTATTCCAGTGAGTGACTGTATTTTCAGTGAAATTATCTGTTTCCTTGTGCTTTAGGTTTCCTCCCGGCCCTGGAGTGTTACTGTATTATGAAATATAGTGACACATTTTGTTTTTATAGTGCTCTCCACAGTGAATGTATTGATAGGTAAGTGTAAAATGTCTTCTATTTGCTAGCTCCTTTTTCAGCTACTGTGGATATACCCTTGACTGGAAGTTCCCACTGCCCAATCACATTACTGTGCCAGTGTTTTCTTTGACATATATTTAGTATAATATCATTGTGCTAACATTCCAGGGTCATTGATTTTGTACTGATCAAAAGGGGGTGGAACAGCAAGGCACAGAAAATCCACTATACATTCTAACATTTAGTCTTTATCTTTTATTAGGTAGTGAGTAAGAGACATAAAAAGAACTGAGTCTGTTTACAGCTGAAATTTAAAAGAGACTTGTGTGAACAAAAACTTGTTCCATAGAGCACTGTGACAAAAGAGGTCCAAGAAAACTTAAGGTGTCATTGCGAATTAGCTCATGTAAGTAGTTGGAATGACACTCTTTTTATTTCTACCAAAACTTTTATTAATTCTGCATTTAGTACTGTGCCTCCATACATGCCACAGGCCACATTATGAATGGATCAGCCTGTTGATTTTGGTGGCATCATGACAACATGGCAAGATATACAGCAGGTGCCCACGTACCGTAAGGCCGTACGTAAAAGCCTATAGGATATTAGTATATCTCCCCTTCTCCTGTCTGCATTTCCTGGAGAAAAGATTTTCTGCTCAGGCCTCCTCCCACCCCAGCCCTCCTCTGCTTGTTTTGCAAATGTTTAATTACATAGGCTATTACAGAAGGCTCTCGAAATATACGGTGGATGAAGGAGCACATTTGGAAAACCAGTGCCCTACTTGAGGAAGAATCTGCACACAACTGGCAATGGCACTACATCTTCTACAAAAAAAAAAAAAAAAAAAAAAAAAAAAAAAGGAAGGTTGAAACTAGTTTTAAAGACCAAGGCTGAGAGTTTTTAAAGAGAAGTTTCACCTTACAACACAGTGTTTATGTACCCAAATAAGTGGAAGGATTTTCTAAATTCTTGTGATAGCACAGCTTTTGAAGGCTGGTCTGCCTCTTAACTGGGAGCTGTAGAGTAGGGAGCCCTTTTAGATGTCAGCCCCCAGTTATTTAGGTGCCTAAACTTTATTCACACTCTTCCCTTTTTGGAAACAGGGCAAAATAATCCAGCTAATAACCAGCCCTGACACATCTATTTCACATCTATTTCATGGCTACATTGGAGTGAATTAAATATAACCAAAAGCCTACTTCATTTCAAGGCACAAACATTTGCAAATAAACTGGATGAAAAACATATACATAATATAGAAATTATTTTAATAATTCTAGATAAATAAATGCATCTCTTTGGAATTCTTTGGACACAGACATCCATGGAACCTCTTTCTCTCTTTATATATATATATAATATATATTTATAAAATCTATATGTAGAGAGGTTTAAAAAATGGCAAATACCAATGTATATGGAAGGCTCACCGATGAACTGCAAGTCAAAAGTGCTGTATATTCCCATCCTCTATATCTCCCACCTGTCCATATTAACCACAGGCAGTATTATATAGCAACCACATGGTCAATATTTTGCATTACTACCATTTAATAGAATATTTTAAATCATTTCCCAATCTAAACTTAAATTAAGGTTTTAATTTTTATTCCACCTAAATGTATGGTAGGCATTTCACTTAGCTACACATCAGAGTGGTCACAAGTGATTCAGCAACACACTCCATAATATTAATAGATACTTTTCAGCTCTCTATGGGAAAAAGCAGGCAGCAAGAATCAAATTCAAGACAGCTATTTTTTTTCTCTGCTGTTTGTTACTTACCACTTAATGACCCACATGTGAAACTCAATGGTTATATAATTATTTTATATAGTAGATTTTCTGTTTATAAGTTATTTTTCTTACTCTAACATATATACAATATATCTATATATACCCCTGATAAATCTTATTTTAAAGGGACACAGTCAACCCCTTTAAGCCTCACAGTAAACATATAAGGCTTTACGCTGTCCATACATAATGGTCAGCTACAGAATTCAAGGGTCCCTTCAGCTCCTAAAGGTTGTATTTGTTCCAAACCCACAATGTGCAGTTATCTCATAATATGTATCTTGTGTTGCTGTTTACATTTTATAGGTATACTAAAACATTTTATATCACATCAGTAGGAAATAAAACAAGAGAATAAATCTGTTTCTAAAACTAAGCCTACTGCAAAAAAAATATTACCTGTATCTACAGACATTCCCACTGGTATGATATAAAAAGAATATGTGCCATTCTCAGGATGAAATTCTGGCTACCCTGAAGTCAGGAGGAATTTTATACTGACTTAAATGAAGCCAGGATCTCTCTCTTGATATTAATTTGCTAGGTATGACTATGCATATCCCATTTGTGTCTTCCCTCTGCTCAACACTGAAGTGTTAGGCCTGTTTCATAACAAGACTGTATTTTTTGCTATCCACTGGCCTTAAACTTTGATCAGTACTGTATGTATTACACAGTTTGGATTAACACACACTGTACACATATGTTCTCATTTAAATAGAAGTTTGATCTATTCTGTGTACAGCATTTTAATTTATTTTCCCACTAAATTTTCTTGATCATTTATCTTATCTTAACCACAAATTACCTTCATGCCCGTTCTTCAGCAGGTGAGGAAAACAATTTTTTCTCACCAGGAACAACTCCACATTTTTGTCTTTTTTTGTATGTGTTTTTTTTTCTTTTTTTTTTCTTTTTCTTTTTTTTTGTGACATACTTTGTTCATTTTAACTTTTGCAACGCAGTTAGAAACCTAGTGGCATAGATAGAGACACAATACTACTGTTTTACAAGACATCTATTGTATCTACTTTTGTTCAGATAAATACCCAGTAACCGCTGATTTGGCAGGAGGATTGGTAAGGTACTACTATTCACAGTGTTTCTTTTCTTTTCCTTCTTCTTTAATCTACAGAATAAAGTATTTTATATACATTGGAACCAGTTAATGCCCTTCAGACAAATTTGTAAGTTGTTTCATAAAGCAGGAAAGACATTGCAGGGAAATATGTGCCAAAAAGCACAGTCAAAAGGCTTCGTAAGTTTTATATATCACTACAAGTCAATGCTGGAGATCAGTTCTAAAACGATCAATACTTAAGAGGAATGCTCTCATCTGGAGAAAATACTGCCCATTCCCCCATTTAGAATTTGTTCAGTTCTCTATCAAAAGTCCTGGCTCTTCATATATACTTTAAACTATAAATAAACACTGCATAGTTCAATGTTCTTGGTTTTCTTTTTTGTTTGTTTTGATTTGAAAAATTATTGCAGTACAATTTTTTCCTGTTTGGAGTTCAGTAAGGAGCAAACAGCACAGGAGTATGGGTGGTCCGTATAGGCCCCGGAGCTGGTCGTAGGAGTGCTGGAGGAAGTGCTGAAGTCTGGAAAAGGGTGGCTGCTGGGGCTGTTCGAAGACTGAAGGGGGAATTCACAGCCACAGCAGCAGCTGCTGCTGCAGCTGCTAGTGGATTTGGTAAGATTCTTGGTGCCATCGGCTTTGAAGGTTCCTTTGAAAATACTAATTTTACCTGTGGGGAAGAGAGAAACAAACAAATAGAGAGACATAATTTGTTCATATTAGCTACATGACAGGAAGCTTGACTTAAGATTATAAGTGGAAAATCAACTAAGAGAGGCTTTGTTCGTGTTATTGATTTTATGAGCTACAGGGTTGTGACAAGAGTTGCAATCTCCCACATACAAAAAGGGAAGAATTTCGTAAGAGACAGAGTTTCAGCATTCCCTTGGTTGTAGGCTCCTGCCTTATCTCTGAAACATTTAATTTCATATAAGCTGAGAAATCAAAGCAAGCCTACTAAAAGGGTGTTGGACAATCTTCAGATAAATTAACCCACATGTACATTGTAAAACTAAATAAGAAAGAATTAGCCATCAATTAAGAGATTTCCATCTGGACAGTTTTGTGACAGAGACCAGAGAAGAACCAATACATATTATTTTCCCTAGTGTGAAAAACACTAAGAAGGTACAGTTGTTTTCAATATTACAATCAAAGTTCTACTTAAAAACATGATGAACATCTAGATTCTTTTTATTAAGTGCAAATACTAATAATAGACAAATAAATAAAGCTCATCTTGTACCAGTTATGAAAATCTCTTAAATGCATTTCCTGTGCTAAAATAGGTGATGGACTTTATGGATGTACTGCCTTCTGTCATGTGTCATCTTGCTGTGCATTCAGAATACTGTCTTTAGAAGGAAATGTCAGAAATAACTTTTCACTAACATATTGTGTAATATTATAAATATTGTGAAATGTTTAAACAGTATTGTAATGAAAAACTCTTTCTTGTATCAGTTAATGTAGTGCTAAACTATGGGTTTTTTTTGTTACTGTCACTGAGGCTTTCACTTTAAATATTTATAAATCATGACTCTTGCTCAATACCAAATACAGTTTAGAAAACCCTTAGAGTTTCCAAAAAGGAAATAAATAAGCTCAAGATTTTTCCAAATTAAATGAAAATACAGGTTCATTATTATTTGATTAGATAAGAATTTATACTTGATATTCATACAAATGAATATCAGAGTAGTCTATAGATTTCTGCAGATTTTTATGAGATTTTAAGCTTCTAATGAGAAGCCAGGAGCCTGAATATTTTTGTTTTGATTTTATAACTCTGAGATGAGGATAGAGAACTCATCAACTGACAAAAATCCCATTAACTATGATGAATTCTGGGTACATTTGAGTCCTTAAAGGACTTGATGTCCTTTGCATAGAATATATACCTGAATATATGAAGTTGCGTATAGAAATTGAATATATGTACCATTCTGTGATGCATCTCAGTCTAGTACCAACACTCTTCACTCATGGAGGAAAAGTTTCTCATCCTTGGATTGAAAGAGATTTTCAAATAATTAACTTGCACTATATCAGTCTAATATGTTTGACTCAACACTGCCAGTATGAGAGGCTAGTCATAAAGAAAGGACAAGAATCATCTGACACGTACCATCAGCAAGTTTTGTCACTCTATTATCACTGTATTGAAAAAATATATATCTTGTGGTTCTTTATCAGCCAGGTGGATACAGAATTTTTACTTTTCCTAACATGCATTGGCAACTTTGCAGGTCTTAAGGTCCTTTAAAGCTCTGAGAAAGATATTCAGAGTTTTACATTCTCTTAACAGAGAATAAAAAAGACATTAGATACTACAAAAGTCAATGATCTTAACAACTCCTGGATCAGTGTTATACACAGGCTGTCTTCTCTTGCTGAATGTTTGACTTTTTCCTCCTTCCATTTTCTTTAGTGCATTTTTTTTCAGCCTCATTTAGAAGCTAAATAAATGAATTAATAAGGAAATAAACAGAAGAACTGAATACAAAGTATGAGTAAAAACAACTCAAAGAGTAGGGTTCTAATTGTTGTCTAGAATTCCATTCAAGAATGTTTTCCATAAGAACTATCTTACTGCAGAAAGTTTGGACTGCCCAATGCCTGGTAGCTTCTTTCTCTATAGTGTTACGTTTTGTACTTACTTGACATTTGTAATTTGAAGAAATATGAGCTAAGTCCCAACATTACAAGATTTTTTTGAACTGTGAGATAGTGCTGTGGGAATTCATAAAATTTTCTTCTCTGAAGCAGTATAAATGATATTGAAAATATGGCATTGCAGAGCTGTTGGTCTAGAAATGCTAAGAAAATGTAGTACGTCCTTTTCTTAACTTCCATAGGAAGAAAAACAGGTCATGCTCATTCATTTGTTGTCATAAAGAACAAAGATCTAGGTGACTTCATGTTAAAAGACTAGAACAATATTGCCATTCTTAGAGAAATCAGAAACTTCTAATGAAGTTCAACAGACTTTGGCTTTATTTATCAACATGGTTCTCATTTCAAGATAGCTGTAATAACTGTCACAATATATACATATGATGCACAGTCATTTCAAATCTCTCTACAAGTAGTAATTAACATACAAGTCAAGATCAAGAGTTCAGTAAGCTTACTTATTTAATTTACAGTGAAGTAAAATAAGGTACAGTAAATGACTTGAAAAATGTAATGAAAAGTAAAGTTAAACTCTAGAGTTCATAAAAAACATTTATCTTAAAAGAAATCTTTGGCTTGTTGCCATGCAAATCCATATGTCAAGTGACAGTTATTTTGGTGGTTTTTTTTTTTTTTTTTTTTAATTCAAAATCAAAAAGCACTAAATGTTCTACTATGAATATCAGTTTGCTTACTGCAAACTTATTTTCTTCCCTTTAAAATCTCCTGGTCTTTTTGCTCATCTCTGGTCTGACTTGTATACTATGAGCACTTTAAAGTGAGGCAGCAAGAAAGGGACACATTGATTTTATCTATTCACTAATTGAACAGCCTTGGCTGGAGTTCTCAGAAATCACCATTACATAAATTGTTAAATAGGCAACTGTTTACAACAACAGTAATAAAATAGTTATTTTCATCCCCTGGGAAACAATTTCCTAAAGGAATATAAATTCTGAAAGAAATTAGTGATTCTGTACCCTACTTTTCTAATTATAACTTTTCTATTCCTTTCAGTATAGCTTATTTGTAGTGGAGACATTGGTCTCCCAGGCGAATTAGAAAAACCCGTGAGACTATTTCCCTACTAGTGAGTTCACCAAAATGATGCAATGTATTATTCCATAATATCTATGAAATCTCCAATGCAACTGAACAGTGCATGGATATACTACAAACAAGGT
This sequence comes from Chrysolophus pictus, assembly GCA_037305975.1. NCBI lineage: Eukaryota > Metazoa > Chordata > Aves > Galliformes > Phasianidae > Chrysolophus > Chrysolophus pictus. The sequence continues at coordinate 35,854,721 of JAYKPI010000006.1, forward strand.
CTGCCCCAACAAGGACAAATTGTATCTGTCGAGAAAAGAATTTAAGTTCAGCTAACAGAGAACTTTACTCTCAAAGAAGAAAGTTCTGCATCCTGCATGCATTAGAGAAGATGGACAGTGAATAAGGAGTGAATCTGTATAAGGTCAATGAATCAACACCCTCACCCTGCCAAAATCATCTCTAAATCCTCACAAAGCACCATGTCACATAAAACAATCACACAGTTGATCTTACAGAGATAAATATCAGATGCTCCACTATCCCACCCATGATATAAACTGTTTCTTGATTAATGGCAGGAACTTAACAGGGTTTTTATTAAAAAGTAAATATTATTTTCAGCTTTTGAAGCTAGCAAGAATTCTGTTTCACAAAGTTTATCCTGTTGGTTTGAAATGTGACCAGAACCATCCTGAAACTGAGAGTAATAAAATGAGAGATGGATTTTTGTTTTTACTGTTTCAATTGTTATCTGAATATTTTATAAATGAGGATAAAATAAAGGTTTTATATTTTATAGAATTTTATAGTTATTTCAACACTACTGCACTTAGTGAACACTGGAAAAATGCTTGACATTTGCATGTTTCTCTCCTCACTAGCTCTCTAATGACCTTTGAAACAGGCTTCTTTCCCAAGGTTATTCAGAGGAGCTACAAAAACAAGAACCCATGGGTTCATACCCTTCAAAGGAAATAAATTGTTTCCTGTGAGCTTTCATGCACTTCTTCAGACACGTATTTTCATTGCTTACACTTACTTATTTTAAAGATTCTTCCACTCTCATTTTCTAAACTCTCTGTACTCAGCAGGATTCTGTGAATAACAAAGTGATTGCTTACCCCTAGAGGATGTGTTCCCTTTTGGAGTTTGTTGTATGGGCTGTATTTAGGTTTAGGCGGCTTCCCAGCAGCTCTATCTTTGTGCCTTCTACTGCTTATGTGCTGTTAAAATACATCAGGGAAAAAAAAAAAAAAAAGTGATATTTCCTTAAGAGATCATTTTGAGTTCTTCCTGAATGCTCTCCGCAACAGCATTATATGACAAAGTCAATAATGATCGAGATTAGGGCCTGTTTCAGTTTGAGCAACTCCTTTGTGCACCACACATTAAGACTGATTTTCAGCAGTGCTCAGTTCAAAGCTGCTTCCACCATGTCAGTGAATTTCTCACCTTTGTTAACTTCAACAGGACTTGAATTAGGTCAAAGCAAGAAACCTTTAAAATAATCTCTATCTCCTTTAAAATGATCTCTACCCATCAAATTCAATCTGCTACTGATTGAGAGTTTTGGAAGAATATTAATACCACAATTAAAAAAAAAAAAAAAAAAAAAAAAAAAACAAACCACACACAAAATTGTTTAAATCCCCAAGAAGCCTTTTAAGATTTCAGTTGAAAGATGGTTACATATCAAACTAAATGACAGTGAAGTAAAATCACACAATCCATTATCTTCTTCATAAAATCTATTAGATTTTACTAGAATGACTCTACACAAACTTTACTGCAGTATTAGATGTAAAAGACTCTTTTCAGAGCTGTGCTTTCACTTTGATTTTCATTCTCAAGAGAGTTCACACAAAAAAAGACAAAGTACTGGACTTTTTTTCTAAAAGGAAAAGACAAGCATTGTTATTGTCCATTACAGCATTTATCTTCCTTCTTGTAAAGCTCCTTAACAAGTACTGAATTCCAAAAGGTATATGGAATTGAACAGTTTCTCAGAGCAAATGTTTTGCTCATCTGATGAATAACTGAACATAACTTAGTGTAATTGCAATTTAGAGGTCACGCTTCTCAGTTCTGATTAAAAAAAAAAATCAAATCCTCTCCATCCCACATTTCTAAGTAGGTTATTCAATGTTCAGGGAAATACTGCCTGCAACTACAAAGCAAATATCATGCGGTATACTAAATGGAAGGTTTTATTAGCTCTTGACAACTGTAATAGCCTAAAGACAGTTGCAACACGTTGCAGCTTACAGGTTCTATAAGCTTCTATTTATAAGCTTCTATAAGCTTCTATACAGCTTCTCTTTAAAAACATGCTTTTATATATACAAACACATACATACATACATACATATATATACACACACACACACACACATATATATATATATATATCTTTTGAGAAAACACATTGTATGAAGGAGAAAATCATACCCACAATTAAACATGCAGCATAAGAACCGAATACAAAGGGAAAATTCTACAAGCTCCATTTGGATGTAAAGTATTAGACTGACATGTGCTGACTGTGTTGGTAATTTATTACCATGAAAACAAAGAATAGCTAAGGATTCACACTCTGCAAGGTAGCAAGGTAGCTGAGTACCTGTTTCAGTTGTGTCTCAGAGTTTACGTGCACATCGCATATTTCACAGTGAAATGTTTTGTTCTGAAGGCCTGTGTTTCCTTTATTCACAGGTCCTTTGCCTTTTACGCCTGCCCGGGGAAAGGCTTTTATGGTTCCACTTCCATTCCGAGCTTCCAGCATAGTTTTGTGCTTAGTCCCTGGAGACATTAGAAATGGGAAACAGAAACAACTTTGGCAATTTGGTTGCATGCATTGTTTTGTTTTCTTTCTAAAAGAAAATCATATGAACCTCAGCTGGTTGCTACATGCTATCCTTGGAATATGCCTGTGTTTGTCAGTATCAGATTAATACTTATGTAATGGTATTTCACACCTGATATTTAATTATTAGATTACAGTTCTGTAGGTAGAACAAAGCAGCCACACCAATAAGTACTGGCACAATCAGGTGTCCTGATGTGAAGTTAAATGGGTGTGACTTTTCTCATTAACTCCTGCTGCTAATAAGACCTGAACTGTAGTTGCAAAGGAAGAATAATTTAGCTATTAAAGGTGCAGTTGCCTTTGATTTGTAGTCCTCCTGAATGGATTGATAAAGAGTATGCATTAGGTAGCTTACACTTAAATCTGTAATTAAATAATTAGTTGTCAAACCACAAAGGGGCTGAGGTTCCTGACAGTAACCTGGACCTGAACAAAAACATGTGAGAAACATGGATGTGAGAAAAGTGCATTTGCATTTTTTTAATTAAAGGTTGGACAGAAAACATTTGTGTCTATTGCTGTACCTTTATCCAGACCAAACAATTTCTTACACTGTTGACTTCTATGCAGTTTGTCTTTGATGATAATGGACTACTACAGCGTGCAGGTTTAGTCTTCCAGTGATAATAACTATATGCATCACCTTGTACCTTTTCCAAGCATGCATGTGTGTGACCACACACAGTTTATCAGCACAGAAATAAAAGCTTGGAGGTTTATAAGTGTTCACAATAAAGTTTTGGCTCTCAAGTGGATCAGAAAAATGCTTAGGGTCTAACCTTAATAGGAAGGAAGACATACAGGTAAAATAAGTACAACTTATGAGCTTTTAATTTTCACCTGTTCAAGATCTAGTATACAGCAAACACAGCACTCAAAACTGGCTAGGCTTTGTTTCTCACAAATACCAACAAATTATTATTTCCTTTTTAATTTAAATGTATTCTATAGGAACGTAAACTTCTTCCTTTTTTGATTAAAATTATTTTTATTACATCATAAGACCATTTGTCATTTTTATGCAGGTATATTAACATTGTCTCCAAATTTCAAACCTGAAACCTTCTATCTCTTAACTCTGTTCATCCTGCTGTCAGGCAAGCACTGATATCCAAAATCTGGACTTTTTCCATAGAACTGTTATAAATACTCACTGCCACCATATTAAATTACAAGATATTTTAACTCTGTCTACCACAAACTCAATCAATAAAATGCTTAAAATAGTGACTATGGATCACAGCTGACTACTGCTGGAACTTACTGATGTTACTAGCTCTAACAACAAGAAAAGGTTTAAAAATTAAGAAAGGCAGAACTAAGCAACTACCCATTCAACTCTCATGCACCAGCCACTACCAGTTTATGAAGACAGAAGAAAAATATACCACCAAGTTGTTGACAGACAATATGGGGCCAAGAATTCTAACTATCATTGAACTCTGATTGACTCTGCCTCTTTCAGCCTTAATTTGTTAGATTTCAAACAAAACTAATGGCATTCATACTCAGTTTGCTACCTGGCACAAACAAAAGTATGCAAACTCTGAACACCAAAGGTAATGAAGCATGAGCTGTCATTTAGCTCTATAAGGCTTGGAACCTACAAAAGCTAAAACGTAAGAAAATGGGCAGCTTGCATGCAAAAAAAAAAAAAAAAAAAGCCCTTCTTCCCCCTTTATGAAGGCCTATTTGCCTGTCATTTTTATTCTTTAATAGTTAATGAATTCCATGTAATTGCCAGCTTTCTGCCACCTCTTTGTCCCCTGCTGCAAGAGATCTAAACTATTCAGGAAAAGATAATTGCAGAGCTCTTGAGACTGAAGAGAAAAAAAAGGAAGAAAGCAAGCATTGCTCCATCTCACCACTGTTGTGCGCCTCCAGCTGTGAGGCAGAGTTGACAGCGACTTTGCATAGTGAACAGTACAGCAGTCTTTTTGCTTTCTCTTCCTCAGTCTCAACGGAAGGGCATGTCGTGCTGCTAGTGGCTGTCGTGGGGATTTTCTCCACTTTAGAGGTGATCTCCGTTGTCATAACACTACTCTTCCGGATTTCCACGGTTGTTGTCGTTGATATTGCTGGTGTCCCTGTGGTAACATCTGTGGGCAGAGGGAAAAGATGGAAGGAAACAAAATAAGACGTTGTGACCTCTGATGTTTGCTTACTTGCATCATAACACTGCAACTGCACAGAAAGCCAGATGCTGGTGATAGTATAAGTAAAAGTAATGAACCAAATCAGACTCTATTCTTTCATTTTATGTGATTACTCCCATATACCAAAATGCCACATACTGTCTCCTCCATTCTGCTAAGGCACAGTAAATACAGAATTCATAAACTGAAAAGATAGGTCGTTCAGACTGTACCGTACAACTGAGAGATAATTCACCAAAAGTGGCTGTATAAATTACTACCATAATAGGTAGTAAACATTTAAATGCAGCTCTTCAGACACATAAACTGCCACGATACTGTATAATACTTACACTGACTGATAGGCCAAGTTAAATTTTTAATGTTCTGTACTAATAAAACTGGTATTAAAATAACTATGTTCTTGTTATCTGATAAAAAAAAAAAAATGATACTTCACTTATTATCAGCCAGAACTATTATCAAATGAACTAAAGTAATTATTAATACACAGTATACATTTATCCATGCATCCCTATCTATCATTACATACTAGTAATATGTAATAATAACAGTAATAAAAAACCAAAACAAACATTCTGTATCTAATACCTCCAGGAACACTAAAAAGAATTTTGCTTTGTGTGTCAGTGGTATGTTTAGAAAAACTATAAGCATGTGAGATATCTAAATCTTTTCAGAAATCTAGTGCCTGCATCTGAGAACACATGTTTTTTCAGTAGTTTTCTATTCTGGAAGAGAGAAAACACACAATATTGTGGTTTGAATAACATATAAATGACATTTTGTGTGAGTCCTAAATATCCATACTCAATATTAGCAGTTATCCCAGCAAGTTCTTCTAGTCTTCAGAAGAGTTTGGTTTCCACTAGATAAGTTGTACAAGGGCTCCATCCTTGCCAAGGATACAAAAACAGCTATACAAATCCTGAATTCACCAAGAAGCTGATAGCCTAAACTCTTACAGCATTCTCACAAACCTCTTTCCGTCCCATTTTAGAGCCCGAGTACCTGGGATCTCTCTCACTGAAAAACGGAATCACAAAGTCACAGAATTACAGAGTCACAGGAACAAGAAGGAACTCCTGGAGATCATCCAGTCCAACCTCCCCACTAAACCAGTTCCCTACAGTAGGCTACACAGGTTAGTGTCCAGATGGGTCCTTGAGTATCTCCAGAGAAAGAGACTCCACAAACCTGGGCAGCCTGTTCCAAAGTTTCACAAAGGGAGAGAGATAATATAATATCTCTCCCTTTATAATTTGGTAGCTAGGGTAATATAATTTGGTAGCTAGGTACTTAGCAGGGTATAGGACAGTAAGATTCATCACTGAACCAGTGCAGAAGATAGCAAGTAAGTTACAAAAGGAGAGAAGTGACAGAGCTTAAAGGGCAGCCTTTAAGAAAGACCAAGATTTGCAGCGCTCTGTTTTGTTATACTAAGCCTACTGAGTAGCAGCTTACCTCGTAAGAAATCTTATTTACTTTACTGAGACACTTCTGTGGTTGGGTACTTTCCAAAATAGTCAGCTCACACATCCTTTGCTGTTAGTGGTGATCTGCCTGTAATATGTTTTATTTATTGCCATCTATTACAATAAACAAAATAACTATTCTTTGGATTATAGATCTCAGTATGCTTTGTGATGCAGGAGGGACACATTAACTGATGCCTGCAGAGGTATGTTTCAGATTAATACTGTTCAACAATTTCATTAATGAAGAGCATGCCTATTAATTTACCAGACAATAGCAAACTGGGAGGAAAAGCAAACACAATAGGAGACAAAATTCAAAACAATTTTAACACATTGGAAAAACAGTCCAGAAAATTAGATACTTTTCAGTAAAGACAATTGCAGGAATCCACACTCTGCAGGATTAATGTGACCTATTAAAACAGGATGAAGATCAACAGCCCAGTACTGGTATTTGGTGTTTTTTTTTTTCCCTGTTTGTTTTGTTTGTTTGTTTAAGAAAAAGCTTTCAGTAGGGGATAACAAGACAAACACATACCACATATACCATAGTGTTATGCATAAGGTACCTGTCATACTGAAAGTGCAAAGTGAGAGATGTGTGAAAGTTTTTTTCTTCTTTAATCAGAACTGGAGGCCCTGCCTCCAATCTGGGGACTGCAAACATCACATTAACAATGACTTGCTCTGTTTTTAATTCAACAGCAATACAAATGTAAACCAATACAAGGAGGGTTGTAAGAGAGGAAGCCAAAACAAACTAGAAGCTTAGAAAACATGGCCTATTAATATAGAACATGAAGGGTAAACAATAACAACACTTTTTCAGATCTGCAGTAGGTAACTAAAAATAAGAGAATAAACTCTTCTCCCTGATCCCTCCTAATAGGACATGGACTATTGGATTACAGAAAGGGAGACTTAGATTAGACATCAGGAAATTCTTTCTAATATTAAAGTCTGTAAAGCCTTAGAATATCCTATCTACAGAGATACTGAAATATTGCCTGTTGGAGGATTTGGAAATGGTTGAGCAAATGTCTGCAGAAACAACCCAGTTAGCAGGAATAATTTACCTCTGAGGAAACTTCTAGCTCTGTCAGTTTCTATAATCTGTGTATTTTGTGATGTTTCTATGTATTCTCCCAAAATGTTTTAGAAATTATTATTTATAAAACCCAAAGGCTGCATTTGTGATGTGAATAGTCTGCCAGGCATTAAAGCATAGAGCAAAAGTTCCTTGTCAAGGTCTAATGAGAGTTGTTTTTTTTTCCTCAAACTGAGTCTGGATGTGGTTCTATTCTGAATGTACTAAGAGTAACAAATACTGTGCAGAGCATTCTGTTCTTATTTTTTAATATTTTATGGAATAACAACAGTGTTTCAATAGAAAATAATATCTTGAAATATTAAGCCTTTTTTTTTGTTTGTAAAGTGATGACTAAATGAAGCCTTTGTATGTCTGTCCAGAAAATTATTAATTTAACTACTCACTCCTTCTCCATTTCAGAAAACATGTGCTAACACTTGCATTCCTTGAGTTGAAAGATGCAGCAAGTGTACTAAAACCCCACTCTCAGCAGTGCATAACACTGCTTTTAAAACGTCTGTTTCTCCGTCATAGGACTATCGTACAGTAGCAAGTTTAGCTATGTAATTCCCTTTCAAAGGGAAGGCAGAAGGCAGGTAGCAGTAGAGAGAAGGAAGGAAGAGTGAAAGAAGGCATTAACATTCTCTAAAAATTGATGGCAAGGTTGGTGCTTATCCTAATCTTTCAGGAAATTAGATACATACATCAATCATCATTATCAGCTTTGCAGTGCAAAGGTTAGCATGCTTTAAGCAAAATATAAATCATCATTTCTTTATTTCACTTAGGAAAACCTGAGGCAACAGACAAAAAAAAAAAGCTTAAATAGTTGCAGTTTTTATTCTGCTTCAAATATATGCTCTTCTGTATGTATACTGATTGTACACTTCACCACTGAAGTGAAAAGAAAATACAATCATTATTTTGATATGTATGTGTAAAAGCATTATTTTATACTAAAATTAAATTACAAGTGGTAATTGTCATCAGCATATTCTGCAACTATCAAAACCATCATTATTCAGAGCATATATCCTGCTCACATGCTTTCCAAAATACACCCACTATAAATACATCATATATGTCAGTAATGCAAACACAAAAATGACATCAAAACATACAGGAAAACCAGCCATGTTTGCCTTGTAAAAGCTATGACACATTTAAAGATGAAAAGCTCCACCTTGTCATATAAACTACAGAAATTACAGGGAACACATTCTAAAAACTGTCAAGTAAGCTTAAAAAGAGCAAATTCTTCTAATCTAACTAGTGTGTGTTTCTCTGTATACATTATTCTATTGCTGCTCGTACATAGTTTAGCATCCTAAATACAGTGTGCAGCATTAAAGGTATAAGGGATTAAGCAGGAAAAAAAAAAAAAAAGAAGAAGAAAAAAACACAAAAAAAGTAGGAAGGCATCGGAACTGATGCTTTGAAGACTGAATCAGCATTTTTTGGCGTTGCATTATGACAGTGCTTTAAGTGCTACTTCAGTAATAAATTATCTAAAACCATGCAATCAAAGGAAATTTGCTTCTGGTGACGCAAGCTTACAGAACTGTGCTATTTCCATAACAGCAGCCTCCAGCAAATATTCGCTATTGCAACTGTCACTGTGTGACTCTGGCATAGAAGCAGATTGCTATTATTGCGTGGAACTGAATTCCAGCAGCAAAAAGAAAAAAAAAAAAAAAGAGAAGATTTCAGGATGCACAAGAATCCATTTATGCTTCTATTCTTAATAAAGTAACAGACTAAACATTAAAAATAATTTTAAAAGATCATTAAAAACTAATCTAGCTCACTGGAAAAAATCAAATATTTATCTTGACAAGAAGATAAAACCAGAAGTAAAACATTTAGTGAGAATTATCTCCTTTGGGTTATACAGATACCACAGTTCCAGAGGAAAACTGCAAGTATGTGATTAAGGTCCTTTTAAGTAAGCAAGATTAATTTTATATCCATCTACAAAACTCATGATATTTCTTTAGGCTGGAGAAAAACAAAATTACACAACTTGTATTTTTCTTCTGAGTATGTGAAAGTCTCACTCATCAGTTCCTGCTACTAAGAATTTCTTATCCTAAGACTATAAATAGACCTACAGAGAGAAAAGTGCTTTGACTTCAAACAAATCACAACTATTTATGAGCTTATTTTTGCTTCCACAATCTCAAGTGGCATGCATTTAAAAATATCTGACTTAGCACTTAACTCATGCATTCTGGTCTCATTTAAATCAGTGTTGCCCTTAACATAAAAGGATGGACAATTTGGCCCATAATGCTGTCCATGACGCAAATGAAAACAAAATAAAATAAAATTAAAAAAAAAAAAAAAGCTATGAAGTATGCTGTTTCTTATGCCAAAGAGAACTTGATCTGAAGTATTTCATTGTAGTATAAGATCTCTTATGATCGCAAAAGCATTGCCAACTGGCTTGCTTGTTGCAAACATTCATCAAGTAAAAGACCACTCAAGTACGGGTGCTTGACGCTGACATGTTCAAAAGAGTCTCAACATTTTATTTTCCTGCTTGCTAAGGACCAAGTCTCTAGCTTCTTGGTCTTTGCTGAAAATCCCATGCTTCATGTCCTCTCTGTTAATTACATTTGGAGATAGGATATTATTTCTTTTGAAACTATAAATATAACATTGGACTATATTATAAACAGAGTACCAACTCAAAAATAACTATGCAATCAAACTTCTTCATGCTTGGCTGACTTTCTGAATTCCTGTTCTTAAGCATAAGCATGTGTGCTAGCACACTGGTTGGATCTGGCACTTAATCAAAACACTTTAGGGAACACTGACTGAAATGTATCAGCTCCTCCTCTTTTATATGTAAAGAATACAAATTGCATATTTTGTGGTTTATTGATATTTGGCCTATTACAATACATTGTACAGAAAATTCGTTCAGTATCATACTATGAAGACTCCATTCATTATACTTAGTTTTACATTCAAAATCCTGATTCAATTTATTTTTAAAGATCTATTATGCCCCAAATGGTTATATGGTTATCTTTTACTTAGAGAGAACTGTTTTTTTTTTTTTTTTTTTTTTTTTTTTTTTTTTTTAATTCAGAAAATCCACATAATTTCTTTTTAAATACTCTACATTGTGGGTTGTTTTTCTTTTTTCTTTCTTTTTTTTTTTTTTTTGGTGTATAAGTTCTTATATCTAAAACTACAGCTGTGTACTTTGTTACTTCATGGCAACATCTCCATCAATGAAACAACACTGAATATTGGAATTCATGATATTTGCCTGATATTTTACTATTTAATGGACCAGAATGGATGGGCTGAAAATGCTGAAATAATGAACAAAGCAGTACGTGACTAAACAGGAATACAACATGAACATTTTTGATGAGGGGCCTCTTGTTTCTTAAACATCAGATATTCATCTGTTTTCTCCTCCTTCCCCTTTCACTGCCCTAGCTTAGTTAGACAGTATCTTGCTAGAGTTCCTTGTTATTTTGATTAGTCTAGGTCTTCATCATGACTGCTCTCGATACTCAAAAATGAAAGGCCTAGTGTTTCAAATGTAGTGCCCAAGCATTTCTTCAAACAAACAGAACAAGAAAGACTGTAAAACTTTCCCAGGATCAGCATGAAAGCCAAGTACCCAGAATTTTCTTGGTTTGTAACTGAAGAAGCAGTGACCTCACTGTTTTGACCATTCCATGTTTTCTAACACTTAAATAAATTACATTATACACAGTATTCATTGCTTAGAAATAAAGGATGAAAAAACAAGTGGCCCTAAAACAAGTGGTTTCATTTTAGTGAGACCTCTACTCCATGCTTCTGCTTTGGTGCAGATCTGATGGGAGTGGGACAGAAAATTGCATGTTTTGTGACAAAAATGTCCTCAGAGAGAGCAAGAGTGAATAGGAAATAGCAAACTTCATATAATTACTCTTTAGATTTTTTTTCTCCAACAAAGCTTGAGTCAGCCGAGTCCTAAAATGACCCTTCTTCATTAATTAGCAGTACACAATCTTCTAACAAAATTATACCTCATTTTTCCTAGCTGCTCCCTTGGTTTAAAGCACAGTTCATTAATCCTGAACAGGATTAACCACAGAGGACAACTGCATTCCTAGTCAGGTTAATTGCACAGAGCTGGCAGCAGCAATAACAGCTGGGGGTAAAAGGCCTATGGAAAAGGAAGGAAAAAGGTAGGGAAATGTCATGCTGTGCCTGGGTTTTGGACTTTGGGTAAATGTAGCTGACAAAAACGTGTCTGGGAGGAAAGGAGACAATGAGCAGAAACTATTTTCAGGCTATTTTAAGCAACTATTGGTTACGTCTGGATTTGGGAGCTGAGCTGTCCTTTCAGGTCTATTGCATTGATTTTCCCCTCAGTGAGGCAGAAGAATAATGGCCTTCACCAGTACAAGTAAAAGGGTCCTTGCACAAGGAGCTTTGGGGGAAATCATGTTGCTCACTGAAGCTATTGTTGTCATTTAATTAATGAGACTCATGTAGTGAAAAATTCAATTTTAAATCAGGACAAAATGTTTTCTTAAAGGATGGAGCTTACAGTCAAATTCAGAAGATTGTGTGTATTGGTGTCTCAGCAACCCTGCTAAAATAACACATTTTCTGTTTAGACACTAACTTGAAGGTTATACATAAAGTGGAGTGAAAGATTTCATTTTGATAGCTAGGATTTTATATTGGATGCTGCAATGTAAAACACTATTTTTAAGACAACAAATGAAACATGCACATGGTCGTTTGATCACATATCGAAGGAAAGCTGCATTATCCCACATGTAGGTCCCCCTGTTAGGCAACATCAAAGGCAATACTGGCAAACTGCCATCAATTTTATATCTGCACCTACTTCAGTAAGCATTTCCCAACTTATAAGTAAGAGCAAAACAAATAAAAATATATACCTGGAGCAAATCTTAATCCATAAGCAAAAATTGTGCAGTGATTGTGTGTTGCAGCACTAGAAAACAAGGACTTGAAAAACATGTTTTATAAGCTAAAAACCCACTAAAGAAAAAGGTCTGTAAGATACATCAGTCAGATGAATTTGTCTTGAATGTACCTTTTTGCAGCATAGAGACTAACATTAGCACAGCCAATCCCGTCCCTATTGTTAAAACCTCTTATCTTCCCAAATCGGATGGTTGCACACAAGCTGTCTGTTGCTGTTTGGTAGATACTGAACTCCAGGGATATCTGAGGGATTTAGTTTTGGCCAGAAGTCATCTAGAGACAGCTACAGCTATACCAGTGGAATTAACGGATGGTTGTGTTACTGTGTCCAGGAACATCCCTGGTACCAGTGAAAATCACTAGTGCAGACAGTAGTCCAAAATACATTTTAAAATAGACTGTTTTTAAAAAAATAGTCTCTGGAGGCAGTGTGCCCTCAGTGAGAATCCAAGGAGGAACTTTTGTCTGCATCAATAACTTCCAATGGCTATTATCTCTCTGCCCAAAGACCCCTTAGGGCTTTACCTCAAGCCTGTACTTGGAAGAACACACTGTGGTTACCAAGATCAGTCTGCAATCATGATCAAGATTCATGCCTACTACACCTTCTGCCCTCACATGTCTATGTGGCAGACCTAGAAAAGAAAGAAGCAACGGTGATGTTTTTCACCTGGCACTATGAACTACAGTGATAGAAGTGACCTTTGAAGGGGGCATGTCCTAAATTCTCAATTTCTGCAACAGATACAAAAATCAGACACAGTCCCAGCTATGCATTACTGGAGATTAAGAAGAATTTTTCACATAGTAAGCAGACTGGCAAAGTCTATTTAAAATCTGATATCAGAAACAATTTACTGTGGAATCATTCTCTCAACATTCTGTCACCAGAAACAAAGAAGCACAGAGAAGTATTAAGAAGTTATTAAGAAGGAGAGAAAATACTTTGCTTTCATTAATGAAATGGAACAAGGAAAGAAGAGTGAACTGCAGAGCAGATTGCATGCAATTGCTCTCCATTTTAAGCAAAGTTTTGTTCTTTTTGTTTTTTTTTGTTTTTTTTTTGGTGGCATTGGTTTTTTTGGACTTTTATTTTATTATTATTTGAAGCAATTTAAAGCCTCCATCTAAACTTTAAGTTTCAAATCAGATTTATATTCTTGGAACCTAAAAGTAAATTTAAATAATTGGAATCTAACATAGAATTTCTGAGAGCTCTGACTTCTGACTGCCCTCATAAGTATAATACCTCACGGCTTTCTCCTGTCTCAAATCCAGGAATAATTAAAGCTATTCCCTTTACAGCAGCTTACTTCCTTTACTGGAGAGCACTGAGCCAGTAAATCTGTTTTTGGCAATAAACTAATGTTGTATCTAAAGCAGGGATTGTTAGAAGCATCTGTTGTAACTGTAATTTCTTTCAGTAGAGGGAAGGCAGGGAAAGCAGTGAGAAGATACATTCTTTCAGACATCTATGTTGGGGTGTGCAGCGAGTAAAGCTTGCAGCAGATGTGTTCTGATCAGCAATGGCTTTCTTAGAACCATATGCTCTTCTACGCACATCTGAGACTACAAATGCCTAAATTTTGGAGGAACAAATTTCAAAGAGAAAGGATGAGAGAACACAACGGCAAATATTAGTTTTCTCTTCCTTATTTTTAGAGTAAATGAGTGTTCTGGCTCCTTTGCTATCCCATTTAGATTTCTAGCAGCCATCTTTGGTTTGATGCTTTTACGAGGAATGTCCCTTTGGCTGGTCACATAATTGTTGCTAACATATTTCATTAATTGACAGGTGCACCTCAAGTCTAGTAGTATTAAAGTGAGTGCCAGAGAAAGGAAATGTCTTCCAATTTCGAGACAGTCTGTGAAAGGATTTTTTATTACATACACCTGCAATTAGTATGACCATTTATTTAACTTGCCCTTGTATCTCCATCAGTTTTCATTGCCTAAAATAAACGTTCTCGATATTATCTTCACCTGCTCTACACATTCCTGTCTCCAAACCATCACAGATCACTTCTGGGCTCATGGATACATCTAAGCTATCAATGCAGCAACATCATTTAGAGAGAGTTGCATAAATTCAGACCAGCCATTTATAAATGCTGTCACCATAGTTCTCGACATGAATTATGAGTTTTGTTTTGCTTTTTCTTCTGAAGAATAAAAGCTTTTTTGTTGTTGTTGTTATTTGTTTGTTTTAACATAAAAAGCTATTCTTTTATACAACACTACCAGCCTTTGTAGGCTGTCATGATCAGTCTTTACCTTCTGGCAGCCTGCTACCAACTGAACTACAAGCTTAATTGCATTAGTTAGCAGAAGTAATATGTTAAGTAAACCACAGTGAGGTTAGATACCTGATTCTTGGACTAAGCAAAGAGTGAGAGAAACTTGCCTCCCTCAGTTCTCTGGTGAGTTACCATGTAAGTTTTGTTCTTTGTAAGAAGAATCTAAAACAACTACCAGTAGGAAGGCTATTGGTGCTCTGCTATCTGGGACATACCATAATTTTAGCAGGTAAACTACACAGAAGCAAAAATAGAAGGCAGCTTTACTAGCACAAAGGTGTTTTGTTTTTCTTTTCTGGTGAATTACATAAATTATTTTGCAAACAAAGAGAAACAACAAAAATCACAAATATAATGGCACTGATCATAGATACCATTCCTAGCTTTAAATCTTATCAAATCACATATATTATTTGATTTAACCCATAGATATAGAATAACTATAGGTTTCTTTGTTTGAGATAACAAGGTAGCAAAGTTGTCCTTAAGAAAAGTGACAAAGGAAGAGAGCAGCTTCATATTAATGAAAGTTAGCATCGAATGGCAGCTCCAGATTAACTTTAACAAACATTTGCAGAATCTCAGTTTAAGCATTTAATTCTTGCTGTGTTTTGGCCTTCCTTTATGCAAGTTCTTGTAATAATAATTTAAAATACTCATTTAAAATAACCAAGAGTGACATAAATCAATATTAGTAGTGACATAGTTAATTTTGTTGGACAGTGCCGCCCAAGGCTTGCACAGGACAAAGTTTCTGTTGTGTTGAGTGACAGTAACTATGTGTTCTAAGTGGTGTAATTCTTCAGCGATAGGTCATAGGGGAAGTCAGAACTGCAATTTGTTCAGAAGAAATGCCAAAGAAGGTCATTTGAATAAAATAGCCTTATGGAACAGGAACAGGGCTGCTAATAATTTCAAAAGGCTATAATTGTAGTGGTCAGTCTTTTCATATTTTCTTGTTGAGCAGGGGAGAATATTAATAATACGGGTTTTGTAATTAATTTCCTTTGTAAACACAAATTTTCATTCTCTACATGTTATACATCTTCCTTTATATGCTGGGCTTTTTGTTTTGTTTTTCTTCCTGAAGTATAACACAGTAGCAACAAAGGTGGTTTCATCTTCCTTTCTAGAAGTGGCTACAAATATTACACCACTTACAAGATCATACCCTAACTCCATTATTTTTTTCCCTTTCTTGCACAGGACAGTTATTCAGACATCACTCAGTCTAGCATCATTTAGACCGAGCTTTCTCTTTTTGAAAAGAAAGAAAATAAACTTCTCTGTATAGGAGCTTAATATCCTATAATGCTGGATCTTTAGTTTTTATTCAGTCATATCCTTCTCCTATGTGCAATATAACATAGAAAAATGTATGATTGACTCCCAGGAAGCCCCAGTAAAAAAAAAAAAAAACAATAGAAAATTACTCTCATTAAGAATGTGAAATAGCAGCCTGTTTATGAATAACTGACTGTATTTTTCACATTCACTTTATGCAGCATCTAGAAGGACAGAATAACTCAAGTCTTTCAGCCATTTTTGATTTGTTAATCAAAAGACAAGTTTAAAATATCACATATCAATTAGATCAATATAAATTAGAACAATTAGATCGCATATTCCATGGTCACACCTTCACTCAGTTTATCATAAGTGATTTCTTTAAAATCCACTTTCTCTTCATAAAAGTAATATTGTCAGTACTTCCGTTGTGCCAAAAAATCTTACCTCAACAGTCCCAATTCTAAGATCTACAGAGGAACAGAATACACAGAGAATGGGGGTACATAGTACCAAACGCAGTAAAGGCTTTAAACAATAATCCAGACTAATTTTATATAGTGCTTTGGGGATTGCTGGAGGTTTGTATTTTGTTTGGTTGCTTCCATTTAAGGTTAATATTTTTGGGGGCAGCTTTCTTCAGGCAAGGGAATGGGGAAAGTAGGGGAGAGGGAAGGAGTGTATTTTACCTTCTGTGACTTACTACTTTCAAATATCTAGCAGATAGTGAAAAACATTATAATAAATATTTCTAAAATTTTCAAGGAAAACCTGCTCTACTTAAAGGAATGCATCAGTTATTTGCATGAAAAAAACAGCATTATGAGCCTAATTCTGTTTATTAGTTTTCAAAAATCTTGGAAAGAAGTTGTACTATGACTGCATTAGTAGAATAACAGCAGCTGCTAAAACATATCTTGGAATTCCCTTCAGCTTCTGCAGCATCCAGTACAAGAATATCTAAGGATCTCCTTAGCACTAGAATGCCATATTAGACATGTTCTCAGAATTGTTAGGTTGATCCCTTAAGTATATTAAAAAAGTAAATAAATTTACCTTGGATCACTTTACATGATGACACTTTAGAAAAGTCAAAACAGGATGTAAAAAAAAAATGACAGCACCATTCTTCTGAAACAAAGCTCTATGACAGTCCCTGAAATTGCTATGTATACTATGAGGTATAGATTTGGGCCTTTTGGACAATTGCATGGTTTCATTTTTGAGAACCTGAAATAATCACACAAAATGTAAAGATTTTGGTGAACACATGCCCAAATTGATTGCATTCATACTATGATCATTAGCCACTTGGCCAGTAGATAGAGAGTTTGCTTAGCTCTCCTTCAGAAAAATCTTCATCAGCTATGACCTTATAAAGCCAATTGATTACAGAAGTACTTGAGCTTATATCTATCTATCTATCTATATAGATATATACATATACACACTTTTTTTTTTTTTTTTTTTTTTTTTGAGTGGGGGAAAGACCATAAATTGACAAGAAAACAGAATACTTGTTCCTCTTTCCCAAAGCCTTTGGACTACAGATTAAATGATAGAATCAGTGCCAAAAGTCTTGATCTATGACCATAAAGAAAACACATACACTTTTACTATTGAAAGATTTTTTGGTGAAATGAAAGACAAGGTTGGAAAAAAATGAAGTAATAAATGTAGACTTCAGTTACTGTAAATCCATTAGCAAATATGTTGCTGTCTATCTTGTCTTCAAAGGACTACATATTATATATAACTGCCCTTCTTCACAAATTAAGAAATGTGAAATTAGAGTGGAACCCAAGTAAGTCAGATTTATAATGTACAACATTAGAATGTTTTAATACTTATTTGGAAAATGGAAATACTTTGCTTCAAAAATAAGCCATCCACCAATTTTCCCAGGCAACTACTATACTACACTTCAAGTCTATTTATTTCACATATAGCACACACATCTGATCTCTTTCATGTCCTGTTAATAGTGAAGACAAGATCTGTAATGGTTTATGCATACAAAGAACAGAATACGCTTCTATCTTTCATTGCCATAGCAGGAAAATACTCTCAATAAGCACTTAAATAACTACTTCTCCTAAAAGGGACTGTAGCATCAAAAAGTATCTGAAGATGAGCGTAGACAAGACCGTAGTGGTAAAATCTAAAAAATGCACCATACGACCAGTAAAATTCTGCAGGAGTGGGGAGCACATAAGTCAGTCATAACAAACAGAACTCAGAGATGGTAAACAGTCCTCCAATGCTATGCTTTTGCAACTTGTTCTTAAAGCTTTCAGATAGCTTTAACATGAAATTAGGGTAAAATTCCAGAAGTTAAACCATGTAATAAAAAAAACATTTTTCTTCTTCTATCCTCTTTTACACTTGCTAATAAAGTATAGCAGAGATGATATTCCAGACTTTCAAATGCAGTAGAAAATTACAATCTGAAAAAATAAAATATTAGAAATAGGGTACAATGGAAAACACACTTCTCAATTTGCATAGAAAGGCTAAAAATCCACTGAGGCACAGTGAAGCTACAGTTAGCTGTGACAGCAAAACAAGGGAGGTTGTCTTAATACAAGCATATCTCAAGGAGAAAAATGCTTCTTAAGCCCATACCCTAACTAGGACTATATTTTAAATATTAAGTTGCTAACTGCCCTTAGCAAACACTTAAAATTAACTTACTGTCTATTATGATACCTCATCATCATTGTTTTCATCAGACTGTAACCTCTTATACTTTACTGACAACTGGGTTTAGCTGAGCCAGGAAAGATGATGTGGGTTAAATTGCCTTCTACTCTTTGCTCTTTTGTATCTAAAGACCACAAAAACCAACTCCAGACCCGTATTAGGTAAGACTGTGGCTATGTACAGGATTTCTTCTAGCACGCTGTCTTAGGCAGAATCTCAGATATCTTGTCTGGTTTTTGAAAAAAACTGTGTATAATGATTTCAGCTCTCCAGCCCCTCATGTTGTACAGTTTGTATTACATTTTATATTTCTAGGTTCACTCTAAGCATGTAAGCAAGGCTTGTGAATGTCTTTTTGCTTTGGAAAAAAAAAGAAAGCCATAGCATTTAATCATTCAGTACATGAACCTGAATCCTAGCAAGTAAGTTCTCCTAACACTTTAATCACAACTTAGTCCAATGATCAATGTATCTCTTCACAGGCTGTTTTTAGTTAATTCTTTAAAAATAAATAGGATTGGACTGGAAAGCATCCATATTTGGTAACATCTTTTTTATTGTGACTTCAGGCTGCAACAGCTGTTTCAAATGTCAGCAGATAGGGCAGAATTAAAAGGGATAGACAATAGACAGGGGAAATGCAGATATAACCTATTTGTGCCTAATACCAAGAAATCTGCAAATGGATAGTTGGTTATCAGTTCTTTTATTAAAATTTATTAATACTTTTAATCACTCCAAATGTGCATCTGCTACCGTGCCAGATGAGATGAATCTGATCAAGATCTCTTCTTTGCTCTGTCGAGACACTGAAAAAATGCCACATGACAACTGACATTTGAGAAAAAGTCTTAGAAAAATACTAATATAAATCAGTGCTCACAGAATGGCCAGGGTTGGAAAGGACCTCAAGGATCATGAATCTCCAACCCCCTTGCAACATGCAGGGCACCAACCTCCCCATTTAATCCTAGACCAGGCTGCCCAGGGCCCCATCCAATCTGGCCTTAAACACCTCTAGGGACAGGGCATCCACAGCCTCCCTGGGTGCCCTGTTCCAGCACCTCACCACTCTCTCTCTTAAAGTTCTTTAAGTTCTTTAAAAGAGTATTTGAAATGAATCCTGCTAGAGCACACCCACATTTCTGCAAGTATATAGTTTATAAATAAGAAAACCAGAACCCTCATTCCATTGTAGATAGATGAAAGTCTATTGTGAGCTGATTATATCACTAGAATGCATCACATGACCTAAAAAAAAAAATCATTATTGCATAACAATAGTAATCATTAAAACTACCAAAGCACTTTGTACAGTGTCTTTTGGGGACATTTAGTAAGGTGGACAACTTCAGTGATTCTGATAAGTTTGCCAAATGGCAGTACTGGTCTAAGACATAAAATCAAGTCCTCCTTGAGGCAATCCCTAGCAGTGATTGCACTCTCCAGTTAAAATGGGTCAAACTTGCAGGACCAGATTCCTATTCTACTTGTTTGTTTAAACGCAAGTTGAGACATCAATTCAGATTTTTTGTACGTGTAGAACTGAAAAATGGAACAAAGTAGATTGTCCTTGCAACAGCAAAGTCTATGAAAATGTCTTTAAATGGGATTTTGCAAAAGAGCTCTTCTAAAAAAATATTTCCCCCCTCTCCCCCCCATACCTTCTTGTATGTCAGGTTACAATTACTGGAACTAGCCAATTGAGCTTTAGGAAAAATGACAATACCTTTAGGGCTAAATTGTGACCTACTTTTTCTCAACTATAATTTCTCATACCTGTTAGCAAAGTCCACATACTTCTTTATGTGTGTTTTTTTTTCTCTCAAAACAAATGCTTCAATGATAGTTTTTTTTCTAAAAAAAGAAAATAATGCCAGCATCCATACAATAACAAACCAGTCTGCATGCATGATGAAAGGGAACAAATGGCAAATATCGCAATTTTTTTTTTTTTTTTTTTTTGCTTTTTCAAAGTTCCAAGAGGTAACGTTAGCATTAGCAACAGTAAATCAAATATACTCAAAAATTATGAAAGCTATCTCAGCAATGCGCTTACAAACTAGAAATATATACTCTCCTTCCAGACTTAAAAAAAAATCCAATAATCTTGTGTGTATATACACACACACACACACACACACACACCCCGTCTTTTCTCTTTTGAACTTTAAAGTTTTAATGTTTTGTTCTTTCAGATTCTCCTCTTTTCCCCTTGCCTAGCAGCTCAGCATAGGCATTCATAGGCTGCTGCCTTACGACCAAAGCAGTGCACTGTACTGGCTTGTACCACCAGTATCAGCAGCTGCTGTTAAATCACCTGTCAAATTTGCAAAATTCTCACTCAATTTACCCTTAACGTCAGACTTGCACTTTTTTTGTCCATGTTTCTGTTCATGTTGTTTACACAAGGGTTCTGCTGAGACCAATGGATGAGCAGCTTGATTTCTATGCACAGATGATTCTTTATACCAGCTGCCTCTCCTCTAGGAAATGGAGAACAGAGCAAAATTCAAATGCATGTTGATGTTTTATGTATTGGGTTGCATGAGTCATTGATTCATTATTTCACAGAATTGTAGGGGTTGGAAGGGACCTCCAGAGATCATTGAGTCCAACCCCCACTGTATGTAGTAGACATCTTTGGATCTGGACTATCTAAATGAAAAGCTAGCAGTCCTGACCATTGTGCAGATATTTCAAATTAACACAGTATGCTTATGTTTTGAAAATAAATTTATCATTATACATACACGGAATATAAATTTGCTTGTGTGCAATGTGCCAACTTCTATGAAAATATATCATCAACTGATCTACACTGATGAATATCAAAACACTGTGAATCATATACTTACAGAATTTAACCAAAAATGATTATTTTCAATGCAACACGTTCTAATCCTGACCAAAAAAAAAAAAAAAAAGAGTTGATGAGGTCTTACAGGAACAAGTATTTCTCACCAGTTATCGAAGTTAGGCTAAGTTTCTGTAAGAGATTTCAGAACATACCATGACAATAATTGAGGCACAGAGATAAAAGGAATGTTTCAGATTTGATCCTCTTACATCCAGATGGTAAAAGGAGAATTGCATAGTCACTCCTACATCAGATAACAAATTGTTCCTTTTGGATGCCATGGCACTAGTGGAAGACCAAAATACCCATAGTATTTCCTCCGCTCTTTCTTCCTTATCCTATAAATATGTCTGGATTGAAATTCAGATCTGCGAGACAAGATCAATTCAAAAAAAAAATCAAGATGAAAAGCCCCTGGTTTGAGTGGTAAATACTACTACGAGTTCCAAACTCAATTTTTACAGAGAGTATCACAGGAAATTCTACAGCCTACAATTTTGCTATTGTAAACTGCTATCACCAAGAGCACGAAGTCCTCAGCACAAAGCCACTTTTCATAAGAATACCCACTCCAGCTATACAGTCTAGGATGCTGCAGTTAGCCACATATTTACACACACACACACACACACACACAGTGATCCTTGTAATACTACAAAAGTTATTTTACTTCCTGCCCAGTACAGTCTGATGTGCAAAGAAGGAACTTTTCAGACACTTACAACAACCACCTGATAAAAGTATACTTTTAATATTTGGAACATTTACTGTGTTGGTGCTATAAACTTTATAAAAAAGCATGGCACTGGAGCATACAGTAGCTCCCTTTGTGAATCAAAGGACACACCTCACTGCTTAGTTTGTCAAATATTAAACTGTTTAATTTCATGAAAAATATACTATTTTGTGTTGTTTAAAATGAATGTATTTTCTGTTTTTAGTTTAATGGGACCAGCTTGTCTGTTTTCCTCAGTAAAATCACTTTTATTTCAAAGATGAGTGTTCTTCAAAATTTACACCAAAATAATGAATAAACATTTCTAAAGCTAGGAAAATAAAGCCTTTTTTTTTTAACTTTTATTTTTACTCTTACTTTCTTAGCACATACACACAGTACAATTAGACTGACTGAAATACTTATGGTTCATTTAGCTATAGATGTTTGCAGCATCATGGAAAAATAAAAGAAAACATTGTTCTAAAAGGTTTAGCCATTCATTTATTGGGAATAATAAGCAAATATGGAAGTAGGTGTGCTGTTAGAGAAGAGTGAAAGATCTGAAAGGCTTTTTAAGAGAAACAGGTTTTATAAAAAGATTTTGAGAAACAAGGGATACAGGGGTTATCTAACACATGTGAAGAAACAGATGTTCCAAGAATAGAAGTGAAACAAAAAAGCAGACAGACATCAAAACAGCATGGAAGTAGACAAAAGAATCACCAAGAAAGCAATCTGCACAGAAGCTTAGGTCTGTCAGTGTCCCACAGGCAAGGAAACAAAGACAAAAATAATGATTTTCCATTTCTGATGGAAAACTTTTGATCGCAGAATTAAAATATACATATATTTGTATTGACAAAAGATTTCTGCATCACATATCTATCTTCACTGTTCAGGAAATGAAAATTGCACAATGGAAGAGCCCAAAATACTGCTCAATATTGTGTCCACTGATAAATATAAAATAGAATGACTAAATTTTGAAGATATTTATATTTTCATAAACTTTAGAAAGTCAGGCACTACACTGACTATTTTCTTAGATTATTCTATATGGGCACATACTTCCCATGGCACCAGAATAATTCATCTGACTGAGAAGATATCGATATTATTAACGATCTTCATCCATGAAATATTTTCATGGCCAAAATCAAAATATAACATTGAGCATGAAGTATAGCATGACAATTTGGTCTCACAGCCAGAGAGAAAGCACGACTTTCTTTTCAAAATCACACAGGAATTTGCCTATCATTTTGAAACATCTATTATAATTTTTCAAATTAAACTCTCAGATAATTTTAATGACATTAAGATAAAATAGCATGTGTCTTAAACAACAATGGAGTAAAATGCTTTCCGCAAGTAAAAAATACTGTAAAATGAATTAGGAATTAGTCTATTTAGAAACTCCTGTTCTATATCATTACCAAAGCAAAAAAAACAACAAAAACACCCCGAACAAAATCAAACCAAAATGCTCAATAGAAAGTGTACAGAAATATCTACATAAAATAACATACAAGCTAATTTTTGTTTACATCTCAAATATCAAAATGTGTAAATTTAAGTCTGTAAATATGCAGAATATGAAGCAGACAGAAAAACAAGAAGTAATACCAAAAAAAAGGAAACAAAATATATAAGTTAAAGAAAAAAATTGAAGTACAACAGGAGAACACAGTAGGCCTTTTAACAGCTTGAATTGTAGTGTATGACTGAGTTTCCAAATATCTTTTCTAGAACTCAGAAGCTGAAAAACTTGGCTGTTCCATATCTTCTCAATTAGATTAATACTGCAATTAAGAAATACCACAACTCCTGTTTCCTCTTCCTCTTAACCTAATATAAATAAAAATGCTCAATCTGGAATAAACAGGAAATGTGCTATGAATAAACTTCTAAGCTTATAGTAATAAAGTTAGCAGACAAAGTATAGTTCTGTAATTTTAGCAGATTTTTCAGGCAGGATTAAGACCACTACATGATTGGTGTGCAAGTGATAAATTTAAAAAGTAAGCTTTTATCTTGCATTTTTGATTATCTCATCCCTTTCTCTGTCTGCTTATCTCTCTCACCCAGATCTGTGTACACCATTCAAAGCTCTGCAGATTCCGCAGAGCAATGATTTGTCAGAAAAGAAAATCCCCAAGGAACCACAGCCAAAGATATCTACATCCATTCTAACAGATGTGGAATAATGAAATTTCAGTTGTTGTTTTTTTTTTTTTTTTTTTTTTTGAGAAATGAAAGACAGGAAGAAACAATGCATTCAAGATCCTTGTACCACTGTGCTGCTATACAAACAGAAATTTTACTTCACTCGAAAAGAATCAGTGGTAAATCCAATTCAATATTCTGTCTCCAGTAGTAATTGAGACTATCAACTTGAAAGAAAAACCAAGTTAAATCTAAACAAAACAACACAACACCACCACTCTTTCAGTAGGTTGCATCCCTAAAGAATATTATGACATTGTGCTTGGAATCTTAATACGCCCAAAGCTGAGCTAAACAAACACAGTTTATTCCTTGAATCTAGCAAAATTCTTAGAGAAACATTTTAAAAGACCTTTTGATCTTTTTAAGGCTCTTTCAATCAAGTCTTAGGTCTAACAGAAAAATTACTTGTTCTCCCAACTCTCCTGAGGTACACTCAGTTCTAAAAAGAAAAAGATTTGCCTGCATAGGTGTTTTAAAATGTTATTCAAATGGAAAAAGAGAAACTCAAAACCATAGCTTCTAACTAATCAGTACTGAGCAGAAACTTTTTAAACTGCCCTTAATGCAGGATTTCCAGTTAGGATTATTTGCTTCATTTTCAATCTGCAGTCCTATCTTGACATCACTAGCAAGACCAATAGAAGATCATTAAACAGGGCAGCCCCAGAGAAATATACTTTTTAAACTTATCTGATACCAATCATAATGCTATCATTTCAGGATATATAGGGAAGGATGGAGAAAGACCAAGAAGGAACGAGTACTGGAAACATACAGAAACAAGAATGACCCTGTCTGAATTAAAAATATATATTTTACATTAAAATACTAACCAAACAGATGAAGAATTCTTCCTGATATTTAATGACTTGACTTATTTCAGCTACTGCTGTTCTGTTCTATTACATCACAGTGTGAGGGTATTTTCCATCAACTTAATAAAAACTGATAGACTGTGAGGACAGAACAGAGCATAACTGAAAGTCCAGCTCTTCTAATCCCAAAGCAGTTAAGCTCCTAGCTCTACACGTATCCACTGATTTTACATTTGAGGATGGTCCAGACGAATGTGAAAATGTTGATGAACGGGGTCTGAGCTACAGTTCAAATAGAATTTGATCAAAGCAAGCAAACAACAATAGACATAGCTTCTCCCAACAGCAGATTTAAAATTTGATTGCTAAAACTTAGGAAAAAAAGGGTTCAGGTGTTACACATCACAGTGTTGTCTGCTTTTGCAGTCAGACCACTGTTCTATTTGTGGTCTTCTGGACCCACTCCAGCAGCTCTGTTTCATTCTTGTACTGGGTGCCCCAGATCTGGATAAATACTGCAGATGAGGCCTCATGAGGGAAGAACAGAGGGGGACAGTCATCTCCCTCACCCTGCTGGCCACCCCTCTTTTGATGCAGCCCAGGATACTGTTGGCCTTCCAAGTCAATGCACTGCTGGCTCACGTCAAGTTTTTTTTTTTTTTTAATCCATCAGGACCCTCAAGTCCTTCTCCACAGGGCTGTTCTCAGTGAGTTTTTCTACCAGTCTGTATATAAACCTGGGATTGTCCCAGACTAAGTACAATACCTTGCACTTGGTCTTGCTGAATCTCATTAGGTTTGCCTGGGCCCTCTTCGTAAGCCTGTCTAGGTCCACTTGGATAGCATCCCTTCCTTCTATTCTATGAACTGCATTACCCAGCTTGGTGTTGTCAACAAATTTGCTGAGGGTGCATTTGATCCCACTGTCTACATCACAGATAAAGATGTTGAAGAGCACCAGCCCTAAGATGAACTCCTAGGGATCCACTTGTCACCAACCTCCACCTGGAAGCCAATCATCATAATACACTGGCTGCAACCTTCAAAATAATTTTTTATTCACCAAAAAGTTCACCCTTCAAATCTGTACCTCTCCAATTTAGAGATAAGAATGAGGCATGGAATGATGCCAAAAGCCTTGAAGTTAGCGTTAGTCCAGTTAGACCACATCAGTTGCTCTTTGTTCATCAATGGTATCACTCCATTGTAGAAATAGTCACATCCTTTCAAAACCCCAACTATTATGAGAGAATCCCACCTCATAGTCTCTGAATTAATCAGCATAGCTTAGTCCTGACTGCATGTTTCCCGAATCAAATTCGCTATACACTTCAACACTGTCTCACCTACACATCTGCCAAATTTACTGCTGCAAATTCACAATACAGAACGGTATTTACTATAAGATTTTCATGATGCGATTCTGACTGTGGGAGTAGCCAATACTTAACCCACTGAGTAATTACGATCACATAAATCAGTCTTGCTTCATCTTTTTATGAAAAATATAAATAAGTTATGTAAATATTCATATATGTAGATGTAAACAAAACAAACAAGCAAACATTTCTGGAGATATTTTTACATTTTCATACCATTTTTCCTCATCCCAAATGGAAAGGATAATAATTCATGTGGCATTATGGATGAAATATTCCACATGTAAGCAAAATCATATTTACCTCCATCTATAACATTCCAATAGCACAAGTTGATTGGGCACTAACATTCATCTGTCTCTTAACATTTTTAAAAGAATTGCACTGTAAGATTTAATGTGCTTTAGCCCTTACAATCTACTGCATCTTGGAAAAACAAATATATCTTTGCTTAAAGAGCTTTCTTAGTTTTGTTTCAGTTATGCTGGTCATTTGGCATGCGTTCGTTCTCTGAACATGACTCATTCTAGTTTGCCTTTTCGTGAACCTTTAATTTTTTTTTTTTTTAAATATTTCAGATTATATATGTGCTTAAAATTGCATACAGCTGTCCAAACACAATCTTAAAATCCCCTCAGAGCATTAAAATAATTCTCATAGCATTGCACTCTGCCCCCCTCTTGAAACATTATTACTCTTCTGTTTGCTTTTTTATCTTCACTTATGTACAACACTGAATTTGATTCCTTGATTGCCTACTGTCACATGCAGATATTACTCCTCATTTATGTCTGACAAGATATGCCTGTTTAATATATATTCTGGCTATTCAAAATCTGCTCATTCACTGTTTCACTCTATGTGCCTGCCTGAAGATACAAATTACATTTCCCCCCACTATAGTTTCATAATCAAATGAGTTTTCCAAATTATTATTTTTTTTTTATATTAAAGAGATAACAAATTCTTTTTAATAAAAGGAGGTCATTCTTTAATGTTATATGCTTCTCCATAACGATTCCTTTTGTTTCATTTGCATGTTAAGTGATGTTACAAATCAAAGAACTATTATTTTGGTGCACAATTAATCTAACAACTATCTTCCTAGAGCCGGTAACAAATTCATTCTTTCATGCTGACAATTATTATTTTTGGCTATGCTACTGACATAAGATTTTGGCAAACAGAGGTACAATGAACTCAATTAATCAATAAAATGATGGCGCAATTTTTTTTTTTCCTTCTAAGTATAACTAATAAGGTAATTTTTGCACTTAAAATGGCAAAGGAGCATTATAGAAATGAGTGAAGATTAGTTTTCAAAGCTGCTATGCAGTTTAATTTTGGAACAATGTCACAAAACCTAAATGGGACTATTTTGTTTGAAGACTGAAAATTCTATTACTTAAACAGATATTGTGAAAAATATTAGCAATGCTCTTGTGATTAAATGAACTAGGTGATACAAAGCTTAATTTAAATGATCTGTTTAGTTTAAATGTAGGAGTTGAAAAAAAATTAGGACTAATAATTACTGCCTCATGTCAGACTGAAGAGATTACTTGTTTTTTTTTTTTTCATGAAAACCAAGTAAATCAATGAATTATAAAATTATTAATTGAAACTTATATCAGGGAATAACTTTCTGTTGTCTGGTAAAATTAATTCCTACTTCATAAATGGAAATGTGGAAAATTTCATTTTATTTTAATTTCCTGTTGAACTAGAAGAAGCCAAATCTCGTGACACACATATATGCATAAAATAAAAGACAGAAAATTTACAGATATATCTTTTCACATACTATCTGGATAAAGGTTTCTAGAGGCTTATAGAAGACAGCAGTAGATTTTAATTTAAAATAATAAAGTTTTCATAGTTTTTGTACTATTTAAAAGTTCATTTGTAGCTATCCAGATTTAATAGTGTTGCAGTCCAAGGAGATCTGTTTTTGACTGACAGATTGAGGACAAGAAGAATAAGGGATGATGGCAGTGGAAAAACATAGAGCTGCAGCAGAGAATACAAAAGGAGGATAGGATATAACACACATACATGAGAAAATAGAAGAGCAGAGCAAGTTAACAGAAGCTTTGATACATATTTTTTAGCCTTTCTTTGACACTTCGGTCCAGAAATACCTTTAAAAGGAGGAGAATCGTGGTTCGCTGCCCATTGCTTTGTGATAGCTGAAAGGAAAGTTTCCAGTCAGTCATCATTATTAACATACTTTTCCAGAAAGAATCTTCAATAATCCAGTGATAGACAATGAAGTTACTTCGATGTAAATGAGACCATAAATAATATCGGATTGAGATAAGAGATGGAAGGGAAAGTATAAAAGAAAGATCTAAGCACCCTAAAACTTCTATCTGTATCCTAGAACCACAGCTGACCAGATGAGTGGCTGAAATATGCTTTCTATTTTATTGTTGCATTATCTTCTTTCAGTTACAGTTAAACTACAGAAATTCCTTGAGTGCCTTGCCAGAAGTTTAAGAGGTACTGTACTTTAATGACATCTACCTTCGCAGCTGTCAATAAGAAAGAAAACAATGAAAAAATAAAAATGACTGAAAGGAACTGCTACCCTCGTGTCTCAATTAAATAAATAATTATTTAGATTAAAACCAAATACCTTAGGAGATAAAAAGTGAATACAGCATAAATAAATATAATGTAAAACATGCTCAAGAATTCTGACTTGCTATCAAAAGAATACATTTCCTTCAACTACAGAGGCAAAATCTAGACTTCAGTCTCACTAGTTGTATCTCTGTTGAAGACTCTGTTTTTGTCTTTTCAGACTAAAGCAATTGTGCACAGTTCTTAAGACAAAATCAGGAGTTATAGGTCCCATTTATAAATATTTAGTTAAAAACAAAACTGACTTCTCGTAAAGTCATCTTGAACAGAGAGTTTACAAGTGATATACCTGAAACATACAATACAGTAGATCACAATTAGAAGTTAAACATTTATTATTACATCTCTATATTTATCTTTTGACCTGCATAAAGCTAAGGCAACTGCATATATAACTTACTCCTAACTCACTTCCTTGGAATTTCTTTGATTTCCTTTTTCTCACTCCCGATGGTTGGTCATTATAACTTTCCTGAATAACCTCCATTGTCAATATTTACATTGATTTGTAATGGATAAAACTGACTAGAGACCTCTCAAGCAATGCTGTTAGTTGGTTTTTTGTTGTTGTTGTTGTTGGTATCCCCCCCGGCCTCCCCCACAGTACAAGTTAAAACATCGAGGGCTTTAATTAACATTAGAAAAATTTTCCTCCTATGACCTAAAATCTACATGGCCATATTTCCCTCAGACTAGTAGCATTGATTAAATTAGCAAAATAACTTGCCTTGGCAATATTTATACGGCCTGCTAGAAAACTTTCAGCATGAAAATAATAGAGATAGAATAGCACTCAGTTAGTACTCGCTAGGAATGCTCTCTCTCCCTTGGCTAAGAGATCAAAGATGAGTCATTATCTGACCATATTCTAAATGCTTTATTTATCAAATGCAAATGCACAGGGAAAATGATTTCAATTTGTCAAGTCATTTTTGATCCATTTTAGGAAAAAAAAAAGCTACGAATGTCAAAACTATCAATTATGGATGACGTTTTGAATTGCACTGTTCTCTAAATGAGCACTAATAGTTTAGAATGGTACAGCCAATATGCAAAGCTATGTGAAATAAATTCCAAATGGAAAAGATATCTTACTAATATAACTCGATAAGAAAAACAAGCCAAAAAAGCTTCTGGTCAGTTGTAGGTACAGCCTTTCACTTACATGGTTCTGCAACAAGGATATTTAGTAGAAGATGTATCTGTTTAGATGTCAATAGTTGCGATTTGATAAAATTAATATTTCAATCTTTATTCTTTTCCTTCATTCCTTTACATTGACTATGTACATAAATTATACACCTAAATGAGCATTTATGACAGTCTCCATGGATTTCAGCACACAAACGTGAGGAGCTTAAGTGAATCTAAGTGAAGACATTTTCAGCTGATGAAATCCTGGACAAAACATTCTTCAGCAAAAGGAACGCCATGGAAAGAAAAGTGGAAGAGAGTAGTTAATTTCACAAGTACATTAATGAAATATGTCTTATTCTTCTCAGCCTGTAAAACTTAGGTCTGTTAAATATCTTAATAAAACTCTGATCAGTTTTTAGAAAAGTTGATATTTGACAGAAGCTGACACAGGAGTATGAGAGACACCAAAGTTTCACTCTTCTCTTAGGATAAAAGATAAATCAGAAATTCCAGTTATGATCCCATGGAAAACAGCTTTGATATTGTTTTAGTGAAAATAAAACACTGCCTCAAAATTTTTGTTTTCAAGAAACTATCATAATTTCCAAGTCATTATTACTTTTATACACACACACACACACACACACACACACACACACACACTTTCTAAAATAGATTTCCTTGCTGTACTGGATTATAGAAGAATACTGAAATAGAACACCTGGCTTTCTGGAATTACTTCATTGAAATGTGGAACAAAGTATCCTTATGAAATATTATACATGGAAAAAATTGATCTATTTCCTTACAATACACTGATAATACTTAGAAAGAATAGTAAACTGATGTAATTAATGAGTTTTTAACCTTGTAAGATGTAATTAGGATAGCACTGATAAATGTATTTGTAACAGCAGAAGTCCCAAACCTTAGACCTGAGTGGACTAACTTCCCTTACAAAAAGAGAAAGACAGAAGCCACTATTTTTAAAGGTTTCTTAATTTCACTGAACAAGGAAGAAACACTTGTTGGAAAGATATTTACTTCCATTCCTAAGAGCATTTTGTTAAAAATAGTTTCATTTCACTGAAGTAAACTCATCATTACCTGATGATGAAAAGATGTAAGCTCTATTTGCATTCTCTCTCTTCCCCCCCCCCCCCCCCCCTTCTGAAAAAATGCAAGAAACATAATAATATAAAATTAATTGTATAAAAAAGTTAAAAAGAAAATGAAAGCCACAATAAGAAATAACTTTATATATTGACATAGTCATTAGTTCATATATTCATGAACTAATGGACTAATGTTTAATATTGAACTGTTAAAACAATCACAGAACATATGGAGCTACTCCAAGAGATGGGAGAAGAAAAAAGGAAAGGTAGAGAAAGGAAAGTAGAAAAAAGAAAGGCATTTTAGGACTCATTATTTACATATCTCAGAAAAAAAAAAAAAAAAAAAGACTTTCTATTGCTGAACAATATATTAAAGCAATCTTGTTTTTTCATGGAATCAACAAAATTATGCTGTGAGGAATGACAGCAATCATAATCATTTTCCTTGTAAATAACACATGGTTAAGTCCAACTGTACACATACCTCATCAGTAAGAGGAAAACATTAACATACGTTCTCAAGGAACTGCACCTTCACTTGTGTATGCGTTACAGCTGGAAAGATTATTGTGGTACAACTGGAAAAGAAACAAATCAGGAAGAAATACTCACCTGTACCCAAAGATCTAGGTTCACAGGAAAAACTCCACAAAGAAGGGATCTCCAGAAACAGACCCTTCCCAGTTGCAGTTTAGCCCTTTAATGGGGTCTAGGAGAGGTGCAGCCAGGCTCCATCCCTTTCAGTCACACAGCTGAATTGCCTTCACCTGTGCTCCCATGACTGACTCAGTCCTTGCCCAGGTGATCAATCAGTGGTTCCAGCCCTGATTCAACAGTTCCCATACACTACATCAACACTCAAACATACATTGGATACAGAGTCTAGTAACAAAGTTGTACCTTCTGCCCATGCATTTCTTCAATTCTTCAATGATCTTTTTTTTCGCATAGAAACACGTATAGTCAAAATAATAAACATCATATTGGCCCTAAACATCTTCCTCAAAGCTCACATCAAAGGTGAAAATCTTTGCTGTTTTCTAGAACGGTTGCTTCAAAAGTAATGTCTCATTCATGTTGACCCATAAAATCAGATGTGGATGCTAGTTGTATAGTAGTAGAGGCTGAACCTTCCTGCCAGTGTTATGTTAAACTTTGTTGCTGTGTGATAGATGGCAGCAGAGAGGCAGTCTGATAAAACGGTATCTGACATGCAAGTGCGGATGAAGGAAAGGTGTGAACTGAATTCCTTCATGTGGAAAAAATGGCACCCATTGGCATTCATTGTCTCTTGCTGAATGTTTATAGAAACCAAACGTGGATGTGAGCACAGTGAGGCAGTGGGTGGTGCATTTCAGCATTCATGACGATGACATGAAGACAAGCCATGTTCCAGAGGGCCATGCACACTACAGAATGATGAGCATTTTGATCAGCTTGTCTACATAAATCAGCAGATTATGAGAACTGTGCATGGAGCTGCATATTAGCTTCAATGTTTTGGAAACACTGGTGGTCATATTGGAATATCACAAAGTTTGCACCTTTTGGTTCCTACAAATGCTCACACTGTTCAGAAAGATCACCATAAGCAAGTTTGTCAGGACCTGTTGAACCAGTGCGAGTCTGAAGATGACAAGTTTCCTGGTTCCATAACATTACCAGTGACAAAACACTGCACTACCCCTGCAAGCCAGAATCAAAATAGTAGTCCATGTGATTTCCTCACCAAAGAAAAAGTTCAATATGCATCCCTCAGTAGATAAAGTGGTGTGCAGTCTTTTGGGATAGCAAAGAGATGATCCCTATAGATTTCCTGGAATCTGGACAAACCATCAACTCTGACCACCACATCTTGACACTGATTAAGCTGAAGGCTCAAACTTCCAGAGTTAGGCCAGAGAAGAAGATAACCTTTTTCTTACAACATGATAATGCCAGGCCCCATCCCAGTTTGAAGATCATGAAACTCATTGCCAATCTTGGATGGACTGTCCTACTACACCCACTGCGTAGTCCAGAATTGGCACCTTCCGACTTCAATATCTTTGGGCCAATAATAGATGAACTGCACGGGCAACATTTTCCTAGCAATGATGCCATCATAGCAACTGTGAAACAATGAATCACTTCTGCTGCTGCAGATTTTTTTAAGTGCTGTGTGTAGGCTCTTATTCATCATTGGCAAAAACGCATAGCTTATCATGGTGGCTATGCTGAAAAATCATGTTTGTAGCTGAGCATTTGCTCTCTATCAAATAATGTTATTGTGTTGTTTGTGTCTGCTGTAGTTTCCATGGAAATAAATAGGAGGCATTACTTTTGGACCAGCCTACCTACTTTTAACTTTACAAGCCACCAAAAGCTAAACATAAACAGTGCATATAGAATTAAGAGTCTGAAAGTTCCCACAGCTATTCAAAGATTACTCTTATAGAGTGAAGAGAGACCGTCTGCAAGAAAAACTGTTGCTTTTGGCTTAGATAAGAGTTCCCAGTGCTTCTTATGTCAAGCTAAAGATAGATGAAAATGCTGCATATGTATATGAGTAGCTTGGGAGGGAAACAGATGTTTTAAATTGGCCTCTGTGAAGCACTGAGCATGCAGATGGGGAATATGCTATTAAAACATAGTCATTATATTACTTTTACTATCCCTAGTTTGAAGGAAACAGAAACCTGTTAAAGACTATCTTGTTTGGAGATTCATTTAGGGCAAACATTTGCAGATCCTTTGTTAATAAAACATGTCTAGAAAGCATCCCACAGTAATGCACTATATAGCAAGCTAGAAATAGCCTATCACAGCTGTGAAACATATGAGGCATAGCAGAGCCAGAACTTGACTGGCACTTGTAGTTTCAGCAGCATGTTCTTTTTACAAAAGGCTAAAAGGTGTAGATGTATGAAATTAATTATGTATTTCAGGAATAAGAATTCTATCATACTGATAGAAGCTCAAGTTCAGTTCTTACTGGTACCTCAACCTAAAGAAATAGCTACTAACGTCAGAAATAATGTAGGATAGTGTGGTTTAACACAGAGGGCAGCTAAGTACAACACAGATATTCACTCAATTCCCCTCCCTTCCACTGGGATGGGAGAGAGAATTGGGGGAAAAAAGAAATCACAGGTCGAGATTAAAAATAATAATAATAATAAAAAAAAAAGATAGAAGAAATAGTAATGATTCAAAACAAACGATGCCCACCAACCATGAAATGACATCCAGCCAATCCATGAGCAGCAAGCAGCCTCCCCTGGCCAACTTCCTCCAGTTTTATAGTTATTGCATGATGTCACACAGTAGGGAATATCCTTTTGGCAGTTTAGGTCAGCTGTCCTCATTTTGTCCCTTCCCAGCTTCTTGTGCCCCCCAGCTTCTTCACTGGCTGGGCAGTATCAGAATTTGAAATGTCCTTGGCTCTGTGTAGCACTGCTCAGCAACAACTAAAACATCAGTGCATTATCAATATTATTCTTCTCCTAAAGCCAAAACAGAACATTTTACCAGACACTACAATGAAAGTCAATTCTGTTCCAGCTGAAATCAGGACAGATAGATTTAAACTAAAGTACAGAAGAGCACTACAAAACCATAAATGTTCCTTGAAATTATATATATATAAATATACATATAATGCATATTAACTGCGAGATAAGACTAGTCCTGCTTCAGATACCTAACATCTGAGCAATTCACCCTAAGCTCTGAAAAATAGAAGACTAATAATGAGAACAAATGTCCACTAGAAAAGCTGACTTCATTCCATCTGCTATAAGTTATATATTTACATAAAATTAACTCAAATTACCTAATCCTGAGTGATATAAATGCAAACTGAAGTATATGACTCAATTTATTTGTGTTTCCAGTTATACATCCCCCTCCTGGTCTCTGAAAAGTAGATCATTGAATCACTACACAGCACTTAGAAGAGTATTAAACATTTAAGTTTCAACTTAGATGAACTTCAGCTGACCAGGATATCAAATGACCATTTGACCATTGTTTGCCTTTCATTCCTTATCCTACTTCCAGCCATAAAGTACAGTTCATATTTTAAAAATGTAGGAAACTTATACATATTTCATCAAAAATAAACTGTTCAGATGAGATTAGCATTATCAACTTTTTTGATTTAAACAACTACTAAATTCATTTTCTGTGAAAAATTCATGGTATACTTGATGAAAAATTGGCCAAAGAGCAGTTTAATATAAATTATTTCATTCACAGAATAAATATTTACCATTTTTTCATGCAACCCACTATGGTCCAAAATGCCTCAAAGAAAAGACTATGATTTCTTATGTTACCAGTGGATATGTTCTTAATAGGCAGTAGGCTTTCTCTTATGTAGTTAGTTATTTAAAAGATGAGAGAGAATTTAATCTTACCTAGGAAATTCTGAACTATTTTTTTACAATTTTTTGCTTGGAATTATTCAGACCAAAACAAAAATATGTAGGCTCACACCTACAATTTTAAAATCTTGACATTCATTCTCCCTCTTTTACATTCATAGTATAAAACCTTTGACAGTTATTCAAAAGCAGCATTTTCAACAACCATAGTTACCTATCTGTAGGGCTGAATTGTCATTCCTTTACTAACTTCCCTTTAAAACTGAAAAATCTTAAAACTTGATGAAAACAGTAAAAAACATTAAATCTTGACTTTATTTAAATCAGTATTTCTATAGGAACATGAAGATTTTTTTTTCTGATTTTTTTTCATATTTCATAGTATGGAAATTATTAAATAACCACGGTGTTTTGATAAATAACATGAGGTACAGTTACTTGCATGTGGAACATGACTTTTTGTTTGTAAAACGTATTCCTTGTTCATTGTCTTTTTACCTCATTTACAGCTATTACCTTAATAGCTGCCAGCTTTATGTCCATGGTTACATTGAAGATTTATATGTTGGAAGGATTGAAAGGTACAAAGAGCCTGTTATCAAAATACATTTTTCTTCAGCTTTGCTAAAATTTCAGATAGATATGCAGCTATTAGGGACAATGATACATGGATGAAAAAATCTAAACTGTTTATTGGCATTTGAATGTATAGATAAACAAAAAAATTAAGTGCTTGTTGACTTATTCACTGGCATGTTATCTGAGTGTTACACACTGATCATCATGTTAGCCAAATTTCTTACACAATATGAAAGATTATTTCAATATTAATTTTAAGAGTTCTGATTTTTATAGCATTGACCCTCAGGTTTTAGATACTCAGAGACCCTGAGAGGGGGACTAGTGAAAAGAAAACCTGTGTGACAAACCGCCTGAACTAGACATCTGAAAAGATCACTCACTTTTGAAAACATAGGCCATGCACTCTCATTTTCATTGAGTAGGATCCTTCCCTTTGGTGAAGATCTGCATACAATGTTTGATTCAAGCCATTTTATGTATTCTGTTAATAATGGTTTTATGCAAATTTATCAACAGTCCTTGGTGTTGAGACTGGCATCTGCGTATCTTTCATCTCTCCGTTAAACTTATATAGCTTGACTGTTTAACAATTTAATTTTTGATCTATTGAATCCCTAATTTCTTACTTCTGTGAAAAACAGAAAGAGAAAGGCTGGTTCTCAATATGCCAAGATTTACATGGGGAACCCTTGCTTTTATTACAGATGGGGCAATGTTAGTCATCAAGGCATAACAATGACAATGTCAACACCACCAACAGCATTAATGTGGCAGCTGTCTTCAAAGCCACAAGAATTTTTAATGTGATTACCTATCAAGAGCCAACATGAAAAGTACCTTTGTTTTTTTATTTAAAACACTAAAAATAGGGAATGAGTCTTTATCTTCATTACACTTTACTTAAAAGAGTTTTTGTAGTGATGATATACTTATTAAGAATCTGAATCAACATTTTCATCAATAGGGAAAGAAGTTCCAAGCAATAACCATAGATAACAACCACAACTTCACTGTAAAATAATTTTTAATAGTAAAATTACAAAGCCTATTTCATGCACAAAATTCTCAACATGGCAAAGCCCTGACTTCACTTCCTAATCAAAAATAGAACATAAAAAAAAATGAGATCAAAGCAAAAATTCCCCCCTGCAAAATCCAGATGCATATTTTCACAATAAAAATCAAAATCAAAGAAACCTAATTAAACAAAAATAACAAACAGAACACCAGCATAATCCAAGAGCTGGATCAAAAGAGACAGTCAAAATTTGAACTCACGCATTTTATTTCTGATGTAGTGGCAAAATTCTTGTACTTGTGCTTTGCCTTGACTAAATTATCATACATGGCTGGATGGAAGATAGGTATTCTGATGTGCAAAAAAGAATTTGAGAACTGTGTCAAAAATATAGCACATCTAAAAAGTTGAGTGCACAGGCTGTAAACCCATTTTCATGAATATGACTTTTAATTTAGAACTAGACACATGAGCAAAGTACCTGAAAACTCATATCAATGCTCAGCAGCTTGCAGACAAGTACCAAGTGGCCTAATTTTTTAGTTACATTATAGGGAGAAATTGATTTACAGTGGTAGAGTACTTTGCAGTAGCAGCTAATACCACATTTACATGCCTCTATAATTTACTTCACTTATGGCTGTCTCTTATATTAATATTCATTATAAAAGTCCTCTTCTAATATTGCTTGATTTGACAGGAATGCATTAGCTATGACAAATGCTTTATAATGTGCTCAGACAATATTAATACAAGCAGAACCTCTGATAATTGCTTACTTAAATGCAAAGATTTTCCTTTTTATTTGAATTTACCCTTTCCTTTCTTGTTCCGGCCCCTAAGTAATACAAGTTTGATAACAACTATCTACCAGTTAGAATTTCTCTAAGCTGAGTTTGTGTTACTAGACCACATGAAAAACTGAACTGGATTAATTCTTTTCAGAAACCTTTAGATAGATATTAGACAGATATTGCTATGAGGTTTTCAATTTAAAATATATGTTTTAAGTGGAAATAAATCACTTTCCTTATCTGTGATCTTATTTTATGATAAACAAATTCCTTCTTTCTCCTTAGGAGATGACTTGCAGATGAATGTTCTTTATCCATGTGTAATTTGAGATCACAGCCAGAATTTTTACAAGCATAAAGCAGAAGAAACCTGGCAGTCAGGTTTACAACATCTCTACTCAATTGTAGTGAGATGTGAGTGAAGAAATAAGCTTTTAGGTTTCAGAGTGAATATAAAAGCAAGATACTTTCATAAAATACATTTAAATTTTGCAACAACAAAATGGGTCTGTATTGCAACAGGTACATGGGAAAGAGCTACTATAATCAAAAATTTGCAGAACCCTGATGCAAACAGGGTAGAATCCATGACTCAGCAATTACATCACAATCATAGCTCAGCTTCATAAATATGTCAGTTAATTCATTTGGGATAAAGTATTGAAAAACATGTTGATCTAAAATAGTTGCTGTCAGGTTTGCTTGTTTGTTTTGCTATAATAGTCTATTTCGTCCTCAAGCAGAGAGCTAAAAAAAAATTAGTATCAACCACACTTTCTCTATTTCTTGTGTTTTCTCTGATGTTGATACCATTTATTTTCATAGCCCAAATGAGATGTCAGTGTTTTCCAGAGATATGTTTGTCATGCTCATGCTTAAAAAATAGGTAGTCTAGATTCTACTCTTTTTGATGATAATCCCCAAGACATCTTGGCAACAAACACTCAGGGAAAACACTTCTCATTCTTGATATTAATGGAAAACAGATATTTAACTGAAATAATAATTTTTTAACTACCTGTAGTCTAGTGTTTGAAATGCAGGAGGTATAACTACTGTAGAAATAACAA
This sequence comes from Chrysolophus pictus, assembly GCA_037305975.1. NCBI lineage: Eukaryota > Metazoa > Chordata > Aves > Galliformes > Phasianidae > Chrysolophus > Chrysolophus pictus. Next base: position 35,894,030 of record JAYKPI010000006.1, read on the forward strand.
CTTTTCAGTTTTCAGGGAAGAACATTCAAAGACTTATGCGAAATTTCACATATAGGTTGAGTAGAAGAAAACAACTATGTTTTGTTAGAGTTATTTTAAAGCAAATAATTCCTTTTGCTATATTGCATCATACCACTCTTGTTTTCTTTAGATAGCAGTTTCTACGGTTGAGATCTGTTAGGTCCGGTACATCAACTCTCCTCCCCACAGAGGAAAGCATCTCTTCCCCTTTGGAGTGAAAGATGCCCATTGCTAAGCTTGGCAGAGGGAAGAATGTGAAGATTTATTCCATCTTGGAATAAATGTCATTGGGGAATATGCAACATAGAGAATAGAACATAGGAATATCTTGTAGACAGGTAGATACAGTTGTTGAGCTAAAACCTGAAGTATCTTCCTTTTTTTGCTAAGAGTCTTATGGGGCACAGGGTATCATAGCTACCAAACAGACAATGCTGTATCTAGAATGGACACCTAACACATAGCTGGAGCTTGAGGAATTCTTCACTCACTTCCAATGAACTTTAATGCCGTTCTATTTTTTGCTATTTTTTTCCTACTTTTGATAATTCCAGGGACAGTCAATATAATAGCAACACGATTCACCTGAATTTAAATTGGATAACCCATCTTTTGAGACTTTATTTATTCACTGTATAACACTATATTCACTAATACTATACGGTAAGTATGAATATGTAAAATAGGCAGTAAGGAAACATTTCTTTAAATCTCTCACTGGTTCTTTGCAAAATTATACTAATATTAATTCAAACCTTTCCATGTACTTAAACACATATTACTAGTTCAGAACCTCTAGCTGAAATAAATTTCACTACTAAGTCTTTAAAGATTCTCCTTCAAGATGTATGCTCTCTACATTTCTAAAACTTTACAAATAGTGAATACAAATCATGATATTATGATATAATGAGTTTTAGCACTTCTTTTATGGCTGGAAACTGTGTGTCTGATACACATACGTGTGTCTTATCTGGAAAAGATGCAAGTTTTTGCAGTAATTACAGTGGAAAAACAATAAAAGAAGCTGCACATAACTGTACTGCTAATAAAATCCATCTCAATCAGAACAATTCATTTCTTTAGAGACTCAAAAGAGGAATCTTTATATATTGCACTTTTGGTTCACCAGCTTGTAGCCAAGGTAAGTTAAAGAAATATTGCAAATTATAAATATTGAAATATATTTGAAACATACATTTCGTATGAAATATTTTCTTTTGGAGAGAATACTGTAACTTGCCAAAATACAGCATTTTTGGGGGGGTATCAGTTTCACTTTTCTGTCAACTGTAAAGTACCATGCAAATACATTTTCTCACAACTACTCTGTGCAAGTACAAACCAGTTTCAATTTCTGGATGCATGGTCTCTTGCATGACAACCACAACTGAATTTAAATTAAATAAAGAAATGCCTTAAACTAGATGCTAAATGATCAAACATTTAAGTTTCCTAGGACATACCTCTGGTCAATATATAAACACAACTGCTAATACAGTTTTTTAGATTTTCAGGTCAGATTGTGGAAGAAAAAAAAAAACCCTTTAAGATAAATTGTAATTAATGCTTTAAACGAAGACTTGAAGAAATTAGTAATACATTAGTTTAACTATTAGTACTAAAAATAAATGTTTTTTCTCAGATACTTAATAGGGTATAAATTTATAAATAAATAAAAGCATTAAATGCATCACCTTTTCCTTTGACAAAATATCAAATCTTGTCTCTCTATTCAGAGACTGCCCAAGAGTGTAGTAATGACCTTGAAAAAAATAATCAAGTTCTTCAAATTGTCAGTAAGAGTCAGTAGATAAGAAGGGTGGGCTCAGCCACTGGAAAGCATTCTTTGTCAAACATAAAGCAAGCGAGCATACAATAGGTGTTGCTTGGAGAATGATGACACACTACCGAAAGAAGATAAATGCACTCCCAAATATTTAAGGCTGGAAATGTCAGCAATATATCTCATGAGTTAAGTAATGACAGCCATCTTGATTAGATGAAGTGTCCACGGTATTTGAGGAAGGTAAAAGCACTAACTTTAGTGTAATATACCTTCATGAAAGATCATAAAAGCGAGAAATATTTTTTCTCTAACTTTCCGTCAGTATTTATCATGTGTAAACAGCCATCAGGTAGCAAACTGAATAAAACAGTACAGGTACATACATGTTATTACAAGATATAATGACCTGTTCTGGATGAATAAGCACAGTATCCATAACACTTGGACTTTTTTCTGTATTCTTTTGCAGTTTCCCCTCAGTTTTCTCATTTCAAAGGCTGATTTTGAAGCCTTCCAGAAATCAAAATTGGGAATTTTTGAAAATCTTTCTAAAATACTAGAAAGATCATTACCCGAAGGAACATGAAGAGACAGAGATCTCATCACAGGTTGTTTTTATAGACTTACTGATCAACCTAAAGGTTGCACAGAATATATGTTTACAGCAGCACTGTTATTAGAATGTTATTAGAGTGGGCTAGTTCACAATTCTATTTATTTTCTTCTTTGGTTTAATTTTAGCCAGGATTTGTTAAAATCTTTAATTAAAATAACAGTGGGAGGTAGTCATGAAGTTGGCTTCACAGTTATGGTAGAAGATAAGAGGGATCTTGACTTGGAGCTGGACAAACTTTTTTGACATTAAAAGGCAGAGCAAAAAAAATCCATCATTTCTCAACAGCTATCACAATGGACAACTTGAAGAATATTCTAACCTAAGAAAAACAGAACTATTAAGGTTAATTTCACATTTCTGTACAGTCAGAGAACACTTTGACAAAAAAAGTGATTATTAACAATTAAAATTTTCTGTTGCAGGAAGGGTGACTTTCCTTCAGACTTACCCAAACACACTAGTTAAGTGCAATTGTGTGAATTGCTCCTTGCCTTTTAAAAAGTTAGGTGAGCTCAAATATCTCCCCTAACTTCATCTCAAGAAGATATTTGGATATCTGATGAAAACAAGACAAGGAGATGCTGTCCCTGTGCAAGTGGATGTTGGCCCTCCAAACACAGCAAGGCCTCTGGTTCAGAGGTTTTATCAGTGCAAACTGCACACCTACTCTATTAGTTTCCGCATGGACTTCTACTCACTCATCACAGGCGTAATTCACCTTTTCTGCTCGGTAGTGAAGTTCTCGTGCTCATTGAGCAGGGAAGCTGCAGAATCCATGGTATAATATGCACCTCAGGCTGGAAAACTAGTGAGCAAACAGCAAGGGAAAGGAAAAGTCTCTTAGTTTCCCTCTTCACCTTGGTAAATTAGTTTCTGACTATGTAGGTGTTGTGTATGAACTTGTCTCAGTTTAAACAAAAACATGACCTGACCATTGTGTTTTCAGAAGGTATAAATAAATAAATAAATAAATAAATAAATAATAAAATGTAAAATAAAAGCTATAGACGGATTAGCTTGTGTGAATTTTCATGAGTTTCAGTCACAAGCTCACTGCCATAAGAAATTTTATTGGGTTTAAAATTCAGAAATAAAAAAGTTCATTCACATTGTGAAATAATGTGAGCATAAAAGCTTTCCCCTAATAGCATACTCACAGCTGCTGTGAGCACTTTCACTTCTGTGCGTGCATGAGATGTCCCCTCCAGTGATCAATCCAATTATACTTTGAAGCTCACTTACACATGTATTCTATAGGAGATAGTATGCACTAACTTCTCCAAACCATTCTCCCACTCTGATGGGCTAACAAGGAAATAGGAATCACATACAGGATAAATGTGAGAAGATTCACCACTTATTTGAAGCACTTTGTGTATCACCATCAATAGCTGCTGTTGTTTTGTTACAATTAAAGACAGGGAAAAAATTGGGTATCATTCCCTATTGAAAATATCAGTAATTGCAGGGCAACTACTGCAAGTGAATTCCACTGAATGGCTGAAGTAGGTAATATGTTGATACACCTTGCAGATGGATGTACTAAGATAAAACTTCAGCTATTAAGCCACCAGAGCAGAAACTGAAGCAGAAATAGTAAAAAACAAAATGTAACAACAGAAGGGATTAAAACTGCATGATAGCTATCTCAGCACTCCCTTGATAAGGTGAGTGAACTAAAGAGCTCATTTGAGGACTCTGTTATAAGAAAATGGCTACTTACAAGCAGAAATTAGATAATTTGAAAAGCGTGATGAAAAAGTCTGATTTTAATTTAGGCTACAGCCTATATTTTAACAAGTGAAGATCTACTGGATTAAATTAGGAAATCCTTCTGAGTCTGTTAAAATGCTTATTTTATTTATAGCTTAAAACTAATCAGAGTTTAAACAAGGAAAAGACGACAATAGCAAGTTCTGATTGAAAGACATGAGAAGAATGCTAAAAAGTATACAATTTGGGAATTAAAACATGAATTTCAATTGTCTCAATTAATTTGAATTCTATAATGACAGAAAAAATACTACACCAAGTGTAAGAGTAGAAAAAATATTAGACTTCCAGTGACATAAAGCATGTTTAATTATCTAGAGTAAATTTTCTGACACAATTAAGGACACAACTTTGCACTATAAAGACATGGTCTACCTAGACAAATCTTTATGAGCAACTAAAATTTTCTAAGAATTTATTATCCAATCCTGTGCAAAACATAGAAAGATAAAATATTATGATCTGGGGAGGAATTACCTCAAGAGTCAGTTCTTTTCCTTGATCACATATTATTCCACTGATGTTAACTGAATCAGTCTCATAAGAACTTTCAATAAGAACTTTCACATGTGACACATAAAGAACTTCAGTACAGAACATCTAAAATGTATAATATACATGATGAACACATACGGTCTACTAGCATCAAAGAATTTTTTACTGGGAGAGTCAGGAAGACAAATTATTTATGTGAAGCCTGAATACATATACATATATATATATATATATATATATATATATACAGAAAAAAATTATTATACCCACACTTTTCCCTAACTTACGATTGAGCACTGCCCAGAAGACTTCCTGCTGGAATTAATTAATATTAATTCCTGAGTCAAGTCTAGTAACTTTGGTCAAATGAATATGAGAATCCCACATGACATTTGGTATGTGATACAATCCTTTTCAGTGCTAAAAACACTTTGCTTTGCTTGAGGAATGAAGCTGCCTACTTTTCACTTGAAGTCTTCGGATACTGCCATACCTCCTAAGTACTGACTTAGATTGCTGTTTTCATGCATTTATTATTGTTATTATTATTATTTGATTGTAATTAAAAAAAAAAATCAAAACACTAGTTTACATTCTGCTTGATGAAGTAAATGTTGAATGTATTTGTCTTGTTATTCGTTATTAAATCATATTTAAATCATCACATTAGATCTCTAATTGTGATTATACTTTTGCAATTAATAATATATTTCATTTTCAGTAATAAAAGAAATAAAACTCTTTATATTCCTCCAGTGTCCTCAACAAATACTTTTTCACAAGGCTTTGGGAGAACATCACTGCATCAGTGTCTCATGTGTAGCTGAAATTCAGACATGAACTCTCAAGTCTTTTTCAACCTGTCATGAAGTCCCCCACGATTCAAAAACACGCTTCAAACTTCTTCCTTGAGAACAATACTTCCTATCATATTAAGAGCAACTGACCAACTAAATCTTCAGTTCAGACAGTGATTATTGGCATACAATTATTAATTTCCCAGATACCTAGAATTTGTGCTATTTTCAATTTGTAAGAGTTTTACATGTTCTTGCAGGTATCTGATAACGGAGATAAGAAACAATTCCAAAATTACTTCACTAGGGTATATCTATAAAAACTCATGCATTTTGATTGCATTCCAAGGCCTTAAATTAGCAGGCTTATATACACTCAATACGTTCCACATTTATTCTGCATCATTCCAGTATTTTACATAATGTTTAACCTCTGTATGTTCTAGAACCGTGCAAACACAAAGCACCAGCATGTTCTCTTTTTTTATGAATTAAGTATGGACTCTCATGAAAACAGTGTTTGGTAGGAGAGAATGATTTTCTTTCAATTCATGTTAATTTTCATCAATTAATTGATCACAATTCCCCTGACAGCTGTTGCTTTATTTCTCCCAAAATTGGTGTCATAGTGATAGATCAATAGTTACTTGATTTATCCTGTTTACCTTTTTTGAATACAGACACAATGTTTATTTTCTTCTAGTCCTCTGGATTTTCCAGTGTCTATATTATACAGAAAACTGACAGGTAAGAAGTTCTTAATCTGCTCCTTTTAAATCTTTCAGGTGTAACTTTTCTGGAATTGCTGTCTGATTAAATACTTGTGTTTAAATACACTTAATGCTGCCATTAGCAAAGAAGGCATTTAAACATTAACATTATCATCAAGTTGAAATAAGTAGCCTGTTTTATTCTCATTCTGAATTTATCATATGTGGTTCCTTGGTTCTAGTAACTTTTAAGAGAGTCTTTTCATTTCCTTTAATAGTGAATTTATTCTTATATTCATTTATTTCCTATAATAATACTCAGTAGTTTTTACTTTCAAAGTTACATAAACCGTTTTGACATTAATATGGCTATGAATATGTCATAATATAAGAGCTGTAATACTGGGAGACTGCTATTTTATTTATCAAAGTGAAATACGGAATGTGGAAAGATGAAATGAGAAATACACAACAGTTCTTCAAGATATCTGATATCCTAAAATAATTTTGAGAATAAGATCTTAATGTATATGCATCCTGAAGTTACAGGTGTGGTTTAGCTCAGGCATCTATTACATGGAAAACTAAGGAAAGTTTAAGCAGCACAGAATTCAGGTGCATGAAAAACAATTACCTCCTCCTCAAACAGATGTCTAATCTACAACTATGCTTCATCTCAAGATAACTTGATCTTCCTGATATCCAACCTAAACCTCTCCTGGCACAACCTGAGGCCAACTCCTCTCATCCTGTCACCTGTCACCAGTGAGAAGAGACCAGCCCCACTTTTGTTGCAATCACCATTCAGGTATTTGAAAAGAGCAGAAAGTTCTCACCTCAGCCTCCTCTTCCCCAGACTAAACAGCCCCAATTCCTTCAGTCGCTCCTCATAGGGCATATTCTCCAACCCTTTCATAAGCTTTGCTGACCTTCTTTGGACCTGCTCCAGCATCTCAATGTCCTTTCTGTATTGAAGTGCCTAAAACCGAATACTGCACTCGAGGTGGGACCTCACCAGTGCCAAGTACAGGGGCAGGATTTCTTCCCTAGTCCTGTTCACCACACCATTCCTGATACAAGTCAGGATGCCATTGGTCTTCTTGGCCACTTGAGCACACTGCTGGCTCATATTCAGCCAACTGTCCATCAGTGCACTATGGACAATTGGCTGAATATGATCCAGATACAGATACCTCCATATTTATTAAAACATCTACTTCTCTCTGGTGGTCTTTAGATCACTCTGAATGGTGCTGTAAGGCCATTGTACAGTAATGGCACCAAATGTTTAGCACAGTACATTTACTCATTCTCTCAAACACACTCTCCTACTTTCTTTGGTTTAGGCATGGTAGAAATATGATAGAAACAAACAAAAAAAAAAAAAAAAGAAGAAGAAGAAGAAGAAGAAAAAGGAAATACGAAAAAATTTACATCTAAACATTTTTTTTTCTTCATTGCCCAGTTAACACATCAGCTTGAAAAAAATTGATCACTTATACAAAGATATACTCTTCTCATTTCCTTGAAACAGTCTCATCATCTGAAAAAAATCAGACTTGACAAAATTACCACTTATCCAAGAATATTTGATCAAGAAGCATTTACTGCATTCCAAATCAGACTATAAACTAACAAAATAAACATGCACACAATTGTAAAAGGCTTCTGATCTAATGGTTTACAAAAAGGTCATAGAGAACCAAGGACTGAAATACCTTGATTTTTCTGAATTCCCAAAGACTAACCTGTGTCAATTTAATAACAAGAAAACGCAACATGAAGAACGAGCCATTAAGCAGATACATGCTGCAGTACTTGATCCACTTTTTAGAGCAGTGATTATGAATAACTGATGAACAGATATCTTACAAACAGAAGATTATTCCCAAGATTTCTAGTAGTTACAACTACGAGCAATGGCAAACAAGATTATATTTCACTGAGACACTATAGAATAGAACATGCTTTTCATTTCTATAAACAATAGCATTGTTAGTACTAAACTTTCAAACTGATTCAATACGCTGATACAGATGTTGTGACTGACAGCAGTTTTTATCTACAGGATTATTCAAGCATAAAATTGTTGTCAAGGCAATCCAAAACAAAAGCATCTGGGTCCACAGAAAACACACGGTGTTCATATGACAAAGCTCTCAGTACATAGATGCAAGCAAAGAAAGATTTTATTGCACATTAGTGATCAGTTGAGGCACATATAAATTACTGTACTTTTAATATCACCATTCAGCTACACTTGAAAAGAAAGAAAAAGCCCTAGTTCTACATAAAGATCAAAAGAGAATCTATTGTCTTCCAAATTACCATTGAGCTTTAATGCAAAATTGGTACAACAGCCTGTGCAAGGCTGATAACATTTTGTGCTGCAGTTAGCTACAGATTGCTTGAAGTGTGGAAAAGTCAAAGCATAGGTGATTTAAAGTGAAAGACATTGTAACATGGCTGAATATGACTGTGTTTAATTTTCTGAGCACACAATTAAGAGAACTGATAGCGATGAATCAGTAATCTCTAATTTCCAAGCAAATGACAAGAATATCAAAAATACCTTTTCCAGGCTAAAATTTTCATTCAAATAAAATTAGAAGAGACCAGTTTTCAGAATTGGATGATTGAAAACTAGATTATGCTGTTCTAAAGCCGGCTCTGAAATATCTGTCTGCACCTATGTTAAGCACCAAGCAATTACTCCACATTTATTATTTCACACTTGCTGTAATGGCATAGGATATGCTGCATACTGTGCAACCTGTTATCAACACTACCTAAATATCTACAGACCAATTTCAGCTCCAGCATAGGCTGATGGAAGGAAACAGGCTTTTTTCAGCTTTTATGCCCATTATCTGTAGACTGTTGAGTCAGTCCCCAGAAGTACAGTTTAAGGTTGTAGACGAGTGATAAAATATGCTATGAAATTATTAGAAAAGATACAATGCAGGAAGAAAAAACAGAATATAACATGGCACAAAACAGGTGTAAAAAGAGTAAAATGACTCTGAAAATAACAGCTCTGAAAATAAAAACTCTAAATTTGTCATCTATTCCAGCAGAAAGATATAAAGATACAATTTAAAATGCAATGGAAAACTCTGTGCTTCAGTTGGGTCCCATCAGTGATCTTTTCCTTATTTTAATTGCATGTAGAATACATTTTATAACAGTAATGTATATTAGATAAATTCAGTGTGATTTGCCTAATGGGAAACTAGTGCAAACCTATTAAAGCCATGCATTAGGAGAATTTAGTGATCTGTATAAGATTATGCATCCCCATTTTAGTCCTCTTTTTTTGCTTTCAGTTTACTCTTTTTACTTTTTTTTTTTTTTCCCTCCTTCCTTCTTCTTCCTGACAGTTTCTTAGTTCTCAGTTTTACATAGAGATACAAAAGATAATAGAAAACATGCTGTATGAGCTGGCAGGCTCCTGGTCAGCAGCAAAAAGTCCAGCTGGAGGCCAGTCACTAGTGGCCCTCGGGGACTGATATCAGTGCCAATACTATTTAAATCTTCATTAATGACCCAGTTGCTGAGATAGCATGAGCAAGTTTGCAGACAACACAAAATTGGGATGACTGCCTGATATACCAGATGGATGTGTTGCTATTCAGAGATCTTGATAGTCTGGAGAAATGGGACAACAGGAGTCCCTTGAAGCTCAACAAAGGAAAATATAAAGTCCTTCAACTGAGCAGGAATAATCCCAAACATTATTCTGGGTTACAGGCTAGAAAGAAGATTTGTGGAGAAGGACTGAGGTCCAGAAGTGCATCAAGCTGGACATCAGCTAGCAACATGTCACAAAAAAGGCCAATGGCATCCTGGACTGCATTAGGAAGAGCAGGCTGAAGGAGATTATCCTTCCCCTGTACTCAGCACTGCGTGAGAAACATCTGCAGTACTTAGGTCTGGACTACTTCATGTAACAGAGACATGAGCACACTTGGAATAAGTTCTCTTGGAACACAGAAGTCTCTTAGTCATTAAGACATTCAGGCACATTCATAACATTTTGCTGTGTATTCAAGGGCTGCTCACTGGATTTAATACTTAAGATTTAAGACATAAAGTATAAAATTCAGAAGATACTTTGAAGACTTTGCTGTAATGATGGCTGCCTTCTTGGACAGATCTATTTGTCCTTCCTCACTGACAAAAAAATGATCATCTAATTCATGCTGCATTCTCTGTTAACAAAAAGAAAATATAAAAATCTTCAGAAACTAATCTACAATAATGTGCTCATGGAGAATCCATGTATATTCAGACATACATAATGACTACAAAGATATAATTTTACATGAACATAAACTTGGACAGTCACTCTTGATTCAAAAATCCAAGCACAGAACAAGACATATAGTCCACTATGATTTTACTGCACAGGATGCATAGTTACACCGATGGAAATCCATCTAGATATATTCTGAAAGGCTTATGTAAGGTATAAATCCTTACAGCCGAAGTGGAAGTGTAAAGGATTTTAATGAGGAAAATACGCATTGGCTGAAAGCAGGAGCAATTTTTAAAGCTATCTAGATGAATTAACAACTTTATACAAGGAGATATGTATACATGTATGTTAACATATAGTGAAAATACCATTCTTTATTGTCACCCCTTGAATTAGAGAATCAAGAAATATTGTAATCTGGCTTGTATACTATCACAATGTGAGTTTCCATTTGGAATGGTCATGCCTTCTGTTTTTCTGTTCTAAACAAATACAGATAAGTACAGGTGATAGGAGGATATGAAATAATAGAACAGGTAGCAAAGCTGTCATACGTTAAAAATGTGATCATTCATTATGTGACTGGCAATATAACCCTTTATTTTTAATTACTTCCAAAGATCTCTCAAGTTCTAGCCTTCTAATGATTCTAAAGGTTACGTAAGGGAGATTAAAAAGGAAAAAGAATTTTGACTTTCACGGAATAATGACCCCATAATTCATGTTTTCTCCTTTACACATACAGTGTAATGATCAGGAATTATTTATTAAAGGTTTTAAGGAGTCTGCTTACATAGTGGATTGCATAGCCTCCAACATTTGTTGTTTTTTTTTCTCAATCTACATTGCACAGCATAGAATTGCATAGATTTCCTGAAGGTATTTCATTTGCTGGGGCTGTTAAGTATGCACAAAACCAGTGAAGTGAAATCCTGACCAATGTGCTGTGACTGACATGTAATTCACCACTTAACCACTGCTGTACATGTATTGAAGGTGATATGAACATGATCTCATCACTGGCATATTTGGGATCAAGTATTAGTCTTCTGTGCAGAGTTCTAAAATACTGTAGGGAAAGCTTTTACTGCAAATCATCACAAGTGAAGGCAATAGAACTTATTTCTAGTTATGAATGATCAATTCATGAGATGTATTAATTAGCTCATTATTCCCTCAGAGTTGCTTGATCCTATCAGAACATTTGCCTTTTATTGTGATCCTTGAAAATAGTGCATACTGTGCAGCATATTCTAATGCTATTCTGGCTTTTAGAAAACAGTTTGCTCTTAAAAGTACTTTAGTGTAAACATAAAATTCAGGGAAGGAATGAAAACCTGATTTATGAGGTTTTTTTTAACTTGTCATATTTGGAAGAAAATTTCAGCCTTTTGGCTACCAAAATTGAATATATATATTGTTTGTTTGTTTGTTTGTTTGTTTAATGATGTACCTGCATGCTTGATTCTACAGAGGATAACTTGTACCAAGGATAATAGTCACTGTGACCACCAGTCACATCAATACTGGCCTACAACATGCATATTTCTGTTTGGATTGAATTAACTACCTTTTTTTATTTTAATGCCAGTGATTGAATAGGACTTTTGCCACAAGTCGAATAGGTGCTCTCAGTATTTTGTCAAAGTCAGATTTTAGATTGTTTGTCAAGTAATATTATTTCTTTTCCGCATAGAATGCCATTGAGTATCACTAGTACAGAATACATATGTATATGTGTACGTATATATATGAATATACATATTCTAAAACATTAATTCAAGAAGTTACACACAGTGTATAAAACTGAAGAAATTCCTGCATAGGTCATCGCTTTTGTGGACAATCAGTTTTTTTGTCAGTTTTTTGATGTTTTCTTATTTATGCTGATACAAATATTGATTTGCACTACTGACCTTGGATGCCAGACAGTTTATATTTCTTGTTGGGGATCTAATTCAAAGCCTGATGGAAAGACACTGACTGTTTTTAGGAAACCTTGAATAATCCTCTAAACTTACACAGCATAAGAAAAAAAGCTTTTCAATAGTGCAAATCAAAGCTGAAAAATCTCTTCTCATTCTCTCAAAATAGTAATCATTTTTTGTAAATAACTCATTCTTTCCATACAACATTTCTCAAACTGTTATGAGACCTCAACTGTTATAAGAGGTAGCATCAGGAGAAACTTTAAAAGATATTGGTATGCTTAGAAACTTTTTTTTTTTTTTTAATATATATAACTTATGACATTTCCCATCTTTGATACCATTCTGCTATGCTTCATTTCTTTCATCTGAGAAGCAAAAGCACTTAGAATATTTTCAGGAATACACATAATTGCAATAAACACAACAATATTGTAACAATTGTTCTTTAAAGCAATAATATTATTGTTATGATATAAATTTCCATAAAAACATATGCTGTTTATAACAGATATATATGAAAGAGAGAAGGAAAGTGAGAGAGATAGAATTATTGGTATCTGTCTACAACAAATATAACAAAAATATAACCTAAAGAAAGTATTACATATCTGCAAGGAATTTTTTTGTTCATTTTTGCAACAATTCCTTAGTGCACAACTATTTACAGTGCAAGACGTGAATCAAAAATGGTTGGAAATGAACAGCTTCTAGCATTAGTAGAAAGGTCTTTGATTTTTCACAGCTTTAACTTCCTTGCTGTTGCTGTTTTTGGCTTGTTTGGTGAAGGGGGTTTGAATATGATTAACTATTTGAACTATGTATCTTCATGGAGAGAAAAGCAGTCATACCTTGTGAGATACCAAGATACCCTTCAATGGACTTGCAGCTTTCCTTAGAAATTTCCAATTTCAAATGCAAGCTTAATCAAACCCTGTTGACTTCACCAAATATTCACATAGATTTTATTTGCAAAGGAATGCCTTTTTCTCACTCAACAATTTAAAAGATATGATTTCGTTCTGAAGACTCATTTAAGCAGAATAATTGTAATCAACAACACTTACCTGATTATGTGGAATAGAGGTTATACTGTTATTTTCCAGCTCAAAACCATGCAATAGCCACTTTAAAAAAATAATGCAATGTTTGAAATTTATGAAAACTAAGTTTAAGCTAACAATGCTTTAGCAAGAGGCTTCTAGAAAGTGTTAGTGCAATTTGCTGCTTTATTTGTGGTTAAAAGAAACATGCCATAAAAAAAAGATTTATAGACAGGTACTGTGTATAGGCTATGAGGGTTAGGTCGATTGATATGTAACAGTTTAGCTGTTATAAAAAAAAAAATCAAAATGTAAGTACTGCATTCTATCCTAAAAGAATGACAAGCCTCTTATCATAAAGAGAAATCGGTTGCATGGCTGTCATACTCTCATCAGCATACTAAAAGTACTAAAAGAAATCAGTGCCACACAGAAAAATGGATCAAGCATGAATCAATGTGGCAAGCACATAACCAAACAGACATGGAATTAAGGAAAAAAACAAAAACAAAGCAACAACAATAACAACAGAAAAAAAAAAAAAAAAAAAAACAACAACCCACAACAAATATTGTCGCTTAACCTGGTTTGTCAGAGCTGGTATTGATGGTATTGGTAGTGATGGAAGTGAAGGTAGTCTTTGCGCTGTCCTTGGTAGTAACAGATTTCTGCTTATTTTTCATGGCTTCCAGTGCTTTGAGCTTCTTGGCATGTTTAGTGCCTTTGTAGTGGGCCGCAGCCTGGCTCTACAAAGGAGAACAAAATGAACCATGCAATCAGGCTCATTTCTAAACTGGCATTCTCTGTATTAGTACAAATACAGACTACCTTTCAATAATGGGTACCATTCACATTATCCAAATGGAAGATTATATTTAGAATGATGCTTGGAAAACAATGGAAAAACTACCCAAAAAACCCCTATTGGATGAATGCAGTATATTACTGTATAACGATATATTACTTCCAGACCAAAACTAAGGATGTTTTAGTCTTGCATGCTTCAAACACGTATCTTCATTGGTTTTTCTATCAAGAAAAATTTTGCTTTTGCATTAAAAAAATTATTTCTCAGGCAATGGGGAAGAAAGCACTTTTCACTTTTCCAGTTTCTATGAAAAACTAGATATTTAGCTAAAGTTTCTTTCTGTCTTTCAAAGAAGAGTTTACACTTAGCAGTGCTATCAGGAATTTCTCAAATAGAAAGTAAAGACTGAAAGTTAAGAGCAAACCAAAAAATTCCAAACAAACCTCAAAGCAAAAGCTACCATGACCCAAAAAAGAAAGCAAAACATAAATCACATAAGTTATCCTCTTCAAAGCCCATCACCAAAGATCTAACTGAATCTTAGGCAGATGTGCAATTATCTGTCTTTAATAAATAAATAAATAAGCAATTTTAGTCCACCTGCTACAAATGGTAGCATTTGAAATTCAAAGTCAGGAGAAACCATATCGAAATCTTGTCAGAGTGCCAAATATGTTTTGGCTACCTGATATCATTAATCTAAAACAGATTTGAATGTGCATTGCTGTTGAGATTTATGTGCTATACTGAAACAATATTAACTATTCCATAATTTAATAATAAAAAAAAATCATTTAATTCATCTTGTATGTATATTTTAAGAGTAGTATTTGAAAAATAAGATTAAGTTTTACCAAAAAAAAAAAAAAACCAAACACTGGAACTAATAAACTAATAAGAATATTCAGGGCTTTTTTTTTTTTTTTTTCTCTTACATTTAAATTTTTATAAGAAAGATAGTCTTATTGTTACTAAAATAATAATTAGATAAATTCCTTATAATTTTACTGCTGAAATTCAAATTTAATTGAAAGCAACTCCTTTCTTACTTGAAGAAATTTATTGAGAATCTCAGATAATCCTCAAAATTTAACTACCACAGAATCAAACAAATGAAAAGCACCTAGACTGGCTTAGCCTAAGGAGACATAAAGGTCAGTATTTTGTTTCTGAGATCAAAAAATAACAGATGCTTAGCGTGAATATATAAAGTAAATGCACTTTATTGTGTAATCACAAGAGGAAACACATCACTTAGTACCTGCTAACTCAAGGATCAAAGGGATAAAATGACACAGTTGGTTCACTCACTAAACCACTTCTACAAGGTAGAAAACTGCATTTTCTGGCATCTGTTAATCATTAGACCTTTATTTAATGCTGCCTGTGCTGAATTTTTGGAAGAGAGCAAGTTCTAGTAAATGTAACAAGTATATATTAATTATCTCAAGATTTATGGTTTTCAGCATTCATGAAAAGTCCTGATTCTTTCCTGAACTGAGGGAAGTTCAAGATGGGGAGATGAGATGTGAGAGAATTGATTTAAAACAATAACTACATATACATGTATGTGTATATACACATAAATATATGCTTTTGTTCTATATTAAGATGCATCATTCCACTTGGTTGAAATGCCAGTTTCTCTGTATCTAAAATAATGCAAATATTGTAGTAGGTACCCTTATTGAAAGAACACTGGACAGTGAAGTTATTAATTAGAAACAACTTGAACAGAAACAGCACAATCATGCACCTTTTACAATTCAGAACACATAACACCGAGACATACTGTAAGCCAAATACAAACAATCCAGAGATGTTAATTGCTGTTAAACTGAAAAACCAGTGTCAGCTTATGATGATGCATTAAAAATGACATTAAAAAGTACAGCCTTATGATGAGATTGTGTCAACTGTATTTATTGTTTCTAGAGTCAAATTTAATTATCAGACAGCTTCAGTTACTGAGTGCGCTTGTTTTCCCTAACTGATAGTGTCACTTTTCAAATAACAGAAAGGTAGTTAGAACATGATCCTAAATATTGGAATATGAACACTGATTTTAGTTTGACACACAGCTCAATTTTCTTCACAGAATTACTGGAAAAACACCCCAGATTTCTGTGTCCTGTATCCACAGAATTTACTCCAAATTCTCACAGCTACAGCTCTACAAACCTCTATTCAAAGTGCTGGATGCACATGGAATAAAATTAAAGCTTTATGTAGAAATTCATAAACATTCTAGTGTTCTGAAATATATGAACATAATTGTTCCGAAGTAGAAACACATTGCTGCTATATAGAGTTGTCCTTTACTCACTTCACAGAGTGTTGCCACTGTATACAGCTTCTACTTAGATAAGATCTTTATGCTTTTTATATTTCAAAGCTTAAATCCCCCTTCTCTGAACTTGATATAACAGTAGTTGTCAGGTTAACAGTAGTTCTGTGCAAGAAAATAATACCTAAGCATTTAACCAACTCAAAATTAACATAAACTCAACTTCTACAAATGAACTGGAATCCTAAATAAGAGTCTGTTATTGTATTTCCTTGCAAGAGTGAGATAGGGAAAACATAATGACTATACCCTTTCACAAAGATGAGCAGGGGGTCTCATTCTGAAACACTTCAGAACTTTAAGAAACTATATCTACTCTTGAAAAGATGTCTAACAAGAAAGTAAAATGTATGTTACTAATTTGAATCTGAAATTGAGGACCCACTGATGCTTAACTACATTCTGAGAGCTTCAATCCTGCAAATCACATGTGGATAAAATTTGTTCTACATGAATTACTTCAAAATCAAGGAAATGGCAAGATGTCTAAATGGCAATTCACTTCACAAGGTTATACGTAAAGAAGTCATACCTATTTCAGTTTAAGCATCTTTTTTGCAAAGCAGAGAATTTCTTCGGCTTCTATGCGCATATGATGATTTATTAGCAACCTTTCTAATCTATATATTTTCCAGACTTCACAAGTGTCTAGAATATAAAACTGTATTTACCTACATAAAAAAAATATATTCATTATGAATTCACAGACACACACATACTGCAAAAGAATAACCACTGTATTTGCAGTTTGTATAGTTACATCTGACAGCAGTAAGAAATAACAGCCAGTGTCAAAACTCAGCTGCATTTTATTCTTTTTTGCTTAAGTGAAATTGTACTACAATTGCTATAAGGACATCATATTACTAAGCAAATTGTAAGGAGTAAAGTACAATGAGAAATATATGAGATGCTTTAAAAAATCCAGACAGTACTCTTTTACAATA
The DNA here is from genome assembly GCA_037305975.1 of Chrysolophus pictus. NCBI lineage: Eukaryota > Metazoa > Chordata > Aves > Galliformes > Phasianidae > Chrysolophus > Chrysolophus pictus. The sequence continues at coordinate 35,911,562 of JAYKPI010000006.1, forward strand.
ACAGACATCATATCTATATAAAAGTCCTCAAAATAAGTTTGTCGGTCTGACTAATTTACTCCAGTGAATCATACAATTCTTAGTTATATTTCTCAGGCACTGGATAAAGAAAAACATCCCACTTAATTCTGAGTGTCTAGGTACAAAAGGATTTTCAGAGAATTTTCAACTTAGCAGCACTGCATCCTCTATATTTTTAATATCCATCTAGTTCCACCTCATATCATCTTACAGATTGGTTTCCTGCCTCTTTCATTCCTTCAAGGCAGTACCTTTCTAATAAAAGCAAGCTCAAATAAAAGAAAATTTTTAAAAGTGTAATTGGTACACTCCACTGATTCTTCGTTGCATAAATTTAACCCAAGTATCTTACACTGTCATCTCAAAATATATTATGAAAGCTGTCCATCATGGAGAACGCTATATCATTGTTTTTAGGTGGCAAATTACTACTGTTAGAAAGCTCTATCAAGAGCTAGAAGGGCTGGAAAGTCTTTTTTTGTTTGAGATTTTAGTAGCTCACATCATGTCTCTGTTTTTACCAGCCACTGGATGCTACAATCACTTCTGCTGTCACTCCCAGTACAACAGAAGCAAGTGATGTCAGGATCTCTCAGAGTAAACCATAGACTATAGCTGCCTGTTCAAACCAGTGTTGACACTTAGCTACCCACACAGGGAAAGCAGTGACCCAGATGCATATGGCAAGATGAGGGTTTCTGTTCTTTGGTGTAACAAGGGAAATTGTTTATGAGATGCCTGTGCTACACATTATCTTAATCACCATGTACAGGTAATCTTCTTGAAGTTAGTCTGTCAATAAATACTTCAAATATAATATGATAGATGTTCTAATCACAAAAGAAATTGATCTAAAACAAAAAGACCTTTAATTTTTGGAACAGGCATCATACTGACATAAGTATTTTTCTAATGGATCTAAAGTTGCCAGGTTGACTGCCAGTCTGGCTAGGCAGTGATCAAAGAATCACAGAATTGTAGGAGTTGAAAGGGACCTCTGGAGATCATCAAGTCCAACCCCCTGCTACAGCAGGTTTCCCATAACAGATAGCATAGGAAGGTGACCAGGCAGATCTTGGATATCTCCAGAGAAAGAGACTCCACAAACAATTTGAGCAGTCTGTTCCTGTGATCTCTCACTCTGATAGTAAAGAAGCTCTTCCTTGCGTTAATATGGAATTTCTTGCATTCCAGTTTCTGCCCATTGCCTCTTTTAGTTTTGCACACCACCAAAGAGTCTGCCACCATCAACTTGACTTTCACACTTTAGATATTTAAAACGCACTGTTGAGATCCCCCTCAGCCTTCTCTTCTCCAGATTGAAGAGTCCCAGGCCTCTCGCTTTTCCTCATACCTGAGATGCTCCGGGCCCTTACTCAACTCTGTCACCCTCCATTGGATTATCTCTAGAAGTTCCCTGTCTTTTTTGATCTGAGGAGCCCAGAACTGGACATAGTATTCAAGATGTAGTCTCACAAGTAGGAGAGGATCACTTTCCTCTACTTGCTGGCCACACTCTTTTTAATGCATCCCAGGATAACACTGTCCTTCATGGCCACAAGGGCACACTGATGGCTCATGGTCAACCTGCTGTCTACCAGCTCCTTTTCTGCAGACCTCCTCTCCAGCATGTCAGGCCCTAACCTGTACTGATGCAGTTATACCCCCCCAGGTGTAGGATTCTACATCTGGCATTTGTTCTTATTGAACCTCCTAAGGTTCCTCTCTGCTCAACTTTCCAGTCTGTCCAAGTCTTCCTGAATGGCAGCACAACCTTCTGGTGTAATCAGCCACTCATCTCAGCTTTGTATCGTCAGCAAACTTGCTCAAACTTGTTGAGAGTGAACCCTAACCTTTCATCTAAGCCATCGCTGGAGATTTTGAGCAAGACCAGACTCAACACCAACTCCTGGGGAATACGGCTAATTACAAGCTTCTAGCTAGATTCTGCACCACTGATTACAATTCTCTGAGCTCTGCCAGTCAGACAGTTGCCAATCCACCTCACTGTTTACTGATCTATCCACACTTTCTAAGATTCATTACAAGGATATTGTGGGAGACAGTACCAAAAGTCTTGCTGAAGTCAAGGTACATAACATCCACTTCTCTCTCCTGATCTACTCAGCTAGTGATGACATCACAGAGGGCTATTAGGTTGTTCAAGCATGATTTCCCCTTGGTGAATCCAATCCTGATAATCTGATGACACCACTGTGCTCAAATAAAGTCGTATTGTGCAACTGAGACATTTCTTTATTACCATATACATGCTATATAATCAGAGCTGAATTCTACGGAACAGTGAATAAACCGGAAAAACTTACAGAAAGTGTAGCAACCTTGAGACTCCCAACAATTGGGACCACTGTGAATACCTGATATAACAATACAAGAATTGTACAGTCTTTGGCACTGAGACACATTTGATCTAATTAAAGATAAGTCCTTATTTGAAGGTATTTTAATATTTCAAATTTATGTCTTTTGAGGCATACTGTTTTGTTTGCCCATTGAGTACAGACAGGAAATTCAAGGCTACTCACAAGTTCCACTTTCTAGAACATAGTGAAACTTTGGAATTCAGAGCTTTGCAGACTCTCAATACAAGAGACAATAAAGCTAAGCACCTAAGCAAACCTTTGCAGAATAAGTGATTAAGTAAAGATATGTAATGCAATTTTTTGAGGTGATGTCAGTACAATGACATGTTCTATATTGAACAAGAAGAGTGCCCTGATTCCAACCTGATATGTGCAGACTTAATCTGCAGTCAATTATAACATAGATAAATGTTGCCTGTCATCATTTCTTCTTTCTGCTAAGCTTACCTTTATCTTCTGAATTGTGTCATTTCAAATTTTTTGCACTCTATTATCTACATCAGACTGTAATACGAAGACACAGACTTAATTACATTATGGACTAAGATTTACCAATGGTATGAATCACCAAGGATGTTCATTCTTTCTGATATGCTTTGAGAATATGGTTTTTCACTATAAACATTCACTGATCAATTTGCCTCTTTCCCTATAGCCAATTATACACTGATAGAGCTAGTACTGAAATGGACACTGATGTAGAAAAAAAACCCAACAAAACAGCCCTCCATTACCATGGCAGAAGAAAATAAATGTTAATTCCCAAGAACTTAATCTTATCTCTTTATGGAAAAAAGAAAACAAAACAAAAAACAACCAACCAAACAAAAACAACAATTAAAAAAACACTTTCTATTCTCTTTTCTATTTTGTAAGGCATAATTTTTAATACATCCTTGAGTGTACTTTGACACTCAAGGATCAGAGAAGATGGGAGCTTTCTGAGGGCACTAGCTCCTTCACATTAACAAAGCTGTTCCATCCCAATCTGCTAGGTCTCCTTTCAGTAATGGTAAGAGACCACTCCTGGCAATACTCTGCATCACACTTTAAAATATCAAATCTATAGTGAAATCAAACACTCTCATTTTGGAAAGGAAAACCCTATTTATCTTGGTCAAATACATGAAATCAAAATTCCCTACTTAATATCCCTTGTCTCATAGTACTCTAGCAGACCATGCATACTGTAGAATGCTACTGTATGACATAACCTGAAATTATCTAGGCAAGGTACAGAAGACTGCATAGATATAAGACACTTCTCAATTCATGGAACATATACAGTAGAACATATACAAAATCAAAATTATAAAGGGAAGACTGTTCAAGTAATGAATTCCCATCTATGGCCTGTTTCTTTTAAGGACAACAGTATTTGGTCATGCAGCACAATAAAATATTCATTGCAAGTTGAAGCTTCATAAAATTATTAGTTGCTTTACCATCTATTTTGTTCTTCTTATTGCTAAAAAAGATGAAGTTTAGACTCATTTTTTAGCATGGCTTTCAAGTTCTTGTCCATGGAAGTTTCTATATGCTGATTTTCAAATTAGTAATAGTTGCTTTTGGGGGAGATTTTTTGATGGGGAGATGAAAAAAAAAAAACACTTTTGAAAACTAGTCTTAACTATTAATCAATGAAATTAACATTTAATCTGATCTTTATTACTTGGCAGACATTTAAGCACAGTTTATTTTCAACATGGTAAATCTTGTAGGGAGAGTTTCAAAACAGTATTGAACTTGTTTGATTTTTTACTCAGATTAACCAGGTGATTGATTAATTTTAGAATGAAGAAGATGAGTAGTCTATATATACACCACTTTGAGTGATTCAAGATAAAATAAACAAGATATTTATTCAGCTTAGTAAATATAATGTGAATGTTTCCAATTCTAACTCTAGAACTAACATACTTGGAACTGAGAACTTGATTAAATGATGTATACCAAAATAATTTTGTAGAAATCTACCCCATCTTACCCTTCGTAGAAGACACTTACACATTTTACTCACTGTGTTAATTAGCACTTTTTGAATGTTATGGTAACAGTAGAAATCCTAAAATTGGAAGCTGACATAAAACGCACCTATGAAACAACAAAGTAATATACCGTGATATAATATGGTTGTGATTTACTTAATGATGAGTTTAATAATGTAAATTTAACTGTATTCAGGTTATACACTAATGATATTCATCTAAAGACAACAGATGCTGTTGGATTTAAAATAACTACTTTAAAGTAATTTTCTTAATAGCATTGAAAAGTTCAGTCTTTAAGAGAAGTAACAGTGGTGGATACATAATCAACGCACTTATGACTCTCAGTTTGTCACAGTTCACAATAGTTAATGGGAGTCAAGACTGTAGATATACCCTTACCTGCCCAGAGCCTCAGTTCATTTAGAAATCTTACACTGACTGGGCATAAAACACTTTTCCCACTGCATTCAGTTGATGAACTGTTAACTAAAGAAAATTGAGCACTGGATTTGCCATAGCTTCTTTGAATGTTTTCACCTGTTTTCTGTTATCAACCACTTTTGAATGCTTCTTTTCAGAATATTAATCTCATTGAATTCTGAGTTTCAGATTTTTTTGACTGAATTAAGACATCAGAGAAGAATAGAGGTAAACAAAAATACTAGAAGAGATTTCACAGAGAGTAGGAAAAAATTTAAAAGTGCATATTTAAATTCACATTAATTTAGTACCATTTGAATTATATATTTGAAATTATGAACAAGCTAATACAGCCTGCATGTACTAAAGTATACATTGAGATATTTTCACTGTGTTCTTAATATACAGTCTTCATACTATTAGTGAAATTACTCGTTTCAGTAGTATTCTTCATAGAAGTTTTCCAAAGTTCTTTCCAAAGTTGTTTTCAGAAAAAATGTTGATTCAACTTTGTTTCTTTTTCTTCTCAAATATAGTTAATTTTTAATTTTATATTTTAATATTCTGTGAATCCTTTAGATCAGCCTCTACACATAAGAAGAAAGTCAAAACCAGGCAAGAATCATTCACATCTCATACCAGCACTGTTTTATTTGGATATGGCTGTAGTTAGGTGCTCTCCAGGTCCAATCTCCATCCTGCTTGCAGAAGGCAATAAGATACATAAAATATGTGAAGTTGTCCACTGTGAGAAGTCATTAGAGCTACACAGAGATTGATACGTTAAGATAAAAACTAAGACTGAACATTGTTCAGATTCTTCAATTCTCTAATTCCAAAGGGAAACCAAGCCTCTCAGGTTTAAGGAACTCCAAGAAGAGGCAATGTGTTTTCTTACAATAGAACACTTAATCTACTAGTTCCTAGCTCATTTTGACTGATGTTAGATCTATGAAAGTGACCTGCACAATAGTTTACTCAAAAAACCCTACTTCAGGCTTATTCACAGGACATCTCTTTGGGAGGAAATACACATTACATAAAAAAGAGAAAAAGGAAAGAAAAAAGAATGAATGCCTTTTTTTTTCTTTAAATAAAGAAAATAGGAAAATATGTTTCATAGAGGAAATTAATAAAAATAGAAAATAAATGCCTAAGGGTCACTAAAAACAAATTTGTATTAAAAACTAGTTTTATTTAATTATTTAATTGCAGAGAACTTATATATTTAAATTAGTACAGTTATGTCATTTACATCTAGCGGTTTTTCATCCACGCCCACCAAAATTGTGGCATGCTTTCAAAATGATAAAGTATTATAGTCTGATAGGAAAAGGTTAATTTAACTTCATAGTCATGACCATGCCACTTGAAGAAATGCTGTCTAATCATACAATACTTGAATGGAATTAAAGATTTTTTGTCTTTTTAGAAAATTTTAGCCACGGATTCTTGATGATGTCACTAATGAAGAGTTTATATTATCAATATGAATGAACTATTCCAATATGTCAAGGAATAATGAAGGATATTTAAGATTCATCTTTGCTTTCCGTATTTTTTTTTTAAATCATTTAGAACAGTTGACATTTCCACAAACATCTACAAAATCACATTGTTCTGAAAAAAATAGAATGAAGGCCCTTTCAAAGTTTTGTACTGAGCTCAGAACAAAGCATCACTCTCCAGACTTACGAAGAAAAAGGAAATGTCAGGGAAAGACTGAAAGTTTGCAATTGCATTTGCGGTAACAAAAAAAAAAAAAAAAAAGATCTACTGAAAAAAAAATCTGAACGTGGAATAACTAAATTGAGCACAGTGCAACCAAGCAGTACTAAGAGAAAGTTAATGTGTGTACTCCAGTCCCTACAGAATTATTTCTGGGAGAATTCATTTCTGTAAAAAGCTGTAGAGATTGGATGGGACCCTGGGCAACCTGGTTTGGTATTAAGTGGGGAGGTTGGTGGCCCTGCCTGTAGCAGGGGGGTTGAAGATTCATGATCCTTGATGTCCCTTCCAACCCGGGCCATTCTGTGATTCTGTGATTCAAAGATTCCTGAATCTTCTGAATAAAATGAAAATAAGGATCTTTAACTTGATCACAAATAATGCACTGAGATTATAGAAAGCTCTAAGGCTTACACCCGTGATGTCTCACTGCTCTTAATTCTCAGTAAGCCTTGCAAAACCTCAAACTTAACATGACGGCATCCTCTTAAAAACCTCCTGCAAACTTGTACAGAACTCTCACAAATCTAATTTCCTGCACTGGTAGATTTCTATGCTGGTGTTGTACATGAAGCATATGGACAGTTTGACAGTGATTTGGGAAAACAAAGTTCAGGATACTTTCTAGATTTTTGCTATCATTTGTGAAGCAGCAATACGGGAGAGCTGTAATTTTTATGTTCATACTCTTATGACTTTTAAAACTGAATCTTAAAAAAAATATATTTCATATCTATATTTAACATTGCTATTAAATTGCAAAAAACAGTAAGTGCTTTTTCCCATGAGTATGTATTAACAATTTACTTTTTGCAGACAAGTGCACAAATATGATTAGCTTTTGCAGATCGTTCCTTATTCTGTTACTGGTAACTAATTTTTATATTATTGCAGTGTAAACAGATGCTATTTTCCACTACATATTCAGCAGTAATGAGCTAATTCAATGTGTTAAAAACAACAAAAGATCTTAAAGAATGAGCGATTTACTTCAATAGTCCAAGCTCCATTGAAATCTATGTTGAAATCAACCATGATAGGAAGTTAACAAATTACTCAAGAAGCTTTGCTGCAAAAGAATAACTTTGTTTAGTTTATTCATGCAAATACAGAACATGTTCTTTTACCCTCTCCACATGCATATTATTGATTCTAGCCTGTTGATTTGGAAGCTATTTTTTCAGCTTCACTAATATAGTTCATTGCTTTTCTCATAAAGAAAGGACATTTTGGCAAACATTCACAGGAGCTTTACAATTGCATCAGTATTCACTTCTAAGAATTCATTAAACGCCAAGATCTACAAACTATGAACCATTGAGTTTCATTGCCCTTTGGACACTGGAAGGACCTTGTTGCCGAGAGAAAATTAAAAAAAAAAAAAAAAAAAAAAATCAAGCATGTTAAGTGTAGATTGTGTGAGTGAAGCCCTAGCTACATTTCAGTTGGCAAGTATTTTGACATTTATTTCACTTTGGACTGGTAACTGAAAGCAACTGTGATATCCCACATGGACCATTTTATCCTAATGAAAAAAATTTAGAGATGGCTGTACAGTCTTTGACTAAGCCATGAAAACAAAATGTATAGCATCGCAGAAACACATCAGTTGAACAAGCAAAAGTCACAAAAAACTTATATTCAAGTTTTGCTCCTTTATGCTACTATCATTTTTGCTAGGCATTTGCCTGGGCAAATCTATATCACCTAGGTTGGTGCTATGTACTGATATCCTCCTATTTTTTTGTCACACATAAATACAACCTACAAAACAGTGACAAAAGGAAAAACCGAGAATATCCAAAACAACTTAACTGAAATGGAGATAAACTGAGATGGAGATGTTTTCTTTCTCTGCACATTCTCTGTCAGTTCTGTCTGACACTGCTAGAGACAACCACACAGATTGATCTACATAGGAATATTTTTCTGCTTCTTTTGTATTAAAACAAAAAGTGTTTGTGAAAATTATGTATATATATACATGGCTGTACACAGATCGCAAGACACTGCCATCTCACCAGAAACATTATACTAGAAAGTTTCCAATGCCGAGTACTCTTGATAAATACACATATGTCCTGCAGACATCCAGCTATAAAGCTAACAAAGACTCTCACATTTTTGTTAAAGAGATATAACCTCTTGCCCTGCTTTTTTAACTGGGTTGCAAATAATCAGTGCAGCAGCTTATGGACAGTTATAAAGCCACAAAATATATCAGCTAAACTACATAATAGTATCTAGGTAGTAAAACATCAGAAAAAAGCTGATAACACTTAGAACTCTCACTCTAGGCTGAATCTGTATGACTATCTTTCTATTTTAGAGTAATTTCCTATTTGTAATCCTGGACCTAAAATCATAGAATTATAGAATCATTAAAGTTGCAAAAAAACCTCTATCATCTAATCCAGCCATCAGTCCCTCACCACCATGTCCATTAACCATGTCTTTCGGTGCCACATCTATGCATTTCTTGAACACCTCTGGGGATGGTAACTCAATCACCTCTCTGGACAGCCCATTCCAGTGCCTGAACATTCTATCAAAGAATTTTCTTTTTTCAAATATCCAACCTGAACCTCTCCTGGCATAACTTAAGGCCATTCCCTCTCATCTTATCACTGGTGACATGGGAGGAGAGGCCAACCCCCACCTTTCCTCAATGTTTTTCTTGTAGTGAAGGGCCAAACTAAACACAACACACAAGGTGCAGCCTCACTGGTGCCAAGTGCAGAGGAAGATCATCTCCCCGTTCCTGCTGACTGCATTAAATCTGACAGAAGCCAGGCTGCCTCTGGCCTTCTTGGCCACCTGAGCACATTGCTGGCTTGTGTTCAGCCAGCAGTGGACTCATGCCCCCAGATTCTTTTTCTCTATGCAATTTTTCAGCCCCTCTGCCCCAAGCCTATAGCAATCCATGGGGTTGTTATGATCAAAATGCAGTACCCAGCACTTCATCTTGACTAAGCTCATACAGTTGGTCTCAGCACACTGATCCAGCCCACCCTGATTACTCCATAGGGCCTTCCTACACTAAATATGTAAGTCCTTCCTGTAATCTAAACAAAATGTAATAAAAATATATAGATATAGAATAATTCAATTCATCTCTCAAAAAATAACAGATATTCCAACATAAATAAACCTTAGACAGACAAAAAAAAAAAAAAAAAAAAAATTACCTTGTAAGAATATTACCATTGCTGGTTCAAACAGTAGATATGGAATAGCAAAAGCAGGTATCAAATATTGTGTTTGTAAAAACAACTATTTGCTATTGTCTACTGGATCATGATACCAGTGGGTCACATAAGTCTGCTTGAGACAAGAGAGGAACTATTAAAATTTCAGGGCATTTTCCTGGCTCTCAGAGTTCAGGATGGCCCTGGTAGCTGAAATTGTATTGCACCTGGACCTGCACATGCTATTGTCCTCAGAATCTCGTGAACAACCCACTCTCAACTCTGACTGACGTGCCCTTGTGTGTCACCTACTTTGCCAGTCAAAGCACAAACTGGAGAAGTGATCACCTCTTAATGAGATACAGATTTACTGAGTAATAAGAATTTTGAGCCATACAGCACCAAATAGCCATACTACAACTTTACCCCAAAGAAGTGAGATTACAACCTCAAGTACCATGGAAGGCTCTATTGATGAAGACCCTTCAAAAAGTCACACCCTCCAAACAAGATCACTAAGGCAGACAAGGCAGATGCATGAATGATATGCACAATGTGTGACATCTGACAACTTGCAGCACTATCACATTTACAGAGAAACAGGACATGCAGGCGAAGCTTAGGACAGCTGGCTTTAACACCAAGGGTCCTACCAAGTCCAGATAAGATTTAACTTCAAATTCTTTCCAACACTTTCTCATTATAGAGGGTTGAAGCTTTAATCTTTAATTCAGCGCTTCTTCAATTTCACTTTACAGATGTAATTTCAACCTCAGTGTTTTTGCCCATCAGTCTCTGAAAAAAAATAAACCATACTGCATTCCAAATACAAAGCAGTTATTTACTTTGAGCTCAGTTTTAAGATGTGTTAGCACCTTCAGGCTTATACGTGGAAAATCAAATGGGCTTCCTCTGGCAGACAGCTGGCCAGAAGTATAACTGAGAGGTTTCAAGCTAAACCAAAGAGTTATTTTAGTTTGAATATGGTAGCAGGGTGATCAGATTTATGCTAAGAACAGATTAAATGTACTGTCGAAGTATTTATTTGGTCGAGCATGAACATGCTTTCAGTCAGCTAAATGTAAGTCTGTGACTTCTGCAGGTTTAAGTATCTGGGTCCAAAGCCCCCTGATGTTTTATAGGAGAAACACTCTATCAGACAGACCACAACATTGGCCCTGCTAGTCTTTTGATTTCACAGCTTATTACTGCAGGAGCCAGCAACAGAATTTATTGTCTATGGGAATCTTTGTTCCAGCTGTGCACAAACCTTTAATAAGATATTAAATGCTGAGATCTACAGGCTAAACTAGGCAGGAATTTGAACACTAGAGTAATGACATAGGCAGCCTCCACTTTCAAAAGAATTAGCCATGTTTTTTTTTTTTATGCCCTTCTGTCCTGTCCTGAAGCACTATCCAGCATGGGTGCTGACACAGTCCTTTCTCCTCATCCCCATTTAAACCAATCAAATCTCTAAAAAGTGGTGGAGTCTATTTCTTTTCATTAAACAACAAAAAAATGAAGAATGACCTTATCACACAACAAGCCCACAGAAAAGGATTCAGGGGTTCTGGTGGACAGATAAGCTTGGCATGAGTCAATGAGTACTTGCAGTGGGAAGGCCAACTGTATCCTGGGCTGCATCAAAAGAGGAGTGGCCAGCAGGGACAGGGAGTTGACTGTCCCCCTGTACGCAGCTCTTGTGAGGCCCCATCCAGGCCAGGGTCCCCAGAACAAGAAAGATGTAGGGCTGTTGGAATGGATCTAAGAGGATGATCAGAGAGCCAAGGCACCTCTACTATGAAGAAAGGAAGGAATTTTAGGAAATGACTTCAGATTTGATGTTATGATAAAATCACCATCCTACTGATCATTTCTGGTGCTGATAAAAGAGAATTATGCTGCTCCTCATCCAAAAGGTTTCAAGGGCCATCCCATCATTCACCACCTGGAAAAGTGTTTGAAAATGCAGTGAAACACTAATGGTCTATGTCTTGTCCTACAAACAATTCATGTTTCTATAATTCATGTTTCTATTTTCTGAAATGTGATGAGCCCCTGTTAGCATCCCGACCAAGTAAAATCCTGGCTTTTTACTTACAGTCGAAATCCATCCTTTTGTTATATTTAAGCTCTCCATTTAAAATGTATGTTTAATAATTGGCGTGATCCCTTTTAGTAGAAAAATAGGAGTTATGCCTACAAAACAGACAGATTGTTGTAACAGTAACAACAAATGGTTTCAAGCTATGAATTAAAATTCATAACCCAATTGCTGTAAGTGGCTATACACCTCACTATAAATCAGTTTCTTAGCACTTTGTTACCTGTTTCATGTCAGGAGCAGCAGCAGTGAATTGCCAAGGTAATTTTATAATAATATGGCAGTGAGGAGGTAAAAAAAATGGAGAATAGCACATTGAGAGGAAAAGTAAATGGATATTTTTAGTCTTTATTTTCCTCTTCAAGAAATATTCAAATCAGCATATTTTTCACATATGTATGTTTTCTGAGAGAGAAAATATGCTATATATGTTATTTGAAAAAATCTAAATTTAAAGCAACTACCCATTTAAACTATTCTACAAGTGCTTCCATCTTTATTCCTTACCACAAATGTCAGAAAAGAGCTAATTGATAGACTACAGTCATCTTTGCTGTTATGTGGTTGTAAATAGTATGGAGAGGGAAAAAAATATATTAATTAAGAGTGACTTTAGAGAAGGTTTGAATCCTAAGATGCACCAACTGGAGGACGTCCAATAAAAAAATTCCTCTTCCCATTCACAAAACAAGCTTTATGCTGGCCTTTCCACTCCTCCGGACTTGGGTACACTTTTCAGGACTTTGTCCATCTATTTTAATTCAACCAATATCTTTATGATCATTGAGCTTGAATTGCTCCTAGATGAGTCTATTTTAATCCTACTATTGATTCTGTCACATTTCTCAAGTCACTTTTTCTGTCCCTGTACATACTGTCATATCTCAGATTTTAATAATGAACTATGAAAATCAGTTTTGTTTCTTTCTATGAAGCAATCTCCTATTCTGCGTCATCACACTTGCTTTTCAATACTGTGTATTTTTGTCTCTTCTCTTTCTCCTTCTCATGGCTTAGAGCAATTCACCTACTACAGTAAACTTTGACTTCAAATGTTCTCAGATGTTGTCAAATAAGATGGCAAAACATTTCTCCATCAAGAAAACTCTTAAAAATGAGTTACAGAAAGTATTTTTCCATTTATTTGTTCACTCTGCTTCTTTCCTTACCTTACATTCTTACTACTTTTCTGATTTATTAGAAAATACGCTCTCTACAGAAAAAAACCTAATCCCATTTGTAAAAACCTAAACCCATTTGTAAAGCAGTGTATGTGGTACAGACATTTAGCTATAGGTTCCTTGTGTAATCAAGCCATAGTATTCTCCAGGTTCTAAGTAGAATACTGATTAAAATATAACACCTCAATTTTTAAAATAATTATTGCAGAATAATTCAGGCTATTCCAATAACATAATTACCAGGCTATGATTTCCAGAGTGTTTTGTGATTAATATTTATCTGTGTATATCAATGAGCACTCAACGAGAAATCCAAACAAAAATTCCAAGCCTATTTTCTCTTGGGACCTGGCTTTCCTTTCTTAGTGAAGTAGTGTGGACTGATGTCTATAAGTAAACATCCATCACAGACACAATGAATATTCATCTTAAAATAAGTTTACACATGATGGAAAAATCAGTTCATAAGAGTCATCAGAGCAAACATGCCTACTTTTTCTTAGTACTAACTTTTAAAAAATATCAATTTACCCTCAATTACTTTCAGTCATTTGCTATTGCATTAAGAGAGATAATAAACCAATTCAAGATTTTCTGTCATAGTTAGGCAAGATCCTTTCAGGCTGTAAGTGCTGTCAATTCGAAGTCTGTGCAGCATCTGCATAAGTTGCACAAAATTCAGCTTCCAACACTAGAAAATCCCTGCGTTGATTTTCTCCCATCATGTGAGTCCAAAAAATCATCTTTCTTACCTATTTATCCTAGACAATGCTGTAACAGAAGCATGAAATGCATATTTTCCAGTCCACAGAAATTTCTCCTACTTTATAATTCTTCATATTAGTACAGAGCATGCACAACAACAACAACAACAAAATCAGATCTTTCTTAGAAAGGCGACAGATTTTGTACTTGGGTTGAAAGACTCTCTACATATACAAACACAATTATCCCTACAAGACAGAAATGAATATGTGGTGATCATTGTCACAGTTCAATCTATTTTAGAAAAGAGGGAGTACCAGACCTTTTATTTTCATGATGCAGTCCTCATTCCTTGTCATCTCCACTGCTGAATGTCACTGCATCTACTCCTTCTCCAAAATGTCTGTTCTCTCCTTACTTCTTGCCAGTTGTTTTGGCAGTAGCAACTCCAACAGCACTAGGACAGCTAGTAAGCCCACAAAGATTGAAGGCATTTCTCTGAATCACATGTCACTTTGGCTCACCTTGCTAGTAAGGCCTGTCTCACTAATAAAGACATGGGACTCACACTCAGAAGGATAGCCTAAATGATGCCGTACCATTTATAGTGAATACTGAAAATTCATGCATACTTTTGCTGCATAATGTAAACTGAATTTCTTAGTGTTATGTGAAGTTTCATTCTGAAAGCTTTTTCAAGCTCTAAAGAAATATGAAATAGTCAAGCAATTTTAGGCACTATAATTATCTACAATAAAACACAATTAAATGCAGTAAAATTTTTAATTCCACCAATGCCCAAGGTGTTCATTACATTCTGTGTTTTCCAGCATCCAGATATTATCGTTCACTTATTGCTGCTTCTAGGAATATGCTCATCTTAGAAATTGACTTTATTTTTGCTATTTATTACTAAGAAAACTCTGGTATTAAAATTATGTTAGAAAAGAAATTGACAAGTAGTGACAGGTACCTACTGGCAGGCTATATGACTAGAATTATTCTAATGAAGTTCCACCTAACATCTCTATTCATTAACAAGAAAAAATTTTCTGTTATGTCATTACAATAACAAAAGATGAGCATCTTTGGAAAGGTAAACAGATTGATGCACTCTGTTAAATAGATAAAAAACCTTTAATATAGTTATAGTAGTTACTAAAGCACAAAAATAAACAAAATGTCAATATAGAGGAACTACTACTGTACAAGTGATGAAAGTCTGTATTTGGCAAACAAGGTATTCAGACAGACAGAGGATAAAGAATGAACTTGTTTGAGTGATTCCAACGACAGTTTAGTGTTATTATCATCAGAATACACAAAATAAAACTTGTTAGCAAATATGCTACAGGTTTGCTGTTGTTTTTTTATTTGTTTGTTTTTTTACTGTATTTATCATAGGCCTATTAAATTGTGACATTTGGACGTGTTTGCATCACTGCGTAGACTGAGGTAAGAGATAATAGTACTGAAGCGTCTGCATCTGATAAAAACACTTCCTATTGACATCGTATAAAGTAAAAAATTATGTTTCACTATTCCAATAGGAATAGGAACAGGAAAATAATCTACTCCTAATTAAATCTTTTACATATAAATGCAATTGCTAATCAAATCTATATACTCCATACTCTTATGCTCTTTCTTTTTCATTTGTTTTGTCCTATAGCTTCTGAAGCAGATTTATAGGCTTCTTATATACTGTTGTGATTTCTTCTGTCTTTATTTTTAGGAAAAGACACTAAAAATAAAGTGACTGTGGTACAAGTAAACTACATCTAGTTATTGTGATAGCTATTTTTAATTCATATTTAAGTTCTTTGTAAAATATATTTACTCTAGATGAACTTACATTACACAAGTGACAACTCACATTTTTATTACAAGGAAGGAAATATGCTTGAATGCATAAACTGACAGAAGTGTCTTTTTTCAGTACAATCACAACAATATAAACCTTTAAAGAAAGGAAAGATGCCTTTAATTTTTAGTAATTCCCTTGCTGTGAAGTTTGTTTAACAAACAGTGCAAATAAATTGAATTCTAAAAATAAGTATAAACCCAGCTCAAAATAGCTTTTTTCCAGAAATTCTGGGCTAAAATATACAATGTTCCTCCTAGTGCTGCATAACCATTTAATTTCTAATTTATATAGTGATAATTCCTATAATATTTGTACAATGAATGAAAAGTTAAAATACAAAATGTTATTTGAAACAGAAAAGCATTCTTCTAATCACGTAGGGAAAGATCAACAGAATTTATTATTTTTGTCAAGAAATAGTAAAATCAAAGCAAGCACTGACAATTGCAACAATATTTTAAATGCAAATTAAAATACCTCAGACAAAAGGCTAGAAGGCAAGTGATTCTCCCATCGAGGGATGATTTTCACTTGTCTCTAGGTATAACATTATGTGCACTGATGGGCTGATCAACAGAACAGAACTTCTCCCCATCTGTAATCAAGAGTGATTGATGGTTGGGACAAAAAAGTTGATTATCATGACAAGTCCACTGATGCAGAGAAAATAGGCTACGCTGGGAAAAGGATGAAACCTGTTCAGATACCACCTTCTAAAATCTTTATAAAAGATAAAAAGAAACATTTATGCCCATCCAAAAAGAGCTAGCATAAATGAATTTGGTAAATTCACTATGTATGTATATCTACAGTTGTTCCACCATGGCACGATCTATATAAATCCCAAACAGAGTAAAACTTTTTATTTTTAAAATCGTAATTTTAGATCAACTCATCAGATGATTACATATAAAAAAGTAGCTGTATGCTTTACCAGTAAAGCAGTTCCTCTGATTCAATACATGTTTTAAATTCATAGTAAGGATTTTAAAGGCCATGGGGAAGTTCAATATAAGTGCCATACTGGATTCTTTCCTGAAAAAAAGTCAGTCCCCTTTGGCCATTTTAAACCTTTAAAGGCTTCATTTTCAGTTGAGACAAAAAATGCATGAGTAGGGGCAATATACCCTCAAAGGTACAGTTCAAAAGTGTACTTTTTTACTCCAATATAAAGCTTTTAAAAGCAGATATTGGGTTGTTCTTCCACTCATTCATTGGATCAGACTCTCAACTGTTAGCTGAGATATGAGTAAGCATACAGAATAGAAATATCTCCAGAGACTGTAAAAGACATCTGAAGAGTGAAAAAAGAAACAAGGAGTTGAAAAAGTCAGGCCTGTAGTTTCTGAAGTGGAATTTGTTCATATCAGGGGCTGTTATGTTTAAAGGTAATTGTGACAAAATGAAATATTTTTGTTACAAGAGTTGGCTGCACAGATACATAAAGAAGACTATACTGAAGGTATTCCAGGGAATGCAATTTTACTGACAATACAGAAAAAAACTCCAGAATTAGTGTATTATTTAAAAATATTTTACCACTTTTGGAAGAGTACAAAAAACCAAAGTCAGGGGAAAAAAAACATTTTACTGCTAACATACGTTCAGAATTAATTAAAAATTTTATGGATTAAAAAACAAACAAAACAAACAAACAAACAAACAAAAACAAAACAAAAACAAAACAAAAAACAAAACAAAAACACACATTTCAGTTATATCATTTTGGTGGAGATCTTTCCACATCACAAAAAATAGCACATTTCCTTAGTATAGATTTTGACACATAGCATTGTCTGCTCCGTTCTAGCCTTGTCTATTCCTTTCTCTTTCCTGTCCTTACCAGTGCTTAATAAAGTGAGCAGAGCAACTCCTCAAGGAATCATTGATAGGTGAATGAAAACAAAATATTTTGTCATTTTTACTGCTAAAGTTTTTTGCACCTATTATTAATAATCAAGAATTATTATTATTGAGATTACTCAACTGTATAAATTCTTGGCCTGTTTAAATAAACCTGTAAGCAAGAAATTAGAACAGACCAAACAAAGCTAGGTGAAGATGGTTCACAGGAGAGTTTACAGTCTTTCCTTCTTGGTAATGACTTGCTTATAGAAAGAGGTTTCTGTAAAGAATTCCCATTACAGTTGTTCTTAAATTTAAGTTGTGTATTAAAGTTGACTGATTTATTTCACATTCTGAGGAAGATGACATGAAAAAATATTTTAAATACAAACGTGTATGGCAATAAGAGATAAAGCTGAGGTTTCTCTCCTTGCAGCTGAAATGGGCAGTCTTTTGCATGAGTGGAGCACATGAGAAAATTGAAAGAGACAAAGAACATTTTCCCACTTTTATACGTTTGTCTGTCTGTTCTATTTTCCTCATTTACATAATGGTATTTTTCAATTTACAGTTGAAAATATTTCAATGTGCTTGCCCAATGGTGTTATGTGAAGCCCATTCCCATAATGATCCCCTCATCTTTCAGCAGGCATGAAATTTTTCTGTTGCTAGTGTAAATCAGACAATGTAGCTACAGAGCCCAATTAATTAAAATCACTAGTAGCATATGTATTATTTGCCTGCAACGCATCTTAGAATCCACATACGCGATTATGACATCAAAAACAGATTTTGGAAAGTCTAGGATCAAATATATCATTTTTGCTCTTCCTCCCTCCCTCCCAGCTCCTCTCAGCACTTGTTTTTCAGATACATTCTGATATCCTAATTTAATCATTTCTTAGGAAAGGAAAGCTGCTGACAGTAACGAGCATGGATGTGTTCAAACAATTTTTCTCTTAAGTACACTCACCTCTGCTACTCTTTGCAATTCTAAAATCATCTAAGCCCAAGCATAAGTTAAAAGTTGGCCCCAAAGGGCAAATATTAACTTCAGTGCCAGAAGCAGAAACCTTTTAAACCAATTTGTCTGAACACTGTCAGAGCACTGGTCATTAATCTTTTGCAAATTATTAAGAGGACAATCAAAGAGAGCTGTTACCTATTTATTTACAGAACATTTCTAGCAAACTCAAGTAATTTTCAAGAGATGTCAAATTTTATACACAACTGATTTGTTTTATCAAAGAAAGTGATTGCTTTGAAAATGAAATAACCTGGAAGGATGAGCAGAGGTAAAAACAGAGAATTGAAAAACTGAATAAAAAACAGTATAAAGTGATTGGTCTGTATCATCATTAAGTTCTAACATAGCAATAGCTTGTCATCAGCTGAATGATTTATCCTCTCCAGGATCATGTTCCTATACTGACTGATGTGCAGCTGGCATAGATATCGGACATTTCTCAATACCCTGTGCTTGTGGAGGGACAAGGGAACTGTAAACATAACATTGCTTTTTTCATGAATTTAGATATTTCCCTTTCAACTACCACATCTAAACGTGAGTGAAGAGTGAATTTGAGAAGGAAAGCATACCTTGTAGTATGAACACTGTGGATGCGAAGTGACTCCATCTCTTCCCGTTAGCACCAGACTAACCAGCTAGCATTCACAGATCAGAGCACGTTTTGCAGGTTTTTTTAAAAGACTGATAACTGATAACTATTCTTTCTATCCTCAGGCAATACTTTGGGGGCGAGATACCTCTGCGATGGTCCATGTTCTGCAGCAACAGAGAGATTTCTTACATAGAAAAAATTGCTTTCATTACAAAAGAGGAGACAGGTACCAGGATTACTGGAGAGTTTGTGCTGAAAGCTCTGTAGCTTGTGGGACACTGAATAAGTATTCATAGTGCATATTTGGTTTGTATGCAATGACTGTCAATGAAACATCCAAATCCTTAGGATATCAGTCAGGGGACTAAGTTCAACACCTCAAGAGGTGACATCATCTAAGAGTAGACAGAATTTAAGTTTTAAGAAAATATATCATATTTTCTTTCAAATTACAAAAGAAAAAAAATCCAAATTCTCTAGCATAGGAAAGATTAGGCCTGCACAGGACCGGACTGCAATTCATATTGCTGCCACAGCATTTAGAACTGTGTTCTAGGAAAGAGGAGGAGAGGAGGTAATGCTTGTAAAATGTGTGACCTAGGGCTATAAAAACACAATCTAATGAATATCCAACTGGGCAATTATAATAATAATTATAATAATATTAGTGATTTGGAGTTTTTTGTTGTTGCTTTTTTTTTTTTTTTTTTTAATTTATTACATATGTCGTGCAGGAGTAAAACATTCTGTGCTGTTTCGTTAGACTTTTCAAATGCCAAAATCATCTCAAATATTTATATCATCTCAAATATTCTTTAGGATTTTCATAATGAATAAATTCCGGATATCATATGGAAATCCTAGCACTCATCACTTTGTATGATTACTTGCTACCTTCTTTCCAGTGAATAAAAGAAACTAGCAACATTGGAAAAGCTCAACTCTGACTCACATTCTGATCTCAACTGAACAGCATGTGCAATTCCACCACTGAAATCAGTATTTGTTTCTCCTAACACTGGATTCTGCAGTGCAGGAAAGATATTAGAAATATTAGCAATATTAGAAAGTGCCCTGGTTTCAGCTGAGACAGTGTAAATAACACACCAATGTTTGGTTGTTGCTGAGTGATGGGTGCATGCCTGGGGCTGGGTATCTTAGAGCGTAAGAGCCACTGTCATTATGGCACAGCAACAGGGAGTGGAGCTGGCTTGGATTGGCCAAGGGGATGTTTTATGCCATGTGACATCATGAAGAAGGCTATAAAGCGGTGAGGAATTGGCTGGGGGATAGGAAGTTCTTGGTGATTAACTGTTCTATACCCTCATTATGCAACACTGACTTGAAGGGAATTGCGCATCTGTAAGTGTTTGCACAAGGAACATCTCCCTAAAGATTCAGGCTGACAGCTTCACAGAAGAGAGGTGCACTGGTTTCAAACAACCAGAAGTAAAATTGTCCTGAGATAATACACAGCTCTTGGTAGCTGGCAGTACTTGCAAGAAGCCACTTTTGATTAAGAGAACTGTATGTTACAATTCAAGAAGATTACTTTTTTTATTTTAAATACCAAAGTACTGCTATAAATCTTCACGTTAAGTTGTAATCTAAACCAAAATCTAATTCAGAATCAGAGGTACAGCTAAAACCTGTAGAGAATGAGAAATGGTTAAAGCTACACACACAGTGATTGAGGTAAATGCTATACATGGTTTTAAATACTCTTAAAGGATATCTCTGAAAGTTGAATAATAACAGATTTCTGATTAGGAAGGTGAATTGCTAAATAATTTTAAGCAGTTAGAACCCTTGGGGTTCTTAAAACATTAGCTTTGAAAGTTCCTCTGTCTTTGCCAACAGAGGCTCAGACCAGGTGTATCCATTTTCTGTCATGGACAAGAAATGAAATCTCTGTTAACTCCATCAAACCACAGAAACTGTTTTGCAGTTAGATGAGCACAAGGCCATCTGACTTTTCCCTCAGCTCTGGGATATCGCATTCCCTGTCCATCCTCAGAACTGGCTGTCAAACTTGCTAAGATCCTCCACTGCAGGAAACCCACAACTATTCCTACTTCTTTCATTTCTGAATTTCACCATTTTAACTAGAATTGTTCCACTTAATATAGTTATTATAATAAATAATAAAATAATTAAATAAGCAAATTAAGCTGACTATCTACTAAAACCAGGAAATAAAATTTCAGTTGGCCACAGCTCTTAGTAATACCCTTCCATATATTTCAAACCTGCTATCTTTTCATGTCTTTTCCACTTTATGTTCACTCAGTCCTTTCTTCTTTCCACAGACAAGAGATATTTTTTCACTTGTCATACTTATTGATTAATATTAAATATTGCCAGGACTTCTACAAAAATTGATAGCTAATAACTTTTTTTTCCAGGGCAATCTTTTTTTTTTTTTTTTTTTTTTTAAGTCTTCACAGTGAATCTGCAGGTTTTTTTCCACAAAAAAAAAAAGTGTTGGTCATTCAGAATTACCCAAGCAACTGAGATACCCATCCCTGCCTATTCCACTCACATTGCAGAAAAACATTTCTAAACCTGCAGCAACACTGACTATGTATTATTTTGTTGAAGAATGATGACCAGTGCTGCAAATGATTGCTCATCTGAGGCAATGCCAATTTCATATAGTCAAATATTTACCCACCTACGGATAAACGTAAAACCTTTTCCCCAGTTAGTTCTTGATGACATATACTCAGATTGTGAGTCCCTTTTGCCCAATAAGCCATACATTTTTCATTTCACTGCTTGTGTATTTAATTTTTCCAATCTAAGCACAATAATTTGTACTTGCATTTACTGTATTTTTTGGAATTTTAGATTATTTTCTACAAATCAGGAAAATGATTTTGTACTACAATCCTGAACTTGCCATTCTTTGATCAGGTACTAGCCACATTACATTTTGATGCCATTCACAATCCCAGTGTGTGTACTCTCTATTCTTTCAGACATACAGATAATGAAAATGTGGACTAGCAGCAAGTATGGAACAGACTCCTGCAGATCCTGACTTGTACAGTTCTTTTGTTTTGACATGAAGCAATCAACAACTACTCTCAGAACAATTTTTCAATCTGTTGTACAACTAGCTTTTAACAATTTTACCTGGACCATATTTTCTTACTTACCTTATGGCTCTCTGTGACAATCTTATATCAACTCTTATAAAAGCCAAAATATATCACACCTACTTATTCCCCATAATCAGTTTGATCAATTACCCTGTCAAAGGAGATAATTAGATTGGTTTGATGTGATCTGTTCTTAACAAATTCATATTGGCTGTTTCTTATCTCTAGGTGCTCACAAATTGGTACTTGCTCTAGATACTTAGCATAACCTAAACAGGATAGAGTCCTCTGGTTCTGCTTTTTTCCCCATGATAGTCAGAACTGTCATAAAATGCTATGGAGCTATATTGCATCCTTATCTTCCACAATACTCAGGTTTTACTGAAGCAGCACATGATAACTTCATACAGCAGAACTGTGCATTGAGTCGGAAATTACCTTTACTTTAAAGAGGTGTAGCAAAACAGGGTTTAAAAGGAAACAACAAACAGTGACTCCAGGATGAGCATCCTGCTCGACTTTCAGGAGAACATCACTACTGCTTCTACTTAAGACAAACAATTATTTCTGGCTACCATCTGGAAATACTTTTACACATTATCATAATGGAAATCAAGACTTGTAAATATATCAAAATGTTGCCCAGCCTTTCTCTAACCTTTCTCTAAAGACAAGCTGAATTATCACTCAGGTATCTACTTTGTGCAAAAAAGTAAGAGAGACTCTCTTTGCAACAATTGACCTGATTAGTAGATACTGACATTCCCTACATTAAAAAATGCTGAAAATTTAGTAAGTGCTCCCACCCTCTCCCCCCCCGGTCCCCACCCAAATCATGGTAGTGATTAATGAGTTTGTGTTTACTGAGTTCTTGCATTAGCAGAGTATTTACTCCAATATCTACCTGCAGGGAAACCTCTTGAATTGTCATACTCAAGTTAGCTGAAATTTGTTTTCAGGATGCTTATAGCAGATGCTTTATGTTTATTCAAAAGCATGTATTTAACAGTCCTTTTCAACTGGCAAAATAGCAATGAATAGATAGAAAAATCTAAAAGGCAATGCACACACTTCCTGCTAAGAACATACTTAAATGGTTTTCCCTTTACTGGATGCATAATATAAAGATAAAAACTATGCACAGATCTCCCTCAATGAAAACTAAATAAAAAATAATTAAACAGTCACTGCTTGAAACAGATTCCACTGAATCTACAACTGCTATTCTAATGTTGTGTGTTTTTTTTTTTCTTCTCAGCACAGAGAGGCTTCGGTTACTTGCTCATTCCTCCCTTTCCTCATATGAGAAGATTTATTTTAAAAAGAAATACTGAACACACAGCTGTCATGAAGATTTACAGCTAACGCCTTTGGAAAGAAACTAAATGATTTTAGACTATTGTAGTGCCTTTCTCATTTTTCTCTGAAATGTAATTTTGATTCTGTGTAATCAGGAAAAAAGCTCTTCTGTACTGAAAGAAATCTGTATCAAAGGGGAAAAAATTCAGTATTCTCTACAAAAATGAGAAATATCACAGACTAGTTTTATTGTAAACATTTCCATAATACTGTTGTGATGTAGGTAAACAGAATTTCTATTCATTATTCTCTGATAAATTCTATCTCCAGCATCTAAAAATATAGAGATGCGTCTGTAGAACAGCAACAAACCCTTAGGTTTCTAAACAGGAAAGCCATTCATTTTTCTTAGTGTTTTAAATCATTTTCAACGAAATATGATTACAATGAAAGGTGCAAGCATTCTGTAAAAAAAAAATTTTTCATAATACTAAGAAAAAATCTACAATGTGTGACTGCCATTCATGTAACTTAACAACCAAAAATTCATAACTAATAACTTTTTTTTCAGGGCAATCTTTTCTTTAAGTCTTCACACTGAATCTGCACATTTTTTTTCCACAAAAAAATAAGTGTTGGTCATTCAGAGTTACCCAAGCAGCTGAGGTACTTAGCTCTGCCTATTCCACTCACATTGCAGAAAAACATTTCTGAACCTGCAGCAACACTCACTATGTATTATTTCTTGAAAAGCCTCAGCAGAGCACTTTGTGAATGTCAGTAGTAATAACTATACACACTGGAATGAGAAGGTAAACCATAAAGACATCTGCAAATCTCTTCTGGGTGTTTAAGAAAAGAGGGACAGATATCTTCTCAGGTTAATCACTAGGCAACATTTGGAATTCTAACCTCTATCCAACAGAAACACTGAGGATGCTTTAAAAATTAAGTTAGAACAAACTTCCTCTAAACAGCTCTGGCAAAGCAGAGTTCAAACCTCTTCGATTGAATGTGTGAAAGGACAATTAAATATCTGCTTCACAGCTATTTTTCCACGAGTTTTTTTTACTGCAAATAGTCTAAATGAAGATATTTCTCCTGAAACTGTGTTTTGTTGTTGCTGTTGTTTTCTAGGTATTGTAGAGATCTCTAAAAATGGTCACTGCCTCTCTCCCCTCTCTACTTTGGAATCCTTTTTAAGAGCACCAAGAGAAGAACAGCATGAGGGCATACCAGTCCTCTGAGTCAGAAGTGTCAGCGTTCACTGATACTGTGTTTCCTTCTGCGTAGAAAAATGCTTATTTCAACTTCTTCTGGAAAATGCCTACATCCTGTCGGCTGGAAAATGTTTTATTCCATATATTAGTTCAACTTGTGTATCTGCTAATGACTAAGTCAGCTTAATGACATGTTCAACCTCACTTTTGTCTGTATCCTTTTCAGACTAAGGAATGGTATTCCTTCTGTGAAAGAAGATTTTGGTATGTAACACTGAGGTGTTTGATGACTTTTGAGGATATATGCAATGTATGATTCAGCCTGACGTGCTCTTTCCAAAGATGAAGCTGAAAACTATGAGCAATAAGCCAGGCTACTCAGTCTGCTACTCAGTAGCAGTCAGCTACTCCCAGTCAGTGGGATCTGCTGAGGTCCAGAAGTCTCCATCATCCCTTAAAATTGCTGTTTGTGAGAGACCTATTGTGAATGGCTTAATATTTGCAGTCATAATTCTAGCATTTGGCTTCTAAATGAAAGAGTGTAATCTGACTCTCCTATTTTTATCTGTGAGAATTGCAACAGCTACAGATACTGTATTATTGTTTGCATCTCTGTTTGAGAATATTGTCAATTTTGTAAGAGAAAGGTGACCATTCAGTCCGTGAACTAAAATATCTGGAGTCTTGAATGAAGGTTAAATATGTAATTCCCAGTGGTTTGAAAGTCATGACTGAGATCTTGTTAAAATTCTTGCAAGCATTAAAAGCTGAGGGGAATGAAGAGAGCTGCATTACTTTAATACATAGGTAGTCAATCTGTTACAGAATGCTTCAAGGCTCAACTTAAATTTTTGACAAGTTTCTGGCTTTGATAAATAATTGATAAACTAAAAATAAGATGATTAACTGATCATAAAGATTTGCCTACAAAGAAAAAGTTGCACAAAAGAGCTCTTTCAATTCCTTTATGACTAGCATGAAGAAGGAGTCTTGTGAATATATTTGAGTTGGGCTTTAAATTCAAACATTTTTGTTTTGACAAATGTGAATTCCATATATAAATTAACAAAACAGGTAATAACTGAAAGACATTTGGAAGGAGAATATAAGTTGCCACCAGAAATGCCCATACATTAGAAGATTAGAATAGCAGAAGACAATATATTGCATCATGTCAGATTGTTTCTGCACATACAGTGTTGCTGGAGAAGAAAATAAAGTAGTTAGAGTGTTCTCTGTATATTAGAGACGATTTCCAATGCAGATTATTATATTTAATTGTTGGAGGAGCGAGAGAAAGAAGGATAGTAGCCAACATACAAAAATTACCAGCATCTATTACTATTCTTATTACTATTAAGATCATACTGTCAAGACAGGAATACGAAAACACAATTCTGGCTAGAAAGGTCTTTGTAAGGATAGCAAACGGAAGGTAAATTCACAAGGATGCACATCTGAATAACTTCTAATATTCTGAGGAAGAAAAGGCAACTATATCCAGGGCTAGTAGAAGAATTAGGACCCAGCAAATATTTCAGAGTTATTAGCAGTAATGGATCGATCAGTTTTTCTATTTTCAGTCCATGCAGCAAAACTGAAATTGATGAATTTGCAGAGATATATCCGCAGAGAAAATCTGGCCTGGTGTATAAACACTATCAAATAATTGTGCTTATTTGAAGCATCCTACAGTCTTTTCAACTGCTGAACCACAAACTGAAATCAAAACATTTCATTTAGGTTCAATTTATGCAAATTATGACACATCCAAGAAGATAAGTACATATTTCTAATCTGATACAAAATGATTGACTTACATCAGAATTAAATCTCAGCTGGCAAATGTTGCATGATATGATTTGCTTTCTTCGATGAGGAAGAGGGACCCCAAATGTATGATTTATTACAGCTTTCTGAATTGGGTCCATCTGTAAAGAAAGAATACAAGGAAATATAAAAGCTTTTGCTGTTTCACCATATTTTACGTTAACTATATTTGCAAAACAAACACCACGTCATTCCAAATTATATTCCATACTAAAGAAAATTATTTTTTAATAATATTTATTTTAAGTGCAGTTTTATGAAAAGGTAATGCAGAGAGGAACAAGGAAAAATGCAGTTAGATTATATTAAAATGCATATCCTTAGTTCTATTCTACATGTACCAGTCTCCCTTTGATGACAAAATCTGAATTGAAAACATTGAACAAATTTATTTATCAACAATATAACATATTTTTAAGCCATAGAAATGTTACCTAAATAAAATAAGAATATTCCATATAAAATTACTAAGAAAATGATCAATGGAAATGTGAAGGAATAGTATGTACAAATAATTCCCAAATAACTCAGTATTATGAAAAAAAATACATATATACACCAGGAACCAATAAACGATCCATTTCAATAAAGGAAATTCTATAAAATCAATGAAAAATTCAAATTCTCCAAAGATTATTTTCACCGCGTTTTGGATGAAACTATTTCTTTCAAATAAGCCCTGCTTTAAGGATGCAATTTGACTTTGATGAAAAGCACTATTCTGAAAAAGACTTCCAGCAGAAAGTTGATCTGGCAGTATATGCGAGTCAGGGCTCTGTTTAAAAAAAAAAAAAAAAAAAAGTACAGTTTTGGAATTTTGGCAGATCTGCACTAAGACTACTCAGGAAATTTTACTTTGAAGACTGAGATCAGCTTCCCCAGATTTGTTGGCCAAAATAATTTGTCTTTTTTTCACAAGAAGTTCTGCAGAACTATTTTTAAAATCTAGTAAGAGCCTTACAGCAATTTTGTAAAGCCACTATTTTTTATCTTTGATTTTTTTTTTTTAATGAAGCAAATAAAACTAACCAACTGTCTGACAGTATCAGACAGCTTAATTTGCATGTGCCTTGAGAACAAAACACCTTTTCTATGTCCATGTTCCCATTATTCATTTTTTTGAGTCAGTTAGCAAAGGGCTATTCAATAAAGAATGGCAGCTTTCTCTTGGAGTAATCAATGATTCATGGAAGCTGTAATGGTAGATAGTCATGGCCTCTATTGCAGTGAATCCAAAACAGCTCACTAGAGAAGCGGTGTGTCATCTGACAGCTGTTCAGAGTCAGATATGAAGTAGGTCATGGACTTAAACTAGTTACTGTTGAAAAGAAATTCAGATCAAATAAAAAAAATCAATTAAAACTGCAGAGTTTTATAGGAATAAAAATAATAGTAATAAAAATAAGCATGCCTCAATAATACAACCAAAAACCAAAACAATGACTAAAATCAGATAATACTGAGTTCTAAAACACTGTGACATGCTGCGTAAGACAATATGAAGCTTTTCTGCTGAGACCAGACCATGTACTTAGAGCACTCATTTTTCTTTGTAACCCAATCTTTAAAAAGCCTGTGGTTCAAAAAATACTATTGCAGGGCAAAAGTAAACAGACAGAAACAGCTTTTCTTTTTTTTCAACTGCTCCGTTATTCAAGAGGTGACTTCTTATGCCAGTAGAACTAATATTACCTTCACCTTGGGATTTTCAACAGTAAAACATAACTTGGTCTTAACCAATAGTATTTTATAGCTGCCAGAATTTCAAGAAATTAAGCCTACATTTTTAAGAAATTTCTGCATTTGTGTCTTTGTAGGTATAAAACATAGAAGGAAACCTCAAGCTAAGATACATGATGAAATCAATATATGGTAGCAGCACATTGCATGTTCTTTGATCCAGTGTATCTGCTTACCTTCACCTTCTTAACTGCAGTTCCACGACACTATTAGTTCAGCCTTAGGTTAACATGTTGAACTCTGACACATTATCTCACAAATGCTGAAAGAGAGTTTATAAACATCTGACCTCTAATATCACAATTCCTCCTGAGCGCTCTGGGAGATCTCAGTTCAGTTACGTTGAGGCCTAGATAACCTTAAACATTAACTTCTTAACTCAACTGGATCACCTTGTCCAGGATGATATATAATTAGGTTCTGATTACGAGGCAGATGTGGCATTTACCTTACATTATTGTAACACAATTCTATCCTTTATCATCAATAATTCTCTAAAGTGCCACCTGTCTGTCATTTCAAATACCTCATGTGTTGTCTGGTAGCAATGTAACCTTATGGATTTTTTTTTTTTAACTTATGTTTCTGTAGTATAAAATGAAGTTTTTGAACAAAATAGGTCCCAATTATTTCTTGACACAGGACGTTTGACCCAGTCTTAATTACTCATCTTTCTACATCTTTATTCCTTACAGCTAGTCCTTTCCTGTTATTCCTTTTCCATTGATGCATTGGTCTTTTGGTTCTGTATGATAGAAAAGTGTAATAATCACCACATATTTTAAAGAATTATCTACTACTTAATGGAGGATGGCTTATCAAGATGCCAACAACCTACAGAAACGTCACTCTGTCATTTAAAATTAGACAGCCAACAAAACAGTATTTAAACATAGGTACAATAAATATTACCATAACTAATAAGCTGCAACAAATAAATCTATAGTTGGATTTAACTATGTTAAAAGAAAGAATTCTGGGTTCAAATGAAATTGCATTTCTGGTGGAACTGATGCTCAGAGGTTGAGAACAAGACAAATAACTTTTCAGAATTGGGGGGGGGGGGGGGGGGGGAAAGTGAATATGTAGGGTAGTCTTTTCTGTATTTATTTTGATCTTAAGAAAAAACGTGGAATTTCTTTCTTAATGCTCCACACATTTTCTCTAGTTTATCTACTGATACAGAATTCCATCTGCACATTTTCATTTCTCTTCCTAAAGATGTAGATATACAGCTACATGGCCTTATTGTGAACTGGGTGATTTGTGTTTGCGGCTCTATAAGAAGAAGTGTTTTGGACAGCCTCCAAGATGATTAAGAAAAGCTACTTCAAAAATAAATAAATAAATAAATAAATAAAATAAAATAAAAAAAACCCTTCCCTGCCAATTGCTCTTTGGTACTGCAGACCAGAACTAACTTCCAAACAGAACAGACTCTAATAAAAGCTGGGGGAGAATATTGGAGTGCTATTTGACATTGTTATTTTTTTCCTAGAGAGTTCATTTGGGAAATACTACCGTTCCATAAATTTCAAATAAACATCCAAAAGCACCAGATAAGCTTTCAGAAGTTTTATGCAAGAAATTTGAGAGAAATAAAAGGTGCAGCATGATAAGCGCTAAGATGTCAAAGACTCTGGAAGAGAGGAGCCCCGCTGAGAGTCAGAGGAACAAAAAGAAATAGTTGATTGTGAGAAAAATAGAGAGCAGGGATTTCATGGATGTATAAAGAGGGAAATAATATCATGTAACTGAGATAATCAGCATGTGTAAAGATATTTAGGAGAATATCCACGTACTTCTGTGCTCACAGACTGTTTCTGATTCCATGTATAAATTGTACTTCAACTTGTGTAAATGGTATTTGCTTTCAAAATAAGTTATCATAATAAACTTCATTAAAATCTACTTTTTACTTATTATTAGTGCAATCACTGCATTTCTATTTCTTAGATGCAATTGATTAAATTTACTCCATTTACAGTAACGGACTGCGAAGCCAGCAATTACATGAAAAATTATGATTCAGTTGTCAAAGCTGTGCAGCAGAGCAAGGTTTGTAAGATATCTGTTTACTTTCACTTGTGAAAGTTATTTTCATTGCAAGTTACAACACAAAGAGGATAGCCTGTACTATATTTGATGTGTTCACTGTGTTTTGCTTTTCCATTATCCAGCACTCAGCATCTCTTAATATGTAACACAGGTTGTGACAAACTTTCCTAGTGTACAGTACAGACAGACAGACCACTTTGTTCAAGGTTCATTGCAAACCCCAAGGTAATTGTTAGCTTGAGCAACGAATATTTCATTTTTCAAATGTCATTCAATTGATTTTTGTTTTCAATACATAAAATACAGTGCAATGCTTATTTTTTTTCATTTATAATTAATCGAACTGAAAATTCTGGCAACATGATATTGTTTGCTTTCCTTGATCACATACTATAATCCCTTCCCCAAATCTTCAGGTTAAGCCTACCATACTTCAGCAAAATCCAGGCTTGAACTGAAGGCATGGCAGAACCTTGTCCCTTGTTCAAAAGAGGGGTGGCCAGCAGGGACAGGGAGGTGATTGTTCCCCTCTACTCTGCTCTTGTGAGGCCCCATCTGGAGTACTGCGTCCAAGTCTGGAGCCCCCAGTACAAGAAAGACAGGACGCTGTTGGAGAGAGTCCAGAGGAGGGCCACAAAGATGATCAGGGGACTGGAGCACCTCCCCTATGAGGACAGGCTGAGGGAGCTGGGCTTGTTCAGCCTGGAGAAAAGAAGGCTGCAGGGTGACCTCATTGCAGCCTTCCAGTACCTAAAGGGAGCCTACAAACAGGAGGGGAATCAATTCTTTGAAAGGGTTGATAACTGCAGGACAAGGGGAAATGGTTTTAAGTTGAGGGAAGGGAGATTTAGGTTGGACGTCAGGGGGAAATTCTTTACAGAGAGAGTGGTGAGGTACTGGAACAGACTGCCCAGAGAGGTTGTGGACGCCCCGTCCCTGAAAGTGTCCAAGGCCAGATTGGATCGGGCCCTGGGCAGCTTGGTCTAGGATTAAATGAGGAGATTGGTGGCCCTGCATGTGGCAGGGTGGGTTGGAGATTCATGATCCTTGAGGTCCCTTCCAACCCTGGCCATTCTGTGATTCAAATTCAAACTTGTAAGCCCAGTAACCTTAGCCACATTCTTTGTTCTTGTCCTTCTCACAGTGTATAATATTTTTTTTATTTTGGTGCTGTAGATGAAAGAAATAGCTTTTGTACAAACCTTGCAGAATCAGATATCTCCCAAAAACCACCCAGCTTCTTAAAATCCAGATTCTGATAGAATACCATGTTGCAGTGAAAATCAACTTAAAGGAATGATATTCTGAATACTGATTCTTACTGTAGGTCTGCATTTCTAATAAGTTAAATTGTAAGTTAAAGCCTAAGTTAAACAGCTACACTAATATTACTGCACTTGCAGGAAAACTATTAATGTCTCCGCATGTGAGCTGAGTCTTATGTGAAGATTGTAAAATTAAGAAATAAAGATAACTCAGAGAGAGCTTCTTTCATTCATTCTCTTATGTCCCAACAAATGATGAAACTAATAAGACCATTGCAAATAACATGAATTCTATACCAATCACACGCACAATGCCTTACTAAGTAAAATAGAACAATCCTTACATATAGTATATCATTTACACTTCACTACATCTTCTTCTGAACTTAACCCATTCTTAGGACTGCATGATTGCTGCATTTTTAGTAGCAAACTGTTCAAATGCAAAACTGCCTCCTGCCTTATAATTTTGATATATTGGTAACTGCTTTTTTGTGTTTGTACTAAAGCTACAGACACGTAGCTTAGTAGTTGACTAGCTTTAGTATCTTCCCTCAGCCATGTAATGCCACTGTCATTTATAGCTGGAGGATATTTTTGTATGGAAGTATGTTCTGGGCATAATTTGACTAATTCCAAATAACAACTGAACACTTCTTTCTTCCCTCTGATTCCAGTAGGATTAAGAATAGAAATAATTTCCTTTACAGTCATGCTGATCAATTATACAGATGCATGTTATTATATGACATCACCTTATATTATGCTATTTTTTATATATATATATATATATATATTTTTTTTTTTAATGTAGAAATTGATGGTTTGGAGATCTGCTTCAGATTCAGCCTTATACCACCCATATATTGTGCCTATATTATGCATATTGTTCAACTAAGTAGTACCACCATATTCTCCAGGACATGTTCAAGATTTACCACAGCCACACACATAGGGTGAACAAAGAATGTACCATACGTCTTCTTCTAGAATCAAACTTCCAGGAAGCATTTGACTCAATTAGTGTCACATAGTACAGTTGATTTTTCCATGTGCATCCATCTCAGATCTTCTGAAAGTATTTCTTTACTGTACATATTCAAAAACAAACCCATGTAGCACACATTAAGTACATCTGATTCTTTCCATTTTAACTTACAATCTATATGATGCATTGTTAATATACTGGTATCCAAATCAGAAAGAGAACAGTTCAACACAGCTCAATTATTTGATCTTATGTATACTTGACATTTTGTATTTTCATAAAAATTGCAGCCTATCTTATTCTGACATCACTTTACGCTGTGAATAATAATTTTATAAACTAACCAAAGATTACAACTCAAAAAGAAGGATGGAACCAGCTTAATGAAAATAGTTAAGTACAAAAATGGATGTTCACCAATATTTTGGTATCATGAGAAAGTAGAATAATATGATATCAGATGATTAAAATACTTGTTCTGGATGTTCTACCATGGATGGTTTATCCATTTGTAACTAATTTATTCAGTACTGTCTTAAATGAATAATTATGCATTGAATTGGAATCAGCATTGCACATCTTACTGTCTACTATTTCCCCTCTTACTAATGTTAGAAGCAACCTGATGTTTTTAATGGTTATAAAACAGAAATATTACTCAACTCAGTTAAATGTAAAATAATTCATGAAAATTACCTGCAACAATTTTAATGTACAATATTTACAAAAAGATACTTTTCTAAAACAAACAAACAAATCCCTGTAAACATTTCCCATTGTAACGTGTTTATGTAATTTGAATAGTACTTCAAAATGAATTCCCAAAGACCTCTTTTTTATTCTCTTGTTGAAAGCTTTTAACCATTTTATTTTCTTTCTTATATGAAGCTATTTAATTGTAGCAGTTGTGTAGTCACCCTTCTGATGCAAGTCTAGCACTTTTCTCTGGCTTTATTTTTTTTCTTTTCTTCTTGTGGACATTTTCACTTGGCAGTGAGGTGCTGAGGCAGCAGCAGCATTTCTGGCAAACTGCTTTAATATAGAGAAAGCAGTCAGAGCAAAAGGATTTGCATTCACAGTGGTATTGTGCAGAAATACTGTAACCACATAGCAATTATGCAAATCTGTATACTCTAATAGTGGTTGTCAGTCAAAAGAGAAGAATTTGCATATGCTAAGGCTAGTGAGAAATAATCACACAGTGATTATGCTAATCAACCACTAAACAACATGTGAAGTACTGTCAAACTGGAACAAATCTCTGTATGTATGTGCTAAATACAGAAATATCCTGTACTAAAAGAACATTAAAATTGTAGATCAAGCCCTCAAAAACAGGAAATACCTGAATTTAACATATTTAAGGATACACATTTTTAAAATATGATCACTTATTTTTTCTGAAAGACTCTGTGTTTGTTCTGTTCACAAGATAGACAACGTTTACTTAATGAGCAACTGTTCAATGTTTTGTTTCCTTCGAGTGGTTCAATGAATGGCCCTAGACCTCATTTACTGCACAGAGCTGAAATCCTGCTCTCATTGGGAGTTATCAGTCTATCCATTGGCACTCCTACAGTTTTTGAGGACACAGGATTTGAGTACTTCACAAAGAAGTGAGGTACTAATGAAGAAATTTTGAAAATAAGTTGAAAGATGATATTTCCCAGAAATAAGGGACAAAACTGTGCTATCCAATTTAGTAAATCTATAATACTTATTATTGTATTACTTTTCATATGTTAACCACACAGTTCCTCAACTCAGATTCATCTGTGGAGGTGCTATGCAAGTCTAAATGCAGCCTTACATGTTAGACTCACAGTTCAAAGAATCATCCAAGAAAATTTTGGATTAAATGACTTCCCTTGCATCTCAGAACAGTTCTCTGTGCTAGTATTCAACTGGGATAACCTTCTACTGGGATAGATTTCTGGCTGGGATAGCCTTTCTTTTTGTTCAGTCCCATCTCATCGAGATATTTTTCCAGTTTCTTTAACAAGCAAATCAAGATCATAATAGATAATAGTATTCTGAATTACAAACCATGATTGTTCCCAAGTGTTCTTCCAAAGGACGTGCAAAATTCTATCAGGTCTAAAAGTTCTCCCAAAGGAGAGAAAATGAAAGGGAACTAAATGTGGAATGTTTGTCATATTTCTCAATTATCCAGTAGACAATGCTCAATAGTATGATTGCTAACAAAAGGACAGACTAACATGAAATAGATCACCTTAAAATTGAGAGAATAACTTGCAGCATTTCTGACAGACATTTAAAGAGTGGTAAGAAAAGATGGGGTAACTTGTTTCTTTCCAGTTGCTTACTAAAATGAGCACTGGCAGACAGTAAAAATATGATTAAAACCAAAATGGTTTCTTGAAACATGAAGAAAAATATTTTACACTCTCTAAAGATACAAATAAAGATAAAAATCTATGATTCACAAAAGCCATTTGTTTTCTAAGCCTCAACTAACAATAAAGCAAAAACAAGCTCATGAGAAAAAGCACACACACACACAAAAAAGCAAAAGGCATTTTCCCCTTTTGCGCTTAAGAAAAGAGCTTGGAACAAAAGGTTGGCAGGCATAATGAGGTTACACAACAAATTCCCAATAGGATCATTCACATGTGAATGAATTTCAGAAAACTGGTCCAAATGTTATAATTGGTATTTAATAATAGTGGGTCTTTCTAATCACAACAAAAACAAAAGCAAGATGTTTGCCAGACAAGAACTGGCAGAGAAGCATCTGATTCACTTCTACAAAACTGGGCCCTGAAAGAAGAAATTCCTCACAAGAGAGTCCAAAGCAACCACTGCAAATAATTAGGTTTTTCAAAGTAGTGACTGTATAAAGTCTTGTGTTTAAGGAGAGGAAAAGATACAAAGGTCACTAATGTCTCCTATTTATTTCCATGGGAATTACAACAAAGAGCACAATAACACTATTTGGTAGAGCGGATTTTCAGCTACAAAACACTGTTTTTCAACATAGTCATCGCTATTAATATGCATTTTCATCAGCAATGAACAAGAACCTGCATGCTGTACTTGTAAAAATATGCATGGTCATCCAGAACATAGCTTACAGTTCACTCTGCTGTTGCCACTGCTGAAACTCACCAACCACTGCCTCACATCCACTGTTTGGTCTCCATAAGCATTCAGCAAGCATTGATGAATGTCAATGGGTGCCATTTTTTTCCACATGGAGGAATTCAATTCCACACCTTTGTATCATATGCATTTACATGTCAGACACCATTTTGTCAGACTGCCTCTCTGCCGTCATCTGTTGCATGGCTACAAAAATGTTAAGGAATATGAACAGGAAGATTCAACTAATATCTGCCTCTGACCTTATGGGCCATAATAAAATAGGAGGCATTAGTTTTGGAGCAGCCCTCTTAATTCTGTAATATGGCCTACTACAATTACTTAGACTGTTTCTAAAGTATATTATTTATTTATTTATTTTTACCATGGTCATTCTAATGACCTCAAAGAAGCCATAAAGTCCCAAAAAACCCAAGTGATATTTCAAGCATAATTAAAATATTCTTCCAATTCTTTATTTTTACAACATTTCAGATGATTTTAAAATCTATCCTTGTAAATTTTAGCACTGGGAGAAGTTATAAATCCTAAGCCCTACTTCTAGATCCATAGAATATGAGAATAAAAGGGACTCCAAGACACTATTTCATTCATATCTTACACCATACAAGCTAAAAATGTTATGGAGAGCAGGTCATTTTACCTTGGATATTTGGAGAGAGGGAGAGTGTAGGGAAGTGATTAAATATTGTCATGAAATAATGGATAAAACACAGCAGTCGAATCTTGGACAAAAAATTTGTTCAGATTTTCTTTTTATAATTGTCTCAGAGAAAACAGTTCAACATTTCAGTTGAAACTGTTATCAAAGATGTTCTGCTTGCTTAGCTACTAGATCTCTGACAGATCTTTACTACAGAATAATTAGAAAATTATTTAATTTCTCTCCTGTTTCTTAACTGAATGTCGTCCTTCTCTCAAAATCTTGTAAGTGCAATTCACTTCAGCTGCAAGTGCAGAAAAATTTTTGGTATAGTTATTTAATCACCAGTGCTTTTATTTTTTCCCCTTTTAGGTCAGTATTGAAAAAATTTCATAAAAATCTCCAATTCCTTCTCTCAGAAGAAATAGTCTGCTGTCTTTCTTCAGGAAATTCAGGCATACAAAACTTGTGACTCAAGACAATTTTATTTAAATTGTCAGTAATTGTCATCAATAAAGAAAAATACTTTTCTCCCAGTTTCTCACCTTGGAACTGCAGTGCTACAGTGCTAAAAGTCTATTCAGCTGCACATGTGATACAGCTGAATATACCTTTATAAGCAGTAATGGTTCAGTATAAAAATAGCTATAAGAATTGCTGTGCACTGCTTTATTCACAGCCCTTACATGTATCACTAAGAGCATTATATCTCCTTGCATGGAAAAAGATTTTGATTTTGCTCAGCTTGTACGTTATGATCCACAGGAGAAGTGACCAGCGTGCTTGATATTGTCAGCCCAAGTCTTGCCTGAATTTTTGAAACAGATTGACAGATTGTTGTGTGCTCAGGAAACTGACTTCCATTAAGAGAGAGAGAAATATGAAATAAATAGGAAAATGAAATATGTAGTAAATTATTTTGATATATTTGAAAGTGTATATACCAATGAATGTATGACTTGCTATGCTTCTTAACTGCATACGTAAAGCCATTAGACTTCGGTACTAAATTGAACAGGTCTCTGAGGAACATGAGAAAAAAAGGCGCTCAGAGGTCTGATTGTTTTCTGGCTTGCAGTTTAATAAGGTATTGGAAACTGTAAAATTAAGACCAGTTTGATTTGCTTCAGTCTCTGTAGGAAGAAACAGTAGACAAAGTCAGAAGATTTTAGAACAAATAGAGATTATAATACTATTGATTCCACTCTCTGCCAATTGAAAAATCTCATATTTTCTTAAAATAAATGATGGTACAAAATCAAAGTTATACTTCCTGGAGATGAAAAGGACCAACTTATTCCTATATTGGGTGTCCATACTGTAACTCTACTTTTTCAGTGATTCTCTACAAATCACCACTAAGGTTCATTCTGCCTACTATTAGTTTTAATGTTTGAATCACTAGTGCAATCCAGCACTAAACATCTGTGGAGAATATAGTTATAGCTCATTCATTACTTGAAGTCCTTTAATTTCTTCCTAGCCATCTCTGAAACGTGATGCATTAAGTAAATCTCAGAATGTTTTTTACTCATTTGGGAGAAGATGAAATATTAGCAGTGTACATTTCCATGCAATTTTACCCTTAAATATTTATCTGAATGATATATCAAAATTAAAATTTAGATAAAATTATTGCCATGGCAATTATTGTGACCTTGACTTCTCAGATTTTTGTAGATCACACTAGAACTAAATGAAAGAAAGGAAGGAAAAACACTTGCTCATTGTGTGCATTCAGAAGTATTAGTTGAAATGCTCAAGATATAGAACATTAATATGGCACTTATTCCATCTTTACACAAATAAATACTAATATATATGTACAAAGTCGAACATCATAGAATCATCACAGAATCACTGAAGTTGGAGAATACAGTTAAGAACATCAAGTCCAAATATCAATATGTAGACATACTAGAGGCCTTCAGTTCTGGAACTGTTTCAATACTTTGCTCCCCCATGTCGTCATAAAAGTACAGTATGACAGTGGAAAATTCATTCACTTCACCATCACGACAGTGCACGACAAAGTCTATTTTAATGCTACTGATTTGACTTGGACCTAGTTCATTTCTTGAGTTCTCTTAAAAGTTACCAGACGCTGATCTCTCAATGATTTCAGATCAAGTACATTTAAAATGGATGCCTTTATGTCAAATCAACCCCAGCTACAAAGGTCATGTATGGATCTTTAACAAACAAGGTAGTCATAGTTGAGGACTGTAGTGCAAATTACAGTCTAACTTATTAGAAAGGCTGTGTCCACCATGGGTGGAAGCCCAAATGAGCAAATAAGTGCTGTTGGGAACCAGACAGAGGAAAACTGAAAAGATGAAACACCTATACACTGAGCTACTGTAGAGAAGTAGACTATATAATTCTTACATCTTATTACAGTAGCCCCAACCAGAATACCATATCCATAAAATAATAACATATCCATAACATAATAAGTATTGTGAATTCAACAGAGTGAAAAGAGTTTCATGTATATTATGAACTTAAAATAGGGAGTCTCATCTAAGTATCTCACTTTACAAAGACCACTCACACAAAGGTAATTAACATATTAAAACTGAGTTATACTAGAACTTTTGGCAAATCCACTTTCACTTCAGCTCTAGACAATAGAAGTATAATTGATTCAAAATCATCTGTGTCTGGGGTATCTCACATAAACACCTACAGATGAAGACAATATTATTGCCTGTGAACTGCCTACTTGTGGCCTGAAAGTCAAGTATTTAATATGCATCTTCACTGATAGTTTATCTTTTCAGAAAAGAAATCCATCATAATGATCCAGTTCTGGTTATTTTGAAGGATTCATTTTATAATGCATAGTTTTATGCCTATAAATGACTTGTTCTTGCTTTTATGTTAAAAGCCATAAACTACAGATATCTACAACACAGAATAAGTAAAATTCTGACAAGATGGCAGGAACTGGGGAAAAATAAAGAGCTAAAAAAAAAAAAAAGAAGAAGAAGAAACTAAAAGAGCAGTGCAAACCCCAAAGGGTTTGTTTCTATTTGCTTGGTTAGATACCTGCAGGGCTCTCTCAGCACTGAGATTGTTTTTATTTTCTACCCATTGAATTAACAACGATTATACAAATAACATGATCATTGAAAAAAATAATCTTTTCTCCTGCTACTACAGAGCTCTTTTAGCTTTATAGTGAAATAGTATTAGCAACAAACCATATCCACCAGCACTTATTTCTGTTTATCTCAACACACATAGAATGAGTTGCAACCAAGATTTGATCTTGGACCTGTTTCAAAATTATATCAGATCTTAATACTTACATTAATGTACACACTCATGCCAAAATTAATCATTAGTGACCTGGATCTTTGTGACACACTTAAAAGGCCAAGAAATATTATCCTCCTATTACATACAGGAACTGAGAGCAAACAATGGTTCAAGGTCACCATAGTGGTCTGTGCCTCAACATGGATCTAAACCCATCACTTCTTCCACTCACACCTTCTTCCCAGAACAGAGCAACAAACTCCTTAGCAAACTCCTTACTACACATCATGAGGCTCTTGGTTCTTGTATTGAATTACAGTCTCACCTAATGGGAGCAAAGCTTTTACCTGGCAGCTTTTAGGAGCAGCTACAAGCACAAAAAGTTCTTGTGTGGGATAGGAT
This sequence comes from Chrysolophus pictus, assembly GCA_037305975.1. Lineage (NCBI taxonomy): Eukaryota > Metazoa > Chordata > Aves > Galliformes > Phasianidae > Chrysolophus > Chrysolophus pictus. Next base: position 35,951,557 of record JAYKPI010000006.1, read on the forward strand.
AACTAAAAAACATATTTCCTTCAGGAGCAACTGCAGACTTCAATGTTCTAAACTTCTAGTCTTCTTCTTTTTCTATGTCCTTTTATAAATTTAGCAGTGTCTTCAGGCACTATTTAGAAAACTGTATTTATTGTAATCTCCTAGTAATTTTTGAAACTGAATGCTTCTGCAATGGTTGAGCCCACAATCTGAAGAAAAGGAAGCCCAGAGACTCAAATACAAAATTAAAAACAATTGTGTGGTCTGTTATAACAAAATGGACTTGTATCTGCTCAGATCCTCCCACAGATGAGAAATCCTCGTTCTTAAATAAGACATCAGTGCAATCATCCATTTGAATTAATCATTTGGAAGATTTTCTTTTTGTTTTTTCCTTCAAAAAATGTTCCATTCACACTCCACACAAGGAGCCGCAAAGGATACTCACAGCACAAAGTACTGGCTGATCCTGAAAATCTAGGACCCACGCTGTGAACAATTCTTCAGAATCGTAGCCATTCAATGCTTACAAATGGCACTTCATACCACCTCTCAAGTACCTGCTTTTAGTTATCCATTCAGATGAATGATTATCACCAGTGCAAATGTTCTCTTTTTCTTTTTTTTTTTTTCCCCTATCACTTCTTGTTTTTCTTATTGTTAACCACAACTGGAATTCTAACACCTTAAGTAGCATTATGCAGTTCTCAAGGAGGAGATTCGTAACATAACTTTTACACTGATAAAACAACACTACCTCTAACGGCACATAATGAAGGGTTTCATTGTCTTTCCCTGACCAAAATCAGTAAAACAAGCCAGAAAACTCCGCCTGGCAAAACCTTTTACGTTATCAGGCAGGTCACATTTCTCAACTGTTAATCATGAACTCCGCTAGAAAATGTCACTTCCTGGCTGTTGTCTGGAAGACATATATTTCATCAAACCTACTCCTGGTATCAGAACTTGTATTCTTGTTTGGTCCCAAATAAGTCCAATTTCTTGTCATATTTTCACCAGTGCATTCATGATGTCTGTAACATTAATGTCACAATCATCAGGCAGTAAGTTTCTAATCTCTGGAGCCCCCATAGAAAAAACTCTTTGAGAAGAATGAATATTTTGCTAATAGTGGTCAGTAAACATGCAAATATCCAGTAATTCCACCATCCAGTAAATTCCACCATCCATGGTCACAGGACAAAATGCAATTAAAAAAAAGAATAAAACAAAGAAAAAAATACACACAAAACAAACAACAATAACAAAATACATACAAAAATCAGAAATGACTAGTACAAAGCAGAAGATAATTATTAGGAAAAGAAGTAAAATTGTTCTGTCAAAATTTTCAAAACCTATGTTGTTTACAATGATGTAAATATGTAAGATCAAAGCTGCAACTTTAAAGTGGCATGTCATGAGTTCTGTTTCTAAAATTATACTTTTGCTGTCTAAGATTAATCAGGGTAGTTAATGAAGCAAAAAATTACATTTATAATCCAGTCTAAATGCAGCTGTACAGCAAGCTAAGATCTAAGTGCCATTAAGGTAAATGGAATTAATGGGCTGTCCCTGGCAATCTTTATATCTATCAGTTACTAATTAACATTCTTCTGTAAAGAGTAATTTATGAGGAAAAAACACATAGAGAAGCAATAACGTAAAAACTTGCAACATGCACTATGGTCACAGAGTAGCTGTGCAGCTGTAATAGACAATATGTTGTGTTCTTTTCAACAGAGAACAAGAATGAACCAACTGGCACTGCACTAAGTAAAATCTTTTATGTTAAGTCATTTATTTTATATGACAGCAAATTATTACTATCAAGGATGAACTTTTGTGGGAGATGTTGACTTCAGCTAACAATGGAAGGATTGCAAAGAGGAAGCAATAAAATCCCAATAGTTAAATTACCTACTAAGAAAAACGAATCCGGTGTGTTATCTTTGTAGATAATGCAGCACTTCCAACATACGACTCTTAGTTTGATTACTAATTTTATGCATTCACAATACTTGCATTTGTTGCATAAAAGTATTTTTGTCAAGCCTTCACCACAATGTTAATTTGTCTCTCTTTTGTTTTTGGCTTTATGACATGAATAAGGGTGCACTATTATTTAAGGCGCCTTTTAAAATCCTCCTTATCTCCTTGCCTGTACACCTGTGCACAGTCACTTCACAAGCCATGAACTAAAAGTACAGAATAAATCTGAGAATGCACATTATAACTTCCCTTTTCTGGACACATTATGTGCCTCATTTCTTTTGGAGGAGTGAGAACAAGCAGAAACAGACACACAGATAAGCGATCTGTGGCATGAATCAAAAATCAAACGGTGATTGTTGCATCTGAAAAATACTCTGAATAAAGGCAATGGTAGCTAGTTGTTCAGAAACAATATCAAAGTATTTAGGTTTACTTATAGCATTAGAAGAAAAAATGTTAATCATTCTGAAACAAAAAGTCTGTTTAGATCATCTTTCGATCACTGATAACAGTATTATCCCAAGACGACATAGAACAAGAATGATTTTAATATCCCCAGTTCCTGCCCCAAAATGGTATATATCTACCACATGATGTATTACTACCAAAAATGGTAATGATGCTATTGCTGATGTTTATATGAGATTCATTAAATAAGAAGGCATTCCCTACATTTCATACTTATTTCCAACATAAGTCACAATGAATTTTGTTTCTAATAGAAATGACAATTGACACTAATTGCCATTTATTAGCTTCCAATTAAAGTTGTAAATAAAAATTTAGTATAGTAACACATTTTTCAGACAGCCAGTAAGATGCCAACAATAATATATAAAAATCCTAACTTACATGAATAGCTATTTTGCATACACTGAAGATAATTAACAGATAAGACTTTTAATTAACTCACAAAGAGTTAGCATAATTTACCACAAAGAGGAGAAAAAGCCCCTGACCCCTCGTAAGATTAATTGTATTGCTATGAAAATACATTTTAAATTGGTAAGAATGCTTACTTGTTCTGACAGCACTGAAATGAAATTCTAATAACACTGTACTGTCAATATAATTTCCTCCCTTTGTCACTCCATCATGACCTTTCCCCCCCGCATACAGCATTATTTCTGGACTATAATAATTTTAAGCAGTAGTGCAGCAGAAGTTTTTTTAGAAAACAATAGTGATTTATAAATGTTAAGCTTGCAAAGAAAAGAAGGAAAAGACTACAAACCCAGTACCAAAAAATACAACAGACTTAGTGAATTTACTGCTTTGGGAGGACAAAGACAACTTAAATAATTTCATTTTTCTGAGGGAATTGAATATGGTAATAGATAAACCCTGTCAGAATGGATTCAACTGCAATGCAGTAAACACTGAAGGGTATGTAGGATATTTTCATTTCATTCATAAGTGGATGTTGGTGGTATGACAGTAGAGGTTCAATCTTCCCAACAATATTCCTTTATATTTTGTTGTCATGCAACAGATGGCAGCAGAGGGGCATTCTGACAAAATAGTCAGAAATAAAGGTGTGGAATTGAACTCCTCCATGCAGAAAAAATGGCACCCACTGATATCCCTTGACCCTTGCTGAATATTTATGGAGACCAAACAGCGGATGTGAACAGTGCATTTCAGCAGTGGCAACAGTGATGCGAAAGACAAGTTACGTTCCAGGGAACCATGCAGATATTTACTAGCACAGCATGCAAGTTCTTGTTCATTGTTGGCAAAAATCCTATCAAAAATGATGATTATTTTGAAAAGTAGTGTTTTGTAGCTGAGAATTTGCTGTATTATATAGTGCTATTATGCTCTTTGGATCTGTTGTAGTTTCCATGGAAATGAACATGAGGCATCATTTTCGGAGCAACCTACATGTCCATAATAACAGCCAATGTGGTAGCACATACACAAAGTATGCCTGTGTTCTCTCTCCCTAATTTCTTAAAAAGCAATTTCATAGCAGACAGGACTCAATTTTTTGACAGTTTACCACTGGCCTACTGTAATACCTTCTGTTGTTACTCACTGACTAGGAACAGAGTTACAATTATCCCCACCATCCCCATAAATACATCTCCGAGAAGACAAGCACCTCATTCTGCACTTTTCTTCAGGTGGATGAGAATTCCTGAATGCAATCAATCTCATTTTTGCTGCTGCTGTTACACTACACACATCTTCAGAAATCACCTCCAGGTGTCCATTGACAGAAACTGACCAAGGGGCCTCAAACAGTTCCTTACAGGCAGAGTACAGCTGATAGACAGCCACATATAAATGACAACAGATCAAAATTAATTTGATAGTGCTACTGTATCATTCCTATATCAATAACTTCTACAAAAATCCAAGCAAAATTCTTCTGCTGAGTTAAGAACATGAAACCATCAAACTTTTGGGCTCTGATAGGTTTATTTTCCAACCCACATTCCCTAAGAACAGCCATTGTATTCAGCCATTACACATTATAAAGATGAGACCCTTGCCTCAATGAATAGTAAAATAAAGCAGATGCATAATGGTAGTTTAAAGGTAAAATACAGTTTGATCAAAGTCCCATTTAAAACAGAACAATTTTTTTTTTTTTTTTAATAATACTAATAATGAAAATATATTCTCATAGTAAGTGTGTTCCATCAAAAGTATTTAGTCTGAGACTCAGCTAGAATGACTAAGTGATGACACTCAAAATTCCAGTAATATTTTGGAGTGGAAAAGGTGAAGCAGTTCTTAAAAAAATTTACTGTCTATTTCTGGGGGAAAAAATGGACTGATAAATTACTTGATTATTTTCACTATATCTATTCCAGTTTTGCCTAACTAGTCAACAAAGCCTAGTTTTAAAAAAGTCACACAATTCTATTTGAGGCAACAGCAATAGTAAGAAGCTACAACTGATACAGAGGTAAAGTACTGTTATAACCAATACAGACTAAAGCAAATTTTTACAGTCAAATGTTATCATACCCTACTATAGCGTCCACTCCCACAAGAGTACTCGCAAATATACTATGAGTTTAAAATTCTGCTGATCTTTTAAAACTGAAACTGCAGCAAGCAAAATCTAGTTACATACAATATTACTATTTGGAAATCACTGAAAGACAGTTTATACGTCCAAATCATTATGTCATCCCAAAAATATGTAAGAAAATTCACTACCTCAGAACAATGGAGATAATTAGCTTATATCAGCTGAAATAATGGGTGTTACATTTGAGAGTCTGACTTCATGGTTAATTCAAGCATCTGACCTGATGCTTAACTTCATTTTTGTGAAACACTGAAAGAATATTTCACATTCTGCTAAGACTGGTGCCAAGACTAAATCTTCAATAAGCAGATACTACAAAGTTCAGAAAAATTCAAGTCAATCTGTCACTCATTCACTCATCTTCTGTGGAATGTAATTTAAATATGAGCAACCCATCAAAATACAATTGAGGTACATGGGATGCTACAGAATAAAATCATTAAATAAAACCAACGTGTGTTGCTCAGAAGCTAGGATCTACCCTTATTCGCAACAAGTTGGTTTTTCAGATAAGCACAGAGCAGTATATCCCTTTCTGTTTGCAGAAGAAAATATAAAAATAATGTGATTTCCTGTAGTCCTTTGTAAATTTCTAGCTGTCATTGTACTTAACACAAAGAATTAAGAGTAAATATATAAACTGCAAATCTACCAAAGCACTGAAACCAGTTTACTTCCTGAATTTACATAGCAGGCCAAACTCACATCATGGTAAATTTAAACCTTCTGTGTGTATGGATATCTGAAAAAAGAAGAATCTATACATTGTCCATTGCAGTGGATTCTACTTCTTAGCGTGTACATCAGTCTTTAAATAACCCAGTGCTAGGTACGAAAACACCTAGTAGGGTTGGACCAATATAAACATGCAGTGAGTAGATAACACCATCATACTAGAATAGTCTATAACTGCTCAGAATATCACATCCTGAAAAAAAAATAATATGAACGCATAGCCAAACACATATGTATAACCTCCTGAGTTCCAATAGCAATGTAATTAAACTGCAGATAAAAGTTAATCAAAAGCATTTTATTTCATGGCATGTTAAAAGAACTTATATTCTCACAGCAGATGTTTTGGCAAGTGGAATGCAGATCAAATCTAAGCTCTAATTATGAGTTTCTTCTTCACTGTGTGAATTTTCAAATTGAACATCTCACTAACTGAAGCACTCAACCAGCTTATGTTTTGCTCAAGCAACTGCATGAAATCTAAAATGCTATTTATAAGCAGTATTAACATTTTTCATATTAAATGCACAAAACACTTGGAAACTACTATTCCTTAATTTCTGCAAGAATAAAACATCAGTGTATTTAAAAATGCTCTCCTCTTGATGGAAAGACAATTTGGAAATATCCAATAGAAAACAATACCACCAATTTCTGTCCGTAGGTCTTTACCTCTTCTGTTCTATTATTACACAGACAGATATAAAAATATTTTGTAGAAGCTCCAACATTAATTTCCACATATATCTAAGCCAGTGACCTAAACAGATTCTAGTCCATGCTTCTAGATCCTCATCCTCAGGCTCAGATCTTTATCTGAGAGTCATCATTTGGACAGGAGGCAGGATGATCTCTCATAGTTCAGGTTGTGTTTAGTATCTTGCTTTACCTTATTCCCTATCCTCCCACATTCATTTATACTCAGCCAGGGATCCACCAAAACAATGAGCACTGAAAATGATTTTAAGGCTCTCTAGAGTAAAACTGCAGTAATGCAATGATCACAATTTTAGCAAAAGCATGTCTTACCAAGATATTTGCCTTACCATATCACTGTATTTCATATTTCTTTTCCCACTACTAATCTCACCCTTTATTCTTTCTTCTTCATTTATGTGTTTTGGAAAAAATTGAAGGGGAGTGAGTGGAAAAAGTAAAAGAAAAGTAGCTGTGTATGAGAAAGCTAACTTGTTGGTATATAACTTTCTGTCACCAACTTTGCCCTTGAAGACTAGACAGAATTTTTCCTGCTTTGTTTCTTCATCAGTGCCCTTTAATAGGTTCTTATTTCTTGTAGACACAATAGTCTTCATCTCTTTGCTATACTGTATGCCTTTAGAATTCACACAATAATTTAGTTTGAAACATGCTTCCGAATGTCATCTACTGAAGCTCCCTAGTTTGAAATGCAGCACCTACAGGCAGCGTGTCAGGCCCATATTCAGGCTTCTACTCAATGAAGTTTTGATTACCTCTTTATATTTAATACAGCAGGCAGCTAAATACCACTGTCATTCACTTATTCTCCCCTATTAGCGGGATGATGAGAGAGAGAACCGGAAACAAAATAGAACTTATGGGTTGAAGTAAAAACTATTTACTATGATTGAAAAGATTAAAAAAAAATCCATTATATGTTTGTATATAGATAAGTACTTGCCACTTGATAGCTGATGCCCAGTGAATAATGCAGCTACACACCGAATTACATATTGCTAGCAGTACAGTATCTCACCACTAGTTGACTAATGCCCAACTAATTCCCAAGCAGCAGCTCATTCCCTGACCAACACTCTACAGCTTTAAAGCCTTCCGTGTGAGGTCACATGATAAAGAATAACTCCCCCTTATTTAATTCAGGCCAGGTGTTCTGGCTCCAGGTGTGCACCAATCATTCATCAACAACCAAAACATTGCTGTTCTATTAACATAATCTCAGGTGAAACCAGGACACCTTGGATGGAGAGTTCACAGCTTCCTTGGGCAAACTAGTCTATTGTATGACAACATTCACTGTGGAAAAAAAATTGTTCCTGATATCCAATTGGAATATCCTGTATCAACTGGCTACCTCAGATAAAGCATTTAAAGACAGCATAGTGACTACATGTCAGGGGGAAGTTCTTTACAGAGGAAGTGATGAGATGCTGGAATAAGCTGCCCAGAGAGACTGTTGGTGCTCTGCCCCTGAAGGTCTTCAAGACTAGGTTGGATGGGGCCCTGTGCAACCCAGTTTAGTACCAGATCTGGATGTCGTTGTCTCTGCCTGTGGCAGGGGGGTTGGAACTTATTGATCCTTAGGTTCCCTTCCAACCTAACCCATTCTATGATTCTACAGTACTTATAGTAATCTATAACTGAGATACCTAAACTAGTCATCCAGGCTTCTGCTGTAGTTATGGGAGATAACCACTCTTGCAGTTGGTTAATGTCATCACAGCTAAGCATGGAATAGGTTGCACTCTGTGGCTATGCACTCTTCTGCTTTAACTCTGGAAAGAGCTAAGTGGTTGCTTCACACTGGGCATTTTGCTTTTAGAAATCAATTTAAGTCAGATACATATCATCCAATATAAATTCAATTTCTGCATGAAAAGACTTGGTTATATCCTCCCACACTGGATGTTGAGCAGCATACTATGACACAAGATTGAATTGTTAAGCATGTAGAGGTAAGGAAATCAAAAGCCAGATTTCTTTTTCATGATCCTTTTATATATTGGATTGGCCTCAAATTAAATATCTCGAATCCTACTAACATATTCAAATATCATAATTTTCAACACTGATCTTTTAACTGGCATTATTATCATAGTAAATAAGTCTGTTTAATGACTAATTTTCTAACTTCATGTAAAAAAAAACCAAAACTGTGATTTATTTCAAAATTCATTTTCCTTATTCTGCACCATAACTCTTTAGTTTTTTCCAGTCAATATTAAGGAAAGTCTACAGCAGCCTTTTTGCTGTTCTATCTACTACGAAGTTCAGGGGAGTTTACTATCTTGCCTTTTAAATCCTTACACAAATGACAATCTGAGGTCTAATATGCAGCTTGATTAGGATGTTTGTCTTCACAAATCAAAATATTCAATTGTATTCTTTGTTTAAATCACTTACAATTGATTAGAAAGTCAAATTTGAATGTATTCCAAATACTTCTTTTAATTAATCACCTACCTAGGGAGGAGCCAGTAGAAAGTCATAGAATCATAGAATCCTTAGAGTTGGAAGGGTCATGACCTTTAAAGGTCATCTATTCAAACTCCCCTGCAATAAACAGGGACAAAGTGATGGCATCAAAATCACACATGAATAATAAGTGAAGAAAAACTGAGTAGTTAGAACCATATGCTTCTGAGGAAGATGTAACATAAAATGTGTAGATAAATGGGATATTTATTCAATTTTAGTAGAAAGACTATGAAATCGATGCAGTAAAGCATTTCAGATAAAATTTTGCAGCAGAGTTTTCTGGTTGTTGGTGTTATTTTCTGCTTTGTTTTGTTTTGTGTTATATGTTTGGTTTTTAACTGTGATCCAATATTTTCAAGTGTTCATCTAGAGCCAGACCATGGTCATTCATAGAAACAGATTAAATCTGAGACATAAAAGTAAGACTTAACAGTATTCATAAATATATTTATCTCTCTCACTATGTATATATATTTGTCTCGATGAAGCAAAGAAACAAATATGTTAGGAATTGAGGTATACTTTTGCCTCCAGCATAATAATGAATACAGAAATTTAGTGTTTGTATCAGGCAGTCATCATAATTAAGTCCACAATTAACAAAATTTTTTGTAAAGTTTGGGAGGAATGGGATAAAATTTTGTAACTTAAAAACACATATTATCAAAGCATAAAACACTCTGACAGTTCAGATGTCTGTTATGCTTTATTACTTGTAGGACTCTCCAGGCTCATTACATTTTCTAAACTTTTTGTGAATATTAGTTTATTTTCAGAACACAAAACAAAGCAGGCAAACACAGCCTTAAGGGAATGAATGCACTATCACTTCATTATGAAAATGGCAAGTAGACTGGAGCATTAAAAAGGAGAAATTGCTTTCCCAAAATCAAGAGAAACTTGACTGTGCCCTGATAATTGTGATTAACTGATGTGGATGAACAATCTGTAGAACTAGCAGCGGCTCATTTTGCTGAATTAACGAATTTCTGCCAACCTGCTTAGGTTGCCCATGCCAAAAGAGTCACGAGTAAATTGCAGTCATCTGCTCCAAGCATAGGACTCAACAGAAAACTAAACAATGACAAACAGAAACAAATTTAGTAAATAATCTGTTTGCAATTACAATCTAAGAGGTTACTGCAAGCATGTCCAACATGCGGCCCGCATGCTGCCCACTCCCTCCTTCTGATTTAAAGGAAGTGGCTCTTCCCCATGGAGCAGCCATGGGCTTGCTCCCATTGCTCAACAGCAATCACACTGTCAGTACACTACTAATACTGTGTCAGCTGAAATCAGGGCATGGGGAGGGCAGCGCTGTGCAGCACTGATTCAAGTGATGGCAAATAATTGTATGCTTTTTGATACTTTGTCTGAACACAGGGCTCTGAACGGCATAGAATACACAGCCATGCTTTCCTTTTTGACAAAGGAATTTGATAATAGAAGCACAGAATCCTTATGCTGGAAAGAGTCTTTAAAGGTCATCTAGACCAACCCCCTTCCAATGAAGAGGGACATCTATGGCTAGATCAGTGCTCAAAGCTTCTCTCTAGCCTGACCTTTAATGTCTTCAGTGACAGGGCTTCCACCATATTTCTGGACAACATGTTCGAGTGCTTCACCACCCTCACTATGAAAGACTTCTTCCTTATATTCAGTCTAAATCTCGCCTCTGTAAGTTTGAAATTGTTTTCCCTTGTCCAATTACAACAGGCCCTGCTAAAGAATCTGGCCACTTCTTTCTTACAACACCCCTTTAGACACTGATGGGCCGCTATCAAGTCTCCCTGGAGCTTTCTCTTCTCCAGGCTGAACAGCTCTTTCAGCCTGTCCTCATTGCAGAGGTGTTCCATCCCTTGGATCATTTCTGTGGCCCTACTCTGGATGTGCTCCAACAGGTCTATGTCTCTCCCATGCTGAGAATTCCACAGCTGGATGCAGTACTCTGAGTGAGGCCTCATCAGTGCAGAGTAGAGGGGGAGGATCACCTCCTTCGACCTTTCTTCAGATACAGCCCAGGATATGTTTGTCTTTCTGGGCTGCAAGGCCACATTGCTGGCTCATGTCCAGCTTGCCATCCACCATTACCCCCAAGTCCTTTTCAGCAGGGCTGTGCTCAATCCTCTCACTTCCCAGCTTGTAGTGGTAGTGGTGGATGTCTCAACTCAGGTGCAAGACCTTCACTTGGCTTTGCTGAACCTCATGAGGTTTTCTTGGGCTCACTGCTCAAGCCTGTCTATGTCTCTCTGGCATCCCCTCCCTTTCAAGTGTCTGCACCCCACAGCTTGGGGTTTCAAGACTGCAAAAAATAAGTAAATAAATAAATAGATAGATAGATAGATAGATAGATAGATAGATAGATAGATCATCAGTTTATGTTTGTGAGACCATTTCAGTTGATATAAATACATGAACTGCAAATTTTCAAAAGGGATGTATAGAGTTGTAATCAGATATTTAACTTAAAAATCTGATTCTGTCTCTTTACTGGACTTTCATAACCCTTGTCTTAGCAGAGAAAAACATCCTTCACAATCCATTCACAATCACTTATTCATGTTACTGCTTTCTGGCAGTACACAGCAGTACACAGATTTTGAACAACTGCTGTCAACGATGAAGTATTGCATGAGTAAAACATAAAAAATCTCTGACAAACACCTTGAGACCTCACTAAGAATTGTAACCACTGCCATTGAACCAGACTGGTATGTTAGTTTCACAAAAACAAGGTCAAATATTTTATATTCGATGTTTTTCTCCTGTTTTTGATTGTTTGTTTTTTTAATATGTTTTAAGAAAAATATTTAAATTAGAATGTTTTATTACTTAAATATTAACAATATCGTATATTCTGTGAGGGCTGATTTGAAAGTAATGCCTCCTGTTTTATTATGTTGGCCCAGACCATCAGAGGTGGATATTGGTAGTATGGCAGCAGAGGCTGAAATTTCGCAACTGTATTCTGTTACGTTTTGTTGTTAATTGTCAGATAGCAGCAGAGGGACAGCATGTTAAAATGATGTCTGACATAGAAGTGCATATAAAGCAAAAGGTGTGTAATTGAATTCCTCCATGCAGAAAAGATTGTACCCACTGACATTCACCAATACTTGCTGAATGTTTATGGAGACCAAACAGTGAATGTGAGCACAGTGAGGTGGTGGATTATCTTCACTGGTGCAGATTGTTATGAGCATGACATACAGGCTCTTGTTAATAGCTGGCAAAATGCATGGCTAATGGCAGTGACTATGTTGAAAAACAATGTTTTGCAGATGATAATGTGTTATATCAAACAGTATTATTGTGCTTTTTTTTATCTGTTGTTTTCATGGCAATACATGAAGCATTGATTCTGGAGCAATCTATGTATATGTGTTCCAAGACAATTTCTATTCACTAAATGCAGTCCAGGCAAGCCAAAAGGTTGTACATCCATGGGTTACTGGATCACAGTCATGGTCTAAGCATACTCTCATGTTGCCACTTAACTGTTCAAATGGAAGGTAACATACCAATATTTTAGTGAGATTTCCTCCACAAAATTATTCAGGCAGATCTAAAATTAAGCTCCAGAAAGCAACCATTTTAATGGACAGATATGAATGAAGGGCTTGTGGCAATTACTTTGTAACAAAATAGATGGACACTAAGACCAAATTTAAGTTATTCAAAATTGACATCTTGTATGTAAAATTAATGATGGATAAGTGAGTTGAACTAAAATAAGCCCTAAGGTTGTGTTTTAAAACTTATTTAAACCAGAACCTTTGATGTTTATGATCATCAGACCAAGTTTGTCTGTTTGAACAGATAGATATTCTTTTGTTCTTCGTGCATTTGTATTACCAGTTTGAGGAAGAAATACTTAAAAAAAGCTAATTACAACTCATCTAATATGAGGACAAAAAACAAAAAACCACAAATGCATGGCTTGTTCATAATTTTGAGCTTTGTGCTGCTTATGAACAGCATTCAAATTAAATCCCCAAGCTCCCAACATGACCCACAATCTCCTGTTTCCATACAGAACTTCCTTGCTCAAAAACTACCTGGATATTACTACCTTAAGATGGATATTTTTTATCCAATAAGATTGCCAAGCCATTTAAGAATCACCTCTATAAGAAAGAATGTTCTTCTTCAGAAAAAAATTGTTAAAAATTTGGAGTCTCTTTCTCATTATGCACTACGAATAGACAGAAAAAACTAATCAAAATCAATGACTTTTGATACTATCATGTAGAAAGCCTACTAAGGCAATCATTTTCTAACATAGCTCTGAATTCTGCATACTTATTGACAGTAGTAGCTGTCTAAAAACCTGCTGGTTACATAATCAGCTTAAATCTCTGAGTAGGTTGAAGACTTAAATATTTTCTAATGATAGCTAAAGACCAAAGCAGATGATTGTTAATCCTCCTCATATTTAAGAGATGTTGCACACTAAGACATATTTATTGCAGTGCAAAGTAGCTTTTTTGTGTGTGTTACTGATTACTCGTGTCTACCAAATTTTTGAGATGCTTAATTACCTAAGTTCAAGTTGTTCTTCACAACCTTCCTCCTGATAATTTCCATTCCATAGAAATGCTGTTTTAAATGTAGATAAAACTCTACAGTACTCTATTCTAGGCCCAGTTAGTGTGAAGCAGAAATAATAATCAAATCAGAGGAATGAATAAGCAAGGATAAGAATCCTAATGCATTTTACACACTGTATTACGTATTTTCAGGTTCAGATTTGGTTAAGGTTATGTTGTTTTCTCATTAAACTTAAAGAAAAAAAAAAAACCTTAAATTTTTGCAAAATTGGGATTGCATTCTCTTACTTCTTTACATTGAAAATTAATTGTTAATTTGTATCAGTACAAATGCCATCAGCCATAGATTTTTTCTTGTTTTACTTTCACCTGAGCTGCTCAAGTGACACTAAACTTAGCAACTCCCAGAGAGAATTTACTCTCAGGGTCAGCATCAATTTAAGTGCCAAATTGTTGCTGTATCACAGCAGCTTCTAACAAAGAAAATGAAGGATTTTTGAAAAAGTTACACTGGTTTGTGAAGAAACAGCTAAAGGACATAATTCTAAATGAAATAGAGCTTTTTCCAGTCTACTGAATGTTGGGATCTGAGCAAATAAAATACAAGTTAATTTTCAGATCCATATTTTGTGAAATTAGGGTCATGGGAAACAGATACAAGCATTCTAGAAACAGCCTATTTGAAGAGAGAGGAAATATTTTTTTTTATGACACAACAGAGGATGCATGCATATTCTCTGCATTTGCTGAGATAGACTTTGCTTCTATTTCTTGCTTTGCTTAACAGAAATGAAAGGCACGTAAGACCAAAAATGTGCATGGAAATTTAAGAACAATTCCTCATAATCAGGGAATCCTTACTGAGGAACAGACAGTAAACAGCTATGAAAGTATGACATTTTAAATATCTGAGGGTTTGTTCTTAGAGAAAGATTTTCCCTGATTTCAGAAGCACAGACTCACTAATTTCATGCTGACTTAGTTTAGTTTGAGACATTTTCATTACGCACCAAGGTAATTTCTCTCTCTTCTTTCAAATTTAGAATGAAAAATAAAATTAGGTTTCAAAGAAGTACTGCTCCAATAAATTAAAAATAAATATGATAGATTTTGAGATAATAAATTTGCTTCAACAAGTATCATGAGACACTAATTTCCTACAAAAAGCAGGAACTAAAAGTGATAGAAATAGTTCCTGACAGAAATGAAGACATAAGGACTCCTAGTCAAAACTGGATACTGCAAGTTGTTTTGCAGTGTTTCTCCAATTAGTGAGTCAGTATGTATGTGGCAAATGCATCTTTTAAATACCGGTTCTGAAATGGTTTTTAAGTCCCCTTGGAAGCCTTCTGTTCTTCCTCCCAACTCGCTTCCATATCCAACAGTGTACATCTTACGTTTTCCAATCCTTCCACCAGCAGTCATCTGTGCACGGTTGCTCCTCTCCTAGACATTGCTCTCTCATGTTACTTCTTAACTCCAACAACAGCTTTTACTGCTTTCCAGACCTAATAGTGCTGTTTAGGAGTGCACTGCTATAATTAACTCAGGCATCATCCCCATGATTAATATTTGTCATCTGAATCCAAGCAACACCAATAATGTAATGGGTTGGATCCATTAGCAAATCAGTAAATTTTAAACAAAATATGAATAAAGTGATGGACTTCATCCACTCCCAGCTCCCACAAGAAAAGCACTATATAAATCACTCTAAGACTTCTACTGTTTATAGCAAGCCATAGTTCACATACTCCTATCTCTTACTACTACTCAGGTTGCCCTAGAAATTTTCCTCTCTCTCTCTCTGAGTGTACTAGACACCATATGGAGAAGTGAATGAAGAAACTCAAGTCGCCTCATTCAAAGTTAAAATTAACAAACTTTCCTGCTGATTCAACCTACTTCAGCATGTTACCTAATGGAGGGCTATCATATGCCAAGGCAAAACATTTGGCTCAAGAACTTCCTAAAATACACCTCTCTAAAGGCAGAGTCTGGAAAGTGTAGGTATAGGCATTCTCAGTTGTTCTCTTCTTCCTTAAGTTGTCAGATAGATAAAGGGAAAGACAATTCTTTCGATTAATCCTGCCTTTTTGTTACCTCACTGAATCATCCTCAGATATCAATAGCATTTTTATGTGTTGAAATCAAAGGTTTATTCATGAATCGGATCAACTACTTGACTTATCTGACTAGCTCAAGAACAAAAAAAACCTGATCATTTTCCTTTGCTATTTTCAAAATACCAAATTGATATCTTTACATGGTGGATATGATTCACTGGAATTTCAATACAGCATCGACATGATAAACTAATGATAAGCTCGGTGAAATCTCTGTAGGAGAAAAGAAAATTAAGGCTGAAGGCTTATGTCTTTTCTGGCTTCTCAACAAATGTCTGAGGAACGGCTTGGTTTGTGTCTGACCTTTATAAAATTTTCTTCAAATATTTCCTTCACAGAATTATTTTGTTTGACTGCAGAAGTTCTTGCCATGACCTCTATTTGTTAGGATCACTGTCTCTACCATTCAAACATCCTAGGAATTTCACAGTAGCAAACTATTGAAAGAAACTGCTTTTGGTCAACTCTTCGCCAGGCTTTACACTACCTCCAGCTGTAATTTCAAATGTTTCCTTCCTATATATCTTTTTCTTATCTGCAATTTTTCATTCAGTTATAGACTACTTTTGTGAGTCATTAACATAGCTTTTACAGTGCACTCTAAACACAATTGTTTTAGAATTTATTTAAATAATTTATTTTAAAGTTCTGATTCTTTGTGATAAAAAATAATGTGTAATATGTCATCCAAAACTTTTTACTCATGACATTAGAAAACATTTAACATTTGACAAAATATGACAGAAATCCATTCATTTATATTCTTTTAAATAGTAAGAATTTGATACTTACCTATGTTATGGTACTTAAAAGACAAACACTGCCTTTTTGAGAGATATGGGCTTCTGAACAATTATTTATGAATTGTTTTGATCACTAATTTAATCTATGCAGGTGTTTACACAGAATTACTGTAAGTATTTTGTACAGCCAATGGAAAGATATGAGAAAAAACAATAGTTGCATGAGAATTTGGTGTGCTATATTCCCATTCTACCACACAGGTCCAACACAAATCATTTTGAGATTTTCTTTCTTTTCAAAACAAAAAACAAAAACAAAAACAAACAAACAACAACAACAACAAAAAAAAAAACAAAAGGGGGTGGGGGAGGGGGTGTAAAATAAATGACACAAAACATAACAGAAATATTCCATCAGAGAGTGCATCACAAGATGTCTCCAGATAGATGAATGTGTAATTCAGCATGTGTCATTTACTAGCCTAAACTACTCTGATTATGAGTGGGAAAGAGCCTCAAAGATTTCAATTATCATAAAGCATAAAAGTAGGTGTGTTCTAGGACAAATTGACAAATTCTTGAATAACAGCAGAAATGTTATTGCATGCTATGAATATGACATTAATGAGGTATTTGTGCTTAGGAACGCTTAGAACATGTTAATTTACCTGTTTTGCAAGCTCATTCTTTTTTCAACAGATATCTTTGAAAGTTCTAAGAGAAAGAAACTGCAGGTTGCTCAAACAATAAAAACTTAAAATCAGTAAATACTTTTTCAGCTGGGTTTCTAGGTTAGCTACATAAACATTTCCAAGGCAGGAAAGATACATATTTTATTTTAAATCTCAACAAATGTCTATCAATAGTAATAATTGTTTAGAAAGTTATCACCCTTAGTCCTCTTCAGACTGCAGTAATCTAATCATGTCTTCTAGTAATTCATTTTCACATTAATTGCAACTTTTTAAAAACAGGATAATGATCATCCATATTTAATCTGTAGATTTTATGAATTATTATATAATTCATTCAAGTTTTATAGTATTTGCAGAGTAAAATAATCACTGATCTTTTTCATTTAAGTGCTATTAAAACAAAGGGTATAAACATCAAAAGATCAACATTATTTTAAATAGTTTACAAAATTCTTCATAAAATTTAAGTAATTCTACTCATCAAGTCTTGACAAATCTGAAGATCATTTCATGTAATTTCCTTTATAAGAATATTTTGCATGCAAAGGAAAAGGGATTCTTAGTCTCGAGTAAAGGCTCTGCCATTGCCTTTGCCTTAGATAGCATGACTTTCTGACAAAAAGTTATCCCTCAGCCCACTGTGCAGTTCCCTCTAGCAAATGTGTAAGGGACAAGGTAAACCAGCCTATTTCTTCATATTACTAATCATAATTTAAATAAACAAATATGTGAGATATTTAGATCTTCTTGATTGCTTTAAAATAACAAGGAAGTGCTTTGTAAATAAATAAATAAAATCACACCAAAACAAAACAAAACAAAAGAGAGAGAGAAAATAAACAGAAATGTCATTTTCAGAAAATGTGGAATAGTAAATAGGGGAGTACGCAGCCCTTTATCCAGATCATTGCAAGCCTACAGCAATGCTCATGAAAAGTCTTCTAACATATATATACATATACTTATATGTATACACCACCCTTGAGATACCAAGTCTTGAATGAAGCCAAACAGCTGAATGCTAGCTGAGACAACATCAGATAGCCAAACACAGGTGATACTACCATATTGTAAGTAAATAAACTGGATAAATTAATAGATTTACCAGAGACATAGATAGCTGACTGACTGACACAAAAACTGGACAGCAATCCAGAAATTCTTGTGGTCAGATGACTTATGTCCACATTACGGTTACAGAGATGAGTTCCAATATAGGTATAATAATGTTCAGCAAGGGGAGGTTACATAAAACACAGGTTATTTTAAGGTAATCTTAAAATTTGCTTTCCCAGGAGAATGCACATCCTAGAAACCTGGATTTTCACTGAAAGCAGCCACAGAATGTTGGAGCACACTTGATACAAATTTAATTTAAATTAAAAAAAAAAAAAGATTTAGTGGATTTTTTTAAATAGTATCTATCCACTTATACTCATGAGCAAACTCCTGTAAGCTCTCAACATTGCTTTGTCTGTGTGGTAACATGTGGCAGCTGCTCATCATAATCATAGGAAGCTGCTAATTCTCTAACTGGAACATAATCCTAAAGCTGTTCAAACAAGATGTGAAGAAATGCAAGCAAATTGAAAAACAGACTGGAGTGCTTCTAAAATGTAAGATAACCCTAAGAAAAAGAGAACAAAACCTTTGTTGATGCCTTGGTTCAAAGTTGCAGGTGTCCCAAATGATAGTTGCAAGAAGCAGCCATAAATATCTCAAGAAGTTTGCAAAAGGATTAAGGTTAGTTTCAGTCTAACGTTAGATTTAGTAGGATGCTCCTTACTCATGCACCAAATTCAAAGAAAATAAGAGGAATCACACTGCTAGATAGCTGAGACATGATTTTCCAACCACTCTAAAGTGCAGTGGGAAATCACATCCATGCAATCACAGGCAACCATTACCTGAGGGCTGCAGGAACACTCATTTATGCAAAGCCAGAATATGAGCTCTGTTCCCTGTCCATCACATAGAGTATAGGCTGTATAGAGGAACAGAAAGATAGGGTATTCCTGGAGATCTGGAAGCACCCTAAATTGACTCAAAAATGGAAAAAAGAATAAAAGCTTAATTTCACCATTTCCCAAGCTGTGAACATTTCTTCTACATCAGAGAATCAGAGCTTTAATTTCAGGGCATAGGTTAAGGATTTAAAAGTACAGTAAATAAATCTAGCTAATTCAGATAACTGCATATTTCATACTGATGTTGACTCATTCCTCTTCTGCAAGCACCGGATAAAAAACTTTGAATTGCCAGAATTTATTGTGTTCACTCATTCTTCTTCCCCTGCAGAATTCTTAATTAAATGGCTTGGCCAGTGATGGAAGTGTTACTGTAATAAAGAATTCCTGAACCCAAACACTATTTTTGCAATCAACCTAATATTTTTTTTGGTAATATTTTGAAAAATATTTGACTAAACAGCAATAGAGATATAAAGAAGACTATAGCTGCCTTACAGCTCAATTGCAGTGCTATGGAAAGGAAAAGAGCAAGCCAAAAACCTTGTTTGTTGACACCTGTAAATGAGCAGCCATGCAAAGAATATCCCCAGAAGCAATAATCCCCTCTGTTTGTCTGACAAATTAACAATTTGGTGCAGTACGATTCTCCAACTGATGAAGGTCCTTTTCACTGGAATAACATTAAATTCATCAGCAGCACAGACTGTATTTTTACTGCCAAGTTCTTCTACAGAGACAATATTCCATTTTGACTAACATGAAACTGAGTCCACTGCATTGTCCCAATTATTCCTTTCTGAAAACACTGCATTCTGACAGCATGCCGTCACTACTGAACTTTAAAGAATTTTATATGCTATTAGGGAAAAAAAAAGTCTCATTAAGTTCCTCCAATTAAGTTAGAAAACATAAAGTCCTTATGTAGAGACACTAAAAAGAAAGAGTGAGATGAGTGTTTTATAAATTTCATGCTGATTTTTTTTTTTCAAAAAATTATATTTCATATTGGTTCTCCATTCCTCAGTATCAGAAGGTACATCTTATTCAAAATATCCAGAAAATTGGCTTGTCAGCTCTGTAAAACATATCTTTCTTCTAGATAAAAACCTACACAGGGTAAGAGTCTTGGGAAAAGATCTCAATAACTATTTCTGGCAGACTTTTGACAGGTCTTATCCACTTTTCCTGGCATAATTCTTCCCAGAAATAAATGTCAGTAAGCAAGTTTCCTATATTGTCCACTTCTATTAGTTGTTTGGTCACAAGAGGACAAAACTGCATTTCCAGAAAACTGGGGAGCTCTGCTCCACATGTGGTAACAGCGGTTAACAGCAGGATAGGAACAACTTGACACCAAGGCCAGAGCATGTAGAAAAGAGGCTCCCAGTGAAACAAGCCAGCTGTAATTGTTCCCTACTGATAGGTACAAATACAAGCATCACCTCTACGAATAGAGAGCACAGCCTTTGCGCTGCCCTGGAGGTTGCTAGGATGTTTCACAAACTGGTTCTCAAGAAGCAAAGAGAACTACTTTGGCATTCTAACCCAAGCTGCACTACCTTAGGAGCTCCAATCTAGGGTCAACATCCACTATTCTTTCCTCTTTTCCCATATGGCAAAGCACTATTAGAGAAAAGTGAGTACTGTACCTGAGACTAGTGATTTACAACACCACGAAAAATCAGGAGACTAAGGATTCCTACAGATGGATCGTGGGAAAAACACGTCTGTACAGTAACAATTACTTTCCAATCAACATTTAGTAGAATTCTGGCATTACTGCTGCTCTTCCAAGTCATAAGTTGATAGTCAAGAATGCAATCATGTTTCTGTCCTAAGGATGCTGCTTTGTAAAGTTTTCCACTGGCAAAAAGAGGAGATCAGGCCTTATTCTGAAGTTTGTAAGAAGCTTTTAAAGCAATATCACTATTTCTACTTACAAGCATTTACTCAGATCTTCTACATAATTGTCTTCTTCCACTACAGATCTTGCTATCATTATAATCTACTATGCATGACATAATATTTCTAGATTTTTTCCAGGAAAATGGTTAGCATATCCTTCAAAGGACAAATAAGTAAGGAGAGCAATGCACTGCCAAGTTTTCCAGCTGGTAACATCCTGGATTTGTAAACTATAAATTCTGTCTGTCAAGGTGCTGAAATATATAATTCTGAGAGCTTAATAGCTGAGGTAAAACCTATTTGATGATGCATCTGTGCTTTGAGAATGATGGACTTTGGAGACTAAGAGGTACAACTGAGATCTTATTGAGTGAGTTATTTTTCTGCAGGAAGGTAAGTTAGACAGAACTGATACTAGCATTTAGTAGGATGAAATATTTTTCTCTTAGTGCAGCTACTCAGGTCAGTGTTTTCCTACAACTTAATTAGCTTCTAGACTTTGTGAATTTTTTACAGCCAATCTTTGGCTCGCAAGTAAGAATACCACATGCACATTCACACACACAAATACATATTCAGTATAATTGCAAAAGCTTCATACCTCTAAGAACTGGTTCATACAAACACATGGACTTAAAACTTCTCTCTCCGCAGTTGAAAAGGTAGAATTAAACTGCATGTTTGCTAGATGATCTCAAACATTTGTCAGAATAGGAAAACAACTTTCTAGTCCTCTGACCTTCAGAACACATCTTAGAAAACTACACAAAGATTGTTTTTGGTCAGATTCTTTCATTCATAAGTGTATCTATTTACATCTCATACACTTAATTCATCTTTTTATATCAGATAAACTTGCAATGAACTTGTGATTCTTCAGGGTCTGCACAACAGCTTGCTGTTTTCAATTTAAACAGCTCTGTTGTTAAAATTTCTTTTTACATAGGACTTAAGGGTAACCATTTGCTTCATAATTAAGAACGTAGCATCTACAAATGCTCAGCTAACCAGATTGTTAATGAGTATGCTTGCTTTAAGCTTTCATGTATAAATAGATAATGTCCCTCATGAAACTGAATGGTTCAAACTTCACAGGTTATCACTGCATTTCTCAAGCTATTCACTTTTTACTTTCCCTTCTCCTTGGTGCCCAGAGACATTATTTGGAAAGGTTTCAAAGCCCATGTTATCGCCTCTATTCTCTGCCTAGACGCAAGCTTTTGCCCTCACAGAAATCACTGCTGAACGTTTTCCTCAGGGACAGTCACCAAAAACTGAACCTGCTCTAGACTAAAAGTCATTAGTAAAAAAAGAAAATAACCTTATATTTGTAATAAACTGAACCAGAGTGAAAAATGTTATGAAACTTAACACCTTATTATTTTTGGTGATGCACTTAAGGAAGTATTTCTTTGTATTAGGTCTTGCATATATGCCCTAAGAGAACTCCATTGGTATGAAAAATTGAGTAAGTAAATTACATTGCTTTCACCTCTTCTAATATCTGCTTCCAGCTCATCTGAATACTCAAAGTCCTTTAACAGTGTCCTCAGATATAATTAGAAGCTAGTATAAATGCTTGATAAATAGGAACATTTCTCTGTAGACATACAATGTCAGCACTTCTGTCATATAATTTCAGAGTGGAATTTATCGCATGTGAATATCTTATGGCCTGTCCCTAATATCGGATTCAACTAACCAAATATAGATGCAGCTGAGCCAGCCCCTCATAGTTTGCAGCAATGAATGGGAACTTTCAAAATTTACTTCCCTCATCCAAATGTAGAGACACAGGGTGGATGCATTCTGTGCATTTTTGTCTACTTGAATAAACGGAGAAATTGTCTTTCATGTTACCTTTTTCAAAGAAACTTGGTCTGATTAGCCCACATGTCTATATCAATTACAACTTAACTCTCAAGTCGAGTTAGGATTGCCACAGCTAGGGACTACTTCCTTTCTCTGAAATGTGACTGCAGTTTCTCTTTGACCAGTGCTCTTCTCCAGGGAAAGTTGTTGAAAAGTGTGCTTGGTCTGTAAATAGCCCGAACTCTGGAATTCCTTCTAGCTTCTTGGGAAATAGCTCAGACATGCTGCCAAACAGATCAATTTATGTGCAAATACAGAAAGGTAATGAGGAAATCAATTTCCTAACATACTATCTATGGCCTTG
Organism: Chrysolophus pictus; assembly: GCA_037305975.1. Classification (NCBI taxonomy): domain Eukaryota; kingdom Metazoa; phylum Chordata; class Aves; order Galliformes; family Phasianidae; genus Chrysolophus; species Chrysolophus pictus. The sequence goes on from JAYKPI010000006.1 coordinate 35,974,672, forward strand.
ATATCTCAAATCAAGGCTAAAGCTCATTTATCCACGGGAGAGAACATCCAGTTCAGGTTTCTGGAGTTCTGGTCATTTACTGACCATCTGCTTAATCTGATTTAGCCAAAAAAATACAAAACTTTCTCCACTTAGCTGCGAAGTCAACAAATACAGAATATTATTAACAGCTACAACTGTTCAAGGGCAGATCACTTTTTGGTTAAACACTTTTCTGTCTCACACTCACATACTTAAAGACATTGCCAGACGTTCTCTTTAAAGTCTAATATGGCCTGTGGGTTACCTTCTCCTTAGGCTGATAATGCCCAGCAGCAGCTGATGCATCCCCAAAGATTCGTCAGCCTGGAAAGAATTCCTGTAAATATGCTGAACTTCTTAACTAGCCTACATGTTTGGAGGATGCTGTTAACCAGCTCTGGCACACAAGCTAAACATAGCAGCATTCAATAATGTACTGTTCAGCAGGAAAATGGGAACACTGAGGGTGATGCTGCATGTCAGCACACATGATGAGAAGGCAAAGGTCACACTGCAAGGCAAAGAATCTGAGCAGATGACAGCAGCTCAGATGACAGCATCCTCACACTCGGGACCGACACACTCAGCAAAGGTGAATTTGGCAGATGGCCACACAGCACAGGAAGCAATGCTTCACATGGGAATGCACTTCAGAACACTGTTAAAAAGTGCTGCTAGTCTTATCCTTGAAACTTAGGCTCAGGTTACTGAAAAATTTAAGAGATGAGGAGCCTCTGAAGTCTAACTACAGCACTTATACCTAAAGAGATACTTCTAAGATGATGTTCAAGTATAACAGGGTTTTGATAGGAGACAGTTTTTACCTTCCTATTTCTAAAGCAATATCAAAGCACATTACACCCCATCCTCCTTCTTCTCCAAGGTACTAATAATAGAATATCAAACTTGATAAGAAGAAGAAATTGCAACTATTTGGAACAGCACAAGATTAATAATTATTTACTTAAATTCATCATTAAAATTGCATTTCAATTAAGCAGAATTAAACATACCACAAAGCCATCTGAAACTCCTGGAAAAGAAAAGAATTTCTAGTATAGCATCCATAAAAATTCAGTTGGATTATGGTATTAAATATAGGCAATTATCACAAAGCAAAATTGGTAAGAAAAATATCTAAAGCATACTAAACAACTCTAATTTGTAATGCTATCAATGTTTCAACTTAGTTAAAAAAAAAAAAAAATTATTACATGCCTATCTTCATTTTAAAATTGGAAATATTTTCTTTGTAATAGTAATTATTTGATGCGTTCCTTCCGAGCGTTTCAGAACTCAGGAGTTCATAGGTTCTCATTCTTATTAGTACTGTCAATTGCTTGCATTTAAGGTTGAGTAACAGAATATTTTTCACAATTAGTTCAATTACAAAATGTACATCTATAAAAGGTAAAGAAATTAACATTTAATTCTTTTTATTTCTAGGATGAGTGTGTTCTTTCACTACTCTTAATTATGACGCTTTATGTTAATTAGAATTGTTTTGGCATAGCAATTTCCACTCCTCTCTCAGAGTAGTTAAGCAAACACATTCCTATTAAAAGTACAGGTAAATGAAAAAAAGGTAAAGCTACAGCACTTTGAAGTTAAAAAGTAGCATAATTTTATAAAGACAAAATTAATTTAAGAATGGTTTGAAGTAATAATCAGATTTTGCCAAGAGCCTCTCCAAAAGTAGTGCCTCCTATTCTATTATGTGGGCCCACATCATCAGAGGCAGATGTGGCTGGTATGGCAGTAGAGGTTGAGCCTTCCCACCAATATTCCTTTACATTTTGTTGCCATGTGACAGGTGGCAGCAGAGGGACAGACTGACAACATGATATCTGACATGGAAGCGTTTATGAAGCAAAGATGTGAAACTGAATTTTTCCATGTAGAGAAAGCAGCAGCCATTGACATTCACTGACATTTGGTGAATGTTTATGGTGATCTAACAGTGCATGTGAGCACAGTGAAGAAGCGGGTGGTGCATATCAGTAGTGGTGACAGTGAAGTGGAAGACAAGCTACTTTCTAGATGGCTATGAACAGCTGTCACACCATTAAGTGAAAAGCGTCTCACTCAGCTCATATATGCTAATAGGTTAATGGCAGTAAACATGCTGAAAAATATTGTTTTGTAGCCGAGAAACTGCTTTATCCAACAGTGTTATTGTGCTCTTTGTATCTGTTATAGTTTCCATGGAAATAAATAGGAGGCAGGACTTTCAGAGCAATCTATGTATATTCAAGAATTTCTTAACTTAGTCATACTGGCTGTGAAGAATAATCTAAATTTGCATTAACTTAAAGGGTATGAAAATCACATATCCAAATCTGAAAATAAATACACTAGATTGTACGCCAATGAAATAGCTGTTACACCAGCTAATGCTGTTCTAAGCATGCTTGAATTGCCCAATCAGTTTTATCTTTTATTAAAAAAAAGTAAATTTTGCTCTTCTGATGTGCAAATTTTAGGTATTTCTTGGGAAATGTGTTGGAGATGGAATGTAGATTCACTCAGAATTTTACACTTACAGCAAAGTGTGTGCTAGGGAAACTCTGCACATCTTAAAATAGAGTGGGAAACACAAGGCCTGGGTCTGGATATAGCCTGCAAGTTTACTGCATGTCACTTGGGATCATATCATTTTTTCCTTCTACATTATTTCTGGCTAACACTCAGCGAGGCTCTAATTTATGGTCTACCAGTGTATCTGGAAGAGCTATTTGGCCCTCAGTACTGGGAGAGAATATTCCAGGTTTAACTGAGTACATAAAACTCTACTTTGTGCCCTTTTGAGCCTTCTATGGAAACCATGGCTCACTGAAGTGGACAGTAACTGTTAGGACTGTACTTACTGCATTGAAGTTAGGGAAGAGATTGACTGCTGCTGCAGTATCCAGAGGAAATGGGAGAAATGGTTTAATATCCAGCGATGGCTGCAAAGGTGGAGCAGGAGGACGCACTAGGGCTGGAAGAGCAGGGCTCTGGCATGTACCACCTATATGTAGAAAGAGACAGAAGACATTCAGCAAGTAATATGATAATAATAACTAAGTAAAAATACAAGAGTAAAATAAACAAAAATAATATTAACCATACATTTATGTTACGTTAATATAAATAATATTAAACATACTTTTTTATTTGTCCACAAAAATTACTGCATTATTGTGAAAGAGTGCAGCTGACTCAGTGACTGTAGTTCATAATTTTTTGCCAGGAACTGCAGGTATCCATCTTTTATTATTGAAAATTAGCTAATAAACCATTTGTCTCCCTGAACTATCTGAAACAATAACACAGTACATCTGACTTCATTTTAGAACTCAGCTACTCTCATTCACTCACAATTTCAGTTCCTTACACTATAACCATTATTCAACTCTCCTCAGCCAAACTACTACAGAAGAAAAGGGACAACAACAGGTTGTTTTGCTCAGCAAAAGCTGTCATTTGCAGACTTTTGATTTATTTAATTAAACCCTTGGCAAATAAGCTTAATCTTGTCAAGCGCAACCTCCCTTGCTGCCTTAAGTTGATCAATACAAACCTAAACCACAAACAAGTTCAGCAGCCACCAAAATTTGGGGTTTTGAATGCTCCTGACAAACACATTCTACTCTCTCATAAAAGCTGGAGTAGGTTCAGATTGCACAGAAATACCCCTGAAATGCAAAAAAAAATTAAAGAAATACTCTTGCATACCAATAAGCCACTACTTGTTTGCTGTGGGCTGTTTTACTTATTTATTTCCCCTTGCAGCTGAAAGCCAGAATGGTTCAAGCCTGTCCTCTGCTTTCAGTACTTTCTATGTTTTGGTTGCACTCCAAAACATTAATTCCCTTTTAATTAAAGACTACTTGGATCCAATGAAACTGTTAAAATATGCCAGCGTTCTTTTAATCTGAGAGGCAGGCAGCAGACTGTAAAAACCTGCTGGTAAGTATATAAGAAACATTAAAGAAAACATAAAGGGAGTTTTACCCTACTCATTGAACAGAGACATAGGCAGATATGCCATCAGAGAGAAAGATCAGCAAACCCTTTCTTTTTTTTTTCTTTCAAACATACAGGCAGTCTATCAGATGAACTGCATACATTCTTTACTTAAAGTACTCAGAGTGATATACAGAATCTCTCCATATTTGGTCAGAAAATCTGCTAAGAAGGGTTGCAATTTCTTGCTTCTATTTGAGGACTAACAGCGCAAGATCTAATGAATCAGTTGTAGCAGACCATCACAGTTCTACTTCTAGGTATAAATTCAACAGGAGCCAAGAAGCCAAGTTTTCACAGACAGTTGTAGTTGTTTCTTTTTTGGTTGGTTGGTTGGTTGGTTTTGTTGTTGTTGCTTATTTGTTGTTTTTGTGAGTGTCTGTGTGTGTGTGATTTTTTTTTTCCCAACTTTCAACGTATCTGTAAAGTATTTCACTACCGACTATTGAAAGGAAACTTTTACTCACAAGTAAACCAAAGGCATTAGATTAAGGTTCACTCCAATCTCATGCTGTTTTTTCCTCAAAAGTTACTGTCATTTCTGAAATAATTTGTCTATTTACCTCAGCGTAAGAATGCTAAGGCAAGCCCTTTCAGGACAGTTGATAAAGAACATAGATAACAGAAAAGCAGAAAGAAAACAGTGTTATTTTCCATGGCTAACTAGCATAGAAGCATCACATATTTCAAGAACATCACTGGCTTGGCAATTGCTAAGTTCCCATGGAATTATTACAAAAATGGCAAAAATAAAACAAAGGTGGTGTTGAACAGTCCACTCTTACTCCTTCTGTACAGGAAAGCCCCAAAAGGACTTTTTTTAGTTGCTGGAAAAAAAGTATTTTTTCCTCATTTAAAGTGTTTACATATCACAAAATGAAACCGTCTCTCCTAGTGATAAAAAATTTACAAAGAAGTCTCTAGGCTGTACCTGAGATTGTACAGAAACACAAAGAATTGCCAAGGTGAGCATTTACCTGACAATAACAAGGAAATTGAAGCTGATTAAATATCCTCCAACTCACAGATGTAAAGGCAAACTAGGTTGAGAAATATCACCTATGCTTGGGGAAACAGCACTTTGGGTGTGTTATCTCATTGCTATGAAGAAGTGTTCCAGCCTTGCAGATTCAGATTACCCAAAGCAATGGAACAGCTATCCCATACTCTCAGATATCACGCTATGAATGATGGAAAAGTTCTTCCTGTGATTCTTCCCTGTTGCATGATTAGGCACTCACCCACCTGCCACTGCCAGCCAATGCTGCAAAAAGTCATCTGGGGACGAGAACACAATTTAAAAGGAATAATTCAGCCAGCTTTTCAAGACCTTGGCTGGGGCTCAGAGCCTCTGGAACAGTTTAAAGTCTACCCCAGTCCTGGATACGGTGGCACAGAAAATGAGTAAGTTCAGGAGAACAGCTGCTCTCTGATTTTTCAGTACTGTTCTTTAATGATAGAACATGTGACAGATATATTTGACCTTTCACTTAAAAGTAACGGTAATTTTTATGGTGCCAGAAATTAGATTCTCTTTCCATTTAACATGAGCAGAGTTAACAGCAAGCAAATACCCGAATCAATGGCAGCCACTTTTGTGACTCAACTGAACTGAAAAAACTTTTCACAACTTTTAGGAATGGCAATCTTAAATACTTCCCTTCGGATTCATTAGAATAGAGATGGAGAGGAATAGAGTCCCAGTGAGATGAGTTTTTGGACAACAAATGTGGAAAAATTCTCATTGCAAAGACAGAAGTCTCAAGGGAAGAAATGTTGTCAACGGAAAAAAAAAAAACCAAGAGGGCCAAGAAAACAAATCAGAGAGGAAAGAAGTAAGTGTGCAGTAAAACTCCAAAGAGAATTCACTTTATAACTAGGAGGTGCCATGTGGGACAACAGCATACTTAGAAAATAACTTTTGGGCAAGTATTGTGTGCTTTCTTCATTAGAGTGTTGATGAACATCACGTTGAGGTGAGGAACTATAAAGACTATATAAAAGTAATTATGACTCTTCTGGTGTAGTGTATGATAAGCTTGTACAAAAGAAGTTCCACAACTTTCCTTGTGCAGCTGAAATGCTGCTGATCATCACAACAAGGGATGGTTCAATGCCAATCTTTTCACAAACTTTCTGTCAGCAACAGTGGGAGCATAAAAGCACTGATATCATCCTAAATCATGCAGACTTTGTCCATAGACTGTGTTTGGTGTCCTGATTTTCACCAAGACATCGCTGCCCGAAGTGACATGCATTCAGGGCATGACCCAAGAAATACAATCCCCCCAAAATGCAAGGCAATACACGTCTAAAGTTGCATTTGATTAATAGCACACTAAAATTCCTTAAAATAGAAATATACAGTGTGAATTTACAAATTCAATCTTGCAAGTTATAGCCTAAGACCTTTCTAAATAGAACAAGTCTTTCCAACCCATTCAGAGTCCAAAGATCCTGAAGATTCAAGACATTTGGAAAAATACATCAGTGTTTTACTCTTAATTTTCGTAGTAAGAAGTACAGGAGTTATACAACTTAAAAGTCTAATTAGCTCAGCAGTTTAACCAAATTGGAAATAACAGTTTGTTTCTTAAAGTTTCAGACAATATAGGCAAGATAATCTCTTGGTCAGAGGAAGTGATAATATGTGTAAGTAAAGTCCAACAACCAACACAGTGTTATGTTGTGTGTACAAACAGCTTTTGTTGTACAGAGCCACACACATGACGTGAATTTCATGCTCCCTGTGCTGTAATCGACTCAAACGGTTCTCCTGAAACCACTGGTGATATGAATGTCATCACTACAAGACCTTTCTTGCCTGTGCTCTGAGCCAAGAGAAGAAGACAGAAATGTTCAGGCAAAGATATAATTCCTGCAGGCTCTTCCTTACACTACAATTCTACAAGCATTCTGCAATTTTACACCTGATTTTTTCTCTGTTGGAATGTGAATAAATACTGTATACCTCCCCAGTATTTGACTTTAGAGACATTGTTTCACTTTGGAACTAAAAATAGATTTCAAAATGAGAAGTTATTCCAAAAAGAAGAAACAAATTTCTTTAAAAATACTAAGTTCTAATATTATCTTAAAGTTATTTTCCTCATAACTCAGAAGAAAGAAAGAAAGAAATCCACACAATAACAGAAGTAGTTCTGAGGGAAAAAAATGCTTTGCTGAAATAACTTTCTGATAAGAAAGTCTCTAATGCAAATTCTTCTGCTCAGTTCACTTGGAAAATCCCTCAGATATTCAGAATCATATACATAGCTGTAAGGCATCAGAACATCTGAATTAACAAAAACACAAAGAGAAAATACACATGAAGGAAAAAAAAGAAAAACCTAAGATTGACAGACATAATAAGGCTTTTTTATTATTATTTCTTTATATATATATATGTAAGGAATAACAAATATAACATTTTCAGGAAGTTTCTGTTGAAGGACATCCAGAATCCTGTCTCTCAAGGCCCTAACGTACAGCTTAACAAAATGGCAACTGCATATTGCTACATTTTATGACTTGGTTATTGAGAAAGATATGCAACATCTTTCCCTGCATAACCTCTCTTCCTGCATGCTATCATTCCCAGATCTCTTAAGCTGTACTGTAAGTTTAGTTTAGTAAAACAATCATCAGATCTAAGGAAATATCCAGTTCAAATTTTGTAGACACAGATAGTCTAGATAATTTTTATAATGCATTTGGAACATGAAGGTTTTATACAAACCAGGCAGGAGCTCTAAATTTGTACCTCATCAATTTAAATCTTTTTGTAGTTCTTCAATCACCATCAGCATCACAAAAAACAAGTGGGAAAAAAAAAAAATCTCTCCAGAATTCCATTTTCATTTTTACATTCCTTCATTGCCAAGGGTACGGTCACCTTCCATACATCAGAAATATCCTAAACCAATATTCAACTTCCCATCCATCTTGGAGTCTGTTTGTTACCAGTAACATAATGTCATTCCTGCAGCACATGGACATTCCCAAGGTTTTCTCTCCATCACCCATCTCTCCAAATATTTCTATGAAAGCTTATTGAAGGTCAAAAAAACGTACATACTCTGCCTTCATAGAAGCTCGGAGTACCTTTCAAATTCACATGATTCAATGCGAATAGATGGGAACGTATCGATTTCTAGCTTAAAAGGTAATTTTCATGTAACTTAAAGGGTAACTTCAAAAAGTATCATGATTATCATTATTATTATGCAGGATCCTACTATTTGTCAGTATACACACAGTAAGGATTAAAATATATTTTAGAGAGTTTGAGCTGAAAGAGGATTATTTGCTCAGGCTATTTTAAAGAAAAGGGGCATGGGGGAGTTTATATTGTGACATATAAAAGCTAAGAAGTTGATAATTGGTTAACTCAGTTCCAGCTAGAACTTTAAAATCTTTACAAATTTAGTTTGCCCGTGGGTCAAAGAAAAGGCAGAGTGGGCATGAATGAATTTTCTTCTTAATCAAAATAAAGATGTAAGCAATTAAGAATGGTAGGCTAGACATGAAAGATAATGAGTTTTCTTTCTCAAAAATAGTAGACGCACCATTTATGTCTTCACACAATCTGCTAAACTGGGAAATTTAAAGACATTCAAAGATGAAAGAATAACCTTCAGGATGTAATACAGGCAATGTGATATGAATTGCAAATCTGGCTTTTAGGAATATTCTAGCTTAATGTAATTTGTAATTTTGTTATAACCTATTGTCATCAGAGTATCGTCTTCCATCACGGTAGAATGGTTTCCAATTTTGGAACAGCTTATTTTAGTAAGATTTGCTAAAGAACTGCTAGATTGTCATTTTCAAGGTAAATTCAGTTCCATTACAAGCAGTGCCATCTAAATCAGACAGAGCAGGGTTTACCTAAATACCAAGTTACTTATGAGTACTTATTATATTCAAGTGATTAAAATATGAACTTATAATACAGAAAGCTCACATGCAACTTGTGTCTTTTATCTACATATATAGATACATATTTTAATCTTGAATCTTTGATTTAATAGCTTATACTTATCCCCATATTATTGTATATGGATGAAAATGATACCTAATAACACGATGTCTGTTGAGAATTTATTGATCATGAAATGTATGTTCTGACTACTCCCACTCATAGTTTCAGAACTTAATTTCTTCTGAGTTTTTCTTTGTTGGTAGTGGTTTGGTTTTTTGTTGTTGTTGTTGTTGCTGTTGTTGTTTTAATCCGTTTTTATTTATTTATTTATTTATTTATTTATTTATTTTCATGCTTTGTTTCTTTTTTTCAGAAGAGAAGACGAGGATCTTAGAGTGATTTCAACTGCTACATTGTTCAGAGGACTTTTTTCTGAGAGTGTTTTCACCATAAAATGTTCTCAAATATACTTGAAGCATTATAATATCTACCTTTAAACACAATATTGTTTCATGTGATTCCACTTAGTTTCATGATGAAAAAGAAAAGAAAAAAAGAGAAGGGAAGGGAAGGGAAGGGAAGGGAAGGGAAGGGAAGGGAAGGGAAGGGAAGGGAAGGGAAGGGAAGGGAAGGGAAGGGAAGGGAAGGGAAGGGAAGGGAAGGGAAGGGAAGGGAAAAACAATTAAACAGCATCAAGCACTTGACACCCACTACTGGAAAGGAAGAACTCTCAGAATGAAGTTGCAGTCACGTCAGCTTCTCTCTAGCTGGCTTTTCTGAGACAACCTGACGATCAGATACACTGTGTGGCAATATAAGCCCTTCTTTCAGAGGTTTTGATGTTAGTAAACTTAGCAGTAGCGACTTACTTTGAAGAGAATGAATGCTAGATTGTCTCAGCTGTGGAGATCCGTGATTAATAGTTTTTTCAGTTCACTGGCCAAAGCTGAAAAGCCCCCCCTCAACATTTAGAGGAGAAAAAAAGAAAGAAATGAAATCACTATGTAAGTGAAGTATTTCTATTTTACTACAGTATTTCTTGCACCTCAAATGAAGTTCTTTATTTGTTGCTTAGATACTTAACCCTTTTTTTATTATTTATATTTTGGCAAATTACAAAAATCCAAACCACACCAATTCAGTAGGACTCGCTACAAAAATACGTTCATGGTTCCTAAAACTCTTGTGCTTGGTACAACTCATTACCCACTATTTATTTATAGAGTGCATTTTTTTCAGCACACACGCTATTCACCTGGAAAATTTGATTCAGCTCTGGTCACTTGCTGCTATTCAAAGTATTATTTTGTCTAGAGACAATATTTGTTCTGTGATTCTTGAAAAGTGAGCTAGCTTATGAAAAGAACTCTTTATTTTTATTATTAGCTTCTATTAGCTTTAGAAGCCTCCAGCTATGCATAGTTTGTTGCTGGATTTGTTTTTTTTTTTTTTTTTTTTTGTCTTTTCTTTAACAATTATAGCATTTTTAAAAATGTAAAATTGTATATTCTAACACAAGATTTTTGACTGAAAATGTACTCAAATGTAGTCTACCTAAAGCAGTATATTCTTTAATTTTTTTTTTTTTTAGTTGCGTATAATACCATAAAATTGTTATTAACAATGGAGAACGGGGAAAATACAGACACAAATTTGCATGAATACTCCTTTAATTACTGCCCTTTTGATAAAGAAGCTCAGGTTCCCACTCCCTACTTGTAATTTTATTCCCTCCTGTTCCACTGCCATTATCCACATGCAATAATGGAAAGTGTGCCTGATCTACAGACAGTAAGGCCTAGCTTGTCTGAATAGGAACAAAGCATGCAGAATTGTGTAGACACAACTCTTGTGTATCCTCTCAAGGAAGTAGGAAGCTCATGTCAAAGCCTCTCTGAACTCCAAATCACACTCGAGCCCTATACCTAGAATATAGTATGGCCATTTTACTAAATCAAATTATTTTTGTTAAACAAAATATACTAAAAAAACATGACCTTAATTTCAAAATTTAACATTACCTAGCAATTAATTCTACTAATGCTCTACAGGCAACATCTTCTATGGATTATAAATTACATGAGGGCATCAATCAAGCTTTTTATTTCAGCAAGAGGGACATGACCTATATAATTGAGCTCTTCAGAATCCTTTGAGGTTTTATTGCAGTGGGTAAGATAAGTATGTGTGTGTGTGTGTGTGTATACGTATAGACATATTCCCTCCATTTGGAAGCCATTAAATCACTGAAAATTAAATGATCCCAAACAAGTGTTCCACTTTCTGTTAAGTTCTGTCTGCTTCACTTAGAAGGAACCAAGAAGAAATCTGCCAGCTTGGCCACATTGCTTATTATCAGCCATCCACAGCAAGCACCAACCACAACAGCTAACAGGGAAATAGAACAGAGTGCTAGCATCATGGCTTTAGAGACCAACAAGCAAAATGTTTGAGACCTTCAGCTCTTATCTTCTTGAGCATGCAAAAACTTTTGATTTGCATCTGTCTTAAAGAATAAAATAAAGTGAAAAATGCCCAGTAACGTGAAGAAAGATTATTTTTCTCCATACAATTCTGTTCTCAATTGTCAACATACTCCAATTTCTTAAGAAATTAACTAAATTTTTCAGCTATAAAAACAAGACAGCATAAATCACCTACTAATTTGGAAGACCAAGAAAATGAACCATAGGTCCCTACTTCTTGTGCTGTGACCACTTCAGCAGATATTAGTCTCGTAATGAAAAGAACATTCTTTCACTCAGATTCAAGAAATCTGTTCCAAAGTTCCTCACTGGCTGTATATGTTTTCTGCAACTTTACTCTTTCTTTAGTAAGCAGGTGAATCCAAAGAAATTAAAAGCCTGCCATGCCTGAAGTGGGCTAGACATACACAGCATTATCTCAACATTCTTATCACTAAGCAGTAATGCCAGGCCAGAAAAGTTTGTCTGGATATCACTAACTTTCCCCCCTTTTTTTTTTTTTTTTCTTCTGACTATAAGATCTTCCTCTTGGCTAGCTAATTCCACATAAAGCAGCAACTCATAATGAGATTTCCAGCCTGTATATTCATAGTCAAGCTGAGTGTGTTCTCTAGGTCAGAGTCCTAACAGATCCTAACCATGAGAAAAGAAAAAATCACAGTAAATAAATGAATTAAAAATACAAGCCTGACCTAAATATTATAAGAAGCACAATAATTTTAAAGCTTTACACTTTCTGACATAAAAAAAAATCTTTGACTCAGTATATTCTCCAGTTGGATTTTTCTAATATTTGTATGAAAGTCACTTTTATTGTATAATAAGCACAGATTTCCAATGGTTATCAATCAGAAGGATACAATTTTGCAAACAGATTTTCAAATATTTTTACATTTTTATGATAAATATATGTGAAAATTTTGAGGTGTCATTTTTCAAAAGTATGCTTAAGAAAGAAATAATGATTAACTTCTGATGTCTATGCATCAAGTGAAACAGGCATACACTTGAGACAAATAAATAACTAATATCATGAAATGGACACACAGTAGTAGCACACTGGCTATGAGGATAGTGCTGTGCAGCAATGCCTCTTTGATTTAGCCTTGGAAAAGCTCAATATAGCCAAGTTTTATTAATAATTCACTTGAGGTAGATTTTTACACATTTTAACTGCATAGTGTAAGTATAAGTGAACATGTCAATAGTCCTTGCATGTTTGGGGAGCATCACTTTGTTCTGCTAGTTGTCAAACCAGTATTGCTTTATTGAAAATAAGTAAATAGACTTGGGATGTTGCCATGTTAGGAGAAGGATGGCAGAATTACAGTCAAAGAAGTGAAGTCTGCCCAGGTCAAAGTTTGATTCATGGAGAGAGAGGGAGGGAGGGAAGCAGAGAAAGAGCTGTTGAGAAAAGAGTCATCTGCAGTTCTATACATTCACTTGGCATTGCTCTTACAGATAACACTCAATAGGGATTGTGACATTTCATAACCCAGTGAATATATGCCAGTGTTGAACAGGCTGGGGCAAGATTACCCTGTAAACTGACTTCACAGAATAAGTACATGTGCATAAGTATATGCCAGCCTATGTATATGTGCATAAAAAATATATAAACACCTACTAGGATACATATTTTTCATTAGTCTTTGCCATGAATAAATAAAAATGCTTATACCTCAGGAACTCTTAGAGCCTCAGAATTTTGATTCACACAACTAGCCCACATAAATACTTAAAATGATTATATTTATGGTCTTTCACATGTAGACAAAAGGGTAAATGGTATCATTTCTTACTGAACGTTAATGAGGAGAAAGAGAGGATCAGCTGCACAGGATTTATGAACAGATAATGAAATACAGCCACAGATACACTAGACCAAAGCATTTTTTAAAGGAGAGCAAAAAGCACCGTTCAGTTCATGGCAGCTTGAAAAATATTTAAGAAAAATTATACAAAATTTTATTTTTTTCATACATGCATTCCTAAACTAAAAATACTTCAAGTAATTTGACTTAAACACTTTCCTCACCAATAAAATTCCCACTCTGAATTAAATGTCTGAAGTTCTAAAGGAAAAGTCAACCAAACGAGCAAACACAAATATATTTGACAGTATTCTTTCTCAGAGCATAAGATCAGAACAAATTAGTAGATCACATGGCCTGATTGTCTCTAAACCCCAACCCATTACTTTTCATAAAACCTCCTCTAGACTTTAATGAAACTAAACCAGTTCAGCCCTCAGGAGATAGAGTTGTTTGTGCAAACAAAACAAAACAAGACAAAACAACAACAACAACAACAACAAACAAAAACATAAGAGCCTGAGGCTCTGTGACCATAACTTTCTGGAAAAAGAAGCTGATGAAAAATTGAAGTTATTCTAGCAGGCAACCCTTGCTTTGTGTTGAGAGGGAAAGCAAAAAACAGACAGTTCTTTGCAGTCTGTTGTTCCTGCCAAGATGAGGAAAGGAAAGGATAAAATGTATATTTAACTGTTAAGCTTGAGCCTTACTGGAATAGACCTTTTATGCCCCCTTCGAAGCACAGGTGCACTGTGTCCAACAGTGATTAAATTTTGGATATTCTTCAGCAGGCAATAATGAAATAAATTAATAAACTGGCCAATTGCAGTCTAAGGGCAGAAATATCTTCCTACCTTCTGCTTAGTAGTACGTGAATACCTGGAAATTTGATTGGAATTACTCCCTTCACCATTAAGTAGTTGAGCTCACTTTACCTTATACTGTCTTACAGAGCTATAAAATCAGACATTGCTTTGTTACCCTACTGCCACAAATTGAAGGTTAAGTACAGTAACAAATGTTAGGCATACATGCAACACAAAAACATACACACTAACAGGATACTGGCCTTCCAACATGAAAAGATGAGTCATTTAATTCACCACAAACTGCAAATTATCACTGACTTTCTTATTATCTTTGCTTTGTTGAGCAGTACACTGGCCATGCCCTATTTGTTTGACAAAAGCTGAGATACAAGTTATTAGAAATTCTAGATTGCTGTTCTGAGCACTGGGTTTAGCAAGGGGGAAACCATGAAAGGGGAGCAGGTGCTAATAAATTATAATGCCTTCAAGATGATATTAAGGGCAAGAAGTTGAAATATTTGCTGATGCTTTTCTTCAGGATGCCACTGACTGTAAACAGAAGAGGGACAAAAAACATATTCAATCTTTATCTGTGATAAAGTTCTTCAGAATTTGTCCTCTCTACAGATCTGTATGTAAACTTCACTCTTATGCCTAGTTATTATGGTTGCAAACCATTATAAAAGTTTAAAAAAATGGAAAGAAATTAAGGACCATATGTATTTTAATCAAATGCCCATATTGAAGTCTGCCCTATAAATTCCCAAGGCCTCAGGGGAAGCGTCCCAGAGCTTGCGCTGCTGATTAACTGAGGCAATCGCACAATAATCTCTTTTTGGAGTGGTTTATATTTGTGTAAATGTCTATTAACTTCACAAAAGAACTCAGCTTGCATTTCCTACATAAATCCATCAACCATAGGGCTAGTGTCTTTCTGAGAAAGTTAACAGATTTTTTGTCAAGAAGTTCTAATAAAATGGCTACTTATAAATAAAGGCTATGGAAATTTCAATTTTGGCAAACCTACATCTGAGAGTTGATTCAGACAATAGGTTTGAGAACTAGAATATGTGGAAGTTAGTAAACCAAATGTCCTTTTGATAACTGTGAAAATGCTGACAGACTCTGGTTTTGCATTATGTATGCCTGGAATTTCAAAAAAATATTAACAAGAAAGGAAAATTTTCTCCTGTCATTCTCCATAGATGGAAGGAAAGTACCACTGCTTTTGCCAACAAGACACAGAGGACAAAATACATTTTTGTCCTATTTTCCAGAATCACAGACATGACAGGCCCAATTTATCTAATCCATGACATGCTGGATGCTCCAGGCTGCATCCATGGAAATAGATAAAGGCATGTACTCCGCAGATTTAATGAATGGGAATCCCTGCCCCTGGCTAATATAAATTGTGCTCATTGGTGGGTAATTCTATTGATTATAGTCCACTTATATTTACACACAAGGCTTCAGTTTAGTAGCATAAATTATTCACCAAGAGCCAGGCATAACCTAATAACAGTTCATATTTCTTTGAGGTTGTTTTTTTATTATTATTTTCTCTATTTTATCTAGAATTTCCTTAGGAGCATTTAGGAGTATTTTTTTTACCTTGTGACAGAAAATCGTTTCATGAAAAATTCACGTTATTATTCAGAACATTTTCCTTATCTACAAAGAAAATTATTTTTGTAGGTTCTGACAGAGATTTTGTCATACGTTTCAGAGTTGACCACACAGCTGATATCCAGGAAGAGAAGTCTGTAAGATAGTAACTTGTATATCTTTGCATACTATTTTATAGGGGAGAACTTCTAAAAATAAGAATAAATAAGGTAGCACTTATTATAAAAGGCAGAAAGGAATGTTCTGTCCTCCACATTTATCATTCTGATATGTATATATCACAGATGGTTAGGTATGGCAAAGCATAGTGGAAGGGACAAACGCTATTTATCTATATTTTTATATAGGCCAGGAACAGCCTAAAACAGGCATATCCAACCTGCAACCCAAGGGCTTCACGCAGCCCAGAACAGTGAGTAATGCGATCTGCCCACTGCCCTATGCCATCATGGTGGTGGCTCTTCCCCAGCTCCAAGTATGCACTCATCACTCAGCAACAGTCGAATAATCTTTGTGCTATTAACACTGAAACCTGGACAAGGGTAGGGCATAGTGAAGTGCTAACTCCACCTTTTACACCTGCCATACCATATTTATATTGGATGGATAGATGAGCATTTTTTCTTGAGACAAATAATATGGCACTAGGTTTAATTTGCAAGGAAATATGTCAGTTTTCAAAAATTAAAACTCAGTAAGAAATTATATGCAAAAATACACTGCCAAGTTTGATGCATATCAAAGAATGCTTCATAAAGACAGAATAGCAGAACTGAAAAATGTCATCTCAGTTTTTTTTCGATTACAAGTTGGAAGGACTCTACTACAAAAGTTAATTAGATGATAGCAAATCTGATTTCAAAACTTTCAAAACATTTACTGGTGGTAAGTTTATTAAGCAATGTATAGAAATTTGTCTTGGTAAAAAATGTATCTTTCTACAATCAATTTGACTCACCAGGCAATAGCAGGTTAACTGAAGAAACAGGAAAATTTATTGAAAAAGTTTGGAGAGTAAAACTATCATTTCAAATTTTATACTACTTCGGCAATAGATGAAAGTACTGATGTTCCTTAAAAGTACGACTGATTATTTTTGGGACTTCATTTATTTTCTGAAGTAAGGTGACTAAGTTGGGGGAAAATGCTAAAACGAATTTATGATTTGCAAAATGAAATCAAGTCATTAATGGAAACAAAATTTGTGCCACAGATTTAGCATTTTTGGTGGATTTGACTGCTCATTTATATGAGTTAAATTTGCATCTTCAAGGTGAAAATCAACTTCTCTGTGTTATGCTTTAAAGCATAGTGTTTGAAATTCAATTATGATAAAGTCAGGTTCTGGTAAATAATTTTATGTATTCTGATACATTGCCTAAACATGTGAGTCATAAAAATTATACAGCCTTGCTTTCTATTTTGATAAAGGAATTTGAGAGGTTTCAAGATTGCCAAAAAAATCATCTTTTTTTTTTGCTATATTTGTGACTCCACTTTCAGTCAATATAAAAGCACGACCTATAAATTTTCAAATGGAATGTATAGAGTTGCAATCAGATATCCCACTCAAAAATGTCTACTAGACTTTGATAAGCCTGGCCTTACCAGAGATAAATATCCCCAATTCACGGTCACACCACTTTGCTCATGTCCTGAACATTCATTGAACAAGAGAGAAAAATTTCATCAGAAATCTCTGATGAACTCCTTGAGACCTCACTAAGAATGTCGACCACTTTCATCAGGTCAGAATCTAGTTTCAGAAAAAACAAGGTTAAAACATCCTACATTTGTTGCTTTTTTTTTTTTTTTTTTTTTACATTTTAATATAATTAAGTTCTGTTACTTATGTACATTAACTATATCTTTTATATGCAGCCCAAGACAATTCCTCTTTACCCAACCCAGCCCAGGCAAACCAAAGGGGTTGACACCTATGGTCTAAAACTTCTAAAGAAAGACAAATATGAAAAGACCTCAAGTAATAATACCATTCTTGTTCTGCTCTTCAGTCAGCCTAGCTACCTTCTGGTCTTGTCAAGGCATTATGCAATACTATAGATCCTGTCTTGGGAACTAAGTATAAGAGAAATATATTTAAATAACTTTCTAGAGAGTATCCTTTCTCGTCACTCAATCACACTGTTTAGAATATTTACTTCAAGTTATAAGCTATGAAAATTTCACTTTTTGCAAACCTAAAACTTAGGTTAGACATTCACCAATTTTTCATTCACATTTATTCAGCCTAAAACTCAGCATTTCTTGGAGTAAGGATATAAATATATCTAGAAACAAGCCTAATACAAAAACAAGCTCTCTCAAATATTTCAGCTCATTTAATTCAAAGGTTATCCTTCATCTACCTCCCTACTAAAGGGCTTGAGGAAAAAAAAAAAAAAAAAATCAAGCCTTGGGCATACAACACTAAAATTGTCTTTCCAAAGGGGGAAAAGGAGTTCTTAGTTGATATATTTTAGTTTATTTTTATGCCTCCCTCTGCCACAAAGACAAAACAAAACAGAAAACTATCTCTGGTTCTCCTAAGTATCACAGTTATTTGAGAAATACTAAAGCGAATGTATTTTTTTCTAAAGCACTGCTACCAGGCCTTGAAACCACATATCATAAAATACAATATCAAGAAGAGAAAAATTATGTGCCTGCTTTTCTGATATATCATGTAGATCAGAAGGATCACAGTGATGCAGCTTCAGAATCTGCACTCTTCATATTTTAATTCCAGATGTTATTGACTAAGTTGTATAAGGAAGTATTTGCTCTGATCCTTTTAATGTTTTTGTATTGCTTTCCTTTGGTGATTTGGGATGAAGTTAGAAACATTTGACTTCTTTGCATTACATAATGCTTCATGTTTCTAATACTCTATAATTTTTTTTTTCAAATTAAAATAGAATAGTAAAACACTCAATTTAGGGAACAGACATTTATTTAATTGAATTGTATATCAAATAGTTCAAGTGATTACTCAATATGATTTTATTACAGGAGATGAGAAAGTCACTACCCTCAAAACACTAGCACCTTTGATTTTTAATAAATTTGATATATTAGTCTGATCAAAAGAACCTTATATTCTGTAGGAAGCTAATAGAGCTGGGCATGAAGAGCCTGCAATGGAGCTGTGTGCAGACAAGTTGGATCCCTCCCCTATTTTCCCACTCTGCTATTAAAGAGTGGAGAGAGCCTAATATACTCTAATCATCCTTGATGTCCATAAGAAAGAGGTAACATTATAACACATTTCCAAGAAAACTGAATTATATTAAACCAGTGAAGTGATAAAGCAGTTCTTAAATTACAAAAATGCAAGGATTCAAAAAGCCACAGACTAACCTCCAACCTGAAAATAATTCAGCATATATTTAACTCTACAAATCTCGCCCATCAGAGTTATGGCATCAGAAGAGTAAATTCTTTCTTAATTCATGAAGACAGAAGTAGAGTCTTTCTTACTCACACGACTCCATCTGACTAAAAATTCAAGATTCAATAGCAATGAGTTTTAAACAAAGAAAAATGCTATTCCATTAATTTTTTTACCAAAGATTCTCAATTTGAAGGATAAATCAAAACTTCAAGTACTTGAACCACATGACAATATACAGAAGACGATTTATTTACAGTTATTTTCATAATCGACAATTTGGTACATTTTTTTAATAAAGCAAAATTAAACCATATAACACCAAGCAGAGAAAAGAAATGCATCATGAAGCAGTTAATCTAGATGAAAATGAAGTAACTCTATTACCAAAGATGTACTGAGGCTTCTATATTTTCTTTATGATGTCATATCTTTTAAAAAAATAATTGGATTATTCCAGAGACAAAAATATCCTTGTTGGATCTAGGCATGGCATTAAAGGAAGAAAAAACTTGCTGAAAAAGACAACGCTGAGGAAAAGAGGCCCAGCTTCGACCTAATATAACTCTGGTGACTAAAGCAGAGTTACAGTGGGCATCAGTTTGTTCTGTAATACTAAAGAACATCTATCACTGCTGTTGAATCTGTTAGAGGTATCAATTCATGCAATGAAACAATTTCACATGTAAGTCTCTAAGAAACCTGAAACCAAACACAGCTTGCCTGTATAAGGGTTGCATTCCAAAGCCTATACTCATGCCAGTTTTGCAGATCTGGAATTGCAACTAAACATAAATCACCTGATTCACAGTAGAGTGTTTTGGGCGTGTTAAGCTGAAACTCTTGCGAAAATTTTAGCAGGTGCAGACCAAGCCATGACAAAATTTAAGTTAAGATCTGTACATCCTTCTTCAGGCCCAAAGCACTGATGCTCACACAGTTCTTGTGTCAACATATCTGCATAAAACTGGCACCACTCTCTTTCTGCTCTTCGACTTCAAACATCAAGTATGTATAGCTTCACAGTGGGATTGCCTTCAATATGCAATAAAAAAAAAAAAATAGCATCAAAAAAAATATTTTAAAAACCTATATTTCTGGCTTTTCTGTTTCACATATACTCCTAGAGAATATGTGGTAATCTTGTCTGGATAAAGATAGCATTTAAAAAGGGAGTGTCAGAACTTCTTCATTATACTCTTCAGACAGCAAAATTGTACTCAGAATGGGTTAAAAAAGACCACAGAGATTTTTGTTGTTACTATATAAATTCTATTACTACCATATGTAAAAAAAAAAAATAAATAAAAATTAAACATCTACGTTTTATTTCTCACTTAAGTAATCACTTCAGTTCACATAGGACAGCTAAGTGACTCAAGTGTTCAACTGCCTTAACATATGCTATTTCAAAAGTGGTAAAAATAAAACTGATGTCTGCATGTATGGTCAAACACCAACAGCATTAACAGAAATATTATTAAATGCTTAAAGCTGCAACTGAAGTGGGGACACAAAACAAGGGAACAACTTCATGTTTACCTTGCTTCACTGTGCATTGTCTGACAATGATTTTTGCAGAGAATTACCAAGACTAAGACCAGTCGTGCTACTAAGTCTATGTAGACTCTCTATATAGACTCAGAGTACTAAGAAGAACCAAGAACAGCAAGAGGAGACTGAGCAAGTTAGTAGTTATAACTGTTGTAATTCAATATAAGGAAGGTAGAGTTTAAAAAAGCTAAACCAGAATACCCTAGACATATCTTTTATATTAACCTAATATAAATGCTTTCACCTGTTTCCAGAAACTGTCAGCCTTGGCTTAGGCACCTGGAAGGCATCTCCATTTGCAAAAGAATACAATTAAAATAAGCTCCTATCACTTTAGCCACATAATAGTTTTTTATTTTTGAAGTTACAAAACAGAAAAATCAAAGATTGTAAATTTTCTGAATATTATATTTACACATAAATACATTTAATAATATATAAAAAATACGTAATATGAATACATATATATTATAATTCAAATACAAAATTCCAATACAAAAATACTCTAACGGGTTAAAATACAAGTGATCCAATCTCTCTTAAAGGGAGTATGAGACAAAGACGCTACAGCTATGTCCCTTAACGCTCTCTTCTGCTAGTTTTTGATAAAAAGGCTTATCTTTACATACTGCTTTTTTAATTTATTGTGCTGCCAAATATCATACTAGAAGGAAAAACCCAAATTCTGTCTTTGTTTATTCCAAACAAGATCTAATTTCACAGGGGGGCTACATCATACTAAAGAAACATGTAAGGCAACGTATGTTTGTAAGTACCTAACAGAACTAGAAATCTGCTACTGTGAATGGGCCTCACCCTATATACATACACCAACTCCTCACAAACATCAGTGCATTTTCCTCTGCAGGTGCATCTTTCCATAACTGTGGCTTCTTGTACAACTTGTCAGGAAAATTCAAATCGTCCAGTCACATCAGCTTGTGTTCCCACTATATTCAGTATCACTTCTCACAAGGAAACAGGATTGTCTGAGTAGACATAATCAAGTAAGACCTCCCATCCTGTATTTCCAGCTTGACCAGGAAGAAACGTATGGCTGCTGGGCATGCCATTATTCTCCACCCCAGATATATTGTCCAAACATCTGCCAAAATCTAACTACTCTGTTGATATCAATTAAAGACTTACAAAGAGCACTTAATTCACATTTGAAGTTATAGGAGATATTAAACAGAACTGTTACAAATGATTTGTCAGTTGACTTAATTAGACCAGGTCTAATTTAATATTTCCAGCACAGTTGAAACTCTTACTTTACTGGGGGCCATGGAAGTTTCTCAGCACGTTACATCCAGTAACTGAAATCGAGTTCTAGCAAATCTATTAACACAGTCCAACACTTTCCACAGTTCATTACAAATAATAATTACTTTCCAAATACTTCCTCCTTCACTGTGAAGAACAAATCTGTCTCAGTAAAATAACATCAGTGAGAAAAGCACAATTTTTGCTGAAAAACTCCTTAACTTCTAAGAGATATTTTTTGGAACTGCTAACAGCTGCCATATATACATATAAGTAAATTTCAAAAACAGCCCAACTTCTTCCAGAGAAAGTAGCAATATTACCTCAGGTTCCATACGTTATTTACTATAAGTTGGCTACACAGATGGAAAAACCTGCAAAACTGGAGCTCTGCCTATCACAGGCAGCTTGGAAAGATTCCTGTAAAGATTAACTTATCTACTATTGTAAACATTCTCTACTAACACTGGCAAATTATTACTATGATCTTCCTAAAATGGTCTAATAATTTAGAATTAACATTACATCTTTTTATCTTCATGAATTTGCAGATATTAGCTCAGCGGGAGTCTCTCGAACAGATATTTGATATAAAACATTTGTAATTCATTCGACGACACAGTAAGGTCAAATGACACTATTTCTGCTTCGAGGCTGGATGAATCTAAAGTGAGCCTTGTATTGCTGAAAATATGCTGCCACAGCTTTTAATATAAAAACTCATTTAATAAATTACCATAAAACATCATGTAATTGTTTGGGTTTTTTTGTTTGTTTTTGTGAACATACTTGTGAAGGAGTCTTCCTACTAGAAAAATCACAAAAAAGCATAAACAAATCACACAAACACAGAACTAGTGGAAGAATGTATTAGAAGCATGAATTGTTATTGTTCTTTTAATGCTAAGCATGATATGCCAATCTGAGAGAATTCCGTAATGCTTTTGCTCACTATGTGGACAGCTTTAGGCATATTTGACTTTGAACAACTAAAATCAGTACACAGGACAATAAGAAATAAGAATTTTGTTCTACACATGAACTACCTACCTAAATTCCATAGAGTTGTCTGCATGTCCACAGCAATGTATGTCACTGTTCATTTCCTTCACAGGCTATCTACATAAATTTTCTTTTCTACATGCTGATGTTATATGATAACAATTTTGCTTCAAGTTAGTCACCAAGGGCAAAAGAGAGCAGCCTTGTTTGGTCATCTAAGGGTGCTCATATGGGATGGTGCAGTTAGTACTATTCTGCTGCAGCACAAGCATGCCTCAAGGATTTACCTGCTGCCTGCTTACCTTCCTCCAGCTGCAGAGTTTATATATATTTCACTAAGGCTTTCCATAGCCGCATTTCAATTGTATCTATACTGTTAAAGAGATTTCCAATGTTACTTTGTTGT
Source organism: Chrysolophus pictus (assembly GCA_037305975.1). Classification (NCBI taxonomy): domain Eukaryota; kingdom Metazoa; phylum Chordata; class Aves; order Galliformes; family Phasianidae; genus Chrysolophus; species Chrysolophus pictus. Next base: position 35,997,982 of record JAYKPI010000006.1, read on the forward strand.
TGTTTTTTTTTTTTGTTGTTGTGTTTTCAGTCTTTCACTGTTTGTTTTACCACATATATAAATGAGTAAGCTCATTTATGTGAATGCACATACCTGCAGGGTTATTTATTTTGTAGCAGTGTCCTTGTTTGACTGACTTCTTTCTTACCTTGAAAATCTGTTTATGTTTGGAAGGTAATCTGCTGAATGCATTGGTAGAGAACATAGAACTAAATGTCAAAATGCTAATATGAAGGGTTATTCATCACATGAACATTGATCTGATGATAGACAGGCATTTCTGCAAGGCAATGTGCTTTCTATCCATTCTATCCATCATATCTAAAGAGATGCAGATGTCCAGCTGCTACTGAACTCTCAGGAACCCAAATGGTGGGCTGTTAATTATCATTAAGTAGATTTGTCAGATACACCTAAGCAAAAGGCTGTATTTGATATTTAATATGAATATTGCAAAGAATTAATGATTTAAAAAAAGAAAAAAGAAAAAATAGAAAAGTACCAGGCACCGACAAATACATAGAAAATTGTTACTCCCACTCAACTGAAATGAAAAAATTAATTCAGGATCTTTCTTAGTAAAGTAAGAAAGGGAATGATCATACTGTGTGGATTAGTGCTACTAAAAACTAAGCCTATAGAAATTAAACATATTATTAGGAGAGTATCGTAAATGCCTTAGTACTGCATGTGCAGTGGAGGACTAAATAAGCAATTTTAAAAGGTAGACAGACTGTGGCCAGGATTGGCGAGACAAATGTTTGTAAATGATTACATAATGTCTTGAATGCTAAAAGCACATAAGTATACTAGGAAAAAAAAAAAAAAACAACAACAACAACAACAAAACACTGAAACACAGAACCAATATTGTAGTGGCTGCTATGCCCTCAGACAGAGAATGATACAAAAAGGAAAAGGCTTTAAAATATACCATCATACAAACCAATTTATAGTCTGCTTGGCTTACTAGAATATAAGCTTCACAAGCACAGCAAAATTAAGTAGATTAACCTTCATGTACGCCTGTTCATTTTTACTTGCTAAAGAAATAAAAATGGCTACTGAAAATAATAGATGAAGGTTTGAAGCAAAGGTTTCGGTTTTTTTGTTTTTTTTTTGTTTGTTTGTTTGTTTTCCTTTTTTCCTGTGCTACCTAGAAGCAGGCAAGCTCCTGTAACCTCCACTTTTGAAAAATTTGCTGCTTACAGCAGCATCGTGTACTAGAAACAACTGAAAAACAAAAAGAGCAGTGTACTTGCCATGCAATAGTCATATATCTGGTAAACAAAATACTCCTGATATCTGGCTGATTTTGACAGCAGGTGAGTGGATTGTTTTTCACAAGTAAATACCAGTTAAAAAAACAAACAAACAAACAAACAAAAACTAATTTGCTAAACATTACACTATAGAGAATAGAGCCCCAGGTCGCTACTGAAATATGACTTGGCTCTACAGGAAGAGCATTAATATTGCTTGCAGAGCCAAGACTAGCTTCTTCCTCATCTTCTCCTTCCTTGTGCATTTAGCAATTGCAAATCTTGCCAAGGTTCTTTTTTTTTTTTTTTTTTTTTTTTTTCCTCTTTTTTCCCCATCCATTCAATATTGATCCCTAATTCAATGACGGGTAAATGTATTGGAAAACACAGCCATTATCTCTCTCCATCTTCATCAGTTACTATACTTTGTTTACTACAGACTGAGTAAACAAGGTCAACAGGAACAAAAGAAGCTATAAAAAAATTCCTGGCTTTAATTTTGAATGAACTGGACTGTCCAACTACTTTTCCAATTACAGCACAAAGGTAAACAAATAAAATAACCACTATTAAGTAATATCAAAGAAGAAATGAAGCCCAGGTGTTTTTTGTTTGTTTGTTTTTCCTTTGCTCTTCAGAAAGCAGGCTTTATTTACTCAGAGACATTCTTCTAGCATAACCCTAATTTTTAGACTAACTTGTTTTCTGAAGTAGAGAACCAGGGAAGAAGCTGTCAGTTTGCATTATAAGAAATAAAACATAATAACACCATAATAATATATACCACACACACACGCACAAAAAAAAAAAGCCACAGTTTGAGATCCTAAGCATATACTAAAATTTCAAATGGTCAGACACTTCAAGTTAATCTCACTTTTGTATTTCTTGTAACTTTTTCAGAGATGAAGATATGCTACCATATCTCAGGAGCTTTTCAAGCTTCACTTGAAAATAAGTGGTACATTATGGTTTTACATCAGCAGAGATTATAAAATATAGCAAATAAGTTGGATGGGTATTAGAGCTGATCCCTTAGTGATGAGAGAATTTCCCGCGATCTCTGAACAACTGGTTCCACCAGGTAGTCGCATTTTTAATAAACAAATTTTATCTAACTCCAACTTTTTAAAATTACTTGCAGCCTTTGTCAATGCAGAAAGAGAGAGAACATTTGCTTAAATACTCCAGATAAGGACTCAAAATATCTCACTATTGTTTCAAACTTAAAGAAGTATTAAATGGATATAATTTCAAAGCATTAAAAGAGAGAGAACCATACTGACAGAGATGTTAACATGAGGCAAAAGTGTTTAATAATTGAGCTTTCATAAAAGCCTTCCTTACAATTCCTACTTCAAATTACGGTTACATTTTCTTATTTCATATTTCATTCAGACCCTTGCCAACTTTTTTATGCTGTCATATCATGCTTGTAACCAGAGATCACTATGCATATGTAAAAAAAAAAAAAAAAGAAAAAAAGAAATACCTCAAGGAGAACATGTTCATTAGCACTGGGCTAATGAATTGAAAGAAGTGATCAACAAAACAAGCAAAGAGATCTAAATATATAGGAATACACTCATAATGCAACTTTACAGAAAAGATTTTTCACTTCTACACAGGCTCTGCAGGGTCTACTGCTAAAAGCAGTGAGAACATAGACAGACTTAAAGAATTTGGCTTGGAGATGTTATGGTGTAACACTGAAGCAGAGAAAAGATTCTTCTCACTTTAGACCCCAGAAATTAGGTTTAAGTAAAAGCTCAGATATTTCAGGCTTTGATATTGCTATCCAATCTCTTTTGCTGCACTTTCTCTGAATGTTACCAATCCTCCATGCAATTTCAGCTGCAAAACTAATCTTTGCAGTATATTATATGCAGTAACCACTTTTGAAAATTAAAGTTCTTATGGTCTTCACAGCATTTCAAGAACTTTTCATGATCTAATACCAAAGTGAAATATTTCCTTTATTATGTTCAAATCTATTTCCTCTCTTTAAAGAGTTATTATTATATTTAGCTTAATAAACTTTAAAAAGTTTTTTTAAAAGTATTCCTGGAACCTGATTAATGTTTCAGTAATTGCAAGAATTTCTAAGGCTGCTATCAGATTATGAAACAAAATCCAAATTACATGAGAGGATATTTGGACACAGAGACCAAGAGATAGAAGCCATAGAACTCAGAGATAATTCTGTACTTAATCTCATTATTTTAAAAATTTATATAGAAAAAGATGGTATGAGCTATCATTTAGGAAAAAAAAGTTGAAAAAGGATGGAAGCATGATGTTGCAAATAAGAATTTTAAAGCATATAGTTTCAACTTAATGTTTCATTTCTTAACAGAAGTAAGATGTGTGCTGAGAAAAGGTGGTAGAAGGGATTCCACCATCACTCCAGTTAAAGCATGGATGCACATTCATATGCTCATATGCACACACACATTTTTGTTAAAAGATCTTCAGCTGAAGCAACTGTGACCTATTCTTCACCACTGAAGCCATAAACCATTAGTTGTGATTTGGGTTTTGTAGCAGTTAGGCCACTCTTAAAAAGGGTTACATTGGCAGTAAGATTTTATTTTTTTTTTTAGTAAAATGGTGAAATCACCTATAATTTATGGCAACGTACTAGTTAGAGATATTTTAAATGAAGTTTTCACAACAGAATCTAAAGGAATATAATCTACTGCAGAGCAGTTCATATAATCAACAGGATTTTTTTTTTAATTGTTGCTCTTACGTATATTTGCATTAATCATTATTCAGTGTTTCAAGATAAAAACTGCCCAGAAAACTGTAAAATTCCAAGTATAAACATAAGGCTCCCACAGATTTTTAGCTCCTCTATATTAGCTTGCTCAGCTGAATTCTTCTGTCACTTTCAACATCCATTCCGTATTTACTACACTTTCTTATTGCAGATGTCTGGTGATAAAATAGAGTATAGTTCATAATCCAGTATCTGCATTCCTCAAAACACTTTAAAAGCATAGCCTTATCATCACTGATTCATCCTGCCTTAAATGAAGACAAACAGAAAAGCAGTGGAAGGCCTCCGCAGTTTCTAACTGAAGAAGAGTATAACCTCCTAAAAACAAACTGGTGATTAAATAATTTCACTAAAATTGCTGAAACGGGCTATTTTGGTTGTTTGGTTTGCACAATGTGTGTTTCCTTTAAAGAGGTGGTGAGATTTGGGTGTGGGGGGTATTTTTTCTTCCATGACTCATCCATCATGAATCTCTTCTACAAGAAAGTGTTCCAGAAATAAAAACTGATACTCAGAATAGTAGCATGTATGCAGATGAATTACTACACTCTACAATATTAGCTGGAAAAAAAAAAAGCAACACTGAAAATGAAAACAGCTAACATGCAAACAGAAATATAATGGCATTTTCAGGCAAAATTTGATTGTGTTATGGGTTCTATTTTATCCCATACAATACTAATTTCTACCCTGATATGTTAGATTTCATGTATAATCTGAACAAAAACATTGAGCAAAGAAGTTACTTAAGACAGTAATTTGTCCAAAAGTGGCAGGGAAAAGCAACACAAACAAACAAACAAAAAGAAGACAGGCTCTGGGAGCTCGCAGTCACTCTACAAGGTTCCATTCTCCCTTTTTTATTGGTTGCTTTTTTGTTGGTTTTTTTTGTTGTTGTTTGTTTGTTTCTTCAGTAAGAACAAGGTATTGGGATGTGGAGGCAGGTAGCCCGGTGGTTTACAGGATTGGCTTTGTTTCCAACTCCATTAAAGGTTTACTGAGCTTTCAAGAGCAGTGCTCACTGTCCCATAACTGCAATATCACCGCAGTGTCTACTTCAGTGGATGACCACCACACACCACGGTGATGTACAGCACACAACAAAAGCTCTCCCCCCATGCCCACCCAGCCTGGGAAAAGAGGAGGCACTTTTCACCCAGCCTTACCCCAGCAGAGGGTCTGCCACACTTGCAGATAAGCCCACCCCACCCAGGAATGGGAGCAACGCATTGCACTGGCAAAGCGGCTGAGCTGAGGCAGTGGTGGCCATGGGACCTTTTATGGTGGAGGTGGAAGCATACAGTTACGCACACCAAGCGGCCACAGCAGAGCCTTCATGTGAGCAGAGGTTGTCACTTTGCACTGACAGCTACCCACCGTTACTCCTCTCCGGTCTGCTGAGAACAGTCACAAGTGACTTATACCTTACTCTAAATTACCAGCTCCATGACAAATGCACGCAAAAGTTGCTTTGCGGGGAAGTATTTATGCTTTTAAGTGTAAAATATTTACCTATTGAAGCATGTAACAGATATTTATTATTTTCATTGGCTTTTGGCTTACCCCATAAACACATTACATCATTTTGTAGGATTTTTATTATTATTAAAATTCCACATTTCTGTTCAACTTAAGATGATGAATGCAAAACCAAAAGAATAAGTAACAAATGTATCCACGGTGACCAAACAGCAGGCTCTAAAGCACAACACAGGGAGTGAAAACTAGCAATTATTGAAGCCACTCCATCAAAATTCCAGTGCAACAGAAAAGAAAGGCATATGTAATTAGATGGATCACCATTAGTTTAATTATTTGAAGGCTCTGCACAAATAATAGAATATACATTACTTCAGTCTCAGATCTTCCAAGCTATGCATTTAAAGAGAGCAAGAGACCCCATGACTGATTTCAGAATTTAGTAACTTTTCTCTCTGGTGCTTCCGAAACTCACTTCATCTACTAACACTTGCTACATATGAATAATATTTTTAAAAGGCCTAGGTTTACTTTCCATTTCTGTACTTAGTTCAGCCTTGTATGCATGTTAGCCACAACACTACATTACATCAGTACCAATTAGACAAGAAAACCCAGAAAAACAAGATGCATAAAAACAAGTCATTTTTTTCCACCTTCCTATTCTTTAGGTGGCTCAATATTAGCATGCATAAATATCCCAGAATTCTTTACTAATTGAAAGGATTTTTTTCAATCCAGTAAAAATAAAAATATGATATTGTCAAGATGATGGCTATAATAATTTCAAGTAAGCATGGACGCGTGATGTACGCAGTCTAGCTTTCGCTTGGATTTGTGCAATGCTGCTTTGTGCAACCACCGTTACAACAGAGACAGGTGAGATTACAGACACCCCGATTTCTCACAGGCATACCAGGAAAACATCAAGAACAACCACAGGTAATTACTATCCCTATTAGATCATGCTTCATTATGCAAAAGACAGAAAAGAGAATATTCATTTAAAATTTAAGGAAGCTTCAGACTGAACACAGCACATTGAAAACCTGCGTAGCAGAAACTTTTAGCTCTGGTCTCAAAAGTGAGATTTCGTACAACACAGGGAGAGCGCAACCCAGTTTGTTCCAATTAAAATCTTGTTTTACTCAAGAAAATAAATGCGCACACAACAGGATTCTGTATCTTTGAAAGAAATAAGAGTAATTAAGCTTATTTTGGTGTTATGTGTTTCTGAAAAAGAAAAAAAAGGGTAAAATTAAATGCTGTCCAGCTAATATAAACCTAATATTCTAACCCATGTAACTTCAGGTAACAGGAACTTCTGTCTTAGTCATATGAGAAATTGTACAACTGGTTTTTAATAAATAAATAAATAAACCCATACGTCCCATAAAATCATATTAAAAGATAGAAAAAAATATGAAGTGTAATAACCAAACAGAAACAAAAAAAAAAATATTACTTAACATCACACATTTTTAACGCTGATGAGAACTCAAACCTAAAACTGCAACACTTGGATATTCTTCCTCAGTCTTTGGAAAATGTAGTAAAGCTAAAACATTGCAAATTCATCTTCAAAAGGAACTCGAAAGAGTTCTGAGAACTCAGCCAATTCATATTTTTTGCTGTTTGGACAGTTTACAACAAAAATCAATCTGATGGGTTTCTCTACTAAAGATCCCCCCACTATTTTTAGTTTAATGAAAACAAGGAAAAATAACGCCTAGCATATCATAGAGCACAATACTTGCATGAGAAGGCTCAGAATATTATGGAAATGCTTCTCATACAGCTTGAAGTGAACTCTTGATTCAATATTTAATGAAATTGAGTAAGCTGCTGTATGTCCCAGAAAAAAACCAACTCTGCTGTGCATTCATTTTATATGTTATGCAGTTATAAATTAACACTGACGCTAGATGAGTCTTCGAGCAGCCAGGAGTAGCATCTTTTCCAGAATGGCACTTTATTTTTCATTTTTCATTTTATTTTCTGCTATTGAGCAGTCTGAACTTGCAGCATTATATGGTAATCGTACATTCCAACCCAGTACTGCAGCACTACATTGCTTAGGCATAGCTCTATGCTCCAGCATGTTTTTAGGATATGCAGCCAGCCCAGCTGTAAGGCTGAGGAAGATTTTCATCAAGCTACAAAACTAACTCTGCACAAATATTTTACAGTTCCGTGACCTCTAAAGGCTTAAAATAACATGCATTTTGTGTTATGCTAGAAGCAAACTCCACATTGGTGATCTGCATAACGCAGAGTAGCCAGCAAACACACCACTGCACATAAAGCATTGTTTCTTCTCCGTATTTTTGGATTCTTCAAACTAAAAGCTGAATGAAATCCTAACACTAACTGTGCCTCCAAACCAAAATCAGAGCAGTACTAGCTCACCCATTTCATTAAGTTCGTCTAAAACTTCCCATGCCTCCCAGTGATTTGTCTTCCCCTCTCAGCAGATGAAACACAAGTTCATTTAAAACAAACCGAGGATGATTTCATCCTATTTAGCTTATTTTCAAAGCTTCTCAGACTAAGCGGTAACCCATTCAAACAGAAAATTTCCCAGACAATGGAATCCTTTCAAACTGCACAGCCAATATGATTTCCCAGTTGTCAGTCTTAGGTGTGCGTCGGCACGAAATGTTCTTGAATCAGAAATTTATAATAATCACTCCTATTGATAATACGAGCAGAAGCAGAATTACATCACAGTTAACACTTACCAAAATACATTATGTTTCTCATTAATCATGCAGTCAGGATCCCACCGCTGTGTATTCAGCATTAGCTCCCGCACAGGGCTGACATGTAAAACAGAGCTCTTTCATTCTACATTATGTGGAAATTTCCCAGCATAAGAAGCGTGAGCGAGCAGTGTGCCTCCTCAGGATGAGCGCTTTGCAGGCAGTCTTCTTATCCCTGATACAATCCCTGTCTGATTTAGCATTTACTCCGGCTGCATGCTGCACTGCCCATTCTTACTGTAATCTGACTCCTCCTTCTGATGTCCTTGCTGTGCCTGTGACATCAGGACTAGGAGTACTACAAACAGATCTTTTCTGTACCGAGCTCGCAATGAGGTGCTCTAATATCCTGCTTAACCTAATGCTGGCTAGGGGGGAAAAAAAAAAAAAAGAAAAAAAAAAGCCCTTTTAAAATCATATAGGTTTTTTTTTTTTTTTTTTTTTCAGATATTGCACTCAGTGACATAACATGCTCAATTACATAATAGATGGAAAAGACAAAGTGTATGTTGATAACTTATTTTTCTGTGAAGGATGGGCTCCAAGAGAGCCCCAAGTGCCCTGATTTTCCAACTGCACAATAAAGATGCTTGGCACTTTGCAACGTCACCTTCCCTAGGACTTCTTATTTGCTTTTTTTTTTTTTTTTTTAAATCAATAGTTTCATATCAATAAATGATTTTAACCCAAGTGTTGATGAAGTCCAGGCTACTTCTATTTTCAAAAAGGAACTGACAAATATATTGTTCGATTTCTGTGGAGTCAAACTGATTTTTAAAACTAAGGTTTCTTCGCCTCAGTAACAAAGTGTGAGGACAGGAGATATGTGGCAGCAAAGATTTGTAATGGAGTTTACAACCTTTCACCCTCCGGGTCTCCAGTTCCTTCCCAGTCCAGGTTGATAAGTCATTAGCAGCTGGTAGCTGTTTTATTGTGCTGTGACAAATGGAGTGGTCCTAAGTTTCTTGTAAATAGGTCTCCACACAGTCTCTGCTGCTTTAAGAACTGATATATTTGCTGGCAGATACAGAGGAAGAAAGATCAAACACCTGGGTACCAAAACACTCTCCACTATCCACACGTAGTGCTTTGGCGTGGATCTGGTGTGCACTCTCATGGCAGTGTGACAAAGGCTATGTGGTCTGTATTTATGTACATGTTATACATCGTCTATGAATCAATAGAGGACATTGGTTTCCTGCTGTCAGTCTGGCATCTATCACTGATAATAAACTTAAAGTAAATAAAAGTAAAAAAAAAATAATGGGCAGTATGCTGAAGTGTTTATTTCATTACAATAGGATCTAATGGGATGAATGCTTTCATTCTACAGGAAAGAGATGACAGGTATAATTCATTTAAGTCTCCATTTATTATTTGTAAAAGCTCCACATGGTAACTTACAATTTCATGAGGCCCAATCACTTAGGACAAAATTATCCCACCAACACAGCGGCCAAGGAGAGCTCCAGTTGCAGCAGAACAGTCAACAACACAAATGTATACCACTGCTACACATCCTTCAGCAACTGCTCCCCACATCATCATGCTCACTGGGTTTGATGCAAACTATGTGAAAGTCACCAAGATTAAACAAAACCTGGGTGAAATGGGGCATCGATTTAAGTCATGTGGCAGTTCCACAGCTCTCTATTTCTGATATTTTTTTCCCACCCTCCCCTTCTTATTTCAACAGCCCCCCTGAGAAGAAGCATGACTGAAATGAGAGCTACCCTTCCCAGATAAATTCAAAGTCTAATCTGCTTCACAACCAACAAGCTAAGAGGCTGTAGTGCATATGGCAGATGATGATGATTTCTCACATGGTTCAGATCAGACAATAACAAATTAAGTTGACTAAGTCCTAAATCACAGTGAATTATAGTGAATATTAGCTAGAAATAATGTCCTCAGTTTTGACTAGAGACACTGGGACAGCAGGTATCAGCAGTTATTCAGGATACCTTCCTTTCTGCTATTTCATCATTAAAATGCTCAGTGATTTCTAATATACCAAGCAAGTGCACATCACCATAAGAGAAAATACCAGCTTCCAAGCCTGGTTTAAAACACCTTAGCTGAACCACTCCAAAGACTTTTGAGCAGTAAGTATAAGCTATTAGGAGCCTTCTGCAGCACAAATATTCCCTCCCTTCCTAGAGCATAAAAGCTCAGGAAATCAATTCTCTGTGAAACTACACTCCAGTTCTTTTAGCTCCGAAGTACTTTTGCAGGGCACTGCATGGTGTGCTTCAGGACACCGTGAGCCTTCCCAGACAGGCAGCCATGGTGTTTAACCATCAGTCTGTTTACCATGTTGCAGAAAGACTTCGGATTATTTAGCCAGGAGTTAGACCTGCTGAAAAGCAGGCTACCTCTAGCCTAGGTGCTCCTAAAACCTGGCACATGCTACTAAGCTGGGTGCCAGTTGGCCAGCTGAGAGCCTGGGTACAGACAACTCATGATTGCATGGACATACCATTAAAAGCCAGGCAGCAATCATATTGCTTTTAAGTGTCCTTTCATGAGCTGGCTACTGGCTGCTCTGTTAAAGCATCTGTACAAATTCTGTGATGTCTAACAGCAGACCAGTTCCTCAATAAGTGTAAATCAGCAAAGGACTAAATCATAGAATGGCTTAGATTGGAGGGGGACCTTAAAGATCATCCAGTTCCAACTCCACTGTCATGGTCAGGGTTTCCAAATAGGCCAACATATTCCTCAGTACCTGGTTATGAATATTACCTATATATATTTTTTCCATTTTAAGATGTAAAGCAAGAGAAAGAACCGCCTCCCTTTCCCATATTGCATTTTATTACAACAAGCATAAAATTACAATCAGCCTATAACCAAAGTAGTTAAATCAAAAGAAAGTTGAATTTATTTGCACTTCAGCTATGGAACAAATGCAATGGAACAAGAAAAATTACTGGTGGTCTCTCCTGGAAAGTCTTAACAGCTCAAGTTCACATATTCCATGTCAATCTCTGCTTTCATTTACATACATAAAACACTAATAAATTGCAAAAAGTACAGTTCCAAGTAGAGGACAGATAAATTTATCCCCAGAGTGGGATATTGTCCCTCTCAGCAAAAGCAAGTATTAGGTCAGTAACTGTATACCAGAATAGCTAGTGTTTTAACGCAAGCACTGAAAACTCTGCTGAACGTTACTGCTGCATAGTGAGGAGCAACAAACACTTGCATGAGTCTGGAGATGTCAGTAGACACAGTCTGGGCATGCAGAATCATGCAGAGTGAGTGAGCAAATCAACCCACAATGTCAGCCCACGCTGTAAACTCTCAATCATCAACAAGCTAGCACAGGCTAGCGACATTTAGCTTTGCTACAGACTCAGGTCAAGTGTAGAATTATCATATTTTCATGCATAGTTCATCTATAAGGACAACAACCCCCACCCCCCAAAAAACTCTGCAATTTGGCAATATAGAAATAACAAGAAAAAAATATATTTTTTTTCTGTTAAAATAACTACTCCGCATCCTAATTTCTAATAGGTTGTTCATACTTGCATAATTTTTTTTCTTTTTTTTCCTCCCAACTAATAACATCTCTGCTGTCCTTTGGCAACCTCTCTTTGGTAAAGGGCAAATTTTCCAGAAACGCAGACTACTCCAAAACTCATTACCTTCCTGAAAATAAGCAAAAAACAAACGGAGAACATACACCTCTGCGCATACAAGTGCTGCATGCATCCTGCATTTCTCCGGAGATGGTAAACCTACAGGTTATCTCCTGCACATGACTTGGAGTAGAGCCAAAAAGAACATTCTTGGGGAACTGTCTGCGCTATCTATGCTTTTTGATTTTTATCCATCCACTGATTTACACAATGCCTCCTTAGCAAGTATCAAAAACCACTAGCAGGCACGTCTATTGCAGAGACCAATTAATATTTAATATTAATGCACCCAGTTAATTCCCTAGGATTCCTGGAAAACTCTATTCCAGTCTCGAACTCTCCCAGGAGGCAATTAATATTAAATTTATACCCTGATTCTTACCAGTTGGATCTGAAGAATTTCAATTAGTGAGGCTGACCACAAACCTATTCTTACAAATGCAGTAGTACGTCCAGGGAGTCTTTGCTGGCAGAAACGTAATAGTTGGCAACAAATACAATAGCGATACATTTTAAGTTTATGTATCTTGTACAGCGGGTTCATGCACCTGAAAAGCTTCCAGATTTTTTCCAAATAAATTTTATCTACTGTACACAGACTGCTGTGACTATTAAGAATAAAAGTGTTTTATGCAAACATTTGCTTTGAAAATAAATGGAAGCAGCAACCCAAATCATGCTTACCCAAAACACCCCAGATCTAAAGGATTCTTGAAGATAAAGTAGGGCCAGAACTTCTGAATAATTTAGAAATTAATGTACCAGAGATATTTCATTCCTATTAGTACTACAGTAATCACAGTTCTGAAATAAAATACAGCAAAAAATCCACAGTTTTATTAGGCTACAAATGCTATTGGAGAGGTTTCTAATTTTGCATATTTTTGTGCCTAAAGTCAAATATACTCTCTGCTAGAAAGTTGGTTTGTTTTCATTTTGAAGCCATATGGAGTAGTTTAAGACATACTACACAATAATCTAGATTTGTGATTCATTATTAATCTCTTGAGGTTATACGAAAGGATAAGAAGGGAAGGAGCAAGTTTTGATTGTATATTTTAAACTATTCATCGAGTCTCATCTTTGGTTTTGCACTTTCTCCACAGGATAAAACTAGCAAATGTGTTTTTTATCCTTGACTCAAAAGTGTCAGTTCTGGAAAACTGAAATATTTGTCACCATGAATACCATTTAACTGCAGTAGTACCCAAAGGAACTCTGAACTGCCACACGTGAATACAGCTGTAGGAACTTAATTAATCTTCCTGTCACTTCCATGATGCTTTTCATTAGTTTAACCTGTTATCTGATCAACTGCTCCACTCTCTATTGGAAATGGCTAATCAGAACCTCTTACAAAAGCATTTTCGAGAAGTAAACAAAGACTCACCTTTGATTCTGAGAGTCTTTAACAGTCTTTGTTGTGCAGACTTTATCAATGCAATAATGGTACTTTCAGCACTCTTTTTTTTTTTTTTTAAGCAACTAGAATTTCCTACATACGAAGCTAAGAAAATGTAAGTAGTATCACTGTGCCTCCTTACAAGCTTAAAGCTAGCACTTACACCACATTGTAATTTGAACAAGATGACATGGCAGCAGATAGGTTATATTTTTCTGAATTTCTTTTGCATTAAATGAATAATTACGCATATATAAATTAAAATATATGAATATAACAAACAATATACAATATAACACCAAACCAACACTTTACGCTTTGCTTGTTTAAATGCCTCATAAGCATGTGAGAAGACCTAAGATGACGATTGTGAACAAATATACATCTAGTACAGAAAGTTCTTTGACAAGTATATTGACAGTAACTTTAAAGAGAAGGCTTGTCTTAAGAGCAAGTGATAAGCTCAAGAAATTTTTCTGAATTCTTGTCAAATAACTTTTTAATAATAGCAACAACTACAGAAACAGCCGCACAGAAAAATCTACATTTGTTTCAATCTTAGAAAATCAGAACTGACACACTCTACTGTTTTGCAACGTAACTCAATATCTATCATGAAAACAAGGCACTTTATGTTCACCTTTCATAAGTTTATAATACCTAAATTTAAGCTTATAATTCCAGATAGTGCACTGAAAATTTCTCGACAGCTTTAGAACTTCTGGATTCTTCTTCGGTCCGTGATACAATCCATTCATAAACCTGATCTGCATTTTGCATTCCTGCCTGTGCCATCTTGAATTACTTAAATTTGGCATGTAGCAATTCTGTAAATTAGCCATTTCTTAACCAGATGTGTGCACACCTTATGCTTTAAGGTTCATTTATTTAAAATAAAACAGTGGCCAAAAATATGTATGCCTACCATTTCTCAAATTATCAATCGAATGACAAATCTCAAGTAGCAAAATGAGATAGGACACAGTGAATTGTAATTTCAATTATCTGCTTAATTTCAGTTAAAATAACTAACGTTTATTGCATTCTTATTTTCAGTCCATTTGCTTTGCTCAAAAATCATAGCAGTGTGAATATTGCAAAGATATCAGTTACATTTTTGAATACCAACACATCATTTCTGATTTTCTAATTTCATGTAGTATGTCCTTTTTTTTTTTCTACTTTTTTTTTTAATTTAAAGAAAGCATATCAATGAAATTGGGATCTCAGCTGAATAGTTTAGATCTTCAATATAAAAATTACCCAGATCTATTGATCTTAAAATGTCTGCAGTTCGAGTAGCTACTGCTTGATATATTCCTTTCTTCCAGACATTTTGGTACCTCAGCATACTCATGACATGAGGACGGTATCAAGCATTTTTCATAATACAGAATAAAAATATTTAACATTTATGATCTTTCAAATCACTCTTAACAATCTTACTATCTCCATCTAGTGGCTCATACTATTAGGAATTTTCTTCTTAGTACTTTCTAAAAACTTCTTATTGTCCTTAGCCTTGCCAACAGAAGATTTTTCATTTCCTGTTTTTGGCTTCTCCTATAAATTTTCAATACTTCTTACTTCTAATTTTTATTGATTACTATCCATTTCTGCTTTTATCATCTTCCAAGTTTCTTTTCTTTTTTTTTTTTTTTTTTAATTTCTTAGCTTGTTTTGCAGCTGAACCAGAACAGGCTTTAAGCCAAAGTTTTCCATTCTCTGAACATGAAATTATTTTTTTAGTCATCTAATGACCTGTAGTTATTTAAAGAAGTATCATTTTTCTTCCCAAGTCATTTTCTAATAATTTCTTCCCAAATAGTTCTGATCCTAACTTTACTTTAAGAAATAAAATATTTTAATCTGTATTTTGTTGCTCCTATGGGTATCTCTCTGCAGGTACTTCTCTCATTCCAATGTATTAGAGGGGTATCAACATTTAATCTAAATTAAATGTCAAACTTTTAATCAGTTACCCCTCCCCTCCCCCCCCCTCCCCCCAAAAAATCATCTCCAGTAACTATTAAACAGCCTAGCTATGCTTATAGAAAAAGTTACATAAATGCCTCAACTTCATCTTTAATGTCTGAGGAAAAAATATTTTGGCCAACATGCTGTTATCAAAGGAAATGCTAGTTGAAGATGAGAAATCTGCAATATGTCAAAAACTGATATACTGTGCACAAAGAGGAAGATGATAAAGTGGTAGGAAAGGTGGCCATTTTAGGGTGTAAAAAGATACAAGTTGCAGTAGAGTGCTCAATTTTTCATGAGAAAAGCTTGGCAAAATTATAGTGGTTTTATTCATATCAATCTAGAATTTGATTCACCTATATATGTATAAGCATTTTTTGGTTCAACATATCAGCTTCATGGTAACATATAAGAATCATAATGCAGTGAAATTATCAGCCATATTTATTTTTTCTGTAGTACATTTCAAATGATATGGTATTCAACTCAGAGACTGACACCTAGGTTTTTACATCTACATGCTGGTGCCCACCTGTGAGCTGGATGTCACAGTCAATAGAGATCAGATTGATGCAGTAAATAAAGACAAAATAGTTATTTACTTCAACCAGAAGTGCACAGCTACATGTACTCAGTTGGCTGAGTAGCTGTCTAGGATCCGTTATATTGACTAGAGTTTCATCGATCTAAACGGGAACTTAGACAGCTAGTTCATTTGTGGACTCTTATAGACAAACACCTAACTTTATATGCCCTGATATGTAGGCTGAAAAGTAGCCAACAAACCTTTTAAAAGAGTTGGGACTCCTGCAGATCAGTCACTTCCATTGAAATTCTGCTCCATATGGATTCATTGCTGTGACTACCAACTGTGCTCAACAACACTAAGCAACAATTTAGAACAGAACATGAAGAACACCTGCAAGTGAAACCAGCATGAAATTTATATAAGAATTAAATTATCTCCTAACAGTTTGGAATTAACTATATCATTAGTTTCTTCAATGCCTGAGAAAATTTCTTGAGATTAATATGCCTCAATTTTTCATCTAGTACAAAACTCAAAGATCAAAAATATCTTTATTTCTGCAGAAAGTCCCATTCTCAGATGACCCAGCTGGCATCTCTTACAATAAATATGTTCCACTGGAATTCCTGTGGATTAACATATGCTATTCATTCCTAGTATCAGAAACAAAGGGAGAGAGAAAATGGGAGTATTCCACAAAGCAGCTGTATAGCTATTTAGGGTTAACAGTGAAAATTCCAAGATTTTAAGATCATCCAGGAACAATCAATTTCTTTTGAACTTGAAATGTTCCTGTACTCTTCTCCCATAAGAAGAAAGGGAAAAAGAAGTTACTGTTTTCTAGCACTCTATCAGTGATGTTCAAATACATTCCTACCTGGTTTGTAATAATTAACACTAAAAGGCGAGTTTTCATCTCAGTTGCTACCTTTTGATCTTATTGAAAGAGCCTCCTGCCATTCTAATTCAGAAAGACATTTACAGCAAATAACTCCTGTCTATATCTGTTCCTGACTTTCTTGTTACATCTTTTTCTGTATGGCTTCCTTTTGATCTGCTACACTTCTGAATTTAATTATCAGGTTTTGAAACATCCTGCCATCATAGCAGCCTATAACTAATCCTATCCATTTCCCACAGAGGAACAAAAAGACTATCCTGAAGTCAAACTCCCTCTCCCTCTCCAATGCACTATTCAGCAACCATCTCAATTCAAATATTTTTCAACTGCATTTATGCCAAGATAATTAGGAAATTAATAACATGTCTATGGTACTGTTTCTATTTTTATATAATTCACAGACTTCATTTTTAATTATTTTGCCACTCAGCACTTCTGAAAATAAAACTACTTACTTCAGGCATCTAAGTATGGTTGTAGAGACAGAAACCACTGGACTGTCCTTACAGAACTTTTTATTCTGTGCATTATATAAATCAACTGTGTACCACAGATAAAGGTATGCATTATAGCTGTATATTCCTACAATGATTTATAATATATTAACTGAAAGAATTTGCCATAGGCTTTAAATCCCCAATCATCTCTCTTGAGACAACTGTTCCAACTGCCTGTACAACAAATGACATCTCAGCTCAGGGGTATTAGAAGAGGAAAAGCTGTCTGTAGAACTGTTTCCAAGTTTGTATTTCTACCCAGAACTGAGGAACAGTCAGTAGACAGCAGAACTGAAGATGAGTTTTTCACAAAGATGCACAATGTTATTCTGGATTTCTACACCCACTTTAACTGCTGAACCCCTGCTTTCTCTTTATGTAAAAAAGAAAGAGACTGTGATTTCACGTACCTTTGTTGAACATATTCTGACTGCTCACAGAGATGACTGCAATGTACAAGTAACTTCCATGGGTTGCCATGTTTGCAGTTTAGCTTTGTGCAGTAGAAAACTACCACTGACAGAAAAGATTTCATGGAAAATAAGAAATAAAAGGCCTCAAAAAAAGCTACTCCTCTCTGAAGTGCCTGTTTTATTCTCCTAAAGATTATTTATCATGTTCTATGAACAGCTGATACTTTTTTGTACTAGAACATATTTTTCCAGTACTTACTACTACTTCCTTCCTTGATCGCTGTCCACCAGAGGATTTCAACAAGTAATAACTCTTACCAAGAGTAACTATATACACATGAAAATCCACCAAGCCATGTTTCATCTTCACTTACATCCATTAAAACCACTGACCTAAAGAACACTTTCGGGAAGTACTGTGCATGAATAGTAGAATGATAGCAGCATATACAAAAGACTCATTTAAACACAAATATATATTAAGCCATATACACACACATACATAGAATCATAGAATTGCTCAGGTTGAAAAAGATCTTCAAGATCATCAAGTCATCAAGTCCAACCACAACCTAGCTATCCTAACTCTAACAACCTTCCACTAAATCATGTCCCCGAGCATCACACCCAAATGTTTTTTTAACACATCCAGGGATGGTGAATCAACCACCTCCCTGGGAAGTCTATTTCAATGCTTAATCACCCTTTTAGTAAAGAAATTTTTCCTGATATCCAATCTAAATTTTCCCTGGTGCAACTTGAGGCCATTTCCCCTTGTCCTCTCATCTGTCACCAGTGAGAAGAGACCAATTCCAAATGCAGTGTAATTTGACAATGTCAGATGCTTTCTCAGAGGTATAATCAACTTGATCCACAGGTAAATAGCCAAACCAGGATTATCATTTCTCCTTCATTCTTTTTCATGACTGCCCAACCAGGAAATCTTTTTCACCACTGGACAATGTGGTTAATCATAAATTTGCAAATTTTACTAGTTTTAACTGTAAACCTATTGTATCATTATTATTATTATTTTTACCTTCTCTTCAACACTCAAGAGATATTTAATTAGAAGGAGGAAGAACTTAAATTTTAATGGTCAAAACTTAAGCTAGTTACAGTATAATTATTGTTAGGAATTGTCCTTAGTAATATTTGAGTGGGTTCTTGTTCACTAGCACTAAAATTTTGGTTGCATCTACATCATCTGGGTCTCACAACTGTTCTGGTTGAGATAGAAACCTCCATCTTCACTATATTTGCTGAATATCTCAACCAATACACAGAGAAAAAGTAAGAATGAATTCTGGTTTTATTCAATGCCTCTGGAGATGAATTTCCACTGCACCCATCAGACAGATGTCCATTGGAGCCATCTGAAAGATGAACAGGTCAGTCCTAGCTGGATGTTAACATTTATTCAGCCATCCATCTTGCTGGCAACTCAAAGCTTTTCCCTTTGACACAAAGATTGATATGTACATATCCATAATGTATCCTTCATCTCTAATCATTTCTCTTCATCCATTAGGATCAGGACAGGAATTGGGACTACTATCTCCTAGACATACGATGACTGCTTTAATAAATCTGTAATATGCTGCAAATATTTAGATCTATAAAGATAAGCAAACAAAAAAAATCTAGGACAAACAAGCAAACAAACAAATACAAACACCAGCAAACTTTTAACTTCTGAGTAGTTCCCTGGTGTCAGGGAGTCACCAGGTACAGGAAAGACTGAAGGGAGATGAGTTCACCTGATTCAAGACAAACGAGGAATTACAACTATCCTAGTAAAATCTAGAAGTAACATACCTCTAGATATGCCTGGGCTACATTTGTTGTTTTGTTTTGTTTTTTTCCTGGGATAAAAAAAAAAATGAAAGCACATTGTTCAAATTAGAATTTTTGACTGAAATCTTTAAGATAAAATTGATACACAAATTTCTAATGATAGGCATTTTTTTTATAAATAATAGAAGGAGGTGTGTGATATCCTTATGTGTCACATGGAAGGAGGCAAAACAGTGCAGTACAGAGTTCCAAGTAGCACTTTGAATTCATTATTCATGGATTTTTTGTTGTTTTTTGTTTAAGAAGAGAATTACATGAAGTACTACTTAGCAATACACAAACGACAAGTTTAAAGAAGCATTATTTTTATGTATAACAGGACTATTTAATCTGATTTTTCTCTTTAGAAGCAGATGAACAAGTGATTTGGCCCTGGTATTGCACGTGTTACTTCATAATTACTGCAGTCTTTTGCCCTTTTATAAAGAGTAATTTAAAACACTGCATATAATATTTTCTAAGGGAAGGTCAGATCTGAGAGGCGACTAATGGATTAGCCTTTGGATCTTTTCTCTTTGACTTACATGCATTATAGCCTCTAGCATTTCTAAAATGGCAAATGCAAGAGTAACTTACTGAATGAGAAACACCTATTGTTTTGAAAGGGGTTCTACAGGAGGTGTGATAATTTTCACTTAAAAATTAAAAAAAAATGTTTAATCTATGGAACTTTGAGAAAGATAGATACCAAGTACCATCAGTGTACATGCATATTTAAAATGTATCAGAGATAGCAAATTGTGAGATAATGAGAGCATATTACATGAGTCATCAAAGCATGTACACTCTGAGGGAAGTATAATTAGTCATTTCTGATGACTGGCTAAATACTATAAATACCACTTCACTGTCAATTGGGGGTCGTGCCATAAAGTTGTTAAGGAGCAGATAACTACTTTAAAGAGGGGCAATTTGACTTTAAAACTTCTCCTGCATAAAGAATTTCTATCCGGATAGCTCTCTTATCTTTTTTAATCCTAGTCAAAGGCATGTCAAATGAGCAAGCAAAATTAGTCACTTTGTCCTTCATCTTACAAACAAATAAGCGAACCATGAGAAAACAGTTTAAACAAAACATGTACTCATCTCTCATATTGCTGAAAGAATATGAACAATATGCTTTACTGCATCGTAAGAAAGTACAGATTCCCATTTTCCTAATACTGCATTCATTTTTATGGTGTTTTTTTAATTATTTTTGTTGGTGTTTTTGTTTCCCCCCCACACCTCACAAAAGGGTAATTTTGTCCTGGTATAGACCCAATTAGACCATGGAAGTTACATTTAGGTGAATTTGACCAAAACTGAGAGGCAGTTCATAAAGAAATAGTTCTGTTCATTATTGCCATTATTTTCAAAAGACTACTTGCAAACAATTGTTGTCAGCTTTCAAACATAATTTTATAATACTCTTGTGATCTTCAAACATGCTACGTTTCCATCCTTATCAGCACATTAAATCACATTGCCAATAATGTCTTTGGGACAAATTTGAATTCTTCAGGCTTGAATTTAATTACATTATGTAAACTAGAAAATGTCTTCAGTACGCTTTGAGGGAATATCTTATCTTGGCAATTGTTTAATTCTGTTTTGTTTAAAATATTTGCATTTTGATAACTTTATTCTGCTGCATACGGAATTTATTGATCTTTCTGAAGAATCCAATTTCTGTATAGTACATTGTCTTTGTTTTGCCTAAAACTCTGACTGGAACATATTCTTACACAGCATTAAAGGCAAAAAATAAACTAACAGATTTACCAAGAATATCAATACTTTGTTTTATAGCAATTATAGTATAGAATAATACCATTTTTTTCCCTCCTTCCTCTGGACATGGTACTTAAATATCTCTTGGAATAGAGTAAAATGACATAAGTTATGATTTTTTCACAACATTAATACAGTCATATACATAGGTTACTCTGAAAGGAATGCCTCCTATTGATTTCCATGAGCTACAACAGATACAAAAATTAATAAATAATATATAAATAATAATAAATAATAAATAAATAAAGCACTACTTGACATACCATGTTTTCAGCTACAAAACACTTTTTCAACAGACTCTACTGTTAGCTGTGCATTTTTGCCAGTGATGAACAAGAGCCTGCATGCCATGCTCATAAAAATCTGCACCAGCAGAGGTAACCCACTGTCACCACTGCTGAAATGCACCACTCACCGCCTCACTGTGCTCACATCCACTGTTTGTTCTCCATAAACATTCAGCAAGCATTGGTGAACATCAAATGGATTCCATATTTTACACATGGAAGAATTCAATTCCACATTTTTGCTTCATACACACTTCTATATCAGATGCCATTTTTTCAGACTGCCCCTCTGCTGCCATATATGCTAGCAAAACATAATGGAATACTGTCAGGAAGGTTCAACCTCTACTACCATACCACTAACATCCACTTCTGTCATAGGCCAACATAATAAAATAAGAGACGTTATTTTTGGAGCAGCCATCACATAAAGTATTATGAAGGCATGTTTTATTCTCTTCTTTCTGCATTACAATTGATTCATTCAGTACTTCATTTGAAATACTCACTGTATTTGCACTTTAAATATTTTTTTCTGAAGCTCTCTTTTTTCTGTCTCTCATCCAATTGTTTCTCTGTTCTTCCAAATCTTCTACCCAACTACTCCCTCATTTTCCCTTCTCTCTCACACTGATTCTGATTCAGACATAATCAAAGGAATTTTTCTTTCATATTTATTTCACAGGACAAATGTAAATGTGGAAGCATTTTACACTCAATCATGCCAAGCTTGCCTTCCACCTGCACTTGAATGAAGCTCTTGAAATTCACGAAAGAACAATTTTAATTAGGAGGATTGTAAATAAGTATTACATACATTTTCATCATCTGTCCAATAATAAATATGTATCTACCTAAGAAAGGCATGCAGATTTTCACTGTTTCTAATTTACAAATCCTAGGAAACAAGATCAGTATGTGAAAAATCTCACATCACAACTTGATGTTAGCAAATGAGTAAGATAACTGTTCCAGCATGTAGTATCCACAGACAACTTTTTTGTAAACACTGACAGAGTTTAAGCAAAAATGTTACCACGAAAAATCTCCTTTAATAACATACCTATTTGTCGAAGATCGGTTCAAAAACATATTACTGCAAGTAACAGAATCCTGCTAGTATCTCAGCCATTTTTCTAAACATAAGAAGTATTTTTTCATTCAGTACACTTGCTAAATTGTCCTACCATATCCACTGGAAGGATTGATCTCAGATAAAGAACAGAAGTGAAAAATTATTGCAGTCATAGTGTAGAAATTTTGATCAGCTGGATGTTCCCATGCTGTAAATAGTGTTCAGCTGCACACCACAGCTGCTCTGGCATGTCCTAAAAGGAACATGGGATTGGCCAAAAAGGGCCAAATTTTGGATACTGCTACATTTCCAACATTTAAAATACTGGCCAGATCATCTTGGAAGGTTTCTCAGACGTAGAATAAACATGTCGGTATGTTTATAAACAGATCTCACTGCAAATATTGACAATCAAGTATTCTTTATGCTTTTAAAGATTTTAGTTCTTTCATCACGTTTGGTAATTTAAGAGATAAAATCATTTCCACAGGTTTCAATCAATTTAAAGGAAAATTAGATCTGTTACTAGTGTCTTTGTTTTCCAGGTCATAAAAGTAACTCATCTAAAAGAATTCCCTTCCACTTCATCCCACCCTCCAAAAAAAAAAAAAAAGAAGAATAAATGACTTTATTTTTATTGTTTTTTTTCTTACAGGGTGCATACAGATTTGATTGCCATACCAAGTCATCTTATAACAGATACACAGCTGAGTATGCAACTACTTGAAAAGAAGAGAATTTCAATTTGTTGTCAGAATGTAGTATGCAAATATACCACAGAGTGTCTTTTGGGCAACCATTTAAAAGCATTCCCAACGAAAAGGAGAAGTATATCACTTTGAAACCACATAATATCAAAGTGCACAACTTGTTAGGCCCCGGCATGAGGATTTTTTCTACTTCATTATTCAGTGAAAACAGACAGACACAGGTGCTGACAATGCACATAGCTTTCTTACAGTTCACTGTAATCATTTCATTTACCTGAAGTACATACTGAATGTGAACATAAGGAAGGCTTTACCTTCAGGTAATCCAGGTAATAAAGATCCAATGCATCAGAATGTCCAACCTTGTGCATTCACAGTATTTGCACCTGAGCTATCCCTTTGGACTTCCTTTACAGAGAATGGAGGTAACAGGCGCTAGAAAATCTTGACAACTGAGCTTAGAGTGGATTCTAAAATATGTCAAATTTCTTGGAAGTGCCTAGCTTGATTTTCTTTCCTCCCACATTAAAGAAAGACTAAATAATCTGGTAGAGTATGCTTCTGAAATACAGAAGCCTAAGATTCTTTACAAATCTTCTCACCCCTCCAGTGAATATTGGACCAGTGCACGAAAAACAGACAACACAAACTTGCATTAACATGTCCTTCAATTAAGCTTGCTCAAATGCACAAATTACCTCAAGATCTAGTGACTTTCTTCTGTTTATCCTCCCTATCTATCTCTGTGGGCAAACATTTTTACCATCTTCTATCAGAAGAGGGAAAAAATGCAAAGATTGCTGTTTATGCCAGAAAGTCACTTATAGAAAACGTACAGCAAAGTATACAGTGATAATCAATGTAACACAGATCCAAAAAGCATACTTGAAAATGAACAATGAAATTGCTGATTACAAGTCACATCTGTTTCAACATGACATCAGAGTTAGATTTACATCTATTTCTGTCTTCCACGGAGCATGTAGAACCAACTAAGCAATCCATAAAACTACCTTGCAATAGCATTCATGAAAAAGAAGGAAAAAAAAAGAGAGAGAGAAAAGAGGGAAACAATGACAACAACAAAAAACCACACATAAAACACTTCAATTTTGTTTTGGAAGAGGCAGAAAATACAATTTATTAAATACAAGCACAAGACAGCCTTCAAACATCATATTTATAATTACTACCCTTCCTAGAACCTTGCCATTTACGCTTTGAAGAAGGGAATGTGGGAGAAGGTCATACATAAGAAGACATTTGTCATCTTAAAGGCTACATTTCTATGATAAAATAATTTCTCCTATGATATGGTGCAAAACAATGGAATTCGGTTGTCAAATTATCCTCAGTTAACGTTAATCATACTGGAAATGTGCATTCTTGTTTTCTCCCCTTTCAGGTCAATAACCATTCTTCTTTAAACTACTTCACAAATGTGAATTTTTGTTTTGTGTTTATTTGGGAGAAAAAAAAAAAAAATTAATCCCAAATGCCTGGGAAATGCAAGTGTAATACCATATAGGAAAAATGAACCTCTTTCTGTTACACTGCTTGCTTATTTGGTAAGATGCACTCAGGATTGCACTGGTCATTCACTGATATTTGTGCTGATTTTTTCTTCTGATTGAAAGAAGGTGTTTCTCTCTGTTTCACTGTATACTATTCAGATACAAAAAGCTACATAGAATAAAATGTTTGGCTATCTAAAGAAATCAGTTTTCCTTATGGTAGGACACTTCATAAGCATTCAGTCATGAGTTTTGCCTACATGACTGCACACTGTGAGTTCATAAGCTTTATATGCAATATTCTTACCTTTCTTATTCATAAAACCACAAGAATTCAATTCAAATAGAGGTTGTGTGTAACTCTCTACACCATCTGTAAGCCATTTTAATTCAAAAATCACCTTTGTATTTCTCCATGATGCTGCTGAATCAGACTATGAAAGCCTTTTTATAGCAGCTTTAGGAATGCGTCTCTTAAGCATGCAATAATAATTAAAAAATATAATCCAAAGTTACTGCTGTATTATGAGCCAAAGTAATTTCTGGCAACTCCTCTGTTGCTGTTTATATACAACCATCATTATCTTTAAATATACTCTTTCTTTAGGAAAAATGGTCAAATTGGGCTACAAAGAGGATTGTATCTATGTCTCTTTTTGAATTTCCCTTCCCACCATTTATGCCCCATCAATGTTTAAAAGTCTTAATCCAGGAAACATCATCTTTTACTCTTCTGTAAGTTAGATTTGACAACATGTATTTAGAGGAACTTTTTAAGTCCATCTGTGAGAAACTAAAGTCATTCCTGAAATAATTTGATTGACATGCATAGACTGAAAATATAGATTGCAAAGAAGTCTAACAAAATACATTTTTGCCTCTAGCAGACATTACAGACCTCACTATGGACTTATCAGTAGTACCAGACTAATTAACTGGCACTCTGTTTTTGTGCAGGTGCTTATCAGTCAGGCATAAGAATATTATCACTTCGGACAGTTTGGGTATTAACAGCTAGCAGATCTTTATTAACAACTAGCAGATCTTTAGAATATATATTTTTGGCACCACATTTAATTTTAATTTTTTTCAATCAGTAAGTAAGAGAAAAAGTTTCAAATATAGTTAAAATTTCTCAACAATAGAATTGCCACTAAGTTCCCTTGGATCAACCTTCCAGAGAATGGTAATTATTTTCTACAGTTTTTCCAGTTTCCTTTTTCTATCTGATACGTTCAGTGATTAATATAAAATTTTAAGAAATTTTATTTTTAAGAAATAGATAGGCAGACCTATAAAAAAGTTAACAGCAGATGCAGTTCAGCCTCTTTATGCATTTCCTAGTGGAGTTAATTAATAGTCAATGCTGATGGTAACGTATTAATATTAGATCACGATAAATATTAATTTATAACGGCACGTGATGCATTTCTTTGGAGAATAGAAAGAGATTAATTTCAACTCACAAAAAATACTCAAAGTGCAGTGAATCTTTTAGCCATAATTCCTACTATTGATACCCAGCTGAGTTCATAGAATCATAGAATGGCTTGGGTTGAAAGGGACCTCAAGGATCATCCAAGCTCCAACCTCCCTACTGCAGGCAGGGTCACCAACCCCCCCATTTAATACTAGACCAGGCTGCCCAGGGCCCCATCCAACCCAGCCTTGAACACTTCCAGGGACAGGGCATTCACAACCACTCTGGGCAGCCTGTTCCAGCACCTTACCACTCTCCTGGTAAAAAACATCTTCCTGATATCCAACCTAAATATTCTCTCCTTCAACTTAAAACCATTTCCCCTTGTTCTGCAAAGATTCTTGTTCTGACAAATTAAGGTAAGAACCCCAAAAATCTGCTTTCTTACACCATTCCACCCCTCCCCTCCCCCCAATTCTTACCTCCATTGGTTTTTATCTCTAATAACATTACACTTTCATACATATATACACAGCTATACATAGATAAGAGCAAGTGAAAATTGTCTTTTGTGGAAAGTTAACACAGTTTTGTCTGACCACTTTTGTTATTCGTTAAAGTGACTTGACTTATCTCCTGCTGGTGCTACATTAGAATATGAATCAGAAGTTTCACTTCAAAAAACACAGTGCCTGCCCATTAGACACATTTTAAGGCTTTAATGTGAAAGCCTCTGCTTTTGCCAGATGTCTTAAAATTATATGCCCACTTTCAGTCAGTACACAATCTCAGAATCAAGCTAATCTATGCAACAGAGGGGAAAAAAAAAAAAAAAAAACACCTTTAAAATGCCACCTATTGTGCGATTGCAATGTTCTGGAACAGTGCTACACTAGCTGACAGAAAAATAAAGCTATTTATATCTTCAGTGCTTGATAACTCATAAAACTAAGTTACATCTAAGTAATTTGGGGGGCATTAAAGCTTTCCAGTATCTGCAGAATAAAAGTATGCTAATGAACTAAACAATTTTTTTGTATATATAAATGAACGTTATCTTTCAAACCAGAACCAAATTCCCCAGCTAAATCTCCGAATATAATTTCCTGAGCTTGTGTGAAGTATTCCTTTATGTATGATTATTATTTTAGTAGCTCTGCTAGGAAAGTAAATCTCCTACATTCATTAAAAACTAATAGTTGCCTTTTAAGCACATTAGTGCAAATATATTTATCCCTATCACAAGGAATCAGGCTATGCTTTGCTGATATTCATTACTGGAAAACAGTCTCATTTCTCTCTTTTTTTCCTTCAGATGAAGTTTTGTTTACTTAGTTAATATTTTTTTAAATTAAAGCTAAGAGCAACTGTAAAATGTAAATTGAAGTCCACATACTACTACTCATGAATCTACAACAAGCAAAGTTTTTAACTGAGTTCTGTATTTTTTATTTTTAAAAAGCAACAAAAAGGTTATTCTCATGCAAATACACACAACTTGTTAACCAAATATTCATACACACAATTAAGAAATAGTATGATCTCAAGCATGTGGGCAAATTTATATGTCTTCTATCTTTCCAAGCTACTTGGTATTTAGCAGTAGGCTCAAAACAGCAAAATATCTCAGTGCTTTAGGAATGTGTGAAATAGGCTTAACAGACCTCCTTGAAACAGAAAAATACAGCACAAATAATAATAGAGAGTTCTTCAAGCAATACAGAGTTTTTAATACCATAATTACCAAACTTGGCCTAAGTATATGATCAAATCTACCTAAAAACTTACTGGCAGTCAGAAATAAAGCTTCAAAACATATAGATAACAATTTATCCCCCATTACAGAAGACATTTCCAATATGAACAGAGAGAAAATGCATAATGTAGATTAATTGCTAAGGGAGTCTATATGTATGAACAGGAATCTTAAGAAAAATAGCTATCTGGATATTGTGCTTATCAGATAGCACACATATCATGGCTGTGATTGCCTGAGTTTGGCTTAAAACTGCCATATTTCACATATTTGAAAGAGGTTCATTTAGATATTATCATTTATGAAAACTGGAAGTCAATTTTATTTTTGTTTGCTTGTTTGTTTGTTTTTTTAAGTATGTATGTAAGTAATGTAAAGTATGTATGTAAAGAATGTTTTTTTCTAAACCAAATTCTACCACGTTACTCAGATTTGAACCTTTTGAACAAGCCTCTTGTGTGTTAGATCTCAGGATTAAAAGGCATGAGGGCAAGGAAGGTAACAGCACTACAAACTTTGCAAACTATGCCCTTAGGTTAGAAACATTTGTGTTTGTATACATTCGTATGAAACAATGTGTATACACAACATCAAGAACTCTCAGAACCAATGGAGCTGCAACTCATACTTAATGCCAACTTCAGTGCCTGGATTATTCAGATCCTGCACAATCTCTATGGAAAGCTATGGACACTGAAGAGACCATAACATTAAGCAAACTGTTGTTCAATCAATACTCTTATTGATTTTAGAAGACTGACAGCAGTATTGGACAGCTGACAAGGAGGAAATCAGAAGAATGGGCTAATGAGATGCAATAATAATCTGAGAGAACTCAGGGCAAGAGAATAGCTGTGTATCTCCCATCAGTAATACGAGATAGCTTACAAGTACCAAGAGGTGAAGGCAGGCATTTGGATAAACAGAGGGAAAATTCTCTCCAAAACTGGCCCTAGGAACAAACTGGGACAAGGTAGGCACCTCTCTCACACAGCTAGCTTAAAGCTACAAGTATGAGAAACAGCATCCAACAAACAGGAGTCTTTCAAATCATCCACTTGGTTCCTAGCCACAACTTGTCTCAACAATCCTAAGCAATAAAAAGAACATCATTTTGGCTCTGATACACACCAAGACTACAATGATTGTTTTACCATCTTTTTTTCCAAACTTATCAATCAAGAATGTAAACTCCTGCTTTGCCTAAATTTACAATATATGTTAATATAAAATCCATTTAGTATGAAACATGAATGCTGCTCAACCAACAAATACCAGAAACATTACCTGGGTCCTTTGCTTTCAGAGAAGCAGAGTGCTAGGGACAAACTCACACAAAAACTGCAAATGAATGTAAAAGTCTCAGGAATGGTAATAGGCTTCCTGCCAAGCTGCAAGAATTAGTTTCAGCATGGAATTATCAAAGATCTGACTAAAATTGCTGCTATCAGGTATTTCTCCACTCTGGTAGTTACTTGAAAATTAGATAAAATAGACATGCTGCAAAAACCTTCCAATAGTAGTACAGATACTTTGCTTTTCTTCCTCAGGTGGAAAGAGACACAAGATTTCCTATTATTCCTTCCAAAATACATTTGTATTTTATTTCTTTTTCCATTTGACCTCTCTTTACGTCCCCTGTTGGTCTTTTCTGAACTGTATGTTAAAGATAACATGCTGGACATGCTGTGCTCTGATTTTACCTCCAGCTTTGATGAGCATTCAAGGCATGATGAAAGATACTTGACTTTCACACTCGTTTTCAGGTTTGCAACTAGTCACTTCACAGAGAAGGAATTGCTAAGTCCAGACAGTAGTGCTGAGAAGCTCAGGTAAAAGTTAAATAACTTTCAATATATTCAATTCTTTTTCAATCAACTTCCATCCTCACAAAAGGCCAGAGAACTTGTAAAGCCTTTTACTTAGTACTCAGTATTTTCAAGTCTGCTAGTTTGGTTAGCACGGGCACATTTTTGTGCTTGATACATCCCATGAACTAACATTACAACCATTTGGTTTGAGACTCATTTAGGCTAATCTTAGAGTTTTAAATGTAAACCTCTGTAATGTTAGCTGGAGATAGCATTTTCACAGAATACTGAGTATCCCTACAACTAAAGATCTTATTAAGTAAGCTGAAAGAAGAAAAAATAAGAAGTCAACATCAGTATACATAAATTACATAAATTACTCCCAATATTAATCAACAACAAAAAAATATTTTATTTAAGCTATAAAATAGCTGTCAGTGTGAATGGTATGGGGCTCTGACAGTTAACTTGATTCCAAAGGTTGTTTGCAGTTCTTTTTTCCCCATTCAATTCCTGTTCTTTCCGTATCTTGGCACCTGCCTTTCAACATCATTGGAATTTTCTTAATGTTAAAAATAGAAACAAAAATCTCCCTATATTTGACACATTTTAACTAAACTTCAACTCGTTCTTCTCTATCAAATTATCAGCTATTATCAGCAGCTTCTGTACAAAAAGACCATTAAAATATGAAGGACATTTTAAGGTACAATGGAAATCAGTTTAAAGAGAATGAAAAACACTTTAGTACTCTCAAATCTGTACAGTGTCCCTCAGCTTATTTTAACTGAGAAATACAGGAAGACATTCATCAGTCTAAATGGAAACAGGACAGGACTCCAGGGAAGACTCTAATTCAACATTATATTGAGCCTAACGTGAAATCTTCCATTTCTGTAACAAATTATACACAATACCTGTTCTTGAATAGTATTAAATATTACTATCTGTGCTTGGAAAAGTATCTACTGCCACAAAGCTTAAGTAAAAGCCAGATCATCCATATTTTATGTTACAAACACATCTTCAACCTTTGTTGAAAATATTTCACACTTCGTGGTTTTTGTCAGTTATTGTCCAACCAATATAGAGCTAGAGTAGACATCCACGCTGCAGGAGTTGCATATCATGGGGAACCATCACTAGAAATCTCACATACGGGCAGGGAAACTAAATGCAGGAGCTAAAGAGGAACTATGTGAAGCCTCCTCCTTTTTCTGCAGTTCTCTGTATTCTGGAGGTCTCCTTAGGAAACTTAATTCCAAGTAAATCCTTCTAAAAGTCAACTCATAGGATCTTTAAGGCATTTGAAATCTGGACTATAGCTGATCTGGAGACCCTAACTAAATAATAAAGAATAATATACTGGAAGTTCAAGACTATTTCATCTAGAAGAGAAAATAAACCATTTTAAATTATGAACATGAGCTATTAATCCTTTTCCTATGAGACTTTTAGATCACTGAAGCAGCTAAGAATGGTATAATCACGTTACACGCTCACTGTATAAATGGCATTGTGATAAATGAAAGTCAAAGCACAGACAGCGATGCAACCAATTATTTAGAGGATTCAGTTACCACTTGTATATAGAACTTGATTCACTACCTTTTCTGACAGTGTTTCCTATTGTGGCCCAAAATTTATGAGAAAGAGCTTTGGCTTTACTCTAAATGGATCCGAACTGGTAGACTTCCTGTCACTTAAAAAGCATGCAGTCAAAGTCAATGTTTAAGCAACAGACAATTTCAAATAAATAATGCAAAGCACTTGGAGCTACCAGTGTAGCTGGAAGATATAACTTACTGTTTATATATCCTGTCGGACTTCACTTGAAGAATATATTAAATTTCATGTGCAGTACAGACACAAAGCAAATAAGAAATTACAGTCATAGCTCATGAAAGTTATTCTTATGGAACTAAACACAACATTTTGTAATATTCATCGCTTTGGTAGTTATACTGTTTACTTCATTTAACACTGAAGGCAAAATGAGGCTAGTATTGAATTAGTTAACCTGTACTTATGATTAGCTAAGCTGATATCACAGCCTCTTTAATGATTTCTCTCTAAGCAAAACCACAAGATCTCTCTAAACTGAATTAAGGCCTAGTATAAGCACCAGTTTTATGATAAAACTGCTGTTGTTGTATCTTTGAGGTATTGTGGTGATTGGCTAAAATATCTCAGTCACTTCTGAGAAAACACAGCAGTCTGTATTTGAATAGTATTTCACACTCTATCCTGCCAGAGAAGCAGGCAGTACTATCAGTGTGGAAACCCCACTCTCTTATCTTCTTGTCTGAAATGACTGTAGGTAAGCATACGAATGTATACCATCAATAATGCAGTAGTATTACAAAGATTGCAAATTCAAGCTTTTGTACATAATATATTAGGAAGTATTACTGAAAATTTAGTCAATTAAAAGTGATAAGTAAAAGAAAACAATAGCATCTGAACACAAATGGGTTTTGCCTGTGGTCAATTAGCATTCACGTCACATGATTTTCTGTCTTAATAGATACAAAATGCTTTGCTCTTTCTTAATCTATGTGACTGAAATGCAGAAGGACAAATAAAACTAAGTAATCATTGCCTAACTAAATAAAAATAGAATGAGAATTTAGAACTGTAAGTAGCATTCAAATTACTCAAGATCAAAAAAGTGCAGTAAAAGGTAGCATAATATCCTGCTAATTTGCCTGGGAGACACTACTTCCAATTTTCTCTGGACAATATATAAATTTATTTGAATCAACAAAAGCTGTGCATGCAGGATAACACTTTAAATTTAGATGTCTTACTATGTAATTCAAAAAAAAAAAAAAAAAACTGCAAGGAATAACTATTCATTTCCCTATAGCGCTGTTTTCACCTTACATTTCCAATGTAAGAGACTCAGAAAACTGTCCCACTGTAAGATATCAGAGTTCTCTCACCATTTAATTAAATTAGGGAGGGATATGTCCACATAGTAATGGAAGTAGAGGAAGAAGTACATTTTCTACAGCAACAATTTTCTCAGAGTCTACTGGTGAATGAGTTGTGGAGGTAACAAAACAAATCAGATTAACTACTTTATAGGACTGGAAATTCACCACTAGGGCACCATTTCTAGGAGGGAAGGATATTATAATGGGAACAAGATTTCACAAAGTGAGAGGAGTGAAAATTAACCTAAACTCTATAACACCATTTTCCTAAAGGCAGAAAAACTTTCTTTTCACTTTGCTGACATTCATGCCACAGTTGAAGGAAGTAATTACTTTTCTAGAAGTGCAGCTAGAAGGGGAAAAGAACATGAAGTCTAATCTAATCACATCTATTTTCTGCAAAGCTTTGGAGTCCTTCTGGCCCTCGTAGTCTCAGTAACCTCTTATCACTGAAATGGTCAGATAGATCAGGTCAAAGACATATCACCATAGAGGAAAACCTTAAAAAAGCTACAACAATTCTGTGCAGAAATCCTTTAAATTCTTTTACTGTATGTGGAAGTATTGAAAGGAGAAAAATTTGCTTCGATTTGAATTGAGAACACTTGGTATACATTTTTAAAAGTTTAATTCCTCCTGACAGTGGTAGGACATTAACTTCAATTGGGAAGCAGTATGAAAATACACTTCCAAATTAAAATACACTAAGGCCAACATAAGTTACTTTTTGATTCATATTTCTGCAGAAAGGGAATGTTCCACTTTCTCAATGGGACATAGACTGCTACGCATTGCGGTGAGACTACAGTCTCAAAGTTACTATATCTCACTCCTGAAAACGGTTCTGAATAACCTACTCTAGGTGGCCCTGCTTGAGCAGAAGGGTTGGAACAGATGATCTCCAGATGTCCTTTCCAAATTTAGCCATTATTTGATTCTATTAACTCGTTCACTTTTATCCCACATTAATTTCAATATTTATCCAGTTTCAGAACAAGATGGAAGAAAAAAAAATATATATATATATACATATATATACATATATATATATATATGTACATTCTCCATCCTTGGAGGTTTGGAAGGACTGGATAAAGACCTGAGTGACCTGCCTCATCTGACAGCTAATCCTGCTTTCAGCCAGAGGTTAGACTAGAGAATTCCTAAGGTCTCTGTCAACATGAATGGTCCTTAAAAATGTATAGATGCAATGGATTTTTTCCACTGCTAATCAATATCATCACCTTCTATAATATTTATCTTGAAATCAGAAAATAATTACAAATAAATAAGGTGATGTTCCTGGAAATTAAATGAATCATTTTAAGATGGAAAAGAATCATTAAGGCAGCTACAACTGCTCTTTCTACTCTTTATTATCATCCAATGTTTCTTCAAATTATTGTAATTGCCTAGGTAGAAAATTTGTCCTAATTCATGCAGGCAAGTCTAATTCCAGTCATAAACTCCTCTATACAGCAGGCAAGTCTAATTCCAGTCATAAACTCCTCTATACAGCAGATTAATATTTATCACAAATGTTTTTATGAAGCAACTACTCACAAGCCTTTGTTTACCAATCTAACTTTCAAAGTTTCCTCACCTACAACATTGTGAAATATCTCTGAAACAAGACCTGTTTGTATTGCACTGATCATTAAGACAGTGGCAGGTCCTTCCCCCACAGAGGAGCTAGTGCAAAATGTTGTTACTTTTTACAGCACAATTTTATGCAACTATTCTACCAACAATATCCCACGTGCAAAATTCCTATTTAGCATAATGTTTGTCCATTTCTAACGGAGCTGTACTGGACAAGTACCCTTATGGTATGTTTCTGAATGTTCACAATGCTCTTCTTTCTACCTAAGCTACTCAGGCATTCCATCCCCCAACTCCTTCTGACTCTGCCTCCCAAGCAAAATCCAGTTCTTTTCTGCATCCAAGGAAAGAAGTCTCACAGCCCACCTGAGACACACATCTCACCACACTGCAAAGTGAATAGAAACAAGTCTAAACCACATGCACAAGGTTGTTGATTTGCTAGTCAACCTTGAGAAGAAGTAGTCAGGAAGCTCTACAAAGTGAGACCTGATAAGGTGCGTGTAGTGGTGGTGCTATTCAACTGAAAAATTAACTAGCTATTAAGAAGAAATAACTTAGCATCATTAGTAAATTCAAAGTAGCAGATGAAGTTTCCTTTGGAGCTAAAGTAAGAACAAGTACCACACATTTTTCTACACCACTGATTAAAACCAATGCTTCTAGCTTTGATATTTGCTTCCTTACTATTGCATTCAGTGCAAGTTCCTCAACTTTTACTTGATTTGGTTTGACAATCTGGCAGAGCCTTATGATTTTAACTACAGAAATAGTAAAACTATTACAAAAGGACAACTTCAGACTTATTTCTGATACTAGTTTGTATTCATTCAAAGTGCAGAAGTCTGACCTTTAGGAAGAGAAATGATTACTGGATATTAAGAACCTCACAAATAATCATCATATGTAGTTTCTTGAAGCACAAATCAAAATATGGTTTCTGTATTAGGAAATGTTGATTTTTGAAAACAAGAATCTAGCCTCAATATTGAATTATGGCTTCAACTCTGATGGTTTTTGTCTTACACAAAGAGAGAAAAATACACTTACAGCCACAAAATCTGTCTAGTTACGTTAATTCAGTGTTATTTTCCAATATATATGGAGGGGAAAGATATTACTACAAAACCATAATTTTCTGAAGGACAATTCCCATTTCATGATGAAGAATTGAGAAATGCTATCTTTTCCTCTGCTAGGCAAGTTAGTGAGGACTTCTAACTGAGGAAGGAATCAATGTGGCTTTCTATTATATGTGAAGCAAGCAAGTACAGGTCAGAACAGTAGAGAAACTATACAGGAACTGTCAACCCTAGCAGAGGTTGTTGAAAATGTTGTTGAAAAAAAAAGTTGTTCATGAACCAGAAAACCAACAAATTACAGATAAATCTAGGCATTATCTATTACATAAAAGAATTTACTCAGCATCTAGCAAAGTTCAGAGACTAAGTAAGGTTCAGAAAGGCCTTGTAATCAGTGTAGACAAACAGATATAGATAGATACACGCTTAAAATAATAGTAGAAAGAAAACCACTTGAAGGGAATTTCCTTCTCCAGGATATTCTCTTTCAACAAGATTGTATCTTCTTGGAACAGTAAGACAATTCATAGTTAATAAATGTTTTTATGTTTGTTTTGGCTTTGTTTTTTTTTTTTTAAAAAAAAAAAAAAAAAAAAAAAAACACAGTGCTCTTGGCTTTGCATGTGCTGGTAGATCAAAAGAATTTCTGTTTGTATCTAGGACCGATCAGGAGGCTTTGCCCATTTTCATAATACTAGAATTGGCAAGTAGTGCTAGCATCATGACTTTGAGATTTAATTATTGAAGCTCATTTAGGAATGCAGCCATAGAGCCTGAAAGCATTCCAACTGATAAAGGAGACTGTCTGCTTAGCAACAGGGATACAATGAAGTGGATCATCTGAGAGTTTCTCTTGCTGCTCTGTCTACTGGGCTAAGAATCCAGTCTACTTAACTTGTGCAAAGACTCCCCAGAGATTAAAACAGCCACATGCAAATCTTCCTCATAAGATGTAAAAATTATTTAAGAACTACTACCACCAAAAAACAGTATTGTTTTAGATTTCACTATACATTTTATGTATACAAAAGATGGCCAACTATAAATTAGAAAACAAACAAACAAAACCTACTCCTAAAGCCTAAAAAAATTTCATAATTATTAACTGTTTCTACAACAACACAGGAAGAGAATACAACATTTTTATTATGAAGCTCTCATCACTGAAGTGGGACACACAGCCTTATTATCAGATACGTACACAAAAATGACATCAGTCTAATAATAAAATATATGACACACCACTCTTATTTTCATCTTGTAATGTATTCTCTTGTTTTCCACAGATAATAACTTGATTGCATTTATGCCGCACGTCACATTCACCTAATTTACAAATACCTATTTCACAGACTTTCCTGGAAGCCATGCAGTTACTGTAACAGGGTATAAAACTTCTTAGTATTAGTCAGAGTCTGATTATAGCAAGGTGTGAAATTGGTGTAATCAGTCGTGAAATCCCTACTTCACTTTCATCCATTCCTCCCTCAAAAGCTCTCTGCAAGCCAATTAAGAGTAATTAGCTCATCAAAGAAAGATGAGGGTTTTTCTGATTCTCTGTGTATTTAATTCAGGTTCGTAATGCCTGTCTCCTGTTTGAACATGTTAGCAATCCAATTTTACATTTCCAGGGAAATACTAAAAAAAAAAAAAAAGCCATCAAATATTGTTCATCATCATTTAGAAGAGAAGTGCTTTTGTGGCTTTGCATATACGTAAAGCATCATGTACAATCAATAAAATGGTAGGCATCTTCATTTGATGTATGATACCTTTCAAGCCCGAATATGAAAATCTTCTCTATTCAGTAAGAAATATGATCACGAGGCAATAATTTACAAGACTCACATAAAGGCAGATTTATGATTTTTTTTTTATTCTCCCTATCTAACAGTCAAGTCCTAAATAATAAAGCTACAATGAAGTAAAGGAGTGTCAAAACAGAGATCACACAGAAAGGAGTAAGTAAATCCTAATATTACCATAAAAGCCAGTTCTTTCTAATATGCTAGTCATTTTCCCAGCCCACTCCCCAGAAAACTCCCTGTGCTGCTATTGCAAAGGTTTTAAAAGCTTATATGTTCTTTTCCTTGATGTATTTTCCTATTTTTAGCTTTCAATTCCAGGCCAACTTCAGCTGTCAAGTTGACAAGAAGCAATAACTCCTTACAAAATTTGGAAACAAATTTATAATGGTGACTGCAGTTTTAGAATAGGGACTACTTAGAACAAGGCACTAATTAAGAAAGAAAATTATCCATTCTCAGCTTTATGTGATACCCCCAACCACTGCCAGTCCCCATATAAACCTCTTTGTCCAGAAGCGTTTAGAGTCTGTTTTTGCTTCAGCATAGTTTTATCTAACAGGATCATATCACGCTTTCAAAAATCAGTATATTTTGTAATCTCATCTACATTGTTTCTTTTGAACAACTGCAAAAACATGCAGCTGATACTAATCCAGGCAGCGTGACTGTGCAGCTTACAGGTTTATTCATAGCACCATATCAAAAATGTACCCAGAACAACTTATTTATTTCTGTGGGGGACAAGAAAAGGTGCCAACGAACCTCAGAAGAATGTCAGACTCTCCTTCCCAAGTCATTCCTGTTTTCCAATTGAACAGTGTCTATCAAAATCCTGAGCAGCTAACATTTACTCCTAAACCATTTAATAGTTACCTGCTAGCATTAGGCTTGTCTGAAATGCTTCTTAAAAGGCCATTTACTTTAGCACTTTAAAGGCATGTTTATAAACATTAAATGAAATTCTATGAAATGGACCGTAAAAATTCTTGTTAAAATTTCAAGTCTAGGTAGCTGTTCAGCTTTAACTCAACATCTTTCTGAACAACATCAAGAACATCACAAAGTGCCAAACCAACTAGAGCTGCTTGAAGCTGATAAGAGAGAGATATAACATTCACATAAAAATCAAGCTGGAAATCAATAGGGGAGCCTGGATTTAAACTCTAAGTCATTTCTTATAATTCAGCTGTTAACACTGGGAGAGCATGGAAACTTACTACAGTGTGCTTAGTTGGGATAAGCTCTGAGACTTTTTTTGCATGCCTTCCCCATCTTCACCTGGCTTGCACTCAAGAGTGGAGATTATAACTAATTATTTGCCATATAGTGAATATAGTGCCAAGTTCTCCCTCACACCTGCGGTTACCTTGTTCCAGCTGAAGGCAGTAACTATAACATCACTGACCTTGGCAGCAGCAAAGTAGAAATTCCTCAGGTATGAAAGAATGTCAGAGATCCTCCCAGCACCATCCTGCAACAGGACCTAGCAGATAATGACTCATTTATATATTTATTCTGCACAACAAATGCTAAACAACCAAGGCAGTTTAAGACAGTCCTGAGCATGCTCTGGACTATATAATAAATCAAGGTAGGAAAAATTAGTATCTTGAACACGTTCCTTTCCTACCTCCTCTCCAACTCATAGGACAAAATTAAGAATAAAATTAATTAAATATTTTTATTTCCATTACGCTACTCAGTAATGAATTCTATTATTTCACCAGCTCTTCAGAAGTTATCACCTTGAAATTAGTGCATATTGCAAATAATGTGAAATTCTTACCTCAGGGTTTCAATGAAATAGAAAGAAGCTTATACAAACAAGCCCAGTGCTTTGGGCAGTTTAAACATTCGGCTCAAGAACGCTCAACTCCTCAAAGAGCTTTGCATCACCACTATGTTTGCATTTTCTAACAGACTTGCACAGGTTATCTTGCAATGTAAAACAAGTATTGACTTTCTTTTTTGCAACAACGGGTGACTAGCAAGTTCAATTACAGTTCTGCATTCATATATAGAGCAATTGCACTAAAATTACAATTATGCAAGTTCAAGACAATTATTAATACAACTATAGCTTCCAACAGAGGGGCAATTACTTTTTTTTTTTTAATAATGTGCAAATCTCTAGTATTCATGTGTAAGTGTGTAAGTTTTCATGGAAAGAAATTCAAGAACTTTTAGGAATTCAAGATAAATATTACATCAAATCTATTGAGGCCACTGTGTGGTACTTACTATATAACCACTTTCAACTCATTACTTTTTCTTTCAATAGAAATTGACCCCTACTTTGGCAGACCTTAATAAACTTTTTTAAGAAGATGACCCCTTTAATTTTTATGTTTTGAAGTTAAACAAGATACAGGAACACACACATCCTATGTGTCATATGAGTATCTGGGAAGATAATCTGTCCATCATAAGCAGTTACAATGGTTTCAGTTCATGCAATCTAAAAGTCTGTTGTAGATCCATCTCCATGCATGGATGATCATAAATAACAAGAACTCAGAATACAATCCTTAACCATTTCTAAAATATATTTAAATGAGAAAAAAAAAGACACAGTATCATAGAATTTCCAACTCTATTCTTGCATTTTATACATTGAGATTTCCAGTGTGTAGTTTAATTTCACTTTTGCAACAAGCCTTCTCTAGAGATCTACTCAAGCATTGTTGTATAAAGATGAATTTCCTGGCCCAAGGAGATCAGTCTGCTCAGTCAATAACAATAACTGAGAAGTGAATCAGAAGACTCAACATGTGAAACCAAATTCAGTAACAGCATCACAACAGAAAGCTTTGCATCCACAGATAATTTCTTTCCAAATAACATGCTTCAAAAAATGCAAATGAAGCAAATAATACCTTACATATTATCTAAATCAGATTATCCCACTATGTTGCACAGTTACAACAGAAATCACAGGACTCATCAGTGCCCCTATGGGACACTGTACATTTATTGAAAGTCTATGTTTGTAGATTGAACAGAGCTACATCAAAGCTGGAGTTAACTTGTCATTTTACAGTGTAAGCATTAGTCGTTTAAATACCTAACAATGCGTGACACACAAAAATGCAATTATAGCCAAGCATTCAGTGTATGTACCACATCCCAACCATCATCAAGTTCTCATCTCACAGTAAAATAGGACATATATGATAAAAGGTGACTACTTAAATCCCAGCTTTCCTATCATATTGGGCCCAAAACATGTTCTGGGACCTGAAACTTATCTACCCTTCTAATTAAATCTCAAGATGTCTACATGCAAAACGATTTCCTAAAACTATACAACCATCAAACAAAGTTAAGTAGCTGTTAACACTAAACTGACATAAAGAGCAGTCAGCTAAGGAATAACAACAAATAGGCCAACTTCATCGATCCAGCTATTCTTTCTTTCTCAGCAGCATTTAAAGACAGCATACAAGTCAAGGTAGTGGATAAAACACACAGAAAATGGGTTTCTCATACTAGATCTCAAAGGTTCAGGGTTACGTTAAAAAGTTCCTGGATGCTTACAGCAAGTAGCTGCAAATGTTTGGAGGCAGATGAGATGACACATGCAAGGAGGATGAAACACTGCATTTATTATTTTATTTTTTGCATTGGAAAGGAACTGGCTGAGAATTGAAGTGACTACAGATTACTGCTGAGGCATATCCATACTGATGATACAGGAAGTTTGAGGTAGTTGTCAAATGCATTAGACTCAGGAATACATACAAAGTCATCATATTGTTTAGAATATTTTCATATGTAATATAAAATTTCTAATTCTATAAGTAAAAGGAAAAGTAAAATCTGTCACACAGTACAGATTTATGTCACAGAGCATATCTGGCACTTAATCTCTTTTTCACGATGTATGCTACTTCCTTGTTCTTAACACTTCCATAAGCCTGATAAGTAAAACACATTAGCAACATGATTAATGGCGTTATTCCCTTTCAATTTTCAGTTTTCATGTGTTCACACAGTATATAACTGGCTGAGTTACAAAACAGTGCAGAAATGCATGCACCTAAAGGTAATCTCTCTATCTTGTTTCTGTAAGCCTCTGTTTTCTAAAGAAAATGGTAGAATAAAAAATAACCATAAAACTTTGTCTGTGTTGCTTTATACAGTACTTATTCCTTTATCAATAATCCTATTACAATATCACACAGTTTTCACTAGTTGTTTACTACTGTAAACATAGGGAAGGATTGTAACCTGAGCAGTATATTTTTGGGCTGTTTCTTAACTGTTGGCAAGTGTATTCTCAAAAGCGCTCAAGAGTCTGGATCAACAAGATCAAATCCATGCCTACAGCATCTCTCTGAGGCAAGCACTTAGATTTCATGGGAATGACTGCACATAGAGGGGGCATTAGTGGGTGCCAATGTTATAGCCATAAGGAGTCAGAAGGCAACACTTACGGTGGGACACAAGAGCTGGAAACACTTCTAAGTCTTCCTGATACAGTTTCCCTTGCTTAGGAGTGTGTGTGTGTGTGTTAGTAACAATTATTAATTCAGAGTCTCACAGTGTCCTTAATGCATTGCTAAGGAAGATAAACCTTATTATTCCTGTATAGATAGACATATATATAGATAAAGTAATAATGTTATTAATTTAAAATGTGACTGCAGAGTCAAAAATACAACCTTTCTTCTTTCACCATATTGTGTACCAATTGGCCTAGCAAGAGATTTAAAAACTGCTTTAAATAAAACTAGGAATTCTGTACATATCATCCTAAATATAGTATATAATTATACCTACAGTTTATATATTTAAAGTACTCTTTTTCTTTTCTAATTACTTTCCCCCTACATTTTGACTTGATGATGGCATACACACACACACATATATATACGCCAACATATAAAGATATGGGTTAGCTAAATTGAAAAGCATTGTAAGTTTCACATGAAAAATTCTCCCCTCCTCCTCCTTTTTTCCCTGAAATTTAAAACTAAATTTATTCAAAGAAACGAAAGAGTAAACAGTAGCTATCATCCAGATAATTCTTACTGAACTGGAAGCTTAGGAATCTTTTTGATTATCCAGTTATCAATTATGCACCAGGCACAGGCAATCACATCTAACTGTGTGTGTTTGTACGTAATTATTTTATTTTACATACATATATGCATGTGAACATATATATATTATATTCTATCTAGAAGCCTCTGAAATATATTGGGAGAATTCTTGTTTTGTCTTTAAAAAAATATTGCTTCCATCCATTAATCTTTATAATGTACCAACTGCAAAGGCCATATGTCCTTTCAACAAATTTTCTGGTAAACATACTGGAAATCTGTATAGTGATCACATTCTCTCTTAAATTCAATCATGGATTAAATAACGAGCCCATCTGAGAGAAAATATTACAGAATCACAGAATCATAGGGGTTGGAAGGGACCTCCAGAGATCATCAGAAGGCAATACGTCCAACCCCCCTGCCAAAGTAGGTTCTTTACACCAGGTCGCAAAAATAGGTGTCCAGGCAGGTCTTGAATATCTCCAGAGAAGGAGACTCCACAACCTCCCTGGGCAGCCTGTTCCAGTGCTCCGTCACCCTCACCTTAAAGAAGTTCTTGCGCACATTGGTGTGGAACTTCCTATGCTCCAGCTTCTGGCCATTTCCCTTTGTCCCATCTCCACACACTGCTGAAAACAGTCTGGCCTTGCCACTCTGCCCCCCACACCTTAGATATTTATAGACCTGGATCAGGTCCCCTCTCAGTCTTCTTTTCTCAAGGCTAAATAGACCCAGTTCACTTAACCTTTCTTCAAAAAGGAGATGCTCCAGGCCCTTCACCGTCTCTGTGGCCCTCCACTGGACTCTTTCCAAGAGATCCCAGTCTTTTTTGAGGGGGAGGATCACCTCCCTCAACCTGCTGGCCACTCTCTTTTTAATGCACCCCAGAATGCCATTGGCCTTTTTGGCCACAAAGGCACACTGCTGGCTCATGGCCAACCTGTCATCCACCAGGACACCCAGGTTCCTCTCCACAAAGCTCCTCTCCAGCAAGTCATCCCCCTACCTGTACCAGTTCATGCAATTATTCCTCCCCAGATGCAAGACTACACTTGCTTTTGTTAAACCTCATTTGGTTTCTTATTGCCCAGTTCTTCAGCCTGTCCAGGTCTCACTGAATGACAGCACAGCCTTCAGGTGTGTCAGCCAATCCTCCCAACTTCGTACCATCAGCAAATGTGCTGAGGGTGGCCACTATCCCCTCATAAAGATCATTGATATTAGCTGTTCAAGCGGTAAAACGACCTTCAGGTCAATTACATTTATCTGCTATTACACCACTTATACAAACAATTCTCTACTTATTCTCGTTTTCTCATTTGAATTTCACCCACTCCTGTAAGACTATTTACAAATGTACCAATAAAATCATTAATAGTCAGTATTTGTTTGAGTTCCTAACTTTTTTCTCCTGCTCCACTCTTCTTATCAGTTTAGTAAAAATCTGGCACATGCTGTGCTATGGCATGTATTATCAGACAACAGGAATGTAGTTTTCAAATTTTATGAAGGTATTTCCTCTCCTCTGCTATCCGCCTCCCTCCTCAAAAGGCTCTTCTGTCATTCCAGGCTTCTGCTTTCAGGTTTCAAAAAGCAATGAATTGCCTGCTGATACAAGCAAGTTCATATTGTTTCAATGGAAAAAAAGAAAGCATTTAAATGGGCATGAATTGCTAAGAGAGTTTTTTGCTTTTCTTAAATAAATATTTAACAGGAATACAGTAAATAACATCAGAATATTGTGCTTTATATACATTCTTCAGTGTAAATCCAAGAAATACGATTACTTTTTCAGATAGAAAAGACACGCATTATCAGTCAGATATTTTCTTAACATTCCTTTGATCACTATCTAAAATGAATTAATACTTGCAAATTTTAACACTAGGGTGTAAATAATTATTCAAATGCCCATGGAACTGGTTGACAGAACACCCATGAAAACTCAGAGCCCAGCTGGTAATTTCAGAGGAAGACAGAGTAGCATACCCCTGTGAGAGCTAGACTCTTTTCCTCTACAAGGAAGACCAAAATTTTAGTCAGGCCTGAGGTTAACTAACTCATCAGCACATTGATCTTCTGCATGTATTTTC
The DNA here is from genome assembly GCA_037305975.1 of Chrysolophus pictus. Lineage (NCBI taxonomy): Eukaryota > Metazoa > Chordata > Aves > Galliformes > Phasianidae > Chrysolophus > Chrysolophus pictus. The sequence goes on from JAYKPI010000006.1 coordinate 36,042,414, forward strand.
AACATTAAGTATATATAATAAATTATAAACTCTAATATTTCAAGTCATAGTACATTATTATTTTATTCACAACAAAATCACATTTATTTACATAATTACACTTGAAAAAGCTATGCATTCCTCCTGAAATAACCCTGAAACTGATTGTTCTAAGTCTAGAAAGTTTTAAGGGTTACTCCCACTAAAAAGTTATTCATTAAATAAGATATGATCCTGTAATAAAAGTTATCTTTAAACGTATAAAAAATCTTCTAATCTTGCTTTATACTCATAGTATACAACCATCTCTAATCCAGTAAGTTTACTCACATGTAATAAGTATGCTGATATGAACAATTAAAAACAATACACATCTAGCGTTTTGTTAACTTTGGAGAAAATTTATTTCTAGTATTAGCTTTCTTTGATGGGAAAAGTTTCTAGCTGCTGTCTGTAATGAAAAGTGTACAAAGATTTAAGCTGTGCTTTACAGACATACTCTTAGCACAAAAATAGTACTTGTGTAATGGACAGTAATGAGCATAATTGTTTTGATGTGTCATGAACTCAGACATAAAAGCTCCAATCCACCATACCTAATATCAGCACTATTCTTTCTTTCTTTTTTTTTTTTTAATGTTAAAAATGGTTCTTTTGCCTTGAAAACACACAGCCTAATGGATAGAGTCCTTACTAAGCAAACGTAAGTTCATGTAGTTTTGGTATCTGTTGTAATAAAATGAAAAAAGGTGCATGTGACACATCAGGGTCTTATGCCAATCTCTAACTACCTTTTAATGCACATATATCCATTAAAATGTTAGGTGATTGACCCAACATAAGGCTCATATCAATACACTGAACAGAAAAAAACTCTTACCAGAGATTTTCACATTAGGAAGAATTTCTTTTGCAAGATGCAAACTCTTCGCTAATTCTTTCATATCAGACAAATGCTAGTAGTTAAACCACACGAATGACTAGGATTCAACTCTACTGGATGACAATCCTTAGCTACAAACTTAGCAGATTTATGCCTCAGTTTATCATCTCTAACATGGTTGCATGGTATTGCATTCGTTATCTCTCTCATAGTAGTGTGGTAGGATTAATTAGTGTTTTTAAATTACTCTAATACTCAAAATCCCTACTGAGTGCAAATGGCAACTGTAAGTACAAATTATCATGCACAAATTTAAATGTTCACTTGAAAATAGTTCATCTTCTGTAGGCTGTCTGGTGACATTACTTTGTTTGTTTGTTTTTAATCTTCCATAAAGTATATTCCAATAAATCTGTTGAATGGATATTGTTCACAAACAGTTCAGCTGAACCCTGAAAGTTTTATAACAGAAAAGGAAACTGGAACTCTTTCTATTACTTTAAAAGCTATAAAGATCTCAGCATACACATTCTATAAAGCCAAGAGGAAAAAAATGCATTCAGTACAAAAGTCTAAACAAAATATTGGTGATCTGGCCAGGAAAAGCAAACACATTCCCATTAGTACAGTAACATATGTAGCTTTTCAGCATATGCTGAGGTTGCAGCTGAAAAAATTTACTTAGCTTTACGTCTTTAAGCTTTTCTGGCTTCCTTCTGTATGGCAATTGGTGCTGACCCTACTTCTGGAAGAAGAAGATAAGCAAAATATTTTAATCCGTTTGTTAATTATTCAAATTTGCACTATGAACAAATAGTCTAGGAAACAAAGTTATTGTAAATAGATTCTTTTCTTTGCCCTCATTCCCCTACAACAAAATCTGAAGTAGTATGTGATTGTTTATTGTTTCTAATGCTAGTAAACTTTTTAAGGCAAAATTCATGCATTACACATGGCTTACTACAGTGGGCTACCACATAGGCACAGTTCATGTGCCAGTGAGACGGAAGAATTATTCCATACAGAATCAAAGAACAGAAAACACACTTTTTCTGAAATTACATTTGTAAATGGTTGAGTTTGTGACCTCGAGGAATGTGGGCCTGGCAAAGAGCAAAGTCAGGACCCTGAATTTGTTAACAGAATTACTGGATGTAATGCCCTGGGAAGTGGTCTTTAGACACAAAGGATCCAAAAGAACCACCTGCTCTTTAAGGGCACCACTCTGAAAGCATAAGATCTCTCTATCCACCAGCACAAGAAATCAGGCAGATGAGGCAGGAAATGAGCATGGCTGAGCACGGACCTGCTGGTAAAATGGAGGAAAAAGAGGAAGGGTGTAGGCAGTGGAAGCAGGGATGTGCAGCATGAGGTGAACACAGGAATGCAGGGATTGGGAAAGCCAAGGTACAGGTGGAACTGAACTTGGTGAGGGATGTGAAAAATAACAAGTAGGGATTCTACATATGCAATGTCCAGAAGAGAGGCCAAGGAGAAGGTACATCTTCAGCTAAACAAGAAAGGAGAATCTGCAATAATGGACATGGAAAAGGCTAATGCACTCAAGTTTTTCTTTTTCTGCTTCAATCTTTACTGGCAGTCAGACCTCTTGTGCCTTTCACTTCTCTGAATTTCAAGGCAGAGACTTGAGCCAGCAGTGAGCTTTAGCAGCCTGGAAGGCCAACAGTATCCTGGGCTGCATCAAAAGATGGGTGGCCAGCAGAATGAGGGAGCTAATTGTACCTCTCTACTCTGCCCCTGTAAGGACCCATCTGGAGTACCATGTGCAGCTGGAGCCCCTAGCTCAAGAAAGATACAGAGTAGGTCCAGAGGAGGGCTATGAAGATGATCAGAGAAGAGAGGTGGTCCAGCTATGAAGAATGGTTGAGTGAGTTGGAATTGTTCAGGTTGAAGAAAAGAAGACTCTTGGGACACTTTCCAGTACTTGAAGGGAGCTTATAAGCACAAAAGCAGCGACTTCTTACATAGCCTTATAGTGACAGGAAAAGAGGAATGGTTTAAAATGAAAAGAGAGGAAGTTCAGATTAGATATTAGGAGGAAGTTTTTTACCCAAAGGGTGGTGAGGCACTGGAATAGAGAAGCTGTGGCTTTCCAATTTGTGGAAATAGCAGGTTGAATGGGGCCTTGGGCAGCCTGATCTAGTGTTTGGCAACTCTGACCATGGCAGGGGCATTGGAACTGATCGTCTTTAAGGTCCCTTCCAATCTAAGCCATTCTTTAATTCTATGTTTGTTAACAAACCTGCAACTTCAACGTATCTGCAACTTCTGCTCCAAGACAAACAGGGAGCTAACAATAAAAGAAAATGAGAGTATGGTAGTATGAAATTTGTTAAATAGACATTATAAATATTAGAGTTAGCAAACCAAACTCATAAGAATAGCTCTTGACCCAGAGTAGCTTTCCAAGGATGAAAAAGAAGACATGATGAAGGTTTTGTCATGAAGAGACGGGCTCTGGAAGGTCTCAGTGCCAGTGACTGGAATTGAGAGATATATGTATTTTTTATGGCATTATTGAAAATCAACAGACTGTGGAAACAGTTATTATTGTCATTAATATGTTTCTGAAGAAAATGAATATCATTTACTTTAGCCACACAAGGAAAGCAAGGAACAATTGCACTGAGGTCCAGATGCTCGCACAATTTTAAAAGGTTTAGGGGAAAAAATTAAAAAGAAAGAAGAAAATAGATCTCCTAGCCCTACTCAAAATATTAAGGTTATTGAAATATGACCACTCAGTGGTGTGCCATCTCTGATGACTATGAAACAGTACTTAATCTCTCACCAGTGTGCAGTGACTCCACCTATCTTGCATACCCCAGGTATCCATGATCCAGATCCTCACCTCTTTTGTTTAATACATAGTTATGTGTTAATCCACATTTTGATCATTCTCAATCAATGTGTCTACCTACATCCTTTTTCCCATAAGACTGTGTTCCAGAGCTTTAACACACTTGCTTCTGTATTCCTCTTTCTTTTCTCCAGTTGTCCATGTTCCAGTTCTGGTCCTGTGCAACTGAGCCTTAATGTCCTCCTTCCTTTATGTCTTCCCAGGTATGGGATTTCTTGAAAATTTAATCTATCCTCCTTTGCATACCACAGATTAAGAGCTTAGATCTCTTCTCATTTCTATCAGAGGACATTACAAATCACAAATCACATGACTGGATCTCACTGGAATGAGATCTGACTTTGGGCCTACCTCTGAGGACAAAACAGTAGAATGTAAGAATCAGTCCCTGGCAATTGTTTAGTGAAACAACCCTTCTGCCATTGGAAAACATCTAACTAATGTGTATATTCAATGTTAGCTTGTAAAACACATAGTAACAGACAGTAAACTATCACATTTAACTACTATCAGTTTCAAAAACACAGAGTTAATACACAGTGGAAAAGTAGAAACTAAAATCTGCTGCCTCCATTGTGCTGATCTTGAAACGTATTAGAAATAATCAAGCCTCTTGCAGGAGTTTACGTTAACAATCCATCAGCAATCAATGGAAGTGATCCTGGTCAAAAAGTATGGGATAATTTATTTGTCAAAAAGAAGAAAAACATTGAAAATCCAAAGTCTACCAATGGATTTAGGCAAGAAAACAACAGAGGAATTAGAGAGCCATGAGTCAAGTTAAAAAGCAGATATGCTTCTCATTTATTATGCACTGTTTGTAAGCTCAGTTTTGCTCCCATCTCCCATGGAAAACGTATTTCATAATCTATTCTTTAAGACTGTACTAGCCACTTCACAAATCTGCCGCGCAGAAAGAGAAGCAAATGCAGCTCGTTCAGGTAGCCTGCATATGTGATATCCTGACAGATAAAGAAAATAAAAGTATCAACAAGGAAACAGCATTCCCCCACCAACAAAACAAACAAACAAACAAAAATACATTTTTGCAGTTCCTTATAAAAAAAGAAGTATCTGTTCATACATGTATCTTGCAAAATTAAAATGCAGCAATTATTTTCTGTATTTTTCTATGCTTGATTATCCTAGCATCTTGCATGCACTTGAAAGGTGAAGCTTATATGACTGTTTTTCCATGAACTGTTTGCCAAAAGAATGATTCAGCTCAGAAGAATAACTGGTCAGACCAAAGTGCTTCAAATAAATTTAAAGCCAGGGAGGAGTTCTAAAACAAAAGCACAGTGTGAATATTTTCATAGTTAGTAAAAAGTGATCTTTAATGTTGCAGGATCTTTGGCAAGTTAGACAAATGTAGCAAGTAAAATGAATTGATACTCATCCCAGTATGATGTTCCTGTGGTTCTCCCCTACTTTAACTGCTTCTATTGTAGAAGGAAAATGTGATCCATCTGTTGGATAGATACTTAAGGAAAATAACTCCTTGCAGGAATCACAAACTATTTGCAGGGATGGTATTTAAGGCCCCACAGCTTTCTCTGGTTATGTTGACATAAGATGACACTAAAAAGGAGTAATATCAGCTCAGCAGGAGTTACATAAAAGCAAAATATACTTTATCTTTTTATCTTTTTTAGTATGCACTAAAAAAATTAAACAGTTATTTTTAGTACCCTTTGTGTGTTACACAATGAAGGAAGCAGATTTATATAAACTCATAAAGACAAGATTAAAGCAACAAAAAGAGATTATCCCATTTAATTTGAAGACTTACCACTGCCAGTGGTAAGTCTGTTTCTACAAGAACTAGGGTCATTGCAAAAAAAGCAAAACAAAACAAAGATACCTTCAGAAAGTCTTCATCAATTCCATTTTAAAATTTCAGTGCATTAAAAGCCATCAGCCACAAAATAGATTTTGAATATCATAGTTCTCTGCAGGGTCATTCTTCAGATGCTCTTACCAAAAAAGCATAAATTACTTTAATATATACACAACAGGTAAACAGGCCTTCTCAAAAAGATTATTATTTACAGTTCATGATAGCCAATTCAGACAGCTTGTCAAATTAGCTCAGAAAGTATGAAACAATTTATTCTTTTAAAAAGATAGAATTAGTTATGTGGAGCTCAAAGCCATATTACAAATCTACAATAATATTTATCTCCTGGGTTTTTTTTCTTCCCCCAGTAATGATTTTTGCTTCTAAAAAAGCCATCACCCATTCTCCCAGAAACAAAGCATCAACATTTTCCCATCTCCCACCTCATAATGGTTTTATGATTTTTATTACTGGTATTCCATATCATAACTTCATGTAATGCACTTGGAGTTAAAGATTTAATGCTACAATTCTGTGGATTGTTGATCATTCCAGGGCACCTTTCACAAAAGAGAACAACAACTACATCTCCCAGAAGACTTCGCTGTTCCCTACATCTTGTGTCTGCATCATTAAACTAAAACCTAACTAATCAATACTGTTAAAACAAAGATGGTGCTACTTCAGAACAGAAAGATAACTACATTTTTAGTGAAGCATTTAAAATGCTCATAAACCGCACAGGCTTGTTCATATCAATATCCATCAGGGGTATCATGTTGAAGCTGCAGGAGAATAAAGATTTGTGCCAGTCTTTGCATTTAAAATGCATTAACAATATTAAGTACTAAGCCAAACACAAAAGTGGCACTCCTTTTTTGAAAAGATTTCAAGAGAGATGTGTGATTTCAGACAAAGATTTTTAAATCTTTCAAAAGTCAAATCATGATTAAGTTCCCACTACAAATAAGTGCAGTACTATGCGTTTAATTTCTTAAAAAGCATAGTAATTAAAAGTAAAGCAGATCAGAGATAACAAAGAATGTGTTTTAAGAGAGCTGATCCAAATTTGTCCAAGGATATCAGGAATAAACCAGCCTTTTTACTGACTTCAACAAAAGTTGAACCACATGATTATAAACATGTATATTTTTAGATTTTGAGCTGACCCTTCTAGCTTTGTCTTTTTGCAAACAACTGGAGGTCAGTTTGGAAGATCTGAAACCTCACCAGCCCTGGCTTGCTTGCTTCTACAAGTTCCTCTCTACAACATTTATACAGAAGAGTAACTCAAGCCTGCTCTCATCCCAATGATTACGTACTTATTTAGAATGCTTCTTGTCTAGGTTTCTTTCTTAGACAAACATAAAAACTCTTCTATGAATAATGACCTCTCCCAAGTTTCTCTCCAGACTGAGTTAGAAGCTCTGAAGTTTCCTCTGCATTCCTCCCTTCCACAAAATTCATAAGCTTAAAAAGCCTCATTAACAGCAACAACAACAAAAACCTTACTTACTCCCAGAAGTAAGTATTTGCCAGTTCAAATAACTAACAGCATGCAGACATCCACCTAACACACACATATTAGTACTTTAAAGAAAATATTTAAATCATTTACCTCTTTTATGCAGTTGACAGATTTCAGCGCCTCTCTTGGAAAACCTGGTAGCATCACGAACTTTAAATCCATCAACAAAGAAAGCAATTCAGGTTTTATGCTACTGAAGTAACAAAGTTTACCAGGTCTTGCACCTTGACAGAATTCCACTCTGCTTTGAAACACACTTTTTTGAAGAACCGAATGGAGTCCTCTTCATAAGCAGAAATGTAATTCCACAGATTCTATGGCTATATCTGATTACAGACATATATTATTGCTTTTGGCAATTTATCAAAAGCGCATTGACAGTAACGTCATATTTAATGTCATGCTGAGGCTTGTATATTTCTATTTCAAACTTTGAAGGTAAAATTTTCTTTTAATATTTAACAAAATACATTTGGAAAACAGATTATCTATAACAGTTGCATATTAAGGTGTACCCTTTCACGCTTAGGAAATATATTAAAATATAACATACCTTTTAAAAGATTTTCATTAAGATGTCAGTGCTTATCTTGGTTTTAATAGCTACTGAACCACAGTCTACAAATTCCAAACAGACAATATTTTCATGTAGGGGCTCTCACAAACATTAACACAAAGTGCTTCATTTTCAAATGAGAAGCTGAAGAATATACCGTATTATTCCCAACATTTAATGCTACGTTCTTAGGTTCAAAGTTCTTATGCCAGTGGTTTCTGACCTTAGATGCTATTCTGTCCTCTCCTTACCCAAATCTTTCTCAGCATGAACCAATGGAAAATTAAAAAGATGCTGAGATGAAAGATGCTAAGCAGAAGAGCTGAGGAGGTTTCCCTCTGGATCACGGTTCTTAGACTCGCTTCCCCGCTCCCCCCCCCCCACCCTTCCCCCGTGAAGCCAGCTTTTTTCTTCCAAATTTGGAGCTTTCTACTGCTGATTTTGCTTATTGTCATATTCAGTGTTTCCATCAGGAGATGTTGAAAAGATGAAGTGAATGAGACTGTGAATGGAAGATGGTAATGAAGGAAGGAACAAGCAAGGGAAGCAAAGGTAGCTAGAGTACAATGGATTATTTTTTTTTTTTTCAGACAATGTCTTTTTTGGTGTTGCGGGGAATTTCTGAAAAATCACAGATCAGACCTATTCAACCAGCAGCATGGCAATCTAAGCAACACTAAGGGAGCACAGCTGTTGCATCACAGCCTGGAAAGCAGAAGAAATATCTCCAAAGAACAGTGATAACAATAATAAAATTACTGAGAAGAAGTTACAGAAAAAGAAAATAAAATACATCATTCAAACACAGAATACATGCCAGTCTTACTATCCTTTGCCTAATATTTCCAATGACACATTCAGTAAAATCCTTGGTTCCTCAGTTAACTTCTAGTTTCAGAAAGAGAACAAACTCTGCCAAAATCACAGTCAAACAAATAGCCCTAGTTTCTAGCTTTCAATTTTCTAAATTACTTTCACAAAAGTAGCTTTGTGTTGATCCTGAATCCTTATCTCTACTGCAAATAAAGGTACAAGCATAACGCCTTTTAAAATAGATTGTATCATTATCTCCTCTAAAAAGAAAAATGCTCAAGAATGAGGTATATGTTCTCTGCTAAAGAATATGTCATCAATAAAGGTTAATAGTCCTTCCAGCTGTAGATCTGATTTCCTCTTATGGCTGATCATGTATAGAAAGTGCTAATTTTGAAAGCACTAAGTAATCCTTTGGTTATTTTATATTACTCACTCCTCCAACTCAAATATTGTAACAAGATCCACACCATAAGAATGAAGAAAATACAAACATGATGGCTGAAAATTCTCTTTTGGTGACAACGTTTCCAGGTGTAAAAGCTATTCTTGGGAAGGACTGTTATAACCACAGAGGGAGTTTGCAAAGCCATCCTCACCAGTTGCTAGAAGCAGCAGAGCTCTAGAGGCAGCTGGAGAAGCAATGAAGTGGCTGTCATATGCCTGCAGCTTGCAAGGAGTCAGGGTCTTCCAAGACAGTGTTAAAAGTTTGTTCTTTCTACCACATTAGTTAAAATTAAATCCTAATTAATGCAATGTGGTAAATGTCAGCATTATTATTTTCTTCTGTTTTCACTCTTTTGACTTCCAAATACAAGCATATTGTCTGGTACTCCTGGCAAAAATTCTGGTCCTTTTATTGTGCTAGCAAAAGAAACATTATTTGCATTTCAGAAATTTAGTTTATGCACTTAAAGAGCCAACAGAATGAAACTGTTGCAACGGTTAAAGTAAACAGCTTTCCCTAATGTGTTAAGTAAAGGTTATGGCTCTTCTTCAGAAGAAAAAAAAAAAAATCTGTATGTAGATGTCAATTAAATTTAGTTTTCTAGGTTTATAACAAATCATAAAAATGGTCCTTATGCAATAAGTTATCATATCAATGCCAAAAGCAAATTGCAAAACATGAGCATGCAAGTAATCACTCTCACCACCAAAGTAAAACCCTCATCTGCAAGGGAGATATAATTCATAAACCAAGCTGCAAGGCAAATCCTGAGAGAGCTCAAGATGTACAATTAATGGTATAAAATGATTGCAGCCTGTTATGGAGAACCTCTCCTAATACTAAAGCTTTTACTGAATCTACATCTTGCAGATTAAACTTTCTTTTTACACTACCATGACATCACAACTAACAACTTCATCAGCAAAATTCACATACTACATGTGATCAGTGTTAGAGAGACAGAGGTACTGAACGGCTTTTATCAATAGTAGTTTATCAACGGCCTTCTATGCCTCTAATGACTGAATGCGGACTATAGGAGTTGATCTGAAACTTCGGTCTTCAGTATTTTACACCATAGGCTTATTCAAGCTAAGGAAAAACTATTTACATTAAAAAGTATTGGAAGGTTTCAATGAGGTTGTCCTGTGCCTTCTTTTCTCCGATCTAAACTAGTCCAACTCTCTCAATCTATCTTCACAGGAGATGTACTCCAGCTGTTTGATCATCCTCATGGCCCTCCTCTGGACCCATTCCAACATCTCTGCATCCTTCTTTTGCTGGACGCCCTTGGCCTGGACACAGTAATTCAGATGAAGCCTCACAAGGGCAGAGCAAAGGGGGACAATCTCCCTGATGGCCAGATGGCCACCTTTTTTTTGATGCAACCCAGAATATCTTGTGACAGAAAGATCTAGGTTTAACATCATGGAAGTCTTTCCTGTTATTATGGTAACTAAACACAGAAACATAGCAAACTACAGGAATCTACTTAACCTTACATTCTTAAGAACATGAGACAGCTTGAGTACAAGGCATTAAGGAGTACAAGGATCTCTGTGACTATTTCAAATCTGTCCTCTTAGTCCTGCAAGTTAGCCAGGAAAACAGACAACTAACAGAAGCCTGAGGTTATCTGAATTCCTGAAGTTCTTATATTGCATCAAGCACACACTAAAAACAAGTTTCCCTTGAAAGCTTAGAAGTTTTTCAGGCAGTTAACAAGAGGCATAGATGAGCTCATTGCATATAATCAAATTAACTCTTAGCAAAATGTTTGTACTATGCCAATACTCAGTTTCATGAATGTGAACATAGTGGATAAAAAAATGATATTCATAGAGTGCAGATTTTTTTGAAGCAAGTATGCATGATCATCTTTCTTCCAAAGCAATACAAAAAAATAAGAGGGAATCTATCAATGATATGTAGGTCTGGATATCTCCAATCAGCTAATATATTTTATTTATTCATTTAGAAAATGATATAAAATAGTAAATGTTAAACTGTATTATTCCATATGTAAAAAGGTAATCATACTCTTCAAAACACTGATCTCCAAAATCCCATCTCATAATGTCAAAAATCAGTTTTTTTTCTATCTCCTTTTGAAAATTAAAAAAAAAAAAAACAAACGAGTAGATAAACTGCACTAGTTAGCTTCAGTGCAGTCATTTCTACTATCATTCCCAATTGCATTTACATACACCAGCAATATATTCTGAAAACTGGGATACTAGATTTCCGTTCTGTCTGTGAAGTACCTCTTTTTTTTTACTTTACTTCTACATGCAAATATATCAGTATTTTAAAACATGTCAAAGCATTCACATTTGGCTCATTAAAATTGATGCTAACAAGATAGTCATTTGATGAGATAATTTGCTCTTTACCAGATTTTTAAAAAAGCATCCCAGATGCACACATTTATATATAAAAACACATTTTGCTGTCTGCCACCCCCCATCACTTCAATGAATGCAGTCCTCTAAACATTAAAATTGTTTATTTTCATAAATTATTTCTGACTGAATGTAGAGTTTTCTAAGTGACAGTACATATACTCATGAGAAAACACAAGTGATTGATTTACTGCTATCTTTGAGATCACACTGGTGGCTCTCTGCTACCTTTGCAGCTGCTGCAAAGTTAATATAGCTGCTTTGCATTGAAAACTGCCTATTAACATAGTACAACAAAGTTGAAAGGGAAGGGGCTGCCTTTTTATTCTTATGTTGTCCTTGAGAACCTTGACTAGTTACTCATTATCACATAAGTGAACTGTTGCTATACAGCCGCTATGGAGGATTTATAGGCTATATAAAAATCTCATTGGTCTCACTGTCTGAACCAAAAAATACTTCAATAGCCATTACTATCATGCTTTACTGTTTTAATAAAAATAAAAATAAAAAAATAAAAAAATAAAAAACCAAACAAATAAGAAAGACTTCATTAGTTAGTTAGTTTGTTTTTAAGTAAATGTGACAACAATGATACCAAGTACTAAGTAGTACCAAAAATAATAAACTGTTCCTCTGTATGATCAGTTTTTAAACCTCATAAAAGAGACTGTTACTTCATGAAACACATCAGGGAAAATAGGATTTCACAATCTCAAAATACTTGACCTAAAAAGAAGAGGAATTAGAAGAATTATAGAAAGGAATATAACCTCTTTCTCCTCAGATCATCTCTATTGTTTGTTGTCCCAGTATTTAGAGATGTAATAAAAGCAATGATGTACTAAATACGTATATTCTACTATTGACTCTATTTAAAAAAAAAAAAAAAAAAAAAGTGTGGTAGCGGAACACTGAAAAATGTTAAGATGTAAAAAGCAGCATAAAGCCAAGTGGAATCACACATAATGCAGTAACCACCAGCTAATATTCCTTTGAAATCTAAAAAAAAATAAAAATGTAGAAAATCAAATGCTGTACAACACACAAATGATCAGCTTTCATTGCCAAGTCATGTTTGTAAGTTGTTAAAGCAGCCACATTTTTCAAATATACAAATAAGAACTTTTGGCTAAATTTTGTATTTTTACCATTATCAATAACTATTCAGATGCTTCCATTGATCTGCAGAAATCTGTGAAGAAAGACTAAGGACTTGACACAAGGAATGAGTCTGGAGTAACAACAGTGAGTAGATTCTTGTTAAAATAGTTGCCCCCTTCATTGCACTTCCATTAATCATGTTAGCAGTTCTCCATTATTTTCTATTAAAAATTATCCCCATTAAAAGTGCATTGTGAAAACATTACTGAAGGTAATCTGAAAGCGATTGATTGGTTCTTCATCTCCTAACATACTGAAGAAATGACAACAGAACCCACTATATATCATCAGATTAGACTTTAAGTAGAATGGATAACGTCCTAATCCATATGCTTAGATTTATGCCAACTATTCAAAATTATAAAATGTCAAATAATTCCATTATTTGTTGTTTAATGGTATGGCACTGCAGATTTGCCTATGGAAAAAAAAAAAAAAAAATTGGCAATTTTGTTCTTCCTTCTCGTATTTATTACATTCCTTCATTGTGTTGCTACTGACGTAGAGCAAATGCATCAAAAAATGTATTCTCCCTGCATCTCAGAAGAGTCACTGGCTGTGTGTGACACAGTAGGACTTTTCACAAAAGATTTATTCTTATTGTCACTATTGGTCTCTATATCAGACAGCCCCAGTACCAGCACTGTCACACCAGCGATAAGAGCCTAGGTATTGGCACTGTGACAAGTGTGCCAAGAGACTTCATAGTCATAATATTGTTGGCTACAAACATTTCTGCTTTGTTGTTTTCTAAACGCACTGTTTCTTGACAGTTAAAAATATTATACATTTTGAAAAGAGAAGATTTGAATGAGTAATGGGAATTTTCAAGAGGGAACCCTTACTTCGCTTTAAGGAAAGCCATCAAAAATATAACTGCGTGAATGCTTTAAAAATACAGATAAACTAGAGAAAACAACGTTGTTCAATCCAACAGAATAAACCATGGACATCTTAAGAGCAGGGAAGCTTGAATTGTTTAGGACAAAAAAGCTCAAACGTTTGCATTTTAATATTGTTTCAGTTTCAGTGAAACTTTTCCAATTTAACAGCTTTGCAAGAAATGGATCTTCACTGCAATGAAAATAAATCCGCACAACCATCAACTGCTTTACTTCTTTTTAAGAAATGCTAGGGAAACAAAGAAAAAAAAAAAAAAAAAAAAACAATTGTTTTTCCACACAGAAACTCTGTACACTACTTCTACTTTCTGCACTTACTTCCTCTGCTTTGGTTCTAGGCAAAATTGCTACATCAATCCAACAAAAGGCTGCTTTTCTTTAAGAAGCAGCAATCTCAACCTACTCAATACTAACCTCTACTACTTTCCTTTTTCTGGTGCAAACATTCATCACATCTTACACCAAGATAGATTAGTGAACTTATAAAACTGGAAACTGTAAAAGAAAAATCCGTTCATTTTCTACCCAATCAGTTCCCTGGCCCATGTCACAACAGGACTGCACAAAATCTGATGTTAGTATGCAATAGCCAGAGGGAATAAATAAGCAAGATCAAGGTGGGACAATTTCTGCCCACAACAGAATTAGTTTCTATGCTATTTGCTACATTTTGTGGTTTCTGTTTTGTTGGACCCAGATCAGTATGTGCTGTGATATAAATGAAGTTTTCAAATCAAGTAGACATTCTAAAAATGCTGTAAAACCAATTCCCTCATGTCCTTATAGAATCTGATAAACCTTTTATGCCAGTCACACAATTAAGTTATACACTCTAAATTAACAACAACTTCCACTTTGTAGCTGAGAGCCTAATTATTACTTTACACAGCAGCAAACAAACAAACAAACAAAAAAGAACATTAAATTTTAAGGGAATCTATGGACAAAAGGACAGGATATTCTTCAGCTTCCATGCATCTGTATTATTTCTGCAGGGCACAGATTACAGCAAGCTTCACAACTGCCTTAGGCAGGCGCAAGGATGAGATGGTGCCTTCAGATACTGAGAAGCAGGACTAAGTATCTCAATGGTAATTAAAAACTCCTTTGCTTTCAAAATTTAGTCACCTTTACTGTTTTATGAATACTTATTATATAATAATTTATAATATAATATTATATATTATATGAATACTTCAAGAAATATATTTTTTGTTTTTAATTATTGAAAAAATATGCATTACAGTGGCAAGGAAATGATTAAATGGAGAATTTTTGACGAAAGGGAAAGGCTCTGTTAGTCTGCTAATAACCAAGCCTTGTAGCTGTCATTTAAACCACATATGCTTAAAAGTTTTAGTATTTTACTGTTACTTTGAAACAGTTTTCTTTTCGAAGTTAAAAATAACACCTCAATTTCACTCTTTAATTTGCGTGCTTTCCTTATTCAAAATAGGAAACTTTATTCAGCTTTCCTTTATACAATGCTTACTCCACTAACAGAAAGAACAGCTCATATAACTTCCTCATCTCCAATCAACATTGCCTTTGTTTTGTTTAATCATCTAGATACCAAAGCCACAGTCATTCCTTGCCACTTAGTAAAGGCTGCTTGTAAATAAGCGTCGACTTTCTATAGAGTTCCACATCTACAAAAATAGTTCAGTGATAGTCATTAAAATATGTCCTGCAGATGACTGCATAATTTAAGTTCCCATTTTGATCTTTTGTTACATAATCTTTGTTTACTTTTTCCCCCGTTTGCAGTTTAAAAACAAATCAACACATTCTCAATACCATTAAATAGCTACATTTTCCCAACAGTATTTTAATGTTTTTTATTTTTAGTTCAGTGAGAAGACTTCAGCGCACTTACAAATAATAATAATTTATCTCAATCTGTGAATTAGATGGATATTTTTAATAATTTTACCAAACTCAGACACAAAAGGTGTAATGATCTGACTGGTTTTGAGTCTCTTCGTGGCAAACAATAGAATCTTTTTTGCCCGGACTTAAAGAAAGTTTCCTATCACTTAAGCAGTTTATGCAATAATCTTAGGCCAATTAGATGTCAAACAACACACTGGACTTTCTTCTGTTGCAATTTTCCCTTTAAGACCTGTTGCCATAACACATCATTTATAACAGGGTCTACACAGTAAAAAAAAAAAAAAAAAAAAAAAAAAAAAAGGTTCAATTCAGAACAATTAATATACAGATTTCCGGTAACCAGCCCTTCTAAGTGTTTTTCTTTCTTTCTTTCTTTCTTTTTTTTAAAGCCTCTTAAACTAGGCTCATGTCTGCATTTTACCTATGAAGTGTTGCAATCCACAATGAACTAAAATGTGCTACATATACATGCGTGTGTCTGACCCAAGCAATTCAAACTATTACAAGTCACAACTGGCTTATGAACTCACAGCAATGCAAATAGTGGGTCTCTTTTGATAAAGAGATTTTTGCTCCTTCTCTTATGCATCCAAACACAATCTGAGTCCAAGTGTAAATGATTTTTTTTTTTAATATATGTATAAATCATTGTTTTCAATATGAAAATCTGGGTGGTTTTGTATTTTTTCATCTAGTGTAGTTAGTAACAATTTGAGTTAGAAAAATAATCTGGAAAAAACTTTGGTTTTCCGAATGTCGTAACAAAAATGAAACACAGAACTAGCTACAGCACAGAGTAAGGACACCTTTCTGGTTTACAGCTTTATCTTCAAAGAATGCCAGGGATTAGAAATATTTGTCTGGGCCTGATAGAAAACACTAGTAGAAGATAAAAAGAAGAGTCTTCAGTCTTTTGCAATACGCTTTACATTTCAGCATCTGCTGACTATGGTTTGTCAAAGGCCAAGTTTGCTTCTATGTTTGAACAGGACAAAAATTTGGATACAGTCTCTCTGTTCAAGTGACTTAATTGTTTAGAAGGTTTCTGTTGTGATTTAATAGTATTTTGGATACATGATTTCCACTTACGGCTTACCTGTTCAGCAGCAAGAGAAAATTTCTTCAATTGAATTTTATTTCCTTACTTCCTTGTTTGTTTCATTTTTTTTCCTCTTTTTTATGCTGAGAAAATGAAAGCTCAATTTTACAGCACAAAAGAATTGAGCAAAATATTATTACTAGACACCTCCTGCATAAGAAACAAACTTGTCATGGACAATAATTTCTCTTGCTCTACCTCCAAATTCTTTTAGAAGACAAGGAAATGTTTTTATATCAACTCTCTAGAAAGATAACATTCACTAGCTCAGTCAGGAAAATCTCCTGAAATTATTTAGTTTGACCTCAAGGTCATAGGCTACTCCTATGTCTGCTGCCTGAAAAATGAGAGATTTGGTCTTACTTCTTGCTCTTTTTTTTCATATTTAGCATGATTAACATTGCGGACATATCTTTTATGAGATTAAAGTGAAATAGAAATATATATAGTATTTCAGACATTAATTTTTTTCTACCTAACTTGAGAATAAAGGGCTCAGGCCTTGAACCTGGGAGAAGACAAAAACAGATAAGAAATCAGGAGCTTTTGGTGACATCTAAAGCAACTATCATGTAGGGAGAAGTAAAGACCACTTGAAATCGTACAGCAAATGGGATTTTTTATCACCTGCTTGCAGCTAAATACAGCAAAGGAACAAACGAATGCTTATTTGTAGTAGTTCTCTTTATATACCTACTGTCTCTTGTTTAGAATTTTAAATTTTAAGGAATTCTTAAAATTAAACTCAACATAGGGATCTTAGTTCATCTAAATTGGCAGTCTAGAATTATGTGTTTCTTCAGTTCTTCTTCTGTTAGCTTGATAAAAAGAAAAGGCCTTTTCGGTATTCAGCCAGAAGAGTGCAGTTTCAGGGTACACTGTCAGGTTTTCCATGTTATTTCAATTGTTTGTTTTGGGAACTGGCCTTTTGATAAACACTTGTGAAGCAAAGATCAAAACAATATTGAATATATTGCTAGTACTGATGTTCCATACATCCACTATGGAAGGAAGACCAGAATGCTATTGAGACTAGGAAGAAATTCAATTGTATTAAAAAGAAAAAAAAAAAAAAAAAAAAAAAAAGGAGGTTTTAGAGATATAAAACACCAGCTGCATTAAGCTGGTTTAACTTGTCATTTTTCACTATACATAAAGATGAAGAAATGGCAGTGAAATTACACAGGCTAATGAATTAATCTGCACCAGGGGCATATTAACTTTTATTTGGATTTCTTCAGCTTCACAACTCAGTTTTTCTCACCCAGTTCTAAACCAAAATGAGCTGTCTGAACTATTTGAAAAATCAGTATTGAAAGAACACTACAGAAGCCAGATGCTGTATTTTATATTTTACTGAATGTTATATGTAATTGAAGAACCATTCTAAGAGCAAATGCATCTGAAAGTAAGAAAAGGTCATAACACTGAAAATGCAACTCTTCATGGTTAATAGCACACTCTCTGTAGTAAAGCTTTTAACTGCCTGTCCGTGTGCATGTGCGCACGCACACAGATAAACACGCCGAATGTTTAACTTGAAATCAGCAACGCATTCAGAAATTCTCAATGTCCATCATTTATACTAACTTCATTTGTATTTAGTGAAGTCTTAATTTGATTTCTTCTACCATTTTGTCACTTTTCATCACAAATTTCATTTTAAAGGTTTCAAATTGTTCACGCCTTTCAGAACAAACTAATAAGATGGAATAAAATTATTTGCCCATAATCTATCAGAACTGCTTTTTTGAGAATAAAGTCTTCGGGTTTGAGATTACAGAATGATCAAAATATAATTTTACCTAACCTCAGTTCAAAAATGATTTTACAGGATAATTCTTCCTCTCTGAGGTCTTTAATAGACTAAATTCTACCTTAATTTTCATTGAATTTGCCACATTATTTTTTATATAAATATAGGTTTCCTTGAAGAGCATTCACAAATATATAATATGTAAACTAAATTCAGTTGCCAGTGTGCAATATACATGCAAAAATACAACCCTCAGTTTTAGCAAGGCTATTTTATATATATATATATATATATATATATATGTATATATATATATATACATATATATATAAACAAACAAAAAAAAAAACCAACAACAAAGAACAAACTCACGGGAAACATCATTTTAATTATCAAGAGGAAAGCATCAAATAAATAATTGAAAATAGAAAATACTTCAACTAAAATGCTGAAAAATTAAGTAGGAAAAGACCTTTTCTACCATAAACATCCAATAGTTTCTATATTCTCACTGCTTGAAACAAGGATATTCAGGGTTGTTTCATCTGAGAAGATGAAAAAAAAAAAAGAATTCATAAAGTAATTTCAATTTATGACAACTTTGCTATTTTGATGTTTAGGAAATCTTCCAAAGCATCTGCTGTGGAAAGGATAGTTCATTACATATTTTTATTCTTACCTACTTCAAATATTTGAAATCAGAACTACCTCACAGTCAACCTCAATTCTTAAAATGTGAGTTGGGTGAATTTTGTGATTCAACCACCTCTCTGTGCATCAGTTCACTTGAACTGTCCTTTAATAAAGGCAAATAAAAATAGCAGGTGCTATTCAATAGATTTCAATAGATTTCAATAAAAGCCCACATCATCTTTTAATTCATGTAAAAATAAGAGATGTTTCTGTTTCTTTATCCACTAAAGTCCTTGTCATACAAGTTCTCATTTCATCACGTTATCTGAATTATAGAATTATCTCTCCCTATTGGGCTGCTTGCATGGAATAATAATGTCAGCCTGAACTCTACTGAATTTAGCTTTCTGGTCATGTTATCAAAAATTTGTTTGAGTACACAGCCTCCCAAAGAGGTGAATGACAAATCAAATAACCCACAAGGGACAACAAAGCTTTAATAGCTTCTTGCTATTGACTGGTTATTATATGATGATGACAAACAGCATTGCACTGGTAACTTTTCTAGACATTTATACCACACCAGACTAACTCAAAATCATATTAAAAAGTCATGGAGGTCTCAAAAGATTTAAAGTCATACTAGCAAGTCCATCTAGATTAGAAGATTAATATTGCTGTTATGAAAAATGAAACAACGATAGTGAAAGGCTTAAAAAAGTCAGGGATTACAAAGAATTTGGAACTTATCTACTGGCCAAGTGGTACACAAGCCTATTTAATCCAGCATTAAAAAAAAAGAAAAATCAGGTCCTAGTTTCTGACCTTTCCACATTATGTGGAAGGAACAAATACAAACTCTAAAGGAAGTATGTCAGAAATTCGGCATACCTGCAAAGTCAATAACAGGGAAGTCAACCCACTGAGGTTATTTTCTTTGAAAACTATTTTTTTTTTTTTTTTTCTTCCAAAGGCATTCATGGAATATGGGCTCCCTCCAGTGGCAAAATTAACATTTAAAAAAATCTTCACACCTGTATGTGTGCTTAATTGTATGGCCTACTCAACAAAATAACCTCATACAATGATGTTTAAATCCCTTTTGGGATGGAATTTTTGTTTATAATTTACACAGCTTTATTTTTTTTCTTCTTTCTTTTCCAACTGTATAAGATACAGACAATGTTTGTCATCATTTTATTAAATGCCATAAATAATTTACTGGTTCTTAATAAAACATTCCAATATTTTAAGTTTAAAATCTTTGGAAGAAATGCTTTGCTTTAAATTCTTGAATTTAAGCTATTTCTTTGTAAGAAGAAAATACATGCTTTGGAAAACACACACTACATTTCACCAGCTACATTTTAAAAAAGTACTAAGCAGTGTCAAAATGTGGAGTATGATTGGCAACTCAGATGGATGTACTACGATTTGACAGAATGAATTTTTATGGATGAGGACAACATCTCCCAACTTCAACCCAGCTTTTCTCTGTTCCTGCCCATCCCAGAATGCAAGGTACTATTTTATGCTTAGTGCTATATGAGCTAAAGGTATTACGATTAATTTACGTAAGTATTCTTAGCTCTAACATCAGAAACAATGTAGTTTACAAGAATACTGCTAACTCTGTCATCAGTACTTTCACTATGACATGCTCCCATTTACAAGCTCCACAGCAACACAGCTATATTTTGCTTTCCACTTTATTCTATATTATTTATCATTGTCTCTATACTGCATAATGTAGCAAATGACCAAAGGGTGACTGAATGAAACCATCTTGTTGAACATACAACCACTGGAAACCACGAAGCAGTTAACTCACAAACCAGCAAATCACTTATGCATATGATTAATTTTAAACGTGTTGTTTAGTTTTCTTCTTGTGGAACTATATTTTGCTTGAAGATAACATCTGCTCAGAAAAGGGACTAGATTTTTATATAAAGAAAGAATTGGAGCAGATAATTAAAACTCATATTAAGACTCCAATATAAGTGAATCACTAAGTCATAAAAAGTAATATTAGTCTGTTGGGATTTTGCTGGCTCTCCAGGGAATTCTATCCTTGGAAAGGATCTCACATGGGGATTTCCTCTTTTTATACAAGGTAACAGGCAGAATGAACACACATATTTTAACTATCCTTTCACACACACAAACGCACACACACAAAAGGGCATTTTCTCCTCTCTTCATCAGATCACCAACTTAAATAATAATAATAATCAAGGACAGTGCAGTAGCTGTAGAAGAGGGAGAAGAAAATCAATTATAGACATGAAAAGCAAGATGCAAGTAGAACTGATCTTGCCAAAAATCTCAGGAATCATACATTCAGGCACTACAGCATTCCTTGGCAGATAATGTCATCTGAATTGTGACTTCTTTTACTGAATTATTTGGAGGGGAGAAAAAAAAAAAAAAAAAAAAAAGTATTTTCAAAAGGGGAAGAAGAAATAAGCATTCTCTACTCTGAAAAAGATGTGTGTGTTGAATCTGTCTAGCTGAACAATGAAACAATTTAAATACTATCATATTTCAACACTGCTGTCATATTTCAATATAACTAAGTACATTAATTCTTCAATC
Organism: Chrysolophus pictus; assembly: GCA_037305975.1. Lineage (NCBI taxonomy): Eukaryota > Metazoa > Chordata > Aves > Galliformes > Phasianidae > Chrysolophus > Chrysolophus pictus. Next base: position 36,063,789 of record JAYKPI010000006.1, read on the forward strand.
AACATATGATACTCATTTTGATGTGGAACAAAACCTCTCATTTATTCACAACTCATTTCCCAATTGTTATTTCACAAGATCATACCTCCACACATTCAGCAGAATATCAAAATTGCAGTTAAAATGTTTTTCTTCTTCTATACTCATAGATGGAATATGACTCACTAGGATGAATTCATGGTCATCCTAACAGGGAACATAAAACCACCGATGGGAGGCATCTCAGAGGCCCCATAAGCATAGTTTCATTGGCCTTAAATCAGTATGCTTGACTTGGGAGTGTTAGCAGTTTGCTAAACAGGCAGTTGAGATGCAGAAGCAGCTGTTTTAAGCTATCTGCATGCATTGAATGAATGTATTAAGCTGCCAGAAGAAACCTTTTTATGATGCCCTCTTTCTCACTAGGGTTTTTCTCTAGTCTTTTGCCCGTTAGAGCTTATCTAGAAACAAACTCATCACCCTTTGAAGTCAGTGCTAGAATATCATTGACATTAACAAGGTATCAGACTGACTCTGAGAAAGGAGCTAGATTCAAGAGCTGGCATTTATTGGATGATGCTCTCAAACTTTATCATGAACACAAAGCTGATTACAGAGACTGACAGCAACAGATATAATAATCAAAAAATCCTTTGTAAAATCTGTAAGATCTAATTTGAAAACGTTTTTAATAGAATGCCCTATGTTACCAGCTACACAAACGACAGTGAAGTAGAAAAGTGAAGATCCCCAGAAACTCCAGCAGTTTCAACAAAACAGTCTACCATGGCTATAGGTTGTTTTCCACCTTTTCTCAGGACAAGCAAGTGGAAGCTTCAGAAAGCCTCAGGAAAAACAAAACTTGGTATTAGCAACAAACAGAAAACAGTTATGTTGCTCCTGCATATTACGGAAAACACGCTTGAGATTAAAGTGTAGCAAGGACCTCTAACAGAACAAGCACAAGACAGCAGAAAAATTCTGGCACAAGATTATACAGAAGGCCCTGAGACTATAAATCACAAACGGTCCATTAAGGATCACTAAAGGAATGCAACCTTGGCAGCTGGCTAGAAATGGTTTTAGGACAGAACAAAGAAGGACAAAACAAAGATAACAAAGAATTTGTATATGACATATCTAATATAACACATTAAAATAACAAGATACTACAATACATTCACATAATGTACAAGAGTAGGAACAAAGGAAGAACAGAAAGGGAGGAATTGTTCCAACCTTATCTTCTCCAGTAAAAACACCGTGTTTGATTACTGGCCTTCTGACATCATTCAGCAGTGGATATATTCTGCTTTTTCACTTGCCACTTATCACATTGCCTCTGCAGCTTGGTAGTCATTAAAAACATGACACAATGCTATAGCAAAATAAGTAAATTATACCTTTAAAAAGCAGCATATATGAATGTGTCAATTTTTTTTTTTCAACCTTCCTCCATGATAAGTTGATTGATTCCCCAATAATACACTGAACTTTAATCAGACTAAATTTCAGCAAAACAAAAGATTTAATAAGGGCACAAACATTTTAATTCACAGAATGGCCTGGGTTGAAAAGGACCACAGTGATCATCTAGTTTTAACCCCCCTGCTACGTGCCCCTGGTTGGGTCACCTACCACTAGACCAGGCTGCCCAGAGCCACATCCAGCCTGGCCTTGAATGCACCCAGGGACAGGACATCCACAACTTCACTGGGCAACCTGTTCCAGTGCTTCACCACCCTCTGTGTGAAAAAATTCCTCCTAATCTCTAACCTATACCTCCCCTGTCTTAGTTTAAAATCATTCCCCCCTCGTCCTATCACTATCCATCCTCATAAGCAGCCATTTTCTCTCCTGATTATACACTTCCTTCAAGTATTGGAAGGCTCTCCAGAGCCTTCTCTAAGCTAAACAAGCCTCAGCCAGGACCCTCAACCTTCCTTGATAGGAGAGGTGCTCCAGCCTCTGGGAAGGGATAGATCCTGGATCCACACTTTTCAATCATTCAGGTACATTGCATGCATCTGAGCTCCCTTGGGAAGGCCCTGCCTTCCTACCAGGTGCTCAATCACTGGTTCAAGCTGTGACTTAGCATTTCTACTACACCAGGAAAAAAAAAAAAATCACAGAATCCTAGGAAAAGATAGAGAAAAACTATAGAAAATCACCCATCGAGTAATGTAAAATTCCAAAAGGCTAAAGCATTTTATAGGCTCTAGCGTTATTTGTTATATATTCTGAAAAGAATAACAAATGCATTATTTATACTTCAGAAAAAAAAAAAAATCATTTATACAAATTTCATACTTTTTTTCTTGGCAGGATTTTGGGGTTGTTCTTTTCAAATGAATGTCAAACTGAATGAACTCTGTACCACAATTCAGTTTTACCTAGATGAAATATCTTCATGAATTTGTATTGCATTTTTGAATTGCTTCAGTTGCTTCCTAAAACACAGTGAACTAGAACCAAAATATTCAACCATTACCTATCATAGTGATGGCTCAAGAAGTACAGTAAGTGGAAGACTACATTTCCTCCTCAACAGGAATAAATTGCACACAAACAGCTAACCAAAAGTACACACGTTAGAAGATGTTCTGGTGTAACACTAACTTTCCTCTTCAATAAGGATTACTGAGTTTGTAACTTCTTTTTGTTCATGAATTAAAATCTAAATTTAACACCTTCTTACTATGTCACAGACCTCCAGACAAAAATCAAAAGTAACTGAAACTATTTTTGTTTTCGGTTCTGTAAAACTTTGAAAGTTCCAAAACAATTCTGTACTTTGTTCTTCATATTAAAACTACTGACATACTGCACGAATTGACTTTCTTTTAGATCAGAGAGAATAGGACTCCATACAGACAAGTGATTACTGTTATCACTAAGGGAAATCTAATTCAAGTCAAACGAGCTTTTAAGATAATGGATTGGCTTTTGAACTGGGATTACAGGTGCTCTACTACAAACAATACTGTGCTTTTAAGGATTATGATGCTCCTCTCAAATTCAAGTTCCTATGAACTGAATAAGCATTTCCATGGTAAATGATCTAAGTGCAGGTTTAGCAAGTGATTTAAAGAACCATGTTTTTCAGAAGCTCACTCAGAAGGTGCCTTTCTAAAAATACACAAACCATATTATAACAGGCCTCCCAGCAGGCATAGCAGAGAAACAACTAGATGCTGAATTCTCAGAGCATGTACATGAGGTATGCTTATACTTGTTCTGCTGCTGTGGACACTGGGGGTAAAGTGTAGAAAAAGTTCCTATATATGAGTTCATTTTGTCTGTGCTCTACCTGGCTAGAAGCTATGTGACTGCATTATAACCTGATTCAGTACATCTCACATGTTACCTTGGGCTTTACTGCTATGTAAACTATGCCTATGTGACTTTTGGCTGACTCTAAAAATAAGAACAAATTTCTATTTATCTGCATTAACAAACTTTGCAGTGGCACACTGCTCAGCACAAATGTCCATCAATTGTAACATAGCACACCATACTTACAGAGTAAGCTGATATGAAGGGATAGCATTTTGAGAAAGAATATAGGTCACTGATTTTACTGTGTTTTTATCATCTCATGCTTATTACCTTTTCACTAGTTGGAGCATAAAATTTTACAGCTCACATAAATTATAATTTATTTATATGACCACTCATTAAAAGATATTTATTTTTCTGTGATATTTTCTTTTTTGACTAAAAGATGTACATTTTTGAATATACAAGAAGTATTCTGAAACAGATTTACGGTTATGATCTGTAGATTTAACCAACTTACTTAAGTCAATACTTCTATCATTTTCAATTTTAAGTCATACTCTTGAAATTGCAGGAAAAGTCAGCCCTAATAGTTACTGCAGCTTTTATTTCAATAGTTTGTGCTCTGTCTAATGAGGTGTGTGCTACACCACAAGCTCCCTCTTTGAATGTAAATGAGTAGGTGTTAGCATTTTCATCTAAAAAAATGCAAATGACATTGGTAATCTATGAAAGCTGCCTGTCAATTCAATTTAAAACCTCAAATATTTGGCTTTCTACATAGAGATGAGAATTCTCACTTGACAAGGATTACTATTTCAGTTTTTTTCTTTGATCACAACATAAGTTCATTGTAGACTCATACCTCATATGATCCATCCGTTATGATCTTCTCCTCAGTAGCTCTTAAAATTAAGAGAGGATTTATGGGTAGGTTATTTTTATTCACAGCCACATTAATGTGAGTCCTAAACTAATCAGTTTGCATTATGTAGCCTTTTATGCAGTTTGCACAGATTTACAGCTTGGTTGCTTTATCTAGTCTCATGCCTGTGAGACAGCTGTTAGGCATTTAGCTAAGCTAATTCTAATCCCTGGTGGAATTCTTATTTGTCCACTGAAAGGTAGATGCATGGACCCCAGTTTACCATCTTAAGTACTTATGTCATTCCCCTTTTTTCCTTTGTGATTCAGGATCCAGAATTTATTGGAAAATGTTCATTAAAATTGTCTGAATAATCACAGTATAACAGCTATTGGCTACTGTTTGGTTCTAAATTTAATTTCCTCATGGCTATGTTTAACATCTCATAACTTTTAAGCCTATCATGCAGATTTTAAGGGTTAGTAAGCAAAGATTTTTTTGATGTATTAAATCTACATAAAGATAGAAGACACTTCCTATACAGTGGTTTTGTTTCTTCTGCCACTTATTTTTTCTCTTATCTTCTTTTTTTATGACACTTAAAGAAACGAGAGAAGATTAAACGTTTCCTTGTTTGATTGTGCTCCTGCCAAATGATCATGTCAACAAAAGACCATTCAGCTTTCTCATTAAAATTCACAGTCCCTAGATGACTAAACTTAATTGGCGAGAAATCAAGGAACATAATTGTTTAAATCATGAGCATTTCTAAAAACAGCGCATTATGATGAAAGTCATCTATTTATATTGTGCTATTTCATTATGATTTTACTTTTGGCAGAAATTGATATTTTATCTTGCTGTTAAAAAGGTAGTAAAGTAAAAACCTGACAAAAACGTAACATCTTAATCTGCTGAACATTAACAATCTCCAGCATGTCTATTTTCATGTAGGAAGTGAATTTAGGTTTTTATACATTAAATGTGTTTTCCGTAATGCTATTTATATACCTGAATGCAGGGCAGCTTGGCAGATAATAAACAAGCTTATATTTAAACAATAGGCCAAGATAAATTATTAGTTATATGATAATCAATAGAAATTCTACTTCTGACCTTCAACAAAGAGCTCACATTAATAATAAAATCACAAACTGTAATTGATAGAGATTACAGGTCAATATAAAATTTTGATCCCTCTTAAATTATTGGCATCTCTTGCCCAAACTAGCTATTCCATAGCCTGGCTTTAACCAAATCATACTGTTATGAAATAGTTAAGCTGAACTGACCCCACACATTTTTCCTAATTTTTACTAATGTGCATAGTAAAAAGGCTAATATTGTTCTGTCACCATCTCAGACATTCACCCTTGCTAAGACTTATTTACTTTCAAACATGAATTTAACAGCGAGCACTGAGAAAGTGAGAAGACAATTTTAACACATTTGTGCCATCAGTGCAAGTCGGCGCATCACTTCCACAATGTGGTATGATGCTGGACATTCACTGGCATCAAGTGCATCTGCACTGATTTGACCCTTGGAAAAAGGCCTAAAAGGATGGGGTAACACAGGAAATAAACCTGAGCATTAGTCTCTCTCCTCACCTCTCTGCAGAGATATGCTTTATTTGTTTTCACTTCCAGTTTTTAAGGGAACAATTCTCTCTAATGCAAAGGGCAGCAGTAGCCTAGAATAAAGTTTGTCTTGCAATCTATCTCATATTTTTTTTTCTCCTAAAAATCCAGGCCACGACTTTTTCCTACTTCAGATTCAGTTCAGAAAAATAATTTTCCTTGAGACAGCTAAAAAAGAGTCAGGCTGCACTTGGTGTTGATGAAATAAATTCAGAATGCATACTCCCTACCATCTTGCATTTATCAGCTTCACAGATCAACAGCTGACCAGCATTTCAGCAGGACTGCTAAATATTCCTCTACCTGCCTTCTCTACCAGGGTAACTTTCTTACACCTGTGAAGATTTTCACTAGATCTATCACTGGACCATGAGAGCCTAATGTGCTTCCTGGCAAGACGCAGGGCCAACTAAGCTATTATTTGCTAACCAGATGGCATTCAAAGAACACAAGTCAGTGCTGTTCTCTGTTCATCCATCTGTCCTGGAATTCTTAGAGATTAAAAAGAGTATACTTTCAATCTGTAAAAAGTAGGATTCAGTGAAATACAAGGTGTGACAAAGTAAACTATACACCAAATAAGAAAGAATTCACCTAGAAAAATAAATAAAGCTTTCCACTCTGTTCTTATTTCCCTGCAGTTTGCAGTACAGCTGCTTTGCAGTATTACATAGCATTCTTAGATCAGCTGGATATTGTTTGTACTAGTTTGTTATTTACAAACTTACGCTGCTGCATCTGGGCAAATATCAAATGAAGTGAAGAAACCAATACTACTTTCAAAGTAGACCACCATGATTATTATTCCAACCACTTAAAACATTTAATCATAGTTTTATTTGTCCTTTTTAACTGATTAAAAATTTAAAATAGCTGAGAGCCTGTGACATCAATGTTAAAAGTTGAATTGGGTTTACAAAATTAGACAAAGGGATGTCATTCTACCGAACTTTAATCTCTCACCACTATATCTATTAAATAGCACAGAAACAATAAAATTATTTCAGCCAATCAAATTTGTTACTCAATATCAAACTAAGAGAGATCTCATTGTAATAGCTGATTAACTGCTGCCACTTTGCAAGTGCACCAGTTCTGATTGCCTGCTTGACATGACACCTGGATGACAGTCCTACATTTCTCTTTGTAGATCTTGGCTTTTAAACTATTACAAGTAAAAGATGGAGTTTTTCCTCCTCCTTTCAAAATACCATTATTTGTTTTCCTTTCCCTATTTTGCTGGATCTGAAATAAATCTACGGGAAGAGAACGCAGCAAATACATGATACTTTGAAAACACTACCTCAGTATTTTCTTTGATCATTTTTATTGATTCCATTTCAAGACTCCATCAAATAAACTTTTTTTTCTCTTATATTTGTGCTGTATAATTGTGTTGGACTTCTCTCTTATTTTCACTAGCTCAAATGATCATACAGTCCCTTAGGAATTCATCTATGAATAAGAAAGGATATTATAGGGAAAAAAAGCTCACGTTTTACTAAAAATGATAGAACTTCTTGTTTCTAAAATATTTGCAGGTTATCAACTTAAGTTTTATTCAGAAGTGTTTCCACTTAAAAAAAAAAAAGGGGGGGGGGGATTATGACCTCTGCTTATTAATATTTGCATAATTACAATTAACATATATCCCTTTTGTTTTATTAAATCTTTATGTGTCACTGAAAAGTAATCTTATCATTTTGTTAGGCAATGTTAGACTACTACTACTACAAAGTCCTTGCTGTCTAACAACTACTCCTTATTTCAAATCAAGTTAATTTGATTAAATTTAGTATCCACTAAACTTTAGTATCCATTACAGTTATATTATCTCTAAGCCAAATCAAACTTCTCTCTTCAGCTAGCAGTAATTGGCAACTGTCAAGATATGAAAAGTTCACACTTCTAATGACAGCTTTATCTACTCTAACTCCTTTTCCTATGCTATCAACAATTAGCACCAATCATTTCACAATCTAGAAATTTGTTAAAAATGACAAGTGCACAAAGACAGTTCAAGTGAGAAAACACTATGCTTGGAGGACACTGAAGTACACTATTACTCTGTAGTGAATGGAATGCTATTTTTCCAGAAGTTCAAGGACTATATATATTTCATGACACATTAACGAGTCAGACAGGTGTTTCTTAGTGGGAAATTGAAAGCAAAATACTTAACACCTACTTTTATTTCAGTTGGTGCTACAATGTGGAGATAAACGCTTTTCATAATTAACAAAAGGAGCTAAATAGATGACTATCACAAACGGAAAAGCATCTCTTTCTTTTGTAACTGTCGAAGCATTTAGGTGTCCTTCAAAATCCTGCCAGTAGCTATTTGTATCTTTTGGCATGAGAATACCTTCCAAAATCTGCTTTTCAGTTTCTAATATTCTTTCAGAAAATTAAGATTTTTACTTTTTGTTGGTTTGTGAGGTATGAAATTAACGTAATCTGAGAATTTGTATTCCTTGGGTATTTTCCCTGTTGCTAGTCTAACGCTTTTTTTTTTTTTTTTTTTAAAGGCTATTTACATGAAAAGGATACTTCTAACTTGCAGTGCAGTAAAAGGAGACATTTGTACACAACAAGGAAATTACATGAGTTGAAAAAGACAAGCACCAACAGAAGTTTGGCTTGCATAAGACATAAGAAGGAAGTTATTTTAATCTTTAAATGAGGTGGCTTGGTCTTTGGAACACTCCGTAGACATAACAACCATATATAATACTTCTATGTGCACAGTGAATACGCTGCTGCTCAAGATGTTCCAGTGTCATTTCTAGAAATAACAGTGATAAATGATGCATCTCTGCTGACAGCTGGAAAAGAGAGACAAATATTTGTATATAGAATATTCTGTGTATGCACAACCTGTAGTATTACATTATACATCAAATGCTTTGGCCTGAGCTGAATACAGTGTGATTTACAGCTAGCATTTATCCTGACAGTTGAATAAATCCGTATTTTCGTACTATAAGAAAACCAATAGCACTTTTGCTATTCACCAGGATCTGGAGAAAAACAGTTATTCAGTAGTGGTCAGCATTAACTCTTAGGAAAGACTGTAATTCATTTTAGAGTACACTTGGCATTTACAGAGAAAACTGTCTCAGAAACTATTACCACCAAGGACACAAAACCTTCTAACAAATAGAAATAATGAACTGAATCTGTGGAAGAATCACTTTGCTCTGCTATTGCAAAACTGATCACAAAATTTCCACCTAACATTGAAAATAAAATGGAAGTGAGGCTGCAATGGGAAGCGAAGAAGAGAACGTTAAGGTTAAATATCATAGATTAAGTCAATAGTTATCTTGAATAAGTGTATACTAAGTGGTTCAAATTATTTTTAAATATTTAAACTTAAAGAGATTTTGCTTCAATAGAGAAGATGAAGGGAAGAGATTCAAGAACAATTTAAATCAGATAGAGAGAGATATTATATGAGATGCGCAAAAATTATTTTAAGCTCATATACGCAATCCACAGAGTATTCAAATTGAAATAAAAATACTCTGGCCATGCAACTAGTTTATATGATTACTTAAAGCTTATGCAAAATACACAGCTGTACTTGAGTATAAAAAATAAGCTGGAAAATGTCAAGGCAGCCTCTGTCAGATAATTGTAGGTCTCTTGCTCAACGAGTAGAATGCAAAATTCAGGGCACCAAATTAAAGTAAATCATATGCCTTTGATTTTGAAAAGCTATATAAAGTTTTGATGCTATCACAAGAGAAAAAGAACGCTTCTACTTCATTAGCAAAACGTATACCTACCAATAACAAAAGGAATACTAACCACATATTTCAAATAGAACAGAAAAATATGAAAGCACAATGCATTTTTTACATTAAAGGACAGACAATTTTCTTGTATATAAATTGGAATTTTGTTTTTATACTCTCATGAAAAATCTTTCCTACAGATATAAGTAATTAGTGCTAAGACAAATGAAGCATAGTAAAATCCTGTTTTACAAAATACAATAAAATTTTGATTGTGACAATCTTTTTTATTTCAAATCTCCTAAATTAGAAACAATTTTTTCTTCCATGAAGGTAGACCATTTTCATAAAGTCAACATGAAGTTTTAAGTGAATGACTGTTTAAAAAAGTTGTAAATGCAAAAGAACAGCACCTGTAAGAACACAGGAATCACATAGAATCACAGAACTGTAGGGGTTGGAAGGGACCTTTAGAGAGAATTAAATCTAACTTCCAGTGAAAGCAGGTTCATTACAGCAGGTTGCACAAGTAGGCATCCAGAAATGTCTCGAATATCTCCAGAGGAGACCCTGCAACCTCTTCTGGCAGCCTGTTCCAGTGCTCTATTACTCTGACAGTGAAGAAGTTCTTCCTTGCATTAGCATGGAACTTCCTGTGTTACAGTTTGTAATGTTCCAGTTAAATGAGGATATACTGATGTATGAAATTATCAGTTTACTATTCTAATTGCATTTATGTAGGTAATCAGGATTAATATTACTAAGAAATAAATTGTGACTATATGCTTGCCTGGTTTTGGCAAGCAGCAGCATTTGGGTTGTTGCTCATGTAAGTAGCAACAGATGCATAGCTGACAGGTACATAAAAAGTTGTTTTGAGAGCACCCCTTTTGTCCCAACTTCTTATTTCATAGAAGGCATGATGGTAATATCACAGTTCTACAAATATAGCTTACGTTATGAATCACTGTGATATTTTTATTATACAGGAAGCGTCAAAGCAATTGATTGTATGGATTCTCAAAAAGTTGCAGGGTAATGTCCACCTTTAAAATCACATTCCACAAAAACTGAAGATTTAATGGCATGACATTCTCCATAGTAAGCTAGACAAAGCTTTCCTAGTTAAGACAAGAAACTGCATATTTAAAAGAGGAGATAAAATACAACATTCATGTTTCTTGAGAATATCTTCCTAAGCTTCCACAATTTTAATTGTGACTACTCCTTCGTATTTTTAAGCTTTCCAGCTTCTTACTTTTTTGTTGAACTGAATAATAGGATAATCTCTACAAACAGAAAGACAAAATCTTAGTATGAAAAGCCACGTAAGAAGATCAACTCAAAAAATGATATAAGACTTGGTGATTCACATCCAAAGAAAAAAAATAAATTACAGCTGTTCCAGGTCTGAGTATCCTTATTAGAGCTTCAAAAAGGAGATTTCCATTTTAAAATATTTTATTCAGAAGACAGTAGGATTTTATGTACTCAGAGTAGCCTTACCCACCTCTTGACAAGTTGATAATCAATTATAGTATTATGAAAAGGAGATATTGAGGCTGTTACTTTTCATGAGCAACATCTGATAATGTCATGTCATAAATGATTAATGTCACTGCTTTCCACAGTTGTACAGTTTGCATCACAGAACGCAGTCAACAACTTTGTGAGGTCTTCACTGTGCCAAACCTGGATCAATCAAAAGTAGTCACACTCTTTGCTGTATGGGCCAGAATTTACTTCTTCAGGAAGAAAAACTATGCTCTTCAAACATTATGAAGCAAATAAACCAATACCACATTCTGACTTACTGAACTGATTAACTCCTTCCCTACACCACCCCCCCCCAAAATAAAATTGAAGGAAAAATCTTCTAACAGTCTAACCAAATGAGTTACTCAATCAAAATTAAGATTGTTATCATGCGAGTTCCTACATTGCTCAGAAACCCAATAGTGATGTTATTTTTGGAAATGCTTTGTATACAGACTCAATTGTATTGCTACTTTAAAGAACTCCAAATAATATATTGAAGTATATCATAACAGAGTTTTCACTGGCAGCTATTCAAGTATTACTTTACCCTATATGCCATATAGAAATGCATGTCATATGTACAGGCTTATTAAAAATGTATGTATTATAATTTATTTATACTTATTTCCAAGAAACATCCTGTTGAAATCAGTGGGGTTATTCACAAAGCCATAGTTATTGCTCAATTTATAACTCTGGATCAGAGCCTTAAATTTTCAATACTAGAATAGAGAATTCTGATTTTTCCTTCAACCCAAGGCTAGTTGTTTTTTTTTTTTTTTTTTCCCTCAACTCTAGCTTAAAGTGGTACTTCTCAATTCACATAAACTTTCATAAAACAGTTTGAGTTGAAAAGGACTTTTAAAGGTCATCTAGTCCAACTGTCCTGCAATGAACAGGGACACCTACAGTTAGATCAGGCTCCTCAGAGCCCCATCCAGCCTCACCTTGAATGCCTCCAAAAAACAGGGCACCCACTACCTAAGAAACCTGTTTCAGTGTTTCAATACTCTTACTGTTAAAAGTTTCTTCCTTATATTCAATCTAAATCTTCTCTCTTTTAGTTTGAAACCATTTCCCTTCATTCTATCACAACAGACCCTGCTAAAGAGTCTATCCCTTTCTTTCTCATAGCTCCCCTATAGGGGAAGGCAGCTCAGATCTCCTTGGAGCCCTCTGTTCTCCAGGCTGAACAGTCCCAGCTCTCTCAACCTGTCCTCATAGGGGAGGCGTTCCATCCCTTGGATCATTTCTGTGGTCCTCTGAATGAGCTTTAACCAGTCCACATGTGCCCTGTACTGAGGACTCCACATTTGGAAGCAGTACTCCAGGTAAGGCCACACCAGTGCAGAGAAGAGGGACAGGATCATACCTCTTACCCTGCTGGCCACGCTTCTTTGGATGCAGTCAAGGAAACAGTTGCCTTTCTAGAGTGCAAGGGACATTGCTGGCTCGCGTCCAGCTTACCATCCTTTAGTACCACCATGCCCTTTTCAGCACAGCTCTGCTCCATCCTTACATCCCCCAGCTTGTATTGATAGCAGGAATCACCATCACCGGGTGCAATACCTTGCTCTTGGATTTACTGAACTTCATAAGATTCTCCTGATCCCACCACTTGAAGCCTTTCTAGGCTGTCTAAAAGATATCCTGTCCCTCAGGTGTGTCAACTACATCACATAGGTTGGCATCATTCGTAAACTTGCTGAGAGTGCAGTCAATCCCACTGTCAATGTAATTGACAAAGATGTTAAAGAGCACTAGTCCCAGTACTGACCGCTGAGGGACACTACTTGTCACCAATCTCCATCTGTAATTTGAGCCACTGACCACCACTCTCTGGGTACAATCTCACAACTTCTCCCATCATGCAGGCCGCTTGTCAAATCCATATATTTTCAATTTGAAGATAAGGATGTCATGGAAACTCATGTCAAAGGTCTGACTGAAGTCCAGATTGATGACATCAGCGGTTCTTCCCTTGTCCACTGACACAGTCATGTCATCATAAAAGTGACAAGTTTGGTCAGGCATGACCTGCCCTTGATGAAGCCATGCTATTTATCCCATATCACCTTCCCCTCTTCCACATGCCTTAGCAAATCTTGCAGGAGGGATTTGCTCTGTGATCTTCCCTAGCACAAAAGGAAGACTGACAGGTTGGTGATTCCCTTGCTCATCCTTTCTATCTTTCTTAAAAATAGGTGCTATACTGTATTTTTTCCAGTCACAACGAACTGGTGATCAACTTTAATATAAAAAGCAACATCACAACTAACTTTTGCAATTATTAAGCCTATTTTAAATTATCTGAAATTATCTATATAAATTGTAAATAATAATTAGAGTAAATATTTAAAGAGAAAGTCTGTTATTGTTTATTATTGTGGATCTTATGAATTCTAAAAGCAGGTTCAGATTGACAGTGCTGTTCGCTAACTTGCTTCTAACATAAATACCATATCATGCATATAAAACACCTGTTTGGACCTGAAAAACCTATAGTTAAAACATGACCTAAACTGTTAATATGTATTATCACTATAAATGCAGTGGGAATAGGAAGAGACAGAGATAGGGAAAAGTCAGTATTTTTCTTTCTATGGCTTAAGAAAGCAGTAAGGTATTTGAAAAAAAGAGAAGCCAGGTGCGAAGTGAGAAAATAACCTTTCATTTAAGTAACTAACAGGGGATTTCATCAGGTAAGTTTGTTTGATATTTCTTTCCAGAAGCTTAAATATGCATTCTAAGATCATTGTTTAGAAATCGTAATTTTTTTTAGAGCATAAATAATAAGATTTTTATTTGTTTGACTTCATTAATATTCCTCACATAGACAGCAATACAAAAACACTTTGTGATTTATACAAAAAATATGACAAATATTATACAAATTATACAAAAATAAAAAACACATCTGGATCACAAACCAAAATCTTTTTAGATATTTAAATACAATTCTCAATACTTATGTAACTGTTTTTTTTGGTTTTTTTTTCCTGAATTTATCTAAGATTCATTTGCGTCTTTTATCATATTTCTACAGGTATAGCACTGGCTCTCCAAGGAGGTGATTGAGTCACCATCCATGGATGTGTTTAAAAACTGTTTGGGTGTGGTGCTCAGGGACATGATTTAGCAGAGGGTTGTTAGAGTTAGGGCAGTATGGTCGGATTTTGGCTGGACTCGATGATCTTTAAGGTCTTTTCCAACCTGAGCAATTCTATGGTCTTATAGCTTTATAGAAGAAACTGTATTTTTCCAAATGAAAAATTGTCAAATTATTATTACTGGATTCTCTATAATCAATACAAAAAGAAAAAAAAAAAGAAAAAAAAGAAAAAATAACATATCAGTACCAGAGATAAAACTACAATAAATGCTAAATGCTAGGAACATCTGCAGAATTACTGAGGAAAGTCACAGAAAAAGATTCATATGTTACACAAAAGAAAAAACAAAAAATTAAAAGAAAAGTAACTCAAACGTTATATGGGACCTTCAAATTTTTTCAGCTGCTTCGATAGTCTATAGATCTGGTATGTTTTGGATGACTTTACACTCAAGAACTAGTCCTCAAAAAACAATGTAATAAGTATATTAATTATGACATACATGGAAAAGAAAGACTTCAGAAAAATCAAGATACAACAATTATCAATGACATAGAATTCACAGTCTCCTTTTGTGTCACCTGTTCTTTACATTCAACATATTAGTACAGTTTGACATTCAAAACAGTATTACAGATATTTATTTGATCCACTGTGACACTTGGATCTATTTGACATAAAACTAAGTATTTATTTGTTTGTGCTACAAGCTTAGAGGTTTTTTACAGATTTTTATTTAGTTATTTATTTTTTAATCAGAACAGACTGTCATACCTGGGTCTAATCTTTTAGGAGAAAGATTATTGAAGTCACTGAAAGCTTGAAAGTCACCTTAAATGATGGCAGATCTCTCACTGCGGAAGTGTTGTTTATATTGTTCCGTCTTTTGATCATTTTAATCAGGCGTTATGCTTGCACAAAATAGTCACATGCTTCAAATAGTCACAAAGTTTCAATTTTGAAAATGAATGGAAGTCTCTTATGCTTTGAAAGCAAAATAGGAAGAAAGCTTTACACTCTACCTTACTTGTTTATGTGAAGAATGTGTTCACTTCTTTGTTCCCCCTTAAGCAGAGATTTAAATAATTTCCCATGCTGTTGCAGAACACACAGAATAAAGTACCTATTCATGTGACTCGCTGTTCATCAGTCTCAGAGCTCAGAAGACTGGATCTGGCTGTGGCAGCAAATGTCATCCTTTCCAGCTCAAGAACTTAGCATTTCTTCAGGTCAACCATATAAATGAAAGCACTGAGTATCCTGCTTATACCAAGGAATTTTTGAAGAGGTCTGAGAATGACTGGGAATGCCTTGAGGATATTGCAATTATTGTTATGTGATTTAACAACATAAAGGCAAAAGCAATCAATACAGGTAAACAATTTGGCCTCAGAAGGCCTCAGAAGCATGGAGCTCCCTAGTACTTTAGAGAGGATCTGTCAGTGATCTGTCCATATCTGAAAGTTATCAGGAATCCAGTTAATCCTAGGAGGACCTTGGAAAGTTTGGCAAGTAACCTAATATGATTAACTCAAAATCAATTAGAAGTTAATTAGTCATAAAGTTGGACAGAAAAATACTTTTGAAAGCAGAAGTGCTGCAGGTTACAATGAAGAAAAATAGGTTCTGAGTCAGAAGCAAGCCAAGGAGCTGGTTCACAGATCAAACTGTTGTAACATTTCCTCCACTTATCCATAAAATGCTATCCCCTTATTAAAACTTATTTATTAAGCCAAGCTTTCTTAGTTAAGAACCACAAAATTTAGGAATTACAGAAGAACGTAAAGCTTCTGATTTCTGGAGGAGTATGAGCTTCATCTTTCCTTCTTGACACTTTCTCCTATGCAGAAATAAATTCTGCTTACAGACCATTTCTACTCCTTTCCTTCCAAGAAGATTATAAAATGTGGGTTTGAAGAAACTCCGGAAAACTGTGTAGGCTTTCCCACATGTCAAGAAATACACTTAATTTCTAAGGGACTCTAGCTCTAGCCCAGATACTAGAGAAAAATAACAGCTTTAAAAAAGCAGATGTACAGTTACGTGCTTTAAAGTATGTAAAGCAAAAACTAAAAATTACAGTTTTGTGTTTGCTAAACATGTTTCAATTTTCCACTTAAAAAAAAAAAAAGTCCAGCAGAGCAGGTGAATTTTCAAGACAATAAGTAGAAGTTAAAGAAATACCAAAATAGAAATATCCTGGATAAGGCCACATTTCAAAATTGCTAAAATGAAATTCTTCCACAAGACATCAAAATTGTCTACAGCATTGGCAATCCATCTGGCTTCTTACATAGTTATATATTCCCTTTCATGCCTCCATATTGACCCACTGCAGGGCTTATGTCTCCCTAAGCTAGTAGTAGTTTAACTATCTGACTTATTATAACCAGACGGTTTTCAAGTTTTGACTTGCACAGATACCCGGCTCCCAGTTTACTTCAGAAAATGAACTATCAAAACTGGATAAGTAGCTATCACCATTCTCCACAGATAAGCACCACTGGTTTTCCTTAAATAAAGATTTTCTGCTCCTAAATTTTCCCTTTGAATTTACCTACTTAGATGTTAAGAGGAGTACTCACCACAGAGACCACAGAAATTTTCAGACAGAAAAAATTTCCAACTTTTATTCCACTGCCACTTCCAAACATTAAACTGTGAGACCATCTGGTACAATTTTTTTTAATGATGATCAATGGCTTTGACTAACAGGAACTTCAGAGGCTCTGTGTCAGTTAAAATAATAATTGTAGAAGTTCTCTTTAGAGTCACTGATTTTGAGGATTCTTGAGAAACTATCTATATTAGCAATGCACCTCATTCAGAATGTAAGCAAAATGAGTTGAAATGCTTGGAGTTTTTTTATTTTCTTTTATCTGAAATGCTCACATTTGGTATGGTACTGAAACCAAAGCTCAGGAAATAACTTAATCAGATGCTTTTGTTAGAAAATCAAACTAACAAAAGATGAAATTGATTAAATTTTAGAAACTCTATGGAAAATTAAGGCTATTCAAAATAATTTGGGCATCTATCTCTTGAGACAGAAAATGTCAGCTTATGAAAAATTTCTGTTGCTTGGAGACTCTAAATGTCTAGCTGACAAATGTACTTCTGCTGTTTTAAAAAGAAAATGGTTGAAAAGAACAAATGTGTACTAATCAGTATACCTAGCAGCCAATTCAGAAAACAGGTATATTCAGGACTGATAACTGCCCAAAATCTGGCCCAATGGCAAGATGGATACTGCCTTAGTTTTCTTTAGAGCAGATTCTCCAGCTCTTAGTTCTAACCCCAGTAAGCTACCACTTGATCATATAAAAAGGTCATGCTCTTCTCCTCCCAGATAAGAAAATTCTCACTTTTTTTAAATTTATTTTATTATATTTTATTTTTACAGGGCATAGATTTATCCTACAAAGTAAAATATCAGAACCTACAAAGAAATTTTTGTGATACCTTATACAGCTGTAAGGTATTGATGAGCTTTATCTATCTCAGAACCATGAAATGGTAAGAACCTTGCTTTCAGGTTACCATCCTCATCCTCTGTAGCCCTGAGTATCTATGGTAATGAAACAGTTTGATACTAACCAAGATATTCTTTCCCAGAGCACATCATTTTTTAAAGCCAAGAAGTATATAGTAACAGGATTCAATTCCTTGAACCTGATCTGGAATCTAGAACCCACTAATAGATATCTATTCTGCATTATGTAAAGACAGGTACTCAGACGGCTGACAAAAAATCCCCTTTCACTCTTGTCCAAATACATTAACATTATTTAAGATACTTTAGTGTACATTTTATGTGAGAACATGTATATCACCCCTTAGTAAAACTCAGGTAATAGGTAGTAACTCAATAAGCCAATAGGAGTGCTATTAATTTTAATCATCTGCTCATACCTTGCATAAATTTTCAGACGAGGTACAGCTAACTCAGCTTGTAAAAGGCCAACCTATATAAGTATAAGAAATTTCTGCTACCTCATGGAGCAGGTAAACTTTTTCTGTTGAAAAGTCAATGAAGTCCTGGTTGAAAGGCCGCAGACAGAGGGTGGTCATCAATGGCTCTATGTCCAGGTGGAGGCCGGTAACGAGTGGCATCCCCCAGGGGTCTGTCTTGGGACCGGTCCTCTTTAACATCTTTATCAATGACATAGATGATGGAATTGAGTGCACCCTCAGCAAGTTTGCTGACGACGCCAAGCTGAGTGGTGCGGTTGACACGGTTGAAGGAAGGGATGCTATTCAGAGGGACCTCGAGAGGCTAGAAAGGTGGGCCCGGGTGAACCTGATGAGGTTCAACACGGCAAAGTGCAGAGTTTTGCACTTGGGCCGGAGGAATCCCAGGCATCCATACAGACTGGGAGGAGCGGTCCTTGAGAGCAGCCCTGGGGAGAAGGACCTGGGGGTTCTGATAGATGAAAAACTTAATATGAGCCAGCAGTGTGCCCTTGCGGCTCGGAAGGCAAATGGTATCCTGGGCTCCATCAAGAGAGGGGTAGCCAGCAGGGACAGGGAGGTGATTGTTCCCCTCTACTCTGCTCTTGTGAGGCCCCATCTGGAGTACTGCGTCCAAGTCTGGAGCCCGCAGTACAAGAAAGACAGGGAGCTGTTGGAGAGGGTCCAGAGGAGGGCCACAAAGATGATCAGGGGACTGGAGCACCTCCCCTATGAGGACAGGCTGAAGGAGCTGGGCTTGTTCAGCCTGGAGAAACGAAGGCTGTGGGGTGACCTCATTGCAGCCTTCCAGTACCTAAAGGGAGCCTACAAACAGGAGGGGAATCAACTCTTTGAAAGGGTGAGTGACAGCAGGACAAGGGGAAATGGTTTTAAGTTGAGGGAAGGGAGATTTAGGTTGAACGTCAGGGGGAAATTCTTTACAGAGAGAGTGGTGAGGCACTGGAACAGACTGCCCAGAGAGGTTGTGGATGCCCCATCCCTGGAGGTGTTCAAGGCCAGATTGGATGGGGCCCTGGGCAGCCTGGTCTAGCATTAGGTGGGATGATTGGTGGCCCTGCATGTGGCAGGGGGGTTGGAGATTCATGATCCTTGAGGTCCCTTCCAACCTTGGCAATTCTGTGATTCTGTGAAAAGAGACTAGTGAAAACCAACAAAATTTCAGTTAAATACATGAGTTGCCACAGATATTTGTTAACCACTGGAATGGTCATAGGCACTTGCCAACTATGTGAACAGAAGCATTTGCAAATGATTTCAATACATTAATCCTTTTTCATTTACTCTTATTGATGCAAAGGGTACTTCAAAAGAGGTTAGAGATTTACACAGGTGATTCATTTAAGAAGTGCTGAACAAAGTCAGTCTAATGGCATGGAGACTAAAGTGACTTTTTTTGATAATGGAAACGATTCCATTTCTGAGCTTTATAAGAACCATAGAATATAACTATATAATGACATGAAAGATGGACTTTGATAAAAGGGTTGTCATTTCTAGTATGAACAGATATAAAGAGCATGACAAATTGACCATAAAATTCAATTCCTTCAGGGCATTAGCCTGGAGCAACTTCACAAAAAATCATTGCATTATATTGTATTATTCTTGGTCAGCATAAGTAAAAATAGCATAGATTGTACAGTTCTACTGCATCCTTTCTTCATAGAGAAATAACTGATCAATCTTATCAAGACTGAACAATATAAATCTGCTTAGTTCAGAGTAGTTTCGAAAGATTCTTGAATAGGTCAAACGACTTAGATACAGACTCTCTGCCTGGACACAAAGGACCTCCCATATGAGAAGCAGTAAAGACTTATCACAGATAAACACCTAAATAAAATCTTTCAAGTAAGCCTGTGAGAGAAGCAACGGTTGATCTGGGAATGCATCTACAGCTGTAATACATCTTGACGTCATATTGCTTTGAATTAAAGTTCTCAACTTTTCCCATGAAACCAACTAACAAGACGTGTCACGCATAACTGTATTTTTCTACAAAGAAATGTTTCCTGTGCAACCTCATCCGCATGAAAACATTTACTCTTAGCCAGCAACTGTTTCTTAATATACATCTAAATCACGAGATGCATAATCTTCATATGAAATACATAAATAGATATATAGAGAGACAGATATTCACAATATATAATCTCATCATCTATGAAAAAGACTAAGCTCTATGAAGGAGATGTGTTAAAGCTTTGATTTTGTGAGAAGCATTTTCATTTTTGCAATACTGATCTTTTTACACTCTCATTATTAATTATGCTGTTTCACTAAAGTGGTAAAGGAAGTGAGAGCAAACTGATTGGAAATGCTCTGTATAAGGTATGTCTATAAGCTATTAGTGCTATTCCAGAGTCAGCAGCAGCAAACATGCAACAGCAACTGCTCTTAAAAGCAGTCCTTGAGGAAGGAAGAGAATGGCAGGTAAACTCTCTGGAGAATAAATGTTTGATGGAACATCTAGAAAGATGAACTGAGAAGGAGAAATAGAAAATACATACAGGAAGAGCAGTCTTTAACTGGACTTCAAAATAAATCCTGGGAAAAGTGGGCTTATTGAAAACATCCATAAATGTTCTTTGCTCTAAACTACTAGCAGAAGCAGTCTAGGAGGGTCTCCATATCAGAAGCATCAGTGCAAATCAACTGATTACACTATTATTGGGAACATCAGAAGTTACATAAATCAGAGTAGTTGAAAGAAGTTTCTTACACCTAACAATGGAGATAACATCCCAATAACATGCCAGAGAATTTTTTTGCAACATTCTCTTCCCATCATAGCAGGGCAAAATCCTCCAAAGTAAAGGAATACAACTCAGAAAAATCAGTGCTGTACAACTCCGCAAAATACTGCACAACTCATCAAATCATCAGGCATGTACCTTCAGTTATTGAGGTTTCCACTACATCCCATGTAGTATGTAAAATATACTCCTCGTTTAAATGTTTTGTTATTCACCAAGTTTCAATCGTATACCTGACACCTCTGAAGACAGTAAAAAGCAAAACTTTTCACTTTATGAAAAAAACTTTTTCAAGTTTTCTTAATTGGCAAATTTTATGGTTTTGAACACTATAAATGTTACCATCGTTTCTCTTCAGTACCGCTATTTCAGTAACCCATGTCATCTCTGCATCGACAGAAAAATCTTCTGATCACCATTTATCATCTACTCCTTACAAGCCAACTCCCTAATTAGAGTATGCAACTCAAGAAAAGCAGCTTTTGCAAGAGTATTACAAGCTGGATCAACAACTCTTGACAAATATAACATTGAAATCTCAGCATGCTCATGTTGTAAGCTGGAAAAATGCTCAAACTTCCTTTGACAGCATTCTAACACACTATGCTTCTCTTCCATAGTTCATTAATCTAGACAGTTTTGTTTACACTTGTTACACAGAAACATCACACTGCACATGTGTGCTCCTGCACATACTAGGTAACATAGGAAAGATCCATGCCCTGCATTTTCTCCAAGCTGGCTGCTGTCCAAACAGCTCCAATCCAGAACCTGCATAGTTTGTCATGGTGAGATGCAAAAAAGTTGGTTGGTCACAGCATACACTAACATCAGTGCATCACTTTCAGACCAAAGAGGTCTCAATTCTGGATAGCCTGCAGAGCAGAAAGAACTGGAGTTCATCTGTATCCTTCCACCCTGAAATATCCTCTTATGGCATAGATGGTCCTGCAGATGCTGCCTATACTTTTAGCTGATGCTAAAGATCCCAAAGAATTTTCAAATCACATTACAAAACATCTTCCTAGGTCACTGCATAATAGGCCTTTTTCAATATGGAACTAAGGCCTTACCCTTCTAATGTATTTGGATTCCTAACTCCATTTTAGTTCCTTCTGAGCCAAGTCTTACTTTTGAAAGATCCGCTTCATCTCACTAGAATGCTCTCCTTCAGGATATGATCTTTTAAAAAATATGATTTTTATAAAGGAACTTTACAATCCATCTTAACAAACTCTACAATCCATCTTCAATATCTGTGCAAGGATCAGGCAGGCTTCCCACCTCACTAGGACTCCTTCAACATTTTGTAGCTCTCTGTTCTCATTCCTCTCCTGATTTATACTGTGATTGATTCATGCTCATTTCTTCCATGGGACTTTCTGTGACCCTCTAACTGTCCTATCCAGAGTACCACCTGAATAGCACAACAAACATTAGAAACTCTTTCCCAAGTTACTTGTCAATGTTTTTCCCTTAAAGGGTGTCATATAATGAGAAGGTGTCTTAGCACACTATAACAAGTACTATGTTGTATAGGGAGAAGAAAAATCCCATACAAATATTTCAAAAAATTAACAGTAGGTCTCAATAGAAGCTATAGCATCTGGAATTAATTTAGAGTGATGTAAAGCAAAGTTAATCTCTTTTAATCATTTGAATAGAGTAAATGAAGCAGCAAAACTTCATTATTTGTTATGTAAAATTAAGGGTTTATCCGATGCAATGTAGCTTGCAGCTACGCTGTCAAAATAACAAATAGCTCCAAAATAGTAGATGCCATCTTTTTGGCACTCAAATATCCCAGGAGAGCTTGGCTTCTTCTGTATGTAACTAGACTCTTAATTCTCCTATGAAAACATAGCCTAAAATATTTGCTTGCATTTAAATAAGCTAACTCTATTCAGAATTCCTTATTTGTTCTTTTAATCATAAAAATGCCTATCAAAGTCAATGGGAGTTAGAGTGTATAAAGATTGCTGATCACATCCTTGGAGACCATAAAAAATAGTCTTTGCAAAGAATTAATACAGGTTATGCTCTGCTGAAAAGCTAAGAGAAAAGATTTTTTTCTATATTATAAAATGTCTTACAAACAAACATACATAGCAAAAACCTTCAAAAGGAAAAAAAAAAAAAGCCTACATAATTACTTGTAAAAGTATGTATCACATTTTTTTATTTTAAAACACCATTTTTAAGGCAGTACATTGCATTTTTTTTTTTTTTTTAAATTTAAATGCCTTCCAAACTGTTTGAAAGTTAGAGAAAGGTGGAATAAATCAGAATAACACTGAATCTTTTTTGAGTATAAGCAAGTCTGTGCTTCTACTTCCTCCACAGAACATGGCTCCAAAAGTTCAATCCTGGACTACTGTAGCAATTTTTTTTTCTGGTTTATACACTCTAAATGGAGTATTGAACTAAGATAATATGATAAATTCACTATTCACATATTTAAAATTTGTTATTGACATCAGTGATAAATAATTTTATGCCATGGTTAGCACTGGATAAAATTTTTCAAGAAATTACAGAAATAATGTAAACAGCATTAATGCTTCAAGAGACTAAAAAATTAATCATATTAAATTTCAAAAAACATGTTCATGTGTAGTGTTTATATATATTTGTGCACACATAGTATTCAGAAGCATTCTAATTATGTCAGAGAACCAAATTTACCTGAAGTTAGTCAACCTAACCTTGACCTCCTGCAGAAGGACTGAATGGACTTTCAGATTTGCTAAGCAGCTCTATTTTCCAAATCAGTGCTGATCTATTGTAGCCAACAAAAATAAGTTACCAGATCCAATATGGAAGAGGATATTACTTCCTAGACAAAAAAAAAAAAAAAAATCCATACACAGAACTTTATGAAGTTATAAATTCCTTTTGAGACTCAAATGCTTCCATAACTAATTTAGGATTTAAGCAAGGAGCTTTACTTCTCTATACAACTTCTTATGAGTAAGGGCCATTTTTAGATTATGATCTATGCTAGATTACAGTGGATCATTTATCTTTCTTATTAAAATGACACAAATAGAATACAAGTAAAGCATCAAGCAGCTAACTACAGTCTTCTGAGAGCAGAAAAACTGCAGCTGGTAATTTCTAGTCATGTGCATGCAAATAAAAATAATATAGAGTATAATTTGTTCCTTGATTAATGAGATCACATACTGCCAATGCTTTAAGCTACAGCTCTTGGGCAACTGGGATTCAAAAGAGCAGAGTTGCTGACAAGTGTGACTGGAAGCAATGTGATTTCTATAAATACAAAATAGTGCTGAGCTACATCCATCAGCAGTAATCTCTGCTTGGATATTTCAAAATGTCCAGGAGTATACTAATAACTGTCCAGAAAACAAACAAAAAACAATGAAACTCTGTATTTAAAATGAAAAAGCTCCACAAAACAACAACAGCAAAAAACACTAAAATAAATATCACCATATATTTCACTCAGAACTACTTTGTACATATTAAACTACTGGTCTAATAAGCAGAGAAGCGCTGCCCTCTCTTAAAAGACATAATTTCTACTCAGCAGAATTGTAGCTGCTGAGTTACCAGTACTTTTTTTTTTTTTTTAAAGTCTCTACTCTATCCCTTATATCCCAATATAGAAGTTTAACTGTGTGCTGGCAGACAAAAGGAAAGGAAACAAACATGCATAATACAGCAAATAACAAAAATATTAAAGAAGATTACATTTGCTGCTGATGAACAGCATGATTAAAAGTTCAGATGTATAGCATCCAGTAATCCTTTAATGATTATTAACATTTATAATCACATTCATTCTTCTTTATGTATGTCATGCATGTGTATCGTCCTTTGGACACAGACTTTAGACTGTACGATTCACTCCCTAGAAGGATCATTCTCTAAATATACATTCATTACCCATTCTGCATTATCCATAACAATTTTTATGAGATCAGAGATTTGGAGAAGATGCTAACAATGGCATAGTACTAATTTAAAGAAGAAAAAAAAAAGAGCTATCCTGTATACATATTGAATAAATGCACACATTAACTGCCATACAAAACTAACTATAGAAAGCGCCTGCATGTACACTCAAATTAAAACCTGAAGCAAATATGTTTGTTATTGTGCTAAGAAATTTGTTATTGTGCTAAAGTCATTTGCAAAACTTTGGGATTTTCTCAACAAACGTGCTTAGCTTTCATTCACGTAAATAGTCATAAAGAAACACAAAAGAAATGCATTTAATGGTAATTTAAGCAGAGAAGGTTAGTGCAGTATAGTGGTCAAAGTCTCAAAGACTGATAGATTTTGTTGCATAGAGAAGTACAAAGAAATAATTAAATGTTATTACATTTTATGACAGAAGGTATGGTTGCATTGAAAATTCAATCAGGATTCTTTCTCAGTCTAATAATGAGAATTTTAACATCTTCCTGCTGAAATAAAGTGAAGCATAGTATTCCATTCAACAGACAGACTAAAGTTAGATTCTAATTTTCTGTCTGGTTGAGAACAACTGGAAATATCTAAACTGGTACACAATATTCATTTTTCTGCACACACCATACAGAATAAATTAAAAATAACATTAAAAATAGATTAATCAGAAATGACACTTTTTTTTTTTTTTTTTAAATTCTTGTGCTTTTCTTTTTATAGTCTCACACATTAACTTACCCAACAGCATTGCACTCACTGCTAATGAAAAGAAAGCAGGCAGTACAAATCTTCTTAAGCCTCCCGTGGCAAGAAAACTATTACAGAAATGAATAGAAGAAAGTCTCTGGAGCCTTTCCCTTGCCTGCCTGTTTTACAAAAGGCAGTTAAGATCACACTGAGAAGTGTCAAAGCCAAATAAACCACTAGCAATTTGGTTTATACCCTTTGGGTAGTTAGTCCTTCATAGACGATGGCTCGACTTTGTCCAAAAAACAGTATGTGAGGAATAATGCAGAATCTACAAGAGGCTGTAGCCAAGCTTAAACATGTAGACAAAGGAGCAGTTTGCTTCTCAAGGTTTGCAAGGGAGGGCTTGTCACAGGACATTAATTCAAGCAAGCTGATGTTACATCAAACTCATGCATCTAAACACAGTTAATCTGCAGCTTTTCACATTGTGATCTAAGAGGCATTCAGCTGCAGCATACTGGAGCCTGTGAGTTCAGTGCTGCTTGAAAACACGAGAGCTCTCCGCTCTCCCCTTTCACATTAAAATGTATGTTTGGCATCTAGAAAACCGTGCAGCAAACTGCGTTTTTCCCAAGCTTTATTATAAGATACAATTGGCATCTAATATTGCACAGTGCCTTTGTTACAGCTACACTTAATGGAAAGGAGGTCTAAAATGATAAAACACAGAGGATATTCTCTAAAGCTATCATAAACAGAAGGGGGAGAACTTGTCAAGAACTAGACAACATTTGATTTTAATAGCTGCTTAAGGAGATAAGTAAAAGGAATTGTGGTGAATCTGTATTTTTTTCCATAACCTTGCATTCTCTGAAGATAGTGATAAAAAGAAACATAAATGTGGAATTGTCATTTGTCTTCAGCATTTTTTAGTATGAAAATATCAGCTTTTTATGTCCTCTTGAACTACACCCTTAAAACAATGATAATTTAAAAAAAAATCTGAAATATTCATTGTAGTGCATGAGGATTTCCTTTATTAAGAGGACTTTACTTGCTATCCATCAAAATAAAGGCTCTGTACTCAAAAACCCAAGTAAATAAGTAACTGTAAATATGAATGTATATGCTATGTATATAGTCTCAACCTGTAAATGATGTTAATAACCCCATTCCTCCACTGTCTTTTCAGAAATGCTTATGCTTTCTTGTATTCCCACTTTCGAACAATAACAGTGAGGAGTTGTGACCTTGCCAGTCCAAGCAATTTTAAGCTGGCACGTTAAGCAGAACATATAGAAATTTGACATTAAGTGACCTGGGCCAAAGACAATACTATTAAATAGTCTTCTTCACAATCTATCATAAAATGTACTAAAAATTTCCTAGTTTTACGCTATATACTTTCCCTTTCTTCTCATGCTTCTCTCTCCTGTTACATAACTCTAAGCTATTCCTGTAACACTCACATTCCCTTCTATTGATACTCTATGACTGCTTGTGCAAATATTCATGCAACTCTTCACAATGCTCCATTTCTATTCATTCTTTGTTATTTCTATATAACAAGCCTGCGCCTTTATCTGCCACACTGCTTTGTCATCGTTTTATGCATTTATAGAAAAGGAACACGAGAAGTAATTGAGTCAGGCAAGGAAAGTATTCTTTTCTAATCTATCATTGATCTCTCTGTGGGATTCTTTACAAGTATTCTCATGTAAAATTCTGATGTCATTCCTGAATTTTTCATTTTCAGACAATTGTGTTGCATATGACAAAGCTCAAAAGTAGAAATAAATGACAGTTCTTCCAGTTTTCAAGAACAAAAGCATTACCTAGTTCCTAGCCAAGTAGAAAGAGTGGACTACAGACTGAATATCCAAATGTTGGTCAAAATAACAGTTAGCTCAAGAATACTTTCTGATGACGACTGCAGGATTGCAAATAAGAAAGCCTGTCATCATAAATCAGTCATTTGAGTAATTAAGTTTCAGTAATAGTAATTAAGTTTCAGTCCTTGTTTAATATCTTGATAACAGATGAGTGGCAGAGCTCATTGCAAAGGAAGTTAAACTATGTTAGTACAGTGTATTGCACAAGGGACAAAATTCCAACACCTTTGCACTGTTAAAATAACAATTTACTTTAAGCTATCCCAGTCACTTAAGGCCTTTAAAGTAGTCACTTGGAATCATATTTCAATGTAGGTAGAATAATACAAATTGTCCTTTGTTCTACTTTCTGCAGTGTTCATGGTAAACAATCTATCTACAGAATGCATATTCACAGGAGACATTTGCTAATAAAAACATTGAAGAGAACAGAGAAAAGTAAATCAAGGTAGCTTGACATACCAAATGTAATTAAATCCAAAATACTTTGTACTCTAAGTTGTTTTATGTGAATAAAATATTAATTTAAGGTACAGAAAAAGAATATTCAAAAATACATACTCTGACGCTAATTTATTCCACTGAGCTATAATTAATCTGGATGTAGATTGCAAAAGAAGTTTTAGACCTTACTCTTCTGATTCGATGTAACCAAAAGCAGTATGGAATGTATTCATAGGATGTTAAGTTCCTTCAAGAATATTTGAATTAATTTAACAGGAATTTGAAATAAAAAGTTGCAAAAATCTTTAGAGTTCTCTCCTGTCAACATTTCCCAAAAATAAGTGAATGTGAATAGGACCGAAAAAAAAAAAAAAAAAGCCTAGAAATTACAGTTTTCCTAACACAATCCTAAAAACATCCAGGGAGATTTTCTGTGCTGTTTCCTGCACATAATAGCTGTGAACTTTCCAAAAGGAGTGCAATGGCACTCCAATGAAGACTCATTCTTCCAAAAAACAAACAAAAATACCAATAAACAGCAACGATTACCTAATGCTCTTTCCATTCGCCTTCTTAGCACATTGCATTCATATTTTTCACATTTTCTTTGCACAGTGGAGAACTAAAATTTACTCTCCAACAGTATTTTTGCTGTAATTCAAAGGATACAAATCCAGAGTTCAGCAACTGAAACTTAGCAAAGGTAGTAAGTACACTGTCTGAGACTCACAGTAAACCATGAGACAGTGACAACCCATACTGAAAGAACTCTCTGATTTTCTGTACCTGATATATGCTAAATTCTACTGGCATGCCAAATATTGTGCCAATAAATTTGCTGCTGTATTCTCAATACGTCTAGAAAACTTACTTTGTAAGATGTCTGTAGTATGCTAAAGGTAATGGTTGTTTACCTACTACTTTTATTTGCATATCTATTATCATTTTCTGTTAATGATTCTTTAATTATAAACATGCAGAATTTATTTCACTTAACTCTATTTATAGCAAATTCATAATTCTAATCTACAGATTTTATCACATAGAACCATAGAATTCTTCAGTTGAAAGGGACCTTTAAAGGTCATCCAGTCCAACTCCCCTGCAACGAACAGATCAGGTTGCTCAGAGCCTGATCTTAAATCTCTCTAGAGATCAGGCATCCTCTACCTTTCCAGGCAACCTGTTTCAGCGTTTAAGTACACTTATTTCTAAAAACTTTTCGTTAAAGTCAATCTGGATCTCTCCTCCCTTCATCCTATCGCAACAGACCCTAAAGAATCTGTCTCTTTCTTATAGCCTGCCTTTAGATACTGAAAGGCCATTATCAGGTCTCCCCAGAGCCTTCTCTTCAGTTTGCACTCAACTCTGGCAAGGTAAAAACCATTTGAGAACAGTGCAATTATTAAAATGGTGACACATATTGTCCTTGCTCTGCATTAACGATTCTCCATTGTTTCCCCATTACTTATGATATATTCATATTTTGACCAAAATTTTTAGTAGGCCTATATATTGAAAAATATATATTTAACAAAATTATCAAACAGAAAGGCAAAGAAGGCCAAATATTGAACTGTATCAAATAGGTGGAAAGTATAAAAATGATGAAAGCTCCTATTCTCCTTAAGCACATTTATCTGAAGTAACCCAAAAAACCCTTCACAGCCTGCACTACTAAACAGGAAGTTAGTGTGGAAAGATCTGCTTTAAAAATGCAAATAACTTAAGAGTACTTCAAGCTGGAAGATCATTTTACAAGATGAACCTCAGAGGGGATGAATTAAATTAATCTTTCTGTATGTGCAGAACAGTTATTTTCATTTTCAGTATTTATTTAAAAAAATAAGTAAGATCCCAAATAAAAAAAAAATTATCTATTTATTGGTAGATAGATAACCCATAGCTCTCCAATGAAGATTTCAAGGAAATAGTGAATGGCATTTATTTCAAATTCTTAATCATTTTCCAAACAACAAACATTAAATGAATAAACAGAATTTCCAGTCATTGGTATTAAGTTAATACCATATATATTTTTCAAATGCACTCACTAATTAAACAATTTTGATAGGTAAGATTGCTAAGCAAAACAGCCTGTCTTCTAGAAGAAGACTAAATATGTTCTCCTGGGTTTTAGCAACCCTGAACCAGAGCAGCTGTTAAAATAGCCAGGCAGGTGGAGCTGATAAAAATTCCATGTGTTTCTCTAAATCTCTAAGTCTCATGTGCAAAGTTTGGCCCAATATTTACCTATATCTTCTCCATTCTTTCTCATTCTTGCAAGATTTTACTTTTTTTAAGTTTCAAATCACAAGCATTGCTACATTACTGAAATAATCTCACATTATTTTTTCTCAAATCTTACCTACATTCTTGCATTTTGATTAACTATAGTTGTCTGATTTGCACAAGTTAATTTTGAAATAAACACATAATGTGCCATTCCCTTTACTGTGATTGCCTGAAACCTATCATTAGTCAATCAAAGGAGTGAGAATCTGCATAATCACTTTGAGGTATTTTTCAGTAACTGCTCCATGAATATTTATTTTTCCTTCACTATTCAAATTTCACAAACATATTCCTAAGGCTCTGATTGGATCTGTTGTTCAAAAATTTAAAGTTCTTATCCATGATACCATGCAAAATTACATATTACTCAATAAGTTCTAGAATGAGAAATATGGGATAATAAAAAGTAAAAATAAAAGGAAACTAAAAAAAAAGAAAAAAAAAGAAAAACAATAACAAAGAAAGGGTTTCCATAGTAAAATGTTAGAAGATTTTGTGGACACAATCAGGATGTTCTTCACAACAGATAAATAGCAACCATAATGCCTGCACAGCAGCCATTGGTGCACATGAAAGAATACGATGTCTCTTACATCATCCTAATGCTGACTCTTCTTAAGAGCAACAACAAAAAATCAAACCATTATCTGTTACAGAAAGGAAGTAGAATCTTTAATATTAAATTGGACTATGTCTAATCAATAAGAAAATGCCATTCTAAAATTTGTTTTTATAGAAAAACATACTTTAAAAACACCTGACGTATCCTTCAGGTCCAAAATCTATACAGGCTTTGCCAGTGACTTCAACAGAAAGAGGTTTATATTCTTTCACCCCCTTACTTTCCACAAATCAGTTACCTAAATGGCACAGAGCAACAGTCAAATTATGTTAATATTCTAAATTTAATAGAATGTTTAAGACAGCAGTACTTGGTATTTCTATCTAATAAAAACTATGTTCCTAATGCTGTTGAGTCAGCAATTGCAAGTAATTGTCCTGAATGTGGACATAGACAAGTAGTTAAAAGCATCATTAAGTGGTTGTACATATTTTACTAAATTTCTATTATCATGATTTCAAATAATTAAAGTATAAGTACCATCAAATTCATGTACAGCCTTTAGTTTGGTATTGCCCCAAACATTTTTCAGTTAGATTGTTTGAGTTAGTGGTAGAAGAAATAGATGGGAACCCTGAATATTAATGCCAGTGCTGATGTCCACAGTGAAAAAGCTGATAAGCCACCAGGATTAACAACTCTAGACCTCTTTTACAGCCAATTCCTAGTATAACAACAACATTAACAGTTGAAAATGTGTGAATCCAGGCATTTTCTTACCAATCCATAAGTATGTGGAGTGCTGCATAGATGGAAAAACTGTGGCAACCCTGCGTATAGCAGTAATGTTCCAAACATGGTAATTATATTACTGAGTACTAACAACTTCCAAAATGGAAATATGATATAAATGGTATTACTTATAAGATACATGTAATGACAAGCATATTCTCAGTTGTATGAGATATTCCGATTTCAGATCTAAGAACAAGCATAATCTGTGGACAGTGACACAAAAATTTGAGAGAGCACTTCAGCTTAGTGTCACAACACGTAGATACTTCCATACTAACAGCACAAAATTTATCTGCTTATAGTCATGCTGAGCAGTAAATCCAGGTGAAATACCAACAAGATCACTCTGCCTCGTCTGTTGATGAGAAAATGATTGAGATTAAATTCAAAGTTTTTCTGAATATGAACACAGAGCTGGAATTTACATATCAGCCTTATAGCAAACACGTGCTGTCTCTTAGGAGAGCAGAGATGTGCCCAGGAGCATGTAATGATAGGTCATTATATAAGTAGGTTGATTAATTCAAAAATAATTATTTACAGGAATCTTCATTTAAAAAAACCTTTAGCTTGCTTGCAAGTAAGTCAGTGGCATTTAATAAACACCCTGCACCCTAACTTTCACTGGAACTGATGGCAAAAATTTCTGACCTATATGCAGAGTGGGACCATCAAAGGACATCACATCCAGAAATTACAAGCATCCTTCTCTAACAGAAGCATTACTAAAACTTATGACAACAGGAGAAACACAAAGTTCATTTATTTTCCAACAATGGTATTTTAGAATCCAATTTCAATCAAATTTGAACTGTCCAGAACAACACTTCTCGTTTTGGAAGAGCAAGGAACCTAAAAGGTAAACTGGCATTTTTAACTTGATAAAATAATTATTCATTTGGACTTAAAACAAGCAAAAATTGTTCTTTGTATTTTTTTTTTTTTAAACACAACACCTTTTTAACAACATCATTACACAAAAAGTGCAGTTACAATTTGTCATATCTTAAGTTTCTCTGTAACAAATAGGTTCAAAAAAAAAAAAAAAAAAGAAGGAATTATTTACCGTCCCTGGTAAACATAAATAAAACACCATTTTGGCAGAGGTTCTGCAATATACATCATAGCTTTCACACACTTGGGCACAATGACTATAATTTCGCTTGGGATACCAATGTCCTAGTGTAAAAATCATTTATCGCCACGTGAAAGAATTTCAGACAGAAGGTGTTTCTTAGGCATGTAGAAGGTACATTCAACCACAGATGAGGAGGTAGATGGGAAGGAAGAAGAAAAGAAGAGGAAACTTTCTAACAAACGTGTAAGGAGAAAAAAGTAAAATAGGACTAACGTAAAAAACAATATTGTCCTAGCCTTATTTACCTGCTACCTTTATCTACAACATTCTCTCTCAAATACTTCTATCACATATTTTCTGAAAAACTTTCCAAATGGAAAATACAAACCAGTCAATTTCTTAGAGGTAACCTTCACGATTTATTATTTTAAGTATTGTGGAATATTGGTATGTGACATTTTCAAATCTCTCCCTGAAATCACAAGAAATCATGTTAAATGAACATGCAGGCATCTAGAATAATTTGTTTTGCCTCAGGGTATAATCCAGCTGCTGTTTCACAGGGACACAGGTAACATATGGTAGCCTTGTGAGGATATCTCAGCTAACCAAGGACACCTCCAGTATGACACTTATGTTAGTTGCAAAATTGCTCCAGGGTTCAAAAGTCTTCAAACTTTCGCAATGCAACAATGCACGCTAACTTGCAAGTCTAATGAAATACAGTTAGCAACTTTATTTTAAGCATCATCCAGTCTTCTAGTGAAAATATGATTTACCAAAGGCTGTCTAACATTCAGCACAAAAAGCAGAAAATTTGTTTCCAATTCCGCAAACTCGTTTTTATTAAGTATACTATGTTATATTATGTAAGAAATAACATCTCAGCAATGATTCTGATGTTTACTACTACTTAGAAAAAGAAAAAATGTTATGTTTGGCTAAACTTCATTTGGCATACAGGGTCCGAGGCTGAATAATATCACAGTTGAATATCTGAAATGATTTTAAGAGCAACACTGGCACAATTAAAAACTCTTAAACAAGACAAGTTATGTTTTTGGCAAAATTATACTTATTAAAACTAGTTAAGGAAGAAAATCTGAGAACAGTTCTTTAGAAATCTCACAGGACAAAATTCTACTACTTCATAAAAGGACAGGAAGTAACTCAGCACTGAAATATTGTAGTGCATACACTTCACATACAGCAAGAAAAAGAGACAGGTCAGTTGCTTTCACATAACCTTTTCAATATTTGTATAAAATTATACTCTGCAACACTTACAAACAAATATAAAAATCTTCAAAATGCATGCATTAACTTCACAGTAGATGACAAGTTAATAGAGGTGAGTGATATCATTATTTCTGTATATGAGTATCTGAAAGAGCCTTCAAACTCTGCCCATAGAATGGTTCCTGACTTACAAGGTGGATTATACAATGGTCTGTGTTACAAGAACAAAAGTAACATTCAGACCCTGTGCAAATGAAATTTAAAAGAACAAGAAAAGTTTTTCTTTTCCTTGGTAAATTGTGGATGTCAATTTGCTTTCAATTTGCTTTGGACAAAGATGTTAGAGGTGTTATAAGACAAATTCCTTTTATGGTTATGAAAAAACATAGAATCACACCAGAAGTCCTTCACATTCCTACATTATCTGTGAGCACTGCATAGTTTCATAACTTCATCTGATCTGCCAAAGTCAGTGGCAGTCTATTTAATCCACCTTACTGCATCCTCCAGTCAGATTCAATCCGAACTTGAATTCATGTGTATAATTATTTTCAGGTTTTAATATAAGTGTTGTATGCATTCTGGAAAGCAACATAAACTAGGAATTAAGTAGGAATTTCATCGACAGCACTATCATGGTCTTCTAGCACTTAATAAGTAACTGGAAACATTAAGCCATTTTGTATTTTTATCCTTCCACAAGATGCACCTTTCAATAAAAGGTATAATTTCAGATTTTCTGTTTTTATGATGCTATAGTTATGTATTCCTTATTTAAAAAAACCTAGAATTATTCAACAGTGTCAAAACAGCTTTGCTAGATTTCAAAACTTGTCTGTCTTAAAGAGTATTTAAGCTACAACAGTATTCCAATTTTTCCTTCCAAAAAGCAGCTAATATTCTCTGCCAAGATGGCAAAAAAAAAAAAGTCATTTTCAAATTTATTGTAAATTAAAGTGCTTTTCTTCCTTTAGCTATGCTGTATTGCCCTCACTGTTCTTGTTTAAACAACAAACAGTGCCTTTCCATTTTCTGTCTCTCCTCCTGTTGTTTGCTGTGAGAAAAATCTGTCAAACTATTAAGCTGAAATGTGTTTTTCTTTTTGCTACTACTGATACCAGGAGAAGCATTTACTTGTTTAGTTAGAACATCACAAATGATCTTTCTAGTATTTAATGAAATATTTTCTGATTTTTATGTTTTCATTTTCAGTTCCAGTTTAAAATGACTCACAGAGATTAAGTACAGAAACATTATCAAGATGCTCTGTAGTCTACTACTCCACACTATGCTGTAATTCTATTTGCACCTATGGCATCTAAACGCCCTTGGAGTTTGCATTAAAGTATTTTTTAAGAAAAGGTAGTCATTATTCCCTACCATTGGTGCTACAAAGATTCAAAAACTTCTTATGCAAAAAAAATCTATTAAATAGATTTAAAGAGGTAAAGAAAAATAAAAACAAGACTCCTCTGTCCCTTCCTGTGGTGTGAAGTTTTGCAAATTGCAATCAGGAGCCCAGTTGGCTGCAGAAAGCTCATATTCTTGCAGGATTAAATCTGTGAAGTGGCAAAGGAGGGATTTACAGTGCAGCAAATCCTTCCCTTGAGGAAGCTGGGTTAGAAACTTCACATTAATTGCACTTATTATCTATAGTGTTGTACGATTCAAAGTCTTCAGGCAAGTCTGTGGGTCCTCAGGAGTAAATCTGCAAATACAGTCTCTGTCCTGAATAACATATACATAATTTGAGACAAAGCATCAAGAGAAGCTGAGAGGGATCACTATGATAAAATGGGGAGAGGAAAGAACTGGTTTGAACATGCTCAGATTGCACTGTAGCATAGATACACGTTCATATCAATAGCCTGCAAATATTTTGAAGAATAAACTCAACTATTCTTCTCAAAAACTTACTACAAGCAAGCCTGCCTATCCTCAGTAGGACATTAATTTCATACATCTCATTGTCAGTCATCTTTCGAAGCTCCAAAGTTGCGGAGGAGAGAGGTTAGAAAGGACAAAGAAACTGTATTATAGGATAACTCTTGAGATGATAGTTCAAATTGAAGAAGCTTGTGTAGCAACATGTTAAAGAAAGCAGCAACATCCAAGTTGAGTTCCTATGCAAATGAAACAGGTAAATGAGAAATAGGAACAGATACAGAATAATCATACTTAGAAAAAAAATCGCAAAAATGAAGACAAAGGGCTTGAGCAGGAGTGAGAACAGGAAACCAGATTCATTATTAAAGTGACATCCAAAGGTTAAAAGAAAGGATATGAATACTTTAACTGAAGAAGAAAGTGTTGCAACACTAAATAAAAAGATAATTAGGAATACATGTGGGGGCAGAAATAAAGGCCAAGAATCAGAAACTTCAAAGCTGGAAATGATGGAAATGAGTAGTCTCAAAGAAAACAGATTTCCAAGCAGCATATATGTTCTCATGCAGTTCCACTAGAGAGATTAATTAGGCTCCATTTAATGCAGGGAGTATAAAAGGACAACAGTTCAATGCATTTTTCATGAACTTATGGAGTAAGCCAAAATTTCACATTTAACTACTGCATGAAATGCTCCACATCCTCACTTTAAAAAAAAAAAAAAATGATGCAATGTATTTGTCACTGGGGTGATTTCTCTTAGGATATCTTAGAACATTCCTCCCAGCTCTTCTCAAAGCCTTTTTCTTCACTTAATGAATCATTAATACAGCTTTGGACCATAGAGCTTATATGGCTCATGATTTAGAGTCTTTATTTTCTGCAACTCTCAGCCCTGGAAACACTAGCTTTAATATGTAATGTCTTCATAATAAGGCGAACAAGTTTTTCATCATAGAGCCAGACCATTTAGAACACTAGCATATGCAAAGAATAAATTTACAAGCATTCTGCTGATTATTGCAAATTTTGTTTTCAGCCAGGAACTTCATAACTTTTATATCAGTACATACCTTTCTCCTTCACTGCAACATTATTTGTTTTCACTAATAATTTACAGCTGTGCATGTGTGGTACATGTATGTATTTAACAAATGTTTCTATCCCAAACTAATTAAGCCAGCTGAGACGTATTGACTTTCATCATGTTTAAAGAAGATGTACAAGATAAGTTCCTGAGCTTCCATTTCAGAGCTTTATATGTCCCGTATCACAGAATTACCCAATAGTTCAACCTGTGGAGCAAAATAGTAAATTATTTACTCAATCTAGGCTATCAGGTAAGCTGTTAAAAAGTTGGATTTATGACATAGAAGAAAGTATCACAGCACTCCTATTACATTGTTGCAATTTTCAATCACAATGTAGAACAGTCAAAAATAGTACAACAGTAAAAAAAAAAAAAAAAAAGAAAAGAAAAAAAAAACCAACAACTCAATTATTATGAAAATGTAAGTACACCCTGTTTCATAAGTTATACACTGAAATAGACTATATTCTTCAATGCTTTCTGCACACGTCCATGGCAGATACAATCCTTTCCACACAAATTTATTAGGTAAAGCAGAATGTATTTATAGAGAGAGTGTATTATTTATTGAGCTTATATAGTTGGAAAAACTCATTAAACATTATAGGATGTAGGAGTTCATCTTTCTGTAAGTGACAGCACTGATTTGGAAAAGACTACGGCAAATCAATCTAATTATATCACAAGCAAAGTAAATACAATTATAAATTACTCTGTATGCTTCATTACACAAGACAGAGTTAACCATCCCTAATTTTCACCATTGTGGTTACAATTAATCCTCAAGTGCCAATTATGTTGGAGGAAGATATTTATGTCTCTAACCTATGACTATTTTAAGAACATATATAAGTATATAAATGTCATCTGCCTCCTTTGTAGCTTGAATTATCAGCCTTTGCATAAACTATTTAAAATATATGCCATTCTTGAATTTGAGTGTTTTTTGGGTGAACTTGTACTTACTTGCAGCTGTAAAGATGACTTAATTATATGCAAAAGAGTGTTTATACATAGATTCTCAATTATCATGCTATAAATAGTATCATACTAATGGGCTATTTTGCAGTGCCTCCTCATTTATGCAAGGTATTCAGCTGTAGAAGAAACAGAGAAGCTCGTGGAACACATACTTCTATCACAGCAGTGTTTTTGGATAGCTACTATTTAAAGTAAAATAAAATTTTCACTGGAAGACAAATTAAAATATCATATTTAGAGCCACTTCTAAGGTGCATTTGATAAAACTGGTTCATTTCCTTGCAATTAAAAAAAAAAAAAAAACCTTCTGTTTTTGATATTACCAAAAAGAATTTCCATTAAAAAATAAAGTTTTAATTTGAGTGAGGATGTTTAAGTTGGAAAATCACACTTTCACAAAATTGGAGGGGTTGAAATGGACCTCTAGAGATCATTGAGTTTAACCCATCTTGTAAAGAAGGTTCCCTACAGAGGGTCACACAAGAAAGTGTCCAGATGGGTCAGTCTGTACAATTCTAATTAAAAAAAAAAAAAAAAAAAGAATTTTTTTTCATTAACATATATTTTATTTGACCAAAAAAAGAAAAACAACACTTTTCAAGTGACAGATACTCTATTTCATTTCTGAGTATGGGCTTCTTAATGTTTTAAATTATGAGCTCCTTTGTAGCTTTTTTTTCCTTTTTGAAGGAACTACACCATGCATTTCTGTTTATGACCACATGGGACCTCCTTTGCCTTCCATTACTCAAATTGACTGTATGATTTGAGGCTGTAGAGGGCTTCAGCATCAATTTAATTTTTAAAAACATTTCAAGAAAAATTATATCAATCCTATTTTTCAAAGAAATTATTTCCCACATTTTGAAAAATGTAAACCGCTGCATATATTAGCTATTGATTTTTACGGTTGATTAAATCTGCCATTTAGTTACAACAAATATTATATTTCACCCACCAAAGAACGACAGTGAAATGGCTATAATAGCTTCAGTAGAAATGCTGAAGAATTCTTTAAACTTTACTAAGCATTTTAATGTACAATATTATTGTCAACATGTCCATTGTAGTACTGTACTGCCACAAGTTCTGAAACTGTCAAGATACATGAGTAAAAAAACATTAGCCCATGTTGCTCAGTGATTTTAAACATCATTTGTTTGACGCAGTCTTACAGAGATTTCCCACATCTTTGAACAACTTCTCTCACGGCTTATTCTCTTAATTATGCTAATTACGACTCTTGATGTGTCCTGCTTCCTAAAACGTATTTGCACCTCTTATGTTATTTTACCAAGAATTGCAAAAATAATTTGCAATTCTGAGAATATTAAGGCTAAAGTTGTTACAACAAAGTTTTAGTTTAATCTTTTTAAATTCAGTAGATTGTAAATTCTAACAGACTAAAAAAAAAAAACAAACAAACAAACTTTCACAGCTTTGCTTGATATTCATTCTATCATATCAAAATCCCCTCTTGAAAAAGTTGCCAATGGTTTCGCATCCCTGGTTTTCTTCTTGTTGTGTTTTCCTCCTACATTCTCCCCAGGTTCTACAGTTTTTAATGAGATTAGTCCACAACCTCTGCATGATGAGGCAGAGCAAAAAAATAAACAATATTCTGCCAAAATAGCAGCACAACTCAAAGAAAAGTTAAACTTCTTCACTGCTATCACATCATAACTAGGATCTCTTTCAGTGTGTTTCTAAAAATAGTGCATTTACCCTCTTTCAGCTCAATTTTCCCTCTCCATCACATAGCTGAGAATTTTGTGACCTTTTTTTTGGTGTTTTTTTTTGCCTACTTTTTACTTTTTCTTAAAACAATCCAATCTTAAACATCCAAAAAGCTAATGACATATACTCCACTAATCAGTACAGTGTTTCAGTGATTATATGGTAATGTGATTATAAGGAAATACTCTTTAGTTGTTTTGATTTAGCGTGCCAATAATCTCACAGGACTGTTGAAGACAGTCCAAAGGAAGGACACCAAGATGATCAGAGGACCGAAGCACCTCTCCTACAAAGACAGACTAAGAGAGGTGGAGTTATTCAATCTGGAGAAAGTGGCTACAGGGAGCCCTTGCTGGGGTCTTTCAGTACCTAATGGGTGTCTACAGGAAAGCTCTAGAGGGATTTTTTATTGGGGTAGTGACAGGACAAGAGGTAATGTCTTTATGTTAAAAGAGGATAGATTTTGATTAGACATTACGAAGAAATTCCTCACTTTGATGGTTCTGAGACACTGAAACAGGTTGCCCACAGAAGTTGTGGATATCCCATTCCATGAAGCATTAAAGGATAGATTGGATGGGACTTTGAGCAAGCTAATCTAGTGGAAGGCGTCCATAGTGGAGGGGATAGAACTAGATGTCTTCAAGGTCAATTCCAACCCAAACTATTTTGTATTTCCACAATTCTCAGATTATTCTCTGCATTTTAAAATGTAAAAGGAAGAAAAACAAACTCTTAATTATGGTGAAAATTGTTATTTCTGAATGTCAACCTGTTTTTAAAATAATTTTGGTGATCAAAGCACCCAGCTGTTCATATAAAGTTTTCACCATTCACCAGCCACAAAAAAAAAAAAAAAAAAAAAAAAAACACTGCATTCTTTGTACAATCTTGACAGCTCACCCAGCACAGATATGAGAATATATGATACGGTACCCACCTTAAAGATAGATGAGAAGGGAGAAACTCCAGCCAAATTTCAGCAACATGCTAACAGGATTGCTAAGATCTTTCCTCATCAGAAATGAAAACATAGCCTCTTACCTTGTGTGAGAACTTATTTTTATCACTTCTCAATGTGCTCCAATGAATGCCAGCTTTAAATGACAATTTATTCATTTATTCTGAAATAGTCTTCAACATGGCTGTTGAGCCATGTTTATTGCTGGAATATGAATTATAAAAATGCCTAATGGTGACATCAGTAAACAAAGAAAATTGTTTTCGCCATATTTGAGATTATATTATTCAGTGACATTAATTTAGTTTTAGTGTTCCATATTTTTAAAAGGTTATATAATTCTTCAAAAGGTGACTTGTGATACACTCCACCAACGCCCCGACCTCCAGAGCAGGGCTCAGGCTTTGCTTGAACATGGAATAGTCATGTTTTTCAGATCAAATAACTAGCTATGTTTTGTGGCTCAGATTTATTTATTGGCAAACTTCCATTTTTTTCTAAAAGTTGGACAGAAAATGAAGAAAAAAGTTCATTTAAGGTGTAGGAGGATGCTTTGTGCATGGATAGTTGCATTTTTTTTGCATACAGACCTCATGGTATCTCAAAGCATCACACTACTGTGGTGATCATGTGGCTTTGCCAAACACCTCACTGAGGTTGCTTGCGAATCTGCCTTACTTCTTGCCAGTAAAACTCTGTATTACACCTATCAAAGGCTCTCATATTCCATTCAAGTCAAATATATATAATTTTTATATGCCATTATAATTCAAACAAATCATTCTTTAAAGCACAATCTTTGTTAAAAAAAATCAATCATGTATTACCATTTTGTCTTTGGAGAACTGCTCTGTCCTTTTCTAAGTCACTATAGGTATTTTTAAGAGATTGTCATAGTAGCCAGTGTGTATAGGTTTTTGTTTTGTTTTAAATAAAATTGGAAATATAAGCACAATAAACCTTTTTCACATCTTACAGTTAAATATTTTCAAGTTTTTCATCATAAAATACATTTGAAAAATATCATGCATATACATGCAAACTTATACAGAAAGACACTCACATGCCAAAAAATGTAGTACGCTATATGCACACAATATATATTTTAAAGTATTTACTTCCACAGCCATATTACACACACTATAGACCACCAGCACATTAAATGAATAGAGTAAGCATACACATTTATATCTATCAGTTTCTAAGACAACATCAAAAATGTATGTAGAAATACGATCCAAAGAATCAAAAAATTTCATATAGAAAGAGCTACTCTTTCAACACAGAGTGTACATAAATCAGGTGCCTACAATTATTTCTGAATACCCAACAGTGAGAGCCTCTCTGAGGTTGTATTAGCAAAACAGGGAAGTAAACATAAGATTTAGTAATAAAATACTAGTATTTAGAACCATTAATAGTCTTCACTTTTGCATTAGATATCTCCTCAACAAAATCATGGAAGTACTATTGGAAAGAAAATCAAAATAAATTAAAATTTATGAATAATTGAGTATAAGCACTGGTAAAGGTAGGCATAATGTTTTAAAATGTGAATCCAATATGAATTTTAATCAATGGTATGAAGTTAAAAATCACTTGTCATGTCTATTTGCTCTTCCATTTTTTGCTTATTAGAAATATCATTGAAGGCATATATATCCTAATTCATTCCTTTTGCCTCAGCAGTCCAGCTATAAAAGTACTGCCTTTTTAACAAAAAGAACACATGTATGTACCATTCTGAATTGCAGCTAACGATATTTTCCTCATGTCTAGCTCAAAAAGAGAAATACAAAGTTTATAACTCAATAAAAGGTTTCTTATTCTGGACCATTCTTAAGCACATTCCTTAACTTAAAGCAGGAATTCAAATGCTGCTTCAGCAACTTCAAAGTGATTTAATTCAGTCATTTCCTAGTCTTTGAGTGTTTCTTTTTCAACATCAGTAACGGTCTCTCATTACAGACGTGCATGCAACGTGTCTTTTATGACATATTCTGCATGGTTGCAAATTATCTTAATTCCTTTGATTCCAAGGGAAGTAATTGATATGTACTAGCCAATATCTGACCTTTTGTCTTTGAAGGTTAGAAGCTATATTAAGACTTTTGAGGATCTCAATCCTAAGGGGAAGAAAGCAAGTTAAAAATATGTTCCCTGGACATAATACAAACAATGTACATATCAGTAACTACTTCTTTTTAACGTATGGTAGCTATTTCTACATTTTTTTAAATAGAAAAATGTGTCTGGGACAAGGAGAAAAGATTAAAAACAAACAAAAAAAATGTAAGTAGATTAACAATTTCTGTTCC
Source organism: Chrysolophus pictus (assembly GCA_037305975.1). Taxonomy (NCBI): domain Eukaryota; kingdom Metazoa; phylum Chordata; class Aves; order Galliformes; family Phasianidae; genus Chrysolophus; species Chrysolophus pictus. The sequence goes on from JAYKPI010000006.1 coordinate 36,106,580, forward strand.
CAACGCATACTGAGAAAGATTTCATGAGTACTGCAACCATAATTTAATTTATTCTCACTAGTAACTGTTGTAGTATATGACAGATCCCATTTTATCTCTCCTTGCTTATAACCAAGCACATGTAAGCAGAAAACAGCTAACAAGACAGAGCATCACCATGTAAAAACAATTCTGAAAATACAGTTACTTTATAGTGGCTAAACATTTTGAAAGAATAGATTAAACAACATTACAAGAAGAAAAAGATATGTAACTACTTTTGCTACTATAACTCCTTGTTTTTATCTTACTGTCATTCTAGTGACATCAGCAGTGAAAATGTTTAAGTCAAACCAAGAATAAGTAAAAAGAACAGAACCTTGTTCTGAACATCCTACTGAAGCATGTAAGTCCCAAGATAGATCCTTTCTTCAACTTCACTGCAAGAAATTAAAAAGTTTTCTGAATAATAATATTCACTTGACTGATTGATGTGGAAAACAGCCATTTAGAATAGAGAGACTGCTTTCTAAAATCATCTCTTATGACACTGCAGAAAAAAAATCATAAATCTACCTCAATGGCCACAAAAGCAAAAATATTACAATAGCAAATTCATTGTATGGGGTTCATATTTAGAAAAACAAAATAAATAATGTTTCAAACTCCTGTAAATGGGAGACGGCTCACATTTCTACATATACATCTATAAATATACTCATATACATTAAATATTGATAGGTGCTTTTTATACACAGAGTACCTCTCCTACTGAAGAAACATTGGTTTAAAATGTTTATACCAAAAAGAAGAGGAAAAGGTTTAAAGGTTTTTAATATTTAACCTTTCATGCTGATGCATACATTGCCCAAAGCACCCAGCAAATGGTAACTAGCACGGTTCAATCAATTGGTTTTGTTGAAGCCTGGTATTAGAGAACCCACTGCCAGCAAACTGTCAAACTGTATAGAATACACCACTGTTTCCCAATGCAGTCTTTTGTCAATAGAAAATATCCCACCAACAAAGATTTTGATTCCAATCGTAAACATAACACTAAAATCTGAAGCATCCTTCAGAAATGAATTTAGATGACAAATTGCACTTTGTATTTCCATTTATTACATTGTAATTGTAAGAATTTGTTTTCCTTTAGTACTGTACCAGTTGAACATTGACAGTTTTGTCAGGGTTTTGTCAGGGGAAAGACAGTCAGACAACTACTTATGCCTTTCAGATTTTTGACATTTATTTAAATTACCAGAATATATTTTATTATAAGCAATAATTTTGCTGTAGTGATTTTTTAAATTTTGCTTTTATAATCCTAATCACAACTTCTGTTTAGCTATATTTTATTACACTGAAAATAAAAACGTACCTCTGAAACTATCATACAGAGCCATTTCAACAAGAAATGATTCAAATAGACTCATTAGATTTCCAACGATGTCAGCTTTTCCCTGTTCCTTTCCAAGGACTTAGAGCAATAGGCTTACTAGTAAAAATTTTACAAGGAGTACCTTGAGAAGTTGTAAGAAGAAACGCTGTTTAGAATACATCAGTAGTTTTACTTTAGTAATCACTAAGTTCATGTCTCGAAAAGGAAAACTGCAAGATCCATTGTACCTCTTATTTGAAAGAATTAACTTAAAGTAAACCTTAGAGAAACATTCATTTTAATCTTAAAATGATCCTGATAAACTCCGATGAAGGAATATCATGGCTGGATAGCCCCAAGTGATTTCTCTTATCAAAGCTTTTTTTGTTTTCTGACTATCTTCTGACAGAGACCTAGAGCATAACAAATGGACTAAATCAAGCATAACACTAATAATTAGATAAAAATCAAGAAATGGAGTATCAGGGAAAAAAACTATTCATTACTCTACGTAATATTTATGGTGATCCAGGAGGGAGAACATACTGTAACAGCAGAGGAAACACCAGCTAGGTGGAATCATTTGAAGTGTTATGAATTTATTCAGTAGCATTATAATAGTATACACTATTACAATCATATAATAATCTAAATGGGGTGGGGGCAGGGGAGGACGACACCCTCTGTTCTGTTTTTAAGTATATAAAGAATTTACCAGAATAAATTTTAAGAAGCGTTTCAGATCAGATTACCTATTTGATCTGGAATGTAACATCACAATATAGATGCCTATAGTAAAAGAAAATAAAATACAGAAATAAATTCACATTCTTGCTAGAAGAAAAAGAGATTCTCTCTTTTCCCTCTATGAATGACAAAGCAGGCTGCCCTCAATTTCTTCCATAAAAACTGCCCTCTCTTGATCAGACATGTGGTCTCTGGAGCAACAGAAGAAAAGGAGGAAATCATAAAACATATCATACCATTCCAAATATAGAGCTTTGAGAGGACCACAACATTATATTTTAGGTAGCCTTTTCTCATGCCATGACAAAAACCTATACGCTTTTCAGTGGGTCAAAAGTTTTGTGTCAGATATTTTGAAAAACTGGTTTGTGTATTCTGTTCCCAGTATTTGTCTGCTAGCTCAGAACATAAGAACAATGGGTCACTTTTATTCCAGTCAATTTTAAAATAAAATAATTAATTAGAATTTATTAAACAGAATTATAAATGTGTGCATGCGTATGACACATTTAGTCATTTCTTAGAATATCCTGTGTTAGAATGGACTCATAAGGATCATCAAGACCAACTCTTGCCTCCACACAGGACCACACAAGAATCAGACAATTTGTCTGAGAGCACTGTCCAAAAACTTCTCGAGCTCTGGCAGCTTGGGGCTGTGACCACTGCCCTGGGGAGCTTGTACCATGCCCAGCACCCTCTGAAGAATTTTTTCCTGATATCCAACACATATCCCCTGTCACTGCTTCGTGACATTATTTATCTATCAAGTCACTGATAAATAACATGCCAAAAATGACACAAGCAATAATTCAAAAGCAATACATAGATTACACTTCCAAAGACATTACATTCCATACTCAAGAAAGACTGGAAAAAAATACATTCTAGTAATAATATTTTTAAAAATCTGATAATATGAAAAATTATTTATTCATGCAGCTGACGTGATTCACCTTTTCAAGTATTTGAAGTTCCAAACATTTTGTAGAATTATAGAATAGTTTGGGTTGAAAGAGACCTTTAAGATCATCCAGTTCCTGCTATACACAGGGACACTTTCCTCCAGACCAGCTTGCTCAAAGCCCCATCCAGCCTGGCCTTAAATGCTTCCAGGTAGGGGCATTCACCAGCTCACTAGGCAACCTGTTCCAGCATCTTACCACCCTCAAAGTGAAGAATTTCTTCCTGTTACCTACTCTAAACCTACCCTCTTTCAGTTTAAAAGCATCTCCCCTCATCCTATTGCTATCTGCTCCTACAAGAAGTCCTTCCCCAGCTTTTCTGTAGGCACCTTTCAGGTACTGGAAGGCTGCTATAAGGTCTCCTCATAGCCTCTTATCTGGGCTGAAGAGCCCCGGCTCACTCAGCCTGTCCCTACAGGAGAGGTGTTCTAGCCCACTGATCATCTCTGTGGCCGTCCTCTGGACCAGGTCCAACAAATCCACATCCTTCTGTGTTGGGGACTCCATAACTGGACACAATACATCAGGTGGGGTCTCACAAGAGCAGAGCAGAGGAACAGAATTCACTCCCTTGACCTGTTGGTCACATATCTCTTGATTCAACCCAGGATAAAGTTAAAAATTATATGGTTAAAAATAAAATGAAATAATGTATTATCATAATCACAAAATGCTATGAGTATGTATGAATACATCATAAAGCAGAGAACATCAAGAACAATTTAACTTCCTCAGGGATCTACTACAAGCATGTTCTCATGTTACACATCTGTGATATAATCTTCCACAAAATCCAAAGTAAAAAAAAAAATTGTGCACATACACCATATACATGGGACATTTACAAGTAATTTATACACTACAGAAACATTTGTTAAATTGACTGTCTCTAATCTGGCCTTGTCCGATGTAAAATAATGTGTTTCCTGTATTGTTGAATAGATTCTTAAGATCCCAACGGTGTTGTCTTAAGAACTGTACAATCAAAGCATTTCAGGTTACCTTAATCCTTCTACAATCTGCTTGCTGTTTTATTTTGCTGAAAGCTACATAAGACCATCACTGCAAGTGCTATAAAACCTTGCTGATTTCCCTGATGATAATGTTAGTAAAAGAACATATGACTTAACGTCTAGTGCATCATTCAGCCAAGAAACCTAAAACCAGATAAGTGATTATTTCAGTTCTAAAGACCTTCATTTCTAGAGATATCTGATATGAGAAAATGTACTTCTGGAATTGCTATTACATTTTAAAATAAGATGCATATAATATACAAGACCTATTTGAAAATTTATGCCTCCTGTTTTACTATGTTAGCTCACAGTGCCAGAGACAGATGTTGGTACTACAACAATAGAAGTTGAACCTCCCTGCCCATATTCCATTACATTGTGCTGCCACGTGGCAGGTGGCAGCAGAGGGACAGACTGACAACATGGTTTCTGACATGGACATGCTTACGAAGCACAGATGTGTCATCCCCCCATGTGAAAAAAAAATTGCACCCATTGACATTTATTGAAGCTTCCTGAACTATTATGGATACCAAACAATGGATGTGAGCACAGTGAGGTGACGGATAGTGTATTTCAGCAGCAGAAACAGTGACATGAAAGACAAGCTATGTTCTGGATAGCCATGCAGTGTCATCACACAAAAAAAGAGTGTCTCAATTAGCTCATCCACACAAATCAGCTAATGGTGGTGACTGTTGGAAAATAATGTTTTGTAGCTGAGAATAGTAGCTAACCCACAAATCAGTGCATTTTTACTGGCTGATATTACAATCCATTTTTCTACTGTTGGACTTCATTTCTTCATAAACATATACATCTCTGAAGTTTACTTTACTTGGAACTTCAAACAGACATCAAATAAGCCTAGTAGTTTTAAATCACCATGGATCCTTTTCCAAATAAGTAGCAAGCTGTTAGCAACAAAAATGGTATTTGATAATATATTGCAACAAACTTACGAAGTAATATGTTCATTATGTGGTTGACAGAAGAAAAACCGTATGTATGCACTTGTGAAAAAAGCAAACACAGGTCTCACACTGCTTTGACAGAACATGAGATACATCAAGCTTAAATCTGTTGCAGCATTACTGCAGGGAATTAATGAGAGTTCAAGGCCTAAGAACACAAGGAACATTTTCAGTGAGACAGAAGTAATTCTTATGAGTTCTCTATGAGTTTCTGGACAATGTTGGGATTACTCCTGATCCAAGCTATCAGTCTATCCATTGGAATATGCTTCACATATAGAAAATAGCCTAGATTAGTCTTTCATCAGAGACTTGCATTCAACATATTCTAACATATCAGTCTTCCTGAAACCGTACTGATCCATATTTCTTCAATATCTCATCTTCCTTCTAATTCTCCCAGTCATGCATTTCAGTGTCTTTCAACTCCCTCAATTTTTCCTTTGATTTCCTGAGAAGAGGTTTCTGTCACTGGCCCCACAAGATCCTCTCTTTAAGTCATTTCATTATCACATGCCATTCTACAACTCCTGTATGAATAATGCATAGATCTAGTTCTGCACATCACATCTGCCCAAAAGAAAATCTCAGACTTTCTCTAGATGCTTTCATATAGAGGACTAGCCATCAATTCAAGAGCTTTACAAAAATTGTAATTTTGGGACTTGAATCCTGCAGACATTTTCTGCTTAGCCTTTTGCTTTGATCATGTAATTTAGGGCTAAAAATTGACCAACAACTTCAGCATTTAATTTTTAAAAAATCACTTTCATTCTTGATTATTGCAGCAGTTTCTTGTAGTAATTTTGCTGCTGCATATAGCCATCATAAAAATTAGTTCTTAGTCTGTTATTTTGATCACCAGGAACCCATTTTTTCCATTTCCTTTCATCCCTTTCCTCTATCGCATAAAATGTGAATATGTGCTTTTATTTTTTTCTTTTTCTAACTTTATGGCTTTTCATATTTTATCATTTCTTATTTAATCTTGCAAGCTAAAATCCTGTTCCTGATCAGCAGTTGATGCTTGTTTCCATGATGTATTACATTAAACTAGAAACACTCACCCTAAGACAATGACCTTTCAAATTCCTACTCGAATTCTACTTTAATACCTAAAATAGGAAATGACTTGATCATAGACAGGATGCTGGTATGCTGAGACACTATATGATTATTATCACCCTTCCTTAAACTTCACTTATGAGGAAGATTCTGCATTATTTCCTCATGATGTACCAATTCCTTTTGTTCTTGGACATTAACATCCTTTAAGAGGGATCTGGAGGATCTCCCCGGGCCCAGCTTACTTGTACTGAGATGACTTCTTTCTCTGGCTTTGGAGTCTGAATTTGAAGACTAAAAATAGCTGATTTTCAACAAACAGTTTTAATCAAAATATTCTCATGTATTATACAACATCTAAAATGAAGAACAGACTTGAACTTTGAATAGTTTCTTCATTAAATATAAACATACATACGCATAGCTAAAAGCATGAATATAGATTCAAAATTTTTAACATCACTTCAGCTCCAAAAACACCGAGGACAATTTTGAAACAAAATTTACTCTGCAACGGCCAACAATGGGACACAGCCAAAAATAATATTAATTTTGAACAGCTAGTTTAGAAGCACAATGTTCTTAGTCTGTTACTTTGATCACCAGGAACCCATTTTTTCCACTTCCATTCATTTTTCATTAACATAGTCATAGGAACCTAACCATGATTATCATAGAAGAATATACTTTGAATGCGAAATTAAAATCACATGAAAATGGAACAAGTGATAAATATATATTTTATTGAAATGGAAAGAACTGGTGAAACTTAATAGTATTTATCCAATCTATGACAGAAAATCTAACTGTAATTTTTGAGAAAAAGTATCAGGAAAAAAAATCACTGAAAGACCTCGAACTAGTCATTCAAGCTCACCAGACAAACAAGATCAAATAGTCCATGCTAAATATCCAGTATCATAGAGTAGACGGTACTGTAGAAGAAAAATAAGGAGAGACATAAAAGCCAAAATACTTCTAGAAAGGGGAGCTGGGCAAAAATGTCATCTCAAGCTTAACAACAAGCAGGACAAGCATATGGTGAAGTTGCTCATGCCGTGAAAAGTTACTTCAGCTGAAATAATTCCTAACAGAATTAAAGAGTTAAAAGCTCAGATGGATTTCTATTAACAAACTGCAGACAAAAGACTGACAACAGCATAACATATTTGAATTCCTCATAGAAATAATGAAAAATACTGTAGTGACAGATATGTACTTCTATCAACCGAGATGAAAATGAACTTTTATTTTGGTCGCAGAGATTCAAATCAACATAGTGCTTTAAACAGTGATATTAAAATTGTAAATTATACAATGTAGAAGGAAAATTAATTTTTCTTCTCCCAAAAAGGCATAGGTGAATCAAGTGAATGGCTAAATAACTGAGTATAAAAACTTTTTACAGAGAGTAAAATCTCCATACTTAGAACTATATTAAATCATTGGGCCTACAGATCAGAGGGAATCAACAAAACTTCTGATGAAGGATCTAGAGATACTATTATAAAATCTGTCTTAATTTTAGTGTGAGAATTCCATTCTTATCCTACAGCTGTCAACCTGCAACAGGTGTTGGCTCAACTTTGTCAAAAAATTAAATCTCTAATTCAGAACAGAGCTGACAGCTTACCACTTAGACCCTAGAAAAGAATAATTTCTCCAGATTTCATATAACAACGGCAACATGACTGAAGAACAATGACACTGAGAAAACATAGATGTATAATCAACAAATACACAGAGTGGTTAAGCTGATATCAACAAAGCATATAGCTAGAAAGATTATCACGGTGGAAAGGGATAATCGAAAATAAATAACAATGCTCACCCGTGTCCTGGGCTCGCAGAAAAACTCCAAAGGGAGCGGTCTCCAGAAAGAGATCCTTCCCCAGTGGCAGTCAGCCATTAAATGAGGTCTAGGAGAGGTGCAGCCAGGCTCCATCCCTTTTGGTCACACAGCTGAATTGCCTTCACCTGTGCTCCCATGGCTGACTCAGTGCTTGCCTCAGGTGATCAATCAGTGGTTCAGGCCATGATTCAAAACTTCCCATACAATAGAACATTTCACTTGTGCAGATGCTTAGAAAGACTTAGTAGACAATAGAAGTGGAATGTTTTTTCTCTGCCTAACAAAAGAGAAGTCTCTGGGGAAAATACCAATGCATTATGTTTTTTAAAAATCAATTTATAGTTTCTAGTTTGCAGCTCTTGAACAACAAATATGCATTTTTATGCATTCCACACTAACAGGAAGCAAACATTTTTGATGCTCATGTAGAACGTTTCTGAAGTTGTACAGGTTGAAGAAGGTTAAAGGCATTAACAACCTAAAAATATTTGGCCTGGGAAAATATATTAAAACAGTACAGTCATGTGTTTAAGGATTTTTGAAAGAATCAGGAGATGCTGACAGAGCAATACATACGAAGTAAACTGTGTGAGACAACTCACCCTGAGAAAGACTGAACAATAGGACAGAAGTAGATTACAGCAAGACCGAGAACACTACCAAAAAAAAAAAAAAATCAGAAAAATTAGGGTTATTTGCAATGGTAAAAGCATGCAGATACAAGCTTAACTTTGCTCATGAAGAAAGCATTTTAAATATAATAGCATGTAAGGTATCCAAGCAGCCTAAAGTTCACAATATCGTGATTTTCAATAATATACTAATAATTACAGAACAGGTATTTCCAGGGAAATATTTGGCGCCTCATACAAAAGCTTATCCAAACACAGAGAGCAATGTTCCATATTGAACATGCATCTTCAAAAACTTTGTGTCAGTATACCTGTATAAAGGAAGTAGTTTTGACAAACACACTGAATGAAGGTTTGTAGCTTTATTTACAGCAGTACCAGCTAAGTTAAAACAGAACTCATGTGCCACAGGCACCTTGTGTCTGACAAGCAACATTTCTGCCACTCATTTCCTCTGACAACAGAATTTTTTTTCCCTCTAACTACAGAGTTAGTTAGTTTCCTCTAACTTTTTTTCCTCTAACAACAAAGTCAAGCAGAAGAGTTTATAATGATATCACAAAATATGGTTGTCTGAAGCAAAACAGGCATATGTGATCTGTGCAGTTCAACTTCATACTTAACTTCCTACTTCCTCCCTAATTTAAGGTTGTCTTGCCAAATGGCAATACAGAACACTATTTTCTCTTTCTATAGCTTCTGCATTGGTTTCATTAACTTTAGACATCTAAAATGCATGTGTACATGACAGTAACCATAGGTTCCTTCCATAGCTAATGGATAAGCTTATTAATCTGATTTACTTTCAACACTATGTCATAAAAGAGATGAATGATGCCTTTAACTTTGCTGACCACACTGATCAGGGCTACACCTTCAAAAGGAGAACAGAGCTCAAGGATTTTTTCACTGCTTATCAAGCCAGGGGAATGTTGTTACACATATCTGACACAAAGCTCAGAAATGAGCTAGCCCTTAGGAAACACAGGTGTAAATGATCATAGAATTGTAGAATGGCCTGGGTTGAAAAGGACCATAGTGATCATATAGTTTTTCTTACCTTAAGAGACTGTAAGAAATTCGATCAAAATATAAAACTGGCTACATTTTATATAAAATATGTACTCTCAGAACTGCATACTTTTTAAACTACAGACTGAAATTCACATCCATCTTCTGACAATTTCTTCTTGAACCAAGTACTACCAGATCACTGAGGATTTGTCACTGCAAGACAAGACTGAGAGAACAGCTTCCTCCCTTCTGTCCAGTCCACTATTTGTGGAATCTACTACATTTTGTTAAAATAGTGATGTAAATCCAGCATCAGTACTGGTGCTCCCAACAGTAATACCTCAGCAGAGACTAAGCTATCAGTGTAGCCTGCATTAGAGAAAAGTAGATTGAATGGCTGCAAACTTAAATACTGCATAATAAAATTACATAAGAAGGTGTCCCTTTCCTAAGCCACTGATTGTTAGTTACATATTGAGTGTCTGTGATGCTTAAATGATCAGATTACTTGACCCTGGATTGTAGTTATACAACAGCCCATTTGGTTTACTAAGAGTGACAGTGCAGATCTTGAGCAGTCTATTTTTTCTCCTATCTTTTGAGCTTTCTCTAGATAGCTACAATAAAATAACTTCACTACTTTTGCATAAACTTCTTGAGGCAAAAGACTAATATTGCCCATAGCTATAGCTCCTAATAGCTGTGACAGTAATAATCACCAACTGGGAACATCCTCTGCGTGCCAGGGCTCCTGGGCTCAGCTGTGGGCAGACTCCTGCTGAGAGCTGAGAAAAAAACGAAAACAAACAGGTGAACAGTTCTGGCAGCAGGTTCCTTAGAAAAAGGTAAGCGAGTAATCTACTAATAATATTTGGAGCATGATATTCAAGTGTAAATGTACAATCAACATCCCACTCAACTTTTCTATTTGCCTTGTGCAACTGGGATAACAAGCTGGATTCAAAGCAGACTGCGAGTGAACAAGCAATTTATACCAACTGCTCACCATACTATTAATCATGGAAGAGAGCAGGAAAGATAACTGTGATCTGAATGAATTTTCATATCTTTAAGCCCCAGGTAAGAACAGAGATAGTTTTCAGATCAGTTGCCCCCAGGGGAGAAAAATAATGAGAGAGGAGGCCTGAATGACTAAACATTATTGAGCTAGCACTTATTACTAAAATAATTATCAGCCTTGGCAAATAAAATGGGAAAATCTGTGGCAGGGTCACAGTGAGTCAGCAAACAAAAATGTTGCAGCCTACAGGGATGGACAATCCTCATGAAAACAGAAAAAGTCAGTTAGACACCCCAGGGAATAACCAGCAATGAAAACATTCAAAACAATTCAATATTCCAGTGAACGAAGACATGAGTAATACTGCTATGGGTTACAAGGAGTTCTTTTCTAACAATGCTCACTTTTTTTCCTAATGAAAACTTATTCTCCTCCACAGAATTGCTCTCCCATTCTCCCTTTCTTAAAAGCAGGAATTAACACTGAGGTATTCTTAAAACCAACTCTGGTCTTGAAAACTTTCTTTGAATACAGCATTCACTGTCAGAGCAGACCATTTAGTAAAATATTAATAAATCCTCCACCAAAATCAATCTGTTGAACTGAATTTGCTCCGCAGGGGTTTATGATATTCTTCAGTCACAATCAGTCATAATGTTGCTTGGTATTTCTTGAAATATTTAGGATGACTAGAACATTAATAACTACTAATTTTATCACTGATTTTAAATCATTTTTTGTTCCAAAAATATTTCAGGAGCCATAAAGTATTTTTTTACTCAAGTAAAAGGAAAACAAATGGCTTACTAATGAATCCTAATCTAATACTGTTAAAAAAAAAAAAAATTACTGAACTTGTATGAACAGTAAAGGTTCAAGTGAGTTTGGATGGGACCCTGGACAGACTGATGTAGTCTTTGGCAGCTCTGCCCATGGCACGGGGATTCGAGCTCAGTGATCCTTAAGGTTCTTTCCAATCTAAGCCATGATTCTGTGATTCTATGAACAAATATCATATTAGAGAAACAACATCTGTGTGCAAGATTCATATATGAAAACAGTTGAAGACCAAGCAATTATTTTACACACAAGCATATCTATGGGAGTATTGACTATTTCTAGAAAACACATATACAGTTAGATTTTGATAGCAAATAACTAACAAGGCATATTTAAAGTATCAAACAATTATGAACAAGCAGCAGTTACCTGAATGCAGTAAACTACTGCTAAAGTAAAATAGATTTAATTATTCAGAAAGATGGATCAACGATTTCAAAGAGGATTCAGCCTTCTGCACAAGAAGTTTAGATTTTAGCACAAGCAACTATCTCAAGCTCAATAGCTTTATTATCCAGTTACCACATAATGAATATTTCTACACCTTTTCAAATAAACAGCAGATGTTCCGACCACAGAAACAGCATACATTAGTAATGAAAGACAATTCATGACATATTGCACCCAAGGGCATGGAAATCTTTTGATTAATCAGGTATTTTCATAGCAGCCATAGAAAAGACAGGCTAAGAGGCTTCACCAAGTTGTACAGTCACAAAAAATAGTCTAATTTATGAAGGTTCAGAGGAAAATGTTGGCCTATTAATAAATTTTAAGGAAACACATTTTCAGTTATTAAGAAAAAAAATAATGATAAGAGAAAGCTGTTGAGTAAGCAACAAACTCAAATCTGTTGTTAAATTTAATCTTAAGATAATTTATATTTCATAACCTATCATCATTGTCATTATAGATGGCAATTTGAGACTGTGAAACAATTGTTAATCACATCTATGTTTTAGATTGTTTTCAATTGGTAAAGTAAACATTTAAACCCAGTTCCCATATCGGAAATGGTACCAGCAACAAGAGTTACCATTATACACCAATGAAGAATGGTGTTAAAAATTGGCCAGCCTAGTACTAAATGTTGTTAAATGGGAGATCTCAAGTTCCTCGAGGCCATAAACAGTCAATAAACAGGATATACAACTTAATTTGGATTCATCTAAGCACAAAAAGGCCATGGACACAAGCGTTTTTTTTTTTAAGCTGCACGAATTCTCTACATCAATGAAAATATTAAACAGACTTCTGTTCTGTTTCCTGCCTTCTAAGGCTGTTTCTCATTTACCTATACCTTTCCAAATCTGCAATTAAAAAGGTTTTAAGGGAATGAAGTAGCTAATGGGAGGTCACCACATTGCCATGAACAGCAGAGTGAGGGACAAAGCAGAAATCTAGAAGACAAAAGAACTATCAATACAAGGAAATCAAAAACACAGGCTGCATCACTAAACCCAAGTCATAACTACAGCACTTCATCAAGACTGATGATGCCCATAATCAAAAGTGTTCCATTCCCATTTAGAGTCCTTATAAACTTAACATCCACAAAGTAGCAAATACATTATGAAAGCAAAGATCATATTCATAGGTTGTGCCTAATGTGACTCTAAAGATGTGTTTTTCTGCAGAGAATTACTCTTTTAATGTATTTTTCTTTCCAATTTGCTATGTTGGAAGCTGTTAAAGTAATGGCAGACATGTCAGCATACAAAGAGACTCATGGCAAGTAAGAGCATATAAATTTGTTTTGTATTTATCATAATGATTTAGATAGTCATTTTAAAATCTATCTCATTCCATACTTTCATGTTTAGGGACATAAATGCCATCCCGTCAATACTTTAAAATAAAACCAGTAGCATTCAATAACTTCTGTAAACAATCTTTAGTAAAAGGTCTAGAGCTCAAGTGAATAACAAGAAGGTAATAATACCTAATACCACTTATAGGTCACATAATATGACAGTTTATTTTAGCTCTGCTGAGCAATAGTATGGGAAAACTAATACCATGTTCTGTCTGCTTAGTCATAGTTTCAGAATTCCTAGTGCTACCAAAGCTGGTTTACAAATCTTTAAGGCTTTACAAGCTCAGACAGTGCTTTCATTCTCCTTATACATATAAATTAAACCCTAGCAAGCATTATGTGTTTAGGAATTTTAAATTAGATTTTCACCATAAATATGTCATTTGGTTTTCCAAAGGTCTTCAAAGGCTTCCAGTGTAACAGTGCACATTAGTGCTATATGTGGAAAATAAAAGAAAACTCAGAAGTTCATTATCTCCAATTGAACTTGTCTGAGTTGTGAATATCCCACATTCAGAAGGCATAATGACCACACCTGATGGCTGTTGCTCAGATGCATCTCTGAAAACACATGGCACTGTTTGGAAATGTCAGAAACTTTAGTTCAAAGAAATCCTAATGTAGCGTAGTTAATCTAGATTGACAAAGGAGTTCCATGACCACAGAACTGCAACTGTGCTGTGAAAGAGGAACTCCATACAGACCAAAACATTGAAATAACCTTTTTAAAATGGTCTCTCTTTTTGCCCACTTTGCTCTGTTTCCTACCTGGCTATCTTGCCTATAGCATTAGTGTAAGGACTTCAGTTTTGGACAATCATTTCATTTGCTTTTTAGCTTCAATTCCAATAATATTGTATTATCTCACATTCAACTATTATATTAAGTAAATTAAATTCTTTCCCTTAGCTTATTGCTGCTGTTTTCTTCATCTAGGCCCATCTTCCTACCTTTTCCATTCACATCGTCCCCTTCCCAGGGCATGGGTTTGTGGGTCCCCTCGCACAATCCCTGTCACAGAACTCAGCCAAACATGGCCAAAGTGTGACAAAGATGTTGGTTTGACTTGATGACAAGCTTTTCTATGATCTCACACATCTGCAAACAGTCCAAAATTAGGCGAAATACTCCAGCATGGCTTGATGCTTACTGTTGTTGAGAAAACATAAGGCCACTCGACAAAACTTTTACATAACTGTCCAAAGTTTGAAGCTTGACATTATGAACTTAATTTGGGGGGGAAAAAAAAAAAAAATAGGGGGGAATACCCTGTAAACACAGATTTTAAAATATGTAGATCAGTAACATCTTGCTTTTACAATACAACACAGAGCCCTGCATCTCTATGGCACTTAATGCACTGTCTCACCCATCAAAGAAAGCCCTGATCATTTCTTACTTTAATGAAAGAAAAAGAGACTTTAAACATGTTGAGATTTGTTGACTAAAGCAGAAGGATGTTATATAGAAATGATTATTCCTGAAATCCAAGCACAGCATCCTCATATACTGTTGAAAATTTAATATTTGATGACAGTCAGAAAACTCAACAGAGAATGTAGCTGACATTTTCTTTCAGCAGCACACTGACAAATTATGGAAACTGAGTTTGAAAGACCAGTCACAGAGACTGAAATGCCTCGAAGGGAGAGAAGAAAAGCATTCGTGTTATAGTTGTCAGAGAAAACTATCTCCTGATCTTTATGCCTTTAGACTGCTGAAGACCAAGGGTACGATCAAATACCTAATGTTACCCACACAAATAGAGGATTAAAACAGTCCAGATGCAGTTAGATACTGCCTCTCTCAATATCTTAGCATTTATTAAAAAAACACAGCTATCTTGTTCTCTTCACAAAAACACACTAAAAAAACTAACTGAAGCTGATTTGATGTCCACAAATGATTCCCTTCTCTACACCTTCTGATTTTTATGTCAAGGGTGCCCTTGCATGCATGAAGAAGTGTTTGTTCTGCAAATTCAAATTGCTGTGGGTCATAGCTACAGGCCTGGTTTCTATATTCTTCCTCTGATCTCTCAGTTAGAGATGTCTTCCTTAATCTCGGAAAATTCACACTCCAACAATCCTCAGAACTGTAGTGTCAGCCTTTGGGAGATAAATTCTGAAATTCCTTTCCCTTTCATTTCAGCTTTCTATATACTGTATGTGCACTATAATACCTCTCTTTTTGCAACAAACTGAAATGAAAATTGTATGCTCAGTTCTTCTTTTAAAGAGTCAGTGACCATCAGTGACACAGTAACACAGAAAGCTCCTTTCTTGGGAACAGTTAGTGTGCTCCATCCTTACCACGTCAAGAGCATTCTTGCATGCATAAACAAGTTAAGCCTAAATTCATTACATCTAGAGGATCCAGTCACCTATGCAAACATGAACAAGATTTTTTTGTCTTTTATATGTAAAGCCTCTTTACCATAACATGATTTTTAAAAAGTTTACTCAGCAGTCACTACTGAAGGCAACAATGGTTTCTGATAAGGCTCATATACAAGAGCAAACTTTTAAAAGCAGCCTATTTATTGCTTCTCTGCTCAAAATAGAAATCAAACAAGCTATTTACATTTAAAATATTTTCTTCAGCAACAAAACTAAGAACTGTTTACTCCAGTATTGGAACAGACTGACAGAAGTCTGCCTGTAAAACAACTAAAATCATCATACAATTTTAAATACACTGTTTACTGTTGTTGCTACTAAAACATAATTGTGAATATAAGATCTGAATGCATTACTATTTCTTCTCCAGTTCTGTGTAAGTAACTTGGGAGCCTAAGTCATTGTGAACCTTGGAAAAACAGTCTTATGTTCAATTAAGTTTAATGGATAGGATACCTAAGAAATAGGACAGATATCTTGATATTTGTAAAGTATTTTAAAAAATTAAATCCCATAGAACTAATAGAAGAGATGAACTTCATACAGAATACGCTTCAGATTAAATGTTTTTGTGTTTTCTGAAATAATATAAATTATATATTTGCATTTTATCCATAGATAGAAATCATAGAATCATAGAATCACTCAGGTTGGAAGGGACCTCAAGAATCATCAAGTCCAACTGCAGCCTAACCATAGTACCCTAACTCTAACAACCTCTGCTAAATCATATCTCCGAGCACCACATCCAAACAGCTCTTAAACACATCCAGGGTCGGTGACTCAACCACCTCCCTGGGGAGCCTACTCCAATGTTTAACCACCCTTTCTGTAAAGAAGTGTTTCCTAACGTCCAACCTAAACTTACCTTGGCGCAACTTGAGGCCATTTCCCCTTGTCTTGTCAGCTGTCACCACTGAGAAGAGACCTACCCTGCTCTCACTGTAAGCACCTTTCAGGTACTGGAAGAGAGTAATAAGGTCTCCCCTCAGCTGCCTCTTCCTCAGACTAAACAGCCCAAGCTCCCTCAGCCTCTCCTCATAGGGCTCATTTTCCAAGCCCTTCACTAGCCTTGCTGCCCTTCTCTGGACCTGCTCCAGTACCTCCAAGTTCTTTTTGTACTGAGGTGCCCAAAACTGAACACGGTACTCAAGGTGAGGCCTCACCAATCTTCACTGTAATTTGAAGTTAGAATTTCTAGTTTTCAGTTAAATCGATAAAATGTTACCACATACTTTACAAGAAAATTAGACAGATTCTTAGAGAATTTTCATTAAAATTAAAGTCAGAGTAACATAGTAACATGAATGTGCTTCCCCTGGTGCATACAATGCATGTTTCTTCTCCCTGTTCATCCACAGGTAGCCCAGGCTCTTCAGCTTCCCCTCTATTTCATGCTCAGTTCTTGCACAAAACTGTATAGTGAACCATGGTTCAAATTAGGAAAAGTACAGAAAAGCACAACAATGTATTGTGTCTGAATGTCCCTTTGCCACTACGGGGAATGAATGTTGCTTCAGCTATGCAGGAGGTACCCTAAGAAAGGGCTCCTAAGGGTTACAAAAAGGGGACTTCATTTACAGCTCAAATTTGATCCTTCAGAAGTCACTGAATACATCTTTCTACATGCAAGACAGAGGATGATTCGCTATTTAGCATGCTACTCTCACATGATAGAAGTGGGTATTCACTTTTTTCTGCAGTACAGAATACCTGCTCAACTTTCAGCAAGATAATTTATGGCAAGTTATTAACTGGCCATAATATATAATATTATAAGAAAATAAGAAATATTATTTAGGAAACAAAAAATGAGATGATAGAGTTAGAAGATGGAATGTTTTTGAAAATCCTATTGCGTGATTACTTGTATGTCTAAGCATCTTAAAATCTGGGATGCAGTCTCTCTATGCTTTTCCTAATGCTACAATATTTCAAAGAAATATTGTAGAGAGATCTATAATTACAAAAAGGTTAGGATATTTATCTCTCTTGCTACTGCATGCATACAGGATACAATTTATTATATGAGAAAAGCTTTCCCTTCCTGACATAGTGCATTAGAAATCTAACTGTCCACTACTTCTTCCAACACAAGTATTTGGTATCCTCAAAAGCAGCAAGCAGCATAATAAATGAAAAAAAAAAAAAATGCTTATTCATGTAGTGTGCAATTAAACTGAAAATCCTGGCCAACAAATGGTCTGCACGCTTAAAGATTATCTGAGTTCAAAGAGAAGCTAAACAGAACAAGAGGGGGGAAAAAAAAAAAAAAAACCTATGAAAGATGCTAAACAACCCCAAACCATCTCCGGTTATAACAGTCCCTGAGCTGCAGCGTGCTACAGGTTGAAAGAGTATATATGGTTTCCTGTGTATTTGTTGTCTTTCAGAAAAGGAATACTTCAGTCTCCTGTGCTAAAGCAATGTCTATGTTCCTTTATGAGATGATTAATAAAATAACTAACGCATAAATATCTTCTCACTTGGAAAAACTCATCTGCTCTTTTAAATTCCTATTTCCATACATCAAATAGAAATGTTTATGTACTCTTTTTATTTGGATAAATCCAAGCACTGTCACATTTCTTTCTTGGAATGCTTGCAATAAACACACTAAAAAATAGAATACCAGATAAAATTAAGCACTTTAGTAATTGAAGTTGGATTATCTCAGCACTGAATTGGCAGCAATGGACACAGCAGGAAAAAAACAGTGTGAAAGGACTGCAAGGGAGTTTACAAAAGTGCAGACAGTGGTATGCATGCAAGATAAATTCTGTTGTGTTTCAAAATACGAGAGTAGAGTACCTTCAGTGTCTTCAGTGTCACAGCACATGATTAAGCAAAGTAACTGTCAAAATGCAGGGTGTTAGGGGAAAAAAGAAGATAAATGTTAGGAAAATGCTGCAGAATCTTATTATTTTGTACAACCATTTTTCAAAGGCATAAAAGATATTGCTGAAAAGAAACTGAAATGAAGGAGAGGATACTAAAACATTTCAGATGATTGATTTTTACTTCAATTTGATATCAGATACACAACCATTCATATTAATACAACAGATTATTAGGTTGCAAAGGTCATATGGAATTATTTAAGATCTTTTTGTGCAGACTTCCTCGTGTAACGGCTATAGAATGCTACTTACATTTGGACATCTACAAAGCACTTCCACTTCAGAAAACTGCAAGCAGGTTACAACTAGCAAAAATTATCACCTTTCAAAAATAGCAAAGTAAAACTCAAAGATTTTACTGTACTGAAAAAGTCTGTGTCTAATGGAGGAACACACCTGGAGGCTGAGCAGATTAGCCTGCAGTTCTGTAATTCTCATAACGTTGGTGAGTATCCAAAAGGTGTCAAAAATAATACAGAAGTGTGTAACGATCATCTGCAAACATATGTTATAATTGCTTTAGCAGGAATATTCTCAAGAGTTGAGATTCACTTGTATGAAGAAAAATGTGCAAGAAAAGAAACAGAATTTCTAAGGTGCTAATTAGTATAGATGCTTTTCCAAAGTCCTCAATAACTAATAGAAAATTTTTTAAAAATTGAATTTTTTTTAACCGTGATCAAATCATGATTTCTTCTAAGTTATTTAAATGACTGTTCTTTTATTTTGTCTTTCAGAACAGTTATTTTTTCAAAGCTACCGCAAAACAAATTTAATACCTCTCTAGCGGCAAAGTTCTTCCAATAGCTGACTGTAAAAATGTCTTTGAAGAGAAGGGTTCCTCATCATACCTGATGTGCAAGCTTCATGCGTAGCTTTACCAAGGTTGGAAAAGATCTCTATCCAACTGCCCAAATATCACTAATATTTCCCACTAAACCAGGTCCCTCAGTACAACATAACCTAATCTTAAACTATGAAGCACATTTAGAGAAGAAAGTGAAAAACAGACCATGAGGTATGTCCACCAGGACAGTTTCTGCGTGTAACTTTTCTGAAAGGTAATATTGTGTCTACTCTCTCCTGCTGAACTAAGGTCTCTAGGAGAAATCAAAGCTGTGAGACCAACTGAAACTCAATCTCATGGCATTGCTCAGGCGTTCCACACTAAATGACTTTCAAGCAGATAATTTTTATCCTTTAGCTTCCCCAAAATATAAACAATTTCTTAAGAAGAATCAGTCTCTCTACCTCTTGCAAGAGAGGAGTGTAGTAACTGAAAGAAAGCCAAAGGTGATGATGATTTCACAAGCAGTTATTTTGACACCTCTCCTACACTGTTTCTATTAACATCATTAAACATTTTTAGCCTGTTTATTGCTTTTTATTTTATATTTCCTTAAGAGAAATGAACAATAAGAAAGGAGAATAAGTTGAAAAGAAAGTGTTCAGAAGCTGTGCAAAACTGTATGTGAATCTGACCAGGCTGCTTTTCAGTTTGATGCTGGTTTGTGGCTCAGGGACATCCTTGGAGGCTAAGTTAAAGTCAGTGCTGAACTAGGCAGCAACTGGAAAGTAGCACAGTCCAGATTCACCCCCTTGAAAGTTTTCAGAAAGCCTTTGTTTTTTCAACAGCTTATTTGTACACCATGTCAGTGTTGAAAAAACACTGAGCAAGGAAGTTGAGCAATGGCGTAACAGAGCTCAGCACAAGCCAGCATAAGATGACCTTAGTAGATGCAAGTGGAAAAAATGTTTTTATAGGATTTAAAGCTCATGTAGATTGCTCCAAAAGTAATGCCTCCTACTTGTTTCTGCAGTACCTACAATGGATATGAAGAGCACAATACCACTGTTTGGTACAGCACATTCTCTGCTAAAAAACAGCACTTTTCAACACAGTCACATTTTCACTAGTGATGAACAAACGCCTGCATGCTACACTCATAAAAATCTGCACCACCAGAAATAACCCACTGTTGCTCTCACAGCTGCTGAAATGCACAACCCACTGCCTTACTCCTTGTTCTCCATAAATATTCAGCAAGCACTGATGAATGTCAGTGGGTACCATTTTTCTGCACGGAGGAATTCAATGACGCACCTTTGCTTCAGATGCACTTCTGCGTTCAACACCATTTTCTCAGACTGCCCCTCTGCTGCCATTTGCATCATAATAGCAACAAAATGCAACGAAATGTTGTCAGGAGGGTTCAGGCATTACTGTCATACCACCACCACCACCACCACTACCACCATCACCTTGACATTGCGGGCCAACATAAGTATATTATGTTCTAAACTATACTACAGGCTAAAATAAGGCCTGAAACAACAACCAATCAGGATAATTTAGAACTCAAGCCAGGGCCAAGCTAACAGCAAAGCTAGGATGACAAGAAGCCCAAAAAGTTGCATATATTCATTGCTTAATTTCTGTGATATTTTGGATTTGTCATTTGCATTTATTCCAAAATTAATAGGTTGCTTCCAAGGATACGCCTCAAATGTTACTCTCTTCCTCTTCTCACTATGTCACATAACTGCTGCCAATCAATATTTCTGAAAAGCAATTCTTCAAGGATATTAAATGCTAAAATTTGCATAAAAACTACCTACACTACAGATCACAGCTAGGTCAAGGTGCCTTTGCACTAAAAATACATACATACATACGTCATAAAATATGGTGGTGCATGCATCAAGGAACTAACGCCTAAAAGACTGACCTAACTGATAACAAAAAAAATCAAACAGCAGAAAAAGAAAAAAAGATGAGTTAGAGACTGAAGGTAATTTGAGTTGCCCTGTGATTCTATAAGGGAACACAGATAAGAAATGAGAGATTTACTTATGATAATAACAAAGAAAGCCACACCATGCTTTATAGTTGCTTACCAATCAATTATTGGATGTGACCTCAGTGAGACAAAGACAAAGAACTTGCAAACATGCTGCAACAGGATTTTCCAGGGTTAATGCCCAGAAGGAAGCAGGCGCATACGTGCTTGAGGGATGGGACAAAATATCAGACTTGACAGATTTGTTCTAAACCTTCTCATGCAGTTATCTATGAGTAACTCTCCATCTCACTTGTGTAAAAACAAAATTCTAAACAGTCTTTGGTGACAGCTGGATTTGTCTACCAGCACTGAGATTTGTTACCTATTAATCAGTTTGATGAATTTGCTTATTTATTGTGAGCATCTGGGGACATTTAAAAAATACTTTTCCCATCACTGTGGCTTATCTTTTCACACCGTATACTGTTAACATAGCTTATTCACGTTTCTCTACACAAAGCCTTTGAGAACCATCCCTTTCTACCTTATGTGTTTGTGTACTATTGACAAATGCAATTCTAAAATCCCCAGGCCATTATGATGCGCATAGTTGGTGGCTACTCAGAGACTTTTTACATTTATCTATGAGACACTCAAAGATATATCTAAACTATGTCATGTTGTGAAAATGCTGAGGCTACTTTGGGTATTTTGTCTAGAAAAGAAAAACTTCCTCAACAGATAATTTTCTTTTTTACTGAAAGGCTTCAATAGTATATTATGGACATCTTAAAATGCAGTGCTGCTAGCATGCTGTTTTCCTTCAAGTATTCTTATCTCAGCTATGGGATAAATAGCAGGATAACAATTACTATGCTCATAAGGAAGTCTAGCTCCAAACATCTCTGCAACATTGATCTCTCATAATGACACAACAACTAGTATTAGCATACACAGAACCAATATGTGTTTCTGTTTTAAAATTATATTCCTGAATGTCACTATGCGGTCTGAGCACTCTGTACCCTTGTGACACTCTCAGACGCAATTCATGTTCCCACTGCCTCCCATCCCATGAAACCGTAGAAAGGGAGAAGAGAAATAAAACAAGCCTGAGAGTTGGTTAGAACCTCTCAGGCAGAGGCATCTGCTGAGCAGGATTCACTGCCATTCAGAGAGGAAAATGCCAGGGCTACTGATCTGCTCCCATCTATTTTGGCTACTTTTTCTTCTGCCACAATAAAGGGCAAAGGAGACAAGGAGCTGGTTTCCCAAACTTGGAAAGAAGTAGTCACAATAGAGAACTTTCTCCTGGTCATCCTTGCAATGCAGAGGCAGCATTTTCGCCATAGGCCTTGCAAATTTGCCTAGAGTGTAGAGTGTGACTTGTCAGATCAAATCAAAAGCAGTGCCATTAATCACAGGATGGAGACAAGCCAACACATTTGAGAGAGGTCAGTAGCTGAGCAAGGAAGAAAACCAAAGTACTGCTGGACAGCTAAAAGAGAAAGCAAGAAATTCTGGAGCTGGACAACTCTACAGCAAGCATCTAATTTCACAGGTGATTATCTAAAATACCATCTTGCTTTAGTGTAAGCACCTTCTCTTTTATTTCTATTTAACTGCAATGATTTTGTTTTCTAATTTCTAATACTTAGCTATAGAAATAATGAAATAAATTTTTATTGATACATGAATATAAAAAGACATTCTGCCAGAACTTGGAGCTCAAGACATCATTCCTTAAAAAGGAAATAATTCCTCTCCCCCACAGTAAAGGATATTTGGTTACAGCTTAGTGATACAGGCAGGTTTCAGCACCCATTTTTCTGTTTCCTGGAATACCAGGGGCCAAATTATCCACTGGCACAACTTCAACGAAGACAACCAGATGACTCTAACAGAGAAGCTATGGGTACCATGTGCCAAGTTCTTTCCATCTCTGAGCCACAAACCAGTGCAGATCATTACACAGCTTCCCAAAACTTTTTCTCCAACTAACTCAGAATTTAATAGAAAAACAAAAGATCTAAAATAATAGGTTCTGCAGTGGCTCTTCTGTTCAATTAGCCAAGAGATGAGGAGGTCATTCCCTTGGAATGGTCAGATGCTTTATGATTTCCTGTGTGTTCCTGCCTGTATCATTTGTCAACAGTCTTTGAGTGCTCTCCTTTACTAAGCATTGAAAAATCAGTCATTATTTCAAGTATATATAGGAATTTTTTTTCAGCAGAAAACATTTTAAACATACTAAGATTACTCTTGAGGTTTGTACGCTTAAAGACAAATAAACAACAAAAAACAGAATTTCTAGGCATGCTAAATAGGAACTGGAAATTGTTAGCAATACACTCAACTATGATTGCTCTAAAAATACATTGGACTGACAAAGTAGTTTACTCGTAATTTATAAACAACAAAGTATGAGAGTCACCTGTTCCCTGAAATGTGAGTAGCCTTGAGAGAAAGCTCACAGTTCTGCCAAAAACATAAACAGCCTTTGAAAGCTGCTTGTTAAAAGAGGGTAAAAGAACATTTGGAAATAAATCTTTATAGACAGACTAATTCAGACAGCCATGTACAACTGCTGTAACATATTTATAGAAGGTTGCTTCATGGTCACAGAAATACTAAGTATATTAACCACTGGCAAAGCTTTGCCCTGATGCTTTAGGTCAAATGAACTGTCAAAAATGGGTCTGCAATATTCAGACACACACACCAGTAGAAAATCAACATTTTGATTACTGTGTGAAAATTAAAAATTGAATCGAAAAGAAAGAATGGAATATACAAGAGCTCCTTGCTCTTCTTATGCCTCTCACTCCCTGAAACTATTTGTGCTAGAAATACCACTAAAGCCTTCCTTTCATCTTTGTTTCCAAGAAAGATGAGACAGAATAAAGATGGTAAAACTTCCCTACAAGAAAGACAAGGCAGTAGTCAGGGAAATAGGTCAAGATTTGGAAGACTGAGGTTCATAACGGTAGTCTGTCACAGAGCTCTTGTGAGTTCCTTAGTGATCTATTTATGGACAGATCCAGAAAGATATTTAAGTGCCTATCTTCCTGTGAAATCAATGAGATCTGGGTAGCAGGATTCCTTTGAGGAGCTACTTCTCCTTTTCTCTGTGCCTCACTTCCCTACCTGTAAAAAAAGAGATACCACTTTTCTTCTCTTCTCCACACACATACTACAAATCTGAATACTGTAAGAGCTCAGATGCAGTACAAACTCCCAACAAAATAACTTCTGCTGAATCAGATCATCTTTCACACACACAAAAACTCACTACATAATAAAGAAATCATTATACTGTGTGATTTCTCCTCAAATATACAAGCATAAAGAAAAAAAAATAATATCTGAGCAGAAATGAAAGGTCTTAAAGCTCAAACTGTACAGATTTTTGCACATTGAAGGCTTCCCCACAGAAATAGATGAAAACCAGGTAATCGCTTTCCTTTTTTTGCTTTGGAAAAATGTTTCATTTTTATTCTGCTCATAATTTTGAGAAAAAAATGCCAGTTATTAGTGATGTTTAGCAGTATTCACTATGAGAAAAAAAAAAATTAACAAACAACAACAAATAAGCAGTCTCCTGCTATAGAATCATACAATCAGCAAGGCTGGAAAAAACCTCTAAGATTATTCGGTCCAACTGTCTACCTACCACCAGTATTTCCCCTCTAAAACCATGCCCCTTAGTAGAACTTCTAAACGTTGCTTGAACACCTCCAAGGATGGTGACTCCACCACCTCCCTGGGCAGCCTACTCCAGTGCTTCACCACCCTTTCAGAGAGGAAATTGTTCCTAATATCCAACTTGAATCACCCCTTGAGGCAACTTGAGGCCGTTCCCTCTAGTCCTATTCACTAGTTACATGGGAGAAGAGACTGATTACCACCTCACCACAATCTCCTTGCAGGTAGCTGTAGAGAGCAATAAGATTTGCCCCGATTCTCCCCCAGAATAAACATTCCCATTCCCTCAGCCACTCCTCATAAGATTTATGCTCCAGAGCCCTCACCAGCTTCACTGTCCTTCTCTTACATTTCAGGCCCTGTATTCTTTCTTGTAGCGAGGGGCTGTATGGTCTTTTCCCTTTCAAAAATCCATTCAAGTAACTGCTACACTGCCTGTTTGGTTCAGACACTAAAAGACCTTACTCTTAACTTCATGCTATATAAGCTATATATTTTCCTCCACCATTTCTGAAAAAAAAGGACATAAAAATTACATTTTTACTTGTTACTCTTTCAGTTTTTCATGGAGTTAAGCTTCCTTTTTTAAGCAAAGTAGTAATATCTGGATTTCTTCAGTGTTAAAGTTGGGAGTACATACAGATAGATGCTCATGGTTTTGATTCACTTTACCTGCAGCAGTGAGTTCCTCTTGGAATACACTGAAACTTGCAGGTGAACCCTTAACACAAGGTCATAAAATTGAGAGGTCAAACCAGTGGAAACTATGCACTACGAAGTCAATGCCATTCCTTTGTTTTCTAACAATTATGCTGGTAGATATGGTAATCTCCTCTGTCATTATGCCTGCACTACTCCCCTACCCTTCCGCCTGCGCTTATAATTCCCCAAATACTTGACAAATTCACCTAAAAGTGAAGTTGTATATAGTAAAGTGAAAGAGCAAGAGCTAACACTATGCTGTGAGTTGTACCACTTTAACAGCAAGAGAGAGCGGTAAGGATTTAACAGTGGAATATGAAGAAAAGAATATTCTCTGAACCACCTCAAATTGCTTCTCCCCAGCAAGAATATTTCCTCTGACAGGATTTCTTTTTTACTCTCATATACTCCTACCATGGAGACATTCAAATCTCAGTTATGTTTTCTCTTCTGGAGTGATCCCAAAATTGCTAATTCCTAGGACAGATAATAAATAAGAGAGAAATTTCAGCCTGAATTTCATTTATACACATAATTCTAATAAATTGAAAGCAATTTTAACAATTTCTGTATTGCATTACAACAAAGTACACTGCATTGTAATAAAAAACTAAAAACAACAAAGTTGAAGAAGTCTGATTTGCTTCCATTCAACTTTGAACTCAATCTTGTTTCCAATCTTGCACTTTCATTTAATCATGACTAGCCATGTTTTGACATATTCAGTGCAAAACACACGAAGAATGCATCTTGTATTATTTTTTCTTTTCACATTATATCATCATCTCTTGTATTTGCATATAAAACAGCAAATGTGTTTAGTCCCTTGTGGAATTAGAAAGGCTGTACAAACATTCAGCCTCCTGTTGGCTGTTTCTACTCAAGCTGTGCTAGTGATGAGAGACCTTTGAAGTTGCTACAGCTCTGGGAGAAACAGACTGCCTTTATAGAAAAGCCAGCATTTCAGGGGGGAAAAAAAGAGAAAGGACTTTTTCTTGATTGGAGCCAAATTAGAAAATTAATTTCTGATTTGAATCTGCTGATTCTTCTCTACTTTCCCAGAAAACAGGTTTTTAATACAAATAACCAGTAGCTACTTCTACAGTACTGGTAAAGCTAGATGTGCAATAAGCCAATAAGAAGTAGCATTCATTTCAAATCAAACTAAAAAAAATGCAAAATTAAACTATATGACATTTTCTTTGCACATTAGACATAATCTAATAAATAATCTATCAGAGGTGGCCACTTATTCCAAATCTGTTGATTTAGAGTGAATGCTTTAAGATATTTTCCAAAGCATTATCCAATTCAGTTCTAAAGAGAATTTTCTGTCAGTTTCCTCTACTTCTAACACAAAACTAAGTACATTCCAGTATTAGAGTCTACATTATCTGCACATCTCAGTCACTGATGGTTAGAAGTAAAGTGTTAAAGGTTCTTCTGAACTTCTTTCAGAAAGAACTTGCACTGCTCAGATCAAATCACCAACTGAAATATCATCTCCTTACTTTACTTTTCCGTATCATTCTATTTAGAAAAGTTAGAAAATTCAAAGCCATTCCTTAGCTCCAGAAGCAGCACAGCAAGCTACAGCACAGACTGATTGAAATGCAAATCCCAGGTGCTCCACAGACACTATAAAGTCAAGACAATCTCTGTCTTTGTAAACAATCTTTATCTACAATACTACTGAGGGGTCAGGAGCCAACTAAGACAAAGACTACACCCCTGCAACCCACATTTGCAGTGTATCATAGTTGTTGTGCTATCGTGCTGTTCAGGGTGAAAGTTGATCTAAAAAGTTGCATACAATACTGAAGTACAAGAGCTTGAGTTGAAATGTAATCCCAAAGCAAACGCTAGAAGGCAGTTAAAATTAGTCAAAGATTCTTTGTTAAAAGTACTAACACTTTTCTATCATTAAAGAAATAGAATATAAAAAATACAGTGGCGTAAAAAAAGGTTACACACGTTCTAACACTAACGTGTAAGAACACAAACATTTGTTTTAAAGCCAAGGCAAGCCCAGCAAAAATCACAGTGAGTGATTTGAGAAGAATTTTGCCCTCCTCTCTGCACTACAGGAGCAGATGTATCAGCATGCCCAGGAAAACCACAAGCAACTCCTCTCCTTACTCCCTTCCCCTCTCCAAAGCCTAATGACACTTCACAGTGATACACTGGAACAGGTTGCCCAGATAGGTTATAGATGCTCCATGTCTGAAGGTATTCAAAGGCAACGCTGGATGTGGCTCTGGGCAGCCTGGTCTAGTGGTTGGCAACCCTGCCCACAGCTAGGGGGTTGAAACTAGATGATCATCGAGGTCAGCCCAGGTCATTCTATGATCCTATGATTCCACATGGGAAATGATCTGCTTCCACAAGAGATAGGAAAAGCAGAGCATCTCCAGAGTCTTGCCTAGTTGGTCTCCTACTGTCATTTACAATTGCCATGTCAGCAAGAATAATCCAGAGCTCTTCCATTACATGGCTTCAACCATTTCCACAGGATTGTGACCTTTGCAGTGCAAGAGCTTGGTAACCACTGCAGAGAAACCAAATGTATAATGGCTTAAGGACTAAATTCTTCCTTATATTCTGCACTGAATATCACTAAGCTTATTTTTCAGGCAGTAAGAGAGATTTCAAACTCCTGCTGTCAGAGTTGTTCTCTTACAGTAGATAAATAAGATTCCAGAGCAGTCAGCCTGGCACCTCTTGCCAGCATTAAATTTATTTTTTAGGAAAGTTGTAACAAATGTAACATGATCAGATACTAAATCAATCATCCAAGTTTTTGGCTTCTCTTGTTCATCCACTAAGCTGCTATCAAATAGCTGGTTATGAAACTAGCATTTTAACTCTTATACTTGAAGTGAGAATAACCTTGTGGATATGTGAATAGTCAGATCTGAAATGTAGCCTATTATCCTATTCCTTTGCCATTGTAATTCTACAAATTAAACTTATTTTTTCATGTTTCTTCCCAAAGGGGAAATGCAACCCATGGGAAATAACAAACATTGATTTCCTTGCAAAATTATTTGGAAATTATTTGTTTTTGAAAACCATTAACTATTTTGCACTGTATTGAAATATTTTTAAGAACCTTACTGTCTGTTTTTCTTATTTCTGCAGAATTGTCATACTTAAGAAAATGCAAGTAGTCATGCTGGCAAGACATGGCAGCAGTGAAGAGGAAAGAAGGAGAGGTTAGCAATTCCAGAAGATGTGTTCTGTCTTCTGCCACCTTCTTCTTTAAGAACCTTGCAGCTTTGTGTCCTCTTAACAGCATAGGAGATAGAAGCCAGTCAATAAGAAAGAGTAAACAAAAGCAACATCCACTCTAGGAGAGCAATCAGCAGAGCCCAGTAACAAACACAGATGTGCCTGGAGCATCCTCATCTGTCTCCCGTTCCCCACAGAGGAACACAACTCTCAACAGCTCCCTGCAGCTTCTTTAATACATGGGAAGGAAGAAGCAGTCAAAGACTCAAGATCTTGTGACCACCTCTACAGCCACACAGAAATGTAGTACAAGGTTCTATAAGTATCTAAACATTTTCCTTTAAACCCATCCTGATTTCTAGTGGTGCCCTTACCTGCTCCTTAAGGATATCCAGCCACAGATCACCTCTTGCCTTATCAACTGCAAACACAAATGGTACCAAAGCCTAGGAAAATCAAATTGAAGGGTATCTGGTTCCCAGTCAAGCCCACTAGACCTTCTTTGTGACATCTTCTATTTTTAAGCTGGATCTGGGTCTGAGTTAACACTGGAACAATTTTGTTGTCATAATAGTTGAAAAATCAAAGATCCAGTTAAATATTTTCACACCGCAAATTGAATATGGTAAAATGTGATTTATTTTACAGAAGCTAATGAGCCTGTAATTCAAAATGTCTTTATTTCTACTGTGAAATTCCAGATGGAAAATATACATATACATATATATAAAACAAAACGTGCTAGAATCAGATAAAGGTAAAAACTTTGTGTTTTGATCTTGACATTCTCACTGAGCATAGACTTCAAAAATCTTTAAACATATCCATCATAAAATACTGTGATGTAAGACGACAGAAATTGAGGGTTCTAATTCATGTTAAAATATGATCACTGTTATCCTATTTATACCTCTGAATAATGCAAAGCCCTGTGGAAAAACAAGACAAAATGGGCTTATGAAATTATACAGTAGTATTGGATGGTGCCATGACAAGTAAGTGCAAGGTATCAGTTGTCAGCAGTTGGCCATTATGAACATTTCAGGTTGATACATGTTTCAAATAATTTTTTTAAATTATTTTTCAGTATGTCAATGACCTGAAGACAGTAAGAGCTTTAAATATTGCCAAATACTTCTTCCTACAATGACAGAGTAACAATGGAGTCCTCTACTTGCTTCCTACCCACACAGCACATATTCACACAGGGTCCCGAGAATCTGTATCCACATTTACACTAAGACTCCATGTAAAAGGAAGGTACAACCAATGCAGCAACAGTAATAGTAAGTCACCTTTTTTCTGCTTTATTGCCAGCTCCTCCTCAAAAAATTTATGCAAATTCAAATATAAGTGATAACTTTGGAAATATTTTTATAATAGATCAGCTGGTATAGTTTTATAATGATTAATTCCCATGGCATATTTACTGACTTCTTGGAATTTTATATTGTTAGGAAGCTTTAGTTGTTGTTTATGGACAGGCATACAGTGAGTTAAAATGAAATACTAGAACCAAAACTAAAATTAGACCGGAGAATTTATGTCTGACTTAAACCGATAATTATTTCTGGTATTACAGTTAAGTGAAAAGATTATTACACTCTTACAAGTCACTATAAGCAATAAAAGCAGGCATCAAACTAGAGTCTTATGTATATTAAACTGGAAAAAAATATTAAGCATTCCTTCTTTCCTAGACATGCTATGAATATCAATCGTCAAAGCAAGTAAAAAGACAGAATACATCACTTGAAAGCATTCTTATACCTTTACTAAACTATTATTTCAGCATTATACATCAACAACGATATTCTAAAAGTCATGAAAACTGTCTAAGTATTAATGTACACTGTCACTCCCAACACGAATCTTTTAGTATTCTACAGATGGTATTCATGGAATAGTTAGTAGACATAACCACCTACACTAACAAAATGTAAAATCACAGAGCAGTTTAAAAACAGATGGATGTATAATTTTCTGGACATAAGATCATCCAGGGCACAGCTATCTGTCACTATAATCATTAAATAAGCAATAATGATGTAAAAAAAACCACAAAAATATTTGAATTCAATATTTTTGTTTAGTATTGATTCTGTACCATTTCACATGCTAATAAGAGAATTCAAAATTGAGGTACTCTCACTTGAAGGTATCTCATTAGTATGATCTTTCCAATTTTTGAGTAGATTACTTTGTCACTAGATTAAAATGGATGAATATTTTCTGCTTAGAAATACAGCTAAACCGTAATTCTTAGTTATGCTGATATTTTGCTCACAGAAAGACTTCACAGTTGTATTCTACATGGCAAGTGTTAGTGCAAAGGCCATGAAAGAAATAAAAAAAAGCTTAAAAAAATATTACTTGTACTAAGAAGTCCCTAAACTTAATTAAATGGTTATCTCAGAAAAACTGTTTTAATACATGCAATTTGTGTTTGTGCTGAAGTCACTCTGAAAGACTTATAATATAGAATCTACATATATCATATAGAAATAAAACTGTTATCATATGTCAATATATTAATGTATACCAAAATAGAAAATATGAGGAGGACAAGAAGGGGTGGACATAAGTCTTCCCACACCACATTTTATTCTGCAGTAATATTGAACATATTATGTGTCCTTTCTCTTTGGTATAAGTGAGAAAGTCTAAACTCTTATAGTTGCAGATTATTTCCTGAATTTGGACTTTGGAATGGAAAGGTCTTCACAGTCTTCTGACAGCAAGAAATGTACCCACTGAATCAAAGCCTGTTTACCTACACGTGACAGAATTTGTCAGAATTTGATGTCAACGTTAAAGGTCTTAAAAATTACCCCAATTTTATTTGTAAAATGCAAAGAATTTATAAAACTTCCCAAACCCAATGAAAACAAAGGGGTTCTGTGGCATCTGAAAAAAAATAATTATCCCATCTAGACATGGGTTGCAAGAACTCAAATTTGAATGAAGTGAAAAACTTTGAATAACAGAAACAGTATTTTATCCCTACTTGTTTTTTGTTATTTTGATTTGCTTTGAGTTTTTGGTTTGGCTTTTTGTTTGTTTGTTTTCATCCAAATCATAGGAAGCCATTTAATTGAAGGCAATTAGTAGTTCTGATATGTTACACATTAAATGGATATGATACCAGATCCAGAAAATTATTTTACCAGTATCTCCTTGTAGTCAGATGAAACAAAAAAGTGTCCAGCAGACCAGGAGAGGTAAACAAGATTACTTGTATGAAACAAAAATGTTATATAGTATGATGTATTTACATATATACCCCCAATTGTTGAGGTGAAAATCATCTTACATTTGAGTAGTACAATTCAGAGGCTCTGAAACGATGGACTGAATTGTTTAAAAAAGAGGAAATAAAGTAATTTTTGAAGCAGCCGCCACACTCTAACTACAGTCAACAGTTTACACTAATTGTAAAAATATAGATGACTTTCTGCATTGCACAAGAATCTTGACGAAAGACAAAGATGTGACCTTCTGCATAACATCCTTTCTGAAAACATAACTGCTTCCACAGACACGGTGTGAAGCGCTGCTAGTCACGATCTTGGTTTCAACACCATACCATAAATTCTCGCTTTCCTATTAGAGGAACTCACTCTGTTTTCTTTTAAGTAGAATAAAGCAGTTGTGACATTAAATCCCTTCATGCTTAAATACACACAAAACATCCTTCACCTCTCTAGTTCCTCTCTGGCAAATAGTGCTAAGCCGCACAGCTCTACACACAAACCATTATCTACAGGCAGTTCTTTCTGGATGACACATTAGACAGTGATCCATGAGTCTTACAGACACAATGAACAATTCATCCTACTTCCCTGCAACTAATTACTGACATACTAGGATTGATGGCTTTCTGAACTGCTCTAATCTGTTTTCTCAAAATACATTAAGTAGAGATACAAAGTCTTTAAAAAAAGATTTTAAGGTTGTAAATTGTGAAACAGTGGTCATACAAAGTATACTTTTAAAGGGAAAGATGGTATGTCCAAACTCCACAAAGAATAAGACGTCAAATTTAAAAGGACAGCCGAAAATGTCCTGTCTGATTTGCTTAAGTTCTCACTGACACATCTGATTTGCTGAAGTTGTCACTGAAATTCATCAGCTATCCTGACATCATTCTCCTATGATTTAAATGCCTCTGTAGTAGCTCTAACAAAAAACCTCTTGGGTATCCTGTCTCAACAGAGACATATGGTAGGCAATTCAGAAATGCAATTCTTCCTCAAGCCAGTTCCACATATTCCCAGTGTAATAACAGACCACAGAAATGAGAAGAAAAAATTATACATGGGGACTCAGGAGAGAAAACAAGCAAAGAATCAGACGCCACAAAATAAACAAAAACCCACACCCCCCATCCCTCATTAAATTATACCTAGAATCAGAAAGATTAACAAGAAGTTTAAACCTACAATAAGGGAACTCCACAGAACTCCAAAGATGTCTATGCTGCAAGGCAGGCATTACCTACACTGGGTTCCCCCAGCATCTCCTGCAGTGGTCCCCAGCCACTCATGCTGGGTTGACCTGGAGCAGTCTCGCAGCCTTTTACCCACTGGGAATGTGGACTCTTCCCGCCTTGGGAGCCTACAAACAGGAGGGGAATCAACTCTTCGAAAGGGTAGATAACTGCAGGACGAGGAGAAATGGTTTTAAGTTGAGGGAGGGAAGATTTAGGTTGGACGTCAGGGGGAAATTCTTTACAGAGAGAGTGGTGAGGTGCTGGAACAGGGGTCCGTCCCTGGAAGTGTTCAAGGCCAGATTGGATGGGGCCCTGAGCAGCCTGGTCTAGCATTAAATGAGGAGGTTGGTGACCCTGCATGTGGCAGGGGGGTTGGAGATTCATGATCCTTGAGGTCCTTTCCAACCCTGGCCATTCTGTGATTCTGTGATACCCAGCTGTTTACACCATGCCAGGTGTAAACCCACATCTTGCCCTGTTCACCCCATGTGTAATTATAAGATTTCAGTTTTCTAAACAATATGCTAACCCTTCTCTCACTGGCTTATTTCAAGTGGCTTTAACACAGGCTGTGAATTTTTATTAGACAGGGTCAGAAAAACAGATCTAGAAGAATGCAATGTAATTAAATGTAATTAAAAATGTAACTTAAAAAAAAAAATCAGCTACTCTACAAAAAGAAATACCAAAATAATATCCTAACATGCAAACATGCAGTAGCATATTTTAGATTCTTCGAAAAATTACCTTAAATATTTCCTTCTCTGCCAAAATTAGCTTAAGTACTTTCATACAACTAGCTATCCAGATGCTATTGTAGAAAGGAGCAAAGGAAAGGAGCAAAGTGTGACACTATGCGCTACAAAAGCAGATGATGTGTGTCACCTCCTGAGAGATGATAAAATGATCCTCATACTTTCATGACAGTTTTAGTCTGCAAACTGACTAGGAATCCGATCATATACTTAAGATCTCATTATTATATTAAACAATAGTACAAATAACCTAACTTCCAATATTGATCTACAGATTTCATCTTCATCCTACAGTGTAGAACACAGTGAGTAAAATTGCAGCTCTAATAGAATTCATAAAAACATACGAATAAATGCAACTCTGCAACAGTAGGGTTAAATCCTGTAACAAGTCAGCATCTACACTATCTTCCCAATGGGATCATGAATTTTCTTGTAGACAGCCAGAGCTCAAATCTATCTTCAAACTTTAAAAATCCATTACTGCTCCCCAGCGATAAATTGGTAATTGAAACAGTTGGGTTGGTGCACAAATAACACTCTGATGTTAGATAGCCTCCCAACTCACAAAAACATGGAAGCCTTTAAGCTTCAACACTTTAACTTATTCTCTAGAGACTCAATACATGAAATCACCAGGAAAAAACTGGTGCTAACTTCAATTGCTCCTCAGCAAAACTCTTTCAAGCCCCACAGGATGAAAATTGCTTGCACTTGGTGCTCTTTCAGTAGCCACTCAGGAGTTTAGGGGCATGTTATTAGGTTTAATTTGCCCATGTAGAAAAACTACTGCACCTACTACTACAATTTAAACTTGTGGGCAGATTTTTAGTTTCTGCATTTTAAACACTATTTGGCTGTGTTCAGAGAGAACTAGAAAAGGTAATAATCACTATTTTAATTTGTCAACTAAACTTGGAAAACAAAGAGAGACTTAATGTCTTCTTTTCATCCCTTTCTTTCCAGTGAATGTAAATTCCCTCCTGACCTCAGCATTTTAAGATAATCTAGTTAAATATATGCCTCTACAAAAAGAAATACCAAAATAATATCCTAACACACAAACATGCAGTAGCATATTTTAGATTCTTCGAAAAATTACCTTAAATATTTCCTTCTCTGCCAAAATTAGCTTAAGTACTTTCATACAACTAGCTATCCAGATGCTATTGTAGAAAGGAGCAAAGGATTTCAACGTCCAGCAACACAAAACAAGAAATATTTCAAAGTTATATTCTCATATTATTTATCATTTTATTAATGCACAACCTGTATCAATACTAAATTGCTGAAAACTCTTTGCATACTTAGATTTGTTCATATCTCTAAAGAAGTAAAAGTAGCTTACCTCAGTTTCGAAATGAAATAAGCATAAGATACACTTCTAAAAGTATGCTTCTTCTATTAGACTGTTTATGCAACTCATCTCAACATCTGTAATACATGTTAGAGTGCCCTCTCATGGATGTAAAACACTTAACAAGAGCAAGAGTGACTACCAAACCTGTGTCATCGCATCATTTCATCTGATTCTAAAGAGTTAATTAAAAAGCCAAGACAAGAGAAGGTTTCAGGAAAGCAGTTGACAGTAATCATTTATTGCTTGCATCCACATTCATCGCTGAACTTGCAGAATTTTAGGAAAACAAAGTGTTCAAAAGTGATCTATGACATCAGTATCAAATTCATCATCAGAACTCTTAAGCTGTTCTATCAAGCTGTCTTCAAATCAAGTCCCAGCTATTCTACTGTCTCTTTTATTTCACGCTCATGAGCAGTGAAACAAAACACGGAACACCCAAGTGGCATTCTTCTGGGAGATGTTCTAGTGACTCTTCCAGAAACATATAGCTACAGTTACTTTGGATAAAACATGGAATTTGTCTTTTGAAAAGTCAAATTCTTAAAGTATTGGAAGAAATAACAATCCCAATAAGAAAACAGATTGTATTTATCAAAACTGAGAAAACAGTAATGATAGACAAGCAATGTATCCAAGCGATTAAATATTATTCTATCCAGAGAAGAAAAAAACTCTAAGTAGAATTTTGTAGAAACCTGTATGAGAAAAAATAAGCAACAATGACCAAATGACCAAACAGATAAAATATTCATGTAATGGACAAATATCTTTGAATTAAATGTTATGCTTAATATTTCTACAACAGCAGCGACCAAAAACCTATAGTTGTAGAAGAGATTTCAAATCTGGAATAATTAGAAGATAAACACTTGGTTTGGCCCCTTTCATAGACTGCATGCATCATATTCATCAACCACAACAAATATCCGCAGTGAGATCACTTTTAAAAACATCCAATAAAACTGTTTAAGTGCAGTTTCAGCTGTATTGTAATAGTAGATTTGTTAGAAGACAAACACCACAGGAATTTTATATTAGTTGGTTTCTACTGACCTTATTTTAGTAAGAAAGTGTTTGAAGATGCCAAATCATTTAACACAATAAAGGAAAGCTCTGACAACTTTTGCATAACACTTAAAATCAAGCAAAACACTTCATGAACCAACTATTACAGACTTGATCAAAACAGTAAACCATCAGTAAAGGCACGGATGATAAAGTGCTTTTCTGTAATTTGTAACTATTGCAGTAATTTTTATTATGAAAAATTGAGTGGTACTGGAGTTAGAAAAAAGTGGTCTGCTTTTCAATTACAAGACAATTACTTAGATCACATTATCTATACTCAGTACTTAAAGCAACCCTCATTACATACAAAATTAGATGTATTTTCAAAATTCTGTTTTGCTACTTTTGGAAATTAAAACTTTCAAACATGATAACAGAAATAGATCTAATTACTCCACTGTTTAAGGAGAGAACATATGAGATCATGCTAATTTTAAGCCATTTGAGTTGGCTGTGAAACAACAAGCAGCTGCAAAGGTACAGGATATTTTGTGTTCGTCACTGTAAGCATGTAACCCCGCAAATTTAGGGAAAGCTTTTCATTGTGCTAATTCCCACCTTTTTTTTTTTTGTCCTATTACACACTTAAAGCAACACTTATATACAGATACATCCGTTTCTGTGTGTCTACATATAATCAGTGTGAAATATTGCAATATTTAGTAAAATTTGTCAAAATACCTGCCCCTCCCCTGACATAACTCCATGCCGTTCCCTTGGGCCCTGTCACTGTCACAGAGAGCAGAGATCAGTTCTGCTCCTCAGCTCCCTGTGAGAGTTGCAGCTACCATAATGCCTTCCCTCAACGCCTCTGCTCTGGTCTGAGCAAACCTAGGGAACTCAGCTGCTTCTCATACATATTCCTCTCTAGACCCTTCACTGTCATTGTAGCCTTCCTCTGGATACTTTGGATACTTCAATATTTTTATGTCCTTCTCATATTGTAGTGCCCAAACCTGCACCTAGTGCTTGAGGTGAGACCACAGAACACAGCAGGACAATCCCTTCCCTCACCCAGCTGGCAGAGAAGAATTTATTGTCTCTAACTTGAAATGAAGAAAATATAGTTAATGTTCATCTATGCTTTTTAATATTTTATGATTTTATTTTCTGCACTTACATACAAAACCCTGCAGCAAGCAATTAAATGTAAAATAAGTAAAAGGTAGCAAAAATTTAAGACTTCCATGTAATTCTAAGTTCAGCAGCCAAAATCAGACTCAATTACAGAGTCTCTTTCAACCTCTCATGAAGTAAACCAATCTCTCTTAGAAACAGGCTCAGATAACCTGGAATCATAGAATCATTTGAGTTGGAAGGGACTCTGAAAGGCCATCCAGTCCAACTCCCCTGCAATAAAAAGAGACACCTACAGCTACATCAGGGTGCTCAGAGCCCAGTCCAGCCTGACCTTGAACATCTCCATAGATGTGGGTATCCATCACCTCTCTGGGCAACCTGTTCCATTGCTTCACTATCATTACTGTAAAAAAACTTCTGTCTTATATCTAGTCTAAATCTCTCTTCTTTTAGTTTGAAGCAATTTCCTCTTGTCCTAATCTGCCCTAAATTCACATGGATTAAAACAAACCATATCAGTTTAGTGAAAAGTACATAAAGAATTTTAACCCGATTTGCAAGACTGTAGACTGGGGGCATAGGAGGAAGTAGCTAGAAAAGCAAAGGGAAAGAGTAAAGAACATATTAGCTCAAGCAGGTGCGAATTCTACTTTTTAAGAATCTGCCTCAAAGTATTATCTCAGAAGCAGCACACAGACAGACCATTATTTTGTCCTTTTGATGTTGGAGATCAGATTTCTAACTCTGGGCAGCAGATTGCAACCTGCTGCAGATTCTGGAGCTCAGCTGGTTCTCCGTAAGACATGAATTTCTAATGAAAACATTTCCCACAAACAGACAGGAAACCATAGAAGACATCAAATGCCTTGTAAGTGACATAGGGGTTTGTTGTGCAAGAACAAAGTGTGACAGTTATTTCTATGTCTTGCTTCTGCATTTAATTAATTCTGGAGATGAAGCTAAAGAGAACAGTACTATTTCTTTAAAACTTTTGTCAGTTTGCACTTACTAAGTGTTGAATTTTTTAAAATATTCAAATAAACTTTAATTCTAGGTAACAAAATATCATATATATTGGATATGTTAGGAGAATGTAAATAATTTGTACAATTCTCCAGATTTAATACTGATTCCCTTATTGGTTCAAAAATTGAACTTCATAGAAAAATGTACTCCCCCAGAACTACTGTCTTCAAATAATGGTAGCACTCATGGTAAACATGATTCTGTGGCATAAAGAGCAACTTTGAGAACACATTTAGGCGCACAGAGCATGTGATATCTTGGCAAAACCTTTAAAGTGTTCCATGGAAAGAAAGTATCAAGTGACAAATGACTTCTTGTAAACCATGACCTAGCCTTCACATGTTGTTCATACTGAAGATGTTATGAAAAACAAATCAGGGAAGTAAGTTCAACAGGGAGTTCTTCTTACCTTTCAAAATTGGTCTCCAAGTTCAATTCTTAGCCCGTTCTCTTTTCTGCAATGCATCTTACATAGATTGCTGTGGTAGATTAAGAAATGTTCCGGAAATGTTTGCAGATAACTAGTTTAACTCCCCAAATAAGGAACTCTTACTGCTCCAGCTTTATACTGCCTCTGGGAATTTTGACAATTTCCATTAGCTACACACACACAAAAAGCAATTATTGAATGCATACTTTCGAGAAGGTAGATCCAAAATCTATTACCAGAGGTATAGCATAGCAAAACTGAAATGTACCCTATGTTTCGTAAGAGTCTTTTCTTAAAACAATGATGATACAAAAATAATAAGCAGTCATAGGGATATGACAGGAACAACAAACTATGAGCATGAAATGAAACTTGCTGAAAGATTAAAATGCCTGCAGAATGAGAAATTCCCATAGATGTCAATGCATCAATTTCTACAAAACTTGTGGCAGTTATTACACCAAAGTCAATGCTAGTAAACAAAATATAACACTTCTCCAACTGCTATATTTTGTCTTACATCATCCTTGACATTTGGTGAGGAAAGAAATAGCATCATATCCTCAAAAACATATTCTGAAAGAAATACTTCAAGACAGACCTCTGAGGAACGGTACAAAAAATACATGGACTACCATGAAATCATGCACTCAGAACTGTCAATAAGAAGCCTCTGGTGATCCTAGATGACAGCAGATTTTACCAGGAAAGGTTTCCTTGTAATCAGGAGTAATATTGGCCAAGAATTATTAGCATATGGGTCATCAAAGATTTCTAGGAGTTTAACATTTTAGCTCTTCAAATATAAAACTAAGCCAAGACAGCTCTTTCAAGATGCTACCTTTTACCCTAGCAATGCATTCACACTTCTACAATTAGACTGCTGCTGTAATTAGAGGAACTAATTATTGTTGGGGTATTTTTTCTGTTTATCTGTATTGGTAAACAGCTTTAAATTACTTAAATACATTTAAATTCAAGTAATAACACTTAAATATTCCTTCTTCATTTCATCTGTATTTTCTGAGGGAAAAAAGAAGAAAAAAAAAGCAGGATTTCTCTCAGTTTTTTTTCATAGATTTGTTGGCTTTAGGTAACACAAAAGCATAACTTCATCTTCAAAGCAACATAGTGCTAAATTTCAGACTATCAAGCTTCTTTTGATCCTTTCAAATGATAGGACTAGAAAACAGAATGTTAAGCACTTCAGCTGTCAAAAAATGCTAGACTTGTTTTTCATTTTAAAGTAGTCTGGCTGGTGTCTTCATATAATACGTCCCTAAACTCACAGGGAATTTAGCTCAGGCTAGAAACAGCACTACAAGTCAGCATTTAATACAAGAAATCTACAAAGCCACAATTAAAAAAAAAAAAAAAAAAAAATCAAGCACTGCTCAGTGTTTGCATTCACTAGTTGCAACTACAATTACAGTAAGAAAAATGTTGACATCTGATAGTATATTCAACAAGGTATTCAGCCACAATGGCGGTTCGGATTTCTGAGAGAGAAGAGCCTTTCTCCAGAGAAAACAGCCAATAAGGCTTCAAAGAAAGAGTTTGCATTCTTCTTCTCTCTTGTCTAGCATTCAAAGTAAGTAAATAAATAAATAAATAAAGTACTAGTTCTAGAAGTTTTATAGCAATGGCAATAGAAAAATAGTGAAGACAATTTTCTCAGCCAAAGTAGTACAATGCCTGCTAGAACAGAGGTTGCATTCTACAGAAATGGCTGTAAAAATACATCTTTC
Organism: Chrysolophus pictus; assembly: GCA_037305975.1. Classification (NCBI taxonomy): domain Eukaryota; kingdom Metazoa; phylum Chordata; class Aves; order Galliformes; family Phasianidae; genus Chrysolophus; species Chrysolophus pictus. Next base: position 36,147,564 of record JAYKPI010000006.1, read on the forward strand.
TCTTCTGTCCTGGACAGTTTGAAATGCTGCTATTTAAAGCATTTACTTATCAGAGTATACAGCATAGAGTACTTATTTTGAGAACCCTGAAGAAATCCTATTTGTTTGGACTTTTATGGGTTTGTACATCCATCCACATTAGTGGGATAGACTAGAATTAATCTAACCCAGTGAGAATGCTGGAGGTAGCAGTACAACAGCCCAACTGTCAAGATAATATAAAAACCTATAATGGAAAATAAATCCCCTCAATTCATTTCTTTTTTTTTTTTTTTTTTTCCAGAGAATACACACAGTATTATATCCTACTCTCCATTAAAAATACTGTATGATAAAAAGAGAACTTATCTCCAAATATGTGGCCTAACAGACCGTACTGCAGGCAAGGGAGTTGGACTAGATGACCTTTCAAGGTTCCTTCCAGCTCTAAGGATTCTATGACTCTACATCCTTGTAAAGTCTATTCAGAAAGTGATCTTGTTACAATTTTTTTCCTTTCCAGAAGAATGCCAAAAAAAATAGTATGATCATCAGATAATTTTGTAAACAATCGTCTGGCCAAGTGGCTAGACACAAAGGAAAAATGATCAATAACCCCATTTGTCCATCTTCTAAATCTGCTTACAGTGTTGAGAAAAGACAGGATTATTTATTCATTACATTTATTACTAAATACCTCAACTCAGCATCAACTCTGTTTGGAACATTAAGGTCTAATGGACATACAAAATCATTATCAACTTATGTTTTTTTTACTGCTCTTACATGTAGCAAGTAAGTGAATTGTTCTTCAGCTTGAGTAAACACCAGGAACTACACTTGAAGAAAAGAAATAGCTGTTGTAATATTTTTATTACCTTGTATTCTGTGATTCTGAGCAATAAAATGAAATATATTTTTCCTCTTATGGACTTTTACTTGAGATTAAAATCTCACTGAGATGTCTGACCAATCAGTATTGAAAGAAAATTACAATTACAGGCCAAATACATAATGTTGCTCCAAAAACAATGTACAAGCAACGTGACTAATTTCAGTTAACTATTTCTAAAAAGGCTACTTTTTTTTTTTTTTTTTGTCTGCTTTTCATTTAACTTTAGTTTAAGTTACTTGCACAATAGAAGAAGAGTTCACATTGGGCAAATTTACTTCCTTTTCTTCTTCATGGATATATGATCTGCAGCAATAACCTCTAATCATTAAACACTATGTATGTTTTATGTTTGTATAATCTTTTCTTTATTCAGGAAATTAGTTAAATGCAACACTACTACTGAACACATTACATGATCATTGAAACAAAAGCCATTAAAATGACAGAATTTCCAAACCTTTCAATAAATACAGCTTTTGCAGTAAATCATTTCTTTGATTTGCCGTAAGATCACACGTATAATGATAATAAAGTAAGATAAATTTGTATTTACACAATTTTTTGTTAAGCTATTGCCAGAAATACCACTAAAAATTGTGTTAATTTTAAAATACTAAAACAGAATATATACTAAGTAGTTTATTCTTATTTTCAAACACTTCAGTGGACATTTGGAATGAAGCCCCTTAGAATTTTATGAATAGCATTTTCTGATAGAGAAATATTTATTAATGGAAGAAAAAAACGATGCTAAAATTAAAATTAGATACAAAGGAAGTAAACGAAATTGTTATGCTTCAACAGCTGTTATCAGATGCTTGTGAAAATGCATCTACTGAAGAATGATATTAATAGTAGCTGCAGATGGTTTTTAAATCCATCCATCCATCCGTTACAGTTAAATGGGCTAGACTAAAGTGACGATAAGAACAACTCTAAAAGACACTGATAGTCACAAAAGCTTATGTGCAATAACAAAAAAATCCTTGGAGACCAAAGCTCAGTGTGGCTGCTAGAAATGAGTGAAACCGCAGCTTAGTGACATGAGCTTGAGTATTTGACCATCATTTCTTGGCTTGTACCCTTCAGTGCCTAATAAGTTCAACTCTATTTAAGATGACTAAAGTAATTTATGAATTTGGCAGGTACTGCAATTTTGTGTAACTTCTAGTTCATAACCCTATCTTTACATCTTATAAATTAAGCATTATGAGAAATGACACAGCTGTAAATTTCCATCCTTGATCTCTATGGACCTATTTGTTATATTATGTTGTGATGCTTAAATAACATACATAATATAACATAACATTAATGTTTAGGTTATTCTATTGTCCTGTGAGGACTGAAATGAACCTTCTAAGCTAAACCACCTCAGCTAAAATAATGTCTTGAAATTGTTGAGCGGAGGAGATAGTTTGTATGTTTTAAACAAATGAAAAAGAAAATAAAAATGAATTAAAATTTAAAGAAAAATAAGCTTCTACAGACATGCAGGTCACTTCACAAACCATACCTAAGTCAAGGTTTGAAGAAAGAACACAGCTTAATTTTCCGCTGCCTGCCCTAAAATATATCAACATAATCACAATTCTCTTCATAATTTATAGATCTCAAGTCTGCTAAGATCAAGTATACTTTTTAATTTGATCAGAGACATGCGGATGAAGAAAAAGATGTACCAGGCTTTATCAAAAGAGAATTTAAATTCTTTTCTCTGATGATTCTGTAAAATAGTTTAATAGCAAAATATGAAATAATCCTATTTTTATCACTACAATTATACAAATTCATAATAATCAATAACTTAATTTTAGATATAAACAAATAAAGGAAAGATCGTAATGTCAGAGAGCCTAGAAAATAAAGAAAAATGCAGTCAGAGGAGAAGAATCTTCTAAGCTACCATCCATGTGATCATGAACAAAAAAACATGTGATCAGGAAAAATGCTATCACTCAGCATAAACCTCTGTGACTTGCAAGTTAAACGTTCTTTCAGACCTCTATCCCTTCATTCTATTTTTCCCTTTGATCAACTCTGTTAACTGTTGCTACTATGCATCCATAGCCATTAAGGCAATGTGCAGCAATCTGTAGCAAACAAGAACTTGATGTGACCAAACTACTCACTGGTTTTGAAGTGTCATCATTAAACAAATTTATTAAAGAGCAGACTTCTAACTTGGAAAAACTCCCACTGCACACAAGTCAATATAAGACTGTCTTGTTTAAAAAATTTACAGCTTAACCAATGAAGTGATCTTAAATAATACTTTCCTTGTTTCAGAAACATTGTGGATCCTCTTACAAATGCTTATCCAACTTTATAAGGGAACAAAGTTGGACAATCCATGATACATAAGTTTACAGACTCAGAAACACAGTCAGAACAAAGTCAGAGCTTTGATTCCTTACAAAGAAAAATAAATATACAAATAAAAAGCAAGTTATCAGGCTCATCATCATCCTCTGCCAAGCACCAGAATCCCCTGTAAATTTTCTGACGCAACAATTTACTAAATATTTGAGTCATAATGAGTCGCCTTTTAATTTTAAGTCATACATATAGACAAACTAAAAAGTGAAACTCACAAATCAGCAATTCATTTCCATTTCCCTGTTTGTGCTACTGTAAGGTACCAGGACACTGATACGCCTCTTTCCCTTGCAGTACTTTGAGGCCCACCACCACAATTTTTTTTTTTATTATTATTATTATTCTCAATGAAATGGAAATTAATTTTGAGATGCACAAGAGAAAATGACAGAAGGTGAAGATACAGCTTCATTATAACTATTTAAAAAACCCTAGTCTTCTTTCATAGTGTTAATAATTTATTACTACATCTCTCTTACAAAAATGGTCCATTCAGCAAAAAAACACAAGAAAATACTGCAAAGCATCTACTAATCAATACAGAAATATGCTAATTTGTTTTATTGCGCACTCACAGGACAATGGGAAGCTCTGACCATTCACCAAGTGCTAGATCCTGCACTTTGGCCCAATGACCCCACAGGCAACAACACAAGTTTGGGACAGAGCGGCTGGAAGACAGTGGAAAAAATGGACTTGACTCGCTCATTAGCTGAGTCCCCTCAATGTGCTCAGGTGGCCAAGGCGGCCAACAGCATTCTGGCTTTTATCAGAAATAGTGCAGCCAAAAGGACTGTTGAAGTGATCATTCTCCTGTACTCAGCACCTCAAGTACTGTATACAGTTTTGGGCCTCGCTCTACAAGAAAGGCATCAAGGCCCTAGAGCATGTTCAGAGGAAAGCAATGAATGAATGATGAAGGGTCTGGAGCACAAGTCTTATGAGGAGTGCCTGAGGGAGCTGGGAATGTTTAGTCTAGAGAAGAGAAGGCTCAGGGGACACCCCATAGCGCTCAACAACTACCTCAAAGGAAGCTGCTGCAAGGTGGGGGCCAGCCTCTTGTCCCACATAAATAGTGATAGGATTAGAGGGAATAGCCTCAAGTTGCCTCAAGGGGTGGGAAAAATTTTCTTTTCCAGAAGTACAGTCAGACACTGGAACAGGCTGCTCAAGGAGTGGTAGAGTCACCATCCCTGAAGGTGTTCAAGCAATGTTTAGATGTTCTACGAAGGGACATGGTTTAGAGGGGAAACACTGGTGGTAAATGGACAGTTGGACTAGATGACACTGTACCTCTTTTTCAACCTTTGTGATTCGAGGATCTAAGAATCTGATCTACAGTTTGTACTAGGAATATGAAAAAGTGCTGAGGAAATTTGAAAATACAGCCTACGTTCCAATTCCTCACACTCCCATACCAGAGATATATTCAAATATAACCCACTAGAAGTCTGAAAAATCTAAGACACGTTGGTGTTCTCAAGTTAGAAAAAAATCTTTTACTATGGATGTTTCTTTCCTTTCCTTCACCCAAAAATAAATGCTTTCCTATACGTTGTCTTCAACAAGAATAAGTAGAGACTTAGCTCAAGTTGAAATACAAACCAAATATTACTCGGCTTGAATCTATTTTCTTCCAGCTCATCCAAAGATCCTGTGGTAGAGCCCATTAGAAGAGCGTGAAAGCAGACAGCACAAAGCCCACATCCTTATTTCTGGATTTAAATACAGATTGGAAATGAACTTCCTGTGGATAAATGCCTGTGAAAAATCTAGAGGAGAGTAAGTGCTTGGGAGATTAAGAGATTTAATGTAACCTCTGTTAAAGCTGAAAATTTAAAGGGCAGGATTTTTTCATTTTTCAATCAGTAAATTTAAAGGGACAAAAGTTTATACATTACTTCAGCAATGTGTGTCCTCCATGTGTGTGGTCTTGCGCATATACATACTTTTTATAAATCAGCAAGTGTCTATTTTTAATAGAGTATTCTTATTATAGATTAATAAAAATGTTAGCTTTTTTTTTAGAGGATCTTTTGCTAGTTCTTTGTATTTACTGCTTCAGATCTCTTTCTGAACTGAAAGTAGTGCCTATTTCTTACATGAATACTACATCATCAATAAAGATTTCATACACAATTTGATAACTCTCTCCTCTTTTCCCTCTTGCTCTGTCATTTCAGTTATTTGTGATGAGTTGGAAATATAAACCTAGACATGGTGAGGAACTTCTATGACAAACCCACTAAATTTTATTTACCAACTTCTTGTCCAATTCTTCCTTTTAATGCAGGAAGATCACAAAACAAAGAAGTATTCAAATTTACAAACAACAAACATCTGTCTCACTCTGAAAGCTAAATATAAACAGTCATATGTCTGAAGATCCTGTTCTTCAAATAAGCCCATGCCATACAGAGACAACAGCACTTACTGAGTCCATTTATTGCATGACTAATCCTCCTGCTCATGCTTTGCTTGAATGATGAGCACTAAAAAATTCAGCAGATCTTCAAAGTAGAAATCTGATGGTGCAGGTTTGTTGTGTTTTTTTTTTTTTTTTTTTTTTAACCTTTCCTTGATCTTGAGTGCTGTTATCAGAAATGGCATCCAGAACTATGAGACTCTTGCCATTCTCTCCTATAAGAGTCATCACTTTGCATACACTTCATCTGTCCCTGTCTCACAGTACTCTCTTTCAAACTGCAGCCAAGGGCAATATTCTCATAAATACCTTTGATACAGTAAATCCCTAAGGATTCTACCAGTGGGATTCATGTAAAAAATAAACACAATCACATTCTTATGCATCTGATCTCACAACGCAAAGGCATTTCAAAAATCACAGATGAAGTCCCAAAGCATTTACTCAGGATGGACTCTTCCTGAGTCTGGCAGTAGCAACTTCAGACATCTAACAATTGCCATATAAATGAAAGGGACATGACTTTTTTTCTTTTTTTCTAGTTGTAAAAAAAGCAAAGGATTTTAGGATCTAACATATATGTGGGAATATCAGGTTTGATGCATTAACAACTTGTTGAAAAATTTAAAAATCTTTCTTACTTGATCTTCACAAAGAAGCTAAAAATTTCTGAGCAATTCTGTAAACATCTTGAAAAGGGGCCTGCAAACACTTTCAGTATAGATAGGCTAATTAGAAAAGGAGCTGAAGAGGAGCTTCTAAGAGAATTACTTTTTTGCAATTCAATTTGTTACAAAATGATGTCCCATAACTAGCATCACCAATAAAGAAAAAAGGAGAAAAAAATGGTTTCAACTACAGGCAATATTTTTCTTATTCCTTCATAAAATTGTTTTGGTACACAGTGAAATCACCAATATTGCTACATATATTTATGAAAGAACAGAGTTGGAATATAAAGACCTTAAGCACTTTCACTTACAGCATGAGTTGCATGTAAGTTAAGGGGAAACTGTTTGATGTTCTCTCTTCATTCCACAGTAACTATTTAAATATTTGGATTTTAAAAAGTAAGATGCATTAGAAAGGCATATCTCAGATCAATTCATGGTTTTGGAAGACAAAATATACACCGAGAGCTTGGCCAATTTTTGCTAATGTCAAAGAAAGACTCTCTTAAGTAAGCCTTATAGTTACCACATTGTATACTCAGCAATATTGTTAAAATACTGGCATTTAAGTGGTAAAGTCAAGATAAAGACAGCAATAGCATAACAGCTCCACCTAACAGTATTCAGAAAAGCAGGGGAGAAAGGCTTCCAATGAAGCATTAACTTCTACAAAATGAAATCAATAATTTTTTTTCCTCCTCCACATAACACCTTCCACACCACAAAAACAAATAAATAAAAATCTTACATTTTAATTTTTTATGCTAGCAATATTAAAATTATGACGGAGAAGTGGAGTTCCTTGAAATTTACTTCTACATATTAAGAGCTTGCTGTATTTTTTATTTAAGTTTTGCAGTGTGGGAGCACTATTTTTAAACTCTGGATTAAAAATAAAGCAGAAAACCAAAATATCATGTGGATTCAAAAGGTTGAGAAAGCCACAGTTTAACTTCAAAGTCCTTACCTACTCAAAAATCAAGCAGCTCTCAGACAAACATCTCACTGTAGTTTCTTAGTTATTTTCCTATGGTTTCTTTAGGGAGAAAAATGTAGAAGTGGTATAGAAGTGTTACACTTTCACTTTACTAGTTTGCAACAAAAGAAAATTCTATGTTTTGCTGCATAATTTACATCAACCTGACATTTGCTGTCAGAAGGAGCCCAACATGAATGACTGGGGCACATAGTTTATACATACAAGTGAATACAAAGTATGAGTTCTATGAAAATCTATGGTAATGTCCTTAATGGCTTCAAGATGGTCAGCCATCAAAAGAAATCTTATATTCTGTCAGGTTTTCAATCACTTTCAATTACATTCCCACAGTTGTTCATTCTAATAATTCCCTGCATTTCTATTTACCTCTACTAGTTGATCCTATCTTATGAAAATGAATTTTCATGCCTGATTTTCCAACAAATCATGAAAAAGCAGTGAACTAGCCCCATCTGAATCCTACTATAGTGTTGTTACTCTCTTCTTGCCTCAGCATTGATCCCCTTTTATCTTACATAAAAGTATGCTTCTTCAGAAGTTCACACTTCTGTTCACAGTGGTCTGTCAAGGGCATTTCATTATCAAAGAGAACTTCTACATGGGAACCGAGGCCTTCTGAAGTTTTCCATGAGATTTCCATGAGTCTAACCTCATATACTGTTACTGTAAAGCGGGCTGCTGTTGGCCTGATTATTGCCCTCAGTATGGGTAACATCCCAGTTTTGCCTTAGGGTTTCTTTGTATCACAGTGGGTGGTGTTTGACCTCGCACAACGTCAAGAGAAAAGCTTTCATCATCTCATTTTGTACACAAAATTGCACACATTTCAAAACCTACATTGTAGTTTACATACATATTCCTGTCTGCTTTGATCTCAAGAATGTTGTGAAATGCTTTATGAAGCAGATATCATTTGATTGTTCTTTTTCTCATTTTCAGACACTGCACGCTCACCATTCCTGTCATGATGTGTTTGTAGATGACACGTCAGCTACTGTATTTTAGTGGATCTCGTTTATCTCAGGCAAACTACAGAGCATGGAAAGCTCTATCAGAAGAAATTAAATAGAAACCCTTTTGCGCATCCAGAAACAGTAAGCCATGGTGACAACTCTCTTTACAGGGAACTTTGGGGAGAATCTAAGCTTGATTATTCCAGATCTCTACACTGAAGCTTAACAAAATACCCACATTTCATTAGAAAAAGAATAAAGTGGTAGTTTGAAGGCTGCTCTGCAAAGCAATTAGAAAAGAACAGTGAATATAGAAAGGGATATGTTTTACTAGAATATACTAGACATATTTTAATAGAACGGGACAGTATCTACACAATTTCATACAATAGTTTTTTCAATGGGAATATAAGTGTGTTATGTTTTAGTAATCCTGTCAACAACTCAGACAGCTGTCAAAAGTAGTAACGCTTACTGTTGTCAAGCATAGGTTTCCATCAACCATAACATAAATGCATACTGAAGTGCAAGATATTTACTTGAGCGTACAAAATAGAAAGATTAAAGACAAAGAAGGAGACAAATTTAAATTGTATTGTTTAAAAACAGGTTATCGAGACTACAAAAATTGCAGCATCAGTAAACAAAAAACAAATTAGAAGGAATACAATTCAGCTTTCCTGAGCCATTAAGGACTTGGAAGACATATTTATATTTTAAAATATAATCAGCATGACTTCTGACTAGAGGAAAATAAACACATGCAGTTAGGAAAAATTACTTTCAAGAAGAAATTATTGGAGCTCTTCAGAAAAAAAAATCCACAGCAAATTTAAAAGAATACAAACTAACAGCCACTGACTATCATACAGAATTGACTCTGAGCACACACAAGCGTGCTAAAAAGCACAACACAGGATTTTTTTTACTCAAAATAGTACAATATTTCCACACAGATTGTGTGTATGTATACGTAACTGCTGTACTCAGAAACACATACTCAAATATAATCTGAGCCCTACAGTACTCCTTTAATGTGGTCATTACATTTTGTAGAATGGGCTCCGTGTGGCAGGGAAATAACAGAAATTCTCCTGAAAACAGATTTTGATTTTGTACATCAGATCAGACCTGTAGTCCAGACTAACCTGTAGTCCAAATTATCAACCTGCACTAAAAGAAAAGTAATGTTTAACTATTTATAGATACAACGAATCTGACAAATGAAATTGAGGTAAACTACTGAAATAAACTCTTCCAGACAGTGAAACTGCAAAGTGCTCTCTTGTAGAACCGTACCAAGACTTCTACGCCAGCTATAAACTTAATTAACTGTTCTTTACTTAGCTATAGAACGCTGCTTATTTCCATCTAAAGTTACACAATCATTATTTGGCTATATTTCTATAACCAGAGTTCTTGAAACAATTTATTTCAGAGTAATAAGACTTTAAATGCCAATGCTGCCAGGTTGGATAACATATATTCTTCAAAGCTTATCAGTTCCATCATCTTCTCTTTCCCTTTCATCAAATAAATGCAGTTAATGATAATGGCGATACTTTTTGTTTCCTTGACATTTCAAACTTGTCACTTGGGACTAATTTGTTATATGTACTACTTTTGTCACTAGATGACAACGTCAATTTTAAAGTAAAGATCTATGTATTTTCCTCAGTGTACAAAATTAATCATCAGTTAATTTCATCATGTTAAGATACTGTTTGTGAGAAAATAATAACCAAATAAACTCATTTTTTTTCTTTTTTTCTTTTTTTTTTTTTAATCATTCAGTGATTACATATCAGTATCAGTACACACACTGTTCATATCTTCAGTGATTCATGTTAAAGGTCTTTTCCAAGAAAAGTAAGTTGGAATGGCTATTAGTATTTGGCCTGCCATGAAGAATCTCTGTCACTGAACAACATGGTACCTGCTGATACTGCACCTTGCAGAATCTGTTGCTCCTCCTGCCACCAGGAAAGACAGAAGAAAGATTTTTTTTTTTAAAAGGTCTACATATAATAGCAACTTTGTTCCTAGTTTTCATCTTAAAGCCAACAAGAATTTTGTTTAGTTTTTTTTTTGTTGTTGTTGTTTTTTTTTTTTTTTTTAGCTAGATAGGCTGTAACATACATCACCAGCAGTTCTGACTTTATGCCAGAGGCAATTTGACAAAAAATAAAAATATTGCAAAAGGCTCCAATAGATTGTTCTACAACTCAAAGCCTTTCTCAGAACAACGATGTTACTTTGTTACATTTCTTCAAATAATACCAGTGATATCTGGAGTGGAGCTTTCTCAGCACTTTTTAAACACGCTTTTACAAAGAAATATCCAAGCCTTTGGCAGTATAGACCTTGCTTTTCATGTAAATTAAGCAAGTAGGCCCCTCAAACATTCAAACTGAAGTTTTCCCCATGTTGGCTCTAAATAGACTTCTTATAATTCAGGTGGAAAGAGTATCTTAAATTTATTTTGTCCAGCCTTCTACTTGAAGCAGAACTAACTTCAAGATTAGATCAGGTTGAGCTTTACAGTCTCCAGAGAATAGTTTCCACAACCTCTTTGGGCAATTAATTCCAATTCTTCCCCAATTTAATGGTATAGTTTTGAATATTTTTTTTTCCACAGCCAAGAAGGACTTCCATGTCTTGGCTAGATGAAAAACAACATGGGCCAGGAGCACCATTTGCTTCTTTCTAGGCATCACTATTCTACATTTCTTCTATAACAATCTTTAAAATGCATTACCTAGCTACCACCGAAAATTTTGTCAGCATAGTATTCTACAAAAAAATTTCTTCAAGTTCGACCTTAGTGCTGTACAGGTGTGAAGTCAGAGACTACTCCAAGAAGTTGAACTGCTTCTTTTAAAGACTTAAAATTTTTAATACTTCACATACCAAAGACACTTTAGACTATCAGATATCACTACTGAGCTGAGGAATATTTCTGGTAGTATTTCAATCTTGTTAACACTTGTCTATGGTTCTTGACTTCTTTAACTTTAGTGAAAATAAAGCTGTCATTTTATCATTTGAGCTCTTCTTTCCTGTAGGGAAAAAAAGCGCAATATAGTATATATTTTTCCTCAGTGGCAAGAAGTGAAAAAGGTAGCACTGAAATTCGAATCAAATATGTATGTGAACTCATCCATGTTATACCATGCAATTGTTGGGGTTTTTTTGGTTTTTTTTTTGTTTGTTTGTTTTTGTTTTACTAGAGACATGATTGAAAAAATTGAGGAGAGTAGAATTAAAGGCAGTCAGAACTAGGACTACAAAATCACTGACTTTCTTCAGTTTGGTAATGAAATCAGAAGATGTAATAATTGTGAAAAAATTATATCTTATGGATGGGTTGGGGATGGGACTCTCCTAGCAAGAAGAGAAGATGAATTTTAATTTTTCCCAATATTATATCTTGGAACAGATTCAACAGAAGAAAATTAATAGTACTCCATTTCTGAATAATCTGTGACAAAATTGCTAAACAGCTGCACTCAAATGATGGGGAAATTATTTTGACATTTCCAATTTTAATTCCCTTGTATTTAGCTGTATCTATCCAATGAAACTCCTTAATGCTTGCAGAGTACTTGATCACGAAACTTCTGTTCTTTTTCTTTCCTCTACAGCACCGTGTTATCCAGTGCAAAGGGAGACTGTCAGTTTCTAAGTCTAATAGCCTTTATTCTGCTAGATCTTTCAAAACCAAACACTCCACTAAAAATGACTTTATCAGTAAAAAATTCACACTAATATTAGATTCCATACGCTATACGCTATCTCTATTCAGGAGGCTTTCATTTACAGCACGTTACGCTGAAATAAAGTATCTACAAGAGAATTTTAAGAACTTCAATTTTGATTACAAAACAAAGATTTAGTTTATTAAATGAGCTGCTTACTTTTTGTTTTTTAAAAATCAATGCATATTCCTTATTCTCTACTTTCATATTCAAAAAGCTAAGAGAAAAATACTGACAATATTTGTATATTTTGGCTGCTTGGACACTCCAACCAGGATAACCTATAAGCACTAGTGCAAGAAACAAAGAGCTGTTACAGATTAACTCTTATGGCAGCAGTGTAAACAGTAGATTAGAATTAGTGTTTACTCAACAACATAAACTGAAATGCTATAAATATAATGTTAACACTTTGTTCCTCAACAGTGTGAGGAACTTGCCTCATTCTCAGGAACTTGATAGGAAAAGGTGACACAGGAGCTAGCTTTAAAATTTTGGTCTTGACACTCCCTCTACTGTGAAATATGTCAGAGTGATGCAGCTACAAAAAAGACCATATATTTTGAATCAGAGGAATAAATAACAAAAAGTTAACATTAGTAAAAATGTCTGTCCCACTTGAATAATGGTTTTCCTTGCAACAATACTAAAGAAAATTAGAGAATTCTGGTTAAATTCTGCTCTATCCTAAAGAAAAAAAAGAAAAAAGTTACACCTGAGAACTACAAAATTACACTTTTACAGCCTTAGTGAGGAATATATATTTTTATTTGTTTGGAAAAATAATTGAATAGGGGAAAGGTTAGCTATGGAGAAACTAACACCAGGAAAAATTGATAAATTGCATTGTCATGACACAACAGAAGATTTGTTGCCTACCAGATGCCAGTGCAGAAAGAGAAAAGAAACGACACTGTATTAAAAGAAGACAAGTTACTGAGAAGGTCTGGAAGGAAGCCACAGTCATAATAATCTAGTGATATAAGCATGAATAAATGGACATCTTGCAAAATTGAATTCAACAGTTTGTTAGCTGTAGTTAGTAAGCAGATAGAAATGCCAGCAATCTCAGAAATGAGACTGGTGCCACACTCAGGGAGAAGTAAAGAATGGCAGAACAGCATGTCAGCACAGTTCAGAAACAACACAAATGGACCAGGAGGTCATTACTGGAGAAACTGAGCTTTAAAGAGATAAGTTAGTATTACTGCTATTCTTGCTATAGCATAAAACAAATTGATACAACACTTACCTAAAACAGCACAGACTTGCAAATAAGGAGAAAAAGCAGTTCAAATAAATGAGGTATGTAGTAGAATCAAGCATGAAGTCACACTGCAAAAACTTTAAAAAAAAATAAGAAAACGTAAAAAAAAAAAAAAGATAAAAGAAATGACAGAGCAAAAGGAGGCTACTGATCTTAAGCAGAAATGCAAAAAAAGATAAGATGACATTGCTCCTGCTTTTGACTAATACGTATTTTAAGCACAAGTTTGAGAAATAACAGTGCAGTTATTTTACAAGATAGAAGAACAAGTGTTGTATACCTAGGAGTAACACAAAGCCCAGAATACATGAGAACATGAATGACTAAGAAGAATGAACTGTGAGAGAACAAGTTTGGGAACATACAGAATGAGAACTATGAGTATAATACAGCAGAGCAAACAGCCACTCACAGGATGAAGAATGGTTTCCATGATTTTCAATCCATAACCTACATATAGCAACATCTATGCAGAATTGAAAGTGCCTTTAAAGTACCTCAGCCCTCACTGCTTTAGCATAGCAATTAGAAACCCTACCCAGGTTCGCTTAAGGCCAGAAAAGTAAAGAGCTACTGAAGAACTTGTTTCAGCTGTTTGACATTACAGTCCTCATAGACAGTGCAATAAGTAGTCCTAAGTATAGAGGCAGTTTGGTAAGCATCTTGCTTTGGACCCAAAAAGAGGGCATGCCAAAGAGATGGGGATATATTAACAGAGACTGTGTAATCTTACAACAAGAAGGAAAACCAGAACCCAACCCACTTATTCATAAATATTATCAATCTCTATTTATGAGCTTGTTAAGACCCTGGGCAGATGTTTTTGTAGTTGAGATTCTTCATATACCTTAAATAGATTGATTCATAATAAAATGTCACATCAAGTTTCATTCAGCTGTAACCACAGATGGAAAGGAATATATCATTTGAGGTCATACTTCACCAAAGGACATAAGTACATGCTTAAGTACACTTGCAGAACAAAAAGGAATTTCAAAAAATACTTAAGTAATTAGCAATCTATTTCTACTATTCTGCTGGATTTTGAAGAATTGGAACAGGCTGCCCAGAGAGGCTGTGTAGTAGTCTCCTCTAGAGACATTCAGAACTTGCCTAAATGCTTTCCTATGTAACTTAGTCTGTGTTAGCAGGGGAGTAGGAATAGATAATCTCCAGAGGTCCCTTCCAACACCTATGATTTTGTGATCCTCAGAGTCAAATGCACCCTACTAAACTTATCAGGGGAAGTACAAACAAGTGGCTGGTGTGAGCAGACACTTTCCTAAAATGAATACAGCAATACACCAGTACTGTTTGATACAACCTTATAATGATCTATGATGTTACACCTGATTTTTTTTTTTTTTTAAATAAGCAACAACAAAACAAATTCTACAAACAAATAAAAAGATGCTATAAAAGCACATCTTGCTAACAAATACGCTTTTAAAGTAGGAGCTGTATTAATATTTTATTAACTGGAATAGAAATCTGATGAAACCAGACAAGTGCATCAGAATAACAAGAAAGATTTCCACCTGGGAGAAGCAGAATTTACTATGCACCTATGCACTGTCCACAATCAGTCCTAATTTTCTGGAGGTTTCTAGTATTTGGTAGGCATTGAAGCTCCCAGTGTAAGCTTGCTGTTTTTCTTTACTACACTGTCATCTCAGACCCAGAAACCTAAGGATAATTCATATTGGATAACTGGCAACGGGGCTCTGAATTGGAATATGATATAGAATTATAAAAAATAATTTTAAAATAACAGAAAGTAAAACTGTCTGCTATGGTGCCACTTCTTTTTATCTTCAGCAGAACTTGTCTCATGACTTCCAGTAACTTCTCATATTGATCTGACAATATTTGTTTCCCAGAAAGTTAGCGGAAAATGTTTTCCTCTGAAGGGTGATATAATTTTTCTGAAGATTTTCTCCATTCCTCACTGCTGTACCCAATCTCCTTTCTCTGAAAGGAAGACTAATGCAATGGACAGAGGAGGTGGCATCATTCCTCAGGAATATGTAGCTTGGTACTTTATCACCTTAAACAAAATAATATTCTATCTTCCCAAAATCTGCCATTTCTCATAATTGAGAAAGAGCCATGATACACAAAAGGTAGCAGTGTTACAGAACTAGAAAAGAACTAGCAACAGGAAAGTGCTAGGAAGGAGGCACTGCAAGCAGTTCAGATGAACCTTCTAGAGTTCCTACTAGGTTTTAGGATACAAAAAATGTTGTGAAAGATCAAATATTTTCTTTTACCTGAGTATAAATATCTATTGAACTGATATTACAGAATTATCATCTCAACAAATGAATGTGGTTGAAAATAAAGTCTGATAAGCACATCTTACTCTCAGTGTATACATTAGCGTAAGTGTTAAAGTCAAATTATTATTCATTCTTAACTAACATCTAGCATTGAAATGAAACATTTTCTTTTTGTAATTAGTATAGTAATAGTATAGTGTTTAGTACAAAGAGTAGTAGTAATTAGTATAAAGAGTATTTCATTATTTAACCTGATCTTTCCCTTTTATTTTGTGCACTCAATGTCCTTGTTCTCAATACAGTATAATTCTATAAGGTAAAGTTTCATTGAAAAAAAGCTGTAGGTAGCTTTCATTTAAGATGATGTAATTGAAAGTTACTAAAACTGGATAGATGTTTGTCAGGGTTGTGAAATAAAACAGTAAATAACCACAGACCAAGATAAAGAAACTACTGCCAAATATTTATCAGAACTGTGTTTCAGAGAACATTTTTTAAAGTTAATAGAGTTTTATGAATTTTGTGGCATCTCTTGGTTCTTTCACTGCATTTTTACTTAATATATAATGTAACAACTGTTTCTGCTTTTGTCCTAACCAAGCCTCATTCATTCACAATTATTCAGTAATTTACACTACAGGAAGCACAATGAATATTATGGTTTACATGAAATTTTACAAATAACAACTTCCTTATTGGCCCTGCTATACATTTTCATCCAAAGTTAATCCAATCCTATCAGTAGAACTCTGATTCCTGATTCCTACTGGTCAGGAAAAAATTATTTCCCCACAAAAGCTTACCTCCTCCCAAGATGTCCAGACTGGTTTTATAAGAAGTGAAACAACTTTGGTGGACTAGATTGGAAATGCATTTTACCCACTTTTAATCCTAAAACCTACTCAAATTTGCTACCAATTGCCTGTCACCTTGCTAATACATGTAGGAGAATTCACAGGGAAAAATAAAAATAACCAGGAATAACAAATAGTTTGCATGATGTACTGAACAAAGTGTGAAATACAAATATGACTGAGTGTCATATAAGGCAATAATTAAAAGAAAGGAACACAGAAAATTGTATTACTCTCAAATACATGGAGTCCAGTAACAGGCTGAGGTTTCATCATACCCTATCAAGTTATCCTAAATCACTGCACTAAGTCATAACACAGGAAACCCTTATTACTACACCACTTCATTTTTAGATTCCTCACGATGCGCTGTTCTGAAGCTGCAGTGCCACAGAAAGGCACTGAATGGGTCTCAAATTGCAAATCAGTCAAGCTGAAAAACAAATTCGCTACGAAAACTTTTTAGAGTGTATCTGGTTTTTCAAATTCAAAATTAATAACAAAATAGCACAAAGGTGATGCTGCTTTTACTTCCATAATAAATACTGTTTAATAAATGCATATTTGTATATGTTAATAGACTTTTTGCTTAAGCAATTTACTTTATGAAACTACAGAGAACTGTTCAAGTGTATGTTCTATCATTTACAGCCAGCATATAAAAGTTACTTCACACAGTTTGAAGATGATGACTATAGCATGATAGTTGTATTTACATTGTCAGATGCTATTACAGCTAAATGCTACCTCCGATTAGCAGTCCATATTTTGGGAACAAAACACAACTGTTGCTTCATAAGTCAATCCTCCATTTCTATTACTCTTCCATCTTTGTGGGAGTAATTCAGTGATGAAATAAAGCCTGGAACAGTCCCAAAATATTTTCCCCCAACTTTTTCAAATATGGAACTATCCCTGAGAGCACCCAACTTTGCAAAGACATACGCAATCCATGAACCACTGTACTTCAAGATGAGCCTTCTTGTGCATATTGTAAGCACTTCTGTCATTCAACATGAGATAAAGGAAACTACTGACAATGAAGATTTTAAAACAATCTAATAAAGCAGAAGTTTTCTTCATTTAAGTACACATGATGAACTGAAAGGGTCAATTCATAATTATTTCAGGCACAGTCATGTCACTCAAACTTGCTAGGGTCTCATCAACAAAATCCGAAAAACAGTGTTCATATTTTATATATACTGGTTTTGACAAAGCCTGTTATTGCAGAAGGCTTTTCAGATCCTGATTCCTACTTGACTTAAAATAAGAGATAAGCAGTGAATTTCTATTCAAATAATTGGCAGTTCAGTTCAAACATTCAGTTTAATTTTCAGGAAGATATATATAAATATTGGTCTCTATTTCATTTGTAATTTTCAGTTTAAAGACTATGAAGTCTCAGAGTTTGGTGATATGGGAAAATCACTTCCTCATTCACTTCCTTTTATTCTTCTCTCAGTACAGTGCTACTTTTGGCAATACTCACAGGTTTGCCAGATTTTGGATAACCACCCGCAAGTAACTGCACTTTGAAACAAAACTGCGTTTGAAGACAACTTTAAAACCGCCAATTATGTTCTTATTTCAAGCACATGCAGCCCTCCATGAGCTAGGGATACTTTCTAAGAAGGAAATAAGAAACATAATGCTATGCTACTGCTTTGATATTCCCTAAAATAGAAACGTTGTCTCATTATTGAAACCCTTTGACACTAATTTCAGTATTACTTAGTTGCTAGTTCTTTAAATGCCACAGAATAAAGGAGAAAAATGAATTGCAGAAAAACAATAGTTTGTCTTTACCACAATTGCTGTGCAAGCAACAAAAATAATACAATTTTGCCTTACCTGAAGATAGTAATAACATTAGATTGTTCATTTGTTTTTAGGAAAAAAAAAAACACGTTTGTGGATAACCATATTCTATCTTTAATCATCTAGGAAATCAATCTTTCTTTATGCACTTGTACAGCTCCTATTAATGTTAATGGTATTTCTTCTATGCTTGAACTATGAACATAAATAAGAGTACTATTTCTAGTAAACAGTGAAACATGGAACATCACAGATGAAATCATCAAAATGCAAATAGAAGGACAAAGAATCCGGTACTACATTGTCACATAAACAAAATCTAGAATCAAAATACTTGGAACAAACCAGAGAGTGTATCGATTAGCTATTTGCCGTACATTCACGTTAGTGATGATCCCAAGTACTCGGAGGTCACTGTCAGTCTTTAAATTAAAGGATTTGGCTAAACAAAAGAAAGGTTTATACTTATATGTTGTTTACGTAGCTATGTATCTCAAATCAACAATAAGAGTTTTTTTTACGAGCATTACACACACTAAGGTTCTCTGTAGTACCAAGTCACAAGGGTACAACTAAATCCATTCTCTAAAGTAGTCCTCACTACTTGGTTTTAACTCTGTGTTTAAAAATAATAAAAAAAACTAAGATGTATTATACATATCCTTAAGCTATATATTCAAGGTATATTTTTATTATTAAAAAATTTAATATTTAAGACTCAGCACTTTGTGTCCAAGTTCATCAGCTTTCTTGCACCTGATCTATTTCTTCCTGCTCTAAAAACTGAAAAAGAAAGATATACACCACTGAAAAATAATGAAGTCAAGGACATTTCCCATTTGCTATTTATAAGAACAAAGCCAGTGTTACAGCTCACATTATAGCCGAAAAGACTATTGTGGTGAAAATAGGAAATGATACAAACAGACAAGGAATGCTCACCTGTATCCAAAGATCTAGGTTTGCAGGAAAGACTCCACAGAGGAGGGATCTCCAGAAAGAGATCATTCCCCCGTGGCAGTCAGCCTTTAAATGGGGTCTAGGAGAGGTGCAGCCAGGCTCAAGCCCTTTTGGTCACACAGCTGAATCGCCTTCACCTGTGCTCCCATGGCTGACTCAGTGCTTGCCTCAGGTGATTAATCACTGGTTCAGGCCGTGACTCAAGAGTTCCCAAACAGCCAGTGTTACAAGGAGCATATGTAACTGTTCACATGCCTCATATAAAAAAAAAAAAAAAAAAAAAAAAAAAAAAAAAGGACAAACATACACAGCTTACATAAGCCAAAGATACATAGAGATTAATGCTTACCATTATCACTTTTGATATTTCCATTGCTGAGCTGTTTCAACCTCTTCTGATGGGATTTACCATTGTAGTGGATTTGTGCCTGAGCAGCAGAGTTCAGCTGAATATTACAAACATTGCACAAAGTGAAATTGGTCTGCTTCTTTTCTCTCTCCTTCTTTTCTTCAGTGCTATCAGTTGCTAATTCTTTCTCACTATCCCTGTCTGGGACATCTGGGATGGATGCAAAAGCCAAATTGTATGAGTGATTAGAAGCTGGTAAGTCAGGGCTCCAGGGTTTCTTCATGTTTTCTGGAGAGGAAGAGCATAATTGAGATAATTATTGATGAGTAATGCAAACTAATGTAAAACAGTATTTCTACATTTGTAAACATGTAAAAGGCCAAAAAAAATTTTTTTTTATTTTTTTCTGGTTTAATATTAAATTTCTGCTTATGTATTTTACTTTTTGTTTGTTTCACAGTTCTGCTATGTAACTTGAGTAACTTCAGAGCTACTCAAATGAACGTGTAATATGGAGCCATGTCGGAGCACTGCTTGGACAGTTGCAACATATGGGAAGTATGCACACTACATCAGTCTGAAGACTTTATGGGAGAAACCTCACATTATATCAGAAAGAGAGTCTGAGGAGCAAGTAGCAGCAAAGACAAAAGTTCTAATAGCTAACTGACCACAATACTCATTTTCCTTCTCCTTCTATTGTTCTGGGGAGGCTTTGAGGAGTATCCTCTCACCTTTGAGGAGGTGAGAATGAAGGATTGAACATGCGGGAAAAGATGAGGAAGGGAGAAGCTATTTTAATGTTCCTCATCCTCATTTCTCACTATGCTACTCTGGTTTAATCATGAATAAATTAAATTAATATTCACAAAGTCTATTTTGCCTTTAACAGTAACAGGCATATTACAAACAGTAATATGATCTTCCTATCTTTATGTCAACCCTCAAGATTTTCCATCTTACTTTTCCTGTCCTCTCCAGGACAGGGAGTAAATGAACAGCGGGATGGGCACAGGGCTGCCAATCAAGGTCAACCTACCACAGAAATACAGGAGTTATTACAGCAGAAATAGTTCATGCCTCTCTCTATGACTAAGTCAAGAAGAATAATAGTTTGATTTTTTAAATATAAACTATAAATATGAGTAGTTAAACACTGTGAGGCTGACAACCTATGCTTATGTTCATTACATACACTTCTATATTCAAATACTGTAATTTTTATTTCTATTTTTTTTTTTTTTTTAAAGTTACAGCACTTAGAAATGCAAGACATTTTTTAATTCGCCTGAATTGATAAATAGGGTGAGGGAGATAAAGTTTCTGCTTCCTATGTTTTTATATTTTGATGTGTATAATTAGTAGAAAAAAAAATAAAATCCCTACATTTCAGTTAGCTAATTGCACAGATTTCACTCTTGAATTTATTAATTAGCTAAGGTAGTTAGCAAGCTCTCAGCACTCTCTCTCCACTTCCTTTGAATGATCTCAAGACAAACTCTAATAACAGTATAACTTATCTGCTTCAAAAACATCTGAAGATAAATAATAAACATGTTCTATTTCTTTATCTTAACTGCAAGTTAAGGATAAACTGGAGAATTTAGATTCAGTCAGTACCAAATTGCAACTAGAACAAAAATGAGAGGAAAATCCCATCTGCAAAACTTCAAGTGAGGTCAATGTAAACATGAGCTTCCATGATTAAAGGTGAGCAAAAACCGCATAGAAATGCGCTGTGCTCTGAAAAACTGATTTACTATTCAAGGATTACCAAGTGCTATAACAACTTAGCATCTTGATGAGATCTTTATATAGCATATAAATATTTAATCTACTTTGTTCTCCCAGACTTAATGAATAAATGAAGATCTAGCCAAATAATCTAATCTGTATTCTGTATGGAAAAAAAAAACCTGATGCAAACTTAAATAAAACACAATGGTCTCCAACTGACAAATAATTTAGAGATAAAAAAGATCCTTTCAGCAACACAAGAAAATGGGCTACAGATTTCTTTAATCTCAGCTCCAGATAAGGTTCAGCATCTAAAAATAAGTTTAAACAAGCCCTCAGATTTGGATCTGATTATACAAGAACACTGCAAATCATTCTTGAGAGATTCAAATGTTGGAAGTTTCATGTGATTAATAGTCAGTCAAAACTTTCACTGTTCTCTGATGAATTAAAACACATTTACAGAATTAGAATCAAATAGTAGAGGCAAACTTATTTACAGATACAAATTTGAAAACATATTGATATAAAAACAAGTTTCAAAACAAGTTTTCAGATTTTATTACTAATGAATTAATATCATGTTCTTTTGTACTAACTAGAATGATTTTTACTCAACACTAGAGTAATAAAAAGTACAGACTGGGCTCTGAGAATAGGTCTGCATCAGCTGTAAATTGAAATCATTTCAGTCAGCATTATTATTTCTGCTTTTGATTATATTCAACTTCATTATTTAGAATTTTAGCTGTGTAAAACAAGAGATGAGAAAGCAGACTAAACAGTTCATTCTAAAGCAAAATCCATGAGAAAAACAACATGGAAACAGATATTAAACCAAAGTTATTATGTTAACAGTAATTATAGTAATTTTTATAACCTTAGTCATGCCATAAGAAGTTATGAAACAGGGGAAGCTTAGGAGAAAAGCCAAGATAATTCTATAGCAGATCTACAGCATGTTTCTCCTAGTAGGAGAAGCATCCTCCTTCTGAGAAGGTAGCAACAATACATCAACATCCCATCATCATCCCAGCCTTCTGGGGATATTGTTCACTCCAGAAAGAGTCAATAATTCATCCATAAAAAATAAATTAATTAAGAAATTCAATCTTTAATGAAAGCGTTGCAAGGATTAAAATATTAATATGATAGCACTACTTTTAATGAATTATTCTAAAAAACTTTCCAGGCATCCTAGTTTATGTACATTATGTGCATTAATATACATCTTTTTGCATTGAAAGTATTCCCCACTAGAGAGCAGTATGAATTTAAAATTTCAAGGCATCTCTAGTCCTATAGTGCTAATCATATAGGATTGAGATTACTATAATAGAAAAGATATTCTAAGCAAGATGTAAACTTCAAAGTAAATATAATCTAGTAAATTAAACAAACATCATACGCTGTACATACACACATGTACTTCCTTTTGAAACACTAACATAGATAAGCAGCCTAGTAAGTCTTATTAGCACTTTTTAACTATACTCTAATACACCAATCCATACAGCCTAATCAGAAAGCCTTTATTTTTTATTAAAGAACATTTTCTGTCTTGAATTCTGATTTCGTTCCAGGAAAAAAAGAAAAAGAAAAAGAAAAAACACTATGAAATACACACTAGGCATACTGAAATGAGATTACACCTTTGAAATAAATAAGTCCAGCATCTACCATTTGATTTTTGTATTCATTAAAACCCATAATGGCATTAGAGGTGTAACATACTTTTTGACTATTGCCATTTCTCTTCAATATGGTGGAAGAATGAAAACATTTCTAACTGCAGCCTAAGCAACAATTAGGCAATCAGGATTTTCAAAAATACCAAGGAAAATATTGCATGCTTTTGAAAGCCTCTTGAACTGATGCTATAAACCAGAATAACATAGCAGTATTTGGTGTACTGATTGGTCACAAATGGTTTTGAGCAAAATACTCACAAACATGAAGACAAAAATTTTGAAAAAAAAAAAAAATTCCCTGCCATAATGTTTCTCTTGACTGTAATGGTTACATGTTCCATAAATACACATCAGTTTTGCAGCTAAGATTTCCCACTCGCCTTCCACCCCCACCGAGAAGGCTAACTTCTCAACATTTAGGAGCCCTACAGCAGACAACAGCAAACAAGATGTGAATGAGCAAGATAACCAAGAACTCAAAATTTCAAGCCAATTTAAATAGCACTGCAGATAAATGCTTACATTTATTTTCCCCAGAGTTCTGAACTCAATTTTGGCTCAATGATGCTTACCAGTAAAATGAACTTTGCATGACATTATAGCTTTGTGAAGTAGAAAACTGTCCCTTGTGGAAAGCCAGCACAACTATATTGTGTATGTTTACTAGCTTCAGTAACATAGCTACTGCCTGGAGATTTCCAATATGTGTTTAAATGTAAAGGATTAGAAATTATAGCCTTCCCATGAAGCTATCCTTACCTTCTTAACTGTAATACAAAATCACCCTTTCTACTCAAGGATATGGAAGGAAAACTTTACCCACTTGTTAGAAAAATGATTGTTTATTTTCTGAACCATCTTGTCACTATGACTGTGTACATAAATGAACCCAATGTATTTGACTATTAAGGGACCAACAGAAAATACGGATCCCAGAGCAAGAATGTTACTAGGAGACTACTGTGCAGGTAAAGCAGTTTTACTCAACACTGACCACTTGCCTCTGATTAATGACACGATACATTCTAAAAAAAAAAAAAAAAAAAATCTCTCCCTTGCTTATTCCCAGAAGCTGCCAAGATAGCCTTTTCATATTTTTAAAAGGACTGAACTTTCACAGGTAATAAGAAAACATAGGTAATCTAGCCAAATTATTGATGGGAATAGATTCAAGTACTTCTTGTAAGAATTTGATAACAACATGAAAACAAAATTGGACCTACTTCTTCGGCTGTACTACTGATTCTCAGGAAAACAGGCTATGTAAAGCTTTCTCTAATGAAATGCACAGGAGTTGTATTTGCTGAGGTCCTGGACATACCAAAGGATATATGGTTCTAACATTTGCACCATTTACATATTCACGTGATTTCTCTCTGCTTTTTGAGAGACATCAAGTCCTCTGCAAAGATTATCAACCAAGAACAACAGATATTAGCTACTTTCAAAGAAACTTCCCAAAACTGGATCCATAAGCTGCACTCCCAACTGTTACTCAAAAATCCCTGCTGCACTGGGTACCTGAGATTCCTGTACCAAGAGGCCAGCAGTAACTAATTAGTTTTTGCAACCTCTAGGTTGAACTCGCTGAACAAAAATGCTTAAATTTACCCTAGACGTTTATTACTGGGAGAAGCTCAAAATGAACATACTGTCTATATATAAACATACAGCCTGGCAGAAGGCTCAGAAACAGGAAAATAAAAAAAGCTTTTGCTTCTTTCACCCCTACTATCACTGAATGATGCGGTCCTGACACTGCAGTTATCTGATTCAGATCAGATCTGCATCTGCTCCTGGTTTTTAGGGCCCAGAATGATTTAGGTCATGGTCTATATTATATTACATGTCTCTGCAGTGGCAGTTTCAAAAGTGAAAGGACAAACAATGGGAAAATGGTGAAAGAGCACTCATGGTGAAAGCACAGCCCATTTGAAACACGGCTCCCTCCCAAATGACCCAAGTAACCTTCAGAATATGCTGCAGGACTCATCTGTTTTCTCTGGATGGATGAATGAACGTCATTTCAGTGGAAGAGCTGCTGGGAAATGGAAACTCATTAAGACTGGAAAGGCTTTTCTAAAATAGTTGATTTTTCAGGATCTCCTTTGTTCTGAGTCTTTCAGATGAACATGAAATACCAATAGTATAGAATACAACAAGAGATGATGTAAAAATGTGGAAAACGTTGTATTAAAGTAATCTTTCACTATTGATAAACATTCCTGTAAAAGTTTTAAGTCTGCAAGAACAAGCACCACCTTCTAGAAAAGAAGGAGGATTTTCTTGGGTCACACACCAAAAAGCTAAATTGCGTGTCAGTGATAAAACTCGGGACAGAAGTTAGTATTTCTCATCACTCTGTCTGTTACCATCTTCATCACAATTGAAGCCTCTATTCACCAAATTTTCTCTTTAAAATGTTCACACAAAATAAATTAGAGGAGGCAGCTTAACAATTTAAAAAATAAAAAGCATCACAGAGAGAAAAGCCTTGTTCTTCCCATTTGTTATTTCTCCTTATGCACTCTGCTCCTTCCAATCCAATCACTACCGTTGTTATATGACTTCAGTGATCCACGTGAATAAGAAAATCATAATTATCATCATCTCAGGTGATTTTTGCAAAGTTTAAGATGAAAAGAATCACTTGGGCAAGAACTGCATCAGTAAAAGAAATAAAAGCAGTTTTCACCTGCATGTTTATTATATAAATATATGTATAGCAAGTATAGCAAGAAGGGAAGATGGGATGGAAGAAGACAGTTTATTTTAGGCTTGGAGGCCTTTATACTTTAATGTCTATGTCATGGGACTCCTCCCAAGAAATGCATCTCTGCAAACTGGAACCTGGAAGAGCAGATTTTTATCCATCTGAAGTATCTTGAGCAATAGTGCAGAAAATAAAAGCCTAGGCTTTTGTTCTGTTTTGTCGGCAGAGCACTTAAATCTTTCAGGAACGGCTGCATTTCAATACTGCAGCAAATTAACCGACTGCAGCCTCTCTCTGGTCACAGTCATGTGCACTATGAGTTCCAAAAGGAACTCATATATGAACTAATCAGAAAAAAAACTTCATTTCTTGGTTCAGCAGTTCCCTCATGCCAGAAACAACCAACAGACATCTCATAGTCTCAAAATATACTGCAGTCATTTTTTTAATTGAGTTCTATAAAAAGAGCTAAGCACTAATCAACACCATATGTTATTCAATTAGCTAGTAATACATATCTATTTCTCAAGCCTGTGCTAACGTAATGGAGCACTTTGGGTGGTTTGGAACTATTTGAAGGCCAAATAATTAATTTGCAAAGATCAACTCCTAAAAAGCTGAGAAGTGCTACTGTGGTGACTTACTTACATCTCTATAGCCAGAGTCAAGCCGTTAAACTTTCTCATTTGGTTTTCACTCAAGCCTTTGTTTCCACAGTGATCATTTCTGAAAAAGACTTTTGTCTAAAATGAGGACAAATAAAGACTGGCCCAGCGATGCAGCTGGAACCCAGGCATTGTGGGGAGCCTCCTCCCAAGCAAGTAAAGCAAGCTGCATGCATTGCTTTATCTCCCTTTCCAACAGTGGGATCTCACGTACAGGTTCTATGTAGAAGGCAGAAATTAATATAGCAAAATGCATATCTAAGAAAGTTACAAGGGCCTCTGCCCATCAAGAAAGCCTGCTGTTGTTATGTTATGAGTACTTTTTCCCACATTCTGGATTCCCACATTTGGGAATTCCACCTGCAGCCTCGAATTCCTGTCAACAGGACTCTAAGTTGACCAGGACCAAAAAGAAAGAAGGTTCTAATTGCAACGCCAACTGCCTTTACTGGACTAAATGTTAGTTTTGTCATTATTTCTAATAAGATTGGTAGTATTTACAGATGTTAGATTTCAGGGGGAAAAGCACCAGTTTTTCAGATTATCAAATCTGAACAACACAAATTAGATCATTCAGCAGTGTCCAGAGACAGATGTAAAAATTAAAGTACGTACAACAAATCTTTGTCTACTAAACCACAGACACTTTGTAGGTACTGGGATTATTTTTAATTTCACAGTAAAATAACTTCTTTCAATCCTGCTGGATAAATTTCCTGATGTGAAATCATACAGGATACATGGTCTATGTACTGTAATAAATATTATATGCCACTTAAAAGTTATTTAATTTTTCTAGTACCCAAATGCCAAGTCAAATATTCTTATCTCAGCAGTAAGAAACTATATGTACAGCTGATGAGCAACTCACTTAAGAGCAATGTCAGAAGTTCATGGTTTGCACTTGCTTATAAAAAACAAATCAATACAGAACTAAGGATTCATTTATTTATTTAGCAGGATAACTTCTCAAGATTGCCAGATTTCTGTTTCTACGGTTAGAACGCTCAGAACTTTTCACATCCTAGGAAATCTAAATGTTTACCCCAAATACAAACAGCCAGTTTTTAGAAGTTAGAAGTCTAAGTCCCAGCTTTTTTGCTGTACTCTTCTTTTAGTGATATTTTTGTGGATGCATTATAAACAAGAGGCCTTTATAACAAAAAGAGCCATAGAAGAGCAAGACAGAAGTTTTAATACTTCAATCAATTACCCTTTAATCTCTAGATCCAACGAAATACAATAAATTTTGTCTCTCGGCAAATGCACATACACACATAGCAGCATTAATGAACGATAAGTTTGGGCTTATATTTGAAGATTATCATTTATACTTTCATAAAAATAGTTCTTTTTCCAGATAATCTGCGTATTATAAAGCATTATAAATGCTCTAGTAGCATTTATAAACGCAAGGACTTTTATTATTGTTATTATTTTAATTTTTACAACTTCACTACACTCACTGGGCCATTTAAACTGGAGTTTAATGGAGATCTGATTATTTTCCAAGCTATGCAAACATATCAAGGTGAACATCTGCTTTGTTTAGAAGGGTTAGCAAATGCTTTTGCAAGCGCAACTGGAAATTACAGTAATTTATCTTATCCTTCTGTCTTTGGATTGCATTATCTTTAGCAAAAAGGATGCATTTAGTACAGCATCCACAGCAAAAAGGACAGAATTTCTATTCACAAGATTTGTTTTTTGGGGGCAGATTCTGTACAGTTTGGTTGAGAAGTATAAAATATAGGCTATACCCTAAAAAGCATATTCTCTTCATAGTATCTTGAAAACTAATGTCCTCTTTAAAGCATCCTTGACTAGTATAATGTTCTTTCCTGTCAATTACATTTCTACCTCAAGATCTTCATCAATGCTAGGGACAGAGAGAAACATCTAGCAAACTAGACTACCTTTGATGTGTACTCTGATGTGTCTTAAGACAAAATGGGGCATCTGGCCTTTTTATATTTCCCTAATAGAATGCTCTACAGAAGCAGCTAGTCTTCCATTACAAACACACAAGGCCAGCTCAGGGCTTCAGATATGCAGCTGGGGAATTACTTGTAAAAGTTCTGTATAATATTGCTTATTTTACTAGGTATTCTGCAGTATTTTCCAAAATGTAGAATATTACCAGAGAAGTGCAGGAACTTACTGAACACATTAAAGATAGTGCCTTATTATTGCTAAATAGACATGTAAAGTATTTCCTATTTTCCAGTTTCAGGATTTAATTTTTAAAAACATTTTCATTTTTCATATTATGAAATGTTAATAATTAAAAAACATCAGTGCATACCTTCAAAACATCTCCACAACAAATTGGAAGATACATTTTTTTTCCTAAAAGACATTTCTTAGAACAAATCGTGAGTAGTATGGACATAACCACATATATAAAGATAGAAAACAGGAGAGATGATGCTTTCTAGCCTTCTCTGGGAGTCCTTCACAGCAATACATCTCTTATTGCAATCCGCAGCAGATGCTCACAACAGACCCAGAACTGCTGCTCTTGGGAAGCCTGAGCACTTTGCTCAGCCACTGTGATCTGCAAAAGCTACTACTGCTGAGTTTGTAAAATACTTCCATCTCGTCTAGCTCTGCTGGCCATCTGCAATCTCTCTTGACCTGTCTAGGAGTGCTGAGGTAGTTGAAAACTTCTGAGAAGTCATGCATGGCAAAATTTAAAGCTCTGTAAGAATTACAAAGTTTCTTCCTTCAGCTGTGCTGATTCAGATGAAGCAGTTTATAAATTCTATTAAGCCTCAGGACAAGTTTATAAAATCCCTAGGACTCACTCAACTATTTATTTTTTTCAAAATAGTAGTTAAAATTTACAATAAAATATTCTTTTCCATTGGAGATCATTTAAGACTACAGGATAAAATATATATGAAATTCCCAGAATTAACTCATACTCAAACATCATTTTATAATGAAAGATTAGAAGACTTCACAAAATATTCATTATCAATATCTTACAGTGTTTAATTTAAAAATGATCTTCTCCAGTTAAAGTCATCATCTAAAAAATTGCATCTTTATGGATACACGCACAAGATTCCAATTTAAACGAGCTTTTTAAAAGAAATGGTAAATATCACTGATCCTTATGCAATAACAGAACTTTGCAATATGGTGCACATTTCATTAAAAAACAGCAAAATAAGCATATTTCTGTATTGGTGCAAGCCAGGGTACCTAAAGGCAGTGGAACAGCTGGCATAAAAAATGCTTCCAGAAAAGCCGAATCAGATAACTGCTTTCCATCTACCTAGGAATTCATACAGTAATTTCAGCATCTCAGCAGTCCTCATAATTTCTGCTGCTCTTGCTTTGCATTATAGAATGTGTCACTTTGAAAATTTATTGTACCTTTTACAGCATGGGTTAAAGAACACTTAAAGCACATTTAGTGTTTGATATACCTTTACTCAAGAAGAACAGAAATGAGTTCTCTTTTATTAATTCAGACTTGTACTACTAAACTATTCACAGTAGCAGTCTCACAGAATTTTCTTGAGATTACCTACATGAGTAAGAACTTACATGACAAAAGATTTGAAGGCCTGCGTTCTCATCAGAAAAAGGAAATATTAAATAATGAAAAAGCAGGCAGATTACAGTAGTCAAAACTTCAGTTTTAACTGTATGACTCAAGGCTGTAATATATTTACTAATAATTTAATGGATTTCTGACAAATCAGCTGGTTTTTTTTTGCTTCCTGAAAAAGCATGTAGGGCAAGAATGAAAACCATAATAATTTGACATAAGGTGTGGTTATTTCTACTGTAATTTTTGATACTGTAAAATTGGTTTCTTTCCTGAAAAAAATACCTAATATAAGAAAAAAGTGCAAAGTCGTGAAACAGCTAAGACAAAAAATACATTTTGCTATTTATATTCATTTGTTTGTAGCTCGGTTTAGTGTCAGTCCATTTGAAATCTGTCACATTTTTATTTTGTTTGTCACAGAAGTATAGAAAAAGTAAACAGTGAACATAAGCAATGCCATTAAAAAAACAAAACTAAAAAGTGACCTTCCCCTAAGCCACTGCACATAAGAGGCTACGCCATCCTCTCTCTCATCTCCCTCATTTAGATAAAATCATCATTATTTTACTTGTTATTATTTAAATCAGACCCAGTAATGTCATTTGTAATTAACACTCACTGTTGGGAAGCAAATGTGAACGGCTTACCTTGCAATACAGCAGTGTTACCCACTTCAGCATGCACTGCTCCTACAGTACACATCAGGAACCAATACTCACTCACTGCCATCAGCCGCTGCTCACAAATCACTTGATTATTGATCACTACACTTATCACTCTTCATTGACTGAACTTCATTTCACATTACTGCTCTCCTGCTGCTTCAGCAAATTCTGAAACTTCTATTGCAATGAGAATTCAAACTCAAACCAAGGCAATGGTTCTTCAAACTGATTATTTCTTACTGTAT
Organism: Chrysolophus pictus; assembly: GCA_037305975.1. Lineage (NCBI taxonomy): Eukaryota > Metazoa > Chordata > Aves > Galliformes > Phasianidae > Chrysolophus > Chrysolophus pictus. The sequence goes on from JAYKPI010000006.1 coordinate 36,178,435, forward strand.
CAAACTTCTCGTGGTTACCTTCATTTATTAAAGAAAAAAATAATAACCAATTGCCTGTCACGGTTTCAAATTCTTCACAGAGGAATAGGCAAAGACAGGGTTTGGTTTTCCCCTTATAATTAGAAACTATACTGTGTTACATTATTTTAAGAGACACTTTTTTTCAGCACTGAACAGTTCAAAAATCTATAATACAAACAACTAGATGTCTTTTGGAAAAGTAATTGCTTTTTGTGGGATAAGAAATGGCTGCCAATCACTGGGGAGACTACCAGCATGTATTTGCAACATTATTTGCAAAAAAATATATTTATTTTTTTCTGTCCTACCAACTAACAGCAATTCTTGAAAGTAATAAGTTCAAAAATGACAGGAAGGTTTCATTTAATTCATGTATTTATGTTTATAGAAGCTATATATATATATATATATATTCAGATGTGCATATACTTACATAAGTAATGTTGAGGCTTTTTGAAAGAGTTATCAACTTGATCATGTAAGAAAATTGCATGGAATATTCTTGTCTGGAAGTTTGTACAGCAGCACCCATCCCAGACATATGCTGCTTGTCAAAGCTGAGTGGTCAACAGTTGCTCGTGTGGTTGAGCAACCAGAAAGAACTAGCTTTGGGCTATTGTTTACTGAGTTCTCAGGGCAGATCAAGCAGACCTATGGGGGGATCTCAAAGTGGACGATGACCACCATGGAAATAGTATGCATACTTGACAAACTGCCACATGGCAATCACATGACAGTGGGCATGCCATTGCCCCTGACAACCAGAACAGTATGTAAGCGTGTAAAGTGGATAAAAACCCCAAGTGTTCAGAGGTAGAGCTCCCCCACTGAACTACAGCCATGGGGATCAATGAAATGTCACTGTCTGAAATCATCTCCTCCAACAACTGGAGTGAGACAGGTCATTCGAGGAAAATTATTTTGGGTCAAAACCACTGGAAAATCTTCCAAAACTTTCTTTGTGTAAGCAAAGTAGCAACAGTCTTCCAGCTTGTCTCACATTAACTGAAATATTCTGAGAAAGAAGAGTAAAAGCCTCTTTGTTCTTTAGCCTATACAACATTAAGTACATTTTTAATTTTATTCTGTACAAGAGTATTCATACTACAGATAATAGGTACAACGTACACTTATGCAGCAAAATAACCCACCCACATCATCAACAAATTCAACATTGTCACAGGTTTAGAGTGGGAGACAAACCAGCTAATACTCTTCCTACTCTCAGCCATCAGCCATGAGAAGAGATATCAGAAGGTCAGTGGATTTTCTGAAAGCAAACCTACCAGATGCAGAAGTATCCTACTGGCAATATATGAAGCAAAGAAAGCAGACAGCAGCCTGGATAGAAGTTTAACAGTATTTTGTTTGGAGCTTAGCGAAAATGCTAGAAGGCTATTCTATTTTCTATCACATGGGAATTAATTAGAGCACAATATCATGAGTACCTCAGAACATGATCATTCCAATCTAGTGATTTGAATTCAGGAAGAACAATAAAATCTAGAAAAGCTTTGGTAGAGGTTAGTGTCCTAATTTTATGAATCATAATCTAGATAGAGAACTTAAGCAACAGGTGAAAACTCTTCTCTCTGAAAAGAAATTCAGAAAAAAAAATTGCTAAATAAGTTCTATGACCACTATTACTCACTGCAATACCTGTATCTATGATCTACTGGAAATTATTTTAGGCTATTTATCAAGTTCTAATGGTATAATATAGTATAAAATTTTGCTTTTTTTTTTTTTTCTCTTATAAAGGGATAAAATTTTCAAGGTGTTGCCTAAATTGAGAATTAAAAAAAAAAAAAGACAGTCTGTAATTACTAAAGGCTGCTTATTTATTTGGTCCAACTAACATGGGCATTCCTCCAACTTCTTTTAAAGCAATCACTATATAACAATTAGATAAACTATTTTATCCTTTAAATTTCATTACATCATTCCATAAAGAAAACATGCAAATTCATCTCAGTATTTACATGAATCTTTAAAAATATAATATTTGACCATTTTGTGACACAAAACTTTGTCATCATAAATGTGAAGCAATTAGATTGAGATACTTTATTCAAGTATATCTATCAGACAACAATTCAGTATCTCTTCTAATTCCATTAAAGAGTATGAAATCCATTTATTGGTATTATACTGTGTTTTAAGCATTGCTGGAAGATTACTTTACTCTTTAGTTTAATCAATTTATTAGCTAATATTCAAATTCTTAGAATATGTACCATTCTCCAGAACAGCTGAGGACCGTGATCAAAACAGTGTGGGACAATTGTTGTTGTTTGCAGATACACATTAAATGTCTCCAAAGATGTATCGCACAACTGAAAAATTAGTTGTAGATGGGTAATAGAGAGTACAGGTACTTGACAGGAAATATTTTTCCATGAGAAATATGGTCCAAAATTTGGTAGCCATTCTTTTCCCTCATCTATTTATTTCTTCTACTCTGTCTCCCTATGTTTTCCCTATGGGGTTAAATCAAAGAATGTATCTTACCACCTGCTCTGAATGCACTTGCCCATATCCTAGATTCTTAAAACCTGTCTCTGAACCCAGCTGAGGACTGCTGTACCCTTTCTGTGCAAGTGTAGAAAAAGTATAAAAAACTGAGCAGTCTTCATAGGCACAGATTAAGAACACAATTTATTTCAGCTCAGGTAGTCCTAATGAAAAGGACAGTAATCCTAGCACTAGAGAAGTCAAAGTGCCGCAGGAACAAAGATGCAGTGAGCCACGTAAAAGGACTAGCAGTGTGCTATACCCATGTACTTACCCACCACTCACCCCTCGCTCACCATGCACTATTCTGCCCTAGGCATGCGGCTAAAAGCAGATGGATTTGTGGATGAATAATTCCCTGACCTACTATCAGTCGTTTCCATTGTACACTAAACTCAGCTTCCAATTACATCAATACCATCTATCAAAAACCAAGACAATGCCACCTCTAAACAACCTTCTTCCTAGTATTAACAACACTATCAAGAATTCCCCCGATGTGAAATACTTTCAGCAGTCAGCAGAAAGTTATTTTTGTAAATATTGCGTTTTATTCCTTCTCCAATTAAGAATTTGAACTAGGCTCATCTTAACTGTATTTCCAACATGTGCTGCCAGAGCTCTGAATAAATCAATACCACCATTGGGCTTAGCATCATCTTCTACAGAAATAGCAGCTTTCTGCTTCTAGACACACTAGTTCAAACATGGTTGCTTTACAAAAGAGGACAGTGAACAGTTTTGTTAAAATAGGTATGAAGAGAAGACAGAAAGAGTGATGCATTTGCATTTGCTCTGATTTGGAAGCTACAGTCACACTTTTTTTTTTTAATAAGTAGAGATATAGGTCAGAAACAAGGACTGACATGCAGGGTGTTTTTCTAAAGATTAACTCACTCTAAAAGTTTAAAGTTCTTTCTTTTATTTAGTAAAATTCAGCAAATTTTACTAAATACTTGGAAGTCTCCAAATCAATGAGGAAAACTTCTGAATTGGTGAACATCAACCATCTGCAGAAGTCCAAACTTTGGAGTGTTGAGTTTACATGGTTCCAGTATTCATTTAGCTTTAATTTTTATGGGTTCATGTCTTCAGAGTTTTTATTGGATTTACAAATTTTCTCCAAATTAAGAACAAATTAAAAGAGAAGATAGGAAGAGTGTAAGAATCTCAGTTCAGGTTCACAAACATTGGTGAACTCTGTATGGCTTTGTGTCATATTGCAACTCACTTGTTTTAACATTATCAAACTCTTCAATAAGCTTCCTCTGAATGAAGAAAATTGATTTAAATATTTTAAATAGGCTGACAAAAAAAGGATCAAAAATAATTCAAGTCATATTGTTCTAATTTTATAGACATCCAATAGCACAGTAAAAAACATTTCTTCAAAATCAGCACTTAGCAATCACAACACTTTTATGCATCTTACTGAACACAGCGTATTCTACCAGAAAGTGTCAAGGACAGACATTTCATCCTGTGCATTGGTATTGCAGACTTAAATATCCCAAACAGTAATGGATCCTTTATTGCCTTTTCAGAAGATACTCCCACAATCATTCCCCCAGTAATTCCAAGTTCTTTCTTTCAAATCAAGTGAACTTAATAATGGGGAAAATAAAGACCTATCATGAATGACAAATTGTGAGTGTATTCAACTAAACATTACATAAAGATCTTGTAGATACAAATGTGAGTTGTCCTGCAACTGAGTGCTTGGTTTGTTGATTCATTGCTTAGATTCCTCTTTATTCTACTGAAAAAAAAGAGTCATTTGAGATGCAGGTTGCATCATTCACCCCTCTTATTGGTCTTTTTGAGAAAATTTCAAGTAATATTAAAACGATCCACAGAATACAATGATGGCATCTTGCCAGGAAACACATCTGAAAATGGAGTATAACATTTGTATTAGTGCAATACTTTCTTCAGTGTATCATACTCAATATCTTTTTGGGAAAAAGAGAGATTGCATATAACATTAAATCAAAGACCCACTCTAGTGTAAAACAGCAATTTGTCTTCAATTTTCCACTTAGTAATTCAAAAACTCTTTTGACTATCAACTGCTGACAATTTTTTTTGCTGGCTACAACTTGGTTAGAATAATAAGAAAAAAATCATTAGCATGTTAATAACTTGGCCTCTCTAAGGGCTACTTAGTTGAACCTCTATCAGAAAAAAGCAGCTTCTTTTTCATCCCTATTCTTACTTGTGAAGTGAATATAAATTACCACAATCTCCTAGTTTCCTTCATTTCAATCTGTAATGATTTCCCAATGAACAGAATACAGTCCTGCCATACTTTCTGCAACAGCAGCTTACACAGAAATTTTCACGTCTCTAAAGATGAGAAAAGGAAAGACAAGAATTACCACACAGATAAGAAAATGCAGGCATTAAACCAAAACTGCAAGAGGATATTATGTGAGCAAAATATTGTCTGCATTTTAATATAGGTGTCTGGGAGTAGCTTTCTATGCTTTATACATACTATATTCAAAACAATTTATACATCAAATTTCATGCTGAGTCCAGAATAGGAATGAAGTACAGAAAGCTACTGATCGTGATTTAGAGGCATTTTTAAGTTCTTTATCCAAAATCAAGTAAAATCATCCAACAATGGAGTACCTCAAGCATTTTTAATCTTCGCAGGATAGAAGGTTTAAGATACAAAAGGATAAATACTTATGACCAGATCTTTACATAAAACAGATATTGTTTATATGCATACCCTCATATATGCCAGTTTTCAACACGGAAATGGAAGGTTTTGTTACTGCTGCTATTTTGTGCAATTAATAAATAGACCAGAAACAATTACATATAATAGAAGAAATGTGACATTTAGGATAAATAACAGTGACTTTAATATCTATTGCTTTATTTAAATGATCTACATACAAATGTTAGAAATTTTCATCAAAATTATGCAATTAAGATTTTCATATCATATTTATTTTTATCATTAGAAAATTTTCTGTGATCTATGTATCTAATACAGTTATATCAATATTTTTAGATAAAAATGAGAGATTTACAAGATACTTTCAACAGCATAAACAGCATTCCAGCTGTCACATTACCATCTGTAGCAAACAGTACAGCACACTTTTTAAAAAGTATTTATATATACAACTAATGATATTTGAAATAGAGAACACATTTGCTACTGTAGCTCATGTTGGTTTATGGCCTTGCCCAACAGTAGATTCCTGTATTCATGTGCTTTGTGTAGTTATCTAACAAATTGGGTCCAATCATAGAGGTTTAATGCTCTTACATTTGCTCTTACACTTTGGTGTTTCACCTTTATCTTACAAGAATCAGAATTGATTCTTCCAAATTCAACAAAAATACCAAATATTAAGCATAAATGTACACTTCTTCTACGGAAGCTAATAAAAGCGATATTTAAAAAGAGAAACAAAAAGAACTGAGGAATTATACTAGATACCAAATGAATTAACCCAGTTAACAAACACTGCTCACTTGCTTTGTTTTTTTTTAACAATTGACCTAATTTACATAGAAAAATAGCAACCGGAAACAAAGGAGTAACTTAACATACTTTCCAAGATGAATTTCAAATTTCCTTTCTACTACTGGATATTCTCAAGACAAACTTTGGAAAGAACAGAGTTTATCCCAAGATCATTTTGTCAGCAGACTAAGAAATTTATGACAAAACAGGTAAAATAGGTTCTAGTCTGAAGCATGCAATCCCTTCCAGCTTCCTAAAGCTACCGCTCCAGGCCAAGCAAAAAATTTACAGTTATGCAGTACAGAAGTGCCCAAATCAGTCTACATTCTCACTGTAGCCTGTAACAACAATTCTATTGGTTGCTCAAAGCCCTGGTAGACTCAGCGTTCAGAAAGAACTGCAGAGATGAGCCAAGCTACAACATTGCTATCAAAGATCTTCAGCACATCCCTGCACTGACAAAGGAGGGAGAAGTTTGAACGAGAATAAACAGAGAATAAACAGGAGCCCTCCGTAATGATAAACATTGCTGTTGCCTTGGATGCACAAACAAGCTTCAATCAGCCTCAGCCTGTATTTACTTAGTGAAAAAGAATTAGTAAGACTCATAATACTGTAACAACCTAGTGTCTGTGCTTTATTTTGAGAACTCCTAGAGTACAAAAAAATATTTCTTCACATACTATATGACTACAAAAACATTTTCAGGGTCTGAGCTCTCCCAATAAAAGCTTGCCTATATTCTCTCAACCCTGACACCATTATCAATTCCTTTAACAAAGAAAATAAACTATGGTTAATTCTTTGCTATTCCATCCATTAACAGTGGAGGGTAGGGGGAAGAATATTGGGATTAATTACATATTCATAACAGAGTCAAAGAATATATAACACTTTTAGAGTAGAAGTGTTACGAGACTGTTGGCTGCTGGCAATGAAGCTCTAGAACAGTGAAAAAAGCTAGAAAAATGCAAATACAGTCTATGAAAGGTAGAGTGGAAAAGAAGAAAAACTAAGGAGTTACAGATGGTCAAGATTAATTTCAATGTGCAGAAAAACAGCAGAGCAAATAATCAGATTTTACACCTAAAAATATCAAGAAATTGAGAAACAGCCAACAAGAAAGTGTCAAAAAACCATCATGCTCAAAAAATTTCAACACATCTTGTGATAGTGTAAAATGCTTCATGGTCACTAAGTCCTGAGTTAAGAAAGCTTTTTTGACACAGTTTTTCATCATTTTCCCAGGAAAGTTTAGAAAAAAATGTAAGTGAAATATCTATGATATGAATGAACATTAATGTTATGAGAAAACAGTGAACAAGTTATAACTGCCCCTGATCTGTCCAAATAAGAAAGATGCTTTAACAGGCCCTGCTGGGATGTGTTCTCTGCCTAAGTTTCACTAAGAACTATATGACAAAATGTAGAATATACATACTAAACTGGCTGATATCAAACAGGAAGAGATAGAAACAATATAAGAGGCCAAGATTAAATTCAAAACTGAATTGATAATGTGGAGAAAAGTCCCATTATAAAAGATCCCATAAGGCAGGAATAGCAATAAACACTTAGAAGATGGGGGGGGGGGGGGGGGGGGGGGGAGATTAATCTACAGTTTTCATGTAAATGATGCAAATGTTAGAATAGATAAAATAAATACATAACAAGCACACTAAATTATTGGTACTGACTGAAAGACTATCAATCTGAGATGACAGGCACAAAAGTATAGTCAGAAATGTTGAAATTTTTTTGTTTGTTTTGTGGTGTTTTTGTCTTGGTGGTTTTTCTCCTTTTTTTTTTTTAATATATTTATATCTGCTGCAAAACAGCATTTGTTCTTCTCTGTGGAACGATGAATATAATTGAAGGAATTCCTTACATCACAGCACAAGATATTTTTCATCTATTTCTGTTCCAGCTAAGGGTCACTTAAGCCTCCTTTCTTCATACTTCTGTCAAAGATAACCAGAATTAGATTGTATCACAGGCTATATCTTGAATGTATACTCAGTAACAAATGCCTCCTGACATACTACTAGAGCAGTAGTTTCATTTTCTAGAATGGAAAAACAGATTTACTTGCCTTTTATCTTGATGTTAGGTCACTCAACAGATATACATTTTTCATTCAAACTATCCTTCTTATCTTCCCAATTACATTAAGGCAGGCAATACATAGAGCATTGTACCAAAAACAGAACGCGAAAAAACAGTACTCATTTCCAGAGCGCGTGAAAGCAAAATTGCTCTCAACTCTTGTATCCGACATAGGACTGTCACTGAAACAGATTCCTTATGCAAGATAAATTTGACATTAAGGGTGAGAAAGTTAAAACAGTACAGCAAAAACTTAGAATGTTGCTGTTAACTGTAAAAGAGGTATTTCCTTTGTGTTCTCCCCCTCCCTCCCCCTCTCCCAGCATTTTCCCCAGCAAGGAACCCTCACCTTCCTCCAATATCTTAATAGAAAAATGCTTTCACCACAGCTGGATATAAAAATTACAGGCAGGCAGTAGGCACTGATAAAGGTATTGTCACACTGAGCCTCCACGTTTCCCAACTCCAGCTGCAGGATGGGATGAAAAATTGTAGAGAAAAAAAGCTATTAAAAGAAATTGAATAAATAAAAACATATGAGTGACACGTTCTGTGGGCTGTGTATCAGCCACAGAGAAATCCCTTTTATTTCCTCTACACTGACTTAAAGAATGCCTGCAGTACTCTCTATGCAAGAAGCATATTGTTTTAACTATAGAAAAGGATATGAAAGTGCAAACAGGGAAATTTGCTGAAACATAAATTCAGCAACTGAATTAAACTGATCTGTTTCAAAAATTTAGGGGTATTTTTGTACATACCTGTAGATACTCTAAGTCACATCCCTGTTTTGGTGATTACCTAACTCCTGTTTAGATCTTTTAAAGTTGTAGATACTGTTAATGTGAAAGGTAGAAAAAAAATAAAGGAAATCAAGAATTTTTTTATTATTATTATTTACTTGAAGCCAGACCTCCCATGTAATTTTCAAGAAATTAACTTGTATCAACATAACTGAAATGCATTTGGTGTTTCCAAATGAGTATGCTTCTGCTCCCATTCTTTTTATAAAAGACTTGCCACAGAATATGACTCTAGTTGGACAACAAGGAAATAAGTCATTTTGAAAGTGGAGTAAAATGTACTTCCAAACCTGCTTTAAGGTACTGGTACATTTTAATAAATCCTGCCACCATTCTGAAGAAGGCTTACAGAATACGTAAAGCTTTTTTTTAAAAAAAAAAAAGAAAAAAACAGCTAGATACAGTAATTATAGGTATTTTGGCCATTAAAAGAATCCACTTCAACAACATAATCATTGGAAAGTTGAGTGTGCCTAATACAGACAGAACTTTTCCAATAAGAAAGATGAACAACTCTTAAGTACAATTCCTGTCAAAATGTTTCACTGAACAGCTAGAACAGTATCAGTTTAAAAGACTAGAGTATTAATTCTTACCAGATTAAATTAACAAAACAAATGCTCAATGAAAACATTTAATGTAGCCTTATTTTTCTTTTGCATTTCTTTTCTTAAAGAAGCTAATATTGCTCAGTTTGTATTGACCAAAACATCCATTTGCAGCAAAATAAAATCACTATATTAAATCTAGAATTTCTTTTTCATTATGAACATGCAATTCATCTGAAGGTTTCCTCAAGAATATAACTTTCAACACATATTTAAGATTTTCAGTTTGAAAGTATTATGTTTGAAAATGCTGAATACTGCTACATTTGGATGAAATACATAGATAAAATAGGCTTACTTAGCATTATGCAAAAATGCTTAGGTGGTTAAAGGTGATCAAGTTCTGTGACCTTCAAGGTCTAGTAAATTTTATCTTCAAGCTTGTATCTGTCCCTTCCTTCTCCCTGTTCCTAAACTAGTATTCAAAAAAAAAAAAAAAAAAAAAAAAAAAAAAAAAAAAAAAACTTAAGAGTACAGTAAATCATGGACAACCATGACTGAATAAAAGGCAAAGAAGAGAATGAGCTCTCCAACACATCCATTCCAACACTACCAATTTTACTCAGTATTTTGAACAAGTTTAGCATTTAGTAGAATCTCTCTTAATTCTCAGCTAGCTTAATTTAAATGTCTATTTGCACTTTGCAAGTCTGTTTTTTCTACTTTCTTATGGATGTTCCTACATTAAAAGTCTGATGTTTTACCATCATTTCCCTCAAGAATGTACAAAGTCAAACTAAAGAAAAAAAAAAGAAGAATCAGTAATTAATTTTTAGTGAGGTCTCTACACAAACTAATTCTTAAGGATTTCACTAATGTAGACCCAAAAGTTAAATACTTTTTACCCTAATATATACTGCTGCTCTTCCAAAATCTCTTTGATGTTCAAAGCACCCAACTTCTCAGTATTTCTGCTTGTTTTCAAAACAAAAAAAAAAACACTAATGCTATTTAGATTTCCTTCTGTCATGCTCTGCCCTGCTCTGATTACACATGAAGCAGTTACTTATTAGTACCATTAGCTGTAGGTTCTTGAGAATTCATTTAAAAAAAAAAAATGGAACATGCAAATGCTCAGAAGTACATGCATTATTTGCCATGAAGGCTCCATCTCAACTAACTAAGTAACATATACAAACTGAACAGCTATCTTAAGAAGTCTCTTATAGGAGATAAGCATCAACACCTGTTCCAATTATCATTACTTCATATAAGGTACTGAATATAGCATTAGAAGAGTCAAAATGGATCATGTCATATCCCTTTAGCATTAAGAAAAAGGAGCCAACTATTGGTCTTGGAGATCTAATTAATTAGAATAGCAAAAGGGCCTGGAAGAAACTGTTACTTTATCTTCACAGAGGAAACAAAAAAAAAAAATAGTATCCATAGTATTATTGCATTTTATACATCTTCAGTTAAATCAATGAGTTTTTTAAAAGGCCAAATTATCTATGAAGCACCTGAGATCTAGGACTAATTCTGCAAACACATAACAAATATGTGTATTCTAGCTGTTTTGTTAGTTTCCCTCTTTTCAAGAAAAAAAAAAAAAAGGAAATCCTGTCAATCTAGTAGACAAATGTCATTGGTTCTCCAGAACATGCTTGTCCATTTATACATTAGTGGTACACTATTCTGTTATTATGTTCAAAAAATAATAAGATAATTAAATTTTAACAAGGTGTTATGAATACATCCAAAATTGGGCTCAATCTTTGAAAACTTAATATTTCTAATTATTTCTGTACATCTTTTCAGAATTTGGGAGGGCAGGGGATAAGTATAGTAAGGTAGCTGCAACAGCTTGAAAGAATACTGTATATAAGGTAGATCCTGAATCTTTTCCCCTTTCTTTGGCTAATGGCTCAAACCTTCTGCCACACAAAAATATTAGTATTCTACATGGCAGCATTCTTGAACTGGGAAAATTACCTTGTGTTGAGCATGCCAAGACTGATTTTTGGATCAACTAACATAGCTTTAGTAGGCAAACAATAGGAGTATCTGGAAATAAGTATAGTAAGTAAAAATGAATCACATGAAATCATTTTACATCTTGGTGAAAAATCATTAACATTTAATTCTAGAATAAAGTTTTGAACAGATTTGTTTCCTAGAGTTACCTCTGGATTGTGTAATTCTCCAATGGAAACTCAGAAATAAATACCTGAAAATAAGCTTACAATGTTCAAGAGAATACTAGAATTGGAAAGAAAATTAATTTCCTATCCCATTTATTTATTAACTACGTAAGTATAACTGCATTTGAAACCTTCCTAAATGAATTTTATCTCTTTTTCACTTACACAGAACTTCTGTGATATAGGTTGTACATCTCAAAGTAAACTACGTAATAAATAAACTAAATGAATAAATCGTAAGAGATATCAGTGGGATAAGGGAGTCAGAAAATAAAAGAGAAAAACAGTTTATTAAAGCAGCTTCATTTGCACCTAATCATTATGATAACTCTTTCAATTTGGTTGAATTTTCAGTGCATTTTTGAAATGCCCTTTATGCTTAAGCATAGCTTTGTATCCAGTTCTCTTCTCAACATGAAACTGCTAAGTATAGTGACAGTCACAGATTACTGCTCCAAGGGGAAATCAACATTGCCAGAATAGAAAAGTAGAAAGAGATAAATATTACTCATGCACACAACATGATCTCATGTTCCATTTATCTTATTTTAAGAATCAAGCTACAGAAATTGATGTGGTTTCCAATTTGACCCTTCTCTTCCTCTTCCTAATCCTATTTGAAATAATCATAATTTCAAAGATTCAGAATGACGATGGTGTTCTTCAGTGGTCTGTGACCTTAAAGTTGTCACGCAGTGGAACCAGAACTGACACAAAGTACAGGAACTTCAAAGGCACCTCACGCATCCCCATCACAATTTTTCTTTAATAAAGACAACCATTACTTTCGAAAAATATATATACAGTATTTTCTCCATATATAAACACCACTCATGAATAAAATAGTAATCCAGTATTATTCATCAATACTGCCCTCTGTTGCTGCAGAGATTGTGCAAGAGATAGGCGGGGAAGGAAAGAAAAAAGATGACATACACAAAAAATTAAGGCTTTAACTATTTTATATTATATATATATATATATACACATTATATTATGCATTTTAACCAGTAAACATGTCTCTGTGCCTTACATTTTCTTCCTTTGTCTGAACTATATATTGGCCATCATATATAGAAGAAGAAATATCTAATGTAGCTAACATTGATTGTAATGCCTGTATTTCCAAAAGGAACTAATATATAATTCTTCAAGGGAAACCAATTTTTGGAAATTCAGCATATGGTTATCTAGAAATCAATACACTCAGAAATCTCAATTTTCTCCAATATTTACTAAAGGGGATAGTTATTAAAAAATGCAATTAGTATTCAGATCTACAATACTTTAGAAGTTTATAGAACCATGCGTAACACCATAAATATGATTTGTCAGTTCTTACTAAGCAATGTGTCAAAATATATCAAATATTGTAGAAGAGTCAGATTAAAGTCTTCATACTGTAAGAATCTTCTTCTCACCCTCCACCATCAAGTTCCTACACACGTGTTAATAATCGCTCAAACACAAACAGCTTTAAATCCAGAAATAAGATTTTGTAACCTCTAAAATTTTCGGCAAAGCCTTCCTTTTCCCCACAATGAAGACTGGAAGAGATCATTCATATGTGAAGAAATAAAATAGAGAATGTGGAAATGGAAAAGCAACATTTACCAAATACCCAATATTCAGCTGATTCTGGTATAAAAACCAGAATAACCTACCTGCCACTCACTCCCAGAGAAATGTTAGGATAAAACTCTCATAAGAGCTAAAAGCATTATAAGTGACAGAATGTACAGAGAAGAGTGACAGGGAAAAAAAAACCAAACAGTAAAAAAGAGAATTGATGTGACCATTAATATAATACAAAAGTACAGAATTATGCATTACTCCAGAATTGCAAAGAAAGAATTGAATGCTTTCATTTTTCATTTTTATGTAATAAACAGAATCTTAGTATTGCATCTCTGGAATTATCAATGCAGTTACTTGGAATTGGGAAACAACAGCAAGCAGGAATTTGGGGGAGGTCAAAACTGAGAAATCAGAGCATAGGGATGGTGTGTCAGCGTTCACTTATGGTTATTCTTCCTTCCTTTGCAGGTTCAATAGCCTGCAAATCAGAACTCACACACAACTATGTAAACACAAAGCAAACACCACACCCCTGGAAGGTCTGGAAAATGATAAATTCAGGGAAGAGGCAGTAGTCAACCATGACTTTTCAGTATCTTTATCTTTGTAGCTTCGGATGGGAAACAGAGGAGCCCAAATCAACATGGTAGACCATGGGCTCCAGCAAGTCAGCTCTCCTTCATTCTCACACAAGGATTCACAGACAAGATGCTCTCCTATAGCAGAGCTGCCTCATGCTATGTTAGAGCCTCAGTGGTCATTTCACTTAGCCTGTTTGTTTGCTGCTGGAGAGGTTCAGAAGCCAACAGTAACTTGCAAAATAAGTAATAAATTTTCCATGAAAAAATAGCTGAACAAAAACTACAGGAATCTATATTCATTTTCAAATGTAATATGGCAAGAAATTCTGATAAAAATAATATGTTGACAAAAAGTGAATTGTAGATCCATATTGTTACACACCCCCCAAAAAATACCTTTCCATGTACGAGCATTTTGATATTAAAAATATAAACTTGCAATTGATCCAAAATTATGTCAGCTAAACCACGCCAGCCTATATGGAATTGTCAATAACCCTGTACAAGAACTGGCAGATAACTGGGTTGACAAAGTTAATGCAGATGTGAATCCTATTACTACATAGTCAATCTTCCGGATTCTGAATTAATGCTTTCAAAAGAAACCTGAAGAGAGCATCAGAATAACTAGAACTTAGAATTCCTATTTTAAGTCCTGAAATTTAAAAAAATTTCATAAATGAGATAATTCCACTTTCACTTAAAACAAATATTTCATCATAGTATTGCTAATTTTAGGAAAGTACAGCAAGAACATTATTTCTAAACTCCTTTTCTAGTTTAGTATTAAAATTGTAAAATATTTATTTTGATCTCAGTAAAATAGATTAGTTTCTCAGAAACATGGCTAAGACACTCAAATTCAATGAAGCTCTGATCCTGGACCTCTCAGGGTAAGCCATTCAGACGACCTAGCAGAACAGCTTATGGCAAAAATAGGCAAAGCAGGCAGAAACCTACAGTCAGATCTGTCTTTTGCTACAAATTTAAGTACAACATTCTTCCAGCATGGCACAAGAACTCATTATTGCTGTGATTATAGGTTTAAAATAAAACATACTTCTGATTTAAGTCCAGCAAATTCAGAACAACTCAGTATTTGCTACAATCAGTTCCATTTGCAGACAGTAGGATGAATGTCCAACTCAGTCATATTAGATTTTTTACACTTAAAATTTCACTATTGGAGAATACCTATTTATATTGAAATGAGGTTGCATAGCACACTCCAGATTTGGCACACTTGACAGTCTACCTTATGAAAATAAAAGGTAGAAAGGGTATTTAACTTCTAGCTGCTTAGCGTTAGTGCATTAGACTGTTTGCAGAGTTCTTCTGAGGGATTTTGTTACAGCCTGTAAAAGGGGATTACCAGACTGTTCTTTCTAATTTATGTGAAAACCACTCAGTTGCATACCAATATCAATCAGAACAATAAACTTTGACTCTGACACGTATAAGGCTAATTCATGATTGAAACTGACACAGAGAACCACTTTAATCAGCTAATAATCATTCAAAATTACCTCCAGGAAAACCTCTCTAGCTTCAGTATTTAGATTAAGTGTCAAGTCTCAGCCTCAACTTCTGACAAAAGAGGCAGCTTCACTTACAACAAATCTCTGTTAAGTTGACAAGAGTTAATGTACCTGGCAGCTTCACAGCACATGGCAGGTTTAGGTGCAGAATGCTGATGACAGTGGAGCTTTGTGCCACCAGCAGAAGTCGTTAGGTGAAAGAACTTTCAGATGAGTCACTTCTGTAAATTATTAAAAGAAATTACCCTTAGGTCGTTTTAGCTCAAGAATAAATTTACTTGGAGGATGCTTGATAAAGCTCATTTTCATTCAATTTTGGTATGTGTGGTTATAGAACATTATTCACCACATACTGGATTATTTTTTACAAACTTCTGTACACAGGCAACTCCTAACAGACACTGCAAAAGAAAAACCTTTCTGTCAGTTTTTGATAACTCTCAGACAAACTGAATACTATGTGGAATTGCAAAGCAGAGATTAATTGAACGAACTTTGACTTCAGCTGCACCTGGTGTATAAACCTATATTTTCTATACACAGTAGTCCAAAAAATGCATGAAACCAAACAGGTTGCCTAATGATGCCTAATTTTTTTTCAAGTAAAATCAAAACATTTCCTTGCCAGCTGACCTGCAGAGGAGCCTACAGAGATACCATCTTGAAGGGGAAGATCAACCAAAATACTGCAAGGCAGTGGACTAGACTTAACTATTCATGCCAGCTATGAGAATGTCCCTTGTAACAACCCATCTGTGGACTCTTACCAACTGCCTGATGATCCTTCCTCCTGCTGCCCACTAAAAGCCTCGTTAATAATAGCACTAAAGGATTTTTTGTATACATGGCCTGCCCTTAGAAGGACATGGTTGTTCTGAAGCCACAGTGTCCTATGCCAATTAAAAGAATGTTTATTTGTGAAATAAAACAAGCTCTGAGAATGCAGACGCACTGCGCTTCTTATATTTAATGCATTTTTGTTCCTACTTTAGCTAAGCGAACATCCAAATAGTTTACTTTGTTCTGAAAAGTGATTTGGATCTGTAGATGTTTGTCGTCCCAAACCTGCAGTGCTCCCTCAAGAAAGCCAAGGCACAGACTCAGACTGTATTTCCACATTTATGCAGTAGCACTGGCTGAAAAGATTTTTGATATGCATTTCCTGAGGAAAAACTTCACACCATTTTGCCAACCTAGATAACCTAGCATGTCTGCTGCTTTATATTCGATTAAATTAGCTGGCATTTCAGTGTGTTCTGTTAATTAATCTCACCTAGAAAAAAAAACTGCCACTATGCCAGGTGAAAAACCACTGCTGCAGCAGCTACACAGCAGAGATGCAGAATAGCTAAGACAAATTTTATAATTATACATGAGGTGAACTATGTCAAAAGAAAACATGCCCTGTGGGGAAAAATAAAAAATTGCTTCATTCTGCTTGGTTTGCACCGAAAGATCCAATGGCTGGTCCTCCGTGGCCAGGGCTCCTGAACAATTTCAGTCGCCGACATTTTCTTCATTCAGGTTAAAATAATCTTTGAGGAAGGAGGATTTCTAACTGAATGGTATTAATTTCTTCCTATACTTACTTCACTGAACTTACATTTAACTACTGCTGGGAAAGTTATGACGCAACATTTGCAAATTCAAAGCTGCACGAGAAAGGCAGTCACACCAACCAGAGAAAAGAACCTTCAATGTTTAGTAAGACAAGCACTTACACTGAGTAACAGAAAATAATACACCTCATGTAAGAAAGGGGACAATCATAAGAAAGGGAACAAGTTGTGACAGTTATGGGAATCATTATTCTGAATTTCTTGATTTCTGTCTGTGAAAATTTCAGCAATAAATTCATGTCATTCTTTACATTTAATGTGCCCATATTTATTCCAAAAAAAAAAAAAACAGAACAATATCACTACAATGGCAACCCATTCTCTGAGATACACTCTGGGTAAGTAAATGTTAAGCAGCAGGAGAGATTTAAGTTACACAACATCACACAGATGTGCACTACAGAGAAAAACATTTTTTGCCCTGACCAATCAGAAGTCTTCTGGCAAGAAATTTGTTGGTTCTTTTTATAGCAAAGAGGTTTTCTCTGTGTATTGCTCAAGACATTCAGTGGAAATCCATAAATAACTAAAAAATAAAAGCGGAAACCATTAATATTCATCTTCAAACTAAAAGGAAATACTATTTAAAAAAAAAAAACACAAAGATTTAGATAAACAGCTTCAATAAATCACACAGGACGCTAATGCTTTTCAGGCAAAGTTCTCAATGCCTTATGTCTTTTTAGTATCACTAGAACATGCAAAAGATACAATCATCCAGACACAATCTGCTGTGCTGCCTGACTGACAAATAGCCCTTGCACTGGAACTCTGCAAACAGATCGGTATCAATAGCCCTAGGCACGGTGCTGCTCATACCTGCATATTTGCTGCACAGCCAGAATGGATTTCTAAACACTTCCCTTAAGAAAGCATCCATGAGAACTTAAGGGCTTCCTTCCTACTGATTGTATGACTTTGCCAGATAAAACTGAAGGGCAAAGCAGTAATATAACCGGGCAGAGAATGTCAGAGAGAGGAAAAAAAGACCATTAAACTCTTGAACTAAGCATCACTTGAAAGCAGGGATTATAGAAATGGAATAGGTGGAACCACCTGCATTCTCAAAAAAAAAAAAAAAAAGCAGCCACTCTTTGAAATGTATTTCTATTTATCATCAAATGTATAGCTTAGATTCCAAAAATACATATACAAAATAATAAACCACAAATTTTTAAAACACAAAAGTCATAAAACCCAGTACTTAGAGGGAGCTTCCAGTATTTAAAGGGGGCTCATAAACAGAGGGGACATTGATTTTTTAGGTTTGAGAGGTCAAAGGGGAATAGTTTTAAACTGTAAGAGGTGAGAATTTAGATTAGATGCCAGGAAGAAATTTTTCACTCAGAGGGGGGTGAGGCCCTGGCACAGGTAGCTCAGAGAAGCAGTGGATGCCCCAGCCCTGAAGACACTCAAGGCCAGGTTGGATGGGGCCCTAGGCAGCCTGAGCTGGTGGGTAGCAGCCCTGTCCACATCAGGGGGTTGGAACTGAGTGAACTCTAGGTCTCACCCAATCCAAGACACTCAGTGATTCTATGAACCCAGAATATATTTCTTCATGTATTCAAATGAGCAGCTGGAATGTTATCACTACTAAAAAGGCAGAATTGGGCAAACCAGTTTCCTCTCATAGCATGCTATTTTAAACCAAACCACTTTGAATTTTTATTGGCTTTGATGGACATATTTTTAGACATCTTAAATATATATACATAAACATTTCACAAAGAACGAAGTACTTTAAAATAGAATGTAGGAAAAAGAAAAAAAGAACACCTTATTCTAGCTGCTACTCTGCTGAAAGACCAGAAGTACACAAAAGATAGTACAGGTTCACTTATCAAGTCTAGAACAAGAGGAGTTGATTGGAAATATGAAGAGCTAGAACAGAGCAAGTGTCTAGAATACATACCTAAAATGTGTTCTCTGAATCCATCACTGAGGTCAGACCAGTGAGTTTCTTTTCTTGCTTTGCTTTCGTAACTGTTTGTTTTGTTTTATTTTTAAAGAGTACTTCGTGGATTTCTTTTCTTTGAAAGCCTTCAATCACTCCTTAAGCCTGTACCAAATTTTAGTATCTCCAAGTTCCTGCTGCAGGGAGTTCATACACTGAACTGCAGTTCTTTTTGTTTAAGCTAACTACATAGGTCACTGCAAAATAATGCTTCCTATTTATTCAAACAGAAGCTACAACAGATGCAAAGAACACTATAACAATATTTGATAGAGCAAATTCTCACCGGCAATCATCAAAATCTGCACCAGCAGAGGTGACCCACTGTCACTGTTGCCACTGGTGAAATATACCACCCCCCACTTCATTGCATTCACATCAACTCCACAAACATCCAGCATCGATGAATGCCAATGGGTGCAGTTTTTTTTTCCCCACATGGAGAAATTAAATTCCACATCTTTACTTTGTCTGTACTTTCATGTTAGATGCCATTCTGTCTGATAGTAGAAGAGGGGCAATCATACAGCAACAAAATTTAACAGAATACTGGTGTGAAAGTTCAATCTCCGCTGCCATCCACTCTGGGCTGTGAGCCAACATAATAGAATAAAAGGCATTATTTTCAAGACAGCCACCATTCTTGGTAGTTCTATTTATTTCCTTTTGTTGATTACATAGAAGAGAAAGTGAACATTTCTTCCCTATTCATTTTCTTCACGTCTCTTACAACTTTAGTACAGTAAGAAAGTAAGCTTTTTGCTGCGGACAGAGCTGTAACCCTTGCTCAGAAGTCATTTTACATTCCTGATCACGTGCTGCCTTTTCCAAACCTGCTCCATGTCTGCTACGTAGTTTGAGAGATGGAGGCCAGAACTGGAACATATCCTGAACATGCATGCCATGGAATCAATCACTCATCTCCCAATGATGTTACAGAATCACGGAAGGGTTTGAAGCGATCTCACGGGGTGACTATCTAATCCAACACCCTGCTAAAGCAGGTTTCCTAGAGTAGGCTGTACAGGAAAGAAATCCAGGTATGTCTTCACTAACTCCAGAGGTGACCCTGCAACACTTCCGGGCAGTCTGTTCCAGTGCTCTGCCAAACTCAAAACAAAGACATTTTCCCTCAAATTTTTACGGAGCTTTCTGTATTCCAATTTTTGTCCATTTCTCCTTGTCCAGTCTCTCATAGTAATTTCTGACTCTGGCTTGAGGTTTTCAGTTCAGACATACTGAAGCTGTAGAGAATATCATAAGAATGAGCCTTAAGGGTTTTTGAGGAAAATACTATAAATTTGACAGCTCATTGTTTGTTACTGTCTAAAATAGTAATAGATCAAAAATTCTCTTTTTTTTTTTTTATTGAAATGTATCTTCTTGATTAATTTCACTATATTTGTGAATAGGAGATTCAGAATTTTTTCCCCCCTCAGTTTCAGGGAATAATGTGATAAAGATCACTAATGCAAACTTTATAGATATTTTGTAAAATGTATATACAAGAACACTCCCAGACAATTTCTTGAGAAGTATAATGGTCAAATGTTTAACAGATACTGATTTATTTATTTATTTATTTTAATTAATGGAGGAGTTGTACATATGCAGGAAATACTATAGTTTTTAATACACAAGGGCAATATATTGCAACAAGGTCTCTTCAATTCACATCCCAGCAACTCTACCTAAACACGTAATATCCTGGCAGTATGAACATAGAAAGAAAGAACAGGATGCTGTGGAACAATCAGTGAAGAAGTTTTCTGTGGTGTTTGTATGAGTGATATTCAAAAAAATAAGATTTGGCACTGTAGCTTACAATCCTTGTATTCTTAATTGTTAAATTTGTACTGTAAGGAGAAAAGCCTTCCATAGGATGGTAAAGAAGAGAAAAACAAGGTAAGAATGACAGTAGACTAGTGTTTTAAAAAGGATGACAGCATTTCAGAATGATGAGTAGACAAGTGAAGAATACCAAGATGGTATGACATCATGCAGGAACCTGGAAGTGTCAAATTCTAAATATAACTCCTATAAACAGCATAAGTTCAGCTCTCTATGTTATGGAAAGTCAAACTTGCTTCTCAAATCTAATTTTATTTCTAGTCTATGCATTGCTGTTTCCATTATTGCTATCATTCCTCCTTCTCCACATTTTCTGCATCTTTCCACTCTATCTTTTATTCAAGGTATTAAAACATTTATTTTTAATGAATACAAAGACAAAAATACTGTCTCACCTCCTGATTTAATATCTAGTATTTTCCCTGAATATAATGTGAAAAAAATGAAAAAGTTATTGAATAGGATAGATCCTCTTGAAAGCAAGTCATACTGTAATAGCTGAGAAGAGAGAGGAAATACAAGTGTTTTGCTTCTTCCTCAAACAAAATGTTTCTCACACAAAACAAAGAGACTTGCATAGTAACCATTAGATTCGTTTCAAAAAAGATATTTCCCCACTATTAGATTAAAATTTCACCTTGTTTCCTATGCATGAACTTCTTAAGTTTTTATACAAACGCACATGAAAAAAGGGCCCACTGTCAAATAGCCATTAGAACATCCCACATCATCTGGTTATCTGAATAATGAATACTTTTTAAATTTAATGATGGCTTGTCATTTTCACCACAACTGCTCAAGAAATTTTAGATTTACAGAAGAGAGAGAGTTAGAAAATTCAAGGTTGCAATTAGGCATAAAATTTACACTTTCTTAATTTTACAATTAACTGTAGGCAAACGGAGCTTTAAACTAAGAGCCTCAAATAAAAGTTGAAGGCTAAATTATATAAAGGTGCTATTCATGATGATTAGACACCTTCCACTGAGGTGATCATGCAAACACATAGTTGCACTTCAAAAACCAACTGCATCAGTTTTACAAAATGAACTTATAAATCTTCTAGAACAGCAGTAGTCAAGAGAAAAGTCTCAAAGAATTTTCAGCACAAAAATGAATGTATAAAGGAAAACATTGATAGAGTACATGTGCTTAGAACATCAACTAGCAGAGAAATAACTGCAAGTCTGGAAATAAAACCTACAATTAAAAACAAACAAAAAGAAAAAAAAACAAGAAAAAAGAGGAGATTTACAAATACCAGGAGGAGACAAGAAAGTCAAGAGTCATTTAATAAAATCAAGCAAAATGAAATTTGGGGCTAACTACAGCAGAGTTACTTAATGAAAATACCAAGAAATCTCTAAGCACCCCAACGGCATTTTAATGACATATTTAAAAATGACTGGTGTTGGAAAAAACAGTTGAAATCATTCCTTACCACAACAGTCCTGGTTCAAATTCATGCTAAAGAACACTTGCAGACTTCCCATTTCAGGGTCTATACTGCAAGGTGAAGAGAGATACAAGAGGACATACCCTACGTGAATGGCCATGAAAGTCAGCAACCCCTTGAAGTAAGTCTCCAGGAGGCATGCAGCTCTCTTTGTCGCTATGTGATACCAGAGCCCTAACAGAAGAGGACACTATAACACACAGGAAGAGGGAAGAGCTGTTCAGTCTCCCAGATGGACATAACAAAGCACCTTTGTCACTGTGTTTCTATGCCCTCATCTGAGACAGAAAAGAAAACCACCCACTCTGATACATGCTGAGGGAGCTCAGCTAAAACAGGTTTCATCAATAAGATCATCTTGCAGGCTCCATCTGGCACTTCTGCATCCCTTAGAATGAGCTAGCATCCCCATAGGAAGAAATCCCTGTGTCAGGCATGTCTTTTTTTTTTTTTCCTCCAGTTAGAAATAAGCAATCAACAAGAATTCAGCTGTGTAACCATGATATTTTCACATATGCAGTGGCAAGAAGACAGAGCTTCTGGAAGTGCCAGAAGTTTTTAAATGCAACTTTTTAAAATGGAAACACACTGCAAAGAGTCGCTACGTTTATGAGTGATATAAAACCATAGTAATATCGTTAATAACTTCACCACCGCCTGAAACCAGCTCCGGATATAAGTTTGGAGGAATCATCCTTTTCCCCTAGTAGAAAATTAAGAGATTGGATGCGCACATTAAAATGCAGACTTGACACCGCTTAGGTCAACCTCTTAGAACAGAGAGATTAAATTTCATATAAATGGGGCAGGTGTGGTATATTCTCCATCCAAAGGGCAACAAGGCTGGTGAAGGACTTGGAGAATATGCCCTACAAGAAGAGACTGGGGCCATTTAGTCTGGGAAATGGAGGCTGAGGGGAGACCTCATTGCTCTCTTCGAATATCTGAAAGGTGCTTACAGCTAGAGTGGGGTTGGTCTCTTTTCAGTGGTGACAGGACAAGGGGAAAAGGACTCAACTTGCACCAGTGTAAGCCTAGGTTGGATATCACTTCTTTTTAGAAAAGGTGGTTAAGCACTGGAATAGACTCCCCAGGGAGGCAGTTGAGTCACTTCCCTGGATGTGTTTAAAAAACATTTGGGCGTGATGCTCAGGGACATGATTTAGTAGAGGGTTGTTAGACTTAGGGTAGTATGGTTTGGTTGTGGTTAGACTTGATGATCTTTAAGGTCTTTTCCAACCTGAGCAATTCTATGATTCTGTGAGTCTATGAACCAGACAAGGGAAATGGCCACTACCCTACCAAATATAGCCTTTGTACAATGTGTGTCAAGTGTCATTTTCCTACATCTGGTGTTGACTTCTGAGGGCTTCCATTCAGTTACTTGCAGCCTATGTGCAGAAGGCTAATCAAAGCCTTCCACTCAAAGGAAAAGCTTGGGAGAAGGCCAATACACAGAAGATTGTTTTTTATGGTTTTTATGGTTTTGTTGTTGTTGTTGTTTTTGGTTTGGTTTTTTTTTTTTGGTGGGCCATTGGCTTACAGCAGAGTGACATGGGTAACATTCACAATTATGTTAGCCACTCCTATTTCCCAGAGTTCTGTTTCTCAAGTTACATCTCACTCAACATCTCAGCATTTTAGCTCTTTGCTCTACATCCTTAGAGAAGTTTAAGAGCTTTGGTGCAAGACAACCTTAATGCTATAGTATCATTATTTACTACATAATGAAATCTTACACAATTCATTTGCTTTAATTGTGATGTCATTATAGTATGCAGGAAGGTAATTAATTAGAAGAAACATGCTTCTCCCCACATAATGTAGTTTAGAAGTACACATTTAGATGGTAATCCAGTAATATGTCAACTGAGGGGAGAAAAAAAGAAAAATAAATAAAAGTATGAGTCTATGAATTAAAGTCTATCTCAGGGTATTAAGCATTACAATTTAAGAAACAGTCAAAATATATAAAGCAATAAATTCCATGTATTCCATGCAAGGAAACCTTTATTGATGTATAACTTAGCCATAAAAAGAACACCCACTTTCACATCTTGTTTTCTGGTAACGATCAGACTGATGACCAAAATATTCTATTCTGTAATTGCCCAGCATCAGTAAGCTCACATTACCATATCAGTGATAGCACACAGGTTCACAACAAAAGAGGAAAGCAGAACAAAACGTTTTTCATCTTTGTTCCATTGAAAGATTAAGTTATCTTAAATGCAAAACATTGCCTTGCCCCTAAGTCTTCGACTGACTGGTGAAGCAATGACAACACAGCCTTCAGGCTCTGTCAGTTTTCACCTACATGTCTACCTTCTTTCCAGTGACACAGAGAACAGCTCCAGGTTTCCCCCTCTGTGCTGAGGGTTACAGCCTAGGGACTACCAAGCTCCCTTATTCCTCAACCAGGGCTCTCTTGAAAAGGCAAGTCAAATCAGACTAGCCAATTAGAATAAGTCTTTAATTACTGTGATAATACAGTTGTCTGAACTGTGCTGTGCTTCTGCTTTCCTCTGTGTTATAATAAAATGTCAGCTCTTTTCAGAAAGTCCCAGGAGAAATTTGAGGTCTGCCTGCTTGCTAATGGGT
The DNA here is from genome assembly GCA_037305975.1 of Chrysolophus pictus. Taxonomy (NCBI): domain Eukaryota; kingdom Metazoa; phylum Chordata; class Aves; order Galliformes; family Phasianidae; genus Chrysolophus; species Chrysolophus pictus. The sequence continues at coordinate 36,203,299 of JAYKPI010000006.1, forward strand.
CATCTTAAGCATGCATGCAGCTGAATAGAATGGTATCTATTTTAATACCAAATGTTAATAATCTAATTACTTTGATTCACAGTTCAGGACTGCATTCAATTTGTGGTTGAATCTACCATCTCCCTCTGATACACAACAAGCCACTCCAAATTAATATTTAAAAACAAAATATTCAACTTGGCAACCTTTAGAACCTCATTTTCACTCACTTATCACTATAAACAGAATGTTTTAATTCTGCTCTTCTCTTCACTATCAATTAGTAAATGCACATTAACAACTGTCTCTCTCCCCAGTATAAAATACTTTAAATGAAACTCAACTTTAAAAGTTTTAAACACAAAAAGCACAAAAGCATTATCTTGCACATATTTTAAGCACCGCCAATAACAGTTATGGTTATTAAATGACACATTTGTAATGGCTGCCATCCTTGTCCCAATCTGCTTTTCCCTAAAAAAAAAAAAAAAAAAAAAAAAAGGAAGCATTCTCATCACCTCCCCTAAAGGAGAACAGAGCAGCCAACATTACATTGTTCGGCACCCAAGAACACAAAAAGATCTCTTAAAAAAAAAAAAAAGGGACTATATACTATACACTGAAACCAGGTAGTGTAGAAAACATTCATACAGACTTTGCTTCAAATTCAAGAATTATCTGCCTGGTCACAACAGGCAGCCTGATTGCAGAAGAGGACAGAAATGGTGGGACCTATGACATTCACTCCAAATAGATACAGAACAGCCTACTATAAAAAAAAAATGCTGTCCTTTGTCTCAGAAAAACCACTATCTATGTGATTTCTCTTTAAATAGATAGGACTTGATTTGGAGAGAAATTATCACAGGCAGCTGCCTCGGGCACAAATTCCTGCAGCTTTAGACCGAGCTGTGTAATGAACTCCCAGACTTTCACATAGCTCTGTAAGGATACAAATCAATAGAGCCCCTGCTATATACCTATTAGCCTAAAAAGACCTATCCAAGCACACAGCATTCTACTGCTATCCTGGCCTGTAATCACTAAAACCTGTGGCATCGAAAAGGACATTTTCAGCAGATTTCTCCACATTTTTTCTACTGTGGAACCGTCTTGGGCTTTTCACTTCTTTCATTACCTCCACACACAAAAGCCCATAACTAGTGTCCCCATTTATCTACAGAAAATGAGTGCTCTCAGCTCTCTGTAAAGATGCTAAAAGCCAGCAGGAATGAGATACCTTACTCCACTAGCAGGTGTGTGGAGAAGCTGAGAAAGGACAACAGCTCTGCCACAAGACAGCTGAGATGGGAACACAGCTGTGTACCTGGGCATCAGCACCAGAGAGGCAAATCTTCCTGCTGAAACAGTATATGTATACATCAGCAGCATGCCAACAAACTGGGAAGGTCTTTTGCAGCTGCTGTATATCTTGTCTTTGGCCAGCACATACTGTGAGGGAGCAGTCTCTGAGCTGATTCATATCTCAGGAGGATAAGACAGCAACACATACAATGGCACTCCTGCACACGCTTAGGAGGAGCTGCAGTGACCACAGCTGTTTCAGCAGATCTCAGTGATAATCAAGTATTTACATATTCCCACTTTGCCTCCTTGTTCAGCTCCTTCATTACCAATGAACAAGACTGGGACAGACTGGAGAGCTGGACAGGGAAGAACACGATGAGGTTTAACAGCAAGGTATTCTTAGATCAGTCAAGTAAGGCCATATGCTGCTTTGTCAGCCCCAGATTAACTTAAAACTCTCTGAGAGGATGTGAACTCCAAAACTCCAGCTAATCCAGAGGGCTGTTCTTTCCTTCTTTCTCTACCCATCTGTTTAAAAAAAGTCTGCTACATTTGTTTTAATGTCACTTTTTCTTTTGCCTGAAAGCTAAAACGCAATTGAAAAATTACATAGGTCACTCAAAGTAATGCCTTTTATTTATTTACATAGAAATGACAATAGATAAAGAGATACAAATAGATACAAAAATAATGCTGATAGAGCAAATTCTCAGCTACAAAATACTGTTTTTTCCAACAGTCACCACTATTAGTTATGCACTGTGGCCAGCAATGAACAACAGCCTGTATGCTAAGGTCATCATGCCCACTGACTGTTTCAGTGTTCCACCACCCATTGCCTCACATCTGCTGTTTGGTCTCCATAAGAATCCAGCAAGCACTGATAATATCAATGGGTGACATTTCTCCTGCAATGGAGGGATTCAGTTCCTCACCTTTGCTTCATATGCTCTTTCTTGTCAGACACCATTCTGTCAGACTGCCCCTCTGCTGCAATCTCTCACACAGCAAGAAAATGTAATGGAATATTGGTAGGAAGGTTCAACCTGTACTGCCATCCCACCAACACCCACCTCTGATGTTGTGAGTTTACACAGTAAAATAAGAGACAAATTCCAAAGCTGCTCTCATAGTATTATGCAAAAATCTATCACATACCAGATTGAGGAGCTTCTAGTTACACAGTAGAAAAAGTCAAAGTAGGGTGCCTGATAAAAAGCAGCTTTGCAGTAGTTTGTTTAATACTTAGTGAGGAAATCAAATGCAGGGCAATGTGGGACTGTGACAGTGAAATGACAGGAGATATCACAGTGCAGGTCTAGCTTGCAGAAATCAACTACTGAGTTGTAAGAATAAAGTAAAAATTGTAGTGTGGTAAAATAAGAATAGCACTTTCCATTGAAAAATCATTGAGAAATCAAATTTTATAAAAGGAATATAATGTGGTTTGCCCCCAGTTCTTAAGATATATAGCAAGTCTCTACACAGACTGAACAGGATCTCCACTTTCTACATTACTCTTTGCTAGTCAGTACAGTCATTTTCAGGATTTGCTGGAGCTACACTGTGTTCCACTCCCGAGCAGACTGCCATTTTGCCAACAGCAGCTGAGTCAGTAGTTCACCAAGGACTAAACAAGGACTGACAATGGCTGGGCACCAACTGCACTCTGAGCCCTCCCAGCAATGTCCTGCTCCTCCAGAAGAACACCAGTTCTGAGAACACAGTTTAGCACTAACAACATAGCTCAAATCACTGCCTACAGACCTCCAGAGTACCTATAAATCATCTCTACACAGCAGTTCCATACCTAAGAACTGAGGAAAGCATTCTTATATATTCTTCTTCACATAAGAAGGTAATATCTTTGCTGGAATATTATTAAATACTGCATGCAGGAGTCCTTAAAGTTTAAAAATCCATAACTTATTTATATACCATTTTTATTTAAAGGCTTCTGACGCTGCTATGAGTTGAAACAATGCAAAAGACCATCTTCCTGCACTCATTTCCCTTTCTGAGTTCCCATATGCCTTCTAAGTAAGTCATTCTACAAAAGACAAGTCATAGGTAAGTTTATTTTGTAGATTGGGATCATGCTAAATAATTTCTAACAAAAATGTTTTATTTAGCTCCAGGCTATCTTGCTGTATTAGAATTAAATGGTAACTATTTGTTTTTTCAGTGGTGACAAGATCCATTGGGCTGATGTCAGCATCATTTTGAATGCAATTACTGCAGTCTCTGAAGGAAGCTTATAGCTAGATATTGTCCTTTGGAAGAATTTATTTTTAATCTGGTGAAAGTCTCACATTTCTTTGGGCATGACCCAACAGGGAATATCTTGATTACCCTAGAAAACTAGTAGCATATTAATATCATTAAAAGCTACTCCCTTACTAAGAGGTTAAGATATTCCCTTTTTTATAGGAATATTTATCACCACATATCATTTGTGCACCAGTAGATAACCATGCATATTAACTATGAAGAGAACACCAGTAAGCAGAATACTCTTTTGAATGCTTGCCAAAGAGCCACGTGACATTTGCTCTGATCTGGTGTTCAGGGTTGTGTGTTTTGTTGTTGTTGGTTTTTTTTTTTTTAATTCTCATTTTCACAGAAATACCCATGAAAGAGTAACAAGGGAACACAGAAGTCTGAATCCCAGCTGTTATTCTCTTTGGATGAATACCAGAAATGCCAGCATTTTGCATGCTTTTACTAACAGGCAGAAGCGATGGAAGAAATATGAGGAAATATTGTTTGTTTTCCCATGGTTAGTGACAGTGAAGTTAAAATGTACAGAACATGCCACACTGCAGGCACTACTGAATCATACTGGGAATACCCATGCTGAGTCTCTCCTTCCAAGGAGAGTGCCTGCAGCCTCAGCCATTTTGGCAGTGTATTTCCACAATATCTTACTCCATCTGTGAGTATTAGCACTACAATCTGGCCTTGTGTTAGTAGTTTCCAGTGCTAATTGAGCATATATAAAGACATGCACTTCCCTGTCTTGCTGATGCCATCCTGTTTTTACTCTCTAATGACAGCATTTAAAATGGAAATATTTTAACAGTGCATTCAAAACACATTGCAAACTAAATTTTCATGGAATCAAACAAATGCTCCCAGAGGAATATCCTTATACAGATTCATAGCAAAGGACAGTTTGCATTCAGTGCCTGGTAGTGTACAATTCCTGCAAACAAAACACTGCTTGGATAGGCTTTGATGCAGCATAGACACAATCTCTTTCCTCATTTTCCTCTACATTTGCCTTTACGCAGACTGACCCCCGAAATCCTTTGTTTTAAGTCTACCACAAAACTTAAGTAGACAAGTTTTGCTGTAACATAACTCTTCATGGACATTGAGACAAAAAGCAATGAAAGTTCACGAATGCAGAGTAAAAGGGTTTATCAGTTACTGAGCAGAAGAAAATCAGGTTTGTAACAGAAATTCATGAAGTTCTTTCATCACAGAATCACTCAACCCTCAGATAGAAATACAAATAGTCCCTGATATTGTGAACCTCAGATCAAAGTACAAGTTCAAATCACCCTTTTACCTAGGATCACATAAAATAAAAAGGTGGCATAAAACCTAAGCTCACCAAGTACTGAAATGCATCCTTATATTCTGCAAGCCCATACACTGAAAAATGCCTGTGAACAGCACAACATATGATTTAAACTACTTTGGCAAAGGCAGCTGAAATGCCTACAACTTTAAAATTAAAGCTCCTGCATTTTGAAGTGTTTTTGTTTGGCTTTTTTTTTCCCCTAGTATCTGCAGGCCAAGCTCATACTGGCAGCTAGAAGAATCATAGAATCATAGAATCACCAAGGTTGGAAAAGACCTAAAAGATCATCCAGTCCAACCTATTACAATAGCTCCCACTAAACCATGTCCCTGCACACGAAAAGCAATAGTCACAACATTCAGCACTCTGCTACCAGGCTTTTCACGCTTTTGATAAGTACACAGTCAGTGTGTTGTGTTTTAGTCAAATGCACATTTTTTACTATTGTTAATATTAAAGACTACCTGAAGCAGATAGGAATACATTTATTTCCCTAATCATTATATAGAGTTAAACAAAAGGGAACACACCATTCTGATCATGCTTTCAGTCTCCATCCACAAACATCCTGTTCATATTTAGACCAATGATCAGCCAGTCACCATTGAAAACATTGCCAAGCAGAAGATAAGTGAAGAGATGGAGACCAGATATGAGCTGAAGACACAGGAGAACTTAGGTGAAAATTAAGTATTGATCAAATAAGTAGAAGCAAAAACAATTACTATAATTGAGTCCATTCTATCCTCTATTTTACCAACTTCTCTGACAAAGGCAAATCTGGTTCCTTTACCATCAATAGACTGCTCTCATCTGACTTTGGTTTCGTTAACATCTAAAACATTATAAATGGAAGCACATATACAGCAGAGCTTACTCTCTAGTTTATTTCCCTCTATGGATTTAAACAGGGCCATCAGGGTCTGAAAAAGATATCCCTACATATTTGTGACACATAGTAAGCCCTACTATAAAGCACTTACAGTCTCTATATAAGTTACTATATAAGCACTACAGTCTCTAGCTATTAGCACAAGGACTCAACTACATCTTTTCTTACCATCCATTTGAGTTGAGTCCAGGCCTTGAGCTTCATTTAGCAAATGAACATGCATAATGAAGTTTAGGTATAATCTAAGCAGTGGCAAAGCACTGTTCAGCTATTAGGAAAAAAAAAGGTTAAGGTGAGGGGGGAAAAAAAATGGAAGCAAGTTTTAGCAACTTCATTAGGAGAAACAATTTGAGAATCAATGGAAAAAAACAAATTTGAGATAGCCAGCAGTGCTCTCTGTGGAGACAGGAGAAACCAGTCCCATTGCTCCATGCAGCAGAGCCCATCAACAATGCAAAGAAAATCCTATGTCACCAGTGACAAGACTTCACATGTGGCCACCCTCTAGGTGAGGGTATTTCATACAGACAAACAGAAGTCACTTATAACACTAAGGGAGGTATGGATCTCAAAGCTTTCAGACAAAAAACTTATGGAAATAAGATTTTTTAAAGTCAGAATATTTTAAAACACACACACCCTACGAAAGGGAAAGCCCACTGAAATCCCAGGGGAAAACCCACTGAAATCCCAAAGGTGAGAATACAAGTAATCAGATGAGCAGTAGGGACACTGCTTTCTCACTTTCAGTCTTGACTTAATTAAGAGTTTATCAGGCACTAGCAACAGAAGTTCAGCAGCAGCACATAACAGCACGTCCTGCAGCACCTGCTTCTGAGCATTTTCTCCTCTCTCTCACTTTTGGAGAGGCCATGAAAGTGGAGGTAGTAAGCAGATCTTCTTGCCTTTCCATCCTCTAAAAACACCCTCTAAAAACCTCAAAAATCTTAAATACATGCCACGCTATATTTTCTTAAGTGATTAGTATATTACTAATCAAATTGAGAAACTGATTAGCAAACTGAATATCTGATTAGCTCCTTCCATAATGCAAAGAATTAGATATTAATCAAAGCTTGTAAGAAGATAAGCACTGCATCCTCACACTCAAACCAAGCACCTGCATTTCACAAGGGGAAAAATGATTATTAAAACCAATGAACTGAAGCTCTTTGATTAGTTCCACGCACTTCTTTTTCCATCTAATCAAGGTAATTATACAACAAATCTTCAAACATGTATGTTGTATTTAACAAAGTGGGTCTGATATATTTATGCTCAATAAGGGCTGCTCCCTCACCAATCCTCCAGCCAGTTAGTATCTTATTCTGCCAGATGATCCACAGCTACAAAATTCCATTCCAACAGCTGCTGACTGCCTTACTGATCTTAGCATCAACAAGTCACTCACACTGTCTCACCAGGACTGAGAAAAAAGCATCTGTTGAAGTCAAGACAAATTCTTGGCAGAACTCAGCAAGGACAGCTTTCAGCTGATTAGCTGTGCCCTCATAATTAAAGAGCGGTCACAGTCATGGGAATTATCTCAAGCTGTTTTACAAGTTAGATTAATCAATAACAAATTTAAAATACAGTCTACCCAGAGTAACTCCAATACAGGTCTAGACTGAAAATATATAGTGCTTCCAAATAAGTATACTGTACTTTTTTCTTGCTTAACTATATTTTTCTCCAGAAAAGTCATATGACAACTTAGTACAAATTATACCATAGTATAAATTCATACTCAGATAAGACTTGAAAAAAATAATTCTTTGCCCACATTCAGGCAATGTATTTTGCCTACCATTATCATGCCTTGTATCAGCTACTGGATGAAACACATTAGCCACTGTTAACATGTGCATCATACATTGCTATGTGCCTCCCACCAAAAACACCAAAAGGGATTCATTTTAAGCCCCATTTAATGGGCTGAGCTATCCAAGAAAACAAGTGTTGGCTCCTACAATTATTATCAAGATTATAATCTTGACTGCACCATTTTCTTCTCCAGCTGCTCTCTGTTTTTCCCTTTATGACAGGAAAATGTTAACATGGCAATGTGATCACTCAGCCTTCTGGTATAGTGGCATCAGCACATTATTTTCTGAACAGCTCAAAGCATTACTACGAGAATCTTTATAAAATATATCTTGGCAGGATTGTTAAATTGAGGGTGGTAGAGTCTTTTCCATCTTGAATGACAAAAATAGAGGAGTCGCCAGGAAGTGAATCTAACACCATAACAAAAATTACTGCGTTTGTATTCAGCTTTGACAATAACATCAACATCTGAACACAAATCTGTTGAATTACAAATGATATTCTTACACATTATGTTTAATAATTTTATATGTAAGGCATAAAATATCATGTGAAATCACTGACAAATTATCAGAATAGCAAACTTTTACATAGTCTTTGACTATTGGGGTATTTCTCCAGACATGAAACTGTTACATTTCACTTTTGAAAGAAGCAGAAGTTTGAAAGTGTTACAAAATGGAAAAAAATGCCATCCAAATGGTGTCTATCACTTTTAAACATGTCAAACACGCAGCATCAAAATCTATAGCTCCATATATACCAGCTGTGCACTGACTCAAGGATAGAAGCTACAATTTTCAGTACCAAAATACTGAAGTCTTCACTGCAAGGGCAGAATAAATAACTCATCAGCCAGTAGTGACAAATAAGAAAGTCTAGTCTCCGTTCATATATTTTATCATCAATGATACATTATTCTATAGAGAGACAAATATGGAACTCTTCAAATACGGTTATTTTCACATACATACTGGAACTATCCTTATTTTACACAATCAGGAAGTAGCAGCTTTTGCATTTTGCCTTCTGAAATTTGCCTGGTTTCATTCCTAAAGCAAAGTACTGTGGAACTGCTGCATCTAGAAATTCTGAAGACTACTAGAACAGTTGGTAAGCTACTGCAGGCCAAATTAACCAGAGGCATAAAGAAGCTCACGGGGAGCAGCAAGTGAAAGATTTCCCCACTATCTTCTTATATTACAAACACTTAAATGAAACTTTAGTATCTGCTTTCATAAAATAAGAGCATCTCCACAGTGTTCTCTCTAAGATGACCCACAGCAGGTTACACATTTTCTGATACTTTCCTGAGCACTTAAAGTAGTTGGCCCTGGCTTTGATGCAATGTCTCCCAGATGTCCTTTTAAAACTGTGGACTCCTGCATCTGTAAACTGACAGCCCCTGATGCATGAAGTAACCCAAACATGGCTCACATTCACAACTGTGTCTGTTGTTGTTGAACAGACTTCAGTGTACTGCGTATGTTGAGATGAAGGATTCACAAGAAACACTGGATGGCTGGTATCCCACCAAGGCCCACAGGAAAAGTTTTCCACTTCAGGAGGCTACTCCTTAGGGAAGATTTTAAATAAATAAATCTCAAGCTGTTTCTCAGCTCCAGAAGGAAACTGGAGAGAGGCTAGAGCAGGCCTTGGTATCTAACTGTGCTACAAAAAGCAAGCTTTTGCTGACCTCCCAAAAAGAGAAAGAGAGAGAGGGAGGAAGAGTACAAACAGTTACTACTACATACTTAAAAATCTTACAAAAGACATGTTTTATGTTATTTCAAGCTACCTTAAGAATATTTCGGTAAGGAAGGAAATGCCTCCTGATAGCAATCCAAACTCAAGAGCTTTTACACAGGAATTTTGCACATGACAGGTTTTGAGTAAGGTTGAGTGAAGTCTTTTCCTACCTTCCCAGTGGAGGGCAATATACATGGGAGGAGAAGAAGCTGCCTCTTATTTTCTCACCTTTCTCCTCTAATAAAGAAAATTTGTTAAACTCACAGCAATTAAAGCTTTCTCCAGACTGATACCTCCTGCAGTTTACAGCATGAAGTCCCAGGGTAAATTCCAACAGTATAGACAATCTCAGATTTCATCCTAAATATTTAACAAAGAGATACAATGGCATGAAGGGAGAAAATGTTGATTAAAGCATCATTAAAGCATCATTAATTCTTTGCACAACCTGCCCTTGGAAATTCATTTCATTCAGAGAATCACAAGCAAGTGTCATCCCCATAACTATTTTCTACTATTCCTTGAGACATGGAATGGAGACATTGGCTTCTTTCACTCCACAGTCCTCACTGCCATGCTGCCTTTTTATTCATTCTTTTCAAGAAGAATAGAGGCAAGTTTCCAGCTTCCACACTTGGAAGTAAAGCCACTGCATCGTTGTCTTACGTGCACTCAAACAGCTGCATCTTAAAATTGTTTCAGTTTTTTTACTACCTTAGTCTAACGCATAACAATGTAAGTGTCAGCCCTGTTAACTTTAATTGCCCATCATTTCTGCAGCAACATTCAGCTAATAGGCTTACTCAACTGCTCCAGAAGTGTTTTAACACTCCCTAGGTGCCAGAAACTCCAATTGTTTTCTTCCAAAAGCTCCAAACTGTCACTCCTGCCAGTGCCTATGTCACACTGAGGTACTGTCAACAGAAAACCCTTCAATAACTTAAAGTCTGAAAATGAATGGGGAATATAAAACAAGCTTCAATTTCACAATAGGTGACAGTATTAATGTCTGATTTTATACTCATTTTGATTATTTAAATAAAAACATACAATTAAGTAAATGAAACAGTTGCAATAGAATTTCTGCTCAGACAAACAAGATGCTGCACAACTGAATTTCTGCACATACCCTCAATCCAATGAGATTTTACCTACACCCAGAGTACTGAAGTACCAAAAGATCAAAAAAAGTACTTGTTGCATTTTTAACATAACATAATAAGGAAATTAGTACCTACATAGAAGAAAAAAATCCTTTCAGGTCCTCACTGAGTAACAGGTTGGAGACAGATCTCTGCTGTTACATGCTCTTGTACGACCCCTCAGGGGTACCCATACAGGTAGTAAATGACCTGAACAGCCTCACCTGGCATTTTCCTCTGTTCCACACATACATCACTTCATCAGGTGGAAATAAGCCTAGCAAACAAGGCTCTCAAGCCAAAATGTGTAAGAAGAAAACTGAATTTCTGAAGCTGTAAAATCAGAGGGAAAAAAAAAAATCTTTAGACCAAAATTGAGATACAGAAAACTATAATGTTTTCTGTACTTTAATTATCTTCACAAATAATGAATTTCCTAATATAAATAAAATAAACTACATACATACAAAACTGGCACTTTGTTTACACATCACCACAATATACCTATTTCTCTAGATACAGACGTGTTTTGATGCATCAAGAGTTCAATATGCAGACTATTTAGTAGAGAAGAACCATCTTCGTAAATCAGGATTATGCACTGGGAAAATTTGGGTGATTTGCAAACTCATATACATCTACTGTGTATCAGCATATCGCTGAATCATGTGATTGGAAGTGACATTTTATACTAGAAAAAATGCACAATAGAATGAATGGAGCATATTTGAAATGGGTGTTCTAAATCATTCTGGATTGCTTCCCGTGCTGCTTCAACCAACAATATGTCTATGTGCTGAGACTTCTAGCAAAGGCAGCAGATAAGGGAATGCTCCTGTTTTATTCCCTACCAGAAGGGCTAAGTATTAATGATGCATAAACGTTTCCAGAAACAAAATCTTAAAAGCTTAGAGTCCATATGTTATCACCAGAATGACACTACAGAACATGAATTTGGCTTTATTTGTGTGTTTATTGGCAGAACAGCTGACTACACACCTACTTAATGTTTTATTAGAATTTTCTCATACTATAAAATCTCTAAGGCTGTATGCTTTTGTTGTCTAAGCCTCCCAGTAGAAGTTACCACATTGTTTCTCCATGTTCATATAGCCTTGCTCGTCACCAGCCTAATTGTAAGTGTATATATATCTACTCACATTAAAAGAACTTCAAATTATGTCTTAAACGACACTCAGCTTGAAAGTACAATGCTAAGACAGACAGAAAGTTCAAGTATTCTCTTCATGAGATTAACCCCCAGCTGTTATTCAGTGAAGTGATAATTTATACCAGAGCCTGATAGGCTGAAAAAAAGTCAGTAAGGAATAAGAAAGGCAAAAGTGGCTTCAGTAGGAGAATGAACTCCAGCTGCCTCCTCTTATACTACCAGCTTTCTTTCTGGTTTGATCCTGATGGTTTATCAATGCATTTCAATAACATTAAAAAAAATAGGAAAACATCAAATTGGCCACAAAACATAATTAAGCATATCTGCCTGAAAATAAATCACAAAGAATCCCTAGTTCTTTGAGTTATTCAATTAACTCAAACTAAAACAATCCCCCCCTCCCAGAAAAAAAATTAGAAACCAATGACACTCTACAATAAATATACAGAAGGCACCATTCTGCCCAGTCAGGAAAAAAAACTGCTGAGAACTACGAGATTTCTGACTCCATTCAATGTTTACTTAAATCTATTTTTCATTAGGTTGTTGTCTTAAGAGCACTGAAATCTGCAGCTCTTGTGTAAATCAAGGATCAGCAGATGATCTGGATGTCACTGCAATTGTAGATTTGCAGTCTGAAAGGAAGAAGGCAGGTCTCACATTGTATCATCAAAAATTATTAGGTTCTGTTCTTTATCTGCTTCAGAACATTGCTGAAGTTTGTTGGTTGTTTTCAAGTTATTGGGTGAGATAAACTTTAAGGTACTATTAAAAATAGCATCTTAGAAGTTACTATTTCTCCCCTCTCCCCCCACGTAGCTTTCATGTCCAAAGGGTCTTGCGAAGTTCCTACAATCCAACTTGGGATGGTACTGCCAAAACTTTACTATAAAGTAAGCTCTCACACACTAACAGACATCAAGAAGTGAAGAATGTGCCTACTGGCAACAATGTACACAGGAATCTCATTCAGAATTAAGACTTAAAAACAGAGTGGCACAAACAGTCAGGTAAACACTGAAAAAACTCTGCAATGATTTCAGCTAGAATCAGCTGGAAAACCACAGTGCAGACTCACTATATGGCAACAGGCTTCCAGTAAATCCAGTTTGAAATAAGATAGGACAAAACACAAAATAGAAAAAAGAACATGCCCAGAAATCTTTGTAAAGGATGCTTAGAAGAACAAAACTGGGGAAAATGTTCACTATTCCAGGAGAAAACAAATAGATGATATTATCAGTTATGATAAATGAAACTGCGTCAGGCAAACCTCTTTATCCTTCTGAAGTATCATTGGATGTGGTGAGATCGTAGCAGTACTATGCCAAGAGAAAATAAGCAGTGAGATGCTCACGTCATGCTTCCCCAGTGGACCGTGTGGCACACAGAGGCAACACTGTGCTGGAGGCCAGGCTGTACACAGAGGAGAAACAAGAAACATTTTGTCCACAACTACCTAGAACAGAAACTTGGAGCATACCCAATTTTCTCTGTGCATGGACATGAAAGGCAAATATCTTACTCCTCTTTTCTGGTCCATGGTATTGCCACAAGGACATTAGTAACCTTAATTAGTCATCCGTCTTGCACATCATTTAAAAAGACTTTTAAAACTTTCAAGTGTTTTATAAGAAAGCCAACAATTTAATAGACCAAATAAAGCCTGGCTATTAACTCAAGGTCACATTATGTGACTATGATTAATCTAAACTGTGACTATAGATTTGAGTGCTTATTTAAATAAAGTTTCCATTTTTGTGCTTTACAGAAATGCTAATAGAATGTAAGCAGAAATGAGAGCACAGCAGAACATCACACAGAACTGAAAGCATGAGGCAGCAAAGATTGCCCAGCTAACTGACTTGGAAAACATTTTCAGGAGAGCTGACCAAGGTCTGCATTAGTTCCAAGCTTCTCCCTTTAGCACTCATCCAAGTAATTCCCATTACTGTAAGTGAATTTTTCTTTTGATTTCAGATATCTTTAGATATGGTTACTTTCTACTACTCATTCACACACAGTTAAAAGACTACAGACATAGATCAACTTGTGTGCCAGCAGGTCATATTTGACTAATTTTATACAATGAATTCATCAAAGTGTAATTTCCCTGATCATTTATTAATATCATATGACCATACAGCTATTTTCCTTTTTTTTTTTTTTTTTTTTAAGAGGAAGAACATTAACAAACTACATTATTTCTGAAAGTAGTGGCTCCTATTTATTTCTATGGAAACTACAACAGATATAAAGAGCACAGTAACACTGTTTGATAGAGAAAACTCAGCTACAAACACTTTTTCAATATAGTCACCACTTTAGCTATACATTTTTGTCAGCAATGAGCAAAAGTCAGCAGGCCATGCTCATAAATTTCTGCACTAGTGGAGGTGACCCACTGTGGCTGCAGCTGAAAACACACCACCCTCTGCCTCACTGTGCTCACATCCACTGTTTGGTTTCCATAAATGTTCAGCAAGCATTGATAAATGTCAATGGGTACCATTTTTTCTGCATGAAGGAATTCAATTCCACACCTTTTCTTCATATGCATCTCCACGTCAGTCACACTGCCCGTCATATGGCAACAAAAAATTGAATGCCAATGGGAAGACACAATCTCTACTGCCCTACCACCACCATCCACCTCTGAAATTGTAGACAAACATAATAAAATGTGAGGCATTACTTTCAGAACATCCAGCTAAAAAAAAAAAATATACCCAACTGTCATGAAGTTGATCAAGGCTTGGAGCACCTCTCCTATAGGGACAGGCTGAGAGACCTGGGGCTCTTCAGCCTGTGGAATAGAAGGCTCCAGGGAGATTTCATAGCAGCCTTCAAGTACCTGAAGGAGGCCTACAGGAAAGCTGGGGAGGGACTTTTTATAAGGGCAGGTAGAAACAGGATGAGGGGAAATGGTTTTAAACTAGAAGAGGGTAGATTTAGACTGGACATCAAGAAAAAATTCTTTGCTGTGAGGGTGGTGAGACACTGGAACATGTTTCCTAAAAAGGTTGTGGATGCCCCCTCCCTGGAAGCATTTAAGGCCAGACTGGATGAAAATTTGAGCAAGCAGGTCTAGAGGGAGGTGTCCCTGCCTATAGCAGGGTGTTTGGAACTAGATGATCCTGAAGGCTTCTTCTAACCCAAAACACTGTATAACTTTAAGATCCCATGAATATGCATGCAGAATCTTAGCTGTGGATCTTTGAGCACATCCTTTGTAACCACACAATAAACTAAGTTTCTGAACAAATATATGGTCAACTCTCCAGTTAGCATAAAATTCTTTTATGCAGTGTAGTATATTAATAGATTCAAAGTCAGCTACATTCTATACAGAAAAATGTCAGTGAATTAACTTCTTTCGAGTGTGTTTACTGACTCAAAGATGGTCCATCTTGCTGAGAGAAGTAGAAGAGTAAATAAGTGAAAATGGAAGGATTGTTTGAAAGACTGACAAGCTACACTGTCTCTGGATACTATATCTTAAATATGAATATTTTCTAAAACATTCAAGCTACACATTATGATGATAAACAGACCATTAAAACAATATACTTTTATTTCTATGAAATAGTGAATGAGACCATAAGATTTAAGTCCTCTATCCTCAGAAGTTTTAGAAAATAGCAGTAATTTAAGGTATAGCATCTATTGCACAGGCATATAAGAAAAGCGGATGAACAAAGGCATTTGTGACAAGGTTTTCCTATCTCACAAATTAAACACGTAACAACAACTAAATTCAAAGAAAAGCATAGAAGTATAAAACAATACAGCATTGAAAATAACAGAAAAATACGCTGAACAAATAGTGTTAACAGTGTATTAAAATGTAGATTCACAGGAAATAGAGTTTATGATCTCTCTTTTCATGAAGTTCAAGTACATTGACTCCGAGATTAAAATCTCAAATGTTTTTAAAAGATTACCAGCTAAAATTGTATAAACAAAATTATTGGTTAAGTCTTTTCCATCCATTGCCAAGAATAGAACAAAAATCACAGCTTTCTTCCTAAATTACACAGATTTCTAGTTAGGACTAAGTTGTCAGATCAATTTGTATAACTTATCAGGTCTAGACTATGTACAAATTGAACTCACAGATAGGATGTGTGCTTGGAGAACAAAGCATTTTGATTTCCGTACTTAAAAACTGTATGAACCCTTAAATATTCAAAATAATTTCTTAAGTATATGTAGCTCAGATATCATTTTTAGAAAACGTAAGATTTTTTTTTTACAGCACTCATAGAATTTCTAACTCATTTAAAACAGTTATAATTCCTGACTCTGATAACTACTTTCTGGATGTACTTGCAATATAAGTGATGCAAGCTTACAAGTAAAATAATTTATAATAAAATATCTCAAATCTCTAAATGGATTTCCAAAATCATTTTTTTTATTCTTGAACGTATACAATATGAACTGTGCACAATTTTATGGCATTAAAAGGTTTTTAGTACCCATTTACAGTGGTGTATAAGATATCTAATCTCAAGCGAGACAGTAATCCCACAAATACCCAGTATGGTTATTGTTTTTCATTGGATTACTATTGTGTGCTCTCTAAAGAATAACCAAAATTATTTTATAGCTCTGTTTAACATGAGGCTGAGACTGTAGTGTAAAATACTTTTAATAGAAAAGGTATTTAGACATTTTAGTCATTATGCTTATAAAAATAAAAATCTAGTAGATGAACCTTACGAAGCAGAAAATTCAGAAAGACCTTGGAAATAACTTTTATATTTTGCTTTTTCGGTATTTAAAAAGATCTTCATAGGAGACTAGAGCACAATGTATATTTTGATTTATTGCTTGTCTCCCTCTCTGTAATACTATTTTCCTACCACATCTTTAGTTTTAGCTTTGTTATTTCAAGAACACATATTCCAAACATAACAAGAAAAAGGTACTTTATCTTTTTGCAAACTAAAACAACTTAAATGCACAGCATCTCACAGGAGAATGTTAATACATAGTATCAAAGTTCAGGAAATGTTAATAAATGTATTAACATAATATATCTTAGTATTTTCTCTTTTAAAATTAATTTATCCTATCTTTGATCCGTGCATGTCTTCAAGAGGCTTCAGGTAAAAACATCATGCACAGAAAGATGTCACTCTGTAACCTGTCTAAACAGCACTTTAGTACACTTATTTGAGTTTAGAGGTTGGAGGTATCCTCAAGTAATGCAATTTTTAAAAGTGTCTACCAACTTCCATAGAAATCTGTCAATATTACAATATGCATAGAAGTTCTTTGAACTTCATTTTAATGTTACAGACAAAAGCTAAAATATATATAAAAAATAAAAATAGCCAGAAGAAAAAAAAGAGGTCTGTTTAAATGTCATACCACAAAGAGATTAGTTAAAACACTCCACTATTCCACAACAGACATTAAAATGTAATTTAGTTTCAGAAAACATACGAAAGCCTCAAAAGATTAATAATAGGAGATTAAGGGTACCATTTTTCACTCCAAACATCAGCCACATAAAGCAAACATTATTGCTACGTGAAGTCCACTGTAATGGAATATTAAAGAGTCAGCTACAAAAGCACAGCTAATTCAGACAGTAAAATTGATACTTCAGTGGCATTTTGTTTTGAATACAGGTTGTAAAACATTAGTGTCCTAATCCTGAATCCCTGGAGAATAAACAGCTTTCTCAACACCTCTTTTCTACACTTAAATCTACTCACCTTAACAGCATCACTGAAATCAGTGAGCCTTGCCCCAGCGGTTTTGTGTTTTTCAGAAGCCTGAATATAAATAATGCTTCAGAATTAGCCATTTTTCAAAAGAAAAGTAGGAAAAGAAATAAGGATTTTAACAGGGTTAAAGCATGTTCTTTATTCTCTTGTTTTCTTTATATTTGCCTACAATAGAATAAGAACATCATTATTTTTTGCTTGTGACCATTTCCCTCCACAACAGAGGAAGCCTGCATGACTGACTTGACCCTGAACTGTCAAAAGGATGGGTGAAATGTCCTCTCTGTAACTCATGTCTTTACAACCTTCAGAAACCTTCACAATCACCAACTATTGAACAGGTGAGACAAGGACAAGAGTGTGCTAAGAGCTGAAGCAGCATTTGCAGAAATACTATCTTTCCTTAAATCAGCAGACACAGAGATTCTTAGGGAAACTAAAGCTCTTTGACACTCAAAGCCTCTATTAGATTTGAAAAAACATCAAGCTAAGTAAGAATCTGAAAATAATTGTTTAATATAATTAGGTCAGATTCAGAACAATTAGAAAATCTTAAGAAAAGGGGAGCCAGAAGAATACGTTTTAAGAGGGAAAAGAATCAGGAACTCATATTTCCCAAGCAGAAGAAATAAATACTTAGCACCTAGAGAAGAGTTGAGAGTTATAAAGTCATGTTTGTCAGGAGAAATGATAATCTGCTGTAACAACATCTCAACAGCAGTTAGTATCTAAAGGAATTTTATCTTCAAGCTCTTACATTTGTTTCCAAAGGTCTTTTTCCAGTTTCTCTTGATGACCCTAACAATGAAAGCAAAGATTTGTGATTTTTTGCTCATTTCTTTGTTTAAAAAAAAAATAAAGTTGTTCCCCTTCTCAGTTATGATGCCCATTAATAATCACCTGTGCAAGTTTATTCTGGTGTAGACTACTAACTCTATCTGATCTCTCCCACAGCAACAGCACTCACGCTGGATAAAGCACACTATATGCTGAAATTTGCATGTGTAGAATTGCCAAAAAAACGTCTATTGCAATATCCTATGTAGAATTGCAGATGCAAAAACATACTACAATTGTTAATCCAAAAAAAAAAAAAAAAATTTCATCTTAGGGTTAGTTTGCAGAAATTGGGGAATGGGATGCTGACTACCAGAAATAAAAGAAAAAAAAAAACAAGGAAAGAAATAATCTGTCTTAGAAGAGCTGGTAGTCAACAGCACGTTGTACGTTGAAACAGTGCATCACAATGCCGTCAGAATGCAAGCCAACAAAGAAGCCATACCAAGCAGTTTCTTTCTTGTAACCACAATGCATATATTGATCATGTTCCTCTTTTGAAGACATAACCTTAGTTTCTTGAAGTTCACCCTTAGACAGTTAACACAAATGTTATTTCTCCTCAGATAACATACAGATAGATGTAACAGCCTTGGCTTTCTACTGGTCTAAGAACGTGTGATAAAATGAGACACGAAGCACAACTAGCACAAGAACTCTCAAAGCTAAATCCTAAATGTATCATCACATTGTGTGGATATTAAACTATTCCCAGCCAGAAAAATTGTCATAGCATAGCATATTAAATGGTATGGGTAAGTGGCAATTGCTTTATATATGCATACACCAGAAATACTGTATATCAAGTATACATCACAAGCAACAGATAATATCCCGTTTGTATTTTTCCTCCTCTATAATCTAATAACAATTTCAATAACCTTTTATTCAGACATATATGATTACAATGTCCAGCAACTTTTAAAAAAACTAATCACAAAATGAAAAGAATTATTGTACATTACACTTATTCTACCGGTTAGATTCCTAGTATGCCACAGTTCTAGAAATTTTTTCTATTTAATGTAGAAAGCAATAGTGACATTAAATACACTTTTTTAAAAAACAATATCATGCTGGATAACATGCTCTCCTACTTTAATGACAGATACAAGAAATACAAGCATTTTAGCAGTTATAGTTATGATAATGAGGGTGATCATATTGTTCTATTGCTGAGAAACTCTTGAGGTAGAAACATACAGCTAACCTCATCTGGGCAAACATTCTGCCAAACCATGAATTCTCCATAACACCATGTCCAAAGCTGCACACACATCATACTCAAAACCAACTAAACAACAGTATGAGTTGTTGATGAGTTACAAAGCAAAAAAATTATAATATCCAAGCTTTCACCCAACACCAAATAAAGTTAGAAAACCCACCTACCCCCAACAATCTTAAAGCAGAGATTAATTGCTTCCACTTTTCCAACCATACAGCTAACAAATGTACAGTTAGAAGAGTGGTGTGGTTAGGATGGTATTTTACAGATTGATAGTTAGAAAGATTATCGTGGTGGAATGAGACAATCAAAAATGAAATTCTCACCCGTGACCTAGAATCACAGAAGAAAACTCCAAAAGGAGGGAGCTCTATAAAGAGATCCTTCCCCAGTGGCGGTCAGCCTTTAAATGGGATCTAGGAGAGGTGCAGCCAGGCTCCATCCCTTTTGGTCACACAGCTGAATCACCTTCACCTGTGCTCCCATGGCTGACTCAGCCCTTGCCTCAGGTGATCAATCACTGGTTCAAACCATGATTCACCAGTTCCCATACACCAACTAAATACAATATTTTCATATTCTCAAATCAAAAAAATATGATGTTAATTGCACAGAAGCTATAAACATGCAGGCCACGCATCTACAATCTTTGATAGAATCATAGAACCATTAAGATTGGGAAAGACCTCCAGGATCATCCAATCCATCTGTTCACCTACCACCAATATTGCCCACTAAACCATGTCCCTAAGTATCTTCCTCATATTTTCATGCCTAATGATCTATTAATGCGAATGACAGCTCCGATATTCTCAGCTGAATGCTGATTTTAATGAAACCTAATTTTCCAAAAAGTGACAAAACATTATACCAAAATTACCTTTGTTCTAATCATAAATTTCAGCATGGAAGAGCCTCTCCTTTTCTCCTTCATTCTCAGCATTATTTTATATAGAAACACAAAACTCTTTTTAAAAAATATTTCGTCTATTGATTTTCAGTGAGCTTTGAAAAAAGATATTTTTTGAGCTTATATAAAACTGCTAGCTCATTTTGAATAAAATATACCCTGGACAATTTCTCTAATAGAAGACTCTGATGAATGCACCCTTGCTTAAATCTCAGATTACAGACACCATGTGATTATTGTAGGCCATACATACACAAGAGAGACAAGCCAAAATTCAGTACTGCAGATTCTAGCCTGTCAGTGCACTGGTTTTGCTGAGGAAAGCTTCAAAATAGCTGTACAGTGGGCACAAACAGCATGGTTTCAGTAGCAGGGGGCTGCAGCTCTGCAGAAACAGCAGAAACCACCCACCACTCTGAGTATTTCCATCAGCTACAGTGGCCCAGCCCACATAGAAGGCATAAATTGAGACTAGAGAAAGGTGTCGACTTGGTTTTCTCATCAACACCCAAATCCATGATCAAAAGTGTCTGCTGGTTGATTAAAAATTAAATTCAGCTAAGATGTCCTAGTCCGGATCATTTTGCCTGCAACAAAACTACAAGGTGACTTAGAGCTTCATACTAAATAGAAAAATAATAGGTTTTAGCTTTTTTGTCTCAGCACTTGTACAGAGCACCACTGGTGTAATTACAGCAGTATATATTTAACAGCCTGAGTAAATTCAAACAGATAGCAGCAACACCCAGTTAGGTTATTCTCTTATACAATTTTGAGCTAAATAACACTAACATCAAAATACATTTCCCCAGATGGACCAGAATTAGGTACATATTGTTGCCCTACTCTGGAAGCACAGACATTTTAATGACTTCAGGCACAAATCACAGAATCTTTACGTCATTTCAGATGTTCTCATATATTAAATGTGTTTTCTTCTGTGTCATAAACATATGAACCGTGTCATTTAGAATAGGAAAGTAAAATACAGAAATTCCTACCCTGGTAATTGCTAAAGGTGGGAGATTTACCTTAAGGTTCAAATCAAGTTTCAAGAAATAATGAAGTGAACCTGTAATTTCTTGCTTTCTGTTAAGTGACCTAATTCTAGCTCATAGATGCTTCATATTTATCAGCTTTTGAAGAAGCAGTTACCATATGTTCATTAATAATTAAAAGGATATTTTTAACTTGAAAATTTATATGCGTACATATACATCTCAGGTATGTGGCAGAAAAAAAAAAAAGAGAAGTACAAAATGCATGCGAGATATCCAGGTACACAGATGATGCACATCCACAAAACATTTCATTTTTTTCTTACAATATAGACTTCTTCAAAATCAGATTAATTATACAATTTTCAAGACAGCCTGCAACAACAGAAAGCCTTTTCCACCCAGCACTGTGGCACTCAAAAATGAAATACTGAGCTTTAGGATGAATCCACAAACTTTTGCATGGCACTCCACTAGTAATCTCAAGTTCTTGCAATGTAGTACCATTCCAATGTACAGCCCATTATTGGCCATCATTAATGCAGTTAAGCAGCTTGTATTCTTCACTGTTATGCCGATGTATTGTGTTTTATGATCTATGAAACATTTATGAGAACAAGGAACTTCTCCTAAGAATCAAAAAGGTTATCTTACAAAATTTTCCAACACCAACTTCATCCATTGATAATACTTAGACGTTGATCAACAGAAAGGAGTCCACTGGTCAAACTAACATTCTAAATCTATTGCCATCATTGAAAATACAACTCAAATCTCCTAGAGAAAATGCCTTCACTTGAAACAATTTTCACTTCCAGTCCATCAACATGAGAGCTGTTTCTTAACTTTGTTGTATTTCATTCCTATTGATATGCTGCTAAATGGTGACGTTTTGTGAGTCCGTTCCCATAGCTGATCTCACAGAGGCAACAGCCACCTGCTTATGTTTTCCAGTTGTGTTTAAACACTAAGAGTATTCATTAGCCTATTCTGTAAACTTGAGCCAAGAGAAAGGAAATTCTGGTCTTCCGCACTTCACAGCCTAGCTAAATACAATGCGCTAACATGAAGGAACAGAGAGCACTGTTGGGCTCATCTAGGCCAGTCTGTGAAAATTCAGCTCACTCCAATGAAAGAGAACTAACCAGTAAAACTAAATGCAAACTGGAAGTGACAAGGCTGTATGTTATGACCAAGAGCTGTTTCTGTAATTAATGCCTCCTGCATTTTACTTATCTTATGTACAATTATATCTGAAATCCCTTTTAATTCAAGGATTGGAGGCAAGGGATTGAATTTATTTTATGGATGCTACAAACAACCAAAAAGGGTGTTTGCGGAGGGGTGTCCAGATGGCAGGTGAATCTGGGTCAGCATTGCATCATATGTTCTCTGTTGGAAGCTAGAGGATAGAAAAATGCTTCCTTCCAGTAAGTAAGAAGATGGCTATTTTCTCTTTGTACAAGGAAATTATTAGGAATGGATGTTTTTAGGAGGAAGCTGGATGTCAGAGAGAACTTTTTCACATTAAAAAAATTTTAATTGGATGTAAACAAGAGAATTTAAAACCATAATACAGCTGAAGTTGTAATTTCTCATATAGTGTAAATAGGTTAATAAATCATGAAGTTAAAGGGCAGAAACCATCCTCCATTTCCTATCTGGTAAAATGTTGTAGGACATCTGTGAGCATTCTGTGGTCACTGACTGGCCGCCTGACCTCATCTCAGAGCAAAGTGCTTGGTTTTCTGGGGATATTCATTATCAAGAGAGCCCTCTCCTAAAGAGGTGTTTATTTCTGTGTTTATCCTGCTTCATGATCTTTCTTTTTCCAGGTACTTATCTCTGCCAACCTTCTTTCTTGGCTTTCTGCTGGCTTTTACTCTAGAGATCAAGCCCCATCTGTCTGTTCTCCTTCCTTTTCAGAGATGTCTCAGATCCTCAGCAACTATTTAAGAATTCTCTCCATAATGGCCATGTTATGTGGAACTTTTTAAGGATGCAGAACCATAGTTTCAATAAAAATATCCATAAAAACATCAATAAACTGTGAAGGTTTTCATCCTCCCAAATGTTACCTGTATGACATTACTATCTCATATTACTTGCACATGGATGATCACAAAGCCTTTGCTCACAGTCTGTTTGTACAATTACTGACATGTTCTTGACAGAATGAGTAGGTAACAAAGTCACAGACTCAACTCCACAGAACATCAGCATGTTACCTTGAGGCATGCCTTCAAAAGAAGTTATTTGCAAAAAAAAAGTCTAGGAAAGAAAAATAAAACATAAACACTGCCTAATGGTCCAGGAGTCATCATTATTCACACAATGCTGTATATCTGAAGCAGCACAAATGAACTGACTGAGTTGTCTGTCCTGTATTTGCTCCCCAATCATTCATCTCCATTCCCTCTCCAATACCCTCATGAACTAGCAGAAAAATAGGACACTTTACTTCCTAGGACTTTTTCTGCAGTTTCATCAAGTCTCCATTCAACCCTTCTGAGAAATATCAAATACCAGCCAAGGTTGTCATAATGCTGACCAGGCTCATCTTGTGTATTTTCAGTTTTGTTTCCACCTGCTCCAAACTTTGTAAGTTATCCTAACCCAGGCTGTTGCTTTGATCATCATTAGCAAACTTCACTCTGCTTTGTAAATGCAAATGAAACAAAACTGTATAGTGAATGCAACTTGATCCACACAAATAGCTTTCAAACTCTTCATAGGCAAGTCTACTTTAGCCTGGACCTTAAATAAACTCTGACATAGAATAGGCAACAGATTCTAAGTTCGTGCTGCCTGTAGACTATAAATGCCCATTCACCCCATCAGATTTACTGGAAGGCCTTTACAGGAAGATCCCATTTTCAGTTGCTTAGAACTTTGCCAAAATTTAATTGCAATTATGCTTTACATTGTTCAATGTCTGTCTCAGATATTATTTTTGTTACTGAAACAGGGCTAAAGCCTTTGGAGAGAATTATGCTAGGAAAATCTATAGTTTGCCCACGAACCTGGAAAAAATCACTGGATGTTAATAGCTCTGTAGACAGAGGTAGAAAAAAAAATAACACAGCACAGCTGAAAAGTACAGTATTAAGGAGCTTGGAACTGCCATAAAAGGAAACTCAGGCTTGAAACCAGGAAAAGCAGAACTAAGAGTGAGGACATCACTATGAAAGATTGGAATGAAGAGTAACAATAGGAGAGAATTGTTTAATTGGTCTTTTTTTTTTTTTTTTTTTTTTTTCAGGGTGATTTTTCTTTTAAATAAACAGTTGAAATTCACATGGTTAAGAAAGGAATATAATGCATACCACAGCCAGAGGAGTGACAAAGATTAACACAGTGAAGAAGAGAACAGGGATTTGAGCTAAGCAGGCAAACCGGAGCCAAAGTTGAAAGAAACAGGTTAAAGACATGGTTCTAGAAGGCCCACACATGAGAATCAAGAAGGTTTAATAACATCTCCCTCTCCTGACAGCTGTTGGCCACTTCTTCCTTCTCCGCTGCTGTCCCAGAGGCAGAGGTACCTTACACGCCTGCAAAGTGCAGAAGCTGCTGTCAGGACAGGCATGTGACTGACTGCTAGCAGCTGATTATCTTTGTTCCACTTGATTACTTCCATGTGTCATGAATTGTATAGCAGTGGCATGAACTGCAAAAGGCTAAGGCAGGCAGAAAAATAAATCAGTTCCTCTAACCAACTGCCAGTCCCCGCGCTGTGCTAACATCCAGCTTTCAAGTAGTGTGAGTAGCTACACTGTCACTTACGGAAATGATCTTTTAAATACTGGCCATTGGTATCATAGGTAGCCTGCTACTAGTTTCACAGTGCTCTTTTGAGACACAGGATGCTAACAGATACCACAGTGTGTAACTTTCACACCAGAGTCTGTTTAAGAGAATCACTAGAAGTATCACAGTGTAGCTAACATAGTTCTGTTTCCACAAAGTGTTAGAAGTACTAACTCCCTTGAGATTCTGTTTGATCTTTCTTTGGTTTCCCAACCATGGCTATGCTGCACTGTCATTTCACTACCACAAATGCTACCTTATCTTTTTTTTTCCTTTGGGTTAGACACATGCACTGTCTGGCATTCCCCAAAGAGTTACTGCAGTCTGATATTACAGTGCCTTACTGCCTCTTCACTGGGTTTCCCTTTCCTTGCAACATGAACACAATCAGCAACAATTCAACATCTAAGAGCTCTCTTACTGCCTGTTTCAATTACCTCTGAAGCATCCCAAAAGCCAGGCTAGCTCCAAAGACATTCTTATTTACTGGTATCTTCTCAGAAATAACAAAAAGTTCTCACGCCTGCTTAGCAAACATTATGCTAGAATCATATTCTTGTATAGGAAGGAAGGGAGGAAGGAAGGGAGGGAGGGAGGGAGGGAAAACCTTTCACCTTTCACCTTTCAGCCTGGACTGATCAGTTGCTATATCCTTTTGCCCTTGTCTTTGATGAGAGAAAGGACTCCCTGTCCACCCATTACTACTTTTGTGTCAACTGGCTGCATATCTAAAATTTTATGTCCCCTAATAAGTCTGTCTATAAGAGATAGCTCATGTTGTTATTTTAATAACTCAACTAATTATTTGATCTTTACTTTGGAAAGCTGCCCTCACTGTTTTCCTCCAAATAAATATAAATTAGATAAATGCTATACACAACATTGTAACAAGTTTGAATTACATATGTCACAAATCAATCATATTTCTATTTGGAGTATCATATTTCTATTTAGTTTCCATAGCAGATCACAGGTACTGGAAGACTTTCCATTCAGGATTCTCATTTGTTTCTTGGTTTCAATCAAGGGAAAATTAAAACAGCATCTCTCTACTGCTTTACTCCATCTGTCGTTACGACATTTGTCAAATGTTTCTTTTAGCTGTTGAACTAGATTGATGGTTATTGTTGACCCCTTCCCCTGCTTTCTTTCACCAGTTAAATATTTCATCTTCTTCTCATCTCCTTTTAAATTCACTGTGCTAATTTCATGCAGACTCAGCTACAGAATGCCCTTCATCTTGAAGTAAAACTTCTCTTATCTGGAAATCAAACCTTCCTCTACTGTTTTGTCTCCATCTTAATCACATTCATTGCTATAGCCCTCCTTATTGATGCTATATTATTTCATATTTTGTAATTAAAAAATATTCAACATTTGTAAAATTAAATTGTTTAAACATGACTCATACCGATGAGCAATTTTGCAAACTGTCAAACTGTCAAAATGTATGCATGCACATGTGGTCAAATGCTACCTTTCCTCAATATATGCATACTCCGTACACTCAAAAACTTACAAATTTCACTAAGGAAATCCCTTGGTACCTATTCCATTTTCCCAAATGCAGACAGCCATTCTGCAGAGATTGCCTATATATTCCTACATGTTTAATCTATAAAATCCAGCTCATGACTCTCTGTCAGGAAGGCACATACAACTGATCAAAAGACTCAGGCTACAACCCCTAGCACAGAGTTCTGCATAGTGTTTTCCACAGCAAAAATGTCCCAAAAACCTAAGGCAATTCAATTTAGTTTACACAGTCTTTACCATTTTTCACCTGAAATTGTAAAATTTCAAATTCAAAGATAATGAAAGGCAAATTCACAAAGAATGGTGGTCATCACTTTGGCCTGAATGTTAAATAATTTGCAACTCAATCTCATCTGTTGAAAACCATTTCAACTTTGTCCTCTTTGGATGAGTGGCACAGCTCAGAGGGTTATAATCAGTGGCATAGTCTAGTAGAGTCCTGTACCTAGTGGTGTCCCCAAGGGATCATACCGAGACCGGTCTCGTTCATCATCTTCATCAGTAACCTGAATGAATGGACGGAGCACACCCTCAGAAAGTTTCCTGATAATACAAAGCTGTATGAGAGGTGTCTGAAACACCAGAAGTTTGTGCTGCCATTTAGTAAGACCTGGGCAGGCTGGTGAGTTGAGCAGAGAGGAACCTGGTGAGGTTCCACTGGGCATGTGTAGAGTCCTGCACCAGGAGAGGAATAAACATATGCATCTCTGTACAGGTTACGGGCTGACCAGCTGGAGGGGATCTCTGCAGAGAAGGACCTGCACAACCTGGTGGACAACAGGTTAGCCATGAGCCAGCATTATGTCCTTTTGGGGTTCATCAAAAAGAGCTTGGCCAGCAGGTTGAGGGAGGTGATCCTCCATCTCTACTCTGCTCTGTTGGGTAGAGTTCTGGGCTCCCCACTTTCAAGAAAGATAGGAAACTTCTATAGAGAGTCCAACAGAGAGCCACAAAGATGAAGAGGGTTCTGGAGCATCTCCATAAGGAAAGGCAGAGAGACCTGGGAATCTTCAGCCTGGAGGAGACTGAGGAGGGATCTTACCCATGCTTATATCTAATGGGCAGGAGTCAAGTGGATAGATCCAGGCTATTTTCAGTGGTGCCCAGTGACAGAACAAGGGGCAACAGGCACAAACTGGAATACAGGAATTTCCATCTGAACACGAGGAAAAATTTCTGTACTTTGAGAGTAACAGAATACTGGAACAGGCTGCCCAGAGAAGCTGTGGAGTTATCTTCTCTGGAAATATTCACTAACCACCTGGACACTTTCCTATGTAACCTGTCCTAGGGAATGTGCTTTAGTAGGGGTGTTGGACTGCATGATCCCCTGAGGTCCCTTCAAACTCCTGTGATTCTGTGATTCTGGTCACTGCAATTCTATCCTACCAGAAGGTTCTCTTTTGGCTCACGGTCAGTTGGACATTACTGTATACTCACAGGAGCAGTTCAGTCCAAGTATTCACCTTCAATGAGCACCATATGTGTTGTTCTACTCCTACTTCACGCAACTTGGCTGTGAAGGCATATAAAATTAATATGCTCTCTCAAGCTGAAAAGCTTGCAAAATGGAAAAGTAGCATTAATAAGGAAATCTTAACACTTATTTACTGCAGGGAACTTTTCAGTATCTTTCTCAAAGTTCAGTAATTACAGTGATAACCTAAAGGGAAGAAGAATGCAACATTCAGGGCTTGACACATACGAAAAGGATTATTATTATTTTTTGAGCATAAAAGACTCAGTACTGGGGCAGTGAATTGTTCCCATTCAGGGCAAGATTTTGAAGTAATTCTGCCACAACTACTGGTCCACCAGCACTGACCTCCCACATGAGGAAAGCAGTAATGTAGACCATTACTACACCATGCAGTCCACAATGACCTCACATATCAGATTCTCCCTTTCTACCAGCAATTTCTGTAGAGCTCTATAGATCACATGTTCTTAAAACCACAAAAGGACATCTACTCACATCCCCATCCGCAGCTTCAGAAGACATCAGTCATTACTAGCTTTTGTATTTATATCATACGATTCAAGTTTGGTTTTGATTGGCATAGCTGGAGAGATGGATTATTTAGAAGAATTCCTCTTCTTTTTTTTACCAATAAAGTTTACAGTGTTTCTATGATCTATAACAGTTATTTTCCTGAAGTTACAGGAACACAACAGAAAGCAGAGAAAACAAAAATAAAAATTATGGTGCTATGAAAAAAAAAAAACAAAAACATGAATTTTGTTAAGAAAATCAGCTTTGGGACTATATTTTAATAGTAGATAATTTATGTAAGAACAGAAATCCTTAGTGTGCCAGAGAAAATCTGAATAGGCACGTGACAGGAATGCCACATCCAAGAAAGAAGACACAGGGGATTAAACGCTACATATAAATTCTTGCCTTCCACAGTGAAGCTTGTATTTCTCCCCCCCATTATTCATAACAGAGGAATTTGTGGCAAACAGGTTAAGGTGAAGCAACATCAAAATTCAAATGTAAAAGTGAAAGAGACATGACAATACAAACGCTTTCAAGAGTCACAAAAATACATATATATATATATTAAATGGAAAAGGAATGATAATATTTTACCATTTGGACATAACTGTTTAATTCAATAGTCTCAGATTAACTTAATGTAACCTAGGCATATACTTAAGTTTGTATATGATCATAGCCTTTTTGAATATTTGTGATATATGTAGCACAATTTTTGAGTCTTAAAATTATCCAGAGGATGCCTTAAAAACAAAGAAAGATTTTTCCATTCTGTTGGAAAGCAAAAGTGATTTAGAATTTACAGTTAAGAGTATACAAAACAGTGAAAAAAATCACGAATAGACTTCTGATAAACATAGCTATTACACGTATTTTCATTCATTAAACTGTAGAGTTTTTATTGACAGCACTATAGTCATTGAGGAATGGCCTTATTCAGGAATCAGAACAAGGACTCACACCGCAGGTATCTATTATTCAAGGTCTTCCTTGAAATAAGGATGTTATCAGTCTTTGGGAAAAGAAAATAATTAATCAAGTTGACATAAAATTGTTTTCCAAAATATTTAGAAGTAGGTCAACAAATAAGCAAGGAAGGTTCTTGCAAAAGTTCTTGCCTTTTCCAGGAAAAAAAAAAAAAAGCCTTACTTGTGAGAGATGCACCTGAAACAGCCTGAAACTAGGCAGTTTTAAGCGTTAGTTATTCACACTTATCAAATAAAATTTTACCTCAGCAAAGGAATAAGGAGAGAAATGACAGTTCTATCTTGACTTTCACATCAAGATAATTACAGCCATCCTATCTCTGTCAAATCTGATTATAAACCAGGGATCAGCAGGCAGGAGATTAAAAGCTCATCTGAGTATATGCAACAAATGAAATTGATGAGAACTGCCCAAACTGTGTCAGTTTTACAGAAACAGCAGATTGACAGACTATTGGAATTAAAGACACGAGAGTTCTCATTCTCACTCTGGCTTTGTAATGCAAATGAAAGCTGCCGGAATTGTTGAACAGCCAGTGCTAACCTTTTTATATATAGTGGGTATCTTCTCCTGTTAACAAGATTTGTGGAGCACAAGATCAGCATTATATTAAACTGAGATCCTTGCTAATCCTTATTGGTTGGTTTTTTGTTTTTTGTTGTTTTTTTTCTTTCTTGTTCATACTGGAGATTTTTTCTTCATGTACAATTTAGGCATCCATTTTTATTCCAGAAAAAAAGGAAGTAATTGTTTCTGCATGTTCTGTTATGTACTTAAGACGTTGCATGAACACTACAGTCCACTGAGCACTTATCTATGTTCTTTGGAGAAGCCACAACCCAAAAAGGAAGAAGTGACCATGCCAGCTCTACAAGCAGCAAGAAAAACTGGAAAAGGATGTTTGTATACATAATCTATATTAGATAGATGACTGAAGAGCTAAAGACTGCTTTTTTGTTTGCTTACTTTTTTTTCCTCCAAAGTTGTCTGGCATTCTGCTTTTTCAGTTGCTACAATGTGGTTTATTTCACCAGATACTTTTTACCAACTTTACTATTTATCGTGCTGATATGTTTTGAACATAAATTGATGCAAGCTAGAAATGGGTATCCTTAAATTGCCTGATGCTCTGTAAAACCTTTCTAAACACGTATAAATACATCACAGAGCAACAAGTCATCTCAACCTCTATAAGCAAACAAAGTGATGCTTTCTAAGTCTCCCCTCTCAACAGGGGCACCTTAGAGAAGAGGTGGACACATACACACAAGCACCCCATGCAGTACCTAATGCTAATTTGGGAGTTACATGGACCCAAATCTTCTGAGAGCGTGCAAGTGAGTCTCTCTCTCTCTCAGAAACGTGCTGTGTATAGGAGTAGTGGATCATTGGGACCAAACAAGTTTAATTTCATTCTCCATGAACTGCAAATGCAATTTCTCTTGCTGCACCCTAGAAAAAATACAGCAGCAAGACTATCCTCCCACTGTGGATTTACTAAAGTGATGATTTTTTTTTTTTTTTTTTTAATGAATGGAAAAGAGAGAAAAAGAAATGATATGCAGAACAAAACTCTATGGCTTATGCCTTTTTTTCCCCCAATTATAATGTCTAAAATGGAGAGTTCATGGACATTTTCAAATAATTTCTTTTCTTTCAGTTATAATTAAAGATAAAAAAAAAATTTTTTTTTGAAAAAATCACCACATGAAAAGTCAGAATAATCATTTTCCATATCCTTCCCATCCTCCCACCTTTTCTTTTATGAATATTTCTGCTTTTATGGCCTAAATTCTTCTCCTGAAGTCAAACCCTCTGTTTACGACATCACAGTGGTTGCTGTGGAGGTGATTATGATGTACAAAGCCAAAAGGGATGGGTTACAAATTGGAATGAAGAGCGGCATCTCACTAAACCTATTGAAAGTAGTAGCAGACATTAAAAAAAAATACAGCATGTACATTGGAAGCAAGCACATTAACTCATAAACGACAGATTCCTATCAACTTTCATTATCGCAACTGTTTCAGATATGTTAATATAATAGCTTTAGAGATAAAGTGTTTAAGTATACATATGGAAACAAGCATATAGCATGTACAGACAGTGCTAGCACAGATGGCAGCAGAGTCCTAACTGTACTCTTCAGTAGTGCCTGCTGCAATTGCTATCTTCTGCAGCAGAAACATGCAAACAACAAACTGTGATAGCATGGACAGTCGCTATGCTCTGACCACGAAAGTACTTAACATAATCCTGCACACAGTATGTTTCTCTATGCCAGATTCCAGACTCAGAATGAGTTATGACTAGAGAACATAGATTCCTGAAAAAGCTATTAGTTCATCCTAATTCCTTCTGCTACAAGGATTAGTTTCATATACATCTCCTCTAACATACACACACTTAAAAATACAACTGTTCAAGTGCAGGTGCTAATTCTCAAGAACTGTGTTACATATTAGAAACAGGAGAAATCTGTCTTGACATTTGCACCACAGAGGCAGACACTGTCAAATTTTCACAACCTTGGTGGCAGAAACAATCCTTAATTTCGGCCTACATTGGGAAAAACATAAATGATTGATATTAAGTGAATTAGTTTCAAACCTTGCCCCTAACATCGACACCTGAAGCACTATTGGAAGCGTGTAGGCTATAACTCCTTGTACTGTTAACGTCCGTGTATGAAGAACATTAGAGCAGATGACGAATCAGAGAAACTAGAAAGACACATATACCTTCCACATTTGATTATTTTTTTCCTGGAACACAGTTTAGTGCAGGTCAAGATGTGATTCCAAGTTAATTGAATGTCAAGGTCCAAGGAAAGCCATGAAGGTTTCTGAATCAAATCAAAACTGTACCGAACTACTGAACTGTAACATGTACTTAGCTGCATGTTAAAAACAAAAATACACAAAGAGCAGTGGGATAATGTTAAAATCAGGCGTTGAATAAAAACAGAAATGCAAACGAGAAAAAAATAAAAATGAGACTTTAATGGCCTTAGAACTCAATCATATCATTTTAAAATTTTATTAATCATAAAAAGTTATTCTCTAAACAATCTTTCAATGTAAGTACTTTGTGAGTGCCCATGGTGCAACATAGCCTATACACAGCTACAGGAGTGTTAACTAATTAGTTACATTATCCTTATAAATTCAGTTATTTAAACAAGCAATACAATGGCTGTTAACACCAGAAAATACAAAATATTTCAGTGAAAAGAAAAAAATAATACTTCCTATTCCAAGAAAACGCATTCCCACAAGGTCATTATCATTACATGCTGCATGACACTGCCATCGGGAACTGAAATTCACTGGCTGGTGAAAGAAGACAGTGGAACATTAAGATGAAGTGGAGCTGCAATTTTTTAAGCAGACTCATCAAGTCAGACATAGTTGGATAAACCCACCTAATACAGCAGGCAAAGTTCCCTGTGCAGGAACCCCGAAACTGGGGAGAGAACTAGCAACTTAAATTCAACAGAATCATAGAAATGTTTGAGTTGAAAGGGACTTTTAAGGATCATCTAGTCCAACTCCCCTGCAATGAACAGGGACACCTACATTACATGGGGTTGCTTACAGTCTCATCCAGCCTGACCTTGAATATCTCCAGGAACAGGTGGTCATTGGTGGTCCATACTGTCGACCATCATGTTCCTAGACTCTTCATAAAAGAAACCAGAAGCAGGCTCCAAAAAGTCTGTGAAGGTTTGCTGATATTCAGAGGTACTCAATGAGCCTGGGCTCTAGGGTCGCTGTCAGGCTACATCTTCCTTGATCTTGGCTTGAGAGTACAGTAAGTGCAGTCATAACACTGAAATACAGGATGTTTGATTCATGAATTATTTATTCATTTATTTATAATCTGATTTGGGCCAGAAAGTTTGATGATTCACAGCAATACACTGAACTTCCACAGATTTGTGGGTAAACACCAGCAAGCCTAGGGCCAAGACTCACACAGGACTTCTACTAACAGAACCCAAGAAATGGTGTTGGTTACAGAGTACGGTGCAGGAATGCAGTTAGACAACACTTAATTAGTCACAACACTTTTTTAGTTTTTAGTTCTTTTCCTTTAACATTGATGAAAAAAGCTGCACACATCAGAGATTGGTAATGTTACTCTAGAAGAGAATAAAAGATGAAAATGAATATTGAGCCTGAAGCTCTAAATCAAACCAAATGCATTCAGGAGAAATCTTCAACATATTTAAGGAAGAGATGAAGAAAAACTGAGCAGTCTAGAAACTGAAACCCTTGTTCCTGTCAAAAACAAAACAATACAAAACAAAGCAACCACAAAAACAATGTAGCAGAGCATCAAGTTTCAGGCTCTTTCCTTAATGACCAAGGACTTCTGTGCTGTAACTGCACAGTGACACTTCAATTACTCAAGCTGTCAAGGCCTTTCTTGTCACAAAATTTTACCTGCAATTCTTATTTATGCAATGGAATGCCTCAAGGCCAGATAACTGGCACAGTCCCCTGTACTTATCAAAAAGTTAATGTGTTTCTAGATGTACTCTAGCATGGGACTGCAAGCTTAAGAATAGCTGCTGTTGTTCTTATGCAGAAAGCCGTGCATATAAGCAAATTTATTGTTTTTCATCCTTTCTGAAGCAGCCCAGAACAAGCCAGTTTCCATTACGTTTTGCAAATTATGCTTCAGATAATCTGTAGTATCTTTTTAGCACCCTTCCTCTTGGCCCAATTTCTACAAATTCATAGCTACCATGTAGAGCTCCTTTTACAGTTTCCAGACTTGATTTTGAATTTGGGCCTGTGAAAAAAAGTAACAAACATCAGATACTGTACATTCTTCTTCCTTGGATGTTTTCAAGACTGAGAAAGCCCTGAGCAACTTGTTCTGATGCCACAGTTGACCCTGAAACTTCACTAGTATACTTCCAATTTGAATTACCCTATGTATTCTTCAGTTTCCACTCAATACTCTGAGTAGAATCAGAGTAAAATGGATGCAAATATTTTAACTTGATTAAAAAAAAAAGCTGTACAGCATTGTGACACCATACTGGTAAAGAGTTTTGCAACATTCTTCTTTTCACACAATGACTAAAAGTGTACATCTACCACCAAATCGACTTTGTGGCACTACAGGAATAAGATACAGCAAAAAAGCCATCTGTACTTCAGAGTTCATCTTCAGATTTATCCCTTCCTGCAAATTGCTGAGAGTTATTAAGAACTCTGCAAATTTATCAGGTGTCATTTAATCACCACTTCTGTTAAAGTCATTTGTCTGTGTCAGCCCTCAGAACAATCTGCGAAATAAAAAAAATCCAGAAAACAAGGTCACCAACTGCTATGTAGCATACAGCAAGTGGCCACATCCCACAAGCTCAAGTCATTCAAAGATCAGAAACTCACTCTGGTGGCCATCGTTTCCGTAGGGTAATCCTTTTCCTGCCTTCATATTTGTAAAGTAAAAAATGAAAAAAGTGAAGTGACTGAAGTGAGATTAATCTCAGTCTAGAGACTATAGAGACTAGGAAAGAAAACAAAAACTATACAGAATAAAATCCAAAACATGCTCCTATTGTGATCATACAGTCACTATATCTCAGTGAACAATAATCAGATTCCTATTGCACAATTAATGAAAGCACTGATAAGTTCTTTTTTGCTTATCTTGGTAAGCCAAAGGTCTGGGGCAATTGAGGCTGTACCCAGCTGTACCATTACCATAAACAACTGACCAGTCCCTCGGGCTACTTCAATGTTAACTGAAATCAATACCTGGGAGCAGCGTGGCATAGAGAACCTACAGAACTCCAACGTCATCCAGACTGAAAAAGGGAAAGACCGTGTTTCCCTAAAGCATTTATTGTGCTCTAAAGATCACTTTCATCCAGCTCTAAAATGGATTTTCTAAGTGTCTCTTGAAATGCAAAATAGCTAGGAGGCCAAAAATGCATACCCTCTGACTTGAAAAGAAAACTAAAATTAAGAGAAAAAAAATTGCATTCCAATACCCTCTAACTCAAGCTTGAACACTGTAAACCATATATTAATGAAGCCAACTCTAGATTACCAGGATGTCTTATGCTCAGAAATAATGCAGAAGCCTGGAAACATTCTGCCCACCACAGCCATTCATCTGTTCTGTGATCCTAGCTGATGTGAATGCATCACAGGGATGCCTTGATCTTTCTGAATACAGCTTCAGATCACACAACCTCCTCTCAATTGCCTCCAAATAATTATTCTCATGCCCATTTTTTGGCTAGCAGCAACTACAACCTATCACATGAAACAACAGCAACTACCAGCCAAAAAGAAGAAATTGGTGAAGACACCCAATATACTGCATGTGACTTTTCTCAATCCAGCCTCTGGAGAGGAGAATCTGTTCTCAGCTTCCTATTCCTCCCCCTCGCTACAAATGCCAGCAGTTTAGACAGCTCTAGTTTCAGAGCAGTAAGAATTGATCTAAATACTGGAATGGTTTATACAGCCAAGCTCAATGCAGTCACTGATAATAACAAGTCTTTTTTTCCTCACTTTTTTCCACAGGCTCTTGGGTTCATTATCACAAGCTAACAGTTCTGCTTTAATCTGCCCTCAGGAAAAGGTTCTTCTCGCTAATTTCTCTTCCTTTTTTCTGCTCTTCAATAGTATTTAGGAGTACAGCATCAACAAACAACAGACAGCCACAAGACAAAATCCCAAAACCACCTCAAATAGAACACATACATTTTACAAATTATTTAAGTTTCATTTACCAAGCACATGCTTCATTATTTACTAATCCTTCACAATACAACCTTTTTTTTTCATGGAAATAATGAGAATAATATAAGCAACAACAACACAGCATTAAGATTACATGCTATAAAATGAGTTAAGGTAAAACCAGTTGAATACCTTTTTAATAAAAGGGCATTTATTTGCAAAGTACTCTACTGCAGTAGCAACCACAGTGCTATCTGCAAGTCCACTCCAGCAAGAGATGCCTTATGTGTATATGTATTACAACTCTGCTATGATTTTGAATGAATGGCAATACTACAATTTCACATATAAGGAGATAGAATATGAAAATGCTACCTTGGAGTTTCATGAGAAAGAAATGGAATCCTAGGAGAATAAAGATATTCCAGGTTTTGTGATGGCTTATCCGGCTGCTGCTCAGAACAGTACTGGGTCAAGTCCAGCCCAAATACATATGGGAAAGCAGTCGGGAGTTGCTATG
Organism: Chrysolophus pictus; assembly: GCA_037305975.1. Taxonomy (NCBI): domain Eukaryota; kingdom Metazoa; phylum Chordata; class Aves; order Galliformes; family Phasianidae; genus Chrysolophus; species Chrysolophus pictus. The sequence continues at coordinate 36,240,232 of JAYKPI010000006.1, forward strand.
GTTCCAATCATTATGGCGAGGTAATGAAACAAATTCAGTGCATAAACAGACATTCCAACTTTAGTTAACGGACAAGATGATTCATTGTTATAATATGGCAAAGCTAAATGGAAAGACAAAGGCAGAGACACTAAACCGAGGACTAAGACTGGAAACTTCCAGATGTGAGTATAAAATGCCCCTGAGCCAGGGTTACTCGAAATATGAAATACTTCAGAATGTACTAAAACGAGATAGATTCTATAGTTCTGTCAGAGTAATCATTTCATCTAGCTCACAATTTAAACTATGAGATTCAAATTATCACGCAAGTGGTTTCTTTCCCATTTTAAAGCACACTTCGTATTTCCCAGTAAAGTGATTTGTGACCTCTGTCTGATTAAAACTCTCCAAATCTTCTTTAAAAAGAGCTCAGAAAAAAAAAAAAATCTGGTTATGGATGGAGAGGAAGTCTTTGGTTTCTTAACTATATTTTCTGCACAGAAATCAGACTTAAATGATCATCATAAAATTCTACTTTCACTCCTCTAGATTCTAGACAGTAAGCTTGTCATTCGATTGTAAACTCAGATTTTGAATAATCTATGGCTTTGTAGTTAAGGTTTCTTATTTGTAATTGTATGTGTTGCAATGTTAATGTTTTATTAGCGTCAGAAACAAATTCTTCCATGAACAAGGGGAAAAAATGGTACATACAGTCACGTAGCAGGTATTTACAGATTTTATCATGCACATTTCTGGCCAAGAAGAATATTGCCTCTTTCTTTTTTTTTTAATACAATAATGTCAGAGTGAATTAATTTGAAAAACACTGCAGAAGCAAAAATATTTTTCAAGTATCAAAATATGGCATTTGAGTTACTGAGGACACCAAGCTTCACTGAAGAAAAGAAAAACACACAATAGAAAAAAACATAGAATTGTATATTTTGGGTTGGAAGGAGCCTGAAAGACCACCTAGTTGCAAATGCCCTGCTGTGGGCAGGGACACATCCCACTAGATCATGTTGCCCAAAGCCCAATCCAACCTGGCCTTGAACATTTCCAGGGATGGGGGCATCCACAGCTTCTCTGGGTAACCTGTTCTATTGCTTCACACCCCCACAGTAAAGAATTTCCTCCCTAAATCAAATCTGATTCTATTCTCTTTTAATTTAATGACATTACCCCTTGTCACATCATTACATGCCCTCGTAAAAAGTCTCTTCCCATCAGCCAACACACTCAAGTCATTTTCCCTGGGGCTGTTCTTAATTCCATTTCCCTGACACAGATGCAAAACCTTGCACTTGCCCTTGTTGAATTCCTAAGGTTCGTACAAGATCACCTCTCAAGTTTGTCAAGGACCCTCTGGATGGGATCCCTTCCTTCCAGCATGTTGACCACACCATATTGCTTTGTATCATCTGCAAAACTGATGAAGGTGCACTAAAGCCTACTGTCCATGCTGATGACAAAGCTGTTAGATAGTATCAGTCCCAACAGTCCCACTCAGCACTGGACATTAGATCTTTTGAGTGTGATCATCCAGCCAATTACTTATTCACCAAGTGGTCCATCCATCAAATTCATGTCTTTCCAGCTTAGAGAGAAGAATGTCATGTAGGACGAGAACATCATATGGGATAGTGTCAAATGCTTTTCACAAGTCCAGGTGGATTATCTCATTTGTTTTTCCTTTATCTGCCAATGCTGCAACCCTGTTGAAGGCCACCAAATTTGTCAGACAGAATTTGCCCTTAGTGGAGTTTTGCTTGTCACCAACCACTTCTTTGTTTTCTGTGTGCCTCAGCATAGTTTCCAGGAGGATCTGCTTCACGATCTTGCAGAATCTTTACATGATCCCTGACTAATGTAACAAGATTCCAGAAGCAGCTATTGCATCTGAGTTTAGTAGATCCAAACAGAAATAATGTCAGTGTTCATATTTTATGAATATGTAGGCGAGTAAAAATGGTTTAAAATTTAAAGTTTACCTGCAGATTTTTCCAGCTAGGCACAAAAAACAGGCTTACTTGCTTTAAGAATGTCTGTTATGTTAAGCAGACATATAACGCCTACATGAATTTCAGACATTTACTTTTACAAATACTACAATAAGCCACAGGCAAAAAGCGAGGTGGAGAGAGCTACGCCTCCAGCACAACAGAACATTTGGTTATGACTGCCTGAATACAATCAAGAACATTATTTCCCAGGAGACAGAGAAGGAAGAAAGAAGAAAGCTGACAGCACGTTGTGAATATTTCAGGAAAAATATGTGAAGATAAGACCACCTGAAATTGGAAAGCTTGTTAGATTCATTTCTCTGATATCAACTGTAGAATTAGTCCTGTCCAGTGCAGTCACAATCAGAAGCTGTTAGCATATGCATATACATCCAAGCACGTCCATTGGAAAAAACCATGACTTGTAGCTTTCTTCCTCTTGTACCTTCGTCCTCCCTATCTTTCACTGGTTCAACACAGAGAAGTCCAGATCTCTAGAGCAATAATATGCTGGAGACATTCAAGGTCAGGTTGGATGTGGCCTTGGGCGGCCTGATCTAGTGCGTGGCAGCCCTGCTCATGGCAAGGGCTGATCTTTAAAGTCCTTTCCAACCTAAGCCATTCTCTGATTCTATGATTCTTACCTTGTGAATACATTTCTGTCACTCTCAGAAGGAAATGACACCAAACAGAGGGGGCAACAATAGTTTATGACATGTTTTGTGACAACTCTAGATAGGTTAAGGCAACAACTAGGTGAAACAGGGAAAAAATGGTTTTGTTTTAATATAGATTACATTTTTTTATTGAGCCTACCTGAGCATGATCCAACATATTGGCACAACACCAATTGATCATATTGTGCTGATTTAAACACAGAGAACTTCCATTCCCTAAATTTGGCACACTTTGTGAGCAATTAAAAATATGTATTTTAAGAAGTAATTGCTGTCTAAAACCTCACTGATGTATACACATAGTCCTACACATACATTCAGCACTATTTATTTACTTTTCCCTATTGTAATTGTTTTAGTACTAAGGATGCAGAACTACCGGCTTACTACAAAACTTTCACATAGCTTTAAATATGTATATAAAGTATTGCTTGCTCCTCAGCAGTTATTTTTGGTGGTGTCAGATAATGTAGACGCCTTTCTCTTTCACAGTTTTTAGTCACAAGCCTTCCATACCTTCTCTTCAAGGGATGAGGCGCCCAATACATTTCAAAGTTTTGTTGAGTAGTACAGAAAAACACTACTTAACGTAAACTGTGGTTTTCACAATGCTACTATTTAACATCTTCTGCTTAGAGAGGATCTGTAGAACTCTGGCTGTAGCCATCCATCTGGGTTTTCAAGCTCTTGGGAGATTTTACAGGTAAGAGGCTATTGTCAATCCAACACTAAATAATTTTAAAAGAGGCTTTTTACAAGATCATTAACATATGTCATCTTACCACGATCTTGAACTTTTTGTGTTGACAAATTTTTTTTTTGCTGTCTAGACAAGTCCTACTTTACATTGCTTTGCATTTTCTATAGTGTCATACCACATAAAACAAGATATTCTGTACATGCAATCATAAAGAAAATTTCATGTTTGTATTTTGTGTTTTTAAAAAATACAGAAAAGTCTCAGGTCACAATGCTGTAAATCTATGATTTGATTATGAAAAAGCATTGATTTACTTTCAACTGCTAAGATAAAGTTGTAATTAATAAAGCACTCAATAAGTACACTTGATCTCAAATAGCTCTACATCAAAATAAATCAACAGCTATATTTACTCTCATCAAAGGTGAGAAGAACATCAAAGCTGGTTAATACTTGTAACTTGATGCAGTCCAAAGGCAGGCTTGTTCATATGTTCACAGCTCAGTGTGCCTGAAGCAGCCAGCCAGCCCTAGGTGATGACTGAGTAAACATCTTAATACACTGAAATGTTGTGCTTGGTCTTCACCTTGTGTCAACCATAACAGCATCATTGAGAGCTATGCCACATTTTACCAACATGAGTTGGCAGCCAACTGAAATGAGTTTTACAGCAAAAAGAATAGGAAAGAACAGTTTTTTGTTTGTTTGTTTGTTTGTTTCCCGAGAAATTGAATTATTTCATATCCCTGTTGCCTCCCTGTTCTGTCATAAAAATATGAATGTTTCTTGGTCATTCTGATAATTGCATGCATGCAAGAATGAAGGACAGGACACAGTTAAAACTGCTTACAGCTCATATACCGCAGTTTTACTTTTGGGTATATCCTATGACTCCTCCAATCTTTAGCTTAAACATTAAGTAAATTTTCCACTCCAATGCAAAGTGGTCTATTATTACCTGATAAATAAATAAATAAGCAAATAAATAAATAAATGTCTGGAGTCCATTCTTGGAAAATAAAGCGTTTCTAAAACTTTGAAATTTTAAGAGGCATATCAAAGTAATACTTCACTTCCCCGCCTTCACCTCTCCAAAAGATCTCACTGCAGCACACACAGTCAGCAGTAAGGACATACAGGATAGTTTTGTTTTTACCTTACATCTGTAGCTCTTATCAGATAGCAAATGATCCTGTAAAAAAAGTCCACCTTGTAAAGTTGGCACAGCAGAAAAAGCAATTATCCTTAAATACTTTCCAAAAATAATTAGGATGCAAAATACATGTGCTTCAGTGTCATTTGGCATTCCGTGGTGTTAAAGTAATTACTTCAATGAGAGTTTATGATACTTTACAAAAACACTTAAACAAAGCAATAGACTAAAGAACACGGCACCTTTTTGTTACTCTGAATCAGAACTGACTTACAAATCTCCCCAGCCAAACTAATTTACAGTACAGCTATTTTGATGCTATTCTCATCAGGACAGCACACCATACACTGTAACTCAGTTATGAGGGCAAAGTTTCTGGCAGGAAGGGTTTCCATATGGCCTAATGCCCGCATCGCTCTGTTTGCAGGGCGCACTCTGGCTCTCCCCAGCTCAGTGCCAGAGCTCCCATCGGCTCCAGGACATCACGTTTCGGTCTCTGCAATACCCACGATAACGGCTCTCAGAGGTGCCACCAACTCTTTTATTTTTGCGATTCCCCACTACGCTCAGAAAGAGCAGCATAAAGATTTACAACCATACGCCGCTATTTTTATTCCCTAGCTAGATAGCACCTCCTCTCCTGCACAGTCATTTCCTTCAGAGTTCTGGTGATACCCACCGACAAAACCTCTGCTCGGACTTTTAGACTGTTTCTTTTTGAAAGAGGAGCAGTTCGGCAATGCCCGGCGCTGGGCAGCCCCCACGCAAACCCCGGGGTTCGCCTTCGCACCAGCTCTGCTCCGGCGGTGTCACCTCCAGGCGCCGGGACTCCGCGCTTCCCGCAGCGCTCCGGGCGGAGCCGTGCGCGTCGCGAAGGGCACGAAGTTCCTGCGGGGGTGTCACGGGCCAACACAGCCTTTCAGGGTCGGGAGAGAAATGTCGGTGTTGCTCAGACCCGGCGATGAGCACCTTACTCTCCGAGCAACTGATGGGGGACCGGCGCAGGCACAGGGCAAGTGTTTTTCACAGCGTCTCCCGAGCATTAAGACAAAATACGGGCATGCCAAGAAAGATTTCTAGGACTCTTCCCAGGTTCGCTGCCGCTTGGCAGCCTGAAAGCGCCTTCCGCAACAATTAGAGAAGCCGCTATCACAGCGACATGTGGAAACGCACGCAAACAGCATTTCTCACCCCCCAACGCCCGCCGAACCCGGGACTCGTCGTGGAGTTTGGGGCGCTCGCTGCCCTCGCACCGCGGCGGGGCAGGAGGAGCAGCGGCCCCCGTCCTGAACGCCATCAGCGGGCAGCGCGAGTCCCCTGCCAGACGCTCCCATCCCGCTCCGCGGAGCCCCTTACCGTGCTGCTGCCGGGGCTTGCCGCCCGGCGCTTTCTCCTTCCTGCCGCTCCGCATCCGCCAGCACGCCGCCCCTCTGCCCAGCGCGCCGGCCATGCCGCGGGCGGGGCGGCCCCGCGCAGCGCCGGGCCCGGCGGGGACAGCGCGGGGCGGAGATGGGGCGCGGGACGCGGCGGAGCGGGGCGGGAGCAGCGCGGGGCCGGAGCAGCGCGGGGCCAGCGGTCCCGCCTCCCCCGGCCCGGCGTCAGGCAGCGGCCACGGGCAGCGCCGCCCGCGCCCCCCGCCCCGCTCCGCCCGCGGGGGCGGCGGGGCTGCCGGGGCTGGGCGGCTTTCCAGGCTGGGGGAATGACGGCTCTCATCGCAACCCACCCCCCCCCCAACCCTCCCAAGCTCTGCCCGCCGGCAGTCCTCCCACAGCACCTTCCCCGAAAAACATGTGTACGTTACCTCCTGCCATCAAAATCACTGGTTCCGCACTCTCTTGACTCCGGCACGATGAGTAACTCAACCTGCGATTCCCACCTCCCACACGCCCGTGTGGGACGAGGCGGCAGCCTCCCGCCCCGCGTGCAACTCCTCGGTTCCGGGGATTCCGGTGGGAATTGCCCTCCCCTCACCCCGACGAGACACTCACGGCCCTTCCATAAGGGGCTGAGCGCGGTGCGAGGGCACAGTGCTCTCTGTTCTCACAGTCAGATGCAATGATTCAAAAGTTGCGGGCACAGTGTTGAAATATTAACAGTTTTACAGGCAAGAAAAAGTAGTTTAGAATGCTGCTTTAAGTCCCGAGGGTCTGGCAGTGCAGTGCAGAGTTCTGTAAGTACAAATGATGCGTGCAACTCGTGCTTGCAATCTTGCTAATAAATCCACCCATGTGTCAAGTTATTGCAGCCACCACTACAGCTCCAGAAAGGTATTCCACAGCTGCTTTTTGATTTTTCATTCACACATGTCTATATGTCATCATCACCCCCACGAGGCATGGCACTCTGTCTGTGGGGATGCTATGAAAGGCAGAGAGCTGGCATGCAGGATTTGCACTATTGGAAGGAAAGGGGAAGAGCCTCCGTCCTGTATCTCATCTTTGCTCCCCTAATGTCAAGAAGCTTATGGACAAAAACAACGAGGATTCTGATAGCCTGGTCTAGTGGTTGGCGACCCTGCCAATGGCAGGGGGGTTGAAACTAGATGATCTTTGATGTCTTTTTCTACCCCAGCCATTTTATGGTTCTATGATTCGTCAGTACTCTAATAAAAACTTATTCTTTGGAGATTCAACCAAATCAAATTACTATTTAGAAACTGAAAAAATAGAGACCTCCTCTTCAGCTTTGCAACTCCATCAGCCAAAGTGCAAAGGAGCCATAGTCTATCTACGCGATAAGAACACAGTTTTGTCCTCCAGCCTGAAGTTAAACTGTCTTCATTATGAACAGTGCCTTTTGAGCAGTGCCAACTGCCCACCAGCTGCCCCTGTTGCCCTCTATCCCACCTGCGGGCTACAGCCCTGACGTGGGTCAAAGTCAGAGCAAGCAATGCTGTGCACAATGCAATACAGAGGTTTCCATCAGTGCCAAGAGTGATTCATGCGAGCAAGGAACGCTGACCTTGACCTGATGTGTACACATGCAGCCTGTGGTGATGAATGTAACAGAATAAATGGCTGGATATGAGTGCTTACTCCCTCTCGTAGGGCTGTTCTTGCTCAGTTCTGTTGTGTTGTAACACAAGTAATAACTCATTTGCTTGCCCTCATAATATCGCATTTAGAAAGCTGCTATTCTTCTCTGCCTGAAGGCTCTGGAATAAATACGCTCCCCAAACAATTGATTTTAATCAAATATATTTCTATCACTTGATTCAGTTTCTGTTATTATTGATAATGACTACAAAAGTGGGCATTGTCTCACTGCTGCTCCACATCAGGGTGGTTTTTACAGCAAATATCTTTCGTTAGATGTACTTCTATAAATGTATTTACATAGGGGAGAGGAAGAGAAAAACAGAAGAAAATACAACTCCTTACACAAAGAGTGTGAAACTCCTACAGCTATTAGTTAAGATGCAAATTAAGAATGGGGTATAAAATATTCTGTAGAGAGTACTCTTTTAAAATGATACAAAATATACATAACATATAAAACACAGAAGTAGTTTGAAAAACTCCACAGTAGTTGGAGGCAGAATTAGTATTCCAGAACAGGATTAGTAAGTAGAGGAAATAAAAAGCCCCGACCTGCTTACATTTAGAATCACAGAATCATAGAATGGTTTGGATTGGAAAGGACCTTAAAGACCATCCAGTTTTTGGGTTTTACGCAAAGAGATTTTTTTTGCAGAAACTTCCACAAATGAAAAACAAACAAACAAACAAACAAACAAAAATATATTCACAGTCCCTTCCTGGAAGACTGTTTTTTTCCATGTTCAACATTTAATAACTTTCCTTATTTATTTATTTTTATCAAGGAAACATGAAAGTCACAAGGGCCTTCTTAAATATTGCACAGTGTAGCAGCTGTGATTTAAAGGACTGTCACACTTATTCATCATAGGCAACTAAAGGCACAATAGAGAACATAAGCAGCAGCATCTGTTGAAAGGGAAAGGTACAGAAATCATAAAATGATAATACTGAAATGCTGTATGATACCTCTATGGCTCATACTTTCAGTCCCTGAGCGTAGCATCATAAATTGCATGCTAATGTTTGTTTGTCCTTCTGTTCCCAGCTCATCTAATGCTGAAGATGTACAACCATTTTGTTGAAGATGTACAACCATTTCTTTGTATTAACGTGGGTTTGTTTTCCCACTGGTGAAGAAGTGTTTGGATGTCATACCTCTCTGTTAAATGTATTCGTTGCAAAGATGCATTAAACAGACTGGAGATTTGAACACATATTCTAAACATTGCTTACACTGAGCTGGCTTGCACAGACCTTCACAAAAAGGAGTATTACCATGCTCACTTTTCTGCTGAGCCATTTTTCGTTTTACCTAAGAATAATATGGAAGAGTTCCCTACAGTGCTGTTTCACAGTGCTGAAATTACTACACTTGTTTTCTTTGGGAAGGATAATAGCAAGTACTTCCCACACATTCTATCAGCCTGAGGCCATGACCCCAGACCTGGGAGCAGTAAGGTGTCAGCTTGGTCAGCAGTAGCAACCCAGCTCTAACCTGGAAAATCCACCACAGTTCTGCCCCAGCTCATCTTCCAGTCCCAGACTTGCTGGCAACATGCTTATAAATTTGCCACTAACAAGAATTCTCCCTCACTGCCTTTTTGTACTGAAGATAAGTATGATCTCCTTATGCAGCCAGAGAAGAGCTAGATGGGGCAGAAAAGCAGCTCACATACTGATACCAATTCCTTATAAAGCACTGCTTCACATCTGTAGGGAATCCAAGCCCTTCCAGGAGGTGCCTCCAGGTTATATGTTGGTGATTTTATACAATCCTGATAGAAAGCAGAATAACCACAGGCAGCATTTTGCTGGGCTAACTTATCTGCCTGCAGCCACTCTCCACACCTTTGTGCCAGTGCTGGGATGAGGCATTGCTATGGATCAGCCTGTGTGCTCTCCTTCTCCTCATCCCAGTGCGGGAGGAATCAGAAAGGCAGTCATTAGTTTTGGTATCTGCCCAAGTATGGAGTTCATAAACATAAGGAAAATCAACTTTTCACACCAGTAGATAGTGATAGGATGAGGGGGGTAGTTTTAAACTAAAGGAAAGATTTAGATTGGATGTCAGGGGGAAGTTTTTACTGAGAAAGCGGAGAGGTGCTGGAACAGGTTGCCCAGAGATGTTGTGGTTGTCCCATTCCTAGAGGTGTTTAAGGCCAGGTTGGATGGGACCTTGGGCAATCTGATCTACTACTTGATCTGGTGGTTGGCAACCCTGCCTATGGCAGGGGGCTGGAGCTTGATGATCCTTGAGGTTCCTTACGACCCAAGCCATTCTATGATTCTAGGAAGGCAAGACACAGAGCAAGGACCAGGCTACGATGTCTTTTGCCTTGGGGACAACAGTGTCCAACCACAGCTGTATGTTCCTCGGTACAATCCTCCTGAGTCTTGTATCTTTTACATGCACAGAGCAGCAGTGCACACCCTGGCACCAAGTCCAGCAAAGGCAGCCATGATCCACACCAGTTCCAAAGCATGAGAGCCACTACTGGCACTGGCTTTTTGAAGACAGCTTCAAGCCCAATCTCAACCAAGTCTCAACCACACATCCTGTGCTCATAACTGTTTCATGGAACTGTGCGTGGGTTTAGAGGGTGAGATACCCATCATAAAAGGGAATGTATAATAGAGTCAGGGTGTAATACTGAAATTTTGGCTGAAAATACAGCCACTATAATTCTATTCTCAATAAAGCAGAAATAATAACTTACTTTTTTATCTACAAAGTTTAATTTCTAGGCTATATATTTGCAAAATTCATATTACACTAGACTTCTCAGATCTTCCTTTTTCTCCTACTCCTAAAAACTATGGAAAAGAAAATGTAACTGGGAGATAATGATGCACAGAAGCAACATTTCTATTCTCTGTGCCTTTGCCTCTGTTCCTTCAGTTATTATGCCCAAGAGCAGGAAACTTGTTTTTCAGCAAAGAGAGTGGGGATGCATTTCCAATGGAGAGGACAGAAGATGCAAATCGCAAGCTGCACCTACCTTTTTCATATCACACAGAGTTTGATCCAGTGAAAAGAAAGTGAGGATCTGCCCAAGAAGTCCAGGGTACTGGGTGGAGGCAGAACTGATACTTTATGCAGATATGGAGATTTCAAAAGCCCACAGAAGACAGCTTTGACCTTAGAGCATTTCAGTTACTATTCTGGAAGCTCAGGTTGGACATGATCCTATTGTGTTGAATGTCAAAAGTCCATTTTATCCAAACTGTACTCAAAATCTGATCAGAGGGAACTACTTGAATCCCAGTCCTGGTGCTGAGATGTTGCTGAGAGACAGAAATTCACCACCATTTGTTAGCTCATAGATAAGTGAGGTTTTTGAATGAAGTAATTGTTGTAAAAAACAGGTATAAAGAGGATTTACTGTTCTTTCTGGTCAAGTAAGTTCTGATGACAGAAACCAAAACTAGCGTAAAAGAAATTCTTGTTTTCAAAATTGTGAAGTTATTGAACGGGTGCCTCATAGTCCCTGATGAAATGAAGTGCTGCTCAAGAGCTGGATCAGAAGACACACAGCCTTTAGGATTTGCACGAGAGGGGATCCCAAGAGGGCATGCTGCTCCCAGGTATTTACCAGAGCTTCTGCTTCAAATATCTTAGAGAAATGGGATTTTAGATAAATATAGAGCAAATGCATGCACAGGATCTCTGAAAGAAGAATTAGAAGGTCAGTCACAAAGGGCTAAATTCAGTTTATTATTACTCCAGCCACAGGAAATAAGAACGAAATAGCTGAGATGAGAAAGTTCAAGCAGTTCTTCCTTTCTCCTTCTCTCTTCCAAAACTAAGTAGATTTTACTTGAAGCTTCTGAATCCCTTAGCAAACAGTATTTTTTACATGTTTCGTGTGATCTACAAACCAGATTGCTTCCTGTGCTAGTTACCAATCTTTCTCAGTTCAAGTCAATCTCTGTTAAATTTGTTTCCCTGTTACTGTGAGAGATTAATCTGCTGTGATTTATATTAAAAAATCAGTAGTAATATAAATCAAAACCAATTTAACATGGCCCAAGTGGTGGAATTTAGACCAAAAATTCAGTTTTTACACTTGTGAACAGAAATGTAAATTCTATACTCTAGCTAGAATAAAATACTGCAACAGGAATTCACTCTGCAAAAAAGAACCTGCAAGTCCTTTTCCACCCATCACCTTCTTCAGGGTTCAGTAAGTCAGACACAGCCTTCATTTCTATTTGCAGCTCTGCAGGAAGCTGCAGAAAACCTATCGCCAGGGGCTGCGAAAGGAGCGCACTGAACGAGCTATTACCTCCCCTGGCTGTGCATTTTTCTGCCAACAGCTGCTACATCTGTAGTGGCCCTCCAGCACAAGGTAGGCTGCAGCAGCATGCTGAAACCCTCACGCAGGCTCCATGGTACTACTGGCTGCAGACGGTTTGTTTGCCTTTGTTTCTATAGCCGTAATTCGGGGCTCTCTGTTCCAGTGGAGTTGGGCTAGAAGATGGCAGCTGGGATCGGGTCCTAACTGTAGCCACTAAAGCACATCAGACTCAAGCTATGCAACATTCTTACTCACTAGCACAGTAATGTAGTTGAACTCATACAGTTACAGAGATCTAATCACCCATTAAATCCACTACAACTGCGTTATATGACTTTTCTTTGGCTTTTAGTCAAAAACTGTTGCCCTAGATGTTATTGATAAAACGCACTGGTGTGAAGCTATGAGGATAAGATAGAATTGCAATTGGTAATTATATGTCTCAAAATTACATAATTTTGTCTGTTTCTTTTTTTTTTTTTTTTCTTCAACGTCAACAAACATCTCATTATTGGCAGAAGTATTACATTTGTATTCAAAGTGAATCTAAACAAGTACCTAACAACAACTCTGGTATGATTTTATGAAATAATTCTCTGTGTGTCTATATAAATCAGTGAAGAATATGGAACCAAAGCTGCCTGAAACAAAATAAGGAAATTCCTCTGGAATTAGGTGTACAGGAAGTCCCTGATCATTAACATGAGTTCTTTTTTCTTTGGCTGGTTCCCCACTAGTCACCATATAACAAAATTTCTTTAAATCCTAAATTGTCTTCGCCCTCCCTGAAGCTTCTGTGGTGTCTTCCCTGGTCTCTAATGGGATCACTTCTGTTCAGGTTTTAATCTCTATTCCTTTTATTTTTGTATCTATATAGAGTTCAGGGATTGCTGAGAGCCAAGGGGATGGCCAGAGCCTTGCTACATTCAGTGGCTGAATTCTAGCAGATTGCCACGGATGGGGCACCACCTTGCAGAGCACACTGGTGTGTTCGTGGTTTACTGCAGTATTACTGCTTCACACACTTATCTCACTCCTTCCTCCTTTGAGAGAATTATGACAATTCAATGGCCCACAGTGCTTAACCTCTTTGAAACCCATTTACACCGAATAACAGAATTTTTTGCAGTTTTGCTGTTTTGGCCTGTGACGGAGAGGGTTGAGAGGTTAGCAGGGAGCAAAGCAATGTGTCCTTATGCCTTATGAAAACTCTTCTCCTACTACAGAGAACAGAAATATAACATCCTGCTGGAGTGAGAAACAGATGGCAGAAATATTCAGTAACAGTGCATGCCGGGTGATGTGTTGCCTGGCTGATTGTCACATCCCACAGCTGGCAGTGCCCAGGATGGTGCTCAGTGTGAGATGGAGCTACCGTCAGCACTTCTTCACTGCTGCTGCATTTGCAGCAGTGGGGCTGTACAACTAGGCACCATTCTGGTGGCTGCATTTCAGCCATATGTATGTGATCTTTCAGTCTTGTTGGTTAAGCATTGCTACAGAACTGCAGGAACAGGGAAAAGAAAAACAGTGTTTGGACAATGGGGGTAGGAAACAAAAAGTAGCTTCTCTTTTGCCCAATGCAAAGCTGAACTACATAACATAGCACTCTCAGAAGTGTACTGTGTTGTTGACCATGGGAAAGCAGCAGTGTTGTTTAGGCCTGTTACAACCAGACTCTGCCTTTCCTATAGACTGGAGATAAAAATATAATTTAATGTTTCTTGAGGTTCCAATACTGATTTTTCAAGCCAAGCTTTAATACTCACAGGTCTACAGAATAGGGATATGAACATGTTACTGTGTAAGAGATATACAGTCTGGAAGCTTCTAAAAATTGACAAAACACAAACAGAGCTGTTAATAATGATGCCTTTCTATTTTTTTTCTCCCCTAGCTATAGTCAAACTAAACCACACTTGACTGCTCCAGATCTCTCTCTGCAAAAAGTCTATTTCCACTTCTTATTTTTCAGCATAAGTATGTTGGATTTTTCAGGATTTCATAATCTTCTACCTCTCAGGAGCATTCTCTATATGGGTAAAATTTGCTTTCGTATACTTGATATTTCATCTCCCTTTCAGTTATTTGTTATTTAATGACAATATTAAAAAAATGCAATGATTCCTATCAATAATCAGGTAATTAAAACTTGTAAGGCAGTTATTCTTGATATGGTGATATCTCACAGGATACCTGTGGCATGGGTTTGATTTAGTAACAGAAAAGATGTGAGATTACTCCAGACTTCAAAATACGGCAAAGGAATGAATAGTGAAGTAATGATTTCAGCAGAAAGTTGCCAAAGCCAAAGATGTAAAGCACACACAGGAGATCTTATTTCTGAAAACAAGGCTATCCATTTGTTTTCAGAACTCAAATTCAATACAAATTTGGACACAGCTGCACAAAAACATGAGATACATATTGGTATTCAAGTCTACATACTTAGAGTCCTTCTTCACTTCTCAAAGCACTCTGTACAGAGCTGCTGTATGAGACAGAGACAAAGTGCTTGAATAATAAACAGCATATCAGTTCATTAGAACAATGCAGCAACCTTGTCAGACTTAGGTGCATCTGGCACTACAGTCAAGCCCTCTCATTATACTTAATCATCAATATCAAGCATTCATTCACTCAAAAGGAAGCATTTTATAAAATGTTTCTTCTTGTTTTGCTCTACAATTACCTCATATGCAATGGAAAATAAGTCAGATGTGTGAACCTCTTGATCCAATGAAGTCAGTGGACTTCAACAGGTCTAGGACTTCTAGGACCCAGAATTTTCAAGAACATTTTAGATATCCAATATTAAGTTTTGGTCTTCATTAGATTAAAGTTTCAAAAATACTTAATTCTGTTCTGAAAACTTTTCAGCTTAAATGTTGATTGAGACTGATTATAGTAAATCTTGCGTGAAATGCAGATGCTGAATAATGCCTAGGTAGAGGTGTTATTTGTTCTGATAAGATGGAAGAACACCAAAAGTACAAACAATTTAATGATGAATATCATTGCTTCAGAAAATAGAAATTTCTTAACATTTTTACTATAATTATCTTTTCTGTATAACAACTGGTTGAAATCTTAGGTACTATAAAAAGCCTAGTAAAAATAGACTAAACCCAGTACATGAAATATTAGGTAGTTCCCATGCTTTGTAGTGGATTAATATTTTCTATATCCAAACATCAAAGGAAGACAGAGAAACTCTGTTTGGACCAAAGCTCATGATACCTCATTTGATTTCCATTCTTGTGTCTGTGAATGAAAAACGTGACTCGAAAACAAAGAATGAAATCTAATAACACAAATCTGTTATCATAATCACCTAAAACTGGGAAATAAAGTCTAAATTTTTAGTATTTCATTTATGAAAGAGAATCAATAATGTAATCTTACATGTCTATGGGAAGATCAGTCTCAGAGGTAGATACAAAAGGAGCTCTATTGAGAATTAGAAAACTAGCAGTCCACAAAGCAATCTAGACACTGATAAAATTAAAGTACAGAAATACTTCAGGGAACAGGAGGAAAAATTCCCACAAGAATTGAGGCTGTCTCTTATTCCTTCTATAACATAAATATGTTGACTATGTAACATATTTGTATATCTTGTAATACTTACAAGATAGAATAAGCTGAAACACCACAAAAATGTTCCTTCCCCAGAAGAGTCTATAGGGCCAATAGCTTATGGCCACTCCTGAAAGAAATACTGATTTAATTCTGAAACAGCAGAAAAGGGACTAGAATTAGGATTTGTCAATTTCTAAACAAGTTCTCCATCCACTAGGCTACCATCTGAAGGGGGGATTTACTTTTTCAGTCTTATTTTAATTTGACATTAAACTAAAAATAGTGGCTCAAGCTACGTTTGTGTGGCAGCCACTTCTTTATGGCTCATTAGACATCCACCTAAGAGTTACTGCTAAACTGTTTTACTCAGGGGATTTAAGCAGAGGTACTAACTGGTTCTGAGTCTGAGCGGTTTAGATATAAACCAGGAGCAAAGCTGAGTGCCTGCTCTCTAAGTTCTTTATTTTGCCTGTCTTCCAATGAAAACTCAGAAGAATTTCAGGATTTTCAGCTCAGCCCTGTAAGTACTTATTCCTGCAAGCAAGGGATTTGCGGGAACAGTCTCTTAAGTTTTCATGCTCTGAGTTTAATGTGCCAAAAAATTTTACAGACTATTCTGTGGTTTAGAAATCATGCTTAATGCAAACTTAGTGCCAACAGTTTTTAAATAATTTCCTTCAATATTAGACATAATAGTGCAGTGGAAGTTTGAAATAGAACTTGCTTCCTTGGTTAAATATTATCCCCCTGCCTTTCTGACCTGCAAATATAAAAGAAAGATCTAGAGTATATGCTTAAGCATGTAGTCCCATTAAGTTCAATGAGCATGAGAAAACCAAGTGAGGGTTTATGTTTCTTTAAGCTATTATTTTAATGTTTTTCTGATGAACTGAACAATTAAACAAATCTTTAGAGAGAGGTATTGGAGATACAGTGCTAAATAAATCACAGTTTTTCAGTAGAGGTGACTTCTATTTGCTTAATGGAAAATACTGGATCTTCACAGATATTGAAACTGTTCAAATGATATGGATTTACTGGGAGCTGTTGAAGATCTCATGAAGTTGAAATTAAAAACAAAACAAAAAAAACAACCAGAAAAAACCTCCATGACTGTGTCTGGACGTATAAAGCATTTCACCTTTCATTTTTGGCAATTTAAACTCTCTTCATTATTTAGGAGCATTTAAGACACTGAAAGAACAGATAAATAATGGTTTGGATTAAAATTTTCATAAATTCATACTAAAATTTGGTAACTGTTGTTTAAAGTATGGCTTCTATTTTTCATCCTGGGGGAAAAATTAAAAATCAGTTCTCCATTTACAATGGAATACAGCATCACATGATCAATCCTCTACCTCATCCTGCAATCCCACGTACAGTGTTTCATCCAATTACTTAAAATATCACATACATCTGCAAAATGTAGTGATATATATGCGAATGAGAAAATATCACAATTTTGGGTGCTGAAATATAACATTGTACCAGCTTGAAACTTGTGAGAATATTGCACAGGATTTCATTCAAACTACAAACTAATAATACAGCTCTCAAAATACTTGGATTAGATGCATCTTTTGAAACTGCTGGATCTTTCATCTGTTGAGAAGACCATGCAAGAACAAATTGAAGATTCAATCTGCTGGTCTTAGTCACCAAGTAACAAAAGATCCAGTTGGTGGCAGCTTCCAGCAGTTGGTTCCTGGTTGATGCAAGTAACATTTTGTTTTCCCAAAAATCAAACTGATCATTTTACTGCATATGTTATATCTAATTACAAATTAATTCTTGCTGTGTTAAAGAGTTGTGGAGAAAACCCAGTTTCTTATTATCTACTCTAGAGCTCTCTCTAACCAAAATGTTTTTTGTGTCAGTGGCAAAACTAAGTGCATATGCTGCAACTTGACACATAATAAATCAGTAGTTCTACAGAAGCCAAGTATCTGCAAATTACTGATAATGAAAATGTAGCATTTTAGCAGTACGAAAAATGTTTCTGGTAACTAACCCTAAGCAAAATAATTTTAATTTAATAGGATTTTTTGGATTATTTCTCCTCTCACCAGCTCACTTAAGCTTGGAAACCTTAGGCTGTTCTTGACTGTTTGGCTTCAGTGACTCATTCTAATGAAGCTTTATGTGTTTTATATTCCATGGTACTGTGCCATTTTGAGAGCACGCATTGTATTTTTGTTAATAAAATAAGATGTATAAAGTAATTCAGTCTTATAGAATTACTCACTGCCCCTTATGTCTTACATTAAAAAAAAAAAAAAAAAGTTAAAATAAAAAATAAGAGAGAGTTGGATCAAGAAAGCAATTAAGTTGGGTTAACTGACATTATTCTGGACTCAAAGTGTCCACTGGCTCTCAGTCCTACACTTAATAAAGTATTTGTTTGCACAATCCATCTGTGCATAAGTGTTCAAGGAAAAAAAAAGAGAAGAGAGTACAAACAAAGCTTTTAATAGATCCATTAACAAATAGATAAGTTGACATTTATCTTTGATATGTCAATTACAGATGAATCTCATTACTATATTAACACATTTCTCCATAAATTTCCCTTGGGCAGACAAGGCATTTTTTACAGCACTTGTCTTACAACCAACTGTGCACTTTCCAGCCCGGGAAATAGCAATACCCACAGCTTCCCCTAGAATAAAGTTTCTCTTCATCTTCCACTGACACAACCTAATGTCACTGCAGAAACTGATATCCTCTGACACATGACTGAGAAGGATCAAGCTTCCATCTTAGCCAAATACAAGACTGCTTCATCTTTTCAGCTATGTGGTACAAATACAATCCAATACCACATTCTGCCATGTTCATGCACTGGCAAGAGCTATGTGACAGTGTTCTCAAGGTTTAAATGTTTGCATAGAACACACTCAAGGCATCCAGGAGTACACATTTAAATTGCAAAGTAGGGTTGCTTCTCATGTTTTCCATAGACTCATAGGAGTTCACAACTGCAGATTTCTACTAACATTTTCAATTGCCCAAGCATTCATTTACTTTGCCTGCCACGTCTCTTGGGATTCGTGAGCTAACATTCACAGGAAGGTGGTGAAATAACCTAGATAAAATTTGTAATTGACAAATTCTCCTCCACTGTTGGGTAACAAACCTTCACTTAAGTATGGCTATATGTTATTTTTTCTGTTGGAAAGGTAATTCTGTTTAGCCTTGACTCAGCCAACTCTGCTATTACCTTTAAGCCAGAGGACTTTTCATCAAAGAAAAGACTGCTATATGATATTTTAGCAGAGACAAATAATCTTTTCATGAATAGATTTAGAGAAATATACCTGATGTAGTGTTTGTAGGCTTATATAAGATCTATACTTCACAAGTGTGCTTTTGATATACAGTACATTGCACAGTGAAGTGGGTACAGATATCCTTCTGCAAATAATAATTTTGCTGCCAAATATAGAAGGTATATATTGGAAGTGGCTTATTTCAGCAGGAAATGAGATCTTATATGGTTTGGGTACTTTTCTACTTGTTATAAATACCCTGTGTATGTAGATGAGCTACAACTGAGCTGAGCTGGCTTCACACACACTAACCAGTAGCAGTAAGGAGTGTGAGAGACAGCATAGCAGTGTATGGACTGGATAAAGGCTAGGAGCTTACAGCAGTGATAAAATATGATACTTTTACTATACATTGCCAAACTACACAACTGAAGTACTTGATAATGCATACATGGCAATGAAAATTAGTGCACTGAAAGTAAAGTGGAAATACTAAAATGCTACCTACTTCTGTAAAGAATGGTCAACTTATAACTAGACAAATGAATATATATAAAATTTTCATTGTATAAAAATATGCTGCTGAATGTCACAGTGTCTGTGCACATACATACACATTCACAAAAAAAATAACAATTTGAAATGCTGGCAATTTCTTTACATACCAACCTTTTTGTACTTTTTCATTTATGTATTCTAAATAGAATGAGCATAATTTGTAAGGAGCTCAATGAGAAATTCTACTAGGGCTTTTGAAATGATGTATGATGCACACCCTTTAGGCTATATTCTCCTTTGAATAAAAGCTCAATAACACTGAAGTTTTCACTTCAAAACAAAACTATTATACTTAGATAAATTACATCTATGTTAAAAGATGGGCCTCTAGCATTTTTATTTCAATATTTCAGACAGAAAACAACATGTTCAACTTTGTTAACTCCAGTTCTGGCTACAGATTACAAATCTGTGTTAGTTTAATATTTTCAAAGTAAATTTGAAAACCCTTATGAAGGGTTTTTTTCAAAATTCTTTGAATTTTTCTTAACTTAGGAAATTTTACTTCTGCTCTGATGTAAAAAAAAAAAAAAAAAAAAAAAAAATTGGCCATGTCTGTCTCTATCTTTATTTCCCTGAGACCAAAGCAAATTACATCGCATGCAAACTGAGCTCAGACTGATCAAATCCCTAACACAAGATCTATGCATGTCTTAATGTGCACACTCCAAACTGATTGCTTCACTTCTGTGTCAAGGCATGGATCTGACCCTGCTATAGTCATAAAATCAAAGAAAAACCCCACAAACCTATGTAGTGGCAAATCTGCTGTAGGACTGAGTTTGGAATACATGGCCTAATTTAAAGCAGAAATCTCATTGATTTCAGACTCATGGCCCAAAGGCAAAAATTCCAGTGCTCTTGCCAGTGATGGCAGTGGTAGAACTCCCACTGGGTGCGACATGAGTTTGTTGGGTTTTGTATCACATTTGCATCAGAAAGACATTGAGTGAAATGTCCCTACCAGTGTCAATAGGATTGTTATGATTCACCGTGCAAGGAGCAAGATTTCATTTCTTAGGTCTGCATAACTAAAGACCCTGAACTGATATTGCTAGTATCGACCGCAACTGACATTTTTCAGAATTTTTTTCTCTTTCCTAAAAATGTTGCATTTTCTGAGTACAACTCAGCTCATCTCTACCTTGGTTTTCTTATTTATTTTTTTCTTCAAAACTTCTCTTTTCAAATACAAGCCTTTTCAGCCTGGTGCTCCAAGCAGCACAGTTTTGGAGGCACACAGGAATCCCAGTATGAATAGAGAAGATTTAAGAAACTGAAACTTCCCTGTATTTCATTGTTCAATAAACCAAATTGTGATACTGTTTATATATCTCTCCAAACATTGTAAAAGGTCACCAAAGTTTTTGATTAGTTAAAGAAGTAATAGTTAGCTACTGTTGTGAGCAGTATTAACAATTTTTAGCTCCTCTGGAAGTACTTTCTGTCCATGGATATCAGTAAGCTATTTCCTTAATAACCCTGTTCAATTCTACATCAATGACAGAATTAAATCAAAACTGTTTCTATGGATCCCTTTATTGGTGCTAGAGAAGAACAAAGATACAGCTGTAATATTGAGGCCAATCTTTACTACCAGAAACCTTTCATAATTCCATTATTAAAATTCCTGGTATCACAAAATGACTTGGCATAGACTAACACATAGACGTAAGCTCTGCAATCAGACAAGAAACATAAATGTTACACAGACAACGGAGGAGGATTATAGCTTATCAAGCGACGATCAATCAGTAGTTGTGTGGTGTGTTCGTAATTTCTCTTCTTTAAGAATCTAGGGGTGAATTTTTATTTTTTTTAAGAAATCACTAATAGATTTTGTGATTCTGAAATGTGTTTTATGCTGTTAAAATGACAGATATGCTGTAAATTTTCTCCATTCATTAATATATATCCTTTGATCAATTAGTTATGTTTGCCTGCTTACAACATTTTAATACATTATCCCATTTAATATGGAATAAGAACAAAAAAGAACAGAATGCCAAGAATAGCCATCTCTTATCTCTGATAGCCATATGAAACAATAGAGCAAAGGGCAGAGTAGAATCAGGATTGGAGATAGAGGAAATAAATATACCTAGTAAAGAAATAATAACAAAAGAAATTTTTGAAAATGTAGGCTCTATCAATATTAATCACAGGTTTTTTTTAGTGTAAGAAAAGAGAAAGCAGAGAGCCCACAGAAGAGCCTTTCTAGAGGGAGGGAAAGCAAATGTTGGCACAATTAGGATGAACTATGAGCCTGGCAGTCCAAGCTATCTCCTCTCTTCTCACCAAGCCTTAGATAAACTCCAGTACAGTGTTTTTTCTGCAAGTATAATGGAAACATTACTGCTTTTACTATCTGAGGTAATCTATAACTTATGTTTCCCTGGCATACTAAGTAGACATAACTAAAAGCTTTGTTGACTAGTAGATTAACTCTTGCATTACACATTATGAGTTAATGGGATAGACATTTTATTGCCTATAGTTGGTATTTTTATGTAGAATAGTGAATGTACGAGAGGTTTGTATCTTTCATTAAGAGGATTAAAATATTTGTGGATGAACAATGTCTTTAAAAAGCTGTTGATGTAGGAAAAGCATCATATGCTGGGCAAGACATTTAAACTTTAGTGAACTCTTTATGTCAGTGTTTTAATGCTTCTGCAAAGCAATAAAACTGGAAATAAAGCGAAGAAATTCTGAATCTGAGTAGAGTTGAAAAAAATCTCTTTTACTCTGGATCCCAGCCCAACACCAAATGTCAATGTCACCTATGCAATTTGAATACCATGCTCAAGGCTGACTGTAAGCAGACAGTTAAATTCATCTCTAATGTAAGTGCTGAAATCACTGGAAATATGCCTGCTTTCATCAGGTTCATTTGTGTTTTTGTTTTTTTTAGCTACTATATCTTAAAGTATTTATTATCAGCTGCATAAAATACACCATTTAAGAACATATGGCTTGGCAAAACATCACCCTTTTCTTCAGTGTTTCTGGAGTTTTGAGTTAAAAGAGACTTTACAAATTGCAGAAGGAATAAAATAGCTGAAGACTAAAATCACAAGAACAGTTGGAGATAAGAACGCATACTTGCAAGGGATGTGCTTTTAAAGGCAGTCAGAGTACTATTAAAAAGAGTGGTAATGGAAGCAGCAGCAAGTCAAGCATACGCATACCAGTTAATGCCTGCCTGGATAGCTCACAGTTCTCCACATATGGAATAACTGAATGTAGTGCTCTGATGACTATTTTTCACTCTTTGTGGCAAAGCTACCCCAGCATGGACACATCTCCATTCCCTACTATTTCATCCTTGCAAATGAAAAAGCACATTCACATGAGAGTCATTAGGAGTTTGGGAAGAAATTTGCAAACAATCTAGTTTAAAAGGATAAGTAATGAACCTGGATCTCAACTTCTTTTAAAGCAGTTATTTGATAAGCTTAAACTAAGATTCAGAGGGACAGAAGAAAGGACAGTCACTGAAATGTTATAATTTAGTGCTTAGAGAGGAACTTAGAAGCATATCACAGCTATAATTCAGGCTAATGTTTCATTTCATTTGAAAAGGGAGTCATTAGAAAATGCTTTGAAGCATAAGAATGTCTGTCCATTGGACTTCCTGGCTAGTCTAGAAGGGAAGATCTCAAACAGTTTCATAGAAAGTTATGTAAAGATCCAGACTTAAAGATAAAAATAGACAATGTACTATGCAGAAAATTATCATCTTTTCTGGTGCCCTTGGGTTTTGCCCTACAAGTGCTTACTCACTTAAAAAATCCTAATGTCTCCAAACCCCACTTACTTTCTAATTAGAGTATTATTACTTACATGAGTAAGCATTTGCAGGATAAGTGCTTTTGCAAGCAATCTGAGAGAGGCCAGTAAGTGAATGAGCACTGGAATGGAATGATCCATTTAGCTACCCAGGAAGCCTGAATATGTCTGAGTTGTGCCCTGCAGGCAGTAAATTACCTTTCTGTGAGTAAACAGGACCTATAATCAGCTAAGAGCCTGACATAAGAACAGCATTTCCTTGTGCAATTAGTGTAAAACAAAATAAATAAAGAAATAGCAAGCTGTAGGTGTCTGACAGCACATGGGGTGATCAGAAAGATAAACATAAATAAAGATGTGGATCAAGATGAAGTTTGGATTTGGGAGCAGCAGAGAAGCCCCAAATAAAGGGCAAAGTGTACTTTCTGTCTCCCCAGAACAGAGAATGCTGTAGCTCCTTCTCTTTCTGGTAAATCCACATCTACCTTCAATATTCCTGCGTCTTTGTACTGTTCAAAACTATTTTGGATGAAGAGTGGAATAGTATAAAGCAAACTCTGTAAAATGCCAGGATTTTGAACCAGGTAGACTTATATGCCCCAAGAAACCAGAGGGTGGAAAAACAGTAAAAATCTGTAAGGTTCCAGTGATGTCAGATGGCCAGTGTGTCTTCGTTTCTAAACAATAATTTTTCCATCAATTCAGTTTCCTACACATAAGCATCTGACATCATTTGAAACATCTTCTGAAACAAAGACATCTGATCAGTTATGGCAAAGAGGAGACAGGACTCATCAGAGCCCTGTCTCTGGTAATTCTGTAACTCCTGGGGAGCCAAGAACTGAACACTGTAATGGTGTGGCTTCACAGGTGTTGAGTAGAGGGTTCTCAGATATAGTATGAAATATACAAATAGTAGAAAGGGTCTTTCTTCATAATTTACAACTCTACATATGGAAGATTTTTAAGCACTACCAACAAGAAAGAGGAGAATCGATTGTTTTATTAAAATGCTGGCACAAAATGTAAAGAAAGACAAAAAAAAAAAAGAAAAAAGAAAGTCTAGCTTTGATCTCTGCTATTTCAAATGCATACCTTATATGGGTTGTTCGTCATGGAGAGCTGAAATATCAAAACAAATAACCTTTGTATATTGGAGAGAAAAGCCAACAACCATTTGCAGAGCAAACAACAAAGCACAAGCTAAATAACTTTGTGGCAAAACAGTTCATTTATGCAAGAACAAATTATTTTGTCATTTGTCCATTGTACAACAAAATAGTTTCACCTTCAACATGAGCATGCTAGCTCCATCATTTTTTACCTTTTCATTTCAAAACTCCCAAGAACATAAGGTGTGCCTTATATGAGGTGGACCCTCTCATGTAATGCTAACATACCAAAAATAACTCAGATTAATTTTCAGTGTTCTGTTATGATAAGGAAAAAAATGGTATTCACATTAAGGTTTTTAAGAGGGAGTTACCAAATTGATTGTGATGATTATTCTAATATGCAGGAAAATTCTAAAAGTACACTGCATTGGGTATATAGTTTTAGACGTGAAAGGAGGAAATTCAGAAGACAGATGAAGAAACAGTGCTACTTTGAAGATATTTTCTATATTGGATACACAAGTGACTTGTGAATTCAAGCAAGTGGAAAGATGCAGTCTCATTTTTCCTTCAGAATATAATTTTCCAGAGTTTTTCTACATTCCCGTTCCTGATGTTATATTCTCTCCTTACCTCGTATACCTGAAGATACCACTCCCTTTAGTGGCTGTTTTATCTATTTAGAGATGCTTAAATTCAGATAATAGGCACCTTTGCTGTTTTCTAGATCTATTCTTGATGTGGGAGCACATGAGTCATGTAAGTGGGAAGTCCTCAGTCTTCTCCTGTGATGTGAAGCTCAGACATTGGTGACTGAAAAATGAATATTGTTTTCTCTCTGTGGAAAATATATGAAATTTCAAACATCTGAGCATCTTTTATTGAGACCAGTTCTTACTGAGGAAGCTACTCACAAGATCAATCAATACTCATCTTCTGGCTTAGTAAGCACCTCTTACAAGTAGCAAGTTGATTGGGAGAACATCAGCAAATTGCTGTCTCCCACTCACCATCTAGGATACATGAAAGATTCTCTTTGGCAGTACTAAGTGTTTGAGGAGAATCCCAGGTGTCACATTTAACATGAGAGCTGGGACTGTCATCCTGTACGAAGCTAAGGTTGTGTGTGTTGTCTCTCTTCTCATCCCTTCAAATTGTACCTCCAACATGAAATGATGCAGGGAAAGCGATCAGGCCCTCCTGCAGACACCAGTGTTATATTCAACATGCTAACTTCTGTTTGAGCAGCGCATAGGGAAAAGATATAAGTTCCAACTTAATTCATGGAATTTTTGAGAAGTCTGTAGTGAGATGGGTATGCCACAAGCTGGTGTAGTTTTTAAAAAATGTAAAACTTACAAAAATGATATTGAGGAGAGGTAGGAACAAAGAAAGATGCACACACATTTTTGATGATAAAAAACATAGCTGGGCAGAAAGAAAAGTTTCCTTTTCTTATTCTGTAGAAGCAAGACTACAAAAGAAACGTCTCTCATTTCTTACATCATTGTTATTCTGCTCACACTGTTATAAGTAAACAGCCCAGCTTATTCAGAAAACAAGACTGATTATCCACTCTGTTAGCAGTCAGCTAGCAGACTGCTGTTGTTTTGTTGTTTTTTGTTTTTTTTTAATAAAATGTGGAACAAGAGACTGGAAGGCTTTTTTGAAAAAAATTCATGTGATTAACATACAAAATCTTCTACAAGCTCAGAGAAGTCAATGGATTCAAACTAGATCTGGATATGTCCCAGTGCTCTCTATCATTTGCAACAATAATTAACATATTTGCAAGTCTGGCTCCAATTACCCAGCTGACATCAATTATGCCCAGAAATTCCTGAGGATTAATCTCACAATACATGAAAAAATGAAGATTTAGTTGTCAATAATATAGAGGAGCTCACTAAATATTTTCCAGGATATATATTCTTTAATGTTGTATAACTAACCTACTTTGTTAATATATGTCACTGGAATTCGCTTGCTACTCAGCTAATACAGATTCAAAGGAATCAAGTCTCTATAAATACAGGAGATGCTACAGCTTCAGCAAAGAAAACTGATCTATTAAGAAGGTTTTTTCAGATGACTTTCAACAAGCCTTGGGGGCTGCTAAGTCTGGCAAAAATGAACATGTCAGGTTTCATTGAAAATCACAGCCTGGCTAAAATGGGATTTTGAAAGATGAGCCACCTGCTTTATTAATAACAACATCACAAGATATTTTTAGTTTATTTTACAGGCACAAAACTGTGTTCCACAGATCATTTTAAAATGTAAACAAAAGTTTAAAAACAAATGGAGCTATTTTTTAAGGACTTTCCTCCTCCTTGTCATCAAAAACCTCATAAATATAAGACTTTTACAGCAGAGATTTCCCCTTCCTTCTGTTTTGGCTCCAGGGAAAATCTACAGAAAAATAAAACTAAATCTACAATATGAGAGAATCAAAACCATAAAATGTGAACTACATTACTGAAGAGAATGCTGAAAGACAAGATACAAATCTCACTGAGGACAAGACGACAGGTACACTAACTTTTCCATAGACCACTTTAAAAAACAAAAAATGCACAGCACATAGAAGAGGCAGGTGGTGGATGTTCACAGGCAAAAAGTCACCATTTCAGACAATGTGATACCTGGTAATCTGCACTCCAGACTTACAGCCCTATGCTGTAAGCCCACTGCTAGGTCAGTGATTGTGTACAGTCCACCATAGGGAAGTCTGCAGTGCTTTAATACAGCACATAAAATCTCTTTTTAGAGATCACGAAGGACTGTGGCATCTGAGGTACTGAAGATCCCATGCTCATTGGAGAAAAGGACAAAAAGGAAACTACAGATTGGAACCAAGCATAGAATTGTAGAATGATTTGGGTTGGAAGGGACCTGAAAGACCACCTAGTTCCAACCCCTGCTATGTGCAGGGACATCTCCCCCTACATCAGGATGTCCAAAGAGTTGTCCAATCTGGTCTTGAACACTTCTGGGGATGGGACATCTGTAACTTCTCTGGGCAACCTGTTCCAGTGATTCATCACCCTCAAAGTGAAGAATTTCTTCCTAATGTCTAATCTAAATCTACTCTCTCTTACTTGAAAGACATTAGCCCTCCTCCTGTCACTGCCCTCCTTGATAAAGAGCTCCTTTCCAGCTTTTTTATAGGCCTACCTTTCTATACTGGAAAGCCACTAGAAGGTTTCAGATCTCCCTCAATTGTTCTTGTAGAAATTTCTGACCCAAATTTGACACAGATATCTTTCAACAACAGTGGGATCAAACAAACCCTTTACCCACCAGTCAAGACAGCTGCCTCCCATTTGGACCAAAGTAGTTATTTACAACTGTCTAGCAACAGCGACAGCTTCATACTAGATAAAAGAGAAACATATATTATATTCAACTGAAATGCAGAGGGGAATTCATTGGCAGTTGTCACTGACACTATATCAAATGTATTGTAAGTGAGGAATCTCAAAGTGAACGTTCCTTTTCTTACATTTTGTAGTTTTTTTTTTCTAAAACCTGAAGGAAAGAGCACAACAGCTCTGCGAAAAAGCACAATGAGTATCTTGTTTCTCCTGTTGATATTTGGTAGTTCTTGTGATTGAATGTGTATCACAGCAGTCTTCAGGCATTGAAAAAATTTGGAAAAGAAACAAAGTACTTCTTTTACCTCTATTAAAAATGTTTTAGTCCCAGCAAACGAGAATTTCTAGCTACTGCCTTATTAGAAAGATAATGGACTAGCAAAGAAATCTACTCTGTCTACTTTCCCCAATCCCTTTTTTAGTTTTTAATTTCTAAACCATCAGAAAGATTAATTACTTCATAAAATATTTCTTTGTAATTCAGCAATAACTTCCACCAAGACATACTACCCTTTATGAATGCATATATTCTTATAAACACACAGTGATGGACATATGTATGATTGCTGAAGTACTGATTTAAAAAAATAATTAATTCAATAATGATAAAAGAGAAGGCAAAAAAGCAATATGGGAAAAAGCAATGAAATACAAGGTTTTCCATACTAGTCTGCTTTCCCAACAGAGAAATAAGCCATGCTCTATGAGTGATGTTCACTCATCTATCTGCCTTTCATAGTATAAATATTAGATAAGAGCATTTTTATTTTGTTCATCAAAAACAGTCATCTCAATCTCTGAAATTCATATGATACTGTGAATAAGATACAGGGCAGTCACCACTCAGAGCACTGTGTTTTATAAGAAATGCTGGATTTTTATGGTGAATGAGATACCATTCAAACTGATCAAATTGCACTCAACTAGATTGTCAGTAAAGCAGAAGATAAATAATCTCATTGTCCTCAGAACACACTCCAGCAATACATTACAGTAGTTTGGATTTCCACTTCAGTCAGTGCTGGCTGCCAGCAGTGGCACTAATTAATTGAAGTCCAGCAGCATTTTGACTGATACCAACTTAAACCCAGTAGAATGTAGAATTGCTTTTAATGTTGATGTGTGGTTTTAGAGGATGAGAATCTGCTTATTGTTGTCTGATGATAGTCAATTCAACAAAACTTCTTTATAAACACAGAAAGATTCCTACAGAACTTCCTCAGGACTGAGGCAGACTTCAAACACTCCTGTTTGCATCCATCATTGCTGCTCAGCTCCTTAGCAGCAGGTCAGAGTATTTTGGATCTGGGGATATTTAGGGTGTCCAGTTGACTGCTTTCTAGATGGCATATTCTGCTTCTTTCATGGAAAAAAACCAAAATTTTAATGAAACTGAAGCACATAAATATGCTCTATAGAGAGAGTTGTGTTTCTGCTTATTGGTATCACGATACCATAAAACTGAATCCATCCAGCCTTTTAATTACTATTCAGCTTGTGTTAGTTCAGGAGGTAAAATGAGCTGGATGATGACTCAGCATGAGTAAGTAACAGACGAGACCAAAGCTGGGATGCAAGTCTTTTTCTTTCTAATTCCCATTTTGTACAACTGTACTGAGACCTGGCAAGAAGCATCTTGGCAACACAGACCACTCAAACTGTTTATGATCTTTGCCTCTGGCTCCTCTCATCATTCCTGTCTTAACTGGATAATTTCCTTTGCCTGAAAAATCTGCACTTATTCAGGTCATTTTTTCCCATCTCTCCGGCTTTTCAGCCCTGGTTTCTGATGCTTTCTCACTTTTCCCAGTTGATTCTTCATGCCAGCTGCTTCTGTGGGCTGCTCTGTCCTTGACTATTATTTTCTGCTGCATCATTACTCTGCCCCACATTTTCCCCCATTCACAGCAATAAGCATGCTGTTTTGTGTACTGTCAGCTATTAATGTATGTTATCAGATCTTACATTACCATCTTCTGTAACTTAGCAGCTGATACCCTATGCATCAGGTGTTCAGTTCACAGACCACTAATGTAGTCTGGCAACCACAACTTGGGAATCTCTGGTGTAAAAACTAGATGAGTTCATCAACAATTACAAACAAACAAACAAACAAACAGAAACCCTTTCTTTTAATCATCTTAACTTACCCCCAAAGTGGAGGCTGCTCTTGGAACCGCTTTCCTACTATTCCTTTAACACTCCCAGTACATCATGGGTACTGAGATGCTACTCATCTGAGAAAAGTCTGACCATAAAGGAAACAAGTTTTTAGCTCCTCATTTCAAGTCTTAAAAAAAACAATTACACAAAATAAGGCATGGGATCCTATCTTTTTCAGCTGGCACTTATTTCTTCCTGTTACTCACACCTGGATTGCTAATGACTCCCAGAGTTGGCTCTGTTTGCCAATTTGCCTGTTTCTTTATTTCCTGAGTTACACTAATGCTGTTTTCCCAGTTTCAGAGAAAGGATGTAAAAAATGCATACTTTTTATTACATTTCCCTGACAGTAACCAGTATTCTACATAATACTCAAAAGTCACTGATACTGCTATTTATTACTGATCCACCAGGACTAGTAAAAGTGTAAGGGGGGGGGGGGGGAGGGGGGGCGGAGGAAGAAGCCATATTTTGCAGAAAATAGCTTCATATTTTACAAGTTCAGTCACAGCTATGGAGTGTACCACATGCAGAGCTGAAAGTTAAGACAGAAGATTACTGTATCTGTCACTATGCAACTGAAAATAACTTACACAAACATAGGAAAAAACTAATTTGAATAGTCACAGGCAATGATGAGACAAAAAGGTGTAAGTAAATATCATATACTGAACACTAAATTTACATGAATTAAGACTACAATCTTATTATTGGATTTGAAGTGAGTACCATCCTCAGATCAAGCACTTTTATTGCACGTCTAGTGTTTTAACTGATGATGTGTTCCACTGAATTCTCTTACTTATCTTTCTTCAATCTCTCTCATCAGAAAATTTGCCCTTATGTATTTCTAACTTGCTATAGCCAAGACTGATGATTAAAGCATGATGACCTAGTAGGTCTTTTCTGTCATTCTATGAAGCAATGTGTACAGCTGTCAGAAAAACTCTGATAAAAGTCTTGTCTTTTTTATTGTCAAACAGGTGGCATCTTGCACTACAGAGACCATAGCGTATAGGAATAATAAAAATACTGTCAGGCTGACATACTCAAAGTAAATCTACCTTAGAAAAAGTAACTGGCAATGGCTAGAAGAAGAGCCTACTGATTTAACTGACTCCTTATAGATGGCTTCATGTTTTGATGATTTGTTCCTGTTTTGCTCCTGCATACTGATCCTTTTTAAGCTGATCTGAGAGAACTCTTATTGCTTCTAAAAAGAAATTAACAATAAGCATCTTATTTCTTTCTTAACAGCAACCCAGTTTGTTCAGCTTATTGGGAAATATCAGAAGAAATGAGGCATCACTAACAATCTAATTAAGGTAGACAGTGGTATAGAGAACATGGACCAATAAATACAGGTTTCATCAGGAATTTAATTATTGAAGATCAAGACCTATTTTGCAGTAAACTAACACTGAGTACCAGTCCACATATGAAAAAATTAAATAAATGGAATTCAATGAAACATAGGAGAATTTAAAGCAAAGAACAATAACACTAAGAAGGAAAGGATTTACCTATTCTGGCACTAATTAAGGAATTAAGTTTTTGTTATTTTTGGTTCTTTACTCTCAAAACAGATCCTTCTTCCTATTACATTCAAAGACTCCTAAACAAATTTGTCTCATCTTTTACTATTTAAATGAACTTTATGTTCTTAAAGTGATGGGGAGTGCTCTCTAACAATCTACAGGCAAAAATAACCACATACAGAGTAATTACAGCATCTGGTTTCTTCAAAAAATATCAAGACAATGCAGGCAATCTGCTCCCAAGATGTTAATTAGTTTTCACATAAGAAAAATTACTTGTGATAGATTTAAAGACACACAAAAAGGCATAGAGAGAAATGGATAGACACATCATCCAAATGTAGAAAATAGGAAACTGATTTGGACACTGCATCCTATTTGGTAGAGGACCAGTGCAATAAGCTGCATTACATGCATAAAGTCAGAAACTTGAAATGGAAAGCCAAGGTTTTCAATGTTAAAAAAAAAAAAAGGAGAAAAAAGTACAAACAGTTGTATTGCATACTCATGTGAAGAAAGATCTCATCTTCTGTACTCAGAACACTCCATTGTACTAGTGGAAAAGAGTTGCAGTTGCGGCATTTTGGATGCTCATCTAATTCAGACATCATGGTGAATCTAAGGCCAGTGCAGTATCAAAGATCAGCACACAGTAATCAAAGCTCTTTTGTAGGTGCAGAGGAACTACAGCAGTCACTGACATGTATCCCAGTTAGACAAACGATAATAAAGGCTGATGTGATAGGATTGCCTCATACAAGTGCATTGTTCTGTGCAAGTCCCATCCCCTGAATAAATATGTTCAAGGAGATCTACAAATTGAGAATTTCAATCAACCAGCATTGCAGCAACAAAGAGCCCATTAAAACACACACTAAGAGAATAAATGGATAAATGAAGGCAGACACCAGGGAGGATTTTTTAATCATAAAATAAAAAAATTTATTCTAAGTATCACATTCTTCAGTATTCCTCCCCATCATAAAAATCTCTCAGACATTTGGGCATTTCTTATGTAATGATAATTTTGCTTCTCTTCTTAGACATATTCAGAATGCTTTGCATAGTTTGACATGCATCCTCTTACTGCCTTCACTGCCTCCTCATGAGCTCTGGGATTAGTAGCAGGAAGGTTTTATAGTTCATTTGAAGTTACATATTTGCATTAATGTTACTGCTGATAGGGATTCCTCAGCAATACATACATTACCAGATGTGAGATAGACTTGATTCTTAATTGTTATGTGCCAATAAGGTTAAATCAAATTCTGTGATGTCACATAAAATTAAGATTGAAAATTTTCTGATTACCAATACGCGGACAATGGCAATGAAGCATGGTGAAAGCATTCTGCAACAGACAGTATTTGCGTTCAGTGAAGGAAAAGCAAATGCTGCCCCCAAGGATTTTCATACAGCTCTATA
The DNA here is from genome assembly GCA_037305975.1 of Chrysolophus pictus. Classification (NCBI taxonomy): domain Eukaryota; kingdom Metazoa; phylum Chordata; class Aves; order Galliformes; family Phasianidae; genus Chrysolophus; species Chrysolophus pictus. Next base: position 36,272,911 of record JAYKPI010000006.1, read on the forward strand.
GCCAGGCAGGTTTTCAAGGAAATTAGATTAATCTGATAGAGAACTTATTTTCCTAATCTAAAGGCACTCTAAATGTAGAAGTCTTGAATATCTTCCTTTTTCAAGGAGAAAAGTTTTCACAATAATAGATAATACTTTGGAAAACTAAGGGAGAAAATTTTGCTTCAGCTGCCCCAAACCAAGTGGGTTATAACGGATTTTTTTCTTCTTTTTCTTCTTCTTTTTTTTTTTTTTTTTTGCCAAAAATCTATTTATTTATTTGTTAATATTAAACTCCTATTCACAGCTGCCTCTGCTTGGCAGTTGCTAAGCTTTGGCATTTCTCCAGCTGTCAAATATCACTAAAACCAAAACCTTTGGCTTAGTTTCCTGTTATATTAATAAATTATTTAAGAAGCAATCAAACTTGTACTGAACCTTGAGAAAGGTATTAGCTGCACACTAAAAGACAGTAAAAGCCATGCTTTTGTTACTGTAATATTGACCTACTAAGTAAGAAGTACAATGTAATTAACAAGTAAGTGCTCCTGAAGGGTTATGCTCCAGGACATAGCTACCTAATGTGGACAAGGAATACTTGAAGCACATCAGCCTTTACGCTGAAGAAGTGAATAACTTCATAGAATCACAGAATGGCTTGGCTTACGGATTATATGGAATCATCCATAAGGATGATTCAGTTCCAACCCTCCATAGACCAGGCTGCCCAAGGCTCTATCAAACCTGGCCTTAAACATCCACAGGAATAGGGCATCCACAGTTTCTCTGAACAACCTGTTCTAGTGCCTCACCACCCTCTGAATAAAGAATTTCTGACTAGTATTTAACCTAAAACAGTCCTTCTTTTAATTTAAATCCATTCCCCCTTGTCTTATCGATATCTGCACACGCAAAAAGTCCTCCTGCTTATAAGCTTTCAAGTACAGGGAGGCCTCAGTGAGGTCTACTCTGAGCCTCCTCTTCTCCAAACTGGACAAGCTCTGCTCCCCCTTTTCTTATAAGAGAGGTGACCCAGCCCTTTGATCATCCTCATAGCCCTCTTCTATATCCACTCCAATACCTTCATATCTTTCCTGTGCTGGGCGTCCCAGACCTGGACACAGTACTCTGGATGGGGCCTCGTGAAGGGTACAATCCCCTCTCTCAGCCTTCTTTTGACTGCCCTTCTTTTGGTGCAAGCCTGGAATACCGTTAGTCTTCTGGGCTGCAAGTGCACACTGCTGATGAGCTCAGCTCTTCATCTACTAGGACTCTCAAATCCTTCTCTACAGGCACGCTCTCAAGGTGTTCTTCTCCAACTCAGTCCATATGGGGGTTGCTCTGACTCAAGCACATCACATTGCACTTGATCTTGTTGAACCTCATCCCACTCACGTGGGCCCACTTTTCAAGCCTGTCAAGGTTCCTCTGAATGACACCCCTTCCTACTATTGTGTCAAATGCACCACTTCACTTCATGTAATCAGCAAACTTGCTGAAGGTACACTCAATTCCACTATCTATGCCTTTGATAAAGATGTTAAAGTGTACTGGTTCTAAGAAGGACCCCTGGAGGATACTGCTCATGACCAGCTTCTACATGTGTGTAGATTCATTGACCACACCCTCTGGCTGTAACCATCCAGCTTCTACAGTTGTTCATCACTTTGATTCCTTGCATACTTTTATTTCATATACTACATAACCAAGTTCCTTGCTAACTCCCATGGACCCTCAAAACATAGTCAAAAAATAAGGCATAAAGAATTTAAAGTGTTCCATCACTCGCTCACTTTTTCAAGGGTTCACAAACACCTCTTCTGCTTTGTGTACAGACTTACATGTCATAGAGCAGCAGGAATGTGTGCCTGTACCGTCAGGAGAGTGCACATACTGAAAGAGAGTATGGTGGCTGAATATCATTTATGAAATTATGGATAGCTCCAGCTTTGCAAGGGGTATACTTTTCTTTACCCAGAAGAGGAAATCTGAAGTATGGATCTTGTGTATGCCTTTAGGAGACTTGGCATTAGTCAATCTGAACTGTCAGACGCTCTTGCAGTATATGATTCAGTCCAGAATCTGCAGCTGGACTAAAAGAAAGTAGATGCTTCCTTCTACTTAATGTTTTGCCAGATCAAGAGTACTCCTTGGTGCTAAGACTTCGGATGAATTAGTATCTTGTCCACAGCAGATACATGTTCATCAACAACAACACAGTTTAATCTAATTTTAAACTACTGAAATCAATTGAGTTAGGTAGGATTTATACAATATACTCTGTGCACAGAATCTACTCCTCAGGTTGCCTTACACTATTTTTATACTGTGACCTATTCAGCAGTTTTCTTAGGATAGGAAGGCGTAAAAAAGATCATGGTAAATGAATGTCTCACTTGTAAACTTCATGTACTAGTCCATTTATTAAACAATCGTTTGTTAAGTACGTGTATATGTCTGTACGCATCTGTGTAATTGAATACATACTGCAAAGATCAACAGAAAAATTGTCTAATAACACTTAATTTAGTAAAAAAAAGTTCATTCATCTATAGCTTGAGCCTTCAGAAAATGTTTGGAAATTTCCTTTTGTATTCAGATTCCAGGCTACCTCGTACACACAGCTGATCTAACAGCAGCAGATCTTCTCCCAAAATAGTCCAGGATGCATCACCAAGGTCTCTACAACTGTATTTCACTAACTGCTTCAATCTGGCTGCAGCTTTCCCCACTTAAGTCCTTCCCTGTCAGCACCTAGTTCCAATCAAGCTACCATTACCAAAAGCAAAAACACACATGCTTTAGTCAGTACCTGTTCTACCTTCTCCCTATCTATAGTTTACTCTATCTAGTATCTCATTTTTGTCTCTGACCTGTTTGTGTATCACTTGTACACTTGAACAGCAGGCAGACATACTTTTCTAGGGGAAAAAAACAAAACCTTGATACATAAGTCTGATTGATATGCATGTACTCATTTTGCTCATCACTATATTCAGTTTCTTAATGAGATTAAAACATTTATCAGATTGGTAGAACTGTATTTGACTGGGTTGCATTTAGAAGAAAAAGTTCAATCCAGATCTATTCTACATAGTACATGCATTGCTTCTTCTGTTTCCAGTTTATTCTTTCATTAGCATAGATAACGGACAAGAAATATTTACAATATCCTCTGTAGACCTCAAAAGTATTTTAAGTCTCTTTTCGCCTCAATAAAATGCTCTAAAACCTTAACGTAGTTTTCAGAGTTTGAAGAACACCATTTTAAAATCTTTTACACAAAAATGTCAAAATATATTTTTTAAATGTCTTCTTCACTTTTCGTAAAGCTCATGCTAAGAATTCTGTTTACTTTAAGCTAGATGTTTTCTGCTTTATAATGAGGTATGCACAGCCAGAGTTAATTATATTGTTTTCCATTAATACATAAATATTTACAGAATATAATTTGATTTTTCAGGATTTGATTGTTTTAAATTATGACAGAAATAAAAATGGCCTGGTAAATATGATTCCAGAGTAAGAAAAGGAAAAAAGGAGATTAAAAAAATCATATGGGCCTAATTTCAATTCTGGAAGAGTTCTTGTATAACATACATAATTGAAACAAATATTTCTGTCAAAATGGGAATTAAGGATTGCTACTGTGTTATTTGTGTTATTTAGAAAGTGTTCTGGAAGAGCTCAGGTCTCAAATACTAACAATATGTGTGTACAGGTGAGATCATTCTTACTATGGCCATGAAGAGAAATTTAAGGGCTGTGATTCAGAATCACTGATTCCTTTTGTAATTACAACATTCTAATATTGTTTAAATGCCTGTGAAGTTGAAATTGTCTGAAAATCCATAGTAATTAGATTAAAACAACTTGCTGAGGCTCAGGCAAATTGTGTGGTATTAGCATTTCTGGTCACTTCACACAGTGAAAGAAAGAGAAAATTAGGAGGGACAATCTGTGAATACTGTGGGAATAAGGGTTTTATTTACTAAGAATTTGTATTTCCAGCCCACCTTCTAACTTTCCCACATGCTGCAGCCAGTGCCATAAGGAGCCATATTCAACACCTATGTGTCAAAATTCATAATGGCAAACTATGAGCAAGATTTTCAAGGAGAAAAAAAAAAGAATTGAGACAGTCACAACAAAGATAACAAGAACCAAAATGCTCCTATCTTTCTGCTTGGTGTCAGTCAGCAGGAGAAAAAAAATCTGTATCTTGGAAACTTACCCACACTTATTTTAAAGACAAGTAAGTTCAGCCTGTATTTCATATGATTCTTCAAGTGATATTCATATACTTAAAATCACCAGTTGCTTTTATATTTCAGCTGATGAATATGATAAAAATAGAAATGCAGTACTCTTTATCCATTTATCTGAACAAACATTCTTTACAAAGATATACAGATGAAAGAAAGCACAAGAGTAACAAATGAGGAAATTAGTAACTTCTCTCAGAAATCATAATTTATTTGGAAAGGCACGGGAATGACCTCCAGCATATTTGAATGCCGTAGTCAAGTTTTATTCCATTGTTTCATATTATTATACCAGAGTTTATAAAATGACATTACAAAGCATCAAAACAGGTTCTACTAAGATTAATGGCAAAATCCCCAACACGTTAGTAGAGTTGTATATGAGAGAAATCCAAGATATCAGTATTGAAATTATACACATGATTTTTCAAGATAAAATGATATGCAGCAGTTAAATGCTGTTCTATTTGTCCCTTGTTTGAAGAAAATAATGCACTCAATGAATATTATGGTGCTGATTTCCAGAAGTCTACACAGGAAAGGCATACAATCATCTTAGTTTTGTTCTCTCAAACTAAGCTTTTCAAAGTCTATTACATATATGTACAATTTCCATTTTCCTGACCATCCCAAATCAATAATCAGTATGCATCAACTGGACCTCTTTCAGATGTGGTCAGATGTTCAGTAGGACTTAGCTTCCATTTTGCCACCAAAACAAATGAGATTATCAGCATAGACTCTGCACATGAGATATGGACTTCTTTGAAAATTCCATGCATAAAGGTCATGGTTTTAATTGCTCAGTGCTAGGTTGTTCTGAACATTTGACCCTCATCTAAGAATCAAAGTGGTGCCAAATTCTCTTTGGAAAGCCTTTTCCCCCTGCCTGTCATCTTCCCCCTATAAAAATCCTCTCTATTACATCTGCAGAACTAACAGAATGATATAGGATCTGCAGAAGCCCAATTGTTGAACTTAATACCAGTCATTCCTGCTACTCACTACTCCACCCAGGCAAATCTTTATTTGAATTATTAATGACTAGAAAAAAATAGAAAGGACTTTAAGCTAGCTTGTCCACTCTTGTGAATTTCTCAAGATGGACTTGGCCTAAAGAAATAGCTTCAGGATGCTGATGTAAATTCACATTTTGACAGATTTGGTATAGTTTGGCAACATCAGTGTGAATGCATGTGTTTGTCTGATTTTTTTTTTTTAAAGGTCTTACTAGACATTGAATTCAGTGATGCCACAGCAGTGTCCATTTAGTTTTTGTTTGCATTTTGTCCTGTTTATTACGTGCAGTGACTTCTACATGTATCCCATTCTCTGTCCCTATAAGAACTACTTAAGTACAGTTGCATTAATAAATATAGAGCATATTTAGATTGTATAAAGTATTCCACAGAGAGGCTTAGTTTGCTACTGATTGTAAATGGCATAAACACAAGCTAAAGGATCAGCTTCCAGGAACATAAAAAAGATTACAATTTTATGAGCATCTTTTTTTGGATCCATGAGAAAGGGTGATCTGAGGATTTTGCCAATAAATGTGCACTTTTAAATTTATTATCATATTTCAAAGGGAGAAAGAATATGAAAGAGAAATAACGCAAATATTGAATTATACATATAATAATAATAATAAATACTTAGAATAAGCTAAGAATTTAATGCTACAAGACTATTCACAAATATCCCAAACCATCAATACATTAATATAGCTGTGACCTTCCTTTGCCTATCTCTAGCCATCAGTATTTCCAGATCAACTGAATGAAGAGAAAAATGACATTTCTAATGTGATACTCTCTGAAAACACACATGGTAGTGAAGCTTTTCTGTTGGGATAACAGTTAGTTATGCTTCAATTATACAAAAATGATGAGGTTCAATATTATTCAAGTGGACTAAAGGCAAGAGATGAAGCGTGGTAGTTGCCACATCTTATCCTAAAGTCCTTCTTGAACACATGAAGTACTGTATAAAATTAGCATACAAGAGAAGAAAAGGAAAGGAACTGTTAAGAGAAACTGAAATATCTGAATCTGCATACTGACTTGCAAACAAGGTTTGATTTCTTTCCCTGAATTAAAAGTATTTGTTTTAACTTAATCATGTGTTGGAACAAATGCCCATATACTTTACAGTATAAAATTTTCTTCAGCTGACAAAAGTAATACAGTGGAGAGTTGGAACTTACTACAGATATTTACATTACTACAGTTCAGCTTAACTAGATGCTACGCAATATAAATACAGTGGTTTTCAAGACAGGACACTGAAGAAGACTGAGACAAATCAGAGACCAGAAAGAGAATAGATTAACTAATGGAAAAATGCTCTACAGATCTTGAGCATGAGTAGAAAGTGAATAAGAATTTTGTCTCTGCTCAGACTAAACCACATTTGCTAGAAAAGTCAAGTTCTTTAGACTTTGGTTGGAACTTGTCATCTCCTTTACAGCTGGCAACGAACAAGCTTTTATGTTGTACACAGTTCTCTTCACATGTTTTGCTTTGACTTTCTACCTACTTTAAAACGGTTAAATAAGACTGAAAATGAGAGTATTTAATCTTATATTAAAGCAAAACAACTGCTCAGTCTGTAATCAACATATGCTTTGAGGCTTTGTTTATTTTCACGGAAAAGGAAAAAAGAGACTCAAAAGACTCGTATTTCCTTTGGGGTTGTCCCTTACCGTTCTTAGTTTTGTTCCACAAATAAAATTAAAACAAAAGAAGAGCTGTAATCCTTCACAAAACCATGCTCCCGCTATGCATTGTTAGGTTGTTAACGGCCTATCAACGAGGTATTGAAAGGGAAATCACTTTTTCTTCAAGCTCCCTTTAAAATATCATCTCCGAACCTTCCTTTGTGTTCATTTCTTTTCAAATGTTCCTTTATGGGTTTTTGCCATAGTTGTTGCTCATGATAACAGCATGAAATGAATTAGCACAGTAGTGTAAAATCTGCTAGCTTTTCCAGATTATTTACAACATTGTAGCATGGAGGAACAAATGGAGCTTCATATCTGTTAGAGGCAATAAGAACAAACCAAGCAAATGGAAACAAGAGTGTGAAATAACTGCAAACAACTGCCGGTTCTGCTGGGTGAAATGCTATTGCTCCTGAAATCAGCGGTATTTTTGCCAGTCTTGCCACAGGCTGTAGCGTCTCACTATTGCCCATCTCTACATCCTTCAAAGAATCCCCCAGCAAAAAACCACAGTCAATCCTAACACACCCCCAAACCAACTCTTGATATTGTTCTCACATTGTTATCAAAGGAGTAACTTAACAGTACTGACCTCGTTCAACAAAGTGATAAGAGGGGATAAAAGAAAGTAGTCAACACAGCTGACTCATTCTCTTTCTCTCTCCGTGATCACAGAAATGAGATCGGCTCCCATGGAGATTAGTTCAAAGTACTCAGTCCAGTTTTCCTCTTTAATCCCTGGAAAGAAAAAAAAAATAGAGAAGCAGTAGAGACTCATCCTCCCCTATGCAAGCTATCTCACCATTCCCCAGGATTTGGAGTATCAATAGAGAATATTTAAAGGATAACTGCACAGTGGATATTCCACTGGTAGGTGCGAAGAAAAAAAGACGACATTCTAATTCTCATATAGCTGAGCATTTTTATTAGTTCAACAGTAACATAAAATACAAAGGCACACACCTCTAGAAATGTGCAGCAGAGGTCAAAAGACAAAATACTGAAAACACAGAAAAAGAGGACAGTTCCAGATTATCCAAATACTCTTACAAGGATGTTTATAACAAGGCTATTCTGACAAACATTCATTCCACCTCTTTTTCCCGCTCTTTTTTTATTGCAACTGTTCTCATTGTTTGCAAGTAGAGAAGAATTTCAAATGAAGGAGTTACATTTTCAATAATACATCAAACATAATCTAACACATTCAAAAGTGATGGGGCTCATAGTAAATTACATGTTGCAGTGCCTCATCAGCTGAAGCTATTACTCCATTTCTTCAAGCCATTTTAAAAGAGCCAAGATATTGATGCTATTTACATCATGTATATAAATAACATGTATCTCATATTTATATAAGATGTGTGAGATAGAGGAACGTTTCTGCAAGTGTTCATTTGAATTTTAACTTGAATTCACATCAGCACTGATTACACAATGTAGAGAGTGATTGTAACCAACTCTTTTTGAATTCTTCCCTCTTAGGATTTCAATGAGTCTGTGCGTGATCTTACTCAGAAACAGGAGCCTGTGATCACAAACGCAATATTTACGAAGAATGATATTTCAATAATCGTTTCAGGAGAGCTCCTGAAGAGGCAGTGATCTGAAGAAAAAGTCACTGGACTGTGAGAAATGAATAAGGACATAAAAGCAAAAAAAAGATTTTTCATCATATATTATAATCATAGTCACATGATATAATCATATATTTTATTAAAGTTGCTGGATTTAATTTAAAATGCATATGTACATGTCAACATTGTAAGAAGTTCAAGTCTTGTTCAACAGATTTCTGAAATATTCAGTCTCAAGAAGTACTTATCAGTCAATGTCTTTTAATCCCGTAGAAAACAAGATATACAAGGGCATACGTTCATTTTATGGGCATTAGTACAACTGCTAAGGGTATTTTTGCAAGGAACTTCAGTTAATTACATACATACATAGCAGTAAGCACAGCAGGCTTAGTACAGGACCATGCTTCACACTGCAAGTGAGAAAGATTTCCAAAATCCTATGCAAAAGAAAACATGATCCACTCACAGAAGTTTTAAAGCACCTTATACCCAATAAATCTTATCTGGCTCGTACTATTTCACATGGTGTAGGACATGGTTTCTCACAGGATGACCTTACTTCCCAAATTCTTTACCAGAGACCACAAGAGCAATAAGGCAGCACATGAAAAGGAGAATATAAGTGCGGATTTACTGTGTGAAGTCTCTGGAAGAAGTAGAAGAGAAAAAGCAATACAGAGCAATGCTCATTCGTTCAGAAAGTGAGAATAACACAATCTAACTGATGGTAGATGAGGAGCACGTACAGAATTTTAAACACTAATTTTCACATGTTTATTATTCAGTTCATAAAAAAAATTATAGTTCTTTGAAACAATTAGTACATATGAACAACATGCATATTTAAGAAAATTATAACCCACACTAAGAAACTGTGTTATGAAGAGGTCATTTAAAATTTATCATGTCATTCTCCACAGTTATTTAAAGTTACGTTCTGCAATGCCATATAATGCCATATTAGAATTGTCTACCAGAAATACCACACAGAATGTCTTCCTGAAATCCTAACTGGAAAAAAAAAGTTTGTCTACTTCTGTACACTTGTTACACTTTTGTTTTCTCACTGGTATGGAAGCTATAAATAAACTTCTGTCTTCTGACATGCTTTTCAGTAATAAAGTCAGTTAATATTAGCAAGGACTCATGACAAAACCACAATGGCTGAAGTACAAAAACACTGAAATTTGTAGGGATTCTCAGAGGTCTTCAAAGCATCCCAACAAGCTGGTGACATCATAGGCATTCCAAAACCTACCACAGAATCAATGAATGAAGTCTCTTTCTCATTCTTGTTAAGCAGTTGAGAAATCTGAACTCTGAGACTGAACGAGATGAAAGCCAGTATTTCAACTGCGGCCAATATTTTTTGATTGAAATTTGTATTGAATTGAGCCTCATTTTTCAGAGATAGAAAGCACTGCTGGTCCACAGTGAAAAAACAAACAACAGGCAAACACAATGTTTTTGCAAACACTGTCCTTAGATAGTTTCTCTGCAGAAAACCATTAAAACACAGTGAGGAAAAGCTGTTTGTAGTCTCGCAGCTAGATCGTCAAGATGATCTTTCAGCTAATGTATCTATGTCAAAAGCAGATTCATATAGTGGCTTTTTACAGTTTACATGCATAATGTAATCTTGGAGATTGTTTGCACTTTTTGTACATGACACTTGCTGAAATAGGACTGAGTCTCCAGCACTAGGGATCTGAATGTAAGGTTGCAATGTGACATGCCACGGAGTCATTAAAAATTCAGCTCTGGATCTCCAAGGAGAAACAGGGGAGAAGAGGGGAAAAAAGAAAAAAAATAGTCACAACTTAACTAACATAAACTTTGCACATGAACTGTCCCCCTTGTGCATGAAGGGGGAAGAAACTTCAATCATGCCAAGAAAAAATAAGGAAGCAAGACAGAAATGTACTCGATGCACTCAGGCCAAATAAGTGGTGATTCTAAGTAAAGGAACAGATTCTGAGGGCTCTTTGCAGATGAAAACTGGCAATGGGCACCAAGCCATTCTCGTAATGAGTCAGCACTAAATTCAGTAACACAGCCAGCACTTTGCCACTCTTGAGTAATAAGCTTTGTTTGGGGAATGTCAGCTCAATTTATTATAAATAGACTAAATTTGATTTTCCACTACATTGACAAATTATATGCAAGCAGTCTTAAGAAAACTTCCTCTGTTGCTAATGTACATGCATTCATATTTCTTATATTTGCAGTTAAAAAAAAAAAGAGTGATCAGAACTGTTTGATTATGAATAAGGGAACTTGTAAAAAAAACCTATGTTCCATATTGAACACTCCAGATATGTATGAGCGTTTGATTTTCATTGTTAGCATTAGATCCAAATGTTTAAAATAATATACCCTAATATTTAAAATGCAACTAAAAATAAAAAAGAATATCTTATTAAGAAAAAACATTTAAATATTTAAAATACTCCAGCCTTAGGCAAAATACACAAGATAAGCTAAAATGCACAGCAGTCAATAGATTATTTACATATCTTCTAACACACTATCAGAACTATAAATAAATTAAACATATTTAATAGCCAGGGTACCACCAGAAGAAAAATAGTGATTTCTTTAAAGTGTTATTTAATAGGAAAGGAACACACTGGCATTCCTTACAGACACTGAATTTTTATTAAGTACGCTCACAGGTATCATGACTACACACCAGCTTATAAATACATTTTCTACTTGTTATCTAGCTAGCAGCTGTCCTCCTTTCCTAATCCAGATCTTTAGCATTATAAAACTTAAAGAGTACTTGGTTTATATGAAAATCAAACAAGAAATCTTGAGTGTCTTTCCTCTGTAGCAGTGTTTCTCATTTGAACTTGCCTGCATAATTGCTACCTTCCAATTGAAACAAATTTAATGACTAAGATCAGAAATATAATCTTCAAAATAATCCCGTCAAGCTAAATAACAGACACTGATTTTCTTGTCATGAGCCTCTGCAGGTTACCTGAAAGATCTCCAGCTCCATGAGGCCCCTGTGCTCCAGCTGACCTCTGCTGCTGTATCTTCGTTCTGTCCCTTAGGGCTACAGTACAGCAATGCTGTTGCATGGAGAGCCTTGGCCAGAATTTAAAGAACAGCATTTTAGGGACAGAGAAGCAGCTACACAAGTGATCTATAACCCTGCCTCATCTATGGATGTATGGAGAGACATAACTGGAAGTAAATGAATTCAATTACTGTGTAAGGGGAGGAAGGTGTTCTTTTTATCTGTTTGTCCTTTCTTTTTTAACGTAGCCTTCTGGAGAAGTTTGTCAACGGAGAACAGGGAAAAGTCCTCAAGAATGAAATCAGGGCATGCATCTCACTGTTACCATGGGTGAAAGAGCCTAACTTATGTTTAAAAGCCAAACGGCTTTATGGATGACCGCTACCTTTAAGCAGGACACAGAGGTCTCCCTTTTGTAGAAAATGGAAATTATGGAATGATGGTAACCTACAGAAGTATTACCAAGAAGTGCTTTTTGCTCAAAAGAAGAGACCTTCAAACACAGTCTTAAAGGCAGTTAAAAAACAGTGACACTACTGTTACCATGAAATGTAATTACTGTGTTCTACAGTATTGCTGAAGATTTTCACCTTAAATTAAGCAAACGTTCATTTTCGATTCTGTGATTTTGAGTAATTATGAACTTACACTACAGCAAAATGAAGGTTTTTTTAAGTCCAAAATGGAGATCCTGAAATGAGACTACAGAAGTAAAAGTATCCGGCTGCTTCTGTTTCTCTTTTTAATAGGAAGCTCCTTAATGATAATTTTTTCTTGCCTTGCTGTTGTCCTAATTTAACGGCAAGTCTGTAGCAGTGAGCAAATTTGGAAAATCTGAAGTAATTCTCTGTGAAAGCACAGCTAGTCAAAAGAATTAAAGAAACTCTTTAATATTATTGGCAGATTTGTACTTCTGATTTAAAATACTAATTAAAATGTGTATTGAACATAGTTTTAAACAGGAACTTACAAAAACATACACAGTATGACTCTAAGTCAACAAAACAAAAACATTGAGCAAGAAAGTATTTAGATAGTTCTTATAACTCTCTTATCCCATTGGCTTATAGTTATAAAAAACTATTTCCTTATTACCTTCTATTTTCATCTGTCAATAATTAGATTTTATAAACAGCTACTAAAGGATGTAGAGAAGTGCTAGAGAGCCTCTTTTTAGCAGTTCATGGAAGACCAGCGGTAGTATTTTTTATTTTAGTAACATCTAAATAAATGCTTTAACGTAATTAGAAATATAAGTAACAGTGTCTCTTCATTGGTAATTTATAAATATTTTTTCCCTTTGGAAGACTGATTCAAAATATGAACATTACATAAAATTCTTGAAATAAAAAGGGCATCTCCAAAATGTTGCAGGCTCTTAGTCTCCAAAGTCCTGGACATGCACAGTCTGGTGTGATTCTGTATTATGAGTCAGTATGTGGTTTGTCTGAGTGCTGTGCAAGATAGCACATGCATAGTAAGCATGCTCACTTTTTCAGTGCAGGTATGGCAGATGCCTTCTGGATGTACAGACATGGTGATGGTGAAACATATGGAAACATGTTTGGTTATCAAAGATAGCAGTGCAAGTAGCAGGGCTTGGATGTCTTTATGAACTACACAGTCAGGGTCTATTACCTATAAAGTATATGGAGTTACATACAGATATTAAATGTTTTGATCAGAAGTATACAGTTTAGATTTAATTTATAATTAGATATATTCTGCAGTAAAAGCATTTTTATAGACTATGAAGAATAAGAATACTGGAAGAGTAGTTTGGGTGATAAAGTAATATTCAACCCAATTCCTAGAATTAGCATTACAAGCCTCTCTAACACTTTTTTTCTTCAGCTTTAAGAACATACTGAATTCATGTATCAAAAATCAACTCAACTGCCAATGCAATCACCTCAGAATTGTCTCCATTGCAACACAATATATTTGCCTGGGCATATCACACTAACTAGCTATCTCACTACATTTAGCAGAAGAGACTGCCAAATTACTGTTTAATTCAGTGCAGATACAGATCTAGGCAGCCTATTAAGATTTTCATTTTGACTTATGGTCTGATTTAAAGCGACAATTCAAACCTGCTCTTGTATAACCATAAAATAATGGGATATTAATAATACAGTTCATGCATTTCATGCCAAGCTAAATTTTCAGCATCTTAGCAAGATGCAATGAAGTATTAAAAAGAAAAATAAATATATATAAATAGTAAAATGATATGTGAGGAGATTAGAGAAAGGTAACTAAAGCATGCAAGTTTTGAACTGTCCTCTTCCTATGTAAATTGGTGAACTGTTACAGAAAAACGCAATAGTCATTTTTACACCTCACTCACCAATATTAAACAAGAATAAGTAAATTATGATATTCATATTTGTATATTTCATACATAGAGCCAAGTACTGTATCCTTCCAAGTCTTGAGAGCAGAAGCTGAAATGAAGGCAAGAGTGTTAAAAAGATTGGTCAAAAAAAAAAAACCAAAAAACAATGGCACAAGATTTGAAATCCAGAGCTCCTGTGTTTAAATCTGAAACCTTGATAAACCTGCTCATATAGTTAAATGGAAGACAAAATACTGAATTTCCCAAAAACTACAAAGACATGAAAAAGAAAATGGGGGCTGGAAACCATACTACAATTCAGGCTACTTCTATCAACATACATGCAATTTTGAATGCAAGCAACTCATAAACAACACTTAAAATACAAATCCAAGTCTTGATTAGAAACTGAAACTAGAAATGTTAATTGCGGTAAAAAAAAAAAATCAGAATATATTCTAACAAGCCTATTTGGCAATATGGAAACTTTTCCTGCAATACCAGAGATGTGTAAAAACATTCTCCAGGCTGGGCTGCCACTGGAGAATATTAGACACAAGGACATTTGTGAGAAGAACAGCCTGTCCTTAGGGTGTGATCAAGTGGGACTAGCAACAGCACCTTTCAAACTTCCCTCCTGCTTGAATCTGCTATGGGCCCATGAGCCTTAAAATCTACCTTCTACAGCAGTTTTTCAATAGGAAATTCTAACCACTAATGAAGTCCTTCATCACCTGACAGCAGTTGTTTCTTTATCCTCCGAGAACTGTCCAGATCACGCCTCCCATTTCTGAACCTGCACTTCATTTGAAATTTAATGGGTAACTTGGACAATCTTCCACTTACAAAGAAATACTAATCTTCATGCTCAGTTTCAGTTGGGAGCCTTGGAGTGAGTCAGTTTTCATAGACACCAAGATTTGCTTCATGTTATATATAATACATAGATACTTATTTTAAGAATATAGCATATATTGAATATAACCATGACTACAGGCTGTGGTTTTTATTAACACAGTAAATGATTAATCAAAAATGAATCTTTAAAGTCCATGCAAATCAGACTGCAATATTCTTGTTGTACAAGGCAAGCTCTTTTTAATATTGCAGGAACACACTGAGACTACAAGAAGCGTCAAAAAAGACCTTCTTACAATGCCAAGGTTTGGATACAGAGAATTTTTCACCACTCTGAATGAACATCACTTAATAAATCACTAAAACTGACTCTCAGAAAGTTGTATTTCAAAACTGTCCTGTGTAAATCATCCAGTCAAAGCAGCATATAAAAAGAGTTTTTGTGTTCTTGAATCTGCACTAGTAAGGTTAAAAGGATTTACTTATTGCATTCTAAAACATTTCAGTACTTATGTTTGTTAGGAATGCTCTCTCCTCTAAACTGGCAAACTTTCAGGTCAAAGAAATTTCATATTTGAATTTAAAACACTAAATTATTTCAAATAAGCCTAATAGGGCTTTGGAGATGTATTTTTAGAACTAAAGTAACAAGTCTTACAAGAAATAGAAAAAAATGCAGCATTAATGTCGTCTTACAACCCTCTTATATTTTATTCCTAGTGCCCTTAAAACAATTTTTATTTTTATAAAACATTCATTAGGGCTAGGTACAATTGTTAGCACAATGTAAAATATTAAAACAAAGACAGAAATCCCAAAGCAATAAAAACAGGCTGTATATACCATGCTTATGTTTAAAATGTATGTAGTGAATAATGTATCATAAAAGATTTTACATTTGTTGCCTTTTTTAAAGCAGGCTTTTCATGCTTGTATATGACAGTTATTTGTTATAGAAGTCTGGACAGAATACTTATACCGAGTCAAAATCTTGCAAATAGAATACTGGAGGAAAGAACTGCAGAAAAATAAGTCAAGACCTCTATATAACAAGAAGCTCCGACTCATCACTACTGGTATAAACATCTCCTACACAAGTCCTTTGGACACATACCAGTCAATTATGGAAAGTTATCTCCTAGTTTCCATCCACCACACTTTAGTGATATCACTTCACAAGTACTATCCACTGTCAAGCAAGCTTCATAGAGGGGCTATGTTGTATTCTACAGACAAGCAAGCCAAGCACTGGAGATACAACCATATAAACTACAAAGAAAAAAAGAACAAGAAATAAATTGGATGCTGAAGAAAGAACAGGATACAAGTATCTTGTTTTTCCTGATGTTGTGGCTTGCAGTGCACAATAGAGATAAAACCATAGGAGACTACATTGCTCCAAGGGTGCACAGATGAGTGGACAGCTTAAAAACAATATGAAAACTTTCACCTAAAATGTATACTGAAACCTTCTTAGCTGTGAGTTCAGGAAATCCATGGTGATTTTCATCTATTACCAGAGAATTTTTTTTGGAGTCTGGTTGGCTCATGATAGAAAGTGCTCAGTGATTATACAAGAGAGTAAGATGTCCTATTTCCTACTCAGAAAAAGGAGATCTGACTTAAACTTCAAGAAGTGTTTCCAAAATGAACAAGGATTTAGCCCAGGAATACTTTGCACATTCGTGTCTGCATCACATCCCCAGGGCACCCAAAAGCCATCTCTTACGCCTTTACATACACCATCACTCTCATCTTCCTTCTGGTTGCCAGTGCCTTCCGCAGATGCATTCCACTATCCCTAAGTAATGGTACTTCATCCTAAATTTCACCTCCAAACATTCTTTTTTCCTGCTCTTATTCAACTCTGACCCTCATTTTCAACCCCATTAGAAAATGAAAGTGCAATGTGCTGTGAAGATTTCTTTCATCTATAACTTGGTCACTTATTTATGTGCTTATCTTGTGGCACAGACACAGCAGATACAAGCCTGTCATTCAACTGGAGGCTTGGTTAATAAGGAACATTGATCCAGTACTCAGAAACACATCACTGATATTCAAGCAGATAGATATAGATACATAGAAATATTTCCTTCTGACAAAATTTGAATTGTAATAAAGCAGCAAAGCCATTTTTCAAGGATCCATTTCCAGAGATAAGTAATCTTGCAGGAATCTACTTTCTCCTGTTTCTGAAATATATTACTCTACATATCATACTCTAGATTAATGCAGTCTTGATATCTTCTTGATACATCTGGATATCATAGAACCACTGAATTTTTTGAGCTAGAAGAGACACTGAAAGGTCATCTAGTCCAACTCCCTTGCAATGAACAGGGACATCTACTTCCAGAGCAGGCTGCTCAGAGCCCCATCCAGCCTGAACCTGAATGCCTCCAGGCATGGTGCTTCCACCAATTCTCTGGGCAACACCCTTGCCATCTGTAAAAACCCTTCTTCTTTAAGTCCAATCAAACTAGGATAGAGAATAATCACAAACCCTTTTCCCTTGTTCTATCACAACAGACTCTGCTATAAAAAAAAATATTTCCCCTTCTTTCTTATAATCCCCTTTAGATGCTGAAAGGCTGCATGCAGATATCCCTAGAGCCTTCTCTTCTCCAGGCTGAACAGCCCCAGCTCTTATAGTTTGTCCTTCTAGGAGTGGAGTTCCATATCTGGGATAATTTCTGTGGCCTTCTGGACATGTTCCAACAGGTCAATATTTCTCCTGTACTGAAAATTCCACATCTGTATGCAGTACTCCAGGAGAGGTCTTACCAGTGCAAAGTAGAGGGGCAGGATCACCTCCCTTGACCTGCTGGCCACACTTCTTTCAATGCAGCTCAAGATATGGTTGGATTTCTGGGCTGCAAGGGTACACTGCTGGCTCATGTCCAGCTTGCCATCCACCAGTACTTCCAAGCCCTTTTTGGCAGCGCTGTGCTCTATCCCTACATCCTCTAGCTTGTACTAATACCACTCCAGGCTCTCTGGAAAATGTTACTTCCCCAAAAATTGTTTGGGGAGATCCTGGCAATGAAGCTTATTGGTTTTATTTTGTTTACTTTGCAGACACAGAAAAGATAAGTATAATTCCACTGATAAGATACATGATATTGTTGTAAAAATAACGCTGTATATAAAGTGAAATCCACTTAGGTTAAGGAAGGGGAGAAATCAAAAGATATTATGTAGCCTATCTAGAGGAAGTGCCAGTGGCAGTTCCCAGCTGTGAAACACCTGGTTGCTAGCAATGGAAAGTCTGAAAGACATCTTGAAATGGTGGGCTATGACTCTGCACAAGGTCAAGCTCATGTTCAAGTGCCTGAACGACAGATAAAACAAATCTTCAGGGGCCTCCCACACAACTGGAATAGTAACAGTAGTGGTGCTGGTGCCAAGACTCTGAAATCCTAAATTCTATCCCTGTCCTCTCACAGGCTGCTTAGAGAAACTTATTAAAAGTCTTTTCAGTTCTTTAAGACCCAGCTACAATTTTACTTTTAGGACAGTTACACGAACAAATTAAAGCGAGGTGTTTAGAAACTTAAATGATGAACAAGGAATGCAAAGGCTTATAAAATCACAACAGTATGTCAGCCCAGGAAAGAAACTGCTCAGAGAAGTTTCATTTGTTTACTAGCTAACATGAAAGCCCTGAAGAGACAGTAATTTATGGATACTCTCTGTCCTGCAAAGTACTCCTCTGCTCTTCCACATACAACTCTGAACTCTGTTACAGCTTCAACAGCAACATACAAAGCATAGCTTATAATAAACTCACTGCACAAATAGCACACCCAGCTAACAAGAGGTGACTCATATCAGCTTGCAGGAAACTTAATGACCTACACAGCCTAATACAGGCTCCAGTTCAGACACACTGCATTCCTCCTCCTTGTGACTGACTTATCCTGTCTTCTTCCATGGAGATATTCACAAAGTAACAATCTGAGCACATTGGTAGCAGACAGAACCTGGATGGGAATGATGAAAATTTAGTCCAGAACATCTGAATTGCAGGTCTATACAAGCCCTATCTGATGTACTACACATTTCGAGAGATACAATTCTGCTAAGGGTTTCAGAGAACATTAGTATACCTGTGCCTGTCCTTCAGCTTTCCTGGTGGGAAATGCAGATATAGAAAATCTTCAGGAATATGATATTACATTTCAGGGCTGGGTAAGATTTTGTTTGCTTGAGTATTATTTCTGTTTTCACTACATGGAAACTAATCCTTTTTTTCTTTTTTTGGGGGGGGGGGGGAGGGGGTGGAGGACACCCCCAGTCAGTAACACCATGTATAAGTGTACACAGGGACAATCACTCAGGATCAGCTGTCACAAGCATGCTCACACTGTGTGCCACCGTATAGCACTGAAGCCTATCTCAGGCTACAGCTGTCCCGTATGTACCATCTCAGCATCCGTTTATTGGTCAGCTACAGCAGCAGAGCAGTGAGACTACTGACATCACCTTGTCACAACCAATCAAGTTGTCTTTGACACCATAGGGCTTAGGTAATAAATATGTATGTGTGGCTAGAGACCTTTAAATTCAGTAAGCCCCAAGAAAAAAATTACTTTGCATCCACATAAGAAAACTAACAAGGAGACTGGAAGAATTTCAAGACTGATATTTAGAAAATACTCAAAGCCCTGTGAGAAGATGACAACCAAATCAATAATAAGATTAGAGAATAGCAATGGAGATGACATTGCAATTTGCCAGTCAAATGGCAGAATACAACCCATCAGCCCAAACAAAACAAAACCAGCAAGAAAACACTCAAACTGCTGAAAAATCTGTGCACAGAGGAGGCATAGAAAATCCATTGGGAAGGCATTGTACCATACTTATTGAATAGTGATACAGACAATAAGGCCAATAAAATATAACCATGCTTAAGAAACTGATAAACTATTTCCAATGGAAAAGTTATTAAATTATCTAGAAGAAGCCAGACTCCTAGCAGGAAGACAAGAACAGCTCAGCCTACAGCTAGAAAGTGTAATTTACAGCTGAGATGGAAGAGCAAAAACAAGAGAATAATATTGCTGAAGCTCCAGGGAAGCCCACAAGAATCACTGTTCAGTCTAAAGAACAGAGAGAAAGAAAATATTCATAGCATGTTACTAAAAATTCATACAGCCTTAGCTGAAATCACTTACAGAAAGTCACTGAAAGAAACCAGAAAGTTATAGCAGAAATAGTTATTAAAAAAAAAAAAAGGTTTTCACATTGAAGTACGTCACTCAGAATAACTCAGAAAAACGTTACGCATTTAATGCACTGTCATATACTCCCTTGGCCCCTTTTGAGAGTGAGTTTGTTATCCAGTGGATTAACCACTACTCCAAAAGTTAGGATACCCCATTTCATAGCAAAAGTCCTACCCTGATCAGCATCTGACACCAACCTCCCTGCCACCAGCAGCTCATTACTGCTACTTACCCTTCCCCATTGCTTTCTTTTTAACACCTGAAGTTATTAAAGCCGGGAAAAAGACACACAAAACATCAGTGTGATTATGTTAGAGAAAAAGTTTTCTTATTAGTATTTGCCTCTATTTGAAAAGAGTGAAAAAATCATGAAACCAGGGATAGGAAGTCAAGACCAAGTCAGCCTGTACTCATTCTCAAAATTATAAGATGGGGAGGATACAAGAACTCTGAACTAAAGGAAAAGAGAAAACAACATCTCTCTAATTTGAGCACCTAGGCACCTACTTAGCAAGAAAGAGGTCATGTTTGTATAACACCACCCTGGCCTAGAGATCTTCAAATATTGTCATAATAGAAATACAGAAGGAGTGAAAAGCAGTAAACCATTGAGTATTCATCAATCTGTCTCCTAATCAGAGGAAATTAATAACAAGAACTCTGTTGGAATATTTTAAACACTTCTCTCAAGGAAGAAAAACAAAACAAAACAAAAACACCTATGTTGTGAAGAAGTATGTGAAAACTGACAAAGGAAAAAACAAACTAAACAGAATTATTTCAGTCCTCTAACAGTGTCTGAATTTTGAGCAAATCTCCAGGGGTGTTTATTTGAAGGAGGCATATCTCACCACTCATTTCCCAGCAGATGATTAAAAGCAGCTTTTCTCTGCAGATGTTAAGATGATGTACATTAATATAGAAATATATATATTGTATATATAAAAACTATATATATATATAAAAATATATCAAAGAGCTTTGAATAAAAGCAGGGGAGAATCTAGGGAGATGTTGAATTCCTCACTTTAGCAAAGGTTTTGCAGTTCCCAAGACTGGGTTTAGCCTTGACACAGCTTAGTCATTCTCTACAAAACATTCACTTAGAACACACTTAGAACATAGGGTTTTTACTCAAAGCTCTAATGAGGCCAGCACCCAAGAGTAGTGAATATTAACTTGCCAAGACACTTCTTTGCCTAAAGTCTTCTAAGAAAGAAGTTGTGTTCTGCAATAAGGAACATACCCCAAGAACACGGAATACTTGCAAGTCTGGCTTGACTCTTAAAGACCATGTCTGTTGTGTCATTGAAATTGGTGGCAGCACTGCAACTGTCATTTCCTTGGCACCTGCTGCTTCTGCAAATACATGTAAGATTTCAAATTTTAGAATTTTGCTTAGGACACTGTGCAGGTTGTTTCAAAAAAGAAATAACAACCGTAATGTAATGCAGAAAAAGTTATTGAAAGGAAAATAGCATTTAATTCGCTAGGTTTCAAGCAATACACCTTTAGGCTACCTGAATAGGACTGTATAAACTTGAATCAGTTCTTTTTCTACGTGTTCCTTATTGCTGATAATGATCATAAACCTCTGTTCTATAAGAGAGAAAAAGAAGGCACTTTTGAGAATTAGTTTTCCTGAATGACATAGTTCTTCAGTTGCCTCAAGCTTCCAGAAAGATTCCAGCAGTAGCTTTCCACTAAATCTCATCAACTGAAGGAAGCCAGACTGTACTATTGCCCATCTAATTCCCCTTAACATTTGGTCTGCAACAAGTGTTAAGACAGCCATGTAAGTTCAGTGGTTGTACCTATTGTGAAGAAGCACGTATGAAGTGTACTCAACACTATATTTCTTACTATCAGTAAGAAATCTGCCATCACCATTTCCAGGCAAGTCTTTTTGGTGTCATAGTGCAAGTTACTTTAAGTCTTGAACTCCTTTTGACAAAGAAAACAAGACTTTTGGTAATCCCATGTCTCTAAGGCAATCAAAAGAGCCACGTTCCTGAAGCTACTTAATTGCATGGGCAACTACATCATGGACTATACAGTCCCTGAGACAGTTTGATAAAACTGCTTACACTCAAAACACCATGACTCTTCAGGGACCTGAATATTTATCTGCTGTGGTCAAAACAGTAGATAAAGACATTACTTCCCCACCTTGGTCTCTGTAGGATCTAATTGTCTAAGATAACTCACAGCATGCCCACTACATAAAGACCACCTGCAGTCAAACACCAAGCACAGCAGTTAGGGAAACTTCATTAAAATCATAATTACTTCAGAACTCTATTCACTAGAGTCTTCACCCAGAAATCAAAAGACCTAAAATCAAAACTTCTCAGTCTGGCTGTAAATTATACAAAGTGCTTTCTTTTGGGGTAGGAAGTATTTGAACATTTACCTTACTTTTTTAGTTAATGGTATTAAGAGGAATATCTAAAAACAGTCAGATGAACTGTATGCTAGAAGTATCTCTTCTCTTCCATTAATGTACGGGGGAGACTCTAGACAACTAAATAGTTACAATTCCAGGTAACCACTAATGTCCCACACGCTTGAATTCTATGTAGCGACTCGTCAGCCTCAGTAGTTTTAACAGTAGCATTTATACTTTCCCCTTGCATAGTTTCTGGCAGCACCTATGAACTTGTAGGTGGTACAGCTACATGATGAGGTCTAGGTAACAGTGTATCATTTGCTGGAGACCCACACCAGGCTAAATTGGAGAGCGTGGTATTGATTTTGTAAATGCCCTCCCCTGACTTTCCTCCTGTTCCGTCCTTGAAAAGGAAAAGATTACACTAAATTCATCCCATGAAATCCTTTGAGATCTTATGACAAAACACTATATAAGTGAAATCAGCAATGCCATTATGGTCCTTTCAAGTACAAGGTACATCTGCTTCAGAAAAAGTTCCTTGTCTTTTAATACATCTTTCTATCTGTCCCCAATTGTAAATCCTCCTCTCCAACTGCCTTCAGTTTGTAGCCAGCTGACCTTTCGGAGGTGTCATTTTAAGCTCATTGTCAATGAGCTGAAGAAAGTAAGTGAGACACTTAGAAAGAAAGAACGAAGTGCAGAGAAGGAGAAAACTGAGCTGCAGAAGACTATCCTTTTCTGCCCTGTTAGTATTTGCATCCAAGAACATTTTTCATGTTTGGACTTCTTCCCTGCATGTTGTCACTTTGTTGGCTCTTTTTGCAAGTGTTTGGGAATTAGAGATGGGCTAAAGATTTGAAATTTCTGCTGAGTAAAAGGCAAATTTATGTTTGCTACCTAGAGCAAGGATATCACTATATGCTGGCGCTAGCTCAGGAGAAATTTGCAGGGTCAACAACAGTGTTTCAGCAAAGAGTACTTTTCAGCAAAGAGTACTGAAAGAGAGCTTATTTCTCAAGTCAGAAAATTAAGACTGGTCACCATAAAGACATCAGCCTTGTAAAGTCATTTCACAAATTGGTTCTCTGATTATGTTATCATACAATGTGCTATTATCAATATGTTCCTACCTACTTAAATAGATCATCTTGTTTTGGAGAAAGGTTAAAAAAAAATAAGGTTATGTATCCAAGTGAGTTCTCCTTTCAAACAAGAATTTTAATTGGGATTATAAGCACTTCTACATTCTCACGTGAGAGAAGCAGCATGACAGGTGAAAGACGACTCAAGTATAGTAGTAAGGGAACCAATATTGCTTTATAAACAGCTATATGCAAGTGAATAAAAGGTGCATCAACATTCCATCTCTCAAATGCTGTCAGAATCATAACCATCAAAGCTCATTACAAACAGCAATTCCACTAAAACAAATTTATTCCATTTCCCATTTCTCCAAACTGTATCTTCCTGCAATGTCTAATTGGTGTATAGGGAAAGATTTCTATGAATTCTGTTAATCTTTATGCAAAAGTGATAACTATACTCTTTCCAAGAGAGCAGTATATTAAATGTTTCATGAAAGAACTATTTTGAATCACAAACCATTGTGGAGTTTACAAGTTGGGATACCTTTCAGCAGCGAAACCATAGAGGATTCTGCTGTTCTGTACAGCCTGGAAGCCTTCATTTAGTTAAAATACTTGCTCAGCTGTCCTGAAAGTGGTCTTTATGTTGAAGACCTCAAGCTATCTTTCCACAAGACTGGATGAGCTATGTTTGCTCACACTGATAAAAACCATGTCATTTTCAGCTCTCAAGAGCATCATACCCCCCCCTCACATTGCTAGGTGGTAGTATCCTCTAGCACAGTTGCCAATAGTGACTTTTTTAAATGGCTTTCATCCTTCATCAGTAGAAGTAAAAGAAACTGTATCTTCAGTTTCTATTCTGATCAGTTACAGAACAGCTGCAACACTTTAGTTCCTGGAACTTGCCTTTGAATGTGCTGCATTCTTCATTTCATGTGGATTCTCAAGTGACAAATCAAGGAGGAGGGAAAGAAGCCAAGATAACACAATGAGAAAGTAAGTATATACCAAGAAAGACTTCCAGAAACAGTCTTGTTTACAAGTGGCCTCAGATAGAGCAATTACTTACAGATGAGTTTTCTGGAAAGCAACATCTTATGGCGAACGTTTTTAAACTAAGAGAGAAGAGATTTAGGTTAGATGTTAGGAAGAAATCTTTTACTCATAAGTTGGTGAGGCACCAGAACAGCCTGCCCCAAGAAGTTGCGGATGCCCCATCCCTGGAGGCACCAAAAGCTGGGTCGGATAGGATCCTGGACAGCCTGATCTAGTGGTTGGCAACTCTGCCCATGGTAGCAGGGTTGGAACTGGACGATCTTTAAAGTCCCCTTCAACCCAAGCCATTCTATTTTTCTGGCAGAAACAATGTTTTCAGAGCAGAGTTCCAGAAGTGCAGCCCATGAATCACTGCTGCATGGTCCAAAATGGAACTTTTAAAAGTAGCTACTTCTGAGAGACATAGAGCTATACCAATTAAAAGGTCAGCGTCCACAACACTAGAGTGAAAACTCACATCTGAGTGCTCCAGGAAGTAATGCCTCCAGCCAAAGTCAACAGTGACACATGGAAGAGTCATCCCAGAACAATCTGGACAGTGCCTCAGCCATACATCCAGATCCCATATACTCCTCCAGCTACACCCATTACTAAGCTTGGCAGTGAGAATCTGTTTCAAGACCCATTCCAGGAATTCTTATGTCACCATTTAAAGAGTGAGTTTTTGTTTCTTTGAGGACTCAAAAAGAGAAGCAATAACACTCTGATGTTCAGACAAGAAACTGGACTGTGGAATTTTATCCCCCCCCCTAAATAAACTCTTATTATTTGCTCCTGCCTGGTAAAAATTTTGAATTCCTGCCTCGGGTGGTATGTAGGATCTATAAACCTCTCAGTGCAGATCATGTTTCTTTTCTAGTAAGGAAGAACAATTTACTAGCAGTGGAGTTGGACTCTGCTATCAAGTGCTGGCACATACACTTTTTAATGTGTAAACATTACTCCCCTGCTCCCTTTGTGCCAATGCTTATTACTGAAATGCCTTCACACACAGAGCCTTTCATTTGCTAAGACTCCTAAAATACTGTTAGGAGTCTCACTTGGGATGCCTTCCCCACTTTGCCAGCGCTGTCTACCTAGACTGAAAACATGAGACACAAAAGCAAAAATATTTGAATAAGGTATTTAAGACATATGATTGTCTGAAAAATCAGACATATTTTCACCCTTAACAAATTGCACATATTGTGTAAAAATGACTTATCCTACATATATCTAATCAAGTTTAACTGCATGAAGTTTGTCCTTAAGCACAGGGACCCCAACTGCCACTGCACTGAACCAGTGTAAGGACTCCTCCATGATTCACATATCCCCCCATTCATTTCTGCTAACAGCAACACAACTGATTATTTCAGCCTTGGCATCTTTAAAATCTTCACAGGAGCAGAAACCCTTTAAACCTATAACAGTTCCTGGACCCTGCCAGAGACAGCAGCTCAGCCTTATCGCATGTTACTTTTCTGAAAGCAGTGCAAGCCATATCTTGAACTCAGATCAACCATCCTTTGTTTTTTGTTGTGATAAGGAAAATTAAACCTGGATCACATCCAGTTTTTATTACATGAAGTGCAATATACACAGCACAAGTAGAGGTAAGGTGTGGCACTTCACATACAGTCAACACTATGTGGTATTGGATTATATGAAAGAATTCAAGAAAGCAATTAAGAAAGAAAAAAATGAGGAAGAAAGAAACATGTTTTAAATATCAGTGCTGTACTTTCTCTTATAATGCTTTCCAATAATAACGCAGCCAGAAAGCTTGAAAAAAAAAAAAAAAATTGGGCCGTCAGAAGTTTATTATCATAGAAAAGGAAAGAAGTGTACAATTTCTATGCTTCTAGTTTTATGTATTTCATAAGAGTGCTGCTTTCTGAACTCTATATCCTCCTTTGCTCCAGCGTGCCAATGTATACCTGAGCATGCAGTCTGAACTCACTGCTGTCATGCTATATTACCCTATTACACGTGTACTGTATTAGATGTGACATCTTGTCTCTGCAAGTTAAAGATATCACTGCATATTGTTCCCCATAATTACACTGCTGTTTGATATCAGTACAGAAGAAAATGAAAGCTACACACTGCAGAATTATTTGTGACGTTTCCATAATTATGTAGATACATACACTACACAGAGAAACAATTTGTGTTAATACAGCCTGAAAACAAATATTCTCTCAAGAATGAAGAACATGAACATGCTTGTGAGATGCTTATAGGCTATCCAAAAAACAATGACTTAAATGGAAGATCTACTGGTAAGAGGGAGACAAGGAGACATACAGTTTAGAACGGCATACATTTCTTTTATACAGTGATATAAAAGTTAAACCAAACATAACATCTCCTTTTTTCTGTGTACTTTGAAAGAATAAAGTCATAACAAAATCCAAATTTGTTAATATTATTTGCTGCAACTGAACACTACAGATATTCTATAATAGTGATATAACAGTTAATGATCACATGCTGTACCTCATTGGCAAGTAATGAATTAAAATTCTTTTGTTTTTCCTCTAGAATTATACATATATAAGGGAACAAAAGAAAAACATGGACAAAAATAAGTTCCTTCTTCACATGCAAAACAAAATAAAGAAAGCAGGATATAACTCCCTTGGGAAAGAAATCTGCAGGAAAAAGGTAATAAAATAATCATATTAAACACGTAATTATGTGTGCTACAGCCCAACCACTTTTAAAATGCAATTCAGGCTCAAGCAATTCCTAGTTTCATTGGGTTCCACACTTAACTTATTTGTCTGTTGCCACAAAATTACTTACTACAGCATCACACAATACAAAGCCATCTTCAGTGATCACCAGTAACTCAGCTCTGTACAACTGAAGTAAACGTAATGCTCTTTAATGATTTCCATAAGAAAAGAACTAATTTTCAGAGAGACAAATGACAGCAGCCAGGCTCATAACATGCAGTTCTGCTTTGTACAATGCATCTTCTTGGAAAAAAAGAGAGCCTTTTGCAAGCTACTGCCCTATTTCTTGCAGGCAAGGTGGCAGAGCTTAGCCAAGAGCTAGAGATGGCTATCTCACAATGAGATTTTACATTCTCTAAAATCAATAGCAATTCAGCTGCAAAAGTACAATCCAGTTATGCGCTATCATCTCCCATTATTACTATTATTTTTTTAAGAGCGTCTAATGTTTGCAGGTTTTCTGTTTAACATCTTGCTAAAAGAATAATCAAGGGAGCTACAGCTGGAAGAAAAAAAAAGGGTCCCTCTGGCACTGCTCTGCTTCTGAAATAGGGCAAACACAGACCGCTAAATCCCAGAACTTCCTTTTCTTCACACTAAACTTCATTTTTTTTCCCCAGCAATCCAGGAAAAAGATAAATAAGGAATCCATTTTAAAATCACGACGGGAGATACTTCAGGCATCTTTTCACATTCTGGCACTGGTATGGTTTTATTAGTCAACATCATTCTTAAGTAGTCATTACAAATAAATGACGTAAAAATTATGATGTAATTATGACATCACAAGTTGGATTACGCCAGACAGTAGCACCTATTTAAGCATTATGAACTGCTTTTAATACTAAAAATAAAACAAAGATCTTTTATTTGGGGATATGAACTGCAAACATTTTTTAAAAATTGCATTAAAAAAAAAAATGCTTCTGGCTGCCCTCCAGCCTTCCCAATTGTACTGTTCTGAATTGTATGGATATGAATGTAGAACATAAAAGAAATATGACTCGCTAAAAGGTAGGAAAGCAGTTCTGAAGATTTTCAGAATCTACAGTAAGTTTTATTTATTTTATGAATTAAGTCACTCAAGGAAGACCAAAGGGTGAAACAACTAGTACAAATGATTTTAAAGTACAAGGAATGCCTTGCAGGGAGGATGTTGAATAACAGCTGTGGCTTCAAGAGTGACTAGATATAGTGAAGGGATGTACAATTGTCCCATACATTGATCCTGCCTTGCATCAGCATAAAGCCACTACCATTCCCCTGCGGGGCATTTTACAGCATATACACTCCAAACGCAAGAATCTGAGCAACCATAATAGGAACTCATGTGATGATGATTTTTATTTGGAAGGTAATGTGGGTTTTATTTATCTAGCAAATGTAAATCCTGCTACAGGTGATGCCTGGAACTAATTTTCCCACCACAGCATCTGATCAACTTTCTCTGATGAAATATTCTTTTTTGTTAGAAACTAGCAAATAAATCCCAACTAGGCTATGGTTTGTATGTGTAAACACCCACAACTCAATTTATTTCGATTCATCCTTGGATATGTCCATACTAGATACAGTCACCAATAGCCACAAGCACAGAACCCCAACCTCAGTTAGGAGTCACATTTAATAAGCCTCAAGGTTTTGTTAAACTCAGTATAATACCTAACAATCAAGTAAGGCACAAAAACTTGTTTAATCCTATACAGGTAAGGCCACACAAGAAAGGGAGGAAGCCCCTTTGCTGCCTGGTTCATGTAGCATGCCTTCCTTATAGCATTCTCTCAAATTCTCACTTTTCCACAACTGAATGTCTTAAATTCACCATAAATGAAGACACCAAAACACCATGGAAAAATTCTCTTGTGCAATAGAAACAGGGAATATTAACGGAGCGTGCCTTGCAGACAACTTTGCAACAACTCAACCTTAAGACTTTCTGTTATTTATATTTATTTGAAATTACACTTACTATGAAAAGCATCGTTACAAAAACTACAGTTTCCTCTAAAGCAGCAGGCACTCTACTAGATATTCCACTTACAAATACTGGGCTTAGTATGTTTATTCTTTTGTCTTCTGATTTGTTTTAATAACATCAGGAGCAGTTTTTGGCAGTAGATTTTGCTGAACTACTGGCAATCTACTATGTAAGGACTGGCAACAGCAGATATAGTTACCTTAAACCATTTTCAGATCACCCCAAAAATTTGGCAGTCACAATACAGTAAAAAAAAGAAGGAATCACTTACCTCTTTTTGAGGATCAGGCTCACCAAGCACTCCAAAGGAGGCAATCTCCAATTACAAACATTACCCTTGTGTCTGCCAGCCCTTAAATGAGGTTTGGAAAAGGTGGAGCCAGGGTCCACCTTTTCGGGTTGCACAGGTGAATTGCTTCCACCTGTGCTCCTTGGGCTGGCTATGCTCTTTCACCAGGTGCTCAATCACCGGTTCAGGCTGTGACCTAATAGTTTCCATACCCTGTATCACTGACTAACTTTTTCAGTCACAACAAACTAGTGATGCTAACTAATACTGCTAACAGTTAGAGGCAGAGTAGAAGAACTGCACCAAAAATTCAAAGTAAATAATTAATTTAGGCATTTTGTTTATTTTGTATTTGTGAATTATCTGCATACATATCTAAATTTTCACATGCTCATTTCACAATTACTGAAATTATTTCATCAAACAGTTATTAACATGAAACTAGTTTATCCATTAGGAAAAATTCCCTTCTTCACTCCGTAAGGACTTTCATGAAATCTAGCCCACTGTGAAATCAACGACAAAGCTCTCACTAACTTTGTGGTGTTGAGATTCATTATTGCATTCTTTGTCTATTCCTTGCTTATCCATAATTAACTTCTACTGAAATTGGCCTTGCACAAGATCTACTTAATTGACTGTGCTCTTCTACTAATGTTAATAGCCAAACACGCTCAAAATGTAAAATATACAGACACACAATTTTAAACATTTTCAGCAAATTTCTCAACACCAAAGATTAATATTCATCTTTCTAGAAGCTTATTATCTTCTCTCCAGGGTATTCCCATTAGTAAAATCTTAAGTACTTGAATGCTTACATGATGAATATGAAAGATCACTGTACCGGTGAGTAGTGAGATTCTGCTGACCAGCCCACGAAGAGATTACATAGATATCTATCTAAAGCTGCTAAAGCTCTGCTGATTCATTGCAGCAGGCAGTAATAACTACACACGAGAGATGAAAGGACTATATCTAGTCTTTAGGGAATGCCTAATGGAGATATGGAGATCTATAACAGAGGAAACCTGCAAGAGAACCTTTGAAACAGCCAAGCACAGGGAAGAGAATTAGGTTAAATATATAAATATATATATGTTTAATCCCAGAGATGAAAGGGAATTCTAGATTTACTATGGATGTGCTTTTGCTCATCTAACACTAATTTTTTTATTAAAGGTTTGGAATCAGATCTAATTCAGGCATTTCTGTGAAGCCAGTGGAGAGAAAGAAAAGTCTTCAGAATACAATTTATCATAAAAAGAAAAAAATAGGAGGGGGCAGGAAGTGGAAATAAATAAGTAAACCCAGAAACCATGAGGAAGCAATACGAGTAGGTCTGCTTTCTAAGGGAAACTGAGACAGTAGTGGCTGGTGGTCCCCAGAAAGGCTAGCAGGGCCTGACCATCACCCTCAGCTTCCCAAAGGCAGATCCTGAGGTGGTGGAGAAGCAGAGTCCAGATCATAATGCAACTCCATGGAGATGAGGCAGGTCCAAGATAAAACACTCTAAGATAAAGCCAGGAAGTACATCTACAGATTGAGGTTTGGATCAAGGTGTCTATAGCCAAGCAAGGAACTGTCTGTGAGTATTCCACAGGCCAGCACTTCTCCAGGGTAGACCAGAGCAAGGGGCTAAAGAGTCAGGGGCTGACCTTCATGCTTCTGAGCCGTGGACAGCGTGTTCCAAATGAGTTGCAAAGTCCCATATGGGGTTGGTCAGGGTCATTAAGTTATATTAATGCACTTAGGGACCGGCTACAAGTTCAATCTTCCTCAGATATACAAAAACAGTAAGGCACCTAAGTGCAGTTTGCACAAGTAGGTTAGGTACTTATCTCCTACTATTTCAATATATCCTTTAAACAAACCCCATCGTTGAAAATATTCTCAACATTTAGAAGTAGATTATACTTGTTGTTTCACTGTATTACTTTTTGATGGAACTGTTCCACATTTCTCCTTCCATTTCTGGCTACTCATTTTTAGCTATGCATTAAATCAGTCTGGAGACTCAACTCCTTTTCTGCCTACTCCAAGTCTGAGGTACCGTGGGGAAATTGGCTCAGATGTTAATCAAGTCATTCTATTATAGTTAAACAGGGCAAGACTTTATTGATCAGATGCCTTTCTTGAGCCATGACTTTGAACTGAATTACACAAGAAAAAACACTCACTTCCTTTTAATTATCAGTTCTTGCTGTTTCTACTTGACACGAATTTCTGTTCTAAATCTTTCAGTATAGGCTGAATCTTTTCAGGATGTAATAAAATATTTAGATTTTTTTCCTTTTCTTGGTCTCCAAAAGCAAAGGTTCAACTAATTCTCTTCTTGGGAAAGGCCACTATTTTTCAAAGCCCAAACATGTCTCCAAGGTCCTCTAAGATCTGTTCCATCTAACAGCCAAAATTTTACTCCACACTTTTTCATCAGCCAAGTTCCAGTGTCATTTTCAGATCCCTAAATTCCCAGCAGTTCTAGAGTTTTTCCATGTATTAATAGAATATTTTGCTGCAAGTAACAGATTCAAAAACAAGATTCCTTCAACCAGTGGTGAAACACAGAGCCTAGTATCAGCCAAAAATTTATATGCTGTCTCTTTTATTATTTTTTTCCCAAAAACATAAACAATAGGATGTTTACATATCAAACACAGGGATCATCAAACCATCATCTCAAGGTGGCATTCAAAATCAGTTAATTACATACAGTTTGAACATCTAAGCCATTCTTGTTCCATATAATGCCCTCTTGTAAGTATAGTATAAACTAAGGTTATTCAAATAAGTATTATAATTACTCCTAAGCATACCAGGAGAAGGAAGTAAAAGTCTTCAAGAATGTTTTTAAGATTAGGAATTTTGAATGAATTTCACTTCCACGAGTATAACGTACATTGAAAAGAACAGCATTAAGCCATTTTAAATACACCTGAGGTATATTTTAAATGTAAGGGGAATAACTTTACTCGACCAAAACCTTGTTTAAATATATATATATAATATATATATTTTTAATAAAGAAAAAGCATAGTTACTAAGACATCCCAGAGAAGAATACCTACAAATTACAAAATTTACTGGTATTTGAAGGAATTTCTATGCTTTTGAGTTGGTGTCATCAGAGAACCACAATCTCTCAAAGAAATACAAGGCACAGAGTGAAGGATTAATTGACTTCATTTTTCCCTGTTAGACTAGTGCAACATCAGGTATTGTATGGACAGGTAACAGATCCTACAGATGAATCTATTCTCACCGCATTTCTAATTTTTAATTCAGATGAGAGAAGAGCCAGGAATTTGCTCATCTCATCTCTTTTGAGGTACAAATCCTGCAGATCCCCAGTGGTGTAGTGGATCAATGGCACAATCCTGCAACCATTAAAGTCACTAGGAGTTGATATCAGCACAGCAGCAGGTGCAAACGCAAAAAGAAAAAATGAGGTCCAGATGTTTTTCATTCAAAACACACTGTGATATTTTTGAAAGCAGCAGTGTTTCATTGTTAGTCTATAAACACTATAGATACAGTGTATATTATGTGAAGGAATTTACCCAAGACAAAAGCAATTTCCACATAGTCTTTTCTCTATAAAATCTAATGAGCTTTCAGAGACTAAAAAGAACTAGAGAAAAGGTCAACATGAAGTTACAGTATTAGGCCTGGTTATGACTCTGTGTCCTCTGCAAAATCTAATGCTGATATCATTACCACCAAATCAATGCAGTCAAAATTTTTATCCTGAAGCATGTTTTTTGTCATAGTTAACTACAGAAATATTAACAGCAACCAGAGCAGAATAAAAACAGAGGTTTGTAAAATGCTGCTTCCCTTTGGGCTATTCCCTTGAGGAATAGTAGGAAGAGAGGGGTTTGTAAAAACAAACTGACACCTGCAAAACAAATTATAGTTAATTAGAGCCTCAATAATAATTTCTCTTAATCACCCAAGAGGTGACTTACAGTAGCTGGTGTCACTGCTGAGATATAGTGCCCACCACCTCACTGTGCTCACATCCACTGTCTGGTCTCCATAAGCGTTCAGCAAATACCAAGGAACGTCAAAGGGTGCAACTTTTTCTGCACAGAGGAGTTGAATTCCACACCTTTGGTTCAGAGACACTTCCGTGTCAGACACCATTTTGTCAGACTGCCCTTCTGCTGCCATCTGTATCACCACAACAAAATTTAATGGGATATTGTCAGGAAGGTTCAACCTCTACTTTCATACCACCAGTATCCACCTTTGATGTTGTGGGTCAACACAATAAAATAGGAGGCATTATTTTTGGAGCTGCCCTCCTACATTGTAACAGCATATCTTGCAGCAAATCAAGAAGAATGGGAGCAGAAAACCACAGGGTGCTGCTTCTCAAGAGTGAAACACTGAGCAAGGAGGATGCAGACATCCTGGGCTATGCTTTCAGTGCACAGGCTTGCTGTAGGCTACATGCCAGGGGTAAGACAAGTCAGTAACACCCTGTGGCCCACTTCCCAGCTACACAACAGGATTATTTCTTCCTTTCTCTCATGTATGTTCTACTTCCCTCAGTTGCACGCAGCATCTCAGCAGTGTTGTTCCTGCCACAGAAACCTCTCTGTAAGAGTCTGGCTTAATGGGCTGCTTGGGGATCTACGAGCATAGATAGAGGAACAGCAACCAGAAATCAGTGGGCAAAGAAGACATGTATGTGTCATGAGGTAAGAGTCTCACAAGAACAGTTAAGCTCAGGATCCCAAGAATTTGGTGAACATAAGGTCCTAAGCACAAACTAGAATCAATTAATCAGTGGTAGCAACACTCCGACCATACCCAGAGAAGCAGTGGACCTCTATATACAGACAAAAACAACAGGGTTATACATTAACCTGCTGACACAGGGACCCCTAAAGAGTTTCTGAAGACCTACATAGGA
The DNA here is from genome assembly GCA_037305975.1 of Chrysolophus pictus. Lineage (NCBI taxonomy): Eukaryota > Metazoa > Chordata > Aves > Galliformes > Phasianidae > Chrysolophus > Chrysolophus pictus. The sequence goes on from JAYKPI010000006.1 coordinate 36,307,365, forward strand.
GCCCCAGCTGAGTGGGGACCACCATCCATTTCTAAGTAAATGTAAAGCGTGGTTAGTATCCTGCTGCTCTTCTAGCTGAGTCTAGGTGTGAGTTGTAAAAAGGAGCAAGTGAACACAGCATGTGAATAGCTACCTGTTAGCTATAACAACAAAATTATAAAGGGCGCTCTAAAATACTGACTGTGATATGTTCTCCTGAAGTCATGCAATTTTCAGAGGATATTTACAGGAATTCACCAGGTACTTTTGAACTGTGGCAAAACATGGTCGTAATCCTTTTAAGACCTCAGGAAGCTACTTATTATTTATTACTGACAGTAGCAAAAAATGGTTGCAGTTCAGGAAAGGAGAATCTTCATTTTACTATTTCGATTTATACGGACTCAGCATAGGTTCTAATTTTCTTAACTTGTAAACAAGCATTTGTTCTGAGCTTTTTTAATGTGGCATTGAAATGCAATAAGCTAGTATCATGATGCAGACAAATAGAACAGAACTGGGCTGCACAAGCATTTCCAAATTGATGAATTATGCAATTTCCAGCCTTATTGCTCCTTTACTACAGAGCTTGAGCCAGTGTAGTTAAAATAAAGACATTCCTTCTTTCCTAAAAAAAATAAATCAAAGAAAATCACATTAGGGTTATTTTATGTAACACCTATTAAATAAAGTCAAGGTTTTTATTTATTTATTTATAATTTACTGTACTGATTCCAAGGACTGGACCCAATAAATCATAAAATTAGAATCAAATAAGGGAAAAGATATTACTTTGATGAACGAACCTTTATTCAGACAGTAGCCTGTGCACATCCTTGGACTGTCCTAAGGTATCCTGGCAGAATCAGCAAGGGAAGTGAGATTAACAGAAGGAGCATCTGGAATTTTGGAGGCAGATCTGAAACCTTTTTCATCTACAGAATTACATGCTGATTTATCCAGTTCACTAGTCCACATATCTGGAATCAGGAAATAACTAAGATTCACATTCTCATTTGACACTTCATGCTTCAGGTGTGCTCACATGTTAAAATTAGTTTGCAGTCAACTGTAGCTAATGTGAATTTATTTAACAAAACATTTTCACTTTTGTAATCCAGTGGAAAGTTGGTGTTTCCGATGGAAGTTGTTAAACTCGCAGATACACCAGATGCTCAAGGTTCAAGAAAGAATAATTTGATAGGATTAAAAATAGTAACCGTCAGAGGAGAAGCTATATCTTAAAAAAGCTGGATTCTTTGATTCAATTCCAGACTTTATGCATGTCTTCATCCATTCCTCTTTTCCCCAATCTTATGCCATTCTTAAAATATAACAGGATACTCAGCTCTGAACTCAAATGTGACTTCAGTTTTCAGTCCTTTACATTTAGGTCAAAGGATTAAGCTAATGCAAAACCATGGCAGAGAAATTAAATAGAGAGGAAATTTAGCATGTAGCCTTGCAGCTCCCCACTTTCTTTGCTTCATTCACAAAATGAACAGCTAACATCAGTACTAACAAATGCCTGCAGTGCCACTCATCTACAATAGGAGCTGGAATTTCCTGATTTCTTCACGCTTGCAGCCATACATTCTATCAGGCTGCCTTCTTCTCATGTGTAATACTCACATGGATTTGATTGCAATTATAGATGATAATGTCTAAGCCTAAAGTAACATTTTTCAGCATCAGATTTCAAAGCATATCTGAAAGACAGACAGAACTTTTATGTGAAGGAAAATAGATTCAGAGGAGTGGAGTGACCTATCTCTCTTCACTTCACCAGTCCAGAGCCCAAAACAGCACTTAGTGCATCAAGTTTTACCATAGTAGCGAATCTGTTATCAGTTGTTGCTTAAGTCACAGAGAAAACACATTAATATTGGAAAGAGTTAAATATTTTGCTTTGCTCTGACAGAGAGAAAAATATTCTCGTGTCCTTGTGGACCAAATGGAGGTAAGAGATTGTCTTGCTAAGAGCAATGGTGTCTTTTAACCACCAGATAAACTATCTGACAAGGGTCTCCATCCCACTCTATCTAAAAGTAAGCTGGAAGAGAAAACAGGAAGCTACAGCAGCACAGTGACAAATAGCCTGGAAAAAAAACAGGCAGAGGGAAATAAAACAACATGATCTGAAATGGAAATGGGCACTATGAATCATGAGACACAACTGAAAAAGCAGTTCACCAGCAGGACCATCCACAAGGCCCATTTCCTGGACAAGCAGAGTCAAATGGACACAGCCAACCTACAACCCTCTTCAAGGGAGCACCCGAGCCCCATTGCTGACTGTACTCTTATAGAACTTGCTGATACCAAGGTCTGGTGCCTGAGCTTCTGATATATAATGCTACTGGAGCAGATTACTAGAAAGATGCTTCATCCATTACCTTTCATGTTACTGTTTGGATTCTCAAAACACACTTTTTTTAACATAAAAGCACACAGAACTCAGCAGTGGGGCCACAAAGATGTCCAGGCTTGGATGAGTCCGAAAAGACCATTCAGGAATCAGTTACCAGCTGCATAAACCAATAACTCACAGTAAGGGTACAATTACCCATCAGATAGCATGGGCTACCCAGACATGACACACAACAGCAATGGACTACACAAGGCCACACACATCTGGCCTCACGAGGCGAGGAAAAAACAAGGCTTGACTGACACAAATCTCTTTTTGTGATATCACTGGGAAAGCTCTGGAAGTTTTCAAGTTAAACTGAGGTTAAAATTGATGCAGCAAGCTGAACTCATTTGTTTGGTTTGGTTTATTCAGTACATTCATACCTCTCAGCAGGCAGATCACCCCCAATAGCAGGAATGCAGAGTGGTGGTCAGCAATATCCCACAAGCCTGGAGGCACTGTTCCCGTTGATGCCATGTACATGTAGTAACCTTCCCCATAGACAGAAAGTAATTTAACTTAGAAGAATGTGGAAAAAAGTCAGTTTAATAACAAAGTGGAGGTACAGGGTGGGAAATAGATATGAGGCAGGTCAGGATAAAAAGAGCACAGAAGAAAAGTTGCACATAATTTTCACATTCAGATGTTTGGTGAAACTATTTTTTCTTTCTTTTTTATTTTCTAGATAGGCTACTCCAACAGACCTTTCTAGTATTTTTGTTAGAAATATCTATTAGTACACTTTTAATTACTGGTACGCTGAGTTTTCTCAAACAAATATGGTATAGTGCTATAATCTTCGTCTTAAAACGATAGAAGACCATTAAAAAAAAAGATTCCAATGGCATCTTGTTACAAAATTAATAATTTGTATTTATTCTGTACTGACCTTCTTTGCTTTACTAACAAGACAACAACACTCCAGAAGCCATTTTCATCTACAGAAGTGGCAGGCTTAGCAGTACATACCAACTAAACTGCAGAGAGAGAGAACAAGAGGCAAGTAAATACTTGCTAATGTCTCTGAGACAAACATTCCTGGAGCCCTAGCAAGATCTGGACAAAAGGACACCAAATGAGGCAGACATGCCCCATTCATCCAGATTGCAGCGGGAAGAGGAAAGCCACAATCAGACAGAAAGCAGGAGGAAGTGGAGTGGGCCTGCAAAACAAAGTATGGGTTACACTGGGCTGAGGGGAAGACTTCTCTCTGCTACTCCAAAATTTAATTCCCAAATATTTTCTCATGGGTAAATCACACCTTAAAATAGGCACATAAGAAATTCCACATAGATTTTGTTATTGTTCTCTATGGTTTCATTTCTTCCCAGCAAGAAGATAACATAAGACAGCAGAGTCAAAAAAAGCCAGAGGCAAAGAGATCCAGGAGTGAAGGTGAATGTAGGAATGAATGTGAGGCAAGGAAATATTGAGAAGTCAATGGAAATAATTCTAGGTGGATAAAGCTAAAAATTAATGTGAAAGCAAACTGGATCTGGAAAAAGAAACATGATAAAAGAGACTCACTAATGGAAGACAATACCTGACAATAAAGGACAGGAAAAAAATAGTACATTATTACTTACATGGTGTCCTAAACTGTACACAGAACACAGCTGAATTAAGGAATGTTCATTCTGTCCTTGCTTAACTTTTTTTCTTTTAGCCAGTGCTTATGCTTATTGCTTTAGTATTATTTCTATGTATTTATAACACCTTATGTGAGAAGCTGAAACGTATTCATCACAATGGCAGTTTTTATATTTAAATGCTTCTGGAGCAATCAGAACATGAAAGTGTGTCAGAACAATCCTTTTCACGCTCACATCACTCCGAGCTAAAGATGATTTTCTTTGAAATCCTCTGAAAAAATGCACTTCTGAGAAAAAAACTAGCATGAAAAATTGCACACCCAGAAGTAATTTGGAGGGATATTATAAGACACGCACAAAGACAAATTAGAGTGAAAGAGTCATTTCACCTGTGCCATCCATACTGTTGAATACCTCTATAACTGTAATGCATTTGCCTGTAATCTTCAGGGAATTAATGTCCAACAACAGATATCATTTCAAAAGTGTTAAAAGCACCTTCTTAATGTAATCCATTGTCTGGAAGTTTTAGGACATAATAATTGTACTACATCTCTTTTTATGGATACAATCCAACTGATGGAGATCTTATTCATTGAGCTCTACTGTGTTCATTATGGATATATACATTCCTGAATACATCTCTATAGCACCCATTAGCAGATACTTTGGCTGAAAAGTTACTGCACAAAATTTGGGTGTCAGATAGCTTTAAGAACTGCCTGTAGTTGATGCTCATTGAACAGCTGTTTATCACTGACAGCAATAATCACAGTTAAAACTTTCAAAAGGTGTGAAGACCTTAATTAAAGTATTTTAGAAGGAGCAAACACTCTATTTTTATTTCTTTATAAGTTTGTCTTTATAAGGATCTTTATAAGTTTGACAGTGTTGATGAGCTTTCAAAGTCAGTACAAAAAATTCTGATAAGGACATTGAGTTCTTTTCTTGAAATCACATGTGGCTTACTTGGCTCCAATCTCAGTATTCTAAACATCTATGATTCACAATGCCAGGTGCAATAAGCATTAAGAGACTGTTTTCTTCACCTAGAAGATGGAGATTATAGGAGCAGATGACAATGTTCATAACAGATGAGAGCACTGAGCAGTGCACAATCAGCAGCCCTCACACAAGCAGCACCTGATACCCTTTGAGGTTCTTCATGTGAGTTCCTTGCTCTGCTCAACCATAAAAGATTATTTATAGTCATTAGGTAATACAGTGTATTGCTCTGAAAAAAAACTGAAGGAACGGGATATTAATTAATACATAATGACTTTAAACCTGTAGCTCCTTTGTTTTAATTTCCCCAAATCCTACTTTCACAAATTGAACATTAATAAGGGGATTCTCATGATTTCATTGCTATGATTCTCATTCACTACCTTGGACATAAAAGCAAGCTATGTTTTTTAATATTTTACTTTCTTTACGCAAATATTTCACCTTATTTAAAGGCTTATTTAAGTAAAGGCCTTGCTTTAGTCTATATAAACTAAAGCACTTAGTACCAGGAGAAGGCATCCAGTGGACAAATAACAAAATTTACCTATACAAGATGGGGGAGAAAGGGAATGGAAGGGGGTTGGTTGCTTTTAATAAGCCACTGCATTATAGGCATTTTGGATTCTTGCCAGTGAAGTTTGTGTCACATCTGCTGTTTGTGAGATGCAAGATAAGAATACTCAGCACTTTAAAAAAAATGCTTTTATTTATTTTTTTTTTTTCCAGCTAGCTTGCATAATTTTAAGCCTTCTTTATTTCACCATGTTCTACATTTTGAGCAGCTGAAATGGGGCACACAGAATAACTGCATTTACTCCTCCCGCTTTGAAAAGGAGCTCAGCAGGATGAGATGCTCCTGTGTCATCCAAACTCCAGGAAGAAAACTCTCTAAGTCTTATGTAGTGTTAGACCTGGATGGAAGAAGTTACATTAAAAGAAGTAACTTGAATATTGATCTAGCACCATACAAAAAAAAAGGAGGAATTCTCTGAACTTTTATCACTTTCAATTCTCTCCGAATTTTATGTTCTCTTGGGAAAGATTCATGGCTCAGACTGGTAACATTGCTGCCTCTGTAAAATCAAGATTCAGCCAAATAGCAACATCAATATATGTTACAACGTCCCATTCAGTTCATTGTTCCAGATATGTTACTTTCAGAGCCTGGAAGGACTACTTATAAAACAATGTTATTGAAAAATAAATTTAAAAATATTATCTCTCTCCATATTATTTATATTTATTTAGAAAAGGAAAATAAATTAAAAAACCACTAATGCTATACTGAAGGGTAATAAATGAAATCTCCAAATACAGGAAATGAAAATACACTGATCCTTCTAATATCAGTGTTTATGATTACGTACATGGAATAAATATAGCTACAGATTTAAATAATCCAGCTGATAATTAAGGCAAGACATTCACGTCAAAATGAAAATCAAGTACCGTGGCTTTTTCATTTCCTGGTTCTTTTTCCAGATTTCTCTTTACATACTTGAAGCTTCATTGACATATATTTTAGTTTTAACATCTATGGATAAAGATAGTTAAAGCATATACTTACATATATGTGTATTTCATTTTTGTATATCTCTAAAGCAATGCACATACAAAATACAGTGCATATACAAAGTACTGGTATTGCTGTTTCTCTTCCAGAATTAGTGATAAGTTCCAAGAGTCTGGTCATATCTCAAGGATGACATATTTCAGTCTCGTAGGTGAAAGGAGGCAAAGAGATAGCCAGCTGGCTCATGTGAAATTAAATCTACCATGCCAGCTGGACAAGAAGTAGTGCTGCTGTTAGTTTTGGAGGTTGCTGCCTTTCTACTAACTGCAGGAAGACCAGGAGAATTAAGAAGCAAAATCTATGTGCAAACAATCTTCCATTCCATATGGAGTTGTCATTATCCCTCCGTGTATAATTAGGTCTGCCAGATTTACAGTGCTGTGTGCAGCAATACACTGAATCAGACTGCTCAGCTGCTTGCCACTCACACAGCATTTCTAAAGCAGGCCTAGTTACCCTCCTGGCAATGAGCAATGAGGAGAAAAAGGCACGAGAGCTCTTTGTCCTATAAAGAAACTTAGAAAACTCTTAAAAAAATAAGAAAAGAAAGAAACAACAAAAGTGAAATATGGACATACTTCTAACCCTTCTGCTCCTAAAAAGCAGATAACTGGTTATCTGAACTGGTGGTTCAGTGCAGGTACAGCCAGAAGATGTGACTTACTGAAAAGAACCTTAGAATACCCACTGTAAACTACCTAGTTACTGAATTTGAAGGAATGTACAGAATATCTTAATTTCTTTAAATTTTTTCTTTCATTGACTTCACAATCACTACGACACTTTTGCAGCATTGCCAACACACCTTAACTTATCACTTGCTTTGAAACTCCTGAAGCAAAGGCCATGGCTGAAGTGAAATTGTAAGGTGTCACAGACTTAAACTGATGATGATGTGTGTGTGTAAGCTTTATAGGCAAAGAAACTAAAGGGCAAAATCTGACCCACACTTATCTAGCAGATCTGTAGCAAGGATAAGAACAGAGCACATGTGCCTTGACCTCAATCTTGTGTGTAAGCCAAATGCGGCATCTCTTGATTTAACCTGTAAATTTAGTGAAGAGGCAGTTGCTAGAGTTCTGCTATTAAGCAAGACGAGTAACACACTGGGCATGTGGAGCAACTCTTGCTACAGTTATGAATGAAATACCAAGTATAACCTCCTAGGAAAAGACAACTTGTACTAAAATATAACTCATTTCAATTCTAAATCTTCATTCCAGATGTAGAATCATAGAATCCTTAGAGTTGGAAGAGACCTTCAGAAGTCATCCAGTCCAACTCCCCAGTGAACAGAGACTTGCACAGCTAAATCAGGTCACCCAGGTCCTGATCCATCCTTGCCTTGAAAGTCTTCAGGGACGGGGCATCAACCACATCACTGGGCAACCTGTTCCAGTGCCACATTTACCTCACTGTAAAAGACTTTTTGTTACACACAACCTAAATCTACTCTATTTGAGCTTGAAGCCAAATAAACAAACAGAAGAATGCCTATAAGGACACCTGAACATTACTATACTCTCTACCTCCATCTGATCCCAGCAATCCCTCCCTCTTCCCTCCCTCCCACCCCCCCCACCCCCCCAAAAAAAAAACAAAAAACCCCAAACCAACAAACAGTCACACCAAACAAGGAAGATTTTAAACTATTTAAAATCTAGTCAGAAATATGTCTTGCCTAAGATTTTAGCCATGTCTCTCACTCACCCATGACAACTAGAGCATCCACCTAAATGACTTTAAGCCACTCACTGTTTTAAATGTTATAAATGTTATAAATAGCTCCAATGACACAATAGAGAGAAATCAAATATATTGAGTGAAATAAATGCAATTAAACCAATAAAATAATTCACAACATAAAAAGCATTGGTATTCCAAACACTGCAGCCTACATTCCTGAGCTTCAATGGTCAAGAACTGGTACATAGCATGCCATATTTCTTCCCAGCTATTCTTTACAGCTTTCTTTCAGCTAGTAAAGAAGAGATAATCTTAGATCCCATCTTGCAGTCTTGGCACACAACAAGAATTTCTACTAAAGATTCTCACACAGATTGCAATGACTACAAACTGTAAGTACCAACAAAGACAAATACAATATGACACATCACAAATGGCATAAAAACTCAGAGCACTACACATGACCTCTGTAAGACTCTATCTAGAATTAAGCTTATGAATTCCAGTTACCTGTTTTCATGATGAATTACGACTACTGCAAGTCAGAGGACTAAGATCAGAGCAATGAATGAAGGTTATTGTATATGAAAAGCCCCAAATCCAGGGAAAATAAATAAAAAAATAAGAAAAATGACGGAGAAGTTCTGGGGTTTCTGTGTGTAAATAAACCAGGGCACAGAGAACAGGAGGAGAAAAGAGTTGTTGAACTTAAAGCACACTGCAGGCTGAAGAGGCAGTGGATATAACCAGGCCATAAGAAAGTGTAGACTGGATCCTCTATAAGACAAATACATTTCTAGAACACACTGCTCATATATGTAAAAGGAGTAAACATCCTGGCCAGTACTGACAGAGATGGCATGCTTATTGTGTCAATATGCTTAGCACAGAAGCTCGTATTTGATGTTCTATGAAGTCTTTTTCACTTCTGTCACCAGAGCTTTTGCTAAATGATTACCCCTGTGACTCAATACAACAGCAAAGGCCGTCATGGCAGATGCTGAAGAAAGCAGCCTTGTCCAGAATATTCATTCTAGTATGATTTACTTATTTATTTACTTATTGGAGGGGGAGTATTGTTTACTGAAAGATCCAAATCCCCAGATCTAATTCTTCAGCTTTTAAGGTGGTTTCCTTTTCATATGGTTGAAAGGAAAAAAGAAGCCTAAATCCTTCACAGTTGCTGTCCTACACAGTGCCAAAGCCAAGAGGGAACAAGGAAGAAAACATTCATTGCTACAGCTTGAAAGCAGCCACGTATGTCTACTGTATACATCCTTCTACCACCAGCTTCATCCCCCATGGGCTCTACAGCAGCCCTCCTGCTTGGGCTTCAACTATGTTGTAGTCTGAAACAACCTCATCACTACGATCACCATCACTGAGATGGACTGATTTGGCCAAGAAGAAATGTTGAGAACAGTTTTTTCCTTCAACAGTCACATTTTCTTCAGATCACAGACAGCCCCACGCATCCATATGCCCTTCAGATATCCAAGCCTACTTGAGATTTCACAGGGCCTTCAGAAATCACTAAAGGAATCACTATGATGGACCAGCTAAGTATTCTGTCCCATGTGAAAGAAAAACAAAGTTAAGTTGCACCAAAGAGTAAGCCTCCATGTTTGGATAGAGATACTTCAGCTTTCTTGTATCTCTCTCTGTATATGTATACTGATTGCATTGTACACACACATACACAAATATTATTTTATATATATTTGTATATATGAATGTATGCATAAACAGTGAATTGAATACTGTACGATCTATAGTCTGTAGCTTCTTATCAGGCAGCCAGATTCCCTCCTCATATCCTTATATATTCTTCACATTCAAGAGGGTATTTTTATTGTGAATCAGTAAGGGGGAAAAGTACCCTCCAGCATACAAAGTGGTAAAAATTAATTTAAAGAATAGCTCTCCACACACACTCCAAATAAAACACACAGTTGGATTGTAAGAATCTTAACCTGATCGACTAACAAAGAGTTTGTGTCCAAAAGTACAATTTCTTTAAACAACAAAAGGTCCACCTATTAAGATATACTATTTTCTCTCATTAGCTTTACCTATCTGATAAACCATGTACTACAGCTCTTGATATCTGAAAACCTGGTTTGTTTCCCCAATGAAATGTTGTAGGATAATAAAATCTATAATTTAAGTGTTTGAGTTCGTATATAATATTATCAACGAGCTGCCTTTTAAAGTGGAACAGAGGTCATGAATGCAAATGGAAGATGAAAAGTTTGTCACTGCAGTAGGAACAATTTCATTTCAGATAATGCAGATGACATACACTTGTTCCTCATATTTTAGTTCTCCTTGCTTTGTTTTATTTATGTTTCACAGAGCTGTAATTCACAAGTGAAGAATGAAACACTTTATTGAACAGTATTTACACTTGCTGCATCTGACACAACTTTTTCATCATAATGGGACATATTGGGAATCCCAGAGCCATGAAGATTTATGGACTTCTGGACTACATTGTCAGAAATCAGAGTAACATGAGCAGGCTCTCACAATGAGACCAATCTAGTAAACTTTTATATTAATTAAAAATCTCTGCAGGGCTTACCGGTAACTATTTAAGTTAATAATTCTCTGTCAGCTATCATTCCTGTAGGGACAGTAAAACTAGAGGAAGAAAAAAGAAAAAAAAATACAGTGTCTGACAAGAGTCCTGAAATGCCATAAACCTTTCAAATTATAATTTTTTTCTGGTGTTATATCACCCAGAATTTATGATCAAGTCAGTTTGCAGCATTCACACATACACTCACATGGTGGCAATACATTTTCTAATATGAAAGAGTATTTAAAACATGAGGGCTGCTCTAAAGTAATACCTCTTATTTTTTTTATGTTGGCCTATGACATCAGAGGTGAGTATTGGTGGTATGGAAGTAGAGGTTGAACCTTCCTACCAGTATTCCCTTACATTCTGTTGCTGTGTGACAGATGGCAGTAGAGGGGCAGTCTGACAGAATGGTATCTGATGTGGAAGTGTCTCAGAAAAAAAGATGTGCAACTGAATTCCTCCAGGTGAAAAAAATGGCTCTCACTGACATTCACTGACACTTGCTGAATGTTCATGGAGACCAAACAGTGGATCTGAGCACAGTAAGGCAGTGGTGGTGCATTTCAGTAGTGGTCACAGTGACAGTGGGTCACCTCTGCTTGTGCAGATTTTTACAAGCACTTCACTCTTCATCATCAACAAAAATGCACAGCTAATGGTAGTGACTGTGTTGAAAAATAGTGCTTTATAGCTGAGAATTTTCTCTATCAAATCGTGTTATTGTGCTATTTGTATCTCTTGTATTTTCCATGGAAATAAATAGGCAACATTACTTTCAGAGCAATCTATGTAAAAATTAATAATAAAAAAAATATATATCTCAGGAAACTGATAATTAAGGCATGTATTGCCTCCAAAATACTGTTCGTGGGTGAGGTCAACCTTTAAATCAGTCTTGCATGTCCATATGCATAGACAGCCCCCCTGAGGACAGGGGTGCCATTAAGCCTCAGCCTAGGTCTCTCAGGGAGCACAACCTTGGCTGCACCAGGAAACTTAAGTTTAGAGTGGAGCCAGAATTGCTCTATGCTTGTTTCTCACAGATGAGTGCAAATGCAAAAAATGCCTCCAAATGCGGCAGGTAGATCATCCAAGAACACCCAAGAAGTAATTTGAGCCAGCACAGGGTGAAAGAAAACAGTTTAAAAACAGCAAATAGAATCAGTTTGATTTACAGCCTCCATACAAAACAACACTTTAAGCAAGCGTATCTTACACAGAACGCTGTTCTTAAAAATAATTTTGCTACTATTACAATTTACAATCTGTTTTTTTTTCCAATTTAAAATTAAAACACTATTTTAATTTTAATCCTGTTTCCTGGTGTACCATCAGGTTTTCGGTCTTAGTCATGCAGTCACAGTGAGGCCGCTGCAGTACCAGAATGGTAGGGGTTTGTCGTCAGCTTTTACACTGTAATGCAGAATTTGTTCTTTTTAGGTTTTCTCACTTGTCAGCTTTCTGCTTTCTTGCACAAGCAAACAGGAAATTCATCTTCAGTCCATGAATAAGTAGTCTTTTAGTTTTGAGACAGAGTAATTTGTCAATATTCCAGTGGCAGTAAATTCTAAGAGCATCTTTAGAGTCCCTCTTTCAACACTAAACAGAAGATATCTCTGAAATATCCTTCAGATTCATCAAATAAGAATAATAAGAATTGATACTGTTTAAAATAAAGGCTTATTCCTGCAGCTTTTAAAGATCTCAAGCTCTTGAAATAGTCTTAAAACTTAATTACTTCTTAAAGGGTTCCTTGAATTTAAATAACCTTCCAAGATAGCATCATTTCTTATGAATAGTCTTCAGAGAGGTAATACCTTACGTTTCTTGCAGAAATTTGTGAAGCATTGCCAGACCAATTCATTCCACAAGATGTATTTTCAAAAGACTTTTTATTTTAGTAACTGGTTGTGGCATTATATAACCCTGCCATATTGTACCTAACTCATATTGATATTCATATAAAAAGGAGAAAACAAACTATTATGTGAAGGTTTCTATTGAGGGACATCTGCAGCACAGGTCCAAGATAGAAAATTGTTCCTGATTATGCTAAATTGTTTGCTTACTTTAAATGCATGCTTCAATCTACAACAGACATAGGAACATAAGCATGGGCTTAAGTGCTTTTCCAGAAATACAGATGGACTATTTGCAAGAGCGTAAAGATTACTCAAGAGCAAGTAATTTCCAAACAAGTTTTACTGCAGTTTCTTTGAGCACTGCAGCCGTGACTGGACAGCACTTAGTACAGAATTTACCACAGTCAATAGATGGCTTAGAAAATAAGGAGTTATTTCCTTGATTGTTCACTTAGCTTTGTCAGTTTCTTAGCTTTCAGAGAACAAATGAGAAGCCTCTCCAATAACATTAGAGAAAAAAAAGAGAAGAGTAACTAGGGGGAAAGTGCTTTGTCACTTCACCATTAGCAGCTCTTTTTTGTGCCTCAGTTTCTCGGGATTTTCAAACCTCCGTTCCAGTTAGGAGGGAATTCTGAGAGAAGGGGTAAAGTGAGGTTGGAAATGTGACAAAGAAGTTATGTTAGAGTATGCAGGTACAAAAATGTAACAGAAAGCTAACAGGCTTGAAACATGGGGCTTTGCCAGCAAGGTTCTGAAACAAATTCCCAAAGGAATCAATGACAATTATAAATGGCAACAATTCTCAGTCCAAATGCAGATCACCCTTCTTCTATCTTGTTTCCCATAAACAAAACAGTCACATCAAAACAAAGCACTCCTATTAAGTATCTAATTCTTCATACAAGGAAGGAACAAGCCAAGTATGACAGATGTGAATCACATCACATAATGTACACTTGCCAGGTACTTAAATACTTCACAAGGAAAGCAGAATGAGAACCTGCATAAAATAGAATGGCATACAACAAGAGCAGGGCAGGAGGGATACTGTGACAAGGATATCATTGCTGGGAGAACAGGGTACAAAAAAAGCTACCAAAGACGTGCTGCTGCAGCTGAATTATGTAGAGCTCCAAAAAGGAATGAACACCAATCTAACACACGGATTTATTCTCTGTTTCTGTTTCCTCATTTATGACGTAATCATTAATCAGCTACTTCTACAGTGAGAAAAACTGTTTTTTGAATAAATTAATCATGAATACAGTACAGAAATAGTTCCCTGCAAGTATTCTTTTGAGCAAACACTTCACTCCCACAGATTTTCACAAAAAGCCCTGCAGTAGATAAAATAGGTGGAAACACGATCTAAGCAAAACTCTATTTAGCAATTGTCAAAACATTAGTGAGTAGATTTCCTCATTATTCACTCAGCTCTGCTAGTATATTTGCAGTCAGAGCACAGATGAGAAACCTCTGCTGCACAGCAACAAAAGCAGGAGGCAAAGAATGATTTCTAGCTGGGCTGGAAGCCTCTCTCCTCACCTTGGCTTTAGGTGCCTCTGAATTTAAGGGCCAGAATTGTTTCTGGCAATTCTCAAGAGGCAGGGTGGAAGATTGTAGGCCAAAGAACGGCTTTTGAAGCAGAAACAGAGCTTCTGCAAAAACCATTTTCTTGCCTACAATTGCTCTTTCATCTCAGGCCATTTGTCTGATCGAAACTGCCTGACCTATCATTACTAAATAATATTACAAGGGCAATTCTGTTCAATGATACTTAAAGGTTTCAGCCTGTCTCTAGATTAAAATCACCATTCTGGAGGGATTCCTAGACAAAGCTAGGAGTCAGAGTTACATGCCCAGAGCACATAAACATGTTACCCTGTGAGATGGAACCATGGTTCCTTAACTAAAGAGGCTCCACCACTATGCAATTAGTGCACATTACTCTAGTTGCATGTACAGATCAAACACCTGGTTTACAAATACAATGCCAACATGCTGCATGTATAAAAAAACAACAACAAAGTCCACTGACTGAAAGATCTGAGGACTTGTCTGGAGGCTTATATAAAACAGCCACTTTGAATAATTCTATATTTAACCAGTATGCTATAAAAGAAAAAAAATACACAGCACTCCATATACTTGTCACTAGCACTAATTTAAACCACACTGTGGAATAAGCTATTTAAACAGGCTTGTTGACCTACTTTTTAATTCCAGCTTTTGGGGAAGAAAAGAAGTTAAGCAGTAATTCAGAAGGTTGTTACTTCCTGAAAATCATATTTTTACATTTGTCTTTCCGCACAGCATTTTATTTCTTTTTTTCCCACTGAATGTAGGTAAAGATTTTGGTGCAGAATATTAGGATATGGAAAACTGCTTTAATTCATCGTTGTCTTTAAGCGATCCTCATTGTCTGACATTTTGGAAATCATTTTGCCTTTAATCACTTTCGCCTGTCCTCAGTCATTTCCATCTGAAAGGAATAAGATCATCTTAAATATATAAAGAAACTGGACATCATGCAAAAAAATACTTACAAGAGAGGATAAAGAAACATTGTTTAATTTTGTTCTTTGTCATAAAATTTTTTTCCTCGAGATCAGTCCAAACAATTATTCATTTCTCTTTAATGTTTATCCCAAGTATGTATTTTTAGGTTTCCCACTGCTGTTACACCCTGTACACATGAGTGCTGTTCCAAAACATTTTTCCTTAAAACAAAAATCATTCCATATATGCCTCAATAGCATCCAAGATAGAGGTAAATTAAAGTAGGTCAAAAAGATTCTACAGTGCAATTCTTGTAAACATCAATGCACTTGCCCATGGAAATTTATTAATCAAGATTAACAGAATGACTTGCGGGTGAAAATAAACATTTGCATTTTTACAGGTACACAATTAGAAACTGAATGCAAAAGTGGGTCTCCATGGCTCAGCATTTCTACCAGACAACTCAACAGTGCAAAAGCAGAAAATAGGTTTCTGATAAAGGAAAGCTGTACAGCTGGTGTGTCTCTGTGAAATCTATTAGCAACAGCCTCCCTAGCTTAAATGGATGTCTGTCAAAAGGCAGTTGGAGAATAAAGCCAATCCACCAGTTGGAAGTAGTGAACAACGTACACAAAAACTATTACGCTTATGATTCGATTTCATGCACAGGAACAAGAAAAAACTGCTTTGAACTATTTATTGGTAGGTGTCCAACTGTGGCAAGCTGAACATTTTCATGTGTTAATTGACCACGCTTCAGGATGAAACATCAGTTCATCAACTACAGTATGTGAAGGATGCAGTACAAAAAAGCAAGAGACCTATCACAGTAGAATATTCATTTTCCTTTGAAGGAAAGGCAGAAAAAAGAGAAGGAACCTTAAAAAAAAAAAAAAAAAAAAAAAGAACAAACAAACAAACAAAAAAAGATGAAAATGTAATTATTCTGGTGAAAACTGTCAATATCTTTATATAAGAGGGCACTGAAACTGCACATCCATAGGATTGAACGCTTCATCTGAGTAATAATATATTGTCAATTAAATTTTTCTAGAAACCTATCTGTGGTAAAGAAGGAACATGTCCTACTTTTCCCTGGGACATGGGAATTTTTCTTGATGTATATGTTTGCATTTTACAGGGTTAGGCAACTGTGGAAGTGTCTTCCACTAAAGGATACAAGAGAGACATTTCTATCTTTGACCAGTAAAGCAACAGTAAAGCCATCAAATGGAGCAAGAAAAACTGAAAGTATAGGGTTAAGAAACAAACATTAATAAAAATAGAAAATCACAGTGCAAAACAGCTTATGTGAGAGATGGAAAGGCTAGACTGGATGAGGAAAATGCTGGTTTTTTCTTTTGTATATATAGTCACTGTAGAGTGAAAGAGAAAAGTGGCAACTACTGACACAGCAAAATAAATGCTGTGAACATATGAATAAATAAAAAAGATGATTCCATGTCAATACTCAGAAGTGTAAGCCATCTACACTTTCACCAAGAAGCCCAGAAAATATCACCTGAAAAAATATCACTGAAGAAGCAGTTCAAGCACATTACTGGAGAAAAAAAGTACAAATTCAGACTTTCTACATAGTTACATTTAGTAGGAGAGGAGATTAAACTGCAATTAGACAATTACGGATTGCACAGCCAAACACAAACTTACAGACTAAACTAGCCCCTTTAACTTTAGCAGTAAAGACAGTGTAATGAAGTATTTACAGAAAAGCTTACTGACCCAGTGTTATTGCAAATTTCATTGTTTGCAAGGCTTTAGTTAGTGGAAACCTCAGGCACACCTTCTGTTCCGAAGGGAGGTGAAAAAAAGAGGAAAAAAAAGTTCAGAGAGACTCAGGCCTATTTCGGCTAACATATCTCAGCCTCATACTTCTCACCAGAATCATCTTTCCTCCCCGAGTTTTGGATTTTTTGCACACTTGTGTGCTTAAAATCATAGAAACAAACCCACAGAAGAAACAAAACAGATCATTCTCTCACATTTTAAGGAATATGCACGTAATTCATATTCCAGTCATCAAAAAGTGTTCCATATCACCAATTCCACATTACCAAAATTTAAGGGAGCAATTAAAAAAGGTACAAATAAGACTACTTGTCAAGGACTAAGTGGTACAGATATAATAACAGTCAAGGCAAAACTTGTAAGTACTTTTTGGAAGGATGGTACAGGGGATTAAAAGGGATACTTGTTGAACAGATTAAATTAAATTGTGGGTTTTATTAATATCTAACACAGGGTATCTTTCTGGAGGCTTTGAGTTATTCAGTTTGCATTAAAATACTACGTGACAACATTTTAGTCAATACCTCTGTGCATCAAGAAACCATAGCAAACACCATTTTCTCTTTTCTCTTCAGCAGGCAGTACTTCTCATAGAATGGTTTAGATTGAAAGGGAGCCTAAAACTCAACCAGTTCCAGCCCCCCTACAGTGGGCAAGGCTACCACCCACAGGATCAGGCTGCCCACAGCCCTATACAACCAGGGCATTATCCATCTAAAACTCAAAGGAAAGGCAACATACAGCCCTAAGATTCAGGTCTCTGCCTTGCATGGTTGAAAGAAAGGGTTGGCCTTCTGCAAGATGCTTGTGCTCATTTTAACGTACACACGCAAGATATTCATAGGTATTCAGTTCAGTCAGATGTTATCACATGTTTTCTAGGAGAAACCCCAGCTTCATAAATACCTAAAAGCTTTATATTTCTTTAAAATAATACATATCTGGGATCTTGAAGTGATCATGCTGCTCTAAGGACTCCCAGGAGAAATTATAGCTATAATTTCTATTTTAAGGGAACTAATAATTCCCTTAGAGTTATAGTTGTAATTAAAGGTATATCATAATGCAAAATTTGTTTTGGAATGGCACTTGCACATACAGAGTGTAACAGAAGAATGGTGGGAATAAATATTAATGAGAAATGAATAATTGTTCGGAGTGATCTTGTGGAAAAAAAATTGTTATGACAAAGAGGTAAATTAAACAAAGTCCCTTTATCCCCTCTCCTAAGCAGTTTTGTCAGGTGTCTGATGCTCATTTTCACAGCAGTTTGTTTGTTTTTTTTTTATGATGTTCCTGAGGAACAAAAAGAAACACACAAAGATAAATGTTAATACCTTTAAGGTATTGCTCAGGTTGACCAGGAGAATCTGAAGTTACAATTACGGGATACAGAAGCTACCTCTGTCCAAATCCCTCCACAAACCGCAAATCAAAACATTAAAGCAAAATGAAATCAACCCAGAGATATCAAGAAATAATTTTGTCCATAAAGTAAATCAAGCAGTATACACTGTTTTAAGTTTTCCTGCTGAAATGAAGTGATATGCTACAAATAACACAGGATCAGGTCAAGAGGACTAACATTTAGCCACATGTCAATAAGCCCAGACAGGCAGCCAGTTCCCTGAGGTTCATGGCTTCTCCTCAGTGGTGATGAACATCTGAGGTGGCACAGCAAGCAAGGACTTACTCACAGTTAAAAAGACTTAATGATGTGCTTACTGTATTCCTCAGCAAAAGCTTTGTGACTTTCTGCAGGAGCTGGCTCAATTATTAAAGCACACATTTTAGGCAGACGTGAGATCCTTTCCAGAGGACAAATAAGTCAGCCTGAAAGACTCTGTGAGGGAGCTACCAGGCCTTTCAGTGCTGGCTAAGACAGAAGGTGAATGTATCATAGTGAGAAAGAAAGATTAGTGACTTACCCTTTATTCAGACACATGTAGTTATCACTCATAAGTTTCTGTGTCTCTCAATAACACAAAGCAGACTGATATGTCCAGTGAGCCATACAGGAAAAAGGACAGTCATACAACAGAGGGGTATCTCTTCAATAATCAGAGTTAGAAGCTATCTTCCAGAAAAAGATCTCTCAATGAAAGTAGGGTCTAAAATGCAGCCACTTTCCTCTATCCTGATTCTTCCTAACCGGTAATGGGACAACAGCAATCAGAGAACCAGCTCTGATGATGCGTAAGGAAAAGGGAGCAATAGCAGCGCTCTGTCAGAGAGAACCATTAACAAACCCTGTTAGCTAGTTCCCAAATTAGTTGCCAATATGGTAGTTTCCTGCATAAGTTCTTTAAAAATGTGACATAACTGCACCAGCTTTCTTTACTCTGGTGTCTTTCTCCCAGCCAGATCAATATGTACATCCTCCCAAGACTGAGAGTGTTAACAACTAATTATTTTTCTTCACATGGAGATGAAACACTTTGTAACGTCTGCAATGGGATTCACTGACAATGAGAAGACAGTCGTAGAATAAGAAGACATATCATGCAAAGAGCATTTAATGTAATCTAACAAGGATTTCCAAACAAGATTTAAATACCATACTTTGTATCTCTAAGCAATAAGTCTGCTATGTATTACATGCTTTTAATACACTCACATCCACCTTGCATGTTTCTACTGATGTATTCTGCATTTCCTTTTAGCATCCATTCCTAACCTACTTCCATCAGGGAGCTGATGCTGTATTCCCAATTGGGAGCAACACAGCATTGATCAGAGGAGAATACTGCAGGAGGTTTATAATACAAAAGCGAGGAGAATGAGTTGAGAGAATTCTAGAGCAACAGCTTTTAAGGTTACAATCTTCCTCCCCATCCCCCAACTCCCAATATACTTTGCCTCTTGTTGAGGATGAAAATGATGGGTCCATATTTTTTCAAGATCTAAAATAGATAAACTTTTTTTTTTTTTTCCATGACTTAAAAACATAATTTAGCTTTGCTGAGCAGAGTTATTCCTATACACAAAGCATGCCAGTCAATTACATCGAAACAATTTCATTCAGGTCACTAAACATCAGTAGGTAGTATGATTTAGTGTTAGGAGTGTATTATACAAGAGCATAGCAATTTTGAGGTCTGGAATTGAAATGGAAATTGCAATGTGGATGAATATTGACAGTAAGCATATACAGCAGCAGGGAGCATCCTGCACTTACACGAGGCCATGTGGCCAATTCATTTGTGACAAGGATTCCTTTCCCCACCTCAAACAACAACAGAATAGTATTTTCTTAATTCCAGAAAATTTCTAGCATTTATGTACAAACTGTTTTACAAACGTAGGAGTTCACAGAGACCAAGAAAGTCACAGGAAACAAAGATTTGTACTTAATTTCATAGTTCTAGATTCTTATAAGCCATTTAATTCTCTTGCATAATTAAAAGCATTTATTTAAACTTGAAATTAAGCACTATTAAATATTCCTGACATTACTTTTTCTCTCTGAGAAAGAATTACATCTGGTGACAAGTTTATTGATCCAAGATTTGTAACAGTTTTGAAATACAATTCTAAAATACAGAAAGAATAGACTTCTTGCTGAGGCTACTGTTCAAAGAAGTCCTGTTGATGTTCTTGAAGCTAAAGGCTTATGGTATTTTCTTACAAATATACACATATATATTTCTTATTTTTACCAGCAGTTGCTTAATTAAATTAAACTGAGCTGGTGTCACACTTTCCATGTATGCATTATATTTCTGGGAATACTATACCTCCCAAAATAGCCATAGATGAGCTCTACCTTAAAAAGCTCTCCTAATCAACCATCAGTACCTATCTAATTCAAGACTGGCATGCTCCATTGACCAGAAGACAGAAAGAATTCCTTAAACGGCTGCTTCTACCTATTCAAAATGATCATCTATTTTTTACTGTTCAGAAACATCACCTCTTAGAATTTGAGCTATTTCTTAGCCATGATTATTACCTCTCGACTCATATATTCTGATAATCAGAAGTATTACACCATGATTTTTTTTTTCCTCACAATGGATTTTACCAATTGCTCTTTATCAATATGAAAACTATTATCATGTTACACTGACCAAAGAAAATCTTTCCTCCCAAAGATTTGGAGTTATGGCTAGATTTGGCCTAGTTTTAAATGACACACATTTTTGCTGAATTATTTAAGAGATCTAAAAATTGACACTTCCATACTAATT
Organism: Chrysolophus pictus; assembly: GCA_037305975.1. Lineage (NCBI taxonomy): Eukaryota > Metazoa > Chordata > Aves > Galliformes > Phasianidae > Chrysolophus > Chrysolophus pictus. The sequence continues at coordinate 36,328,566 of JAYKPI010000006.1, forward strand.
TTACCTTTCTCCTATTCTGCTGTTTCTTAGCACAAATGCAGACAGTAGAACAAAATTTAAATAGAGTATTAGAGTTCTTAAGTTATTGAGCAAACAATGGATGAATGAATTGTTAACTCTTCTTGTATTCATTGTAGCAGCATTAACATTAAATTGTTATACTGAACATATGCAACTAACAGATTGCTCATGCTAATTGAGTATGTACTAGCTGTTTTTGAAAGGGTTGTTCCACAACATCCTCAGTAGCTGATTCAAAAGAAGTTCTAACAAAGAAATACCATCAAATGCCATTTTTAACAAGCTAGTTAACAGTTGTAATCCCTGAGCTAGGTGTTAAAAAGAACCTAGTGCTCAGTTTTATCACATTTGTTTCGATATTGTAGCTATCACAAAACAGTGAAACAACAAGAAAAAATATGTGGAATAAATAGCTAAGAATATCTTCTGCAGCTATAATTAGTGCTCAGATCAGTGGGACTACCTGTGTTAGTATAGCATATCACAAGAAACATCAGGATTCAGGCATGAGCACATCAAATGTTGAGTGAAAAGACGATGTTCCTGAGACTGTGGGAATTCTGCAACAGGACAACAAATTCAGCAACAGGACAAGAAATTTTTCTAAAATCTCTAACATTATTTCACTTACAATTCTCTCTCCTTCCAGCCTGATTCTTCAGATATTCCCCCCTCCTCATATTTTCCCTCTGTCCAGCCAGTAGAGCTCACATCAACTTGCTTTTGGCAAAGTTTAGAGCCACCATTTGCAAAACAGTTCATGGTATGGTTAAAAGGAAGTTCACTCCCTGCACACTGCTGCATTTGTCCTCTACACACCAGCAACACAGATTCATTTTCATTTTGAAAGGATAAAAACTAAAGAACTAACCATTTTTGTATTCTATTCTTCTAAAAGAATTCCAAGCGGGGGAAATAAATGGCCTACGTCTTGGGGAACACAGAGCTGAATCAAAAAGAAAAACTACAGCCTGCTTCCAGAACAGTATTTCTCCTTAGCTGGAATAGCATAAAGCCTTGGTGTTAAATGGAGGAGAACTACAAAAATATTTCTTTCTTTCACAAGCCTGTGTGAACTTAAGTCATATACTTTTTCAAATTCTGCCCATCATTAGGAAAGAGAAAGGAAAATCAAAACCTGCTAAAACAAAAAACAAGCTGCTAGAAAATTCTTTATTTTTCAGAAATATGAAAAGTGTGTTGACAGATAGACCTTGTTTTCCTGACTTGAAAATCTCCAACAACAAATAATTAACCAAGACAGAAACCAATCACCTGCCAGTCACTGAAGATCTTTAGATAACATTGTCAGAAACAACTGTCACAAGTGGTGATGGCGCATGATCCATACAGGCTTTTATAATTCCTGGTACAAGCCTTGAACAGTGTATTTTATGAAATGTAAGATATATTACTAGTTTATAATACCTAGAAAATCAAAGAGAATTATGAATTCCTTACCTATGTAATTAGGAGTTCATTGTACCTTTGAAATGACGTGCAGGATAATGTCAAGAAATCTGAAGTTATATTTTTAGAGAAACTGATTCTGCTCTAGTGTTTTCCATGAAGTTCAAATTAGGTGATAACATTTGGATCTGAGGATTAAAAGATGCAAAAGACAAAGCCCAATGTGTCCTTAATACAGCAGCTACAGTCTCAATTAAGCCAAAATCAGTAATGCAGGCTCTTAACAATGATTTAATATAGACACAAAACTTATGAATTGTGACAAATAATGATTCATCAGGGAAAGCAAGTAAGCAAAATCAGCACTTTTGTAACTTTGCATAATGCAAGAGTTCAGGATTATTTTTAATTTTGATCTTCTTAACTGCAGTAACGTGACTTCTAAGATGGTTAAATACAATAATTTTAAAAAATCTTTTGGTTGGCATAGATACATGCCCTACATTATCTTGTTATCCTTATCATTATCCTTATCTCATACTAATTTTCAATTAATGACCATGTCCACTTATCAAGAATATATGTGCATATACAACTGTTCTCCTACACATTCCCAAGGAAAGTCAAAGGCTTTCATGGATGGATTTAAAGCAGAAAATTCTATTTCTTTCTGATTCTCTGAAGTACAGAAGCTAGCTGCAAGGACAGGCCCAACTAGTAGCAGAGGGGCATCAATATGCCTTCAACCACACCACTTGGACACAATCAGGAATTAATTTGATAATAATCTAGGGAAATCTGAGTCTGTAGCACCAGTTCATAACAGTCTAATACCACTAGGAGTGCTTGGGCAAGCTAAAAATTTCACTCTCACTCCAACGCTATCTACCCTAAAAGATGTGAGATCATAAAGAACAGTTCTCTTCCTACTTTCAGGTTTCTCTGTCATGAAAACTGCCATCAAGTAAATGAGACAAGTGGTCTTCGGAAGCTGTAGAAATAGGATACAACAGTAGTAAGCCAGCAACATTCAGTATAAGTTGTTTTAATGTTTTCCCCTAGTGAAATAATTGGTATTAATGTGTTCTTAACAATATGCACCTTCTCTATAAACTCTAAAGAAATAAACTGGGAATGCTTTTCCATGAAGTTAAGGCTACATCTGTAGTTTCCTGGCCCTCTTTCTTTCTATTTTTTTAAGACTGGAGTGACATTTGTGGCTTTCCTCCACTCCTTAGGCATATACCTCTTCCAGTTCTCCAAGACTTTTCAAGCATGATGCAGCTTGGCAGTCACTTCTGCAAGCTTCCTTAGCACTTGTGTGTGCACCCCATCAGAGCCCATGGATTTGTGTGCATTGAGTTTGCCTAGACAATCTCTGATCAGATCTTCCTTGACCACGGGGAAGTTTTCTTCTCCCTGGAATGTCCTTCTTATCTCCAGAGTCTGAGATTCCCAACAGGCAGTCTTAGCAATAAAGACTGAAGCAAAGAGAATGTTTGTGTTCATCAGAGAGAGTGCCTTCTCAGTGTTCCCTGTTATGAGGGCAACCAATTCATTCAGAAGTGGGCCTACATTTTCCCTAGTCTTTTTGCTATTGACATACTTAAAGAAGCCTTTCTTGTTGTCCTTGACCTCCCTTAGAGTTAATTCCAAATGGGCCTTAGCCTTCCTTGTCACATCCCTGCATGACCTGACAACGTTCATACGTTTCTCCTAAGACCAGACCCCTTTGACACATTCTGTAGACTTTCTTTTTGAGTTTTAATATGAGTTCCTTACTTATCCAAACAGGTCTCCTGCCACCTTTGTCTGATTTCTTACTTTTAACAATGTACTGATTAAGAACCTTCAAGAGATCATTTCATTTACTGATAAAGAAGAATAAAAGACTAATAGTTCAAGAATATCTACAAGTGAAATAATCCAGAAGTCATTCCAGGTATAATCTCATTGCCTTCAATGGAATCAGCCTTTATTGCATGTTTCATACACAGTACCTTCAAAGTAAACAAAGCATAAGGGATTTTAGAAGATCTTATATAATGAAATGGATCTGTATAATTACTTGTTTCAAGCACATTACTCTGTATCAACATATTGCTTTAAATTAGACACATTAAAGAGTAAATAATGCATATTACAAGAGCAATGGAGTCTGACTTGTTTGCTTTAAAGTAGGCTGTTATTAATTGGTTTTAATCCTGAAGTGACATTTTACTATTACCTGATGTTCTTTTTGTTGGTATTATGGTAGAGTAAATGCAAGGATGTAATTCACTAGGATGATCACAACTAATGAAAAAAATAGAATGGACTAATTTTTCCTGTGCGGGAAGAGGAAGGACAAGGACATACAATGCTACAAGCCTTTGACAAAGCTAAGAAGAGAAGCCAGTCTTCCATTAAGTAAAAAAATGTTTTAAAAGTCCCTACTGGGGGAAGCTAAGAGCTCTGTGGAAGAATAACAGAGAGCTTGAGAGGGATCTTACTTGCTAGCAAGTGAAGTTCAAGGGCTCACTGTTGTAAGGTCATGGTGAAATAGTTCGAATTTGTGATGGAGTCTCCAGGGATTTAGTTGAACTTTGTGCTCCAGATGTCTTCATGTGAAAATGCACTCCTGTAACATTTAGGAGCAGTAAGAGGCAAGTTTAATAACCTCTCTGCAAAGACTCTTAGAGGAGGGAATTTAGCACAATGGAGAACTTTCCATATTTTCACATTTGCCATAGAATCAATGTTAGTTATTCAAATAAGCGGGTACAGCTGCTACATTTAAATGCAATAAAATTCAGTTTATTTGCAAGAGCCCACAGTGTAATCACAAAAGATTAGTTACACAAACAGGCTTGACAAGCTGCAAAACTTTCAAAGGCTGGTGACCTTTGCTTAATGCCTTGTATGATGTGGCACATTTATACAGGGGATTGTGGAAGGAATAAGCCATTTGGGAAGTATCAGCCAGTTAAAATACAACATTCCTGAGCATAAAGGGAGCAACAGTCCAATATTGTTATTTACAGGCTTGTACTGTGAGAAAGTGTCCCCAGAATACTTTCTCCAAAAGAGTCACACATTGTGATTTCTGCCCACTTCTGGCAAGATCACTGTTCATGTATTATCACTCATGGCTATGTCTGAGAGCTTTGGATATGTCTCCACTTTAGCAGCTATCTTACTTAGCCAAAAATTTATTAACTTCAAAATACAGCATCCCGGAATCTTCCTGCTAGTGAGCCCTTACAGGAGCAGTGCTATTTCATACTCTCATCATGCAGTTAGTTTGATCATGGTATCATCCCAAGGAGAACATAAATACAGAATCATGAATTATTTTCTCTTTTAAATACAGAAGGTCAGGATATATTACAATCATGAGACATAAAAGTGAAGGATATTTATTTAAAAACCCTTTGTTGAAATTTTAATTACAGACTGTGTGTGGAATAATTAAAGGGAGAGCTATATTTCTTTGACCTGCTGATAAACAAAGAAGGAAAGGAATTTATAAAATAGGATAATTTTCAGGGCATTAACCATGGTAATTAGATGAAATTGGGAACAGGAAGTGTTAGAGTAAGTATCATAAAAACTTCGGCAGCTGATCATCTTTGTTTTACTTGAGAACCTTGGGACATTTAGTAATAGCTGGCTAAAGCAATTATTAATTTGTACAAACAGGTATAAATTAGACATCTTAATTTTTTAGTTTTTTAGCTTCATCTCAGATTCTTGGGCTACAGAGTAGCGAAAAGGGACCCTGTTCACATTAGCAATATTTTGGTATCAGTTATCCTTTTTGCAACAGGTTCAGTTTGGAAAGTCTCAGTTCTCTGAATACAGGCAACACTATTAATCATGTGCTACATCTCAAGATGGATATTCATCCCTTCTCTCTCCTCACATGGATTGAAAAACCATTAAAGAGAACAAAGCAGAAAGGCAAAGCCTGTCAAACTGCAAAATGCTAGAAAGGTTATCGTAATACACTTGCAGGCTGCTGTCTTTTCCAGCCTGTATGACAGATGAAAAATTTCATTCTTGTGACAAAAACAGTAATGAGAATAGAAAATGGCACAACATGAATCCTGCTTTCTGACAGGGCTCCTAATGAGAATCAGGATTGTACAAACTTAATCTAATCCCATCACAATGTTAGAACTCAAGTCACAAGGAACATTCTTACACCCGTATTTTCATAAACTTTTTTCTCAGATGCTCAAAATTTACATAGAAAAATATATATATATATAAAGATAGAACTTTGAAGCTTAAAGAGGCTTTCTCAATCATAAAATAATGTTGTCAATCTGACAGAAGTTCAGCCTCAGATCCCAGCACTGCAAATGCAGCTAATTGTACCATAACTGATCACATACTAGGGCTAATGTTTATTTTCATACACAAAGACAATTTCATACACAAAGACAAAAATCTGAAAGCTGCTTTCCTCTGGACTAGATGATGGGCTTTCTAGTAGCTTTTTATCAGTCATATGTGTAAACTCCACAATTTCATTCCAAGAACATACGTACTGGTATTTAGTTAGTAATTGAGCTCATATTGCACAAATATTTCATGCTCTTTACATAGCAATATATTTTTAATTTAACAAGTTTTATTAACTTTGCAGCTCATTTTGAGTCCTTAGGGACTTCACACTGTCATTATCTTTCTTGATTTTCCAATTCATAAATAAGATGCAAGAATTTTAAGTACACAAAAGCATTCTGTAAAAATGTTGCGTTTCTAAGACATGAAGAATATTTCTACAGAATATAACCAGAAAATATTGTATGCAGAAATACTGTAAAATTAGACATTAACTGGCAGAAAGCCTAGAAACATTCTTAACTTGGGGAAATAGTCCTAATTAGCACTGAGACTTTCATCTCTTATGCATTTCCCAACTTGGAAAGATAGTACCTCAGATATGTAAAATATCTAGGATAAAATACATTCTCTCTTCTCTCGTTACTTTCCCTCCAGTCTCATTATTCAATTGTTGCTGAAAACATACATGGGATTACCAACTGGTCCCTTCTCAGCACTATTATCAGAAAACCACATTTGTTTTATATGCAAGAAAGCTGCATGAAGCAGAGTTAGACACCAGTAGGTCTATACAATATCTTGTGTAGCAAGCTGGTTCAACTCCTGGAGAAAGAAACAGCTTATTGCTCTGGGCTGAAATATGCTCAGATTCACCCAGCTCCTCAGAAAGAAATCACAAGGTGCTTTCCTGGAAGACTAATTGGGCTACTTCTACTCAGCACATTTTTATATGCAAAAAGATGTGCTACTTGTTGGATTTTAAAATCCAAAGTATCATTATTTAAATACATATCTTTACAGGTCATTAAAAGAAAAAAAAAAATTTAAATAGCTCTAAAATAGCAGAATACATGTTGGCACAAATACAAACAAGCCTCAGAAGGCAGATGTTAGATGGGATCTTATATGTCTAAGTTTTGACAAGACCAAGTATAATAACTCATTGTTTCGTGTCTTATCTTTTCTAGATTTGGCACTAAACAGACAAAATGCTGCTGGAGAAAGAAAACATTTTAACTTCATCCAAAAAGATCTAGTCTAAGGCACTTATCGTGAAAGAATATTTTTTAATAGCTCACTGAATCTATTATCTGCCTATATTAATTTTCACTTATGTTAATATCATATGATCTGACACAGTGTTATGATCTTCATATATACATTTGAAATGTAATATGGCTTCTCATTTGTAAGATCACTGAGCCCCTGGGCATACATTGGTACAAAAGCAGGAAAGTCCACTCACTGGTGCAAAACATCTTCACATACAACAAGGATTCAACTTCTGTCACCAATATAAACACCAATTAGAAGTCATTATAGGTGTACCCTTAGAAACATGTAAGAAAGAAAGAAAAACGTGACAGAAAATGGCTTATTTATCATCCTGTTTTAAGGATAGTAAAGCATTCTCTCAAGTGCATCATCAAGGGTTTACAGTTCCTCATTCTCAATTCTTGTGGCAGTAGAAGGCAAAAAAGAAAAATAGATAAAAGGAGCAGAAATGGATGCTTCAACTTAAATGACAATTGTATTATTAACATCTCCCTGAAGATCAAGAAGCTACTGCAGTTATTCAGGTGAGAAGATGCAGGCACAGCAGAGATCTCTAGGAATCAGATTGAGAAGCAGGCCTGATTTAACAGCCCACTACCTCAGCTAATGGAGAATGCAGCTGCAAGATACCATCAATAACTGTGTTTTAAAGTTTTATTGTCCTCCTTCCAGATCTTCCTTCTAAGGGTAATGCAAAATAATCTAAATATTCAAGATTAGTTTCCAGGTCAGTGGAAGACTGGGGGAGGCGAGGTGGGGGGAGAGGAGAAAAGGGAAATGGGGGAGACAGGGCAATTTATTTAAACTCTTCTGATGTAGGAGTGATAAAGACAACATTTTTAAGTATGAGGTATGCTATCTTTTCTACATGAAGTCATTTGAACTGCAGAAAAACTTTATGCAATCTTTATAAGTTTGTAGTTCTCAGAAGGAAGGGACTGCAGAAGGAGCATTTGTCATGGAAGCAGAATGGATAAAGGCAAGCTGCACGGGCCCCAGGACATGCAGGACCGTGACCAACAATAACATTTGCCCTGATGCAAGAAGCAGGCACTGGGAAGATAAGCTGTATCACTCTTCAGTTCTTCCAGAGGCTTACAAAAAGCACTTGGCACGGTATCAGTAAAAAGCAGTGGTGGGTGAAAATACCATGCTTTCTGAGCTGCCCATGTCTCCACAGGTTCTTAGTTTGGGATATTTCCACTCCCAGATACATCAGCATCTTGTCACTTTGTTCCTTCCCATAGGCTATACAAACAAACTAGGTTTCCAGATTTTTAAAAAAGGAGGAGTCATAGTAGAAGTTGCAAGAAAATCCTCACATTTGAGTTAAACACAGTAAAATTAATTTTTTGTGTGTGGTATTTACTTCATGTGTTAAGGTACTAAACAACTGGCCATTGCAGAAAGATTCTAGTCCATAGCCACACAAGTCTCTAGGGTGCCACTGGAGTGCTCAAATTAATAACTTAGTAGCATTTTGGAAAACAGAATATCACATACTGAGCAATGTGGAAACTATATTAAAAGGTCAAGAGCTGCAATATATAAATGTGTATATATATATATATATATATATAAATGTATAAATGGGAATCTAACTGTTTCTCAAAAATATCTGGAGTTGTGAGAGGTTTTTTTGTTTGTTGGTTTTAAATTCAAGAGGAAAATGCAACCTTTGTTTTTGAGAATGAGTCCTGTACTGCACGTGCCCTGTGTATCCTCCTCAGGGTAAAAATTTTTCCCAGGATGAGAGGCAGAGCACAGCTTCCCACAACAGGCAGCGTTGGGCCCATATCCTCCCAAGGTGGGAGGTGACTGGTTCCTTGCACCAGCTGCTCCCACACCACCTGATTTCACCAGGGAAACCAGAACAGAACAGCAGCTCCACTGGGTACAGATAGGAAGAACTGCAGAAGGGTTTCTAAAAAAAGATTCTGAATAAGAACTGGCTGATGGAACTGAAGACTGAATTTTGAGGCAAATTTCACAGAAGTGTGGTGGAAAATGTGGGAGGTTGCAGCTGCATACAGCATTATAAAGGGTGCAGAGTTGTGCTATATGTGTTTTCTTATCAGGTCTTAAACTGATGACTCCATGCTTTTGCTTTCTGCAATGCACTATGACGTGAGTGGCAACAGCAGCTTTGTCATACAACACTGACATTTGGTAAGTCATTTTCTGACAGCCATTATATGTTCCAGGAACACTGTACACAGAAGCCAACATAATGTTCATTTAGCATATTTCTTCCAGTTTTCATGATATACCCTGAAATTTTCAAAAGTATGAAAACGCAGAAAGTTATACACATATATTTCTCCTGCAGTTCAAGTTACATACATATGGCTTTCTGATGGGAAATGGAGTCATTCTTAGAATAAATTCCACCTTTTCCTAGAAGTAGGTACTTTATATTTATACATTAGAAGCAGCTGAAAGCTTCATTATGTCAGTCACAGAAGACAATGGAAAACAGCCATGTAATACACATGCATACAAACCCAGACTAACACTGCTGGTCTCAGTGCTTTCACTGCAACTGATTTCACTACTAACTTCAGCCTAAAGTCACTCAGTTTACTTTTGCAGTACAAAACAGTAACAATTTGAATACCACTGAAACCCAAGTGGTTGTATTTTTAAATGTTTTAACCTTAGCATTATATGTTGGCAGACCAATTTTTAAAAAAAAAGAAAGAAAAAATCTTTGTTTGTCATTAAAAAAGTTGCTTACCTGGTCATCTGAAATCTAGGAATAAAACTCTGTAACACAAATGCAGTGTTAGAAAGCAGCATTCCTTTATTCCTAACAGTACGTAGGGGGTGACTTGACAAACAAGTGCATGCTCTCAGACTTCAGGTTCTACATTTAAACAGTTAATACATACATATGCAGTACATTTGCATACATATTCATTCTGTTCCAAGATCTCATTAATATATGCTAACATCCATCTGAGCCTGTGCGATTGCATTTAGGATGGTCGTATGCCCATTTTCTTTATCCCCTCTTTTTCATCATCAGCTTCATCACTGGGATTTTTGGCTGACCCCTGGCTGTTTTTCCCCAGTTTGGCAAATTTCCATCGCTTGTTAGCCATAATGAACAACTTTCAAAACAATATATGCAAAGTCTGAGAAAAACATCCTTGCACCTGGTGAAATGCAAAGATATGTACTCTATTATGACTCCAGTGCTTCTAGCGAAGCAGAAGTAAGAGAAAACAAGGCTGTACACTCACCAAATGAAGTTGAAATGGAAAGTTTTAGGATTAGCATTCACCAATTCCTTCTGCTAAACCAATATATCTGTCCTTAAACTAATATACTGATCCCTGTAGCTAAATAAACCAGCCTATAGCTAAACAGACCAGCCTACATCAATCTCATCATCCTCACTTCTGGTTAACATCATTTTGGACTTCAAAAAAAATAGCAATTCCATAGGCTGTTTCAGACCATCTGCTTCTAGACTGCATTAAAAGTGATTGTTCACTGTGGTTTTTTGATGCCCTGCCTAAATTCTTTCTTAGAAGTAGAGAATCCATAGAAGCTCTTAGTTGTAGAATACATTTTGCAAAGCTAATATGAATGTGCATTTATGTTCCCACACAGGCCCTCATTAGAAACAATATTTGTTCATTACAAAATTAATGTGTGAAGGAACAGGTCATAGGGAAGAAAATAACAGCTGCTCATAATTGCTTCTCTTCCTGTTTTCTGCTGCCGCTCACTTATTTGGTAAGCAAGAACCTGCTAATTTGTCACAAACTCCTGTGTAGGTTTAAACTGTTCCTTATACTGAACCTCTTGGTCCAAAAAAATGTGACTAATGTGACTTTTGGAAACCTCCACCCCCACAGTCTGGCTCTGCTTAACTAAGCAGTGATTCTGGCACCTACAAGGAAGAGCTAATGTTTTCATAGCAGACTTGGAGGCAAATAAAGTCCGATTAAAGTAACCTTGAGGGAGGAGAAGCAGCTCTCTCTTAGTAATGACAATATATGAGATGAGTCCTGTCAACCTCTGTAGGACACATTAAATTCCTGTTAAATATGGATTAGATAAGTGCTGCAAAACCATATAGTTATAAAGGGTGCATACCTGCAGATATCTAGCACTCTGCTACAAGGCCAGAGCAATGGCAGGCATTTCTGGAAGAGATGAGCAGGCAGCAAGCAAGGTTTATATGAAGGTCATAGTTTTCATGATAATATTTCTGAGGGAGACAAAAAATAATCAAATGCATATGCAAATCTGCTATCTTAAGGTGCCCAAAGAGTCCAAGGAAAACGTGAACTTTTAATAGCAAAGTAGATTAAAAAGTGAGATATACACAACAGATGGAAAAGGTAAATGATTTATAGAGAAGCAAAAGAAAAAAGTAGGAAAGATTTATTTTATATTATTGACTGCTATAAATCCTTAATTTTCTGCAAGTACAGCAGGGCAGAACTCAGGGTTGCCATAGCTGTGCTGGATTTTCCAGAGTGTAATGCTGGGTGAACAGCTGCCAATCATGTCCTCTGCAAAGGAAGCAGGCAAAAAAATATTGGAAGAGTCAGCTTCTTGAACACACTCTTTAAACTGTTAAAGATAAGTAAAGCTGAACACAGCAAAGCAGAAACTTCATTGCTCAAGTCTACCTTTTAAGATGAAATATTCTCTTGGTCAGAAGTGGTCAGTAGCACACTGAAGTACTTGATAGATTGGCAGCAGTACTTAGATAAAAACTTGCAGCAGTGTGCACACTCCCATTAGCTGAAGAGTCCCTTAAGTTCCAGTACATTAATTAGAACAAAGATGTCCAGACAATCGTTTGAGAGGCGAAGAGAGGAGGGAAGAAGAGCACTTGAAAAAAAAAGTTGCAGGAAAGAAATATCTGCTCGAAAGAGAACACATAATTTCTGTGTTCTCTTCCAAATATGCATGGTGGCTCTGCAGATAAATTTACTATAATTGAATTTTATGAACCTATTATTTTATTTCACACCATCCTACTTGAGCAGCATCATTGGATTTCTATGCCCATTCTCTCTCCTTAAATTTTGGTTTCTGGGAAAACGAGAAGGAAATCTTTTGGGGGTACTAATATCTCATTCTCCTTTCTCCTCAGTCCATACCCACCTGGTTTGTCATTTAATGACAGCTTTTGTAGCCTCCAGAAAAGCAGGTGGTCCATATTTCTGCCACAACTCCAGCTGACATATTACTATTAAGCCCATTTAATAATCACATCATGCTGAAGGAAAAAATTCTGTTAATGATTAATTAACTTCTGTCAAATAATTTTACTAAAATTAGTATAATTTCACTGTGTTTTCGCTTCCATGTGAAAACATTATTTCTCTGCTGTAACTGTCTAACACTGCTAAAGAATTTAAGACATTCTCAGGTACTACAACCTAATAGGTAAATGCACAGGAAAAAAAAAATAGAGAAAAAAAGATATTTCAGTGTTTGCCAGCTGCCAATTTCCAGGAAGGTAACTACATGGAGCTGTAGCAGAAAAGATATGTAAGGGACAGAGACTGGCACTAATCTGCTTTCTGAACCAGATCTGTACATTCAAGCAACAAAATAATGCCAAGATCACCCAGGAAAGCCAGCAAATAAACTGCAATGATGTGCCATGCATCACAGAATGGCATACCATCTTCCCATTCTCTATACTATCTCCCTTTCACTCTTGAAAGAATTCCATTACCCACAAAATTTGGCCTATCAGCATCTCTCACTATTAAACAAAAGTTGATCCAGTTTCTGGGCCACTACTTCCTCATACTAAGGATAAGAAAAAATAAATTCTCTTGCCAACTGAAAAAGTTCCAGGGCTATTTATTGACCTGTAAGTGAAACCCAGCATATTGAGCTGCATCCAGAAAAATCCCAGACATCACAGGTTTCACAATCATTTTTCATCAACTTGAGGTTATTCTAAAAGGGTTAGTCTAAAGCATAGCACGTGTGTTATATTAATGTATTCTTGATGTGACAGAGGCAGGGATTTGAGTTAAGGTCTGTATGCATAAGAAACAATTCTTTCTTTTATTTGAGAGGAAGAAAGGAGATTGCATTGGCTGCTTAAAGACCTTACTCTGTAGGATCAATGATCAAGAAAAGGGCAACCAGGAAAGTGAGGTTGCTCTCAATTTCTCACTGCCACCTCAGAACTCTAATTCTAGCACAATTCCAGTTGTAATTTAAAGTGTTGAGCAGTGCTGACTAATGCACGGTCAAAAATAAATCTAGAGAACTCATCACAGAGAGATAGGTGAATGCCTTGTTGCAGATGTACTGAGTGGGGTGAGATACAAGAGGGCCACAGCCCTTGCTGTACCCAGTTAAACCATCTCTCCTCACAGATGTACAGCTCAGGAGCCAAAAGATCAACTGGCTTGAGAACGTAGAGAAAGTACCACAAAATGAAAGAGATTAAAATAACATATTTTTAAAAGTAAGCCTCTTGTACAAGTAATTGAGTAATGTGATAAGTTTCCCTGTAAATACCTATAAAAAAATCTCAAAATATATAGTTATAGCTCAGCTCTTCAGATTCGTTTTCTGAGTCATTTGGCCAAAACCACTAATTTTATACAAGTTCAACCTTTGTTTTAAATACAAAGGTCTCCCTCTACTGCTTGTCAGAAGCAGAAATGCTAACTCACAAATGAAAACATTATTTTCTTCTTTAGAAACTAAAACTGAAATAGATGGATCACTTTTACAGAGATAGTTTCCTTGCTCACATCTCTGACCTAAATTAAGTGGCAGAATGAGCGTAAGCACTTGATTTGTATGCTATTCTTTCTAAAGGAAAGAGTATGTCCTATCTCCATTATGACTTTCCATACCATCCTCATTAAAAGAAACTTGGGTGATCCATATATCTTAATCCAATACATTTGTTAAAGAGAGGATAAGAAAAGTAAAGAAGCAGTTCTTGTGTGTTTTTTTTTTTTCCCCAGTACATATAAATGTACCTACTGTACTGAAATCACACTTCTAAGTGGAAACTCTAGGTATGTTGGAAGATTATTCATATTACAAGAGAGTCAAACAAACTTTACTTTGGCTAAACTTGAAGCAACAGTTGATTCAATCATTTATACACATAATGTCAGTTTCTACTTTTCTGAAGCCTACTGTGGCTTTGAGCAGTCCTCTGAAGGCCACTGAGGCAGTGACAACTAGTAGAAGTTGGGATACTTTCATTAGGTCTCAGCTGAAAATATTCCAATAACAAGTGGAGATGGAATTGATAAAATAGTCATAGACATGGACCTTGGTTGGTACCAGTCTTTGGTAATAGAAAGATACTAACTACTATCCAAGAATTAGAAAGCAATATGATACATCAGCTCACAGTGGGCTTAAGCAACTAAATCTCAAACTAAGGTCAGCTAAAAGCTTAGCATCTGTTCTTTTAGCTGTTTTACCCGAAAATATGTTATCTGCCTTATGTCCAATTATTATTTTTTTGAAGCTTGATAAAGTCTTTGCCTCAATCACAGCTTCCAGAGATTAATAATGCATTTTATCAATAGGTCTTGACAGCCATAGTGGATTGCAATACTGCAAGTGTGGGCTAACATTGTGGAAACTAATGGATCTTTGTATTGCACACTGAAATTTAACTAGGAATAAGTTATCATTTAAATTCTTTAGTCTAATAGAACTGTTCCATGTATTACAGCTGCTTTTATCAATACTGACTTAGAATAATCAAGTTCTGGAGGGTCCCTAAAAGGTACCATTAATCCAGCTGTGATTTACCCTATTTTTTTTTTTTAAGAACTACTAATTAAACAGCTAGACAAAGTGTGCCTTTTATTTAAAAAAAAACAAACCTATCTCTATCAATTTTCTTAGGTATATCGAACAGTACCTTTATTCTCCCATTATTGTTACATGTATATCCTTTTCATATTCCTCTGGATTTTTTTCTCTTTTGTAAAAAAAAAAAATCAATGTCGTATTTTTGTACTTGCGCTCTTTTTAGCCGCTCACCACTGTTATATTTTTAGGACAACTCAAATTCATCTCGTACTGATACAGAGGTGTCATTCATAAGCTATTCAAATTAAAACTCAGATCAAAAAAGTCACTGCATTAAAAGATGTTGTTTTCATAATGACTGAAGTGAAAGAAGCAGCAAAAATAATTTCACTTCTAAAATTTCTCTTCCGTATTCAAATCATCCACCATCTTAAAAAAAACAAACAAAAATCCACTCAAACTTCTCCTAAGATAATGATTCACGTTTGCATATGTGCAACTTATTTGCAAAAGCAATAACAGATTTCAGTTCAAAATCATCTTGCTCACTATTTAAATTTTTGTTTGGTATGAGTTTTTGTATAAGCCACTCATTCACAGAAAACTAACAGCAATTCTTCCATGGCTTCTTTTATAATTGCACAGTACACAAATACTTTTAGAAGCATTTTATCATCATTTTTAATCTGAGGAAATAGAAAAAAATAATGTGTGCTCAGTAGATTATACAGATAATAGAGAGAAACTGTAATGAAATGGAGTCTATTTAGTGCAATCCTCTTTATTGACAGGAATAAAATCCTGCTTCTTGAGGTCAAAAAACATCTGAAATAGCTCACTGCTTGCATTTTCACACACTCTTAAGTTGAAACCGACTGAAAAGCTTTTTCTGTAATATTCCAAGGATTTCAAATAGCGCAGTTTAGTTTGATTTGCAATTTTCTTCTCCAAATTCAATGATTCAAGGGCATCCATATGCATTTTGGGTATGGATACAACTCCAAGCTTATTGTTTTATTTCAGAAGAAACTCCATAAATTACACTGAATGGAACATTCTTGTATATCTGACACAGATTCAATGAGATACAAAAGCTTGAAATGCCAGAAGAAAATAAATTTGGCACCATAGGCTCCCACAAGTCAGAATCTGATAACAGGCCACCTTTTCCTTTTTAGAAATTGCATGATCATAGTTCAAAAGTCCTAAAAGTGTATATGACCTAAAAGCATATATGCACTCTTTCATCAAAACACGTATTGAGTGGAGATGTGAATGTTTCAAAAGACATTTCAGCTTCAGCAGCATATCTGAAGCACAACATAACAGTTAAAACCATCCCCAGGGATCTTTACAGAATAATTGTTAGAAGCATTATTTAAAAATGAGTCCCCTTTTCTTGAGAAAATACTATCTATGGAAGTGAAAGCTCTGCCTTACTGTTCTTTGTACTCCCTATATAAATTCAAAGCAGAAGCATATGGAGAAGAATAGCTTCCAGCAAGAACTGATCCATCATGGTTCCAGACAGTAAGTAGCAGCAGATCCTACACAACTCTTCTAAAGCATCAGCTGCTGACACACCTTGTAAAATTGTCTTCTCCATTAACTACCTGGAGTGCTGGCCAAAATAGGTAATTTCAACAAGTGGCAACAGTCACTGTCTCAAAGCATTCAAGACTCAGGTGTACATCCCGTGTCTGGCACGAAAGAAGTGACCCAGTGATGTTCCAAACTGTCTTTGTGCATACCAATGACCTTGCCTGAAGCCTGGTCCAACACCAGATGCAGCCTAATTATTGTTGAAATTTATGTATCAGATCTAGGCCCCTAGGAATAAAACTTTTTTTCTAGGTACTTGTAAGTATGCATCAAGAAGATTGAAGTTCTGAAGCACTTATTAAAGCATAAACACCAATAGCAGGCTGTACTGCAGCCTCTCTCAATGCTTCGTAATTCATGGCTGATTTTCAAAACTGATTTCAAAGCTCCTGTAGAAAAACTTTTCCAGTTGAAATCATCCCAACCCTCAAAAGTTAAGCTCATCTGGTCCTGTTGTGACATTACCAACTAGAAGATGACATCTCCTAACAAGGGAAAAAAAAAAATTCCTCCTCTGCAGGAAGCCTGCAGATATGACATTCTTTTGGACAGATTGACAGCACCCACAAGTACCCTTGGGACATAGCCCACATAGCGCTGCTGTGCTTCACAACAGCTTCTACAATATTTATTCTGGAACACTTCTTTGCAATTGAAAAATAGCCTATTTAAGAATATAAAGACTTTCACCTCAAGGAGAAACTGAAGATTGCCACCTCCTTGCCATACACTGCAAAGTTAATGACAGCAGAATCAATTGATTAGATAGATAAGTGGAAGAGAAATGCTTCCTCAAATTAAAATGTCATCCTCCCTCACTCTTCAAACACCATTTTCCAAGTAATCATCCTAGAGAAAGACTGGCAGTTTTTCCTTATTGAAGTCCTTGAAGATAGCAGAAAGAGCAATATTTCGTGGTCTGTAGGGAGCTTAAACACCAATCTGCTTTTTGTATATACAGTCTCACAGGATGAAGTGCCAAAGAGATGAAAGTAAAAGCCTGATAAGGCCCTGCTCCTCACTCCCTCTTGGACTTATTGAGCAGCCTAGCTGTGTACCTTACAGAAAGATTCAGAAAGAAGATTTTGACTTTGAAGATTGACTTTGCTGGAAACCAAAGTCACAGATCTTCAGTCCTGTGTTGTTTAATTCATTCTTAATATTCTATGAATGGCATCTGATGAGTAATTTTATACATTTAAGTTTTGATTACTGAACAAGCCTGGAAATGTGCGTATCAAATGTCAGCTTTGCTATTTTCAGCCACATATCCTGCAAAGAAACATAAAACTGGAATTCAGCACCTGTATAATCTGAGATCTGTGTTACTGGAAAGGGTGTGAAAAAGCTACCACATTCTCCAGCTGGCAGCAGGGCACTCATCTCACACTAATTGGCTTTAAGTAATCACATGAGTTAAGAAGTGCTATGCTGGACAGATATTGTTAAAAACACTTAAAACAAGTGTGCAATTTTAAAATCTGTGGTAATATTTCAAGTGTGGCTGGATTAACTCACTTGCATTAATGCTACGGTAAGCCAACAGAGTGGTTTTCTGCCTGTTGGATTACCCTGTATGCACCATGGCAAAGCAGGACACACACAGGTGTTACCATTGTACTTACTGCAGAATAGATTTCTTGGACCAGCCTACCTCACTGCTGAGCTACAGTGCCACTAACATAATTTACAGCTGCAGAAAAAAAAAGGTGGAAGCATTGCTTTGACAGAGGAAGACAACCCAATTTTCCATAACAACATTGGGATATATTGAACATGACTTAATATGTAGAAACTGATTCTGATCACTGGACCTGTAATTATACTTATTTATTACTGAGTGGCAGTCATGGAAGCCTTATTTCTACTAGTGTTTTATTCATTCTGCCTTCCTAAGACAGCTTAATTTGGTTCAGAGCTTTCCTGTCAAGGCCTTTATTTTAAATATTTATTCTAAAATCAAACAGACCTTGAGTTCATAACTTAAAAGACCAAGACATTCACTTGTCTGCATTTTTACCTACTTTGTTTATGCAGAGTGAGATATTTGCTATTTCAGTCAAGAGACTAAAACACATAATCGGTTTTTATTATTTCAGATGTCTCGAGCCACATCGGATATATCCATCCACCCACATTTCAGTGCTCTCTCCTACTAGAAGTCAATCATTTAATAAGTTTTACAGACTACAGCAACTTTTTCAACATCTTGGCAAAATCTGAAGTACAACAATTCAGAGCATAACAGAAGCTTAACTCCTCTGACCCATCATTCAAAGCTCGTTCTAATGGTCTGTACTCTGTACCCAGTATTCTGTCAGAGCTCCAGGCTTCTCTTCCACATCTACAAATATCATTTCTACCAGAAAAGAGAGTAATTCTGGGAGGGAAGAGGATTAAAGTCAGTAACCCTACTGGCAGGGGAGATAACATACATGAGCAAAGAGTGGCCATGGTCCTTATGCCTCAGTCCAGGAACATTCCTCTGCAACAATCTTGGCAAAGAACATTTAAAAAGTGACCTCTTGTTAGGTACTGGGAAGAGAGCTTCATAATAGAGAAGTTCTATGCTATTCTCCTCCATCTGCCAAGTGCTCTTCTGGCACATTCAAAAACAAAATGTCCAAACCAATTTCAAATTAGAATGCTTCATCCTGAAAGTACTCCTTATAATTTTTTTCCAGTTAAGAAAACAGCCTGCCTCTGCAATTTGTTATGCATATGAATCTTAAAAGTAAAAAAAAAAAGTTTTTCATTGTAGCCATGCCTCATCAGCTGACTCACAGTACAGGGATAAGTCGGATAAGTCTCGGCTGAGCATTTGACCTCATAAATCTTCTTTTTCTACTGCTGTATTAAATTATCTTCTCTCAACCAACCTTACTCAGAAGGGTTCATGGTTTGACATGGCTCTCCTAGCTACTTAAAAAGAGAATGTCAGGTTATGTCACACCTCCTTCCTTTCCTGTCTTTGTTTGCACTTGGAGATGCTTATTCTGAAAGGCAAGATTCTTCTTGCAGCTTTTCCCCTCAGGTTATAAGGCCATTACAGCAAGTTAGTCTAGTCTGCAGTTTATACAGAACTGTAAAGAGTTTTTCTCCTTTCACAGCAGAAAGCTACTTTGTACAATTGATGTGTAGTTCCACCTTTTAGATCAGCTGAGATTCTATCCACAAAACTGTAATTGAGCTGACATCCATGCTTTACATATTTTTATACTACTGAAATGATGTGTACTGTCAGACTCTCAGAATTTTTTTATCTCAGATCATTTAGATGAAAATCTACTCAAGATTCCCATTTGAACTCAGCTGACAGGATACTACTCTCTGGATATTTTTTTTTTTTAATAATCACTAATCAACTGTAGTTTGTTTCCACCACTCAGACCTAAAAAGATACTTCCATTGCACTCTTGCTCCCAATAATTCTGTTACTAAGTTAATAACACTTAGAATTTTGTTTTCTAAGCATGCTCTTGTGCAAAGACAGAAACCCTTTGCAAACTATCTTTGGTTATAATCTGATGCCAATAAATCTTTTATCTAGGAGAACAGTCTGTATATTGGCTTATATTAGCTATAGGAATGTTTGTGTGTTAAAAGGGGAGGGATTTGTTCATTAGTGCTTCTTTGTTTGGTTGGTTCACTAGTGGTTGTTTTTGTTTGTTTATCTCTCATTTTGTTCTTAATAACATAACATTAGTGACAGGAGAAATATAATATCATGGTATCTTTGCAATATTAAGGCTGTTAAAAATGATTTAGCATACTTTTATGCTGGATATGCAGTTTACTAATCAAGCTCTTTATGCACACAGCTCAGACATGGTCTGAAAGATATACAGGTTTACTATAAACTGGTTTACCTTCACATCTAATCCCTAGGCAGATACCACAGCACAATAGAGCAGGAAAAGGTCACAATTTTGTCTACATCTTGATCTTGCAGATGGTTCATAAAAACACAAATATCCATATAATGTTCTTCTCTGAGATTTAAGTCATTCAAAGGATCCTGCAGGTACAACTTTAGCGCAAAGAAATGGGCAGCATACTCACATTACTTAAGTATAGCAGTTTCACTGACAGCTCATAGGTTCTGCATCTATTTTGGCTTCCTTCATGTCCTCACTTTGTGCTCCTCAAATTATACAAAGGGCATCCCCAAGATTTGCCCATTTACTTTCTTTGGTTCTTGAATTTGAAGATATCTTTGTATATGCTGCTGAACCACAGTTGTGACCACATCAAGAAAAACATGGATTTTTCAAGCCAGCCAGAAATCTCATCCAAGAAAGACTTGCAGGCACTTGCCCCAGTACTGGTTCCTCAAGATCCAGCAAAAGAGAGTGGATCAGTCTTCCTCATCAAGCCTCTTCATTTTCACTAGCGAGGGTGCTTGGTGAATAGAGACAGAACAATTCTCAGCTTGAAATACACCTTCCATATACCCGTTTTCCTACCACATAATTACATTTCCATGCCTATAATATTTCTCATAAAGAGCATTTTTTTTTTCTTTTGCTAGTGTAACAGATATGCATGTTTTTTTTCTGCATCTTAATTACGCCCAAGAAAGCATACTCTTTACTTTGGAGGTTCATGCTTACAATCACTTGGAAATTCTGTTTTCACAACAGAGAAAAGCCCACTATAGGGAAACTATAGTTTCTCCTTCACATTTTCATTGATGTTATTTTAGCCATATAAAAATCTCACTAGAGCTGTCATGTGAAGAACTTAAAAGAAAAAAAAAGAAAAAGAAAACAACAAAAACCTACAAAATTTGTCTTAATAATTCAGCAAACAAGAAAAATGTATTAAGCAATCAAAGCACTTGTGTCTGACCTGCTGAGACTGAAGGTTTTTGGGGCAATTCTGCTGCCCTACTATCTTTAACTAGTCAGCATTCAGCCTTAGAGAAGATGCTCTTGCAGGAATGAAAAATGACCATGAGTCCAAGGGATTATGAAAACATGCTAAGAGTCAATAAAAAGGTTCTGTATAAGTCATTCTGAGAGCATTTAAGGCAGTACAGCATTTATAACTCTGTCAAGCTATTGAAAGGAAACTCCTCAGAGTAGCAAAAGAGGCAGCAGCTCCTCTGCTGTATTCACTCTTCTTCACCCCTTCATCCTCCCATCCCTATTGCTAGTAGTTGGCTTTTGGCAATTTTCAGCCTGAAGTGCTATCATCATAAATGAAAAAGAAAAGGAGATTTAAATGAATTTAATTCCTAATTCTATTTCTGGCTTTCTCAAATTTCTGGCAAGTTGTTTTACTATTTACTTTTTGTTTAATACATAGATGTGATACATAGTACAGTCTTCACAAATGAAAGCTATTATCTATTACACTAAAACTGAAGTACATGGACTAGAATGTATTCTACTGAATGAAGATGGGATATGTAGACCCTGGGTTCTCTACCAACACCTTGATCTTGTAGTTATCAAGATCTTGTAGAGGATACACAATAAATGCATGTAGACTGAGCAAGACAGTGCATAATCAAGCCAAGATAGGACTAATACTGAGCAGAAACAAAGACTGGATCTACTTAAAAAACTACCTCAAGCTTTGGTTGAAAATTTTGAAGGGATGGAGGGAAATTTGACTTTCCAATGAAGTCTTAGCAAAATGCTGTAGTCTAAAGAACAGTATGTTTTCAGAGATAATGCTATGTAGGAAACCAGAAAGATAACTGGCAATTTTTGGTGGCTCAAATGGAAAAAACAAAAAAAAAGGGGGGGGAGAGGGGGTGATAAGACTGATGATCAAATCAGTGAAATCAGGCAACGAGAAGCAAAAATTCTCATGATTCACGCTTCTTTGACTTGTGGAGGTAAGAATAAAGAAAAAACTTTTAAAAACCTTTAAAAGTTTTTTTAAAAGTCTCCAAACTTTTTTAACAGAAGAAACAAGGAAGAGGAATAAATGTCCTCAGTTTAAACACTGAAAAATACACCACTGCACAACACATGGCAAAATCATTACCTCATCTCTTCCTTCTTTCTCTACTCAGCAGGACAGAAAAACAGAGTTAGTTATGGAACAGAACAATTTGCCTACTCCCATTTCTCAGAGTTCTTTCTTCAGTTTCCCAGAAATCAAACAGTCCCATATTCCTCTGGGGAAATTCAAGGGCAGACACCCTTAAAATTACAATACTTCATCCAGAAGTTCCATAACTACACAAGCAGCAACAAGAAACAGTATCACGAAATATAGGCACACATCGTGACTGGACTGTTAAGGCTTCAATTTCAAAGCTGAAATGAAACCTAGCTGACTCATTCTGGATACCATACAGAGGCCTTCTGCAAGAGTCAGAGGGGCACAAGTGGATCTAACCTAGAAGCTTGCATAATCTGAAAGATGGGAATGTACTTCAAAAATTATATAGCATGTTTAACATGAAAACGTACAGATGCTAAGAAATGTAGCATTTCCTGATATTCTGTGGATGGCAAAAACTTTAGTGAAAAAAATAATGATATGGCATTCAAAGTAATTTTAGAAAACTGCCCTGAATGTTGTCTTATTGGTTTAGAATATAATAGGTTCCACTAATATTTTAAAGTCTTTTTCAAGTATTGATCTTCAAGTGTTGCATCCAAAAATAGCATCAGTAAAATATTCTGTCTTCACCAAATATATTCTTAACATTAGTAAAAAAAAAAAAAAAAAAGAAGAAGAAGTTGGACAGCTTGAACAGATTGTGTTTTTAGAAACTTGGGAAAGGTCTTATAGCACTAAAGTCAGAGTATATCTTAATAGTGGGAGTTTTAACAGCCAGTTAATCCCTGTGCAATTGTTTTATATGCATGTTTTTATGTGGCTGTAGCTGTAGCCAAGCTCAGAGTATTCCCTCAGGCGTGTTCTAACCTAACACCAAACAACCTCCAGAGAGCCCCTAAGATCTACACAGTATCACAACAAAACCACTAGAAATGAGCAAATAATGGGCTGTACAGCTATTTCAGAACAGAGTGAATAATCTATATTACATCTGTAACAACTAATATTGATATTTCAGAGGATAAACTACTATAAGAATACAGATGGTGTGTGATATTTTGCAAAATGCATAAATACTACATTGTGAAGTATAACTACTACTCTTTAGGGGGCTATACAGGAGCACAAAAAACCTTCGTCTGATATGCAAGATGCTGCTGTAGACCAGGCTGATCTAAGCAACCAGGTACAGCCCTTTCTCAGGCCATCCATTTTGCAGGACCTACTTTTGAATCGTTAATAATTCTGTTTTGATTGGCATACTCTGTTTTTATTACCAATACAGGCAGAGGATTTGCACATAGTGGCTGCATTTTGGCAGGCGTAGGTAGCTATTTGTTCAGAAAAGAACTTCAGAGCTTGTCATAATAATAATATTTGATCTAACAGATAAGATGCTCACTGTCACACCAAGCACATTCAAAATATCCATCCTTAGCGTATTCCATCCATAGTTAGAGTCAGGATTTCAGTGAACCTGTGTTTCTACATAGCTATTGTTTTTTAAAAAACAAAAATACTTATATTTTGCAGCCCTTTTCTCAAGTTAGGTAACAGATTAATTTCATATCCACAGGCAACAATAACTGAGAGCACTGAGTAATGAAAAAGAAATCCCAGTACATTTGCTGCCCCACTGCTATCTTACTGTAAGTTTGCTAAAGAAGCATCAAAAGCAAACGAATGTTTTAAGTCAAAAGACTTGACTTTGCATTAAGTTATCTCAATATTTTAACCTAAGGCTTACTACCAGGTTTTCTTTAACCTTTGATATTCTCATCACCTCAGCCTGATTTTTATTAAGTTTCAAACATTCAGAAGATTTTAAAATCAGATTGTGGAGAAAAGTGAGACTTTGTATAACAATTGGTATACTCCTAGGCACTGTCTGTATTAGATATCTGACTCTGAAGCCAACACTGAATGAAAATAAACCTCTGACTGATAAGGATGCTGGTGAAATTGATTAGATAAGTCACTTGACCTGAAAGATTGCATTGACCACTGTCTCCAATGCAGAAAGCTTAGAAAATTGCTCATGACCAAACTGCTGACAGTTCAGTGGAAACTCAGAAAAAGCGTCTATGTAAAGGTGTTACTAGATGGAAAATACAAGGAAAAAATCACAATGAAGTTCAGCTTCTCATTTTGATATCACTCAAAAATATGTTTAGACATGCACACTGGAAGAAGGGAATTTTTGATTAAAAAAATAAGGACAAAAGTGGTCCCTCATATCTAGAAGTTTTAATTTGTTGACTTTATTTTGCAAGACAGATCATTAGGCGAATGTCTTTTTAATCTGATATTTGGATGAAATATTATAAGATTATAAATACTGTAAGTACATTGAGACATTTTAGTGAAATGTTTCTACAGTACAGAATGACAATATGAAGGTTTCCTGAAAGCTCAATAAAAGACATTCCACTCAGAAGGGGAAAAATCATTAAGCACTACCAGGTAACCAGCAACTTCCTGCAGCAAGCATCAAATCGTCCTTGCTCAAATGAGCAGCACTTTCATAAGCAGCAAAGTGACAGTATTTTCATACCTGCTGCTCACTTGAACATGACTCGGTTTCAGGAGGACAAAGAAACAGTAATGCCTGTCCTCATCATGAGATTTGCCACAGCAGAGATCAATGACATGGCCATTGGTGTCACTGGACATGACCAAAGGTGGCAAACCTCAGCAGCAGGTATCTGAAAGCAGCAGAGAGGAAACAGGAGGGAATACAGGCTTGTCCCTCTATGGTGGTAAGGAGGAAGAAGGCAGAACTGCTATCAAGACCAGTGTGTCTAATTCATCAATTGGGCTCTGAAAGTGAAAAGATGGAAAACAAATAAACAGAGAAATGCCATTTGTCATGGACATGCTGGCCACAGAAGCTTTGAAGGAAAAAATCCAGGGTCTGAGGCCTCATTCACATTCCTTCTATGTACTACACACATATTTTGCAGCATGATACTACTATTTCATGCTGGGTTTTGTTTTGTTTGTTTTTTCCAAATTCTTGACTTCTGATTTTCTACTACATTATTCATCCCCAGATTATCGGCTAGGTTACTTACACAAGTTTTCATCATCTGGGTTTGCCTTGCCAGATGGGATGCTTGAAACAGAGAGGCAGTAACAGAGTCTGAAGATTTTGTAAACTAGATTTTCATTCTCAAATATGGAGGTCACCAAAAGAATCCCATTTCATGAAGACTATTAAAGGGCATCCTTGTAAATTGTTAGATAAAAAACCTGATTTTCAGAACACTCCATCTGTAAACACACTAAAACTTAACAGGATTTAAAATGCCTAATTCCCTTTGGCAATCATTTACATCATTTACTTTTTGAAACTGAATATTCTTTATGCTATAAAATTAATACCTATTGGTAGGAAAGACCTGAAATTACACAGAAACACTTCAAATGTTTCCCAGAAAAGCCTGTAACAAAGTCATTGTCCTAAATTTAAGAAGTGTTCAAGCACTACATCTGCCTCATGTAATGCTTATAAGATTGCTCAAGTGCTATTTTTGTCAAGAAAATTGCTTGCAAATGCTAAGCCTGTTAAACAGGCAGTATCTACCTCAACAAACACTGCTTTAATAAAACGCACATAACAGAAGATCAAGAGAGACAGAAATACAAAAAAGATTAAATACAGTTTGCCATAGACATGAGTCAAAGAGAGATAGAGTTGATGTATCCTAGAAAGGCAATAAGCAGTATTTCCACACACCAATTCTCTGATCACAGAGCACCAATTTATTTGCATTAAGCTGTAAGAACCATCTTGCAAATAATAGTAACCTATCTGAAAAAAACCTTATCATCTCTCAATCTTGAACTGATCATTTTTCATGGTCTGGATGCTGCAATCTTGTAATTCCTTTTTGAAGGAACTGTCAATTCTACTCTTGCTGTAGAAGGCCAAATGTAAAAGCGTCCAGAAACAAAATATCATACTTTAATAAATAAGCATACAAACAAGCTCGTTACTATCTGCTGTTTGCCACAAGGTGAGTTTAAAGGCAGCTTTCCATTTTGACGACACGTTAGGAAGTCCTACAAAACTCATGAAATGCAAAGATGTGGATACAACCTTTTACTCAGAGTCCCTAAG
Source organism: Chrysolophus pictus (assembly GCA_037305975.1). NCBI lineage: Eukaryota > Metazoa > Chordata > Aves > Galliformes > Phasianidae > Chrysolophus > Chrysolophus pictus. The sequence goes on from JAYKPI010000006.1 coordinate 36,355,138, forward strand.
TCACAGATTCCTGAAAGCAAGTAGAGGTAGAAAAATCTCATTTTATGTCTATCTGCTCTCAAACGCTTTTCCTAAATATCAAGCACAGGCCACTCCCCAAGCCATTAGGTCTCAGGCCCACTAAAGCGATGAACTTACACCTCTGACCTTTTCTTCCATTCCTGTATTTCTTTTTTGAATCCTTTATGCTGTCAAATATCAAATGTTGATTTTTCAAAATAATACAGACAGAAAGTTAGTATTAAAGAATAAATTAATGCCACATATCCCACCACATTTTTAAAACACAATATTTTGAATCTCGCTGTTTCTTGCTTTCTTACCTGTAATCTTAGTATCTTCAATGGGATAAGTTTACTTAGTTTTTTTTTTTTTTAATCTGAGGAATTTAAATACAATTATGTATGCAAGAACTATATCACAATAACCACTTTTTCAGAAGTTAAACCTGAGCATTAAGCCTGCACTTTACTCTCTGGTGATCATCACCATAGGGAATTTGTCCTTAAGAATATAAGTCACCACACAAAACTACTGTACTCCTTCAGACAAGGTAAGCAAATCATTTTACGTGATGATTTTGAGAAGTGGATTCCCAAAAAACCAAAGAAAGTATATTCAAAGGATCTAGTGTTGGTTGTTACTTTGGGTTGTTTATTGTTGTTGTTGGTTTTGTGTGTGTGTGTGTGTGTGTGTGTGTGTGTGTGTGTGTGTGTGTGTGTGTGTTTTGATTCTGGTTTTTTTTTTTTGTTTTTTTTTTTTTCCTTAATGTGAAGAAGTTGAAATGGAAAATGTTAAAGATTCTTCTTAGGCAGCCTAAGTTATACATACACTTTAAGCATTAGTTGCACATTCCTACCTTTAGTGTAGGAGTCTCAGTGGAGGAATCCCAGCTTGTGAGCCCAAGACATTAGAGAAGTATTGCTGTGTTTGCTGATAAATCAACAGCCAGAAGAGAGCTAATTTTAGGTTTTATCTGAAACACAGACTCTGTTTGGAGAGCAAGTTAGAAAAAGCTTTGCTCAATCAATGGAGATAAACTAAGGAAAAAAAGCTTGCCAGTGAAGGATTTATGTAAATAATGGCCAGAATGAAAGTTTAAAATAGTTCATATGTAATTTCATTTGTATTAGCATGTTCAGTGGCTTGTAAGACATAAAATTGGCCACATACTCTGAGCACAACATATGGCATTAAATCTGAGTTTCCAGACAGAAAGATACAAAGGATCCTGCTACCCAATGCAGCTTAGCTGCACCACTCTCAGTGAGGAATGTCTATCATTTATTTTTATACCCTGTAACACCTCAGACAGACAAGGTCTGCTAGAGCAAATATACAGCTAAAGATAACAAATCTAGCTTCTTTCTGTAATACATTTAGCACTCTACAAACAGCATTCAAACTGGCTCTGTTTTCCTACCTTCAGTGTCAATTGTGTGGATTTTAACAAGCCATTCCAACTTAAAAATTATATATATATATATATACACACACATGTATATATGTACATATATATATAAAATATCAAGATCAACTGCAACAATAAAGACACATTACTTCAGATTATTTGGGGGAAGTAACAGAAATCCATCTCTTGCCAGAATCTCTACAGGTCTGTTAGTTACGTATCTCCAAGAAAAAGTTGGTTCTTGGAAAAAAAAAATTACAAAGAAGGAACTACCTCAGTTTGGAAGGGATGGTTTCTGGAGGACAGAGGTACATAGTATGAACCTTGCTACATGTGTTAGGTTTTTCATTAGCAAATCAACAGATTGTTGAGCTTATCTAAAGGAAAGTAGCAAATATAGGTAGAGTTGATGCTACTGAAGCAACTTAGCCTGTTTTTCAATTAACTTTAAAAAAAATACATGTTGAATAAGTCATCTCTCCTTCCCATTTCATTGCCAGCCAATGTCCTGGAATTCAATAAATATTTACAAATATATTTTTAATAAATATATTTTTGAGCATAGCATGTAGAAAACTCATTAATTCAATTATTTTTCTGTAGTAAATAAATAATCAAAGTGTTTTTTTTTTTAATTCAGGAGTTTAAACAATTTTTTAAAATAAGAGTGAATAAGAGTATGCCTGATTCCCATAGTCGCCTCAAACTGTGATTATTAAATAATACAAAAGCATTTAGTTTATTATTAAGAAAGCAATTTATAAAAAAGTCTTTCACTGTTCTCCAAATAAAGCAAAGAATATAAGTGCTATTTAAGATTTTTTCTAGACATTTCTCTAGGACATGTTCTCAGTTTCTTCTCATAGAAACAAGTCAGATTTTCAGCCAGGTCTGATGATACCAATCCTCCCCCCGAATTCACAAAGTATTTTCTATAGGAATGTCTGTGAAAACACAAAACTTCACATGAACTTACTAGTTATATCCCAATCACCTTTAATACTTTCCCAGAAGAGAAAACAAAATACAGAATGGATTTTATAATTTCTTTTCATGACTGCCATTTCTAAGTAATTAATTTTAAACCTATTTCACTAAAAAACTACTGAAAAACCTCAAAGTACTAAAGAGAAGTTTGACTAAGTCTTCAGTATTGCATCAGCTATTAGCTCATAAAGATGGATTTCATTGAAGATAGTAATGAAGAAATACAAACATTACACTTCTAGTTACAAGTACATTTCCTTTCCTGAGCTGCATGAGCTAACTACAACATCAATCATAACTTGAAATCAATTAAAATATCATTTAGCAATTAAAAAGGTAGCTAGTGAGATCAAATGCTGTAAAACACCAAAGATTCCCCCCGTGCAGACCTAACTATGCCATCTGAGTTTATATGCTATATAACATGAACTGTTTGCACAAGCACACACTGGAGGGTGGAAAGAAACATGGGTCTGTTACAGAGAAGAAGGTTTTGTTGGTCATTGTTTTTGTTGTTCTATTTTTACTATAAAAGCTAGAAACTGTTTCTCATTCAGAGTTAAGTTATTGTATAACCAGTGTTTTAACAAGCATGACTCACTTAAAGAGATCCTCACATTTACCAACCTAAGCCTTCTACCTAAGAAGAAACTGTACTCAATTATAGCCATCCCTTTGATTAATGCTTCATTATCTCCCTTCTCATCTCAAGATGTCAGTCATGATCTTCAACCTTCTTCTGAACTCATCTAATCAGTTTTCCAACTTTTCTGCACACGTTAGCTCTCCATATTCTTGCCACCTACTACTTCATCTTTGCTATTGAAGTTCCTTTTCTAAAATTCCTTATTGTGCAGTGAAATCTGATAGCAAAGCAGCAGACAAGCACATATCAGGGGACTAATGCCATAGCCATGGGTGACAAAAGCAGGAAGAAACTGTTCTTTCCCTTTCTGCTTCATGCTTTCCAGCAGAGGGTGGTTAGATCTTCAAAAAAAAAAAACAAAAAACAAAAAAAAAAAAAATCCCAACAACTAGGGTCTGAACTTTCAGCTCTTCTCAGTTAGTGCAGAGATGTAGAGATGCACAAACAGGTTTCACTACAGTAACTGAATGACAGAGAAGATGCTGGGTGATAAAAAGGGTGGGAGGATTGTTTTTCTGGCCTGGCAGGAGCACTAGGCCAATAGATCTGAGGTTCAGCAATGGAGGTGACTAGGCACAGTGAAAACACAACAGAGTTCAGATCTGTTAACTGAACTACCTTTGCTGCCAAAAAGGAGAAGGGGAGAACAAGCTCAAAACTAAGTCAGAGCTTTTTTTGTTGAGTATGATTCAGTTACTGAAAGCAAAACTGCATGTAAGATAAAAAACAATGTGCAGAAGTGAGAACAGGCTTTACATGACCTACTGGAACAAATAAATATGCTCAACAAAACACAGATTACTTTCACTTCCATTTGAGGTACTGCTTCCTCACATCAGGAGTTTCTGATCCATCACAAAAGGCTATAGAGTACTGCTCAATCAATCCTCTTTTCTTCTGTGGAATAGCATGCATCATATTGGAAAAATATGGATTTTTTTTTGTTGCTAACCTAATATTCTTCAATGACACTATGCCAAAATCAAGCATTTGGCAAACAGGCTAACTGGTAATAGAGGCCAAAATGTTTCCACTGAATAGTACACAGAGGGAAAGGGTATGACAATTTTTTTTTTCTTTTTTTCCATTCACAAGCAGTTTGGGCACTGGGCCAGAACCTATGCTCATACATTTCAGTAGTGTTATGGCCAACTACTCTTCTGTGCCATAAAAGTTTCATGTCTGATGAACAGTAGTAAATTTATTACAAGCAGGACAATATTTTCATGACCTAATAGTCATATTTGCAATAGAACACAAAGGACTTCAGCACTTACTCACTGCAGATGAATATTGATACACAAGAGGACTCCAGTTGCCTCAAAGATGGTAGATCAAACAGAAATTTATCATTGTAATACAGATCACATGGTCAAAGAAATAAATCCTAATTTTTGTACTTTTTCTCTGCTAATGTTTCCTGTTCTTCTGTTTAAAAGTAAACAAATATCTTCAAGATCACATCTCTGCTCCTTCATACCTAGTTCTTCTTTGCTCTCCATAGTTTGCTCATTAAAGGACTTCTCCAACATCCAACAGAGCTAGCATTGGTTTGAATCCTAAAGGTGACAGAGCATTGAACTTCAACAGTATATAAGATCCTCATTTTTGTAACATTGTGATTTATTAACAAGTCCAAGGAGCTTAGATGTTCCTCCTCTTCCTGGTTTACTGCTGGCTTCACACCAGATTCTTTTCTGGCTTCTCTTAATACTGTAAAAATGTCCTACCATGTTGGACTACTACGTTAAGAGCTGGAGGCTCAAGCTCTCATCCTGGTTCTCATTTTGGAAATAGCTGATTTCCTGGCTCAGGTAAAAGCAACACCTCACACTTTCAGCTAAAAGAAATTTTAGAGCTAAGTCTTATATCTATATCTAGGTTAATACCTAGACTATTTTATTGCCGTTTAAATTTTTGTTCTGCAAAAGGAATCCCTAATTTTTCAAGTATTCCTGTAGCACTCAACAAGATTACTTACTTTTATATATCTGCACAGAGCTAAGAAATTATTCTGTTACTAAATTCTCTGCTTGAAACGTTGTCCTGTAACCTACATGTCTCCACTAAAATAATAACTAAAAAATGTAAAACCCTGAAATTTGTTTGTGTCAGAAAAATTATGCAGAACAACTTTAAGCCAGCAAAGATCCTTTAAAATTAAAGGGAAAAAGTATTAGGCTGTATTTCTTTAATTATCCTGTAGATCGATGAGAAAGCATATCTTAAGAGCAAACAGAAAAAAGATTACATAAGACTTTTTTCTGTCTAACGTAATCACTAATAATAAACATCAGTTCAAGCATTTTAGAACAAGATTTTCCACCAGAGATAGTCTAAGACTCAAGACAAACTTGTTTTACACAAGATGTTTGACTTCAATCAAACTTACTGAAAGCTAAGCATTCAGAGAGGCAATCACAGTAATCACTTAATACATACAATAAAAATAGCAGTTAAAACAACATCAACTAAGAAGAGTTGTAGGATTCAAAAAAAGGTAACAGGTAGATTTTAAGATCTAAGAACAGTCTTTTTTTTTTCCCCCATTGAGAGATATAGCATTCATTAATATGTCATGTTTACACTTATAGCACAGAAGCATAGAAGAGTACTATAAAATGGACTTAAGAGATTTGAGTCCTGTTCCCAGACTAGGTGCTGCTCTCCTAAGTGGCAAGTAAACCACTATTTCACTGCAGTCAGGGATCTCCACTGATAAAACAACACATTATAAAAGAAGACAATATAACTCAGAGTTACAGGTGGAAAAGCGTGCAAGAATTTAGCAATATTTTCATACAAAAATAAGTACTCAATCTTTAAAGAAACATTAGCCAAGTGCACCAAATATGCTTTAAACTGCTGTTGATTTTAAAATCCTACCTGCTTGGATTTCAGTCTTGTCAGACCACAACAAAGGAGACTTTGTTTTCACTTGGCTGTGACATTTCAGTATGCACAAGGAACCTAATCCAAATGCAGTTATTCTTTTTAAAGAATAGCTTGCCAGAGTTCCCCAGTAAATCATAATACCATCTACATTAAAATTTCATTTTCCCTTCAGCTTTCCAGATCCCAGTAACTACAATCCTTCTAATTTTAGGTGATAGGGACAACTATCTTCCAAGATAGATTTTGTATATACTACTAAGTATACATCATTTTCAAAGCTGACTAACTGGAGCTCTAGCCCAAAGCCATATAGTACCAAAGAAGGATCATATTTCCAAATATGCGCTGAAGGTCCCTCCACAGCAGTAAAGCTTACACTTGGTAATAACAAGCTGCACAACCAAATCTCTAAAGCAATTACCTCATTCTGAAAGTCTCTGTTTTTCATTACCATTCCATCCACCCATGTCCACGAATTGTACCAAGCCTTAAAAGCCATATTCTACAATATTTAAGAAGATACCATAAATGCAAAATTTTTCTGATAATATTAACTTACAGAGCTTTGTATCTTGTTTCTCCCAGCCTCATGACAAAACACCTCCCAACTCCTGCAGCACATCAGTCAGACTCTCAAAAGATATTGCCTTCAGCAGCTGAGAGGTGGCAAAACAGCGGCAAGTCTTCCTGCACACCTGCATGTACAACTGTCTTTTTATTAAATTCTCTGAATGATAATCTTCAGCAACACAATACCACTTATTTATGCAGAAATAAATCTATAAGACCAGCAGGAAGTCAGGTTTCTGCATCACATCATTCTCCCCCTGAAGGGGAGCAGCTATTTTCCTGCCTCACCAAAATGGCACCAGTCCCTGGAGGCATAGCACAGATTAGGTTACATTGACAGGGAACTGCAAAGAGTGCCTGGGCGCGCCAAGGATGGCAGATCCTGAAGGTGCAGGAGGCCACAATAGCATTACACAGCCCTCAGGAGCTGCTCAGGGCCTCAACATCAGCCTGAGAAAACAGTCATCCTCCCCAGGAAAAAAAATGACCATTTAAAAACAGCTGGCAGCAACTATAGAAAAATAAAACCGAAACAAGTCTTTAAATAACCTGAAAAAAGGACTTTAGTATGTTGCAAAAAGCCACTCCTGAGTTTCAGTTTCATATCACAGAATTGATGTGGGCCAAAATAAATTCCTCAGATGATAAATCTGGGACTTTGGAGTTTAATCTTCATATCTAGTCATTCTATTTGGGAACTTGCAAACTGCACACTAGCAGCAATCATCTGTAAAGTAGTTAAGCACTGCCTTACTACCTGACCTATAATAAAATCTACTACTGACTTGACAGTAATAAAAAGACTGCAAAAAAATTCCAGTTGGTCCTCAGAGATAACATGAGTGGCTGTTACAAGGATAAGGGTGAGTGTCCTTCTTTCTTGCTCCAGTATAGTAACTACATAGCCAAGCTCATGGATATGGTATAACATCCATATATTCATTAATTGTACACATAGTCTGTGGCCATAGATCAAGGGGAAATGGTTTCAAGCTTAAAGAGATTTGATTTCTGTTAGATACAGTGAAAAAAATCTTTTACAGTGAGGGTGGTGAGACACTGAAACAGGTTGCCCTGTGATGTAGTTGATGCCCCATCCCTGGAGACTTTCAAAGTGAGGTTGGATCTAGCTGTGCAAGTCCCTTTTTATTGCAGGGAAGTTGGACTAGATGGCCTCCAAAGGTCCCTTCCAACGCTAAGGTTTCCATGATTCCATATCCATGCAAAATCTGTTCCAGAATCATTATCAAGATTGTAACACTTCAGATTGACTGTGTCAGAGTTACCACCAAGAGACTAGCAAGAAGCACTCTAAAGATAATAAGCTGAGTGATAAGATAAATTCAGATTGCTTCACACTATGTGATCTTTGGAAAAGGAAGGCAAGAGATGCTTATTGCACAAACCTTTTTAAGGGAATTAAAATATTTCTGAAGTGTTTTTCACATGTTTTCAGTAATAAACAGAGTATCCTTTATGGCTTGTAAGAGAAAAAAAAAAGGAATGATTAATATCCTTTGTTTAAAAGCAAAGAGATAATGTACCTAATAAGTATCTGCACTTCTATTTTAAAATAGATACAAACACTAGATTTATTGCTTTAAGAAGTCAAAGAGTGATGATCTGACCACACATGAATTTACATATTAATAAAATAAGAAATGGCCACCAAAGGTATATACAGAAAAGAAAGTCCTGGAAAAAATCAGCAGAATTTACAGATAGAGGCTCAGACCCACTAAATACTTTCAGTATTTAATAGCACATTCAGAGGAGAAATACCTGAAAAATAGAACATATTTGTTTACAAACTGTCACATGAAACATCTCAATGTCATGCTTTGAAACTTTTATCTCAAGAGAATCTATTTTCTACTTAAGGCTAAAGTGATCAAATAACCTCAATACAGAAGAAAATACCATACTGTCTAGAATCAAAGTTTTCTTGAGGCAAAATATTAGTATCTGAGAAGCTGAAATCTAATGCTGCCCAGCGACAAAATGCATATGAAAAAAAATGAGAAAAGCAATCAGTAACAGCAGCAGTACCAGAGACTCCCACCATCCCAAGCCCACATATATTGCTACTCATCTTCATCTTCACATGACTCACCCTTTAGCAATGACTAAAGATAGTATGAGTTAACTCTACATTTCTCCATCCTGCGTAGGTTGGTGATGGATCTAATTAGAGGGATACCCCTTTCTCTACCTTGCACTTCACTCTGCACGGATTACCATTAAATCCTTAGGCGGCTTTTTAGTAATTAGTACAGTGGAAATAGATGTAATACACTCACAAAGCAGTAATGCAACAGACTATTTGTCTACAGGAATATAGTGTGATAGCAGAGTCCCTAATAGAAAGATTTAGAAAAGCTTGAAAGCTTTCCTAGTCATTCATAAGCCTCTGATTGTATGCAGCTCCTCACTATGAGTGCCTACAAAGTTGCACTATGCCTGAGCTCGCCTGTTAAATCATGGTGATGAACAAACATCAGGAGACTCTCAGTGTCTTTTTAAGAGGCCTCATTCTAACACATTTCCCATATGTGTTCATCTCTATCAGAATATACAAATTTAGCTGAGATGAATTTTTATCCTCAAATTCATTTGCAAACATAAAATTTTGAATAAAATCTCATCAACTGTTTTTCTGCTTGTTTTTGCCTTCTTTTTTCCTAACAGCCTACTACAACAAGCCTCAAGGGATTCCTTTGAACCTATGCTGAAAGTTTTATTTTTGATACTAGAATAAAAAACTAATCGTCTTGTAACCTGCTTTAGGAAACAGAATATGTACTTTTAAAATTGGTTTGAAGTGAAATAAATTATATTTTTTGCAAAAGGAAAAGTTTGCATTTCCTAAAGTCAGGTTTATTGATTAGACTACCAAGTATATTATGAATCTAAAAATCATATTCTCTATTTGCTTTACATTTGCTGACACTGCAGATCATTTCAGACACCAATGCTTTTATCTTTACTAGAAGGCCCATTTTCAAGGTCACTGAAACTATTTCTGTTGAACTTTAATACTGTATCTGCACGTGCTAAATCCTGTATATTGCACTATCGACTTACAGAAGAATGACTTTTTTCAGCTTGACTACATCCTGTTCACTGAAATTTATATGGTTTGCTTCAGTGCCCTTATTAGAGCTACTCAGAAAGAAGAAAGTTCTGGATGAAATTTAGAAGTATCTACTTGTACAGCCATGCACAGCATCTCCAACATCCATTTCAGCTTCCTTTCTGTGCCAGGCAAGGATTTATCAGAGCAGAACTGTTCTGTGACATCTCTCCCAGGCGTAGTTCCCCTCTGCCCAAGGTGGGCAACAGTTGAGTCCCAGTGGATTTCTGGCAGTTTTCTGGCCACACAAAGGCCTGCAGGCTGTGCATGCCCAAGAGCAAATAGTATTAGCCCAGTTTGGTTAATTCAAAGAAAAACAGCAGGAAATAAACAACAGCAGCAAACTTTATGAAGAGGGGGGGAAATAAAAATAAGACTGCCTAAGCCTTCTTCTGCTTCTTATCTCTTTTTTATCTGTGTTTCTCAAGAGTTTCTTTTTCCAAAGAACCCCTAACAAGCAGAAGCACCACTGCAGCACAGAAGTGGTAAAGTATACCAAGCAAGGATGTTTCTTGAGGACACAGAAAACCTATGGGAAGAATAGGCAGATTTTTGCTGGAAAATGCTACCTTCAAATCAAAATTACGTGTTACTATTACCTGAGGAATTCATGTTGTTAGATACACCGTGTCACAGCTTGCAGAAAAGACAAGCAGATCCCCAGGGAGCTGCATTCAGCCTCTGAACTTCCCTGCACCTGCAGCACTAGTAGAGCAAGAACGCAGGAAGGACAGACTCTCTAACGAAAGATCTAACATCCTCCCTTGCATTAATCTAACTTAAACTAAAGCATCTCCAAGTGTGTGAGCCCTGAGGAGATCTTTAGGTTGCAACTGGCCTGAGTACACTGAGGCAGGATCCCCAGCCATGTAGGACAGCCTCTTCTTACTCCCAGGTTCATGTATGCTCAGACCCAGTACCCAACCTGGTATATCTGTCTCCTGCCTGAACAGTCTCCACCCCATTCAGGGTGGCTGATGACCCCTGACATGTGCCCTGCCCCTGCATGTGTGTTTTACCACCAAGGGGCTGATTCAGAAAAAAGAAAAAAAAAAAAAAAAGACATATTTTGACCATTAAAATTCATTATCTCTTCAATCAGCTAAAATGAAGTATCACTATCAGTGTCACTGCTCTCTGTGAATGCTTTGAGACTTATCAAGTGCTTCTCTTTGAGCTCTAAAGCAATGACCTGTGAGCTACATAGAGTGACTCTTTGAAACCTTTTCCTTTAATAATTCTGCTTAGACTTTCACAAGAAGAGCTGGTTTGGATTTCAGAAATAGAAACATATGCTCCTGCCTGGAGGAAGTGAAAAGAGATTAAAAACCTTGCTATGAAGAAAACTTTCAACAAAATTGCACACCGGCTTTCCTCTATTATCTGCTCTATTCCTATGGGCCAGTATAATCTCCCATGGGCAGGTACAATCAGGATTCTTCCTTTCGGTTCCACAGTATAAATGATGGGGTAGAAATGGGCTATGTGTTGACTTAGAAACATTTAATTTGCACCAGGAGGCTTGTGATCAGCACACCACCATACAGCCCTCACCTCTTTCCCTATCCCTAAGTCAGGACTGTATCTGCATGTACCCTGTGCAGAAATTTCCCAGATGGTAATGTATTTTGTATCACTGAGTGATGTATATTGTACTGTCAAATGGCACCAATTTGACTATTTTGCCTGCAGTCAAGTTTGTAACAAAGATTGTTCTGCTTCAGAACATTCTTGACACACCAATTTACTATCTCATTATGTTCCTACTCTCTTTAGAGATAATACAGTCACATTAAATGCTCATTAATGTTAAAATTAAGAAAAAAAAAAAAAGCCTTCATTCTACATTTCTCTGTTTCTTAAGTAGCTTAGACCCTAAACAGATTGATTTTTATCTCCTGTGCTTGTCAATAATCATCTTTGGTTGAGTAGTGAGAAAAACTGAACTATGTTTCTGATAAAGCTTCTCAAACAGATGGGCTTTCCCTTGAGACATTAATCACAGAATTGCTTATTTTATGAAAAAGTACATTTTTTGAGAGATAAGGGGAGAAGGAGAGTAGGATGAAAGGCAATCAAGACAGAAAAAAAAAAAAAAAAAACACAATAGGAAATAATTGGTGATCATGTAGCCAGTGCCATCTTCCCAAGAAAACTGAGAATACATTGAGTCACAGAAGTCATAAAGTTCATCTCTGTAACTTTCCACTGGAGCGTGGTAACTATTCATGCTTGGCTGATCACATGTACAGGACGAGTTTTTGCTGTTTTTACAGCTGATGTTACAGCTGGAAAGATTACAATGGTGAAAAATGGGGAAAAGAAATAAACAGAGAAGAAATCTCACCTGTATCTGAAAATCTAGGTTCACAAGAAAGACTCCACAGAGGAGGGATCTCCAGAAAGAAATCATTCCCCAGTGGCATCCCTTAATGGGGTCTAGGAGAGGTGCAGCCAGGCTCCATCCCTTGCAGTCATACAGCTGAATTGCCTTCACCTGTGCTCCCATGGCTTACTCAGTGCTTCCCTCAGGTGATCAATCAGTGGTTCAGACCATGACTCAACAGTTCCCATACAGCTATCAAGGGGAGAACGGCTTCTATCAAAACCTAGAGCAGAAATCTGCAGCATGCTGATTTGAGTTTAGAAGCAGGGAATCTCCCAGCTGAGGAAAACTCTGGATACTTAACTCATATACTTTGCCTTCTACGTGCACAAGTAATTCCCTGTCCCCTCCTTCAGCTGTATTGTAAACAACACACCAACTTGACTATCACCTCAACTGTGTACTTCTTCTGAGTTATCGCATACTGTGTCATCGGTTTGCCTGTTGTGCATAAATTAATAATAAAATAAAAAAATAGTAAAATAATAAATTGACCAGTGATTTACAGTAATATTATGTCTGACATTCTGAAGGCCAGTTCACTGCATCAACTATCTAGTGAAAGCCAGGTGTGGTCCATGGCTGACCTTTAACCACAGTTGGAGTTGTAGTCAGTGCCACAGACAGATCACTGGGTAGATTCACAGGTTTGGCTTACAGCCACCTCTGGCAAACAGACAGAACCTTCAGGAATCAGAGATAAAAACCTTCTGCACACCACCACAAGCATCTGAGCCCAACAGAAAATATCCATACAAAGAATAGTGCCTTTGAGAAGAATGAAGATGGACTCAGAGACTCAATATCTCCTCAAACATCAAGATCTGTGAAAATAAAGACTGAGGAACACTGATATCTCATAAACAGAAGAATCTTTCTCCCTGGACACAAAATATGTCTGGCTGATATGCTGACATTCTTTCTGTGAAAATCACAGTATGGTTTATCATATCCTGAATTACCTGAATTTACTTGTTCCCTGCAGCAAAATGTTTTCTATCAGTCATCTGTGACCAAATGAAGGACAGTCGTGGCAATCTATACAATCATACAATTTTTTTTTTTTGTAAGCTATAGTGCTTTTTATCATTAAATCTGAGCTGATTTCCTCAACATCAAAATATTAAGGAACATTCAAGGTCTTATAATTGTGGGGAAAATATCTGAGTAAGAAATGTAAAAGTATCGGCATCTTTGAGCAAGTGTAAGTAATAAAAAGCAAATTGCCAACTTCTCGTTGCAAAAAAATCTTCTTGGTCTTCTGTCAAGTTTGTCACCTCGTTTCCAGTTCAGCGATCAATCTTTCCTGGTACACTCTAAATACTAAACCAAATATTTATGTACTGGAGGTCAGTTGTGATTTATATACAACAGATCATGACCCTTAAAATCCGTGATTCATCAGAGCACAACAGTTTTTAACTTTATACCCTGGTATTGAAAATTGACCGTATGTTTGGGGGTACTTTGGAAGTGAAGACTGGTGGAGAAGTGGCAAAGAAAAGTCATTTGCACAGTTCCTAATTGCTTTGAACAGCACCGGCTTAATAACTTCGGGGAAAAAAAATGGTTCTGTAGGAAAATACAACTCTCAGTTCTTCTGTAGAACAGTATCAGGATATTTTATAAACACTTGCAGATCTAAAACAGTACATCGTCTTCCCAGATTTAACATTTTTGCCTATCACTTGGCTGTCTACATAACTAGTTAGACTAACAATGTTTTTTCCCCAAGATCTACATCTGTGTAAACACAACCATCTTTACAAACATCATTCAAACACACCAAAAAAAGCAGAACACCTCCAACACATATTATCAAGCAGTTTAATTCCTCAAAGTCAAAATTTTGTACAGTTAAAATCCCCCTTCACCTGCTCAGATGGCAGACTTAACAAGGTACTGGAGTTGAGCACTGCTACCATATGTTTGTCAAAGCCTAGGGAGAAGGAGCAAAAAGTAGGATAAGGGAGCGGGACCATTTGGAACAAATAGAAACATTTTCTAAATAAAAGCTTATAAACATATCAGAATTTGTTGCCTAATGCTCAGGATCCTGCAGTTAATCTGACTGCCCTCACCAGTATATTGCTTTGCAGCAGCAATAGAAATTACAAGCAGAGATAACAGGCACTCAAGTACCAAATTCTTCTGGAGGCACTACATGCAGGTCCTTCCAGGGTAGCTGGAGATGATCTTCAGCCAGGTTTAACACAGGATCAGAACAGTAAATCAAGGAGAAAAACATGGCCCTGTCACCAAGTACAGAAACACAAATACTTTCTCTTGTACTCTAGTTCTGGCTTGTGTATTAGAGAAATGGCTGGTGGATACATCTTTTTACACACACAACATGTGCTTTGAGTCTTGTCAGGTGTAGTACATCTTCTATTAGGCCACAGATACAAATAAACCAGACAGAGAGATTAGAAAGCAAGTTATCTGTTTGGTACAGATTTTCACTAGGATGAGGCCCCAAGGACCAACAAGGATTTCCCACAATAATTTGCTGACAGTTTTTTTCTGCAGCATATTACCCTGGCTCAATAGCACAAGGTCAGACTGAATGCCTTTTTGCTGCCTTATTCCTCCTCCTAGAGAGCAATTGCTTAGAAAAATATCCCTTTACTTGACAGGTTTGTAACACAAATAAAAAAATCCATCCTACTTGTCGTTATTGGACTGATTGCTTAAGAATCAAACAACAGAAGACGAATGGTGTCCCAGTCACTAAGCCACCACCCATACCAATGTAAACTTGAATTCAAATAAATGATAGCTGACTGAGTATAGCCTGGAACAATAAATCAATAAATTAATGTCTCTTTTTTTTTAATATCTATTTATCACTTATCATTATACAATTAGCAATTGATTCCTATTCCTTACAAAAAGCAGTTCAGGATAACTAACTGTAAGAATTTCACATGCACGTATATATGAAAAACGGGTGTTTGCTTACTTATCTGAAGTAATATGATGAAAAGGAGAAAGTTGCTTGGAAATTTTAAACCCATTGCCAAATTACAGCTGTCTTCGTACATTCTCAAGATGGGCACTTAAAGACTGACAGTTTTACATATACTGTCTAAGGGGTCACTGTATGGGAGGTACTGACATAGTGAGGTTAGGAAAGAGCATAACTTTGCATTGAAATAGTCACTATAGACATAGCAGTCCGCTTGGGACACATCAGGTAACACAAGAGAATGCATATTTTTTATTTAAAATCCATCCATCAGAAATGGGAGTTTCACAAGTATGCCTCCCCTAATGCTGCAGTCTCCTTTGCTCCAGAGGAGGAGCCAATCCATACAGAGATCTGCTCCATACAAGCCTCCAGACAAGCAAGTAGCCATGCTCTCCATGTGGCAGTCAATATTGTCTACACATTAGGACTCTACAGACTACCACAAGACCATTGTGTTCAAATACAGTGCATTTTCTAAGCTGTCCAGAACAAACTCTGTGCTATGAAATCACAATATGCCTTAGGAAAAGTGTGTACACAAATAATCCTTTTAATTTACACATTCTTTATTTTTACAGACAGATCCATCAAGAAAAACAACCTGATTGACCACTGTTATGAAAATCCTGCATGCAAGAATGCATTATTAGCAGATCACCACATAAGGCTGGATTAGCATACTCCCAAGAGCAGCCCACATTTGCTGTAGGTCCACTTCACTATTCATTACCTTACTCTCCCCTAAAAATACTTTGATTCATGATTTAGCTAATGTTTCTGAAGAAGTTTGTCATCAATCAAGGTCCTGGCACATACCCAAGACCACCATATAAAGCAATATTTGCGTGCACAATGGGACACCTTGCTCCACCAGTGCGACATAGCTTCAACAATTCTGTTGCACCTGTGTTGAGCAGGCTCCGATGTCTAAGTCAGCTCTGCAGAAGGGTTTAAGGGTACAAAACATGCTTGTCTACCTCCATAGCCTCAGTTGGCTCTAGAGCATTTCATGCTCAGTATGCATTACACTTCATGGAAGAAAAGGAAAAAGCACCAGAGGAGGGGAGGGACTCAGGACACACTGCACTGCATCAGGGAGCTTACCCACAATAAATCCATCACCTTCACTGACAAAGGTTCTCTATCTGTGCCATCATCCCAAAGGTGGGATGAAAAACTTCATGAGATAACTTGTATTGACTTGTAAATACCTGTGTGTTTATAACTCTTCCTCTAAATTTGAATAAACAAGACGAAACTAAACCATGTGATCAATTTATAATGAATTGGGAAAAAAAAACGATATTCAGTGTTTGACATTCAACCTATATGAGAGAATTTAGTAGATGTACTTAGATTTACTTTATCAAAATTAGTCCAAAAAGAGTACAATAATCATGGTGATATAAGCAACTCAATTGGTTTACTAACACTTAATATGTTTCAAGATATACACTCGATTTGTACTGATCTCTGATTCTCACAGAAAACAGAAAATGCAAGAAAACAACGGCACTATGCAGTGATAGTATATAGCTGTTTATTAACTCTGAAGGAAGAAAAAAAGAAGTCTAGTAAGTTGGCCAAAATACACATTCATCACAAATACTTTGCTAACATTCTATCAATTATGCACTCTCAAAGGAATCAAAAAGATCCTAATTACAAGAATGAATGATAAACCTGAGCAAAATCCCAACGAGAGTGACAGCTCAGCCTGCATTTCTATGAGATGTTGACAGTCACACTCAGGGGAAATAGCAGATGCTCAGCATAGCTTGCAGCTGAGCCTTCAGGTTTGAGACTTAATATCCTAGTATTTTAGAGTTTTCTAGAGTTTTAGCATTGCCCACTTGTTTTACACAAGAATACCCAAGCAAATTTTTTGCCTCAGATTATTAGCTATGCGGCATTTGGAAATAAAATGGAACCTCTCCTGCCCAGTTTTGGGTGGGATAAGAGCCAAGCAAGGCATCACAGTGAACATTTGATTGAAGGAGAAGCAAAAGTGAAGAAATAAAGCCTTACAGTAAGGATATGTTTCCCCCAGCTGGCTATACTAAGCACAAATTAGATACCTCAAACAATCTGGCACATTATGTGGGGCATTGTCATCTCCAGGCTGCACTTGTTCTTGCTGTGTAAGACTAGCATCAGAGTATTCACACCTGAAATTACCAAAGATAAACCAGTAGTAGTTTTAAGAGCCAAACTGCTGGTACAGCATTCTGCCACAAAGTGGATGGTTTTGAAACAAATTCACCACCCCAGCACAAACATATTCAACTGAAATACAGGCTCAGTGCAGTTTCCGGGTCTGAAAGGAGTGCATGCTGAGGTTTTGTATTATCACTTCCAATAAAGAGTTGATATTAGTATCCATAAATCAATCTATCCTGCATCAATGGTCATGAGTTCCAGTTATCCACGTCACTTATTGTACATTATTGAACAGAGTTTTTTTGAGAAATTTCATACTTATTTGTAAGCAGCCCATGCCCCTGACAGAATTTCTAATTCATTTCACTCTCTTCCCCCTCATTCTACTTTTAGATCTGCAGATGTTTTCATAGACAGGGAAAATTTTATTCCATTCTTCCTCTAGATGACCTTTCACAATTCTAGTTTATCATCATCATCATATTATGTTTTGCATACTTACATACAAAGAGAAAGAATGCAAATGTGGATCTTGTTTTTAATATTAATTAAGTGCTTTAAAATAATTCTGTAAGTTTTATGCTCAAACTTGCATAATATTAAAACAACTTTAAGCAATACCTGACTACTTTTACATGCCACTAGCATAAGGCACCCGGATTATCATTTTCATTTACCAGCCACTGACACTCAATGGGATTGCTGGTGGCAGGAAAGGACAATAGGAACATGAACTCCTCGTTGAATAAAATTTTCCATAAATCAAGATCTATTTTTATTCATAGAAAAGAAACCAGTTCAATTAAAATTGAGGAAATTGAATGGAGGAAAGAATTTGTAAGTTAATGGGAGACGCCAGCCTATTGAAGGAGAATTCAATCTTAAAGATTAAATTGAAATATCTTGGGTCAAGGTGAAAAATCAAAAGTTTTGATTATGATTTTATATCTTCAGCTCATGTCAATCATTCCCAAATATAATATTAGCAAAGAAATACAGTTTTGGAATAAAAATTAAGATTAAATAGGAGTTGGAATTTACTTGTATCCTTTGGAAATTGTTTGCCTTGTTTCTCATTGGGTATTGATCTCTGTGAAGAGACAACAAGCAACATGGCTTAACAGCAAATAACTGTGTTGAGGGATAATGGTGGTAGAAATGGGTTGATACAAGACATTATTCTTTGCTAGCAACAATCTTTTTCCAAAGCAGAATCCTCTCTCTACCCACCCAAGAAAGGGACAAGATTCCTGAGGGGCAAGTAACATCATGAATAAAAGAATGGAAATGGGATGAGCAGGCATCTCCCTCCTGACTCACAAAGTCAAAAATCTCCGTATACTCTATGTTCTGATCTCAATTGTCTATTATAATCAGTATTGGTTTAATTTTGATAGTCCATCACAAGAGGCAAACTCAATCTTGTTCACTGTGGAAGTATCACAAAAAATGATTACTTCCCACATGTTCCTGGTCCCTACAAAAAGAGATGTACAGCAGGTTGGAGCAGGCAGAGAGGCAGTAGAAGCAGAGATGACTGCAGGGTGGCAACTGCCCACTGCCAGATGATGAAGACTAGTTCTGGAATACTCACAACACATCTAGTAAAATCATGTTGATGTAGTGACTGGTAAGTAAAAATAAATTTGCTTTCCTTACTATATTTGCATCAGAGTATGCTGTTAGGGATATTAATCAAAACACATTCACTTGTTCCGTTTATGTCTTCAATTTTTCCAGTGTCTTCTTATTTACAATCATGAATACTACAGCTTTATCTTCATTGTGCCAGCTTCACCTCCCACTGCAAGAAAGAATAAGATTTTGTTAAACTCAATTAATTTGTAAATATAATGAATTATTTTAAAAGATTGAATAATTAATTATCCAGATAAAAATATTCCAGATGCAAAATATATTTGACAGCAGTAAGGAATTGCTTACACAGAAATGAGTGATGGGTAAATCCAGCATAATTACTTCCAAACTACTCAGACCACAGACAACCATTCTTCAGTAAAGATAAGACTATGCATGGTGTTACCTAGAAATCCAATCGCAAACATAGAATGGCTTGGGTTAGTAGTGATCTTAGAGATCATGCCCAGTCCTTGTCCCATGGGCAGGGCTGTCAGTTACTAAACAGGCTCTCAAGGGCTCCATCCAACCTGGCCATCTTCAGGGATGAGACATCCACAACTTCTTTGGGTAATTTGTTCCAGCACCTCACTACGCTCTAAGTAAAAAAATTCCCCCTAACATCTAATCTAAATCTCCATTCTTACAGTTTAAAACTGTTCGCTCTTTCCCTATCACTATCAGAATGTGTATAAAGTCAGTTTCCCTCCTGCTTTTTAAGTCTCCTTTTAAAAGAGCACCCTTCCCTTTAAGCTCCTTCTAAGTACTAGAAGACCACAGTGATGTTTCCCAGAAGCCTTCCTTTCTCCAGACTGAACAAGACCAACTCCCTCAGCCTTTCTTCAAAGGAGAGGTGCTCCAGTCCCATTATCATCTTCATGGACCTCCTTTGGGCGCACTCCAATGACTCCATACATTTTT
The DNA here is from genome assembly GCA_037305975.1 of Chrysolophus pictus. NCBI lineage: Eukaryota > Metazoa > Chordata > Aves > Galliformes > Phasianidae > Chrysolophus > Chrysolophus pictus. The sequence goes on from JAYKPI010000006.1 coordinate 36,374,856, forward strand.
TGTGCTGGAGACACCGTTAGTTTGCTTTTCCTCAGCTCATTGCCACTGTTTTTAATTATTCTGGCTCCCTTGTTTCCCCTTTCCAGAGGCGCAGATCTGCGGAACCCTCCACCCGCTAGTCACAGAACTGGGCCAAACCAGCCCATAAATACTTGGTGGATGATATGGGCACAAGCTGGTTTTGGCAGCTACACTGGCTGCAGCCATCCAAACAGTTCTTTATCCGTCAAACAGTACATCCTTCAAATCCATCTCTCTGCAATTTAGAGATAAGCATTCAGTGTGCAGAAATCCATGTAGGCACTATCAGTTGGCCTTCATTTTTGCACTGATGCCATCACTCCATTGTAGAAGGCCACCAGATCGGTCAAACACGATCTGAACTTGAAGACATTACTGGCCACATCTGATCACCTCCTCAGCACCCATGTGCCTTAACATAGCTTTCAGGAGGATCTGTTCCATGATCTCAGGCACAGAGGTGAGGCTCATAGACCTGTAACTCCCTGACTCTTCCTTTCTCTCTTTTTTAAAAATGGGAATTATATTTCCCTTTTTCCAGACACCGGAGAGTTCATCTGGGAGCCATGACTTTTCAGATAGGGTGGAGAGTGGCTTGGTACTCTGTATTCAATCCCTCCAGCCATCTGAATTAATTCTATACTGCAACCAAAGCTATAGTTCACTGCTACACACATTTAAAAAAAGGCAGAAACAACTGGTAATAATTTTCCTAAAATAATAACTGCAGTTTAACGTTATTGGAACTACACCTAACTCTCATAATAAACATTTAATCAGCTAATGCTATCACCTTTTCTGTTCCATTTCTGGAAGGCTGGGTCACAATTTGCGTATATTTAACAAGCAATTTTGTACACTCCATTAGATCTCATCTCTCTGGAGCACAGTTCAAATTCCACGTGATTTATTCAGTCACCTTCAAAGCACTCATATGATGGTTCACCACAACTAAAGCTCAGAACAAAGTCTGCTGCAGGAGATTATCAGAACTATACAGTTTGCAAAGTTCTACAGGCCTACTCCTCAGCAGAGATGGAATGCTGTTTTAATTATCAAGACTACAAATTGTAACTCCAAAGGTGTTAGCTCAGAAAAGCTTGTTACGATTAATGAAGGAAACCATGTCAGGTACTCTGTTGCATGCACTCATTCCTCATACGGGACAAAAAGATAAAAGCAGTAATAATAATCTCACATATTCTGAGACATTGAAGCTAACAAAACAGAATGAGGAAGTCCAATTGCTATCCAAGAATACCAAGTGTATCCAAGTCCACGCTAAGTATACTGTAGAATTCATAAATATATGTCTTAGAAAACAAATACCGAGATCAATTATTTTTTCAAGTTCAAGGTAGCATAAGAACATGTAAGCAAAAAAGCAGCTGAAAATAAATTTGGGGTGAAAGCTACAGAGCGTATTTTTTTAGTCAGAATAACAATTAACTTACTGGAGAGAGTATGAAGGACAGAAAGGACTGATTTTAATGGTACTCGATCTCTTTCTGATATGATAGCGTTGTTAGAAGAACAGAAGTTGAATTCAAGAGATCTTTCTAATCTTCTATTCTTATGATGCAAATAATGATTTTTTTCATTGTTTGGACAATTCTATGTCCCCTTTCCATACTGGTCAGTCATGTCAGGTAAAAGTAATATATTTTGACATAAGAAACTGTTAAATAGGGAAATACTATTTGCAGATCTTATAGGCAAAGAGAAGCAGGAAGAACATGCTGAGTGGCCAAGAACAGATAGAGAGCTGCAGAGGAGCAGGAACTTGGACAGAAGCAGATCACTTTTAACCAGGGGACAGTACAGACCCATCAGCCAGAATGATGACTGGGTTAAGAGTGGCACATAGAGTTGCATTTTACATTAAGAGTGTTTGGGTACCTACTTGGTCACTTTGAGACTTGTCTGAAGAGATTGCAGGGACCACTAAATGGTCTTAATGCCCAATCAGAACAGAATGTGTTTTCACAAGCTGGAGCTCCGACCATTACCTCTTCTAGAACATCACATAAAATTAGACTCCTTGTCCTCCCCTCATGCAAGTCTGCTTCTGCAAATCCAAAATCTCAGAATTCCACTCAGTGTGTTTAGAAAAATACTACTTCTAATTTCATATGAACACATGGTTTTTTGAGAGTGGATGGGATGTATTAACTTGTCATTCTTGAATAATTAGTAAAAAATAGGGAAATCTACCTGAGGGGGAAAAAAAGTATTTCAATCTGTTTGGGGCTGTTCACATTGTGAGTTATTTTGCTGTTGTTTATTTTGTTTTTATACAGTTAGCAGCTCTTACTATCTGATCAACTAAGGATGTGTTTGTACCAGTATAAAATAGAAACCACATATGTAGCAAATACGGAGTGATATTACTGTCTCAGTTTCACAATGTTTTTCTCCTTATTTTACATATTTCAACATGAAATTATGGAGATTTTATGACTTTACATAGATTTTGTTTTGTGAGAAAAATTAGCTGAAAAAGATCCATTTTTCTAAAACTTGATCTGTGGAATAATATTAGAGGACACCATTATATTTTAAAAGGATAAAGGAATCAAAGGTAAACGGAGGTTAACTTTTGCTTTTTCTCTCTTCGGAAATGACAGCCACAGAAAAATAAAGCTCTTGGCTTCCAATATCGCTGAAGTGATGTGATCTTATCTGATAGCCCTGTCAAAGTGAATTTCTAGTACATCAAATCACAAAGAACAACATTAAAATGGTAAAACTCTTCATGTTGTGCTCAGAGGGAAGAAAGTGCTTTATGCTACATTCCCCTGTGGCACACTTCTTTGGTACCTGGCTGCGAATATTACCTGATTTATTCAGAGTCACCTAATGTTGCCGGCATTATGTCAGTCCTCAGCCTTTACTTGAATGTGGTTATGTAATCTAACATGCCTAAACCCTAATGTAGAATCAGCAAGTTTTATCATTAAATTAATGAACAGCAATCAACAGTGCAGGGTCTAGTTGTAGACTGATAGCTATCAGTGTTCCCAAGGGGTTGGAACTGGGTCCAGTCTTCTTTAACATCTTCATCAGTGACCTGGATGAAGGGATAGAGCAGGTCCTCAGCAAGTTTGCTGATGATACAGAACTGGGAGGAGTGGCTGACACACCAGACTGACTGTGCTGCCAATTCAGCAAGACTTGTACAGACTGGAGAGCTGGGCAGAGAGGAACATGATGAGATTGAACACAAGGGCAAGTATAGAGTCCTACACCCAAAGAGGAATGATCACATACATCAGTACAGGTTAGGGGCTGATCTGCTGCAAAGCAGCTCTGCAGAGAAGGACAGAGATGTCCTTGTGGACAACAGGTTGGCAATGAGCAGCACTATGTCCTTGTGGCCAAGAAGGCCAATGGTATTCTGGAGTATATTAAAAAAAAAACAACATGGCCAACAGGTCAACTGAGGTTCTTCTCCCATCTATTCTGCCCTGGAAAGGCCACATCTGGCATAGCATGTTCAGTTCTGGGCCCCTCATTTCATGGAAGACAGGGAACTTCTAGAGGCAGCCCAGTGGAGGGACACAGAGATGGTTAGGGACCTGGAGTGTCTTTTCTATGAAGAAAGGCTGAGAGATCTGGGACTGTTCAGCCTGGAGGAGAAGGGGATTTTAACAATATCTAATTAGTGGGAGTGGATGGGACCAGGCTCTTTTCAGTTATACCCGACAACAAAACAGTAGGCAATGTGCAAAAGCTGGAATACAGGAAGTTTCATACAAATCTGAGAAAATCTTCTTTACTGTGAGAGTGACAGTGCACTGGAACAAACTGCTCACAGAGATTGCGGAGTCTTTCTCTTCAGAATCTGTCTGGACACTTTCATGCTTCTAGAGAACCTGCTTCAGCAGTGGGGTTAGACTAGATTATTTCCAGAGGTCTTTTCCAATCCCAATCATTCAATGATTCTGTGAATAACACAGGAGTTATTTGGGAATACTGAAGACCCTAAAATTAGAGATTACTGTATTTTACTCCAGCCAATATAGCTACAGCTTGAGAAATTAATATTAATGTAAGTTGAGACAAAAATGAAAGTGGAAACAATAACCATAAAATAAATATTCCAGTAGAAAAGACCTGTACAAAAAAGATACAAGTTGCATCTTTTGTTGATTTCTAATTATTTAAGGCTAGACTTTAAGTATCAGGAAAGTCAGTTCCAATTTGTAAATGTGTTCTATTCTGTATGCATAAATAAAAACCTCTAATTTTTATTTCCTTACAGTGTAAAAGGTAGAGTCCCTAGTGAAGATGAGTCAAGGTGTATACTTAAAGGAAACTAGTATTCCCAATCCTACAGACAACAGAAAAGTGTTTGCAATGTGGCTGCAATAACCATTGCATCTCTCTTCCTGGTGAAGCAAGGCACTGTCTTTGAAATTCAGGCACTGAATTCACAGACTACAGTCAACTCCATCACAGAGACACTACCCAAAGCTCAGGGAAGACAGGTGGCAGGGAATCCCTTCATCAAAGCAAAGCCTGATGGCAATTATACGAGAGCCTACAGATAAAGCTCAGATAGTGAATTCCTTCTACACATTCAAACTGGACTCTTGCTTTCTAAGGATACTTTTAAATTACTGTGACTTCTGTAATTTGTTAAAAGCTACAACGAAAAAAAAAATCTAATAAATGCAGGCTTCTATCAATCGCCCTCCAATTTATTGTCCTGGAGTAACAAGTTTAGATCTGGTTACCCACCTGATATATTGCAAACGACAGTCTCTTCTGCTAAATTTAGTGACATCTGTTTTTAATAAAGCATTTGTGTAAGGAACCCATGGCTCATAAGGAGGAGAAATTTAAGAGCACTATATAATCTAGTTAAGAAAAGATTCAAACAAATGACAATATTGAACATAAATATAGGGACAGTTTCCTGACTTAAACTAAAATCAAATAGTCTTTAATTTAACTGAAATCTTTGATCATACTGAATATTAATGTTCATGCCTAGAAGTGAAAAGTCTAAAGACGGTCACCATTTCTCTTCAGACTGCTTATATAGGATTCATTAGCAATTTATCACTGACATAAAAGCAGAATTCAATTCCATCTGTGAACTCTAAAGCACAAAAGACTTGGCACATTTGATGAACTGCAGATGATCAGGAACTGGAGTAGAGGTAGCCATTAAAAAAAAAAAAAAAAAAAAAAAAAAAAAGCAACATTGGTAATAGCTTTAATTGTAAAAATAACTCCTTGAAGGAAGCAGTCACATAAACTTGAAAACATGCTGCATTACTTTACCTCAGATATCAAATTAGAAAAACTTTTAGGGATGTCTAAACACTTCTAACATAATTCCTTTAGATTCTTTAAGCTTCAGTTTGGTATTATCATTCAATCCAAATTTCTTCCTAAGTGTTAAATATACTCTTAAGTGCAAGGCTGAGCTTTATAAACTGTGATAAACAGCACTAACAGCCAAGGAAGCCAGCAAAGCGATCAGAGGAGAAAGACAGTACTTGATGTGAGTAGCAGGGGAGCTGTCTGGCTTATGGGCAGAACTGTGGGTTAAATATTAGGGATTTTGCTCCTGAACATGTGCAAGTTGAAAAAAAAAAAAAAAAAAAAAAATCACAAAGGCTGTCCATTCACCGTTCTCCCCTGAACAACAACAAAAATAGCTCAAAGTTGTTTCTGACAAATGGTTTTCCTACAGGCTGCTATGTAAGATTACAAAAGATGGTGGGGGTACTGCACTTCCTAGAATTAAATAGTAGCAGTGTCTTTTATTAAACAGTGTCAGTCCTTGTTTAACAGACTCATTTTCTGACCCTATCTAATATTAAACACTTTGATGTCTAAAGTAGACATCAGGAGAAGCCACTTCCTAAACAGAATATCCACCTACCATAGTATCACTGTTATGTTACACTTTAAAACAAAATGAGCAGGAGGTTTTTCCACACAAGGATAAGCAGAGAGGTAGATACTGCATGCAGTATAACAGAGAAGTGGAAGGACAAATGACTAAAGTTTGTGACTCACTGTTAAATTTTTGTGCAAAAAGATGGAAATGCCATGAGTGATCATGATTTCTTTATGTGTGCACCTACAATGACTCATGAACTTTGCAAAGAATTAATTTGCCCTTTAAGCTAAACTAGGAAATAAACCTACGGTTGCATAAAGGTCACTGAAGCGTAAACATACTTACCACTCTAAATCTTGACCATATGTAAAACTAAGAAGCACTGTGTCCAATTCAACTGAATTATTTATAAGTAGTATTTTATATAATATCTTACTCTTTGGAAACTACAATTATGTTATAAACCACCAGATAATTCATGCACAATTTAATGAAATGACTATAAAAATGGAAACATCGGCTTTACTCATAACAAAAGAAGGAAACAAAAACATGACAGCAAAGGGACCACAAAGTTATGAGAGTAGTGAGACCAGATAGTATATGCTATCCTGTGCACAACTTCTATCTTTCTTCCTCCTACAACCCCTCACTGAACCATTATTTATATGTTAGTATTTCAAAATATCCTCAACAAGGAAGTTTTATATGAAGCAAGACATAAATAATAATGTTTAGGGGAAAGGTCCAAGAAAAAAATCTCAAGACTTCACATCCTGCTACCAGTAATTTTCAAGCTAAAATTTGTTCAAATTGAGAAGATATACTGGTATGGAAGCTGTAGTCTAAACCTCAGTTTTCTCCACAAATGTGAATAATAAAAATGACAGAAATGGGCAGAGCTGTAAAGAACTCTAAAGGTAAAGAAGATTAAAAAAAAAAACAAAAAACAGCTTTCACACAGCACATTTATCATCTTCTACGTCCACCTCTGAATGGCAGAGGAGGAAAATCATTTAACAGCTGCCATTTTGAACACGCTGGAAGTGATCAGAAAAGACTGGGAGGCTGTCACTAAGTGAGCAGATGACATTTTATTTGTCTTTCATTCAATCAAGCCCTGAAATCTTGTTTTCATTCACAAAAAAGCATATTGAGTCAAAGACATGTAATCCAGCACTGTCTCATTTATTTCAGTTAGAACTCAAGTGTATTACTAGTGGCTGGCCACTCTTTAAACTTTAGCTGTGAGATGTAAACAAAGAGATGCAAGGATAGTAATTGTTTGAAATATTTGATACAAAAGTTAATATAATGCTTCCAACTGATTAAAAAATAAAAATAAAAAATGAAAATATACATTAGAAAAATAGAGGAAGGAAGCTGAAAGCTCAAGACCATCTGGATAATGCTTAAAATTAGAATACAAGATAATACAAACAACCAGAGAACAAGTAGATCCCATCAGTTCCAGAAACAAAGCAGTAACAAAGCTTTAAAAGACATGACAGAGAAAAACAGTCAGGTAATAAACAGTTTTCAGATTCTGATATGTAAACAAAACAGTGTTCTACTTTCATTTTTCTTCTTTGAAAGAGAAATGTGGAATTAATTTTATTTTTCATATATATTTTTAGAATCACTGTATTACATGTAATTTGTTGTGTGCTAGTGTCCTCCAATGGATGCTTTTGAAAGTACTTGCTCTATAATAGTGTAGCAGAACTACACTTGTGCTACACTTGATGGATTTTGTATAGCATTTATTGCAAGATGCTGGGAAAAGAGAACAATATCAGACTTTACGGATTCTTCATCTTTTTTTTTTTTTTTTTGAACCTGATATATAAACAGACATTGGCTCTCCTAGATTACCTCTTCTCCAAAAAAGCAGATATGACTTTCTCTCAAATTGCAGCAGTTCCACCTGAGGACCCAATGAGTTCAATACTCAGTGAACGTCCATTCACTCATCTTCTGAACTCACAAAAGGAGACAAAGCAGATAATGAAAGCACAGGCAGCCCTGCACATGCAGAAGCCTCATACAGAACAAAAGCCCAAGCCTAGAAGTCACTAATAATGTATGGAACAATTACATATTCGGATCCACACCTTCTCCTCCTCTTTCCAGCTGGTAAATTTGAATAAAAAGCCACTGAACATTCAATTATTTCATAGCTATTTGAGGAAGCAATGGAGTCAGTATTAATTTACAAAGATTTAGTTGATGATACACTGGTTTCACTTGGTGATGTAACAGAAATCGAGCAGGTTTTGTTTCTTCTTGCTTTTTAAAGATCTAAATACAAAAACAGATCTCTTAATTTATAGTCTGGATGAATGATGCTCTAAACAGTTTATCTGTGTACTGCTTTTTTCTTTGGTCATTCAAGGCTTTCTCATGTGGCACAGTTTATGTGCAGTAAGTTTGCATATAGCATAATTATGTCCCTGGGTCAGCTACATGTAGCCATGTCCTTTCCCTGCTCCTGATCACTGATCCCTAACACTGGCAGCCTCTTTCAGCTGCAGGTCTTAGTCCTGACTGCCTCTTTCCCTAGACCAGGCCTTGGCTAAGTTATCTTCTCTTGGCTATGCTGACTTCTTGCAAATATTTCTGAACAGCATTGTCCTTAGGATAATCTTAAAAACCATGGATCCAGAGCAAGAAATAAACCTGAAACAGCTGCTGTTTACATGGAAATTAAGGATGTCTTCTAACAAGGTGGATTATGCTGCTTCCAAAGAAAATTCAGGTACTGGGTGCAATTAATATTCACTATGAGTATTCAAAAGAGCAATTAAAGCAGCGTAATTAGCACACTGTAAATTCACATACTGGTTTGTTTTGTGCCAATCTCCCTGTTTGACATGGCCTTTAAAATGTTGATTCAGTCAAAGCAAGTTAAATAACACCACCATCCCACTGAGAATTATCTCCAGGGAATCATGATACTCCCAGCTAAAAACTGGCTCCCTTCAGACAACATCCTCTCACACATCCCTGAGCAAATCCTTAGTAGCAGAACAGACAAAACCGAAAGAGCCCAGAACAATTATATGCTGCTGGCAGCAAGCATGTGGTTGCCAAAAAAGATTTAATGGCTTTAAAAGAGATATCCTTACACCTTCATGTCTCATGTCCTGTTACCCATCTCAGCTTCCTCATAAAAATATGTAAATATTTGCATTCCTGTCCCAAAATTTCCTTGAAAGTTAGAATATCTCTGATGTAGAGTTACAACTGGGAAGTATGACTTGTGCCCAGCATTCTAACTGGCTTACCATAGGTTAACACTAAAACATTGCTTTAATTGGTCAAATACAGAAGCTACAAGCTCTCCTGAATACCCAGTTACTCAGAGGAATCCAACCAAAGCTTGAGATCACAGCCATCCGCTCAATTGAGTGACTCAAAAAAAAAAAAAGAAAGAAAAAAAGTCCGTTCCATCATTATTATCTGGATTTAGACTGCTAAGTGAGACAGCTAGAAGACTACACATCCACAGAACAAACCATAAAACAGGCATTCCATGACATACTGCCTACCTTAGCTAACTTGCATTGTGTCAATAAATTTCCTGGATTCTCTTTGCCATAAATTTGATAATTGTAGATCTTTCAGGACTGCCTCTCCTATTTAAATCATGAGCAAAGATGTAGAAACTTTGCTGGTGAAAAACAAAATAATAACCCCAAAAAACTGCAGAGACTTTTCTCTAAATTTCTGAAATTTTGTATGGCTCGATAACTTGCAAGAGTGAATTTGAAATGTATAATCTCTGTGTGTCAAGCAAGTAGAATTATTTGCAAATTCAGAAAAGTACTAGCTTGAAAAAAAACTGAAATTGTAAAAAATGTTCAGCATTATGCTAACTTAACACCCACTAAGTGGCAAAATTGTGTCACTGAAGTAAAAAAGAATAAAAATAAGATAAATATCAAACTTTTCTGAATCAGTCATATAGTGTAAAGTCTCGTCAGTGGCAAGAAAGCTGTAAAAGAAAAAAATCTCTAGGGGCCACTTCTGTTCACACAGTATGTTTTTCTGTATAATTTCAGAACATTTTACATTACAGAGTCGTTCCCGGATGAGATATCACAATCTTTTTCTTTCCTATTACCACTAAGCCCTACAAGAACATTAAGAAAGACTTGGCATAAACAGATTAGTTTAGAATTCGGCCCATGACTCTGCACTGGCACTGACTGCTTTAGGCTTTGAATGAATGCCAAATTTATGAGCTGTCTTCAGTAACTGCCTATTTTACCTATATCAGTTTAAGCAGATGTAAAGCATAAGTAGTTTAACTATACCCAGTGTCATAAACTGGGCATAAATATTTGTTGAAGTCTTAGTATTACAGAGTAGAATTCTTTCTGCAGTTTAAAAGATTATGTGCAAGGAGCCTGAGAAGTGCAAGTGATGCATTACGCTTACAAAAGAGATACTCCTTGAAAAGCATTACAATTGCCTGCTAAATACATACAAAGCTCTTGAAAATGAATGTTAACTTCTCTTTCAGTTATCAAAAAGAATACAAATTTCAACATACAGATTTACATGTTATTTAAGATATTTTTAAGATGATGCAAACAATGAGATACCTTATGGTTTGAAGGGATGAAGAGAGACCACCAAGAAGCTCTATATCCACAAGACTAATCATGAACAGACATTCCCCAAGATGTGCCTTATACCTTAACTTGCATTATGACAAGTTTTCTTTCTGTGCAAACCATGTTTTCTTAATTCAGCTCACAGAACGCACTTAAAAGACAGAGTATTTGGCCTTGCAAAATGGTTGTATATATATACTGATACACATATACACATATGTATACACACACACATACACACACCCATTTCTTTAAGAGAGCATTAGTTTTTAGTGAAAATTACTTGTGTTGATGAGCAGACAAGACTGTTAAGAATAAGATTCTCAGCAAAAGCAAAATTAAAAAAGCATAAAATAATCTTATTTGTTCAAGGTGACATGAGTAAAGGTAAGCATCACACAATTTACTCTTAAAACATATTCAAGAAGAAATCAGAAGTGGTGCTATGAAGTGAATGAGGACAAACTACTAAAGATTAAGCACAAAGATATGTTTTACAACCTGAGCCCCCACATGAGCCCAGTTATAAAATTATCCCTGTGATATATCACCAGTATTACAGAGCACACAGTATTAGAGAAGGAATTTATGATCCACTTGTTATAGAAGTTGTAGGCATAGAAATACTGAAAATTTTTTCCAATGCTTCCCAATAGGGAGTAAGTTCCTATTCACACCTTCAGTTGAGACTAAAAAACAACAGAACACCAAAAACATCTCTATTGGAAATCTGAAGGAACATATGATAAAGATATTCTCTATATTAAAGGAATAGTGTCTTTACTTTATGCGCCTGTGAAGTTTTTGGTGTTTGAAAATCAGTCAATGTGAGCAACAGATTATGCATAGAATTTTTTGTGCTTCTAATTATATCCAGCACATTCAACATCTTGAAGGATTAAATCCCCAGAGACAACATACAGAAGAGACAGGAGAGGGAAGATTTTGACAGAGAATCAAAGGGATATGAAGATGGATTTCTGCAGACTGCAGACATGGAATTACATGGAAACTAAAGCCAATGGAACAAAGGCTTACTGGAAACATTTGAAGAGCACAGTCCTAATATCCATAATACAGCATTGTTAACTCCTAATTTTGGCATATCTCTCATATTACATCATTTTACTTGAAAACTCTTATTCTGAAAAGAGCCATGCAGACAGGGCTTTGAAAAAAAAATCTCAGTGAAAGACAATTCCTCAGAAAGCAGGTGCTTGAGGATGGTTGGAAGGAGGCAAAGAAACTTTGAGAAACTTCTCATTTCCCGACTTCCCTGCTGGCTCTTTGAAGGTTTTCTTCTTTCCCCACTAGAACAAACCTTCAGTGGTTCCCGCCCTGACCACTGCCCCTTGCTGATGCAGCTGGGCTCTGTGATCGGCTCTTGGAGTGCTATAGACTGAAACAGCATTTCAAAGGGACAACTGAAAATTAAGCACGCGTTAGAAAATGCAAATACTTTCACTTTTAGAAACTTAAAGAAAGGATGCCTGTATTTGAAGTGAAAATGTGTAGATTTAATGCAAAATCATTTGATCATTAGAGAAGAAAACGAGTGTGGTATTAACGAAAATCCTTTACATTAGTTTTCTTAATGTTTTCTAAGTACACATTAACATTAGAAGACAGAGGACTCTAATAACATACCTTGAAAGGTGGCTTCCCTAAGGCATTTCATCAAAGTAGGATTTAAATCTGAGAACAAACAGATTTCATTTCCAGACAAAGAGAAAATTGCAGACAGTTCTTTTAAACCCTTCTCTTCCCACAATGAACCTTATGCATTGTATTAGTTCTCCACATGCTATAACTGCTGTAATAAGCATTTCAACCTGCAGAGAAGTTAAAAAACACTGCAGCACTTAATATTATTATTCCTACTTCTCATCAGTGATTATAAATATCCTAATCATGCATACCTCATCTAACCCAGGAGATATCAGAGTAGCTACTGAAAACCTCACATCATATGCTTCACGAATTTGGAGAGATTTTTTTCTTTTCATTCTGCAACTACAAACTTTAACCAATACTAACAGATCTGTTAGGTACAGGAACACAACAGGAACATGCAATTAGAATTAATTTCTGGATTATTATTATCATTGGTCCATGGATTTGAGGCATAGAGAAAATATGTTTGGAAAAGTCTTTAATTTATCCCAATCACCTCTGAAAAGTCAGGTCAGTTATTAAGAATTTAATCTATATTTAAACAGTATAATCTTATGAAACATGAAACAGTTCTCTTCAGTTTTCAAATATTGTCTTTCATCCCCCTCTTCTGCAGTGTAGGTAGGGATCAACGTGGGAGGTAAGAAACCTGCAGAATTCAACAACATAGTCAATATAATATTTCACCAAAGAATGCCACCAGGTTCATTGCCATTCCAGCTTTGCAGCTATTTCTGCCCGGAGCATCACCTTACCATAGAAGCATAAAGAACTACCACCACACAAACATTCAACTCCAGCATTTCTTTTCCTTGAAAAGTGTGGGGTGCTTCTAATCATCTTTACCTTTGAAACAGCAAATATTGCCCACTTCTTGCTTTGCTGGAGGATGTCTTAGACTGTAGGAGCAGAGCAAAGGGATGCTGCTAGGCAAAATGAAAAAGGGAGCAAGTCACAATAACACCTATCTGTTACTCTAATTTCTGCCATCCAACAGTCCAAAGAATAATGGAAAGACTGAAGAGAAAATGGAAGGGGAAAAAAAATAGCATTTTCTCTTAAAAAGTGATTGCTTAGGTTTATAGCTATTCAGGTCTTCGCTACTTGGAAGTTTGGGTGGTACTCAGGCTACAGTGGATAGTAGTTACAGGGGGTGGTTCTGGGTGGTGCTTAATGTGTCACGGGTTCACGGGGTGGTCGCGTGTCATGGTATATAAGCAGATGTTGCACAGCAATAAATTGGCACTTGAGCTACATTCTATTAGTGAGTCTCTCGTGTCTCTGTGCTGGATGGGGTGCAGACGGTCAGGGCGCTGATGCGGTGTTGTTGACCGGGCAGGGTTGCGAGGAGGTTGGCAACAGGAAGAAAGTAACAACTAATTTGTGGAATGTGAACATTTGGCGTAAAAGGGGATGGAAGGGGGTAAAAAAAAATAAAATAAAATAAAAAATTATCTATTCAAGGGAACAAAGAGGCAGAGCCTTCTTATTTTCCCCCATATTTCCAAATTCAAGCACAACCCCTTCATGTGCAGCAAAGGCTCATGAAGCCACATGTGCCACAAGCACACCCCAAGAAGATAGCAGATTGGCAACATGGTATTTACAGGTAGACATTCTTGCTGCAATTGTCTCTGAGATGCTGAAACAGCTCAAGTCCAAGACTTGCAACAGGCAAAGTAGGGCAGCCAGTTTTCTTGGATTTCTGAGCCTTTGTTCTGCACCACTTGGCCCCCAAGGAATGATAGCTTGGGAAGAGAACTTTAGATGTGGAATAGTAAGATGGAAAGGCTTGCATTCATGCTCTCCTCTGAGGATTATGAAAAGCTTTACAAAAGCTAATTCAACATATATATATAGATATATATAACCTTGCAAATCCTTCCAGAAACAAAAAGACAGCTTTTAACAGCCCCAAGTTCAATGGGGTTTACATACAGCAGTTCTATACAGCATGCAGAAGCAAGGCATAAGTCAAGTGTAAAGAACTGAAAGGAATTACATGACCCTATAGTAGTGATTTCAGTAGAGTTCAACTGCTTGAGATGGATTGTGTCTGGTATAGAACAAATATTAACACTCTTATCTGCAGTACCATTTTATTGATCGCAAGAGATCAGTTCTTTTCTCTACAAAGCCCATCCACAGGTCATTAGCACAATACTATTTATCACGGAGCTGTTTCAGTAATGACTTGCTCAGAAGGCTGGTAAAACTCTACTCTTTCACAAGATCTCTCACGAATTACCATATTTGAAGACTTTCACTATGGAACTGAAGATTAATTCTTTGACCTGAGAGTCTTTATGGGCTGTTTAAATGATTTAAGTAAAGAGAGAAGGATTTTATGAAGTTCTTATATTTAATACAGGATAGCTATATTGGGAAAGCTTTCTTTTTTATAGTTTGATAAAGCTGCCAGGAAGCAAAGGCAAAAGGCAGTTCCCTGGCCAGTCTCCTCTCTCCTATTCTGCATGCAATTTCACAAATTCCTACCAAGTGAAATGGTGCCCTCAGTTTGCTCAGTTTCACAATTGAATGACTTCAGATTTTGGAAAGAGGATCCACCAGCATAAATTAAGGTTTCTAACAATCCAGATCTATGGAACTAGGATTTTCTTCTACAGTAAACATTACTCTGTGCACAGGGGTTCTAGCCCCTCTCACCTCCCTCTCGCAATATTCACACCATGTCAAATTTCTGAGGAAGAGAATAAGTAGCTATGCTTCAAAATTCAGAAACACTGACTAGTTTACAGGAAGAGAGGAGGAAGGAAAAGAGCAGAAGGCAGAGACCCTTTACCCAACCATCAAACACCACGATGGGCAGCTGGTCTGACCAAGGCACAGGCAGCCCCATCCCCGAGGTTTCTCCCCAAGGTGAATGGTTGCCCTAATAGTCAATAGAGACCAACGCCAGTTATTTTACCAAATGGCAGCAAATTTCCTTGAAGTTAATTTGGGAGTTCTCACTGTTCTCCTAACAGAGCCCTGGAGTCAAAACCTCCCAGTAGAAAGGGACTGAAAATAGCTGCAAGGTCAATGGCCTTTTACACAGACACAGCTGGATCTGGAAGCTGAACCACCATGACTCACGTATAAGGCACACAAAACGTTTCAAGTTGCTGACAAAGTGATTTTTACCTTACTGATACAGTAAGCAACTTGCCAGCAACTTGAAACATTTTCTTTCCCTTTAATTAGTCTTACATGTTGTAAAAAGTGGAGAAGCTGTGGAGATAAATACAGAGTTGCAAAGCAGCAGCAGCAGTTCAGAGAAGCCACAGCTTGCACCAGCTGAAGTAGCTTTTAAATCTTTGAGACTATATGGCAGTCTGACTGTAAGGAGAGTTACCTCTATCACAGACCAAATGATGCTCTTACCTATAACTGCCGCAGAGCCACAGCAACCTCATCCACAGATTAATGAACAAAACGAGCAGTATCTTTTCCAGTCCCCTTTGGCCTTCCAAGCAGCGCCGACATTTCCTAGCCTGATACTCGAGCTCCTCCATGTGGCAAGCGAGAGCCTTCATCTTTTCTCCGTGTAGCAAACAGCTCCCTTATTCCACACAACGTTTTTCTTGTCATTATTCCCTCACAGAAAATATTACCAAAGATACAATATTAAACTGTGGGGCAAGAACGATTAGTTCTGAGGATAAGGAAAGTAGAACAAGAGCACCATAGCTCCTATAATTGCTATTAGTCACAAATGGGTATTTTCTTAATTTTTTTCAAATAACTTAATGTAGTTAATTGGTCCATTCATAAAAAAACTTCTCAGTGTTCAGATACAGATCAGTTGCTTTAAACAGTCAGCTTTGGAAAAAATCATAGATTAATTCAAATAGCCTCTTTATTAAAGTGGTGCCCTTCCCATGGTGAAATATCTAGCAAAATATATTCTCTTGTGCTGAAGATTTACAACTTCTCTTCTGTCAAACTGGGAACTATAAGACACAATACAGGATCCTTCCTTGAAAAACTGATCAGGATGTCTTCGTATTAAACAGCAGCCAAAGACAAATCCAATGCCTCTTTGAAGAAGTTTCTGGAAATTAAAAATGGCACTTATTTTACAGAAAAAGACTTATGATTCCAAGTACATCACTTCAAGAAAGCTAGTAAAGACATTTGCTTCTCAGCCATTCAACTTTTCAATTTGTTCACTGTACTGTAGGATATTGTTCAGTCAGATCTAATTCTGCACTGCAGGCCAGCAACACCTGTCTGCATATGCTCACAAGCTAATGCCATCTTACTTACACATGACTTAACAAGTTCACACACCTGCTTTTCCACTGACACTGTAAGAAATAATTAGGGAACCACTCGGTTTTAAGGTTATTTGCTTTTGATGAATATTTCACAAATTATTTTTATGCATTCACTTCAAAAATATTTTGGTTGAATATGGGACAAATCTCAGAACTTGTTTTAAAGAACTTCCCTTTTCTTTACGTAAGCTTTAATTCCTGCTTCATGTTTGTTTCTTTTTCCATATTAGAATGAGAAAAATCATAGGAAGCATGGGATAGATGACTGGACAGTGAGGTGGATTGAGAACTAGATGACTGGCAGGCCTCAGAGGGTTGTGATCAGCAGTGCAGGGTTTAGTTGAAGGCCAATTAGGGTATTCCCAGGAGGTTTGTACTGGGTCTAGTCTTCTTTAACATCTTCATCAGTGACCTGGATGAAGGGATAGAGCGGGTCCTCAGCAAGTTTGCTGATGATACAGAACTGGGAAGAGTGGCTGACACACCAGAAGGCTGTGCTGCCAATTCAGCAAGACTTGTACAGACTGGAGAGCTGGGCAGAGAGGAACATGATGAGATTGAACACAAGGGCAAGTATGGAGTCCTACACCCAAAGAGGAATGATCACATACATCAGTACAGGTTAGGGGCTGATCTGCTGCAAAGCAGCTCTGCAGAGAAGGACAGGGATGTCCTGGTGAACAACAGGTTGGCAATGAGCAGCACTATGTCCTTGTGGCCAAGAAGGACAATGATATTCTGGTGTACATTAAATAATCATGACTAGTATGTCAGCAGAGGTTCTCCTCCCATCTATTCTGCCCTGGAAAGGACACATCTGGAATACTGTGTCCAGTTTCGGGCTCTCCAGTTCAAGAAAGACAAGGAGCTTCTAGAGACAGCCCAGTGGAGGGCCACAGAGATGGTTAGGTGCCTAAAGCATCTTAAAGAAAGGCTGAGAGATCTGGAACTGTTCAGGCCTGAAGAAGGGAAGGCTGAGAGGGGATGTTATGAATGCTCATAAATCTAGAGTGTGGGTGTTATGTAGCTGGGGACAGATTCTTTTCAACAGTTCCCAGTGACAGAATGAGGGGCAATGGGCACAAACAGGAAGGAACAAATAGGAAGTTTCATACAAATGCAAGGAAGAACTTTACTGTGAGGGTGACAGAGCACGGGAGCAGGCTGCCCAGAAAGGTTGTAGAATCTCCTCCTGTGGAGATACTCAAAATCCATCTGGAAACTTTACTGTGTAACCTGCTTCTAGGGAACATGCTTTTGCAGGGAGTTGGGCTAAACGACACAAATCTGAGCTGTTTCAGTGGTGACTACAAGAAGGCAGGAAAAATTTGACCTTCCTGGAAATATCTGTGAGGAATCTGTAAGCAGAAGAACTTTTTCAAGAGGCAGGAGGGCAGATGTATTAATTTCTGGCACGAATGGATAGCCCAATGGATTTCCCTATTTGGCTCACATAGACTTTGTATAAGCCAAACAAATTGGCTAGTAGAAGACAGGAAAGAAAAAGCGAACTTCCTTCACTTCCTCCCCTGGAAAAGTAAGAACTTAAAGAAGCTCATCAAATAGGAAAAATAAATGCTCACTTTGCGTTATTGTTATTATTCAGCAGGAGGGAACTCTCCCACAATTTTCTTTAGCATTCCAAACTTGAACTTTTGTCAAGCAATCATCCTTTTTCCACAAGATATCCAAAGACTGAAATTATAGAAGCTAGAAATAAGTTGATCATGCAGTGTTCAGGAAGATGAAGTCATGTTCACAGGGATTTCAGTTCTTAGTGACTTAATTCTAACCATTACAAACTCAAGAGCAATCATTTCCCTACAGCCATATCTAAAGATGCTACGTAATGCTTTCAAACCCGACTCTGCTGTTGCCTTTGCTTTATCAGCTGTTACAGATAGAGGGAGCAAACTGATAATCAGAGGGAAAAGAAAGGACTCATCTGGTGAAGAAACTGCTCTAGGAGGAAAAGACCTACCTACCTCATGCATGGGAAAAGGACGACTTGAGACCTATTAATTTAAGGACTGATCCGTACAGTCTGTTTTCTTCAGCCTAAGATCCAGATGATACTGGGGAGGCAGGGTGTGTTTCCTTGGTGTTTGAACAGCAGAGAGCTTCTTTCATCTGATGGGAATGCTCTTTCTTCACTTTCAGTGACAACGTCAGGCAGGAAATGACAGAAACTGGAAAATGGGAGGAGGAAATGGGAGGGCGAAACTGGAGGAAGGAGGAAGGAAATGGAAAAATAGCAGGGGAAAGCATTCATGTATCCTGAGGAACTTACATTTTACGAGGTGTCATTTAAGCTAATTGCCATGTTAAAGCCATGCAGCTAAAGTAAATTCTGTAGCATTTGCTTTAAAAAAAAAAAAAGCTCAAATAACGAACTTATTTTTAGTATATTAAGTAGTAATACACATTAAAAATCCTATGTTTATGATCCCCAAATCCTTCTTTTCCATGCAAAAAGCAGAGAAATTGTAATTTCCATACATCATCCCATTCCTATACCACATCCTGGAGGGACTCTCAATTCACCAAGTTCTCCTACAGGAATGCCAGTGCCTGTGGGCACCAGCTCACCAGCTTTTAAGTTGAGGCCTCAAGCTCACTCATATAGACCACAAGCTGCCCAATAAAAAGCATTTCTTCTTGCTAGAAACTCCATCAGAATTTGAGCTGATATAATTCTGTTTTCATTGTGGTCAACATTGTGGTCCCATATGAATCACTCTGTGCAGCCTCTCACCATGCAAACATACAGTCCCTTACTCTATGGGCCAGTCTCTCTCTACAAGGAGCCTCAACAACTGCTCCCTCACATTATGGTCCTCTGTGGTCCCCAGGCTCCCCATCAAGCTCTCTCCATCATGTATTATTAGAGTAGTAACAACAGCTTGTAGATACAGTTAGCAGACAGATTAAGATAGCAACTGGGATTTGAGGTTTTTGAAAAAGGTTTTTGATGGAGTTACATAAGACCAAGGAGAGAAGGTAGGATAAAAACTTGTGGTAAATCTGAAGATGACTGACAATAAAAACAAAAAAAAAGAACACTGTTTTGGAAAGGGACATTTTAGGAGATCAGAGATTGATATTAAAAATTAGCAAGGACATTATATTCTGGAGAAATTCCATGAACAAAGTCTGTACACCACCTGTATCAGTGCTCTGCAAATCATCCTACCTCTGTAGTTATGATATCTGAGTTCATATCCCTTTCTTCTCCATATTTCTTCCCCTTTTTTCTTTTCTTAGATTCACTGACTTTATAGAGTACCTGTCTCCCTCATTGTGCTGAGTAGACAGCCTCTGTGGGCTTAACCACCTGTCTCCCAGTAGTCAGCAGCAGCCTAGAGGCTAACATCACCTTTGAATGTCAATATAGAAGTCAGTTTTTTTCTGTTACCAGGGAAGGGAGAAGAAAGAATGTAATTAAGTGCATGAATAGCCAAGAGATAATTTTTACTCTAATTTATCTAAAGAATACACGAAGTTTTAATCTTGACTTAAGGAATTCAGTTTCAACCAAGCTTCTGAATTAGCCCTACTGCCATATGCTTATTACCACTACTACTAGTTCATAATCCAGTTTTCAGGCCTCACAACATACCCTCCCCTCCTCCCCCTTTAAAAATAAATACATGAGAAAAAAAAAAATCATTGCCTTCCCCTAAGTTTGTTAAACCTATTCACTGTAACACAGAATGGAAATTAATGGCCAGATACTCAGCTGCAGTCAACAGCTTAGCTCCATTAAAATCCACCCTGCGGCCTGACCCCTGAGCACTGACCAAGCTCTGTGCTGGCTGACACAGTTTCTATTGGATTGGCAAAGAGCAGGAAATGGCTGGGATGTAGGAAAGCCCCAGACATGCCTCCTTCTACCATAGCCAGGCTGCTGCTGTGCTGCTGTGTGGGCTGCCCAGCTGTCCACCTTCCCAGGGCTTTAAGCCCATCACCATCTCCCATCCAGCTTGGAGGACTTCTTTTGGAAAAGCATCATACACGCCCACAGCTGTATAAGCAGACACAATTTTAGATGGAAGCTAAAGTTCAGGGCAAGGAAACTTAAGGAAGGATGAGCATCATTTGTGTCCCGTACTAAGATAATACTCATTTCATAAAATATCCAAACTATTTACAGTTTTCAGCCTGAGGAGGAATGCAAATATAAGTTAAGGCTCAGTATAATTAAAGGAAAAAGAGAGACCAAAGTCTCAGGCCTGAAGCAGACAAATTGGAAACTCTCCGTTTCCAAGAAGAAGTCAGTTCTCACTGCTGAGGGAGTTTGCGTGGAAAAACCAAAGGCCTAAAACTCCTCTATATGTCGTAGAATTCTGCAAATATTTGTTTTAAAATACCAAAAAGTTAAATTTCAGTGCCTCTCAGACATTTTAAATGGGAAAATTATTCAACTTAAAATAATTGGATACTTAGTGTACTACTGACCTTTTGGTATAAAACTTGTTCATTGTGTTCTTTTTAGGCAAGTTCTGCATTTTAGCTTTCCATTAGAAAAGAGAGCATCCATCATAATGTAATTTCTCTCTTTATATTATTTTTCTGGATATCTCACTTCAGGTGTTATTTGGCGCATAATGCAAAAGAATTAAAAAAGAAAAAGGAAAAAATAAAAAAATAAAAAATCATTTGTGAACATTCCATATTTCTTGATAATAAAAAAAAAAAAACCCTCAAAATTTTACTTTATATACCTTCGATTTCCCAGTAGTCCCATTTCTCAATCAGAATTTGAATAATCTTTACAATTTGTATTCCCCAAAACTCAAATTTAATGAGTTAGTAGGTATAGAAATAGAAATAACAGCTGCAGCTTATCCCGCTGTGCTATTCAGTAATGACAATGTTATACCACATTAGCAATTGTGACATTAATAAAAAGAAGCCCATAGGATTAGCCAGAGACAGCTGACTTTAGTCAAATGTAGGTCATGCTTTGTTTGCTCAGAGCTGGGTAATAAATTTCCAGGTAAGTGCTCTCATGTGTCATACATATATGCCAGGAGCATAATTTCAGCTGTACTAAATGATCCACATTCTTAAATTTCTGTAAGCCGTTTTTGAATTATTGTTAAGCATTTAATTCCACAGCAGCATCTTACAGGCTACTTAAAGTTATTAACTCCTATGACATTATGGCATGTTTTCTTTCCAGTGGCAGTTAATAGCATCTTGATCTGATTTCCCTTTCACCTTAAGATATCTGCAACTCTGAATTGTGAATATTTAACAAAAGATACTTAGCAAGGAATCAAACCCACTACATTTTGCAGCTCTAGCTGAAAGAGAAAACAGTATTTGGAATCAATCCAAGCAGCAGCAAGATATCTTCCACCACAGAAGGGAGGCTTTAAAAAAAATTTAAAGGAAATAAAGGCATAGCCTTCAATTAATAGTACAAAAGATCCTATCTCAATCTCTGCTGCATTGGCAAGCCCTCAAAATTTGGATTGAAAGCAGACCATTAAACATATTCATATTTAATCTCAGCACAAGATGTGCATATTGTATATCGAAACCTTAAGGGCTGTATTCTGTGTTCAGTAACACCCTGGCAGGCTTCTGTGGGAAAAAGTGAGTGTAATACAGCAGAAGTTAACCTTGAAGTTGCAATCTTACTTTCGCTATTTTTCTTTGTGTTAAGATAATAAGCACAAAACAAGATCAGGGCCTTTCTGTGCAAGGCACCATCCAGACAGAGAGAACAGAGAAGGGAACCCTAGTTATGAAGAGCTGAAATCACAGCAAGATGGACAGAAAAATGCCTGATTATCACCTTTTTACAGAGGGAAACTGAACCAGAGAAAGGCGAACTGCTAGACACAGATGGCTTTAATTCCACCCAAGTCTCTTATCCAGTGGTTGCTATTGCTTTAGGCAACTCCTCATCCCGCTCTTTGTTTCAGGCCCTTGCTCTGCTGGGGCACTGAGCTCACTACTGTCAGCTCAGCTGTCCTAGGCGATGGCTGAGCCACATGCAGGTGCCCTACTGCATGTCCCACCTACAGAGGCCTATGGCTGCACCCCACTGCACGCACTGAGGCAGTTCGTTCCTCATCTTATTTACAGCCAATTATTCCGATAGCTTCTCAGCAACAGAAGTAAATTTCTTGGCTCTATTTTTATCTATGCCTGGTCTAAAAAGTATTTACACATCAGCAAGTCTTTTGGGGGCTTCAGAGGCATGTCAAGTGGAAGAGATGACAGACTGATATTTTTAGTTGATATTTTATTTGGCCAGTTGTTTTAATGGCAAATTTTCTTGAAATATAAGGTAAAATCTATGTATCTAGCCTTTCCTTCAGACATTAAGAAAGCCTTAGATATTTTTTCCTTTCTTTCTCTTTTTCTCTTTTTTTTTTTTTTTTGAGGAACTATGATGACATGGATTTGCAGCTTTTCAGTACAGTTCATCAGGTTACACCGTTTCTTTAAAGCAACTGTGTTTACTGGTCTATTTCTTGAAAGCTGCAGTTGTATCTTTATTACCCTTCATTGTTATCAGCAAAGCAAAATGCCATAGCTACACTGGAGGCAATAGAAATTCCCTTTGTGAGAAGCAATGATTTCCAGCAAATCGTGAACACCTTTGTGCTCGATTTCAAGGAAGTAAATGTAGTCAGCTTTCAATAGGACTGTGAATTACAATGTGATAGAAATATGGGCTGTTCAAGGTAGATTCTGCTCAAAAAATAATTCCCCAACAGACATCAAAAGTCAGGGGCACAAATTACACCCTAGAAAACTAACGGGTAGGAGCAAATTTGTCTTAGGGTGAGAGCCATGCAACTCTGATAAATACTGCATGCATGTATAATCCCAGGGCAACACTGGCCAGGCTGCCTTTTTCCTGAAAATTTCTGCCTACTTTGCAGAGGTGGGAAAGAACCTCTCAGACCCTTATACTGATACACAGATGAAGCTGATGAATCTCTCACATACATAAACCTAAACACACCATACACAGAAATATCCTCTTATGGAAAACAGTCTTTGCAAATTGAAAGCATGTAAAGAAAATAATTTGGTTTAAATTATCTATACTTTTCCTCAAAATACAAAGAAAATATTTCAGCAGAAAGACAAATAAACAGAATGTATTTAAATAGCAGAGGGTTTTTTCCTTCCACCCCCTTCCCCCCTTTCAGCAAAGAGAAAGAACAAAGACCACCTTTTGGTGAGGAAAAAAAAAATTTAAAAAAAAAAATCAATCCCCTCACTGATGGGCTGGCTGTTTCCCTGCATGCACAGGCTGATACTCCTTTGTTCCCAGCCCCACTCCCCAGCCCTCCAGCTGAGCTGATGCCTCAAAGGATGCTTCCTGACTGTCTCCCACCCTGCACAACCAAGGAAGGCAGATCCTGCCTACTTCTCTTATGACTAGAGCTCCAAATCCACTTTCCCAAAGGACACAGCACCAGCAGAAGCAGGACTTTCCAAAACATCCCCTTCAGATCCCACTAGAAAAAAAAAAAAAAAAATCGAGTATTTTGTTAATTTTTTCAGGTCACTTTTCTCCCTATTACAGCCCATTCGTAGTGCAAAAACACTATCAGGGAGGCAGGTGAGAGATGAGCCTTCCTCAGCACAAGATTTCCAAAGACATCTTTCGCTTTAGGTAGAAGTTTGAAGCATGTGACAGTAGCAAGGACAAGGGCTCAAAGGCACGCAGCATGGGCAGGAGCATGAGGCTCACCAGGCAGAGCTACGGAGCAGCTGCTTGCAGCAGCCCCAACCCACATCTCTCCCTAGCAGAGCCTTGAATCATAATGGTCTCAGCCCAGCCCCATCAGGGCTATGCACTTACTATAAAATTCATTTTCAATTCTCTCCTGCCTGCACTACCCTGACACAGCCTGAGCTGTGTCCCACGCATACTGGTATGGGCGGCCACATTGCCACACTTGCTGCAGATGGAGGCCACCCTAGAGTGCCTATCAGCCACAGGCACTCACATCCCAGACCTTTTCCTATGTAATTAGACTATTTTGTGATATTTTTCAAGCCTGAAATTAACTCTCTGCTAACACATTTGTACTAAGCTAACAAAAAGCTAGCAGAGAAACCCCAACAAAATGATGGTCAGTGGAGTCAACTTCTCTTCAAGCATATCCAAAGCTGCGTTAAAATGTTCAAGAAAGGCACAGAGAGGCACTAACAAACAAACTAACAAATAAATAATCCAACCTCTCTCCAGTGTTCTGCTTGTGCACTCAGGTCACAGACCAGAGATGCAGTGTAACAGCTCAGCTAAATAAGGTGTGTAATTCCTGCTTCTTGTCTCAAATCAAAAGCATGCACAGAAGTTAAAATAACTACCATCACAATCTTTCTAAAAAATTCCTTCATAACTGCACAGATGAACAGTGGGATTTTGCATTTAAATGAAAAGAAATTAAAAAGGAGGAATTCCTGCTAAGTGTTTTCAGCTCAGGCAGCTTGGGAATCCCTTCTCAATTTATGATACATGCTTTGTCACTTATGTTCAAAACCCTGCAAGTAGTGAGAAAAAAAGAAGAGCAGACAGACAGTAACAACAGGTAAAATCATTCCCAACCTCTAAACCAAATACCATCTGTAAAATAGCTTCAGACACAAGTGAGAAAAATAATAAAATAGCGATTTATTCAATGGCAGTGAGGATAGGATCTCTATCAACCACACATTTTGTCAATTTCAAGGAGTCAAATGCTGTAAGTTCTCTTTTTCCAAAAATCATGATCAATCTTCAAAAATGATTAAAGATACCACACGCAGTCACATTTCCAGATGAAAACATCAATTTGTTACTTTAAAAAACACTCAACACCACTGGAAAGAAAAGTTTGCTGAAGGGAAGACGGTAGCCAAGTTTTCTGTGACAAGGAAAAGAAGTTGGGGGAAGGGACTCTGGATAATTATAGTACCACTCTATAGCTGAATACTTCCCAGCAGTGAAGTCTATGAGCCATCCAGCCAAAAGGAAAATGGGGAGAACTACACTACTAGAGAAACAAGCAGTGCTATGTCGGGAGGATCTCCATGCCTGATTCATGCCTGATTCACGGACTTTCAAGTGGAATACATTTAGTTGATGATTAAATTACCACTACTGCTGCTATATGAAAACAAATGTACAGGTGAAGGAGACAATAGATTTTAAGCCTACAAAGCCTACACCAATTAGAGGTTAATAAGGACCCCCAAACTCACCGCAAGAAACAGAAATTTGAGGAAGAGAAAAAAGCCTGCGTTTAGGTACAAACAGAAACACATGAAGCAATTTTTGGATGAGAGCCATAGAGCCAGAGCCAGTTTTGTAGTGAGCAAGGGTAACTCTAAGCATCAGGCTTCAGGAAAAAAGAAGATAATAATGATCATTTGTTTTCAATAGGATTCCAACAAACACATTCTCAGAAACTAGAGAATAAGAAAAAGCTGATTGTTATCCTTGCTGTCTGTCCAAATCCAATTTGTAAAATAGCACATTCATTCACACATCTTATGAAGTTATTGGAGAAAAGGAGGAGCACAGCTTCTTTTCTGCACAGCAGAAAGTACAACCTATCCGATGTCTATCCGTGACCCTTCATGAGAAGAAGGAAATATAACAAAAGAAAATCTATCTCTTCACACTCAAGACACATAAAATGCAAAAAAGAAAATGCTGCTCTGAGGAAGATGTAGCTGCAGGCTTGTCAGTAGCATAAGAGGAATATCAGGTCTGGTTGGACTCGTTCCCAGTCCCAAGTGTTTGAGGACACCCAGAATTTCATTGTGGATACAAGAGGAGTACCAAGGCCCATCCAGAGCATCAGAGGGATAACACCAGTTGAACCTTATAAAGAATGGGAAACTATTTTGTAGAAACCAGGGGAACCACCACAAACTGACTATGCGGGGTTTTGTCAGGGTGCTAGATATTTGATGGCCCACTGGAAGAGTGAAGCAAGTATCTTTAAGATTGAAAGCAGGAAGTGTTTCTCCAAATAAAATGACTGTCTCTTTTCCCCAGGTTTTCAAAAATTTGTGCAACCTTCCTAAAATATAAGACGAAAATTCTCCCTGAAAGCTCGTAGAGACCTAAATATAATTGTATGTCTTGGGGATCAATTTGGGTACCAGTTATTATTGGGCAATATATGATACCACTTCCAGTTTAGTGAAGACCTTGAAAGTCAGATATAGGAGTGAAAATTCATCCTCTCGGGAGCATCTCAGCAAAAAACTTACTCAACTATTTCTTAAAAAAAGAAATTACCACACAGTGCAACTCAGAGAAGCTTCTCAATCATTAAAATCTGTTATACAGTGAACGTAATTGGTTAAGCCAGGAACAAAGTCATTGGAAAGTGCTGAGAGGGAGAAAAACTCACATTACTCAGCTCAGTCACACACAGCTATTTATTAGACTTTCAGTATAAGTTCAAATTGCTGCTGTAGGACGGCTCTAAATACAAGGCATTGTGCTGCTAGCCTGTAACACTGACTCCTCCAGCACAGTGCCTAGAACAATGTCTACATAATGTGTAACAACAGCTGCTGCAGTGTATTTGGCTTAGAGTTCCACCTCTAGGGAAAGCCATGCCAAACTATTTATAATAATGGGCTACAATTTATGGGAAATGACTTTGCACCCATCCTACATGAGAAAGATTCAACATACCAGTCAACTCATTAATGCATCATTAGTTTAAAGAGATCCTTCATAAAGCAATAATATGGATGCTTTGCTTCTCTATGGAGTCTTTATGCAAAGATTGCCAAATGTTTTCCAAACATTACTGAATATTTTCAATCTCCAGAACATTTTCAATCTCCATAATCATTGTAGACAATGGAGAAAGATGAGCATATCTACAGCTACTGTACCATTTCACTCTTGGAAAAAAAAAAAAAGAGGCATTTACAGGTTAAAGACTTGTGATATCTCGCCAGGACCTTCAGTCCTGGACTTGACTTGACATTACCTGTAGAAAGAAGGAGAAGGTCAGGAGATAGTCCTGTCAGGACAATCACACTCACCTTTACAAAAGGTGTACAATTTTTTTTTTTTTTACTGCATAGTTGATAGCTTGAAAAATATTAGAAGCAAATTACAACCAAATCTCAGAACAAATCATAGGCTGAAGTTTACAAAGCACTTCAGCAAGAGATTAGCTTCTAGCAACTGAAAACATTGCAGCACAACCTGCTTTGCCAAGTCAGGGCCTAAAGTTAGAATCTGTTGTCTCATTTAACATCTGGTTGGGGGCAGCAAAGGCTGGCACACTGGGATACACAATTCTTTCACAAAGTTTGCTGTTCACTATATTAGCTACCTGAAAGCAGCCAGATTTAGAATCTGTCTCCAGGATACAAACTCTGTTCTCAGATAGAGGTCATCCATCCTCAGCTTCACAGCTTTGACTGCTGATGTGGTTTGAGTATTACCAATTTTCCTGAAAGCTTACAGCAAATTGCTCTCTGTGCTGCCCATTTCTTTTAGCTTTTTCCTCCAAGGAGTAGTGGAGACTTCCTTTCTGGAAGGAAACAAGTAAAGACTACAGAAAATACCCACTCTTCCCAAAGGTGGTCCTATCACTTGTACTGCTTATTTTTATTCATGCTAAAATAAAATAGACCACAAAATAACCCAGTTTATGTGAACCAGACACTCCTGCCAAGCAAAGTCACAGCTATCTAATTCAAACCACATCATCTCAGAGGTAGTCTGTGACTTACCACTGAAGGTATAGAATTCATTATTTCCATCTTCGTCTCAAATCAACAGTGATAATTAAAGCTGAGAATGTGGTCATTTTGTCTGGTCAGGGAAGATTTCCTACTGAATTCCTCCAGCTCACATATCTAAGAATACTTCTTGTTCCTCCATACAGATGATTTCAAGTTCTCTCCAAACCCAAATAATGACATTTAGGTCCTTGATGTCCTTAGCATCTTCTGGAATTAGATAAACAATCTTAAGCATTTTCTTCCTGCAGCGTGCTTAATTAGCAGGCAGACAAAAAAAGAAAATAAACAACAGAACCTACCTTTGCAATAGCTCTGCTCTTTCCTATGTAACTTACCCCTCTCTTACATACATACAAAATTCATCCTAAATTAAATGATTAATCTAGTGCATAAACTGATGGTGTGAGAAGATCTGGGCCATCTGTAAAGATCACCAGAAATCTGCTGTAAGCCTGCATTTTGACAACACGCATGTCCTTGACAGCTTAGATAATTGAACACTCTGCATACAGGCATCTTCCCTAGGGGGTATGCTGCAGAAAGGAAAAATAAAACCTCAGACTGTAAACCCTGCCAAGCACAAAGTACTCTACTCATCCATTACCCCACCTTGTTCAATTCCCTACCTCCTCCTCACAGGCATAGCAGAGAGAAACATCCTAGAAGGAATACTAAAAGCCACAGCCTATCTCTGAGTCATTATCCAAAGATTTCTTAGCCAAAATATGTAGTTGTATAATGTTTTTGTACATGATGATGATCCTGGCCAACAAACATGCAAACACATTCCCTGTGACCACCATTGGACACTCACATTGCCATAAAGGCAATCATAAATTTGATCTCTATGTAGAAATATCTCTAAGTCATCCTATAAGTCAGCCTATAAATTAAAGAATTATACTCAAAATAGAAAAATACAGGTAGTTCTTCTTGTTTTTGCTTCAACTTTCCTCCAAGCAGGACTTCAAATTTTCTTTTTTTAAATTGTCCATAACTGATCCTCAGAACCCAACTCAGTAAGGCTTACAAAACACGTGTTAAGTCCCATTTATTTTACTGGAAAGAATCCCATGCTTTCCATTAGTAATATTGCCAAATGCAGGTATTCAAAAATCCTTGAGTCAAGCACTACATTCCAAAATAATAGGCCAGTATTTTCTTTAAGATATTATTTTTCACTGAACTCATATTTTCAAGCTGTAGTCCAGAACACA
The DNA here is from genome assembly GCA_037305975.1 of Chrysolophus pictus. NCBI lineage: Eukaryota > Metazoa > Chordata > Aves > Galliformes > Phasianidae > Chrysolophus > Chrysolophus pictus. The sequence goes on from JAYKPI010000006.1 coordinate 36,404,275, forward strand.
AGGATTACAAAACAGGATTTTAATTTAAAGTAGAGCATTTGAGTCTCAGCTCCCACAGCTAAAGCCTTAAGATCAACACAAAACATATGAGCATTGGCAACATTGAGTTAGATAGGCACATGCTTAAGTGATTTGTTTTGTTCCCTTCTGGAAGGGAAAGGGTTTGGAGGAGAGGAGGGTCAGAACTTTAACCTTCAACCCTTTCACCTTTGAATCCTCACTCAAAAGCTTCCAGGAAGGAAAAAGGACTTTGCAGCATGTCTGGAAGTTTAACAAATCCAAGCTCTGTTTAATCAAATAGTACAGCCCTAGGGCTTCTCTAATTCCTATAACCAATGAGGCCCCTCAGTACAGAAGAAAACTGTGAGCATAATAGGTAGTAGAGCTGCTTGAGTTCATTTACATGACATATCCCTGGCTCTTAAGCTATTCTAATGCTTTGGGCTCAATACGCAAAAGGAGGTTTCCCCACCCAAAACAGGGGATCTGGTCCTCTCAGGGCACAGCTGACTACAGCAACCTCCAGATTTCATGCACTACAAAGCGTAGTATCTCTTTCAGGGTAAGCGAAGCTCCTGGAAATCCTCTTTTGAGGAAACTGGTATATATTTATGAAGTGCACCAGTAGACAGATGCAAATACCCGATCTGACACTGCCTGTATGAAGGCAGAGATTTAGCAAGACAACATACAAAGTAGAAAAAGCTGAACTACTGATTAGAGGAGAATAAATGCTCTAAAAATACTTTCTTCCAGTCAGGTTTCCTTTCTGTTTCTCAAAGGCAAGCTTTTCTGCTATGCCTTGCCATGCTCAGTTACAAGTAGCCAGCCACTATGCTTTATTTACATCAAGATCTCTTTTGTAGCTGTGAGTTAGAGTTTCATGCAAGGCTTCTAGAATTTAGAAAACAATTTAAGGATCAAATGATTCAGTGTAATGTTTCTGCATCCTGTAATTTAAAGGGCTAAAAGTCTTTCTGCAGCCACCAATGCTTTCAGGGTCACAAGTTTATTTTTACTCTGCTATTTCACTTGGTAAATGGACTGCAAGCATTTAAGGGGATGGCCAGTTCTAAAGCAGGAGCTCAGCCTTCAAAAACTGTTCATTCTGCATAGTACTTTGGTTTGTAGAATAAACAGAAGCAGCCTAACTCAGTTTTAACTGTTGCCAATTTCACATATGTAAAAATGAAGTTTCTCTAATTGCTAACAGACATTCTGCACTAGAGAATGTAGCAATGTTTAGAAAAAGTGATGATTAAGATTCACAGACTTTGCAAAAGAGATGCAGTTTCAAGTCTGTTATTTTATTTATCTGAAACAGATTCGTCCTCACTTCATAATAAAGAAAATAAAAATAAAGTAGCTTGTTCACTTGTCTTCAGAAATGCAAGTCCAAATTCAGGAACTGGACTGAGTGAAAGGAAGAGCTGTTTGGACTTACAGCAAAATGGTTTTGTTAAATATTACACAATCTACATGGCTTGTTTTCTTATCTTTTAGTGAACAACACACTAGCCTATCTTGACTGCTATTAATGCCTCTCCATCACAGGTTGACTTTATATCTTTTCAGCTCATTATTTATTGCAAGTACTCAGGATTTAATAGCTGTTTTAGGTAGTCAGCAACACGATTTAGATATCTGGAAAAAAAACTGCAACAGGACAATAAGGGAAAAGTAATTTAAAATCAATTTGGGGCAATATTTTGTACACTTAAAATGTTTTTGCCATGCTTGATGAAGTTTTTTCAATAAGTATTTTGGAACATAATGAACTCCTAAGCAAAATCAAATCAGATTTTTGCTTTAGTTAAAAGAAGAAAATGAGATTTAGTGAAGAAAAAGGTTATTTTTAAGATATCCACATCTTAATTAAACATACAGAAATTTTACTCAGAAAAAGAAAGGCTGAGTAGTTTTTAGTTTGGTAACAACATGGGATGACATCATGAAGTTGTTAGTTCAACCCACGCTGTAGCTTGGCACTTACTGCAGGCTGTGGCTGCTTGATCAACATCAGTAAACAAATTTTATGCCTGTTTCAAGGTGTTCAAAAATTGCCTGAAAAATCACCATGAAAGTTGTCATTTCTATCACAATGTGGCCATATGGACTTACATTGTTTGTAAACTGTCCCTTCCAAGCAACAGAAGAGATTCTCCCAGCACACCATTTCCCCAAAACATTTTGTGCCCTGTCATCATTTATTAAAAAACAAATGAAGAAGTCAAAAGTATATGAAACAGCAATTAGAAAAGGTGATGGAGGGGATAAGATAAAGCCTGCAGAAGTAATGTTTTTAATTCCAATCTCAGCTCTGTCAGAGTTCAGACATTTCAAAATCTCAAAATTCTTTTCCCATTCCAATTTAGAAGACATATCAGTGCTAAAACATCTAAATCAGAAATTTCTCTAATATTATCTGATTAAGTAAAACATATTCTCTTCTAACTTAAAGCTTTCTAGATGTTTCTGCATTTTAGAGCAAAAGTCTCGTAGTTAAATTTCTTGCAATACAGAGATCGTTAATCATTTGGATGACAGGTCAATTAAGCCAACAGTTTTGGACACAGCACACGGTGGGACATGTAGCCACATGGAGAACTGCCAGATTTATCACTTCACCTAGATCCCTTCCAACATAACTGCACATGCATGAAGTCCTGAAAATATACACAAAATTCCAGAAAGGGATCTAGATACCTTATAAATTATTCTGTATGTGCTTATTAATTAGAATACCTTTCTAGTACACAAAAGTTGTTTTCTTGCTTCTGTTGTTGTTTTAATATTTATGCAACATCAGCATTAAAATAAGCATATCTTCACTTTACAAAATACTGCAAGTTTTTGGAAACTCACAGAGAAAGTATATACTTCATGTAAAAGAGAAAGCAAAGGAAGGCTATTTACAGGCCTTAGCTCCACCCAGCAATTTCAGTAAGAAGCATCATCAATGTTTCTTGAACAAGTACCTGTTTCCCACCTTTTAAATTGAAGTGCAGAAGAAAACATCTCAGAAAGCTTTTCCATCCTGCACCTTGAAGATTACAACAGGTTTGCTTCTTTCTGCAAGTAGTAATACAGCACCTACAGCTACTAGGATTGTGACTTCACTTCAACAGCAGCTGAACTGCTTCTCACATACTTCCTTCCAGAGAAGGCTAATGTGTCACACCTGGCAATTAGCACATTTCCTGGCATAGGCTGCCTTATGCTGAAATCCAAACATGATAGTGCACGCACATGCTTCTGTGTGAAAACAGCACATTGACACTCGCATCTTAAATGATTTACTCTGGATTAAAGGGAAATGGTAAACCATTCTGCACTGCTTTTGTAGTGTAGAGCAACAAAATGGCACGTTTGCCTACAGCATGGAATGTGAAGGTGAGATATATAAAAATCAGAACCCCAACATTTACACATCAAGATAACAAACAGGATTTGAGCATGTTACTACATCTTTTCAATATGGCAAGATCATTCACCCTCATGCTGTTGCGCCCAAAACATGCTAGTATATAGAGCTGTAACTGCAACATCCATAGCTGGCTGCAGACCCTGATTATTTCATGGATGATAGCTGAAAATACTTCCTTATTTCCTAGCATTGTGCAGCTGGAAAAAAAGTGAGGCTGAGTATGAATTGCACATAAACATCACTGATAGCTTGAGGTCTTCTCTTGTCTTAAAAAACACATATATGCATGCATACAAACACAGTCATATACAAATAAAGCCAGGATAGGCCAGAATGATCATTTATTCTGACCTTCACTTTACTTCAATGAAAAAATAATAAAGCAATTTCAGTTTACACAGAAGGCCAAGTTCTCAAAAAACCACAGCACTTGTAAGACAGGGTACTCTTTCAACACACCTATGAATAGCTCACTTACCACTAAAAGTAATTTTCTTACCATGTTTTACCCTCATCAGATGTGAATTACTTTGACTTCACCAGGATCAGCTTGTGATGGTCTCACCACAGAGAGGTATCACTTGTGTGGTGTGTTGGAACTGGATCCCAGCCTGCCAGCCTTCATCCCACTTTCAGGTAGATGAGGGAGGATAAAATCAAACTCAGTTACTCACTAAAGGGAGAATGAAAATTGGCTTTGAAACCCCTTGATTTTTATTTTCTTCTTTTCTGGGAAAATTGAGATAAATTTGCTTTTGTTTGCCCTGTGAAGCTTGTGCGGAAAGGAGGGGTGTCCTACACTCAAGATTCTCACCTAGGTGGGAAATGACTGGGATCAGGAAGGAGGAACTAATGAACTGTAGTAGATACTCAGCAGAGGAGGTGTATTTTTTTTAAGGAGGAGAAGTTAGGGTCTATTTTTCTATCTTTTCCATATCTCATTAAAGATTATTAAAAAAAAAAAAAAGTAAAAGTCACATCAGTTAAAGAATTTAGAATATGTGCCTTTCCCAGCACAAGAAATAAGAAAGGCAAGAAAATCATAGAGGCATGAATTGTTGTTTTGATAAACTCACTTCTCTTTTGGAGGAGGTAATGTTTCCTAGATGTACTGCTGTTAGCCTTTTCCATAGCTGTGCTGATCTGATAACAGTCAGCAGCACGTTGCCCTCTCTCCCCCAGCACCCACTAGAGGCTTCAGCCAGATATTTTGAATGACATAATTTAAAACAGAAAATGTCTACTCTCATAAAATTTTACTAGAATGAAATTACACATTATTGAGCTCCTTTATCCGAAAATATATTTAAAACCAAATAACAGATTTTCTTGTATTAAGTTAGAAACATGTAAAATGAGATATTCTTAATACTCTAGCCAATCTGTATGGAGACACAGAGTGTCTTCCCATGTTTCTGAGGCCTACACTGAAGCCAGGAATTGTTATAAACATGGATGAATACATTATTATTCAAATGATATACAAAATAATAATTTAGAGAAACACTTATAATTATGTGCTATTTAGAGTCTTTAGCTAGATAGACAGTCATAGTGAAAATCTACAGATAGTACTGTTATTTTCAACATAAGATTCTTTCCACATTCAGCTTCTATCAGATTTGATTTTTATAATCTCTCAAAAACCTGATTTGTTGGAGGTTTTTTTTATTCTATTTCCCTATCAAAGTTGTGTATTTTTCTTACTAAGATCATATTTACTATTCAATAGGTCTGTAAACTTCCCAGATCAAATTAATCAACTGTGCAGTTCCTGGAATTTTAACTATGGTCCCTATGGCAATAAATAGGTTTCACTGCTGATTTTGATTTACAAGAAATAAAGTAGATAACTTATTTCATTCTACAAATTGATCATGACAGCCAAACTCTACAACGCAGCATTTTTGCTCTGTCCTGTGGCTCTTGTGAATGAAAAACATATCACATATAATGTACCTCCTAAGAAGGTAATGTCTTTGTATGTAATATTGTGTTGAAATATAATGGTGTGCAGACTATGGCTCAAAACAACCTGGATTAAATATCTGGGAAATTAAAGCCCTTTGGATGACTGTCAAGACTAGTCTGCCTTCATTATCCCAAGACACAGGCTGGCACATTATCATTTTTATACATAGTTAAATACCCAGACACTGATTTCATTAATCATTCAGTTACGGCAGGAAATGCATAATGTGGAGGGCATCCCCTCTCTTCATACGAAATGCTATTTACAAAAATACTGTAGACATACTGCATAATATAAAAGTCTGATATTTTAGCAATAATAATTGCACTTGAATTAAAGGTGTTTTTTTCTTCAGTTTCTTTTTTACTTGCATACATATTCTTATCTGCTACTCCTAATTCTTTAATAGAATTGCAGAGGCTTTCCTAACTGAAATTAGAACCAAAAAAATTTGGTTTTGAACACCTCATTTAACTTTCCAGCTACAAGGACCTCTAAAAGTGAAGGATTTTCTTCATCACATGCCAAAGAATCAGTCCTATTTCTTTAAACCCCAGGGAGGAAATAAATGTCTATTCTCTGCAGAAAAATATGGATCAAGTTTCAAAAGGTGATGACAGAGAATGAGATCCTCCTGTCTGGCAAAATGGATCAATTTTCCCAATCCTGGAGAATCCACCTGTATCAAGCCAGACCATGATCACACCAGAAATCATCTGTATGTGAACTAAGCACATGTAGAAACATCTACTCAGTAAATTCATTCTTCATTCAGCATAAAATAAGCTCTGAAGTTTGTCAGTTGAGTCCACAACAGTCATATATTTATGGCATAAACTGTGATCATACTGTTTCTCTATTCAATTTCATGCTGAGCCAACTGGAAGACTGGATACAGCCTTCCACTCTTCCAAGACATTGCAAGGGCCTACAACCAATTTTGTAGTCCTGTGTAAGCACCCAGTCGATACATAAAGCCAAAGCTTCACAAGTGAGTATCATGCTATTGTCATATTTTCTATTGCTAGAAGATAAAATAACTTGTATACTATTTCAAGCACAATTTTAAATCTCAGGCAAATCTTCATAAACCTTTTCTATGGAAGAAAAAAATGTAAACGTAAGTCTACTCTGCAGATTAGGTGATCCTAGGTATAAATTGTTTACAGGTATAATTAGATATTTCTGTGTTTCAATTAAAAAGGAAAATAAGAACAGAATTAGTGTCATTTGATAGCACTGTTTTGCGAGATCATTTTCTTGATAGCCAAACTAACATTCAAACTTGAGAAGAAAAAGTGTGCTGCTACTAGATTTTCGTTTTGAAGGAAGTTATTTTATTGTTTTCAAACAGTTTCTTGTAAAAGAAATAATGACAATGCCTAGATCTGTACTTTGAGTAGGGTAAATTCCTGCGATTTGCAGGAAACTAGTTCATGGAACTGTGATAAGATGGCAATCAGCTCAAAAGTGTTGATTTTTAAAAATTTGTTCTACACTATTCTCACTGTTTCCCCAATCTGCATCTGCCATTGTTAAGCAAGTGTGATGCAGTCCTCCAAACTGGATGGACAAACAGCTACACTGGGAATCATTACTGTATACGCGGAGTTATGGTTAACATGCATCTGAAAACTGAGCCTTACTCTGCAGGAACTCAATCTGTTGATTGTTTGCTAATTCCCAATCTTTTTTCCTCAGTGTTCAGTCTCCTTGTTCAAGGGGAATCAGCAACCCATAAAAATAAATGACACATTTCAGCCAAATTCTACTTAAACAATAGCAGTATTCACAAGAATATGGCAAACAGAATTTGGCCTTAGCTGCAATATCTATCCTGGACAGCACATATCTTAACAGCATAAGGGTTTTATATGCAGCCATTGAAAAGAACTCAGACAGAGCAATGTGACATGAACAAGCATTTTTTGCTATCACTGGATGTACATGCTGAAAGCATTCTCCCTTCACTCCCTCTATTTCTTCTACCACCACTTCACTGAATATCCTCTCTCCCACCAGTACATTTTTTTGATCTGATCATCTCCATCTCTTTTTGAGCATTTCCTTCTGTGATAATTTAATGTCCTAACTGAAGGAAACTAACATTTCCTGACTTTTCTTCCAGTCCTTTCTCCTCCACTATTTTTTCTAAACTCTGGCACAGTATAATCCTTCTTAGAATTAATTTCCATTCTATTTCCAAACAAGTTACTTGAGGCTATCCTCATACTATAGTATCACAGTGCAGGCCCTGTTCACCTCGGCACACAAGTGGGAGGTTAGAACATCAGAACCTCTGGGAATTCATTCATATTAATGGCGAATTTTAGTGAGGGTGGTTTGATTTGGTTTCTAAAAACAAGTCAAACTGAAGGCAAAACTTTCCTCACTAAATATCAGTAAGAATATTTTGTTCTATCTCCAGATACATTTCTCACATTAAAGTGGCTATCAGTTACTTGGTTGATTTATATATGAAGTAGTCATATCAAACCTGACTGGGTAAGTCACATTTATACAAAGGAAGTAATAATTTAAAAAGTTTTCTATATAATTATGGTCCAAAAAAATTTTGTAAAACTTGTGGCAGCCTACACTGATCCTACTAGTGCTGGATACCTGATTTTGAGCTAAAAATCCTGCTCATAATTTCTATGGTCCTATTTTCCTCTTGACCTGGGCCATAAGATACTGGGTGTGCTTCTGGTGAAAACATACAATATTGCAACTACTGAAGTAGTTGACTATTACTACTTTTAAAAGTCTAATGTTTGTATATTCCCAGGGTCTCTCTGTTTGCATCTCCTTAAACGATACAAACTATTATTAAGATCATGACTAATGTAGCATGCTATCATGTTAGAATATCATTAAAAATAAGACAGCTAAGCCTCAAAGCTGTACTGAACATATCACACATACTGTGGTCTTCTAAATTTGTTCTAAATTAAAATCCCACTTCTTGCTTAAAACCTTACCTCTGTTCTCCTTGCTTAATGGCATGTGTCCATCCCCCAAGTAGCTAGTGTTTACCTGATCAATATTCCCTTTAGATAGTACATGCCACCATGGTCATAGCCAGGTCTTCTCCAGGACCACTAGGATCTGCAGAAAACCATGTTTGGGATCCCACACCTTCTCCAATCAAGCACTCAGTTTTCAGAGACAGTTTTCTCTCACTAATCTATTTACCTAACCTTTATGTTAAAAGCCAAGAACATGTTGACTTAATAACATGTTGGCAGCTGACCCAATTTTGCCCAGCTACAAGCTAATTTGGAGTCAGGCCTGATGTCAGGCTGCACAACCTGCTGTAAGAGCTGGTGCTACACAGCTCCTCTCTCCCCTTTTTCTTTCAGTTGCAACTGATTGATACTATGGAGAAAAGAGAGGAGAGGGCTCCCAATGTGACTGCAGGCTCAGTAAGTGATCAATGTGCTTTGCCTACTGATTTTCACTTACAATCCTTCCTTCACCTGCTTCTTGAAGTCTAACTAGTCTATCTGCCAAAACTAGTGTCCATCACGCCAACTGAGAACTCTAAAATCTCCTCAGACTCATCAGGCTGTGAAGAAAAGTGAAAGGCTTTGCTGGCCTTTATGAATGGAGAACAGCAAAGATGTGGGAAGTACCCACAGAATCTGGTGCCGCACTTCTTTAGCATAGAATCAGAAGAGTTCAGAGGCTGGACTGACGACTGACAGCTATTTATTGTATTAATTCCAGAAATATGCTGGAAAAGGTATTTGCAGAGCTGCCTGAGGCCATTTCCAAACCAAATGTGGACTCATACTAGACCTGGAACACTGGAAACCTATTGAGTGAGGATGGAGGCTATAAGCAGCTTAGCTGCATTAATGAGTGTTTGGTGTATAGCTTTTCTTTTCAATCTCATCTGAAGAGGTGATGTCTCATCAGACTGAGCTGATGTTCTTTCCAGGTAAAATGCCTCAGCATTCAATTCTTTATCTGATCTGAAAGCTAATGTACAAAGACACAATGAACTGTTGCCTTCTTTGAGAGGATTCACAGCTGTTAAAAATTAAGATCCAATTTGATCTAGGAGGTTTTGGTGAGTAGTAATAATTGTCAAGATCAGCTGCAGACAAAGCTTTCTCCTAGGTCTGCTGTGCTGCTGTAGAGGCTGTCCTTTAGAGCAGGTTCAGTGGCTTTTTCCCAGGGCCTTTCAAGGTCTGCTACTGGAAAGCAAGATGACCTTTACATTTTTCTTCATATCTGACCCACTGCTCTGTATGTTGTTCCTGTTTCACAAGGGCAACAGTGTCTTACTATCTGTATCAGTTCTCCTAATTATTCCGTTAATGATTCTGCTAATATAGTTTAATGCAGGATATGTAGATGGCGCATCATTAAACAATTATTTATGTATTCTAGACCTTTACTATAATCCATCTTGAGATGTGTTAATTTATTTCTCCCCTGGTGTTTATAAGGTATGACATCCTGCAAGCAGCTAATTCTGGATCTCCGTTCTCTTTGAGATTTAATCAGCATTTGAGATTTATACCTGATATTATGCCAAGATAACTAGAAGGCAGTGATGAGCAAGCTTTCAAACATTTGGCAGTTCCTTTCAAACAAGCAGAATTTTAGAACTTGGTGTGAAACAAAAAAAAAAAAAAAAAAAAACAACCAACATTCAGAATGTAGCAGTGCTTTCTCACTTAAAAAACAAAAACCCTCACATAAATAAATAAACCCATTGCTTACACAAGCTTGATTGAAATAATGCTTAGAAGTTCATCAACAAACCGCAGAATTATATTCCACTTTCTCTCAAATAAAGGGAAAGCTAAGTGAAACTAATTGCTCTCAGAAGCACAATGCAACTATGGATCAGTGTGTCCTGGAAAGCTTAAAATATGAATCTGGGGAAAACACAGAGATTCATTTGACTGAGAAAATGATCTTTTTGTTTCTCTTCTCCAGACAATCTTGGCCATGAAAGTGCCATGGATGATCTGGTAGAAACTGACTTTATTTTTGATATTTTCTTAACTGTTTTATTAGTGATATTAACTGGTATCAAGTTGAATAGCACCTTAGTCTTTGAAATGTATGTATGACTCAGTTCAGTTACTCATAAAATAATTACTAGTTAAATAAAGCAATTCATTTAGAAATAGATACTTATTTATGAAGGTAAGTATTTACTACTTCACAAAGAATTGTTCCTTTAAATTTGAGGGACAAGGCAATTTGCAATGGAAAAGAAAAAAGAGGAGAAGAAACATAGCAAGGAGGCTCTCTTGTTTGAGTCTGAAGCCCCAGGCTTCATTTAGCCACGGCCAACACCATAATGTGTCTTAGTTCATTTTACCCTGCCTGGAAAGTAAGCTAAGTCAGCCACAAGGAACACAGGATCCCTCAAGATACCAGCTACCACAAAGGAACCATTTATATAAAACCATATGTGCATGTGTGTATGATAGATATAGACACACAAATGTCGTATAAGAAAGGGATCATAGAACTTGAGCAAGGGAAATGTGAAGAGAGGATGAAGGGGTGTAAATATTTTAGAAACTATTATTTAGGTGTTAGGAATACATTGAAAGAAAGAGGAGAACAGGTTGGTGGGTATTGGTTTAGGGATGATGTCAGTATTTGGCACAGGAGGAGGAAAAAATCCAGGTGCATGCAGGATTCAAACTTGTCCTGTTAAAAGAGACTGGGAAGTTGAGGAGAAGGAGTGTACTGAACCATCAAAGAGGAAGCAAAACAGATCTGGAAGCAGACACAGGGACAGAGATAAGGTTGTTCAAAGGTGTGATTGAGACCAGGGTAAGAGTGAGTGGTTGGTGGCTGGTAACCATGACAACAAGAAAACTGTTTGAAAAATAGTGAAAAGGTACAGCCCCAGGAGGGTCCTCTGCAGCTGGGAGAGCATCACCCCACCTGCGAGGGAGCAGAGACAGTAACTCAAAGCTTCTCAGTGAGCTCTTATGTGTTATAGAGTAAGCTTTTCTGTGAAAGATAAGGCATTTGATCTCTACATAAAAGCTTCACCGAAGTCTAAGGATACTGATAGTTACAATTCTGGATAATTATCTCTCAGACAGATGACCAAGAGAAAAAGAAGTGGATATAAGCAGGAAAACAAAAGGGGCCCAGAAGTATGCTCTACTTGCTTATCCATTCCAGGTAATTTATTAAGGAATAGGACTTCAGTGGATCTTTTCAAGACCCACTTAAGGGAGTAAGCATTTAAATATCAGTGGTACAATTAGAGTTTCATAGAATTGCAACATAAAAACTGAAGACATAGATTAAAAAACCCTCAAACTGCTATTTTACCCTGCAACTATAACTGGTCAAATGCAGTGAGGCATGACAGCAGGTGACAGCAAGGCTCACTACAATCAATTGTAGTTATAATATAAGAAAATATGCAACATGTATTTAAATCTGAGTCAATTCATCATGGACAAAGTGGAAAGCCTAGGAACTTTATCCTATGCAAAGAACAGAATAAAAAAATCAGCACTTGAAAGCATAAAAACATTTAATTAAAAAAAAAATCAGAAGAATTCAACTATTTTTGCAAAACAAAAATGAGCTGGAGCTTTGTGCTAATTACCAACATGAAGACAAGAGTACAAAGCAGCTACTTCACTTCTATAAGCAATCTAATATGCCACCAGAATTTTTCTTCCAAACCGGATTTACCTGGCTCAGTGTATAACAATGCATACATTTTATTACTAGCTGTGGTTTATTTGAATACCAATGCAGACGTGAACCAAAATACATTGTTGGCCATTTTCTTCCTAGCACCTGTTCAGACCTACCCCGCCAATCCTTCTGAATCCTGGCACTTGCTAAAGCACCAAGCACACGAGTGCATTAGTTGGAGGGGAGCAGAAATAGCCAAAGGCACTTTAGATTTGGTTTCTTTGTTAACTCAATGGAAACACTTAATGCAGGTGACTCAGTTACGTTTTCAGGTCCTCTCTTCCCACCTGTGTTTAGGATAGATGTACCTGTCCTAAACAGACACTCCAGATAAAATCTTAAATATTAATTTTTTTCCTTAGGGGGCACAAAATTCACTGCTTGTCTTTGAAACATTAACTGGAATAGCTCTATTCCTTTACAGTCAAAAATGTCTTTCCTGACCTTAAACTTCACTAAGAACATTTTTGGATGGAGATTCAAAGGACAATACCAGATCACTTTAGCTAACTTGAGCTAACAAACAACTTCATGGTCAAACACAAAAGTCAAATTCTACCACTTACTGAAAGGACTCATGCAAATCTTTGATTCTACCCCATGGCTTCAGAAGTTTATTATCCTCATCTGCCATTAATTACAGCTTCAAATCAGTACCACTTAGACTGAGCAAGCTAGCTCTGGTCCATGCCTAACAGCCAAGTTGTCCCCAGTGCACGGTGAGGGCTGGCAGCATTGAGCTGACAGCAGGCATGGGGGACCTGCTGCAGCCTCAGGAAAAGCAGGCAGCGGCAGCTCCTTGGTGTTTACCTTCTCTTCTTCAGCTTTATCTGAAGCCCCAGCAGCTGCTCTTTAGCTCCTTAGTCCCATTGATCATGCTCCTTGGGTTCACAGGTGTAAAAGCCAAAGGTGCAGAGCAGGGGGAGAATTAGCAGAAGTGAAATAATACCTTTGCAGCAAACAGTAGCACAGGATAAGACAAAAAGCAAGCATCCTCTGAGGGCTTGCAAATCTACTTGAAGAGCTTGCGTCCTAGTCACTTCCTTCTCTGGCTTGTAAGTTCAGAGGGGCCCCAGCCCCTCTGTGCCCTTTCACATCCTGTATTCCTACATCAGCTCACGTTACTTCCTGAAAGCACCGCCATGCATATAGCTACAAAAATCTGAGACCATCTGGGACTAGTCAGCACCTGCTGTTACTCTGAACTTCAGGCTAAACAGAGTAAAAAATAGTTCCTCTGCCCTTCAGAAACATGAAGCATGCAGAGCAGCTCCAGAACCTGTCCCTAGAAGAGACAGCTTGACTGCTCTCCAGCAGTGCAGATCTTCATCTGAATCCTGTCCTACAAGGTTTTCACACCTATGAAAATGTTGTGTTGTGTAGATTACAGAAATCTGCCTTGGGGCATGGCCTGTCCTAAGCACAGCAAGGCTGTCTGAGTTTACTGGTAAACCTTCAGCAACGTATTTTGTTCCATCCAGTGTTTTGGGTTTTTTTTCTTTAAAATGTCTCAAATCCTTTGACAAGTTAACAAGAACAAGAAAAACCTAGCCTCCTGTGCATCTCCTCTCAGACATTAGTGATTTAATAATGTATAAATGAATAATAATTATGTCATAGACCAATCCCTGTTTTTCTAAGCTCATTTTCATCGTGTTCTGCAGTCTTGCCACTGCAGATTGTGAACTCCTTGTCTGTCACAGGTAATCACGAACAGGCTGAGATGATATTTGGATAGGAAGCCCACAGGGAAGCCAAAGAAGTGGTTTGTATTATTCAGTTATATATAGAGCACTTTACTCTTTGTATTTATAAGAATTCTTCCATATGTCTTGGGAGACAGTCCTCCCTCTCAAATAGAGATTAGCCAAGCAGCTGTAGGCCAGTCATTTGCAATTTTGTGGCTCCACAACTTTTTTCTGTAAAGGTGCACAGCTCTGAGTAATGAACAGAAGTCTACAGACACATGGCTTGCTTAGTCGGTTTTTATAGGTCTCTTAGAAGTATTCCATAAAAACAAAGGTGTTTATGGACTGAACGTAACAATAAATAAATAAATAAATAATCACAATTTCAAACCACCTGTGGTCATTAGTCTTCTTTTCAGTCTTGGCATCTGAGCCAAATCCAGCTTCTGAAAACTACATTTTGAAAGCGCAAATTTCCAAGAACTGTCAATAAAATGCTGTGTTCTTTGCCCTTTGCATTTGAGTTATGGAACAGGATAACTTTGTTAAGTCTGATTAAACTACTGCCATTTATTAACAGGCACAGAACACTAGTATGATCTACACTTCAATCAGCAGGGCTGCCTTACTTTGAAGAGTTCAAAAGCAATAGAAGAACAAATGCAGAGCTCACATGGTTACCATCTTCAAGTTTTCCCTTCATCTGATGGATATGTGTACAGGAGGCAGGTAAGTAAAAAGTGTTGGGCTGTTTCTCCACTCTACCTGGGAATGCCTGGCTACCGGACTGGGCCTTGGAACAAGCCATAACTTTGCAGATCAGCTACTTCATTTCTTGAAAACTGCTGTAATCTACCCCAATCACCAAAAGAAGAATAGCAGGCAGAAGCAAATCCTTGAGCAAAGACATTTTGATCATACCCTTTTTCTATGAAGTCACAATTCTGGCAATTAAGACAAGGGAATAAAGAAGCTTCCACCATGTATTGTAGGAGTCTAGTGGGTGCCAATAGCAGTACCTACCTAAGTTTTTTTCTTCTAAGAAGGCAGAGCAAAACCAAACCCAGCAGAGAATGAGGATCAGTTAATTTCAAATATCATTAATGCAGAAAATTTTAGGAAAGTAAATTAAGCCAAATGTAAAGGAATTATTCTCATCTGCCTGGGTTCCATACAGTACTGAATAAAAATAAAAATCTCGTACTCATTCATCACCAAAATGAACTATCACTGTCAGTTACTAGCTGCATTCAGTAGGTAAAAAAATAATTTTACAGTACTCTCTCCTCAACATTATTACTAGTCTTATTTTGCTTAGTGTATACCTCAAGCTCATTCAAGTTCTGCCACTCTATTAAGTGTTTTTTTATAAGTTATTGATGCTCCATTGTTTTGCATGTACTTCATTCTTTGCCATCTGTGACAAGATTTTAATCTTTATACACAAGAAATAAGGCTCAAGCAAGAATGACCTGTCAGGAATACTTACGGCTTTGTGGTTAACTTTTTCTGGAGTGTGATTTAATCAACGTGGTACTTCTTGACAACATAAAAGATTCAGCATTTAGGGTGCTAACTATCTGAGATCTTCAAAGAAGAAAGTGTAGAGGCTTGGGGATTTGGAATCTCACAAAAACTGGATCATCTGGGATGAACATTTCTTTTCTTTAACATTAGTTAAACATAGATTTGAGCTGTTTTAGATAGGGCAACTACAAGTTTGCAATTTATTGCTGTTAAATTTTTCATAACAGACTGTGGACAGCAACAGCAAAGATTTCTAAGTGCAGTTCTGAGCCTCATCTTTATATGAAGCAATTACTTTAGGAGTCAGAACATATAAGAAAGTTCTTTTGAGCCAGCCTTTGATCCGACTGCTAAGCACATGCTGCAATGTTTATTTACCTGGTACAAACTGAATTAAAGCCACCAAACCATGTACAATCTAGAAGGCAGAACTTGGCCACTGCTCCGACTGACATTTCAGGATAGACACTGTAGGAAGGAAACTCGGGGTATTTCCGGTGTGAAGCCATAGAATCACAGAACTATTTAGGTTGAAAAAGCACCTTAAGATTATCAAGTACAGCTGCCTCCTAACACTAAACCATGTCCTCAAGCCACACATTCACACATCTTTTAAATACCTTCAGAAATGGCAACTCCAGTACTTCCCTGGGAAGCCTGTTCCAATGCCTAACTATCCTTTCCATGAGGAAATTCCTCTCCTGATGCAACTTGAGGCTGCAGTCAATGGGAAGAGAGATTGCCTGTGGTGGTGATGATGGATAGGTGACTTGGGAATGTAAGAAGCCCTCTGCAGTTCTTAAGAAGTAATCTTCTTCCAAGCTTTCATTCTGCTCCAGTGGTCAAACACTCAGACTGAGCTGCTAGGCACCTCCTGTCAATCTGATGTGCCTGGCAATGGTACCACACTCTCTCAGGAGCACCCATGCCAACCTCACTAAGTCAGCTGAAACACTTCAGTCATTTAAGGCCATTTTAACTTCACTAAGTTCCCCTTATCCATCACTTTAGACTTAGATTTTCCATTCCCACCTTTGGAGCCCTGCATAACTGTACAGTTTCTATGCATACAAGTTTGCTCTCCGCATTTACCATTGACATCAGTTTTGTTGTCCCACTTATCTGTCTACTGCAAGCTTCTCCGTGCCATTCTGCCCTATTTGTGAGATGCAGTGCCAATTCTGGTTCACCGAATTTGAACTTTTCATTAAAATCTCTCCTTTAAGTTCATTTCAGCAGTATATCTACAATTACTGGCTCACTAATCATAATTATTTTAAATAAACCATTCAGTTAAGCAATCGAGATGTTTACAAGCCTCAGCAGCTTAACAGCTTGATCTTACTGCTGCAGTGTGTGAGGTGGTTCCTCGCACCATCTTCTCCTGCTGTTTATTACTATCTTTCTAATCTAAAGTTAGATGGTAAATTGTTCAGGGAAGTGACTTTATTCTTCTTTTTTTAGTGTAGTGCCTGCTGTGTTTTAGGGCAAAGTAAAATGTAAAATAAAATGTGTGCAAATTGTTACTTGTAACCCAACACAGACTCAAACCTGCTAATACAGTTAAGGAAGGTAAGTCTTAACAATCAAATGTCGCAGTATTGCGTTCAGTGGCCAGTAACAGAAATCCAGGAGCAGAACAGTCTTAAGTGAAAGGTTTTATTTACAAGCGTCCCTAAAAAGCAAAGCCACACTTCAGGAAAACTGGAAAAAAACACTCAACTGAATAGTTCTACAGTTGCTTAAAACTCAGTAGATCGAATGAATGTGAACTGCCTATTTTAGTCTATGTAAGCAGCCAAGAATTTCTGTCTAGAAACAGTTTTCCAGGACATAGCTGTCACATGCTCGAGATGAATGCTGTGCTTGCTTCTAGTGGAGCTGAAGTCTATGACTTAATCTTATCTGTTTAACATCCAAGAATCCAGTTTTAGATTTTTGGCAGCTAACATATGCTCCCCCTGTGGCAAATGCATAATAACATAATATACTTAAAAAAACCCCAGATCCTTTAAGGCTCAATTACCTCATGAATCTATTTTAAAATTCAGGGTGAACAAAACTGCAGTATTTCAGTTTACAAGCATCATTTTAGTTTACAGCAGTTTTTAAGGACCATTCTAATGCTTTATGTCTTTCACCACCTGCAAAAACAAATGAAAGTATTTATTCTGTTTTACAGAGGGCCGTCAGAATCAAGAAAGATCTGAGTGTGAAAGAATAAAATATTTTTAAAAGATCAGATTCAAGATAACTGACTATTATCAATTCATAACATTGAAGATAGCTTAAAAATCTTGCAAAGCCAGAATTAAAACAACATATAGGCAAGTAGGAATCTTTAAAATGGCCATATAAATAAGTATTTCTATTAGTACTTATAACCTTCATACAACCAAATTAGATTTTTAATATTTTTAATTACTGTTTCTGAACAATGTGTATACATGAAAGGGATCCCTCTGTTTAACCTGTAGAATTAATGTGCCTACATGCTTAGAAGCTTTTTGGGTAGGAACTCTCTTTTCAGTGATTATCAATACCAGCTGGAGGCTCTGCTGTAATGTAAAATAAAGAATAAGAAAGGGAGGGTAGAATAAGACAGGCTTTGAAAGAGCACTGCTTGGGGCCAGGAGAGGCAACCTCCTCCCTGAAATAGGAAAGGCTGAAGAGAAAAGAAATCAATCATGAGGAGAAGAAAAGAAGAAAGTGGAGCAGGTAAAAGAACAAGATAAGGGCTGTAGCAGGGGAATAGTGGAGAGGGAAGGCATAAAAGACAATAGAGTTGAAAGGAGTAGGGTTTTTTTCGCTTGGGGTTAACTAAAGGGTTAACTAAAAGGATTATGCTAGCACCAGAGGACAGGGAGTCAAGGGTTTAAATAAACACTCTGGATGAAGCACCGGGTGGAAACCCAAGGCAGTGCCAGCCCCTCTGCAAAAGAGTCAAAGGATCAGTGAGCAATGCCCAAAAGAGCTCTGCCCAGATGCAAGAGGGAATTAGGGATGGAAACAGCAGGTCTTCCCAGCTTTCTCTTTATGCACAGCTAAGGGATGCTAAAAGATACTGAGGGATGCCTTTGTTCTGACAGCACAGCAGGTACAGGTGTTGCCCTTCACAGCAGAAAGTTCATGCTGCTTTACTAATGTCTGTTAACTGCAACTTATACCAGAGGGGCCAATTCTCATACAAAGTGAGCAGGCAAGTGTCCATGTCCTTTTCTCCTCTTTGCAAAGATGGCCCTAAGGTAATACTTAGTTTCATCACTGGTGTACCTATTTACTAGGAACTGATATGAAACCATAAATACATTTCATTCAGAATAGCTGTCTGGCTGGAATATTTTCAGCAAAGCTGGGAAAATGATAGGCAAAGGGGAGAGAAATTCTCTATGAATTATGGAGTTGGTCAAACATCAGAAAAATTGGTGTGTCAAATAAATGATTTGAGGAAAAACAGCCACGTTCACTGAACAGTGAAGAGTTTCTTCACGTTAGAGACTATCCATCTAAATTTCCAAGCTGATTCTGATCCAGACATAATTTCCATTCCTTCGTGTTTCTTCATGGCAGGCACTGATAATCTTTTCATAAATAGTTTTAGACCAAGAATTATTATGTGAGGAAATGTATGAATAACTTTGAATTACAAATAGGTCAAACAGTTTCGCAGTCTGTCCGTGAAGTATGTACTAGTGAGGAAAAGCAGCTATCTTCACTGAATAAATAATTTGTTCAAAATTATTTGCTCAGTCTGGACTTACAGACTTACCAATTTGGCCTGGATTCAAAGCAGTCATTAAGTGAAAAATTGTTTCCTGAATCTTGTCCAAAAAGAAGGTGAATTTTCATAAAACTTGTACATGTTTAGTCATTTTAGAAGAAAAGATGGTTTTTTTGTAAATACCTCATCAGCACCGTAGGTCTGAGCAGTGATGTCTGCCTGCATCTGCAGACAGTCTGGATCGTTAACTCTGGAAAATGTGAAGTGTGCCATGAATCTCAGTAGTGTGTTAACAAAGTGCTCTCGGGGTCCTGTCAACAAACCCTCAGGAGACAAGCATGTTTGTGATGTGCACTGTGGCAGACCTGAGTCAGTCACCTCAGAATGTCAAGAGGCTCATCTGCAGTCTTCCCTTCTTCCAGATGCTTTTCTGCAGGGAACTGATGCAGCAAAGGGCCCCTTGGTACCTTGTAGGGAGGATGTCCTTGCCTCAGGTACTCCAGCAGGGACCAAGGCCTTGGTGCAAGTTTTGGATGTACCGTATTGTCACTGAGGCCCATTTCTCTAGGCAGCCATGCCAACGTAGGCCATACTTTTTGCTCCTGTAGTGATTCCTCCATTGTGTCAGAGCCAAGGTTGGTCCGGCTGCGTGGTGAACAGTATCAAGTTCTGGACAGGAGGTGATATAACCTGATAAATAAAGGCTATTTTTAACCAAAATCAGAGGGAATTGAGACAAAATAGCTTTAAGCTACCAATATTTCATTTTCTGGCTTCTGAAGTTAGCTAGAAAATAGTGTATGCATCCTTCCTCAGTGAGACGTGCTCAGGGTGCACTACAGTGAAACTATCCTCAGACACACAAAGGACAGAGGCCCTTCAGTCCTTCTCTATCTACCTCCCAAACTCCCTCCTGCACCCTTTATCCACCATGGAATCCAATCCATTGGCTATGGTTCATATTAGTGTTTGAATTTTTTTTCTTTTTTTTTTTATTATTCTGCATTTAGTTATGAGTTTACTCAACAATTTCAGAACATTATTTTAAAAAATGTTTTTATTCACATACAAACTACAAAACATTCAGTACAACTACGTTTAAATAACTTTTGCAGCAAAGTGATAAGAAAATCACATGTGGTTGACAGCTGTGGATAAGTGACAATGTTGGGGTACGATATAGTCAAAACAGTGTTAATATTTTATAACTTCATTATGTCCTGTAAACATTTACACATTTAATTAAACCTACTCCTGCTTAAGTCAAGGAAGCCGCTCACATGTAGAAAATAAAAACATACAGAAGAACACAGTGGATTAGTTGACACAGAATATAGTAACACATTACACTTCAATAGATTTGTCTGACCAAGGACTATGAGTGGAAAAATAATATTTTCATCAGAGTGATAAACATTCCACTAATTAACTCCAGGTTTAGATTATCCCTAGATATATCTCATAGAGAGGAAGGGAGACTTTCCAGGTCTCTCAGAAATTCATAAAATGCTCCTGTACATTGAAAAAGAGATTATACAGGGTGCTGTTTTCTTTTTGTTGTTGTTGTGGTTTTAAAAAATGGTTTTAGGAAATAAACCTACTAATAATTACGTATGTTTCTTAACTCGAGACAAACTTATTTAATATGTACTATTAAACTGTTACGTGTGTTATAAGGTTCAATATTAGAGTACTGAAGTAATAGGAGACAGCTTGTTAAAGATTTTGAACAATACCCTTCACTGACCTGATTTCTTAATGATTCTGAATACTACCATACTGACCAAATATAACTAAGTTTCAGTGCAAAGCTGAATAGATGGAGTTCAAAATATGATTCCTTGGCTGTGTCTCTATATGAAGTTAACTTTAAATGGCTGTGTCTGTAAAAATACTGCAGGGTTAGCTTGAATGAAACTGCCATATTTTTATACAAAAAATGAAGGACCAAGCTTCAGATACATGTGTTAACTCTAAGTGAGCTACTATTCAGCTGTCTGCTACAGAAGCTTGTGTGAGGTCTTGCTGCCCTTATCACCAGTGGAAAGAACAAAACGGCACAATTCCTCATCCTTGGCTGCTCAAACACAGATCACAAATGTGGCCCAGCAGACGGAAGGATGGGGCAGGGGATGACAGTGATGCTGTGTAACCCACTTCCAGGATGAAGAAGAAGCAGCAGAGAGAAGGGAAATTTGCCTGTTTCACTTCCAATATAACTTCACTACACAGAAAGTGTTCTGCCAGTGTCAGGGAACATGACAAACTAAGGACATTTTCAAGACCACTGTGTCATTTTCACAAGCCATCTCTGCAGGATACAGAAATACAGACAGCATTCCACCAACTCTCAATTCACTCTCACGTGGTAGTCAATTCTGCACAACCTCATTTTGTTTCAGAAGTAACAGAGGCCCTGCTTGGTGCCTCCCTGTGCTCAATAACAACGTTACCAGCTATTGACTTATGTCAAAGCTGACCTATGTCACGCATTTATTGGCAGGAAATAAAAGACAACCCATCAAAACCAGTTCTTTGCAACACTTTACCTTTTTCGTGTAAGACGTGAATGTTTTTAAAGTAATTGAAATAAGCCGTGTCACAAAATCCCTCAGCTAGGCATGTAGCTTTTAAGAAGCTTCTGGGTTTTCCTGGAAGAAACAGTAGATGCTTGAAGGTAGGGAAGGTGAAATCTGCTGAACCGTTGAGGTTGAGATACACTGGGAATATACAGAGCACCCCATTAGCCCAGAAGACACTCTGAACTGGCAAATTCATGCTGTCGCAGAATTTTCTTGTGGGTTGTTGTGCAGACATAGCAGCCTCCCTAAATTGCAGTTGTAGATACTGGCTCTTGACTATAGCAGGCATAAATCTTTTGCAAACCATGGGATATGATTATATCAGTGAAATCCTGGCTTCTTTCCAGCACTTCTTTGTGTCACTGTAAAACAGCCTCCAGTGAGAGTAACCCTACTTCACCCCTGCAGTTGGGATCAGCTGAACAGATACGAAGCAGAGCTAAACAAAAGACACTGAAAGAGAAGAAACAGACTTTTCCCTGCAAACTTTGGTGTTACCTGTGACCCAAATCCTACAAACCAGGAATCAGACAGCAACCATAGTAACAAAAATTGTTATCCTCAAGCATTCAAAAACAGTGAGGCAAAAAATCAGTACTTTGTCTGGACAAGCCTGACACTGGGAGAAAAGCTTTTACTAATGATTTTGAAATTGCAGGATGTATTTTTCAAACTTCTCTCATACTTTATAAGAGATTGTACCTCCATTGTCAGTCCACTTGGAGCTGATGACTTTGGGACAGCACCAAATGCCACCAACATTGGTCCCTGGAGGTGCTGCTCCCTTAACACCTCCTGCACAGCATACATGCCATTGCCTGTGTGACAAGCAGTGTTTATGTTATTCCATGCCCTCCCTTCATCCATTTTGCATCATTGTTTGGATCTGACTTGAAAATCTTGTGTTACAAATCTGGCTAAACTGAGTGCCCAGGAAAATTTAGCAAGCAGCAATGTTTCTGATCTAATTTACACTCTGAGTAGGTATTGCTGACCAAGAAGGCTGAAGCAGGAGAGAAAAGTGGTGTGGGTGCAGCTTTGCAAAGGTAACTGAAGCAGACTTCTAGAGAGTTATTGTGCAAACAGCACTGATGGGCTGTCATAGTATCTGGCCATATTCTCTGCCCCCTACTTAGGACTGATTCCTACTCCCCTCCTACATCTGCAGTGTCTCCTGAAAAAAGTTTGGCGAGCCTCAACTATCTATTTTGTTCTGTTTTTAAAGCAAACCTTTCTGGTAAAATTATTGCCTATTCAGTGTTGATTAGTGCTTTCTAATGTGAAAGTCTTTGCAGATTTCTTGGGCGTTGCAGGTTAAAAATGACACTGCTTTTGATGAGGGTGAAAAGCTGTTTTCCATCTACATTACATGTTGGTTCAGCCCCACTCATTCCTGTAGGAACTATCAGGTGCCTGAAAAACAGCTCCCTTTGACATGAGAGAGAGATGAGAGGGAACCAAAGCAGCAAGTGGGTGCAGAGAGATCTCTCACTGGCCTCCTACATCACATTTTAATATTCTCCATCTTTCCATAGTTTTTTCCTTCCCTTTTCCTGCAGCTGAGTCCCAGATTAGAAGGAGATTATTGATTAGCTTTCAGTTATGAAAGCAGTCCTAGAAAGGGCTGAGAAAGTAAGAGACATTGCACAGATTTTGAGTAGGGGGCTTCTGGTGTGAACTGGGATACCTGGACACACTGCTGAGCACAGTGCCTTCCAGAGAGTAGGAAAAGCTTCTCACCTACTAAGAGCAATAAAGAAAAATAGAAGAGAAAAAATCTGTGTTACACGTTAAAATAATCGAGAGCAGCCCATTCCTGTGGGTTTTAGGACAAGGCAATCAGCGCCATTATTATTTGACTGCTATAAGGAAGCTCTCTTCAAATATATGGTGATAGAGTAGTAATCTACAATGTACATCCTTATCATCACTTGTAAATGAATCATATAAAACCCCTCCATTATCATACACCATAAAGAGATTAAGCCACATGCACCTTTTAAAGGTAATTATTACATTTAAAAGAATGAAACTGCACTCTGAATGATCCCAGTACCTTATTTAGCTCAAGAGACTGCACCAATTCATTTTTTTTCTATTAGAGCAGTTTTTCACAATTCCTTTTTGTTAGAAAATAAAAGCTTGAAGCCAAGCACAGCTGCTGAAAAGCACTAATGAATCCTGTGTCTGCTGAGCAGACTTGAAGCAGTAGGAGAGGTGGCAGCTGGCCACTGAAAAGGGCAGATGAGACAGGGAAAGCAGGAACATGGAACGACAAGATACCAGGAGATGGCAGGGACTTCCAAATGGGTTACTTGTTGCCATCCAATAACATCTGTATCTGTAACTGGGAAAAATGTAGTTTAGAAGATTCATAGTTTTGAAAATGTCATTGCATTATGATAATATCAAAACTGAACACCAAAATCTTCAAAGAATAACAACACATCAAGTAGGACATCTGAGATATGGTTACATTTCAGTAAGCATGCATTTGGAAATCCTCATTCATGTCACTAGGTGCTTTAACAAACACATATGTATAGTGTGTTATCAATCTTTGGAATCAACTACATTTCCTACAGTCAGAAATTAATTCCACAATTTAAAAAAATTTCCAAATTAAATTATATGATAAAAGGCATTCTTTACATCAAGGTAATGCAAGCTGACGTGTTTTCTTTTGTGAAGCAGATGTTTTAATTGTTAGATAAGCTACTAATAATTTAGGGTTGTTTTTTTTTTTTTAAAGGATAATGAAAGTATATGAATGACCTTCCCTCACCATGGCTTTCAGCTACCATTCTTGAAGATTTGAAGTCTCTTGGATTCAAGCCCTAATTCCTCTTGTGTCTGCAAACTCCAGTTTGAATTAGTTTTCTCCTTTAACAAAAACTCCTGCTGTGTTGGAGAATCTCTTAATTACTTTTCAAGTTTCCCCTGTTATTGTGGAAATCTATGAAAATCTGATTACAGTGCTAATAAAATGAGTGAATAACATTTTTTTCAGTTTCATCTGTAGGCTTCAAAATACAAAGATACACAGTCACATAGCACAATTGCATAAATATGAGTATATAAATAGTGCCAAATGAGAACCTTATGTCACCAAAATGTAACTGTGGGAGCTATTCAATCTACATTCAGTAATGTGAAGTAGTAAGGAACAAAATTTCATGATCTAGGCATTCCGAATTCTTTTTCAAGGAGGTTTATAAGACTGAAGTTTTGTCCTCTCTGAGAGCAAAGAAAAGAAAGAGCTTTATTTCCCACAACCTTTAACAAAAAAGAAAAAAAAGAGGGCAGTGAAGGGGGTTTTCAGACCCAGGAACACCCATCCAGTTTGAGCTGCTGCAGCTGATATTGGTGCTTCAAGGGCCATGGGTGGTTCCATCAGCTATAGAGATTCTGAGCACACAGTCAGACTTGCTTCAGTGGGAGCTGCTGTCTTTTTGATAGGATATACAGACTTAAAGCTCTGCCCAGCCAATATTATAGAGTGCAAGGTTGAAAAGGAAAACAGAGCTCCACTGCAGAGAGTTGCAAATCTGTTATGGTTTAGCAGGTGCTCAAATAAATCTTCATCTCTTCTGAACTGCACATCTTTATCCTCTAAATAGGAAGGCTAAAACTTCCTATAAAACTACCCTAACCATGACAAAGGGCTTCACAAGACCCCATACTATGACTGAGGTAACCCAACTTGAATGCTGAGGGTCAAGATAGCAGTGCTTCTGTTTTTTAAAGTAGTAATATGTCTGTGAGGGAGCTGAAGGAAGCTCCTGCAGGTGCAGCCCCAGATGATGAGAGCCTTCACCACTTCACTCCTTTTGTCAGCGAGGCAACAGTTTCTATATTATTTTCCTTTTAAACTCTGTCCCCTCAAGTCAGTTTAGGACGTATTTATTGTTTCCTCTGTAACATAATCACTGACATGAGTGGCTGGATATACGACAAGACTTATCCTTTCCAATATTGGAAATCAGTGGGGAGATGACAGCAATTTGTTTAGAAAGCCTTGCCTTAAATATACATGTGTCCAATCATCATAAAAAGGGCGACAGCAAAGAGGTGGTGTGCCAGATTTTTGTATCTATTATGCTGACATAAAAATAGAGAAACATGGCTGAATTCCATGTTTTTTTTTTAATCTTTATTTTTAGAGAAAGCACAGTGAAGGAATGGTTCTTCAGTAGGACCAATAGGACAAATAGGCTCTGGACCTGCCAATCCAATCTGCCCTGTGCTTCCTGCAGGAGTATAGCAGGGGCTGAAGCCTCTACCTGATTGAGAGCAGTGGAGAGCAGTGGAGTCACTGCTGCCTGCTTGAGCTCCTGCAGGTGCTTTCGGAAGCCAGACATCTGCCTTAAGAAGTGGTACTTTGGTGTCATTCAAAACAAAGGAATGAAGGCATTGCACAATCTCTTCAAGCACCAGGCATGTTTGTATAGATGAAGCCCATGAGTTCCAGGCCAGCATTCAGCTGCCAGTTCCCCTGGCATTGATAGATGTGGGTGCACAGGCTGCTACGTGCAAACTATTGCTGCTTCAATGAACAGCCGCTTTCTGGGCCTCCCCAAGGAGAGCTGGGCAGCTTTTCAGGGGCATTATACCAACTTCAGTTTCTTGTGTTTTTACACTGAACACAGAGCACTTTGTGCCTGCCTGTGAGTCTCAGGTACAAGGAACTACTGAGGTCCCAGTGTCACATCGTAGCTCTCTTCCACTGCACGACTTTTGCGGGCACTCTTTATACAAAACAACTGTGCTGTAGACTCACAACCCCCAGCATGCAAACCAAGGCAGCAAGGGGGTCCCAGTTATTGTTGTTTAGCTCTGAGGGTGAAAAACATGTGTGCTTTGTTAACATTTAAATCCGTCCACTGAAGCCAATATGCCAGAGGAGGGGAGAAAGTGACACAAAGGCTGGTTGCTGTGCTGGCTGCCTGTCCTTGGGAGGCTGACCCGCTGCCCTCCCCAGCCCCACTGCTGGCAGAGCACTGCGTTCTTCTTCTGCTGTTTTTGCTGCCGTTGAGATTGGCAATTCCCCTCTCAATACCCTTCTGTAACAAATGGGTAGTGGAGCACTTCTCTGTGTTTTTGTTTTTGTTTTTGTTTTTTTTTCCTGTAAATTCAGAGTAAATTAGATTTGGTTCTCCTCCAAACCCAAAATACTGTCTAATATTGTGAGTGTTGTTATGGGCCAGATCTTCAAATCTCAACTACTGTCAAAGCGTGTTTGTCCAACTATCGAGTTAGTAAAGATATCTGACTTGGCCCAGTATCTTTTACATCTGTGTCTTTAATTTTCTTTTCTCACAGAACATGCAAGTGAATACAGGTCCCTGTAACAGGAAAAGAAAACATGGGCTTAAGTAATTGGTTCAGGATTCTCTGCCGTAACTACACCTTGCTGATTTAAAAATTTTGTTCTAACATTTTAACAATCTGCTATAATATACATATAGGAGCACTGATGGTCACAGCATTTGTGTGAGGGTGGGATAAAGCAAACCTTATGCAAGCACCCAAGAGGAAAACAGAGGTCTAACTAATGTAGTATCTAGCAGCCACAATAATAAGAACCTTGTGGAAAAATGGAAATGACTTCTGTTTTATTTATATTACTGCTTTTTTTAATGTCTGCAGTTTTCCAGCTCCAAAGAATCTTGGCATTGGAACAAAAGAATACTTATGACATTTGTTAAAGTTTCTTTCACTTCCATTTAACATCTCCCCCTTAGCACTTCACAAAGGGACAGAGTAGGCAGCTCCATCATAGAATCATGGAATGGTCTGGGTTGAAAAGGACCTTAAAGATCATCTTGTTTCAACCCTTCTGTTTCGGGCAGGGTCGCCAACCACTAGACCAGGCTGCCCAGAGCCACATCCAGTCTGGCCTTGAATGCCTTCAGGGATGGGGCATCCACAACCTCTGGGCAACCTGTTCCAGTGTGTCAGCACCTTCTGTGTGAAAAACTTCCTTGCAATATCTAACCTAAATCTAAACCTTGTCTTAGTTTAAAAGCATTCCCTCTCGTCCTATCACTATCAAGCCATGTAAACAGTCGTTCCCCCTTCTGTTTATATGCTCCCTTCAAGTACTGGAAGGTCCCAAAAATTCCAATTTCAGAGTAAGCTATTTTTTTATGAGTTTCACGGATAATTTTACATCATGCCAAAATAGTTTAAATATACATCCCAACATTTAAAATCTAGAAGAATTCAGTAAACCAAAGTTTCATTATAATTGATTTGTCTATCTCTCTCACAATATTTTCCCAACATTGTCTAGGTGCAATGATGGCTGCTGCCATGAATACAGATCGCATGGTTTAATATCTTTTCTTTGCTGTGAAAAAGTGTTTAAAATAGAATTTTAAATTGAATTGGTTTATAAAAAGGTTATCTGTTATTACAGAAAATGTATGTTTACAGTAGAATTATTTTTCAATGACAGAATACAGAATGCAGAGGCATTCTAGAAGGACTGAAGTTCTGTGGAAAAATTCTCTTGCTTTCAGGTGGAAAAAAAACCCACAGTGTTTTAGAAACAGATGTCTTTGATAGCAAAATTTGTTTCCAATTAATAGTCTGTTTAACATGCGTATTGAATTATCAGAATCAGTTGTGCTTCAGAGACCTCTCAGTGAAAGCAGCAGCAGAAAGCAGCGCAAAGATGCTGTAGGGTGAGGTAGCCACACTTGTTCCACAACTGGGAGGAGCAGATTCATTTCAGCATGGGGCTGGGCATGGTGGCTTCTGCCAAGGAGCCTTTGAGCTCCAAGCTACAGTCGCCATACAACAGGAATCCTTCAGGCCACATGAACATTACCAACTATAAGGCATGGGTTTCTACTGAAGTAGGACGTAATTTGGAATCACGTTGCACAGTAATATAGATGATCAAATCCACAATGGTCAGGTTGAGCAGGTTAGTGGCTAAGAGTGAAAAAAACTGTTGAACCATTTCTTTGTAGAGAAATAAGAAAAAATACCTTTATGTATTAATACCATTTTTCCTCTTATCACTTCCACAACAAATCTCACAAAATAGTTGCACTAGACACCAGTTTGCAGTTATTTCAGCTATCTCTATGTTCTCGGGAGACTTGAGATGAGAAAGGGGCAAAAAAGCTAAGGCTTAGCCTGCATGAAAGAATTAATATTAGTAACCAATGCCTTTTGGAGTGAAGACGAATGCTTTATTCTAGTTGAAGATGCCAAATTTGCTCTGGTATTATTTCACTAAGGATACCATCCTGGTATTAACTATGATGGCGTGCATGTCACTGAGCCAGATAAATTAATCTGGATTTACACTGGTGTTATCCATTGTTATATTCTGCTAATCTTACTGATGATTAGATCTTTACTACTTTTCTGGGCTCAGATCTCTCCAGCAACAGTGTTTAAGAGTGATTCCTTGCACCCACTCTGTACTACTGCTAATTACAGAGGTATGAACTGTCCCTGAGTGATCATATTAATTTCCTTCAGTAAACGGATGTAGGAGAGTACTCAGCCCACTGAAGGTAATGTCAATGCCATCTGAGTTTACTGAGTTGATGTGTTAAATCACTTTGTGACTGCAGAATATTGACTATAAAAAGATTGAGATTCTTCTGGGTGATCACCATCTGGGATTGCTGATCTGAGACAAGGGTGTGAAAGCATGCAGCCTGTGTGAATTGTCTGTATCCTCCCAGTTGCTGCAGCTCGGCATCATTCTTTGAAGTATTCCCTGAGGAATGGCATACGACTCAGCTGAATCAAGTATGATGAAGGCTTGCCATAATATCACATTTCCAGAACTAGTCTATTTCAGCCTGAAATGAATTATGTGCTCTCTGTTTGTATATGTTGTTTCTAAACCTTGGAATATTCCTTTCACAGAACAGAAAAAAGTCCCCCCTGAAAGTGCATCAAAGAAGATGTAATAAACCATTTAGCAGTAAGATACCTAGGGCTAACTTATTCAAACAATTCTCTTTTTGACCCATGCTTACTCTGAGCATCATTGAAATTTAATTAAAAATATTTTAAAACACTGATTCTGAAAATATGGTGGATTATTTGTCTTTAATCAAACAGGCTTTGTTCTGCATGCAAGCTGATTTCAAGAAATCACTTAAATGACTCAAAGAAAACTCCTCAGTGTTTTTCATTGTCCTCTCCAGTCAGACTGATTTACCAAAGCATCTCAGTTCAACATTCAAATAGTTCCTTGGACCAAAGTATTTGTGCATAACTGTAAAATTACAGCTCAGGTCGTGGCAGAACATGCTCAAAGAGTGGTAGTGGAAAAGACTCAGAGACTAGTATTCTCCTTATTTTCCTTGCTCTTCTAACAGCACTATTCCTATTTTAATCTAGCTCTCCACCTTCTAATATACTTGTGAGTTACTGTTAATCTAGAAATGTTATCCTCTTCTGAAATTGGTCATTAATGAAGCTGCTTATACCTACTACTGTACATTAGAATCTCATCTATAGATTTCTAGATATGTTAGAAGTATTCAGACTGAAAAGAAAGACTACCTGATCATAAATGCCATGTGTTTAAAGTTTGGAGGCCTTATATCACTGTATAAGAATAGAGAGAAGGCTGCAATTTCAACTACTGCCTTGGATTTCTAGGAACTCTAACAAAGTGATGGTATTTGAGCAGAGCTCATGGAGGGGGAATAAATATCTGCTTTTATTCACAGCTGCGTAGACCTGTCACCTCATGATGTTATAACAACACCTACACTTATACAGGAAATAATGCTAGATCAGTATTTGATATGCTTTGTCTTTGAAGGTAGTTTAGAGACTAAGTATCTGGAAGAGAACTGTTCTCTCTGATTAGTGGTCTCCTAATTCATTATCAATAAGTGGTCTGTGAGGCACAGGTTTTGAAGGGAAGGACTAAGGCACTTACACTACCACATCTGGAAGGAGAAAATATACAACAGATTGGACTGGGGGAGGGAAGATCATCAAGGGAGAGTCAAGGAAAAGAACATGTGCAAAGAGAAAACAGGGAAAATCACAGAGGGACTGGAAATGGGAAGGGACGTGGGGAGAAGGAAAAATAGCAAGCAGTTCAGGTAAAAAGACCATAATCGAAGAAAAAGGAAGAAAGTAAAAGGTAAAAGAGGGATAAAAAAGGTGAAATAAGAGCAACAGCAAATGTAGAGGTATGCGTAAAAGGCAAATGGGAAGGTTAGTCAAACAGAATGAGAGTTTGAGATGGTCTTATTTCTCACCACAGCTTTATTTCTTCCTAGCACAAGAGAGAAAAATTTGTTGTGAAAGCTGTAGGGGCTTTGTTGTTGTTGTTCTTTTGTTTGTTTGTTTGTTTTATGGGATTTTAAATCTTGAAATCATAGAATCATAGAGTCATATAAATACTCAGCTGCATCAATTTTCTCAAGGAATTAACGAAAGAGAACTTCATTCCAGATGCTGAATTCTGTTTACTACTAAATAGATAAATGAGTAATGACATAACCTAACAGGTCGCTCTGAAAGTAATGCCTCCATGGAAACTACAGCAGATACAAAGGGAACAGTAAGACTATTTGATAGTGCAAATGCTCATATAATATTGTATCATCTGTTCATTGAAGGGATAGGAGGGATAAAAAATTTTATTTGTGCAAAGACACATTTTGCCTCGCTACCAACCCTGTAGAGCAACACTGTGAGCAAAACAAGATTTAAGCAGTGTTCCTGAAGCAGTCATATTGACTGCAAAAGCTATGAAAGCAACCCCTGCCTTCAAAAGATGATGTGAAAAGCCTTGCAGGGAAGCACAAGGGAATGAGACAGGGCTGTGGCTTTGTTATTGGGGCAGCCATGTGAAGAGTCCTCTGAAGAAGACAACAGACAATCTGGTGCTTTGTGTACCTGTAAAATCTCAAAGAGACTGTAAGCAAAAGAAGAGAAAGTTCATATTGAGGCATGTGCCCTCATAGAATGCTCTTGTTACCATGAGATCCTATAGCAGTATGTGACTTTAGAACACAGACTGTGACAGAAGTGATGTCTGGACACAAGGATCTTTCAAAACTATTGGATTGGTATGAAACTTTGACAAGAAAAAGAAAACCACAACAGGCTTCATTGGAAATACTGAGGTACTTTGTACTGTGGATAAAGGTAACGGATATGCACATGGTGCCTGCCAGGCACTTAGGCTAAGGGCAGTGTCTGGCAAGCAAAATGTGTTTTCAGGGCGGTTATTGTTTTGAAATACATCTCTTCTGTAATATTTTTGTCGTCAGTAAATAGTAAAGTTGGTCAGTTGATTAATTTTGCCTTTGCCCATGATATTCAAGACCAGATGCTGTGACCCTTGGGAAAACACATTGGGGCACACAGCTATAAATCTTTGCTATGAGAAGGGGGGAACACAAGTCCTAATCTTGATCTTAGGTGACTAAAGGAATATGATAATTCAAGATCTACAGCCTGTGGCAAATGGTGGCAAATTAAATCCAAAGGGTTGAAGTGGTAACTGCTCTTCTCTGAGGAGTCCTCACAGAGGTTACCAGGCTGCTCCCAGAGGTTGCCACCTCCTAACATGAGGGCTGAGCAGTCCATGAATCAGCTCTGAACCACCACAGCTTACAGCTTGGCCTATTAAGGTAAACCAACATTGATTTTGGTTTATGCTAGACTGTAAGGTTCAGGAGCTGATTCATAAGCTGTTCAGCCATCCCTGCCACAGGGCAGATGCTGGAAGACAGCAGGGTTGGAGGCATTAATTGTTTCAGCCACTGAATTTTGAGCTGCCATTGCGTGTGTATCAGTCTGCTTACAGGGAGTTCCCTGTGGAGAAGACCACAAAAAATAACAACCAAGCAGAAAGTTACAGCTCAGTCTGAAACTGTGATAATAATCAATGTAGCTTACTTAGCATCTCTGTCTTCCCATGTAATTTTTAAAACCACATGTTAGTGCTCTTACCAAGAATACAGTTGCCATCTGCAATCTCAAATGTATATTTCCTTCTATTCTAGTAGTGAAAAATGACATCACAAATCACTTTTACAGCTATGCAATGGAAAATGAAAGTATTCTTTGGTGCTTTCGAGAACTACATTAATATTTTGCATCTCGATCTGAAACACTCGTAATTCTATACCAATAACAGGGAGGCTAATGTTTTTTAAATCCATGAGACTATTATAAATATTTTGTGAAAGGGAAACTGAGCACGTGCTCAGTTGCACAAACCATCTTAGCTTTCCTGATTTTACTTCCCAAGGTTTACCAGAAACAAACATTCTTCCTGCAAGACATTCATAACAAAATCCGAAACCACATGAAACTAAGCTGGTTTAGGCTTACAGTGTAAATTTAAAACTTTGCCCATTTTTACAGAAAGGCTTACTGTTACATGTATAAGATTTTGAATAAATCTAGATACAGTTTTGAGCAAACTTGCCTGTAGATCTTCTTTGATGGCCAAAATACATAAAGTACGTGAAACAAAATCACTCAGGTTTTGATGCTTCTTAGTCAATTTTGGTTTGCATTTTGGTGCTTCAGACCAAAGTCATACTGGAGAGAATGAACTGTTAATGAATCAGAATAAAGAAAATGTTTACGTGCCGTTATCTCCCCCAAAAACACAGACTTCTGCACAGTTCTCTATTTTCCCTGCAAAATCAAATAGTGAACAAGCCTTTCTTCAGAACTAAAGCTAATTAAATTCTCCTGTCAGAGGACTTACTCCTGTTACAGTTTCAAAAGACATTCATTTTAAGGAGCACACTCCCTATGGTACATTCAGAGCTGCTTTATTAAAATACATACATGGCAAATAATGTATGGCATCGATAAGTAGGTTTTATAGTGGCAATTAGGATTTGATCCAAAGTCCATTAATGTCAATAGAAATGTTTACACTGATTTCAAAGGAGTTTGATGTAAACCTTCATGAAGAAAATGTACATCTGCTTCTAGGCCTATCCTAGCCCACCAAGGTGACTTTCGTGCTCTTATCAATGGATTTTTAAAAGCCTGTAATGGCTTGACTATTATATTTAAATTGCCAACAAATTTCTGGTCCACTGTCTCAGATTTGTGGGCACTGTGAGCAGATGCTGAGGCAGCTGTGACGCTCAGATCTTCTGTGGCATTTCACCTAGTTGGAGACGTAGCATTACAAGCTGTTTAACCGGTGTTCCCCACAACAGGGATCTCTGGTCCAGTACAACTGCATGATCCAAGCTGCAGTGAAAAGCTATCACTGAAATTCTTCCAAAACCAAATTATATCTTTCATTATTTCAAAGGAGTAATAAACCCTGGAAGTCTGACTGTGGAATATAATAAGCTAGCAGAATTAGTGGGCATTCTTGGGAGTGACTGATTTCTGCTTTTCCCAAACAGCACTTCTTTCAAGATAATTGTTCTTATCTGAAAAACAGGATTTCTTTATACATAACTACATGACAACTAAAGTGGTGTGAGTCAGTAACATGAATTTTGTTACTTCAGTATATTTTTCCAGATAATGATGCCTTGTTGGATTTTCTGTTTTCAAGTAAGTGGTATCTTTGATTTTGAGAGTATAAGCCCAAACTCTCAATGGCATAGAACAATTTAACACCTATTTCTTAGCCTGATTATGATTCTTCTATCCCACCTGCAGATATTGGTCTGGTAGAACAAGCAAAACAACACTGAGAAGCAGTTAGATTCCTCACCAGGGATGGCAGAGACACGGGCACAAAGCATTTGTTTTCCTGAAGGGATACATAATTTCAGGTTGCTGTCTTGAAAACAGACCATGACATGGGAAGGTGATGTGAGACTTCTTAATTTCTTTTGCTAATGCTGTTCCATTTTGAATGGGATCATTAAATATTAAAAGAATGAAAGATCAAAAGATACAGAATGATTTTTAGGCTGTTTGTTAGGCCTCTCACGTTTGCAGCTCCAATCCAGTGTAGACACAGATATTTTTTAGGGACAAGAAGAGATGCAATGAGAGAGAACAAATAAACAAGGCACCAAAATGCCATAGTGGTCAAGACACACTTCAGTGAGTAGAAACAAGTGGTTTTGTCCTTTCAGACAGCAGAAAGAATTAAATCTCAATTCCTTACATTCTAGTGATGCCTCCACCACCAGAAGATTAAGTGTGCAAGGGTCTTCTGCTCATTTATTTCCAGGAGATGAATCTAGGAAACCACTAGCTAGAAGTCCCAACTGGAGATAGGTACATATAGTTGTGGAAGATCTTCTTCTTGCTGTCTCTTTGCAACTTCCTAACTACTAAGCTACTCTGTACTCAGCCAAATATTTGTGGACCTCTACTGTATAAATACCTAGCTGTGGCAATCACAGAATCAGAGAATAACAGAATGGCTCGGGTTGGAATGGACCTCAAGAATCATGAATCTCCAACCCCCCTGCCACAGGCAGGGCCACCAACCTCCCCATTTAATACTAGACCAGGTTGCCCAGAGTCCCATCCAAGCTGGTCTTGAACACCTCCAGGGACGGGGCATCCACAACTTCTCCGGGCAGCCTGAGCACTTTACCACTCTCATAGTAAAGAATTTCCTCTGACATCCAACCTAAATCAAGTGTACATTCAACAGTGTCCTTCCCCCTGCTTCCCTGTGACTTCATCTGCAGCCTCAAAACCACCCTGGTTTTGAGTACCTGTCCCTGCCTGAAGCTGTTGCTTTCAATGCTTGTGGGCTATATTACAGGTTGGATAAAAAGATGAGCACTAGCTGTTCTTTTTTCTTCTCCCCGCAGGAGTTGCTTAGGGAAGAGCAGACAGGAGTTGACCAGAGTCTGCCTAGGCCTGAAGACAATAACCGTCTTTTATTCCCCTCAGCAGTTACCATTCAGGACAAGACAAAAGTTTACTGTTTCTCCTTGGAACTTAGCCACTGATAGCTGCTTTATTGATGTTAGAAGGTGCCATAAACCAGAAGGGATAATTTAAGCTTATCAAACTGCAGACATTCCCCCTTACTCCTTTCAAGTACAGACCAAAGCAGGCAGTCTGGCCAGCATCTTTAGGAAAAAAAAGTGCAAAATATGTCTACTCAGACTTACTGCTGCAGGGGACTTCCACTTCACTGGGGGAATCCCCTGCGGGAAACATGTGGGTAATTTCTGCTCTCTACAAGGCAGACAATCTGCTTCAAACTGATTGTGGTTCCTTGGATTTCTGAAATCATTCATATTGAAAGGACTGAACAAAACTGCTGTATGGGGTTTGGTTTGCTGTGGTGGCTGCACAAGGCTACTCCTTAAGCATGCATTAATTATGCATTAATCATATAGAACATTAACCCACATTCTTCTGGAACCTTAACTTTATTGAAATGCAGAAGGAGTGCCCAAAGTTTGTTCTATCTGTATAAAGATGTAACTTTCCCTATAGAACCACAAGAGATCCTCAGAATTTTACCTTTTCTTAATCAGAAAAATCAAGTTCCAATACTGTGAATTAAGATGTTACTAAACCAAAAGAAAATAATAAGAACATGGAGGTGCTGTAGAGGCTGTGAGGAAAAAAAAAAACCACCAAAAAACACCAACTTTCTAATCTATCATCACTTTTCTAACCTACCAGCATTTTCTCCCACATATGGTGAATTATCACAGGCAATGCAAGGAATCTCCCAGTTACAGGTCACTCCACTACAATAGCTTCAGAATTAAAGATTTTTCCTTTCAGTACATACAAGATGAGATTTTTAAAGCAGTGACTTAATCTAGGATTCACTTGTTAACAGCTTCCATCTAGAAAATATCAGAGAATGTATCTTGTGCAATTACATCAAGAAGGGCCACCACGTAAACTTCTCTTCTGTACACTAAGCAGTGATTTATTTCCCATCTTACAGAAAAAGCCAGGCTTTCATGAAGGACATGGAAGGAAGTTAGTACCTCCCTTCACCCATCCTTAATCTGTTTTATCTTTATTCTTTACAATCCTGGATAGTGCCATGCCTGAGAGCTGAGAGGATCTCTGATGCCACAGTTATTGTCCGGTTTGTTTCTTCTGGTTCCAGCTGAATGACAGCAGGATCTGTTCTGCTGCTGAGCAAAGGGGAGGAGGAGGAGCTGCAAATTCTTCTGCTTTTTTTTTTTTTTTTTTTTTCCTTTTTTAGATGAGCATAGAGTGAAAGAGATCTCAAATTGTTTGCATCACAACTTAAAATTCTTTTCATATCTAACAGCTTAAAAAGATTAAGGTGAATAAATTCTAATGATTTGGGGGTTTACATTATTGTAGAGCAAATAAAGCTAGTAATAACTTGTCTCTGTGCCCACACAATCACTTTACTTTAGAATGCCATGAAAATACTTTAAACAGATTTCTGTCAAGGCAGTATTTAAATAATAAGCTTACCTGATGTTCAGGATTCAATCATGCTTTCCCTGACATAGGGTGTCATTTTTTGGGTGATAAAGACATACACAATTAACTGAAAAGTCTAATAGAATTTCAGCTGCAGATACCTTCCGAAAACCTGTCCGCGCTCCTTCACTTCATTCTGCATGCCGATAGCTGGAAAACAAAATGAACAGGAAAAATCCTGATGTCTGAATCACTGTGTTTTCAGGCACAGCTGAAGCTTCAGAGATTGAGAGAGCTGTGAGTTTCAGTTTACATTTGCCAATATGCAAAGTAGGATTTAGCAAATTGATGACAAAAGCGAAGTGGAATCATAGAAAAAAACGTAATCAGATGCAGTGCGAGAATAAGCAAATGGGAGAAATAATTATCAGGGAGGGAAAAAAGAAAAAAGAGCAAGCCAGATCTTCTGGACTATCCTTATGGCTTTGTGCCATAAGGCACACACATCACAGTAGTATAGTAGTAGGAAGAAAGCCAGCTATGGGAGAGGATAATAGCATAAAAGCACTGGAGAGACTTCTGCCATTCTGCATGCCTACCTCAACTCAGGATGGGGGGAAATGCTGGGAGAGGACCCCCTGCTGAGAGCTGCTCTCACCAGATACACTGAGCAACAGGGAAGGAATGAGGCAATGGACACAGACTGGGGAAGATCCCACAGAGATTTCCAGCTTCTCTTTGCTCCAATCCTCTGCTGATAATGGTTCAAGTGGATGAAACGATCTGGTTCATTAGGGTTTGGTTGAAAGAGACTGACAGAACAACAAAGAGTTCCATGGCAATTGAATATTTTCCACCTCTCTTTTTACTTTAAAGTTTTGGAAGTGAGACGCTGAGAGCTGCTGTTATATTTTCAGCTGTATCACAGTGGAGATGCTTCATGGTCTTTTCTCTGCCTCAAAAAAACTCTCTTCAATTTGTATGTCCAGTACACATGAAGTTTTATCAGTTATAACCTAAACACGCTGTATATTTCTCAGCCTAAATAGCAGTAGTGGTTTTCTGCTTAAATGCCAATGACCAATAATTCATAAATGCAGAATAAAATTTGAAGTTGCATTTTTCTAATTCTTGTTCCGACATATAACAATAATCAAGCATTTAATTTTCATTTTTCTTAACTGAACAAAAAAATGGGTGAAACTTGCCAGAGACAAGATCTCAGTACAGCTAAAAAAAATAATTTTAATTGATCCTTAAAAGAAATATTCTTAAATAGAAACTTGGCTCAGGTTTCTACAACTTCACAGATTTTGATTGATGTCTCTGCCCTCATAGCAGACACTCTAAATCAAGAGGCCTTAACAGAAGTGTCCTTAGCTATAACAGCCTGATGGCACGACTGCACCCGAGTGTGTTTCTCTGAGCAAGCCGTAAGCTTCTGTAGGAGTTAAGATTCCTTTGGATGTGCCCAGAGCTGTAAATAGCATCAGCTTTTAGAAACCACACAAAGCCAAGCAGGGAAAATACAGTGTAACACTCCAGCTTGGGGTGAAGAACAATGCTGGAGAATTGCTGCTGACTTCAAAAGGATCAGGATTTCACCCTATGCAAACCATATTTTAAAAGTCTTCCAGAGGATTTTGAATAATACAAAACTGTATAACCTTCAACATCTGAAGGCCAAACACATTACTCTGGAAGGTCAAAAGGATGAATTTGGGAGCAGTTGACTACACTGCCTTATTCACTTCACACTGCACAGGTGGGACTTGAGTACTGTGTTCAATTCTGGGTCCGCCACTACAGGAAAGACATCAAGGCCATGGAGCACGTCCGGAGAATGGCAGTGAAGTTGTGAAGGGTCTTATGAGGAGTGGCAGAGGGAACTGGGATTGTTTAGTCTGGAGAAGAGGAGGCACAGGGGAGTCTATATGGTTCTCTACTTGAAAGTGGAGAGTACTTGAAAGGAGGTTGTGGTGAGGTGGGAGTCAGCCTTTCTCCCAGATAAAGTGATAGGATGAGAGGTAATGGCCTCACCAGGGGCAGTTCAGATTTGATATAAGGAAAAAATTCTTCTCAGAAAGAGTGGTGAGGCATTGGAACAGGCTGCTCAGGGAAGTGGTGGAGTCATCATCCCTGGAGGCGTTTGGCAAAAGGGTAGACGTGGTAATTAGGGACACGGTTCAGTGGGCATGGTGGGAATGGGTCTTGGTTTTTCGAGCCTTAATGATTCTATGATTCTAAGTGTCTCCTTAAAAATCCTTCACCTCTACAATCACAGAGTCCTGGTCAGGAGGCAGCACGAGCCATCATCCTCAGTCAGTTGTCCTTAACTTCAGCTAGGATCCGGCTTTGGGCCAGAGATTACTCACCAAAAGTAAAATCTGGGCCCAGCTCTCGGTGACTCAAACCCTTCACTTGGTGCAGGAACACTTCAGCACTCCCTTGATTTTTTTGGCACTGGGAGTTTATGACCCAAATTCTGGGACATTAACTGTCCCCATCTTACCCCTGTCTGAATTAGGCTATTCACTGTCCTTCTCCCCTGTGCTTCTAGGAGTCTAGTTTTGGAATGCCTGGAAGAAAAAGGCATGAGGCAAATCAGTTTAGAAAAGAATATAAAGTGATGCCAGGAGTGTGCAATGTGGCCAGCAACCTTCTAGCATGACAAGAAGCACCGCTTGCACAAGATCTGCATTCTTTAAGCGATTTCAATGCATTGTGTTCTGTTAATTACTGAGTTATTAGTCATTGTGAGAAGTCAACACATGCCAGCAGATAGGAACCCACCTAGCTGACACTGGAAGCTCATTAGCAGCAGAAAAATAGATTGTAACTGCACATGAAATAGGAAGACTTGGCTGACTGCTGTGCTTTTAAGTACAGGTGAAAACGTTGCTGGGATTATTTAAAAAAGAGACAGGCAGAGACAATAAAGCAAGTTATCTCACAACAACTCATCAGCCAAGAGCAAGATGGACTTTATGTGCAGAGAAAGCTGCCGACGATGGGGCGCGGGCGCCGCTCACACTGCCGACCCCCCCGCGTCCTGCGGTGCTCCCACCCCCATCTCTGCCCGCTGGGCAGCACGGGCTGCACCGCCGCCCTTGCCGTGAGTCACAAAAAGCACAAAACCCCACGGCTGAGGCAGGGAGAAACTTTTCCTTCTAAATGTGGAACATCAGAAGCATGGTTTTAAATTCCCTCAAGAACGGGGAAATATTCGGGGCTGTCATTTACCTCATTTACCTCCGTACCCAAAGCCACGTATTTGGCTGCCGGTGGCGGTGAGCCCATGCGAGTTTCTATAACAGAGGCGAGCTGCCCCCGGCTGTGATGTAAGGGACGGGGCGGCGGCGCAGAGCGCCCGTGGGGTTTCGCCCCACTCGAAGCAGTGCCACCCCAAAGCACACCGCCGGGCCCCGCACGTCCTCTGCTGCCCGCGCGGACGTGCACCGAGAGGGGCGGGCGGGCAGGAGCCGGGGGAACAAAGGAAAAGAGGAGCAAAGAAAGTTCGAGCCGTGCGGTCGCCCCCGCTCCGCGCTGCCGCCGTCGGCCACAGAGTCCCCCGCGGATCCCTCGGTTCCCCACCCCGCACCCCGCCGCCCCGTCCTTCCTCCTCGCTCCAACCGCCCCGCCCCGGGCTTCCCTTTAACGCGCGCTCCCGCCGCCAGCTCTGCCCCCTTTCCCCACACCCTCTCCGAAAGCGCGCGCACGCGCACCCGTCCCCCCGCCCCTCCCTCGGCGGCCGGGCTAATTGGCTGCCGGGCGCGCGCGCGGTGCTCGGGGAGGGGGCCTGGCGCGAGCGCGCGCGGAGGCGTCGGCGTCAGGGACGCGCGCGCGCGCGCGGCGACAGCGGCTTCACTTCTGTTCGGGCGGCGGGGGCAGGAGCGGCGGCGGCAGAGGTTGTGCGGGCAGCGGCCGCCGCTCGGCTCGGAGAGGGGAAAAAGGGCAGAAAGAAGAAAGGGAGCGCAGCGGGCGGGCGGCAGGCAGCGCGGGGCGGGCTCATGACTCAGTGAGCGGCCGCTGCCCCCCGCCAGCCCCTCGCCCGGCCGCAGCCGGGGCCGCCGATACGGATCGTCCCGCCGCCCGCGCCCCGCGCCAGCCGGAGAGCTCCGCTCGCAGGTAGCGGCCCCCCCACCCCCGTGACCGACCCCCCGCAACCTCCGGCCTCTGCCTCCATCCCCAGCACCCCTCCCCCGCCCCGCCCCCGGCCCCATCCGCCCCCGGTGCCCTCTAGCAACTCTCCGCTCTCCGTTCGCACTCCTTGCTGCCCCCCCACCTCTTCCCACCCCC
This sequence comes from Chrysolophus pictus, assembly GCA_037305975.1. NCBI lineage: Eukaryota > Metazoa > Chordata > Aves > Galliformes > Phasianidae > Chrysolophus > Chrysolophus pictus. The sequence goes on from JAYKPI010000006.1 coordinate 36,445,520, forward strand.
GCCCCCCATCGTCAGCACCCACCCCCCCCCCCGTCCCCTCGGTGCCCCCCGCAGTGCCCCGACGCCGCCCTCCCGCAGTCCCCTCCGTGTCCCGGTTGCGGGTCGGATCGGGGCTTCCCCCCGTCTGTCCCCTCCCGTGGCCGGCCCCGGGGCTCCGGGTGATGAAGGTGAGGATGACGCTCTTAGCCCGCCTTTGCTCGTGGGAAATCAGGACCGCAGACGGAGGCATCCCCGCGGACTATCCCCCCTCCCCCCCCTCCCTTTCCCCTCCAACCGCCCCCCCGAGACCCGCCTGGATCCCTTGCCTCGACCGTAGGGTTTACGGGGGGCACTCCTTGCCTACGTGTTTGTTTTCCCTTCTGAGAAGGCGGGGAGGGAGGGAAGTGCCCGGGGCTGACTGTGACCGAGGCTGCTCCTCCGGAGCTCCTCCGTTTACAATCCCCACTCTTAATCCCAGCCCTGCTGAATCATCCCGGGGGAAGCAGGCGGGCTCCCGATCTCAGCCCTCCCGTTCCTTTTCGGGGCGCAGGGCGGGAGGTCGGGACCCCCGAGCCGGACATCCCCACATCCTGCTCGCCCCGCGGGCACGCTGCCGCTCTCGGCTCCGAGCAGCGCCCTGTGCTTCCCTCCCCGTTCGTGGCACCGAAATGCTTTCCCAGCGCTGTCATCCGCCTCTCGGTGTTTTTTTCCATTCTCTTATTTGTTCATCTGTTTGTCTGCCTCCTGAGTTTGAGTTGCGAGCGTGTGACTTGGGGCCCTTTGGAAGGCACTCGGAGCGCGGCACGGAGCATCCCTTCAGCTGTGCCACATTTCTAAAATTGCGGCCATCGGGAGGAGAGAGCATGGGGAGAGCGCCCGGGAGTGTCACAGAGAGAAGGGGGGAAATCAGAAGGCAGCCAGACATCAAATGACAGATTCAAGCATTTTCCTGCTGTAAATGCTGGCATTACATGTTACAGTAATTATATGCTCAGGGCTACTGTTACAGTGTTTGTCTGCTGGATAGTAACCTGAACTTAACCCAGCAATGCAGTTGGTTTGGGATAATAGTAATATTTATAGCCAAGATTATTTGCAGCAGATGTCCCATGCATGCAGGCTTCATTAAATATGTTTTTAACTTTCTGGCCTGCAGTGTTAAAGCGTGTGTATGTACATCAGGAAGAGAATTTTCTCTTGAAAATGAGATGTGTTAAGCAAAGTTCAGAACTAAAATCTAAAGTAAATAAAGGCTATCAAAAGTGCTATTAGAAGAGATCAGGTGGTATTTTCACTGTATGTAGAAGCAAAGAAAACAGGTACCTACAACCAAAATTGCACTGTCGTTATTAAATGCATATTTTGACTTGTCAGGTTATGGCACTTCTGTGCTCCATTACTTCTAAATCTTCAATTTGTTTTATCTTTCCATCTGACAAGCAGGACATAAATACAGAGGCATTAACTCATGTAAATATGTGAACTGTGCTCGGTATCATCTTGTAGCTGTACAGTAGGGAAGGTTGTTCTTTTAAGGATGAACAATTTCTTACTTTAATTTTAGGAGTCAAACCCGCTGTTATTTCAGTTGTTTTATGCAGTGAAGTGTAAATTTGTTTTATAAAAATTTATGCAAGAAAATATGTTTCAAAAATACCATTTTCAAAAATTGAATCCAAATGTAGTGTAAGCTGAATAAGGGAAAACTCATCCCATATCCATCGCTTGCTATTTCTTGCAGCATCTAATTATCTTGAATGTCTCAGGCTTGCAGGTTCTCCTTTCTGTTTAGCTTCATAAATAAGACCAAAAGAAAAAAACAAAACAAACCACCCTTAATCTTCTCCCCAGAGATTATAAATGTATAATCGCCGAGGTGAATAGTTTGGCTCTTAATTGTGATGGTGTCTGTACCTAAGTAAAAGGGAAAGCAAGTGGAAGTTCACAGCAATATGAAACTCTGGAGCAGACTCTGGATTCGGTCAGATTCAATCAGAAAACCTCCCTGATGTGTGGGATTGTGTGAGTGTGAGCGAGGGATGTTGAGGCCTCCGTACCTTGAAGGTGGCTCCTTTGCTCTAGAGGAGGACAGATAATGTGCCCCTATCAGCTCCAGATTCGGCCTTAGAGATACTGGGGGGTTTTGTTTGTTGGTTTGGGGGTTATTTTTTGCAATTTTCTAGCAGCCATCACTACCATACAGGCTAATTTACAGAAAGTTTCTCATGGATGTCTGCCCTTCATTAGAATGCTTTGAGAAGCATTAACAGCTGTAACTCCTCATCTGCCATAGTGTTGTACTATTTGAAAGGAAGGAAACAGTGAGAATAGCTAACTGGTATCTGAAGTGTGCGTGTAAATTGTGAACTCGACTTCTGGAAGCACGCTGGGATTTCTTGTAGCTCGTGATCCCTGACAGCTTTGTTGCCTCGTGGCAGAGAATGCTTTGTGTCCCCTCCCCGGGTGCTTACCGCTCTAGAAGCGTAGTGTTTTGTAAACACAAACAGTTCTGTGTTAGTGCCTTTTGCTTCTGCAAGTGTTTCCATCCAGTGTGCCAAGATGTGGATTTTGTAATGTGGAAATCCATGTTATAGACTTAGAATAAACCCACAGATTTATTTCATATGGGATAGCAGAGTGTTCAGATAGCAATAGCTCTGGGTTTTTAACAAATGATGCGAAATGTGAGCTGGTGGCACAGTGATGAGAAAGTTAACTTATGGTATGACCAAGGGATGGGGAAATCACATTTGTGGCAATGGTGTAATACTCACACAATTGTGTTTTGTGCTTAACTACAATAACTTGTGATTATCATAAATAATAAACCTACCTTCCCTTCATATATATTTGTTATGGAATTTGAAATGACCAATTCCCGAATTATTGTTAAGATGTTTATGGCAAAACTCTTCAGTACTAAGATGACTGAAGTGCTGTAATACAAGTGTTTCAGTATGGAGACATGGATCTTGTGTGTTATTTCCTGCTGCTAGAAATACTGTTGGACAGCATCTTCTGAAAAAGCTGACTTTTGTGGTCTGTGTTTGGTTCAGTGCAGCATCTGCCATGTCTGCGGAGGGGCAAAGAGTTGATGACAGTCCGAGCACTAGTGGAGGCAGCTCTGATGGAGATCAGCGTGAAGGTGTTCAGCCTGAACAAGAAAGGGAACAAGTTCAACCCAAGAAAAAAGAGGGCAAAATATCAAGCAAAACAGCTGCTAAACTGTCAACCAGTGCTAAAAGGTACAGTATTCCTTCTGTCTTTTTCTCTCCCTTTCTTGTTGTTCAGCTGGCCATCAGATGTTATGTATTGGTTCGATATATTCATTTTCTTACTGTTTTACTGTAGCACTACTATGTCAGCATAACAGTCTTCTGAGGCTGGTCATGATAACGAGACCTGTATATTTTTTTTCCTTTCTTTGACAAATTGGCTCTTTCACGTGGTTTTAATAGTAGCCTGCATGATAAAAGCTGACATTTTTTTATTGCTAGTAAAACTCAGACAGTTTTGTAGCCTTATAAAATACATCTCTGTATGTGTATGTATGACTGATGTTGAAACTTGTCAGTGTAACTTACAGTTAATTAACCATAAACATTTCAGACAGTTCAGTAATTCAGCATGTTAGGACTACCGTAATACCTATTGCTGTAAAGTACTGCGTTCCCTTTTCCCAGATGGTCAGGTCAGAGACACTGAAGTGAACAACAAATGCATTTGGGTTTCATTACTTTAAACTGTGGTCTGTTTTAATACCTATTTCTTTAGCATCTCTTTACTTCTTGAGAGGAAAAGTGGAACAGCTATTGAAATTATTCTCATGGAATTGTTTGAGTTTGAAGGGACCCTTAAAGATTGTGTAGTCCAACTCCCCAGAAATGAACACGGACACCCTACAGATAAATCAGGGTGCTCAGAGCCATCTCCAGCCTGACATTGAATGTTTCCAAGACATCTAAGTGGTTGTGTTCATTTCCAGATAATGACTGTCACGTTTGGTGCAGACTTGGGGAACTTAGTGTTTAGTGTTGCTCTATCAGTACTTACTGGTGTTAGTCCAGATAGCATAGTTCAGATGGGATTACAGTGATTGTAGTTAAACACTTTTAGCAGAATAGGATGAGATCAATTTTGCAGACTGTCCCAGATCCAGTTTTTCACTAATTCAAGACAGTGTGAACTGCAAGAAAAGACACTGGAGATGTGCTGCTGTGCAGAAAAAAGAGTAGCACACAGAGTCTCACAAAAAAGGAGAAGCATCAAGACCCAGTGTATGATTAGCATGCTTCTGCCCCAGCACCTCCCTTGCAGTCAGCCTCCGTGAGGCCTTTGCCTTTTCTCCTTCCAGAGCAAGATGCTTTCTCAAACACCCATTCCTAGTATGATGCTGTTCAGAGATAATCTAGTTGTATTGATTATAGGATAGCTAGCAGAGCTTGCCAAAGTTTCTTTTTTACAACTGAAAGAAAAAGAAGTTTTTAAAAAAAGAACAAAAACACACACACACACACACAAAAAAAAACCAAAAGCAAACAAACCAAAAAGCTTTCTCTTCAAGCCACAGTGCTACTCATTTAGTTAATTCCCGCAGTCAACGTATTTTCTGGGCTTCTTCTGTCTGCTTGCTGCCATTGTTGTTTTTTAGTACAAGGAATATTGGACTAGACAGGAATGTGAAGGTCTCAACTCCAATTTTTAATGTTTTTAGAGAAGAGTCTGTACAATGTCTGATGTGATGACTCCGTGATTCCAACAAGGGCCTGTGGACACTATCCTATTAAAAAATTAATAATGATATGTCAGAAATTGGTCTATTAATCTTAGCTTTGCATCTTCAAAGCTTAGAGCTTTTATCAACATGCATTTCACAGTGATAAAATTACTTAAACCTTTTAAAGTTTAATCATATCTGCTTATGATTCTGCTGAAACTAATTATGCCAGTTGCTGACATCAGTACATTTGCTGGTTAGACTGTAACGAGAGTTTCACGTTTACTAAAACTGTAGAGAAGCCTTTGATTATGCATTTTAAAAGCTGAGATGATATATGAAAGTATAAGGCTTCTGTAGATAAGTGCACAATAAATAATACTTTTAATAAATGTATTTTCAGAAGTGCTGGTTGTCATAAAACTAGGGAAGAATCACAGCAATATAGTCTTTACAGCAGTGTAGTTTGGTTTTTGTAGTTGTGTAGTCTATTCAATAGTTTTGTCAGCCTGTTACAGTGAGGATAACATTTCTGTAAACATTCTTAATCTGATCTGATATTTGTATAACAGGTTTTGTTCTTTGCTTTGTGATTAAAAGCAGTAAAACCTCGAGGAAGGAAAGTCAGTCATTAGAGGACAAGGAAAATCTGAAATTAAAGTAGAGGAATAAAAGGAGAGGAGTAACATCAAAGAAGGAAACATATATTATCACATCTCATGCCGATTTTTTATGTAATCGATTTCTGTAATACTTTTTTTTTCATTAGAAATGAATGATATTGTGAGAATAAGGCTACACTCCTTCAATTGAATATAGTTTTTGACCATTCATGTTTTTAAAATTGTAACAAATTGAAGTAATTCAGCTGTCTTTCTGGAGGAAAAAAAGACTGGATATACGCTCAGCAACTTTGTTAGCTTTTGAATTCTGTGGTTTTTATGGCATTATACTAAGGTGACAGTAACCTTCTCTTAGTTAAAACAGTCAACTCTGCTAACATCAAAATCCAAACAACAGAGAATACAATAATGAAGGAACTTTGACCAAAGCCTTAACTTCTGTTTAGAACAGAGTATGCTAGCAAGTAAATATAGCACTAGAATTAAATCATTTCCTGGTCTAATTCACAGGCTATGGGCTTCAGTCTAACCTGAACTTGGTAGCCACATTTTTTCACTTGAAGGGACCTCTCTTGTGTACAGAAATGTAATCACAGTATTTTTGAATTACTTTATGCTACCTGGATTAGAATTAAGAATTTGTTCATTTGTAGTTGGCATAATTCTGTTCTACTTTTTCATTGTGTGGTCATGTAGACAATTAGATTTACTTATTAAGAATTTTCAGTAGTATTGACTTCATATACATCAAAATTTAGCAGAGTTCTTTTTCACTTGTGTAAACACCCTGCTATCACGAGTTATGCAGGAGTGTGCTGCTTTAGCAATTTAATGCTTTTCAAAATGGTTTTGTTATGAAGGATATGTGGGACTGCTGGAATGTGTATTTAAGTGGCAGTGATTTTGTTTTTCTTACGTTAGCTTCGCTATGGGTGGCATCAAGAAGGCAGAACACCTCCACGTGCAGTCCTTCTCTGCTAGTACTTTTAAGGTTAGCTGCTATGCAGGTGTAATAGCTTACAGTAAAAGTCGTATAGTTTCCGGTCCTTCAATTTTCCTCACCCAGAGGGCATCACCCTAAATAGCAACCTTTCTTACCTAACATGTCAAGATTGAGAAACTCGCTGCATATCACAATTACAGTTCAGACATGGAATTGAATTGCTGTCCTTGAAAACAGCAGGCATCTTGTTACCTCTTAAGCAGCAAATCTTACTCTGACCTTTGAATTGAGAAAAGTGTAACCATTCTTGGCTGACACAGTAGCTCGACAAATAAATGTATTGTTTTGCTCCTGAAGTTGATAGTTGAAAATCTGTCAACCTGAGTGTCCAGTCCAGGATTTCTTTTTATAAATATCTGTGCTTACAATGAATTGTGAACTCTAAAACCCCAGTTGTAGGTTTTCCTTTTTTCTTTTTTTTAATTGAAAGAAGGAATCTACTAGTTAATGGGTTACATTTGTTAGAAAACAAACTAAAATGAGCTTTTTTCTTTTTTTTTAATTTTTTTTTTCTCAGGGTTGTTTATTATAGTGCTATTTTCAAGAAGCCTGCTGACCATGGTAGAAAAATGGATTGTTCTTTCTTACAAGAATTATCCTTGCTGTTTACATGTGCATCTAATATGACGGTTGAATATTTTTCTTCTTTGAGCATGAATTTAACCTTCTTTGGATGAATTTTCTGGGCAGTCACAGTTTCTGTAAGATTGAAATTTATACCAGTGATTCTTTGTATTTCCTAAATAACCTGTACTTCAGTATGGAGTATCGGCTCATGTCATTTCCATGAGTTAAGAGGCACGTATTCTAGAAAAATGGATGTGGTAAAGTAGGTTATTGTCAGATAGTCCTTTTTTGCTTCTTTTTCTTTTAATCCCATTGGGAAATCTTCTAACATGTTCAGTTGTCCCTTAGCTTTAGTGAACTTTAACTGTTTCATGAAGGAAACAACAGACAGTCCCCTTAGGCTTGGAACACCAGTAAATATATGTCTGTGAGAATTAATAATATTTGAAATCCACAATGTACTCTCGTGCTTCTGAAGTTAGGGGAAGATTAACCTTTGCACTATTACTTGAAGGCAAGTATGTTTGTTCTTTCCCATTAGTAAAATCGAGGGAAAACATGGTAATAGTAATTTTATATATTTATATAGATATAGGGAGACAGGGAGACAGACAAACAGAGGTCAGATGATGTCTTTTAAGATCAAACAAAGAACAACAGATCTGATGTTGCAGGTTAAATGTCCTACATGTACAGCTCAGAGCTTTGATTACTAGAGAGACTTCTACCCCCCACTCCCAATATGTTGTAAACCAGTAAGAATGTCATTAGTTTATATATACACACACATTGTATATTTAATTATTTTAATATAGAATCCTTTTTCCACTGCAATAACATAACTGTAATGTGCCAGGAAATCCAAAGAAAGAAGTGCCAGAGAGGACCTGCAAAAATATGTGGGTTTTTTTGGTTTTTTTTTTTTTTGCCAGAGGCCACATAGGCTCACGGTGAATCCTCTGTGGTCAGTGAAGGAAATGAGGCACATCTTCTCCTGTGCCAGCTTCTGAAGGCAACTCAATGGAGATTTGGAATGAGTGCCAGAGCAGTGGAATAACTCATGCAGACAAAGGCTAGCTTGCGTGTTGGAGGTCTCTATCAGAGCAAGGCTCTCTGGGATGTTATCTGATGATTTAATTGTAACTTTGAATGCCATGACATGTGAGCAAGCTATTGCATGTCAGCTGCTGTACAGAGACTGTTTATGAATGTGCTCCCAGCAGGAAGGCAAGGTAAATTAAAGTTACAACAAAAGAGATATAAGGTGTATATATTGTTTTGGGAATGGCGCAGAGCAGGAGAATAAGCATGAACAGTTTGCTGAGTATGGTTTAACGTTGCAGCTTTTTGTGTAAAAATAAGCACAAGTGGAATGTCTCCTTATCTTAGATACTTTCTAAAGCAATTAGGACTTTTGAGCATAAAGTATCATCTGATCAATTCTTATTGCTTGAAATAGCAAGGTGTTTTGTTCTTGCTTCCTGAATCAAAGGAAAAGCTCAATCTTGGACCATTCTAGTGCTGTTGGCATTTGAAATTGAAATGTATTTATTGTTGTTAAACCAGAACAGAAGAAGAAAAAGAGAGCAGACTCTACCCATTTGTTTTCAGAATGGAAGTGAAATGGATTCAGATTTAGGAGGATGAATGGAAGGTTTTTGATCTAGGACTTAGGCTATATTTGCCAACCCATTCTTGGTGTCTCAAGGACACATCGTAATGCAATGAAATATTAACTGCTCCTATTTTTGTACAGCAAAGGAATAATCCCTGACTCCAGAAGTTTAATACCATGATTCTCTAATCTACCAGAATTTAGAAGCAGTTTGTAGAAAAAGCAAATAAACCTATAAAACGTGAAATTAGTGGAGATTTCATGCTACTTACAGTTTCTGTGTTTTGGAATAGTGATACAATAAATTTTGAAAACATGACGAATCTTTACCATAGAAGAAATATTTTAAGCATTTCCCACAGATGTATGATGAGGAAACATTGGTGGTAGGTGGACAGTTGGGCTGAATGATGTTGGAGGCCTTTTCCAACCTTGGTGATTCTATGATTCTAAGATCTCCTCCCTTTTGATAAGTGCAAATAGTCAGGGTAGTTTAAATACAGCAACTTTTTTAAAGAATGCTTGGTGTACTTGGACTTCACTAATCAGATTTTTCCTTTTAAAAAATGCATTGGGCTTGCAGTGTTATCATGAGTTTCTGCAAATATTGATTAAGCAGTCTGTGTTTGTATTTTTACAAGGAAGAAATGATGCTTACTGGGGAAATTCTACTTTCTGGAGATGTAAATATAAGCAAATAAACATTCAATTTCTTCCTGTTTACAGGAATAACTGATGTCTATATGTAGGGGTGGAGTGGATAGGGGTTGGAAGAAAAGTTAGGGTGTCTGAGAAGACTGTTTTTTCTTTTCAACTGCATTAGTAGATAGAAGTAATATTCTTTATTGACAAATCTTACCGATGTATGTCCTAATTATTTCAGAATGTAATTGCTAAAGAGTTGGAGTTTCTGGTTCACACCAGTTTCCTCTACAGCCTTTGGTTTGTTGATTCTTTACAGCTATAAAAGCAACTCATACTGACATAATGGGAACTTTAAAGGTGTCTGTGAGACTCCTTAGCATGTAAGATTGTATTTAGATCTTGAAATTACAGAGGATTAGTGTAAACTGGTCATTTCTTTTTGTTGTATGTGAATGTTTATTTTGATATACCACTTTTTTTTTTTGTCCGGTATTATGTGCAAAAAGGGTGGCGGTCATTTTGAACTGGATGTGTGTGCACTTCATGTCAGATCTGAGATCTTAGATTGTGGCTTGAGCGCTTATGCAAGGAAGTTGAGTAGTGCTATTGTGCAGTTTTTCTTTCTTAGTATGGGGATAAAATAAAGGTGTAATCTGCATCTGTACTATTTGAGATCTTGTGCAGGAGGAAGAGAGGAGAAAATATTGAGGGTACTCTTTCTTTTCCTTCCTCTTTCTAAACGTTTATGTTTTTGCCCTGAAATAGCCTATAAAAAGGCCTTGGGACATAGTTTATGGATGACAATTGAACTTCTGCATATGGCTTGGTAACTGTAAGCTCCTACAAATTACTGTGGAAGTTCTGAGCTCCTATCCTTCACATTTGATCTTCTCTGTAGGAGAAGATGCTCACTGCCATACAGACACTAGCACAAAGAGAAGGATCCGTACTGCCAGATATGAAGTAGAACAAGAATCCAAGTGCTTGGCATGGTAGCACAGGCATGAAGAGCATCCAAATCCTTAACAACTCTATTGTAGTGCCTAGAGGAGGAGCTCCAGCAGGGTGCTGGTAACTAAGAGGTACCTGCTGGGTGCATGCTGCAAGCAGGCCTTTATCAGTGGCCTGAAGCACATGGTAGGGCACTGTGCAGGTCTTCAGATGACAACAAACTGAGGGGAGCAGGGCTACTGCCTAGTGGGACTTAGGCTGAGAGGCAGATAGGTAGGGGGTAAACAGGAGAGTATGGCATATGAGGCAGTTAATTGTGTTATTGAGCAAAGGAGCTGAGCACACTGACCTACAGGAAAAGCAGGATTTTCTAGACATCTGTACATGGAACAGTAAGTCCAAGACTTAGATGCTCACATTTGTTTTTTTGTTTTTTCTTTAAGTTTTGATTTTTAGCATTTTGATCTTGAGCAGTTTCATGAACTCTTTTAGCATCAGCTTTCTATTAGCAATGTCAAGAATGATATTTTATTGTAATTGACTGCTGTAGAAATGTGCAAAATATTTCTTTCAACTTTATGAACAAGTAAGTCCTGATAATATCTTCTTTTTTTTTTTTCTTTCTTAAGGATTCAGAAAGAACTTGCAGAAATTACATTAGACCCTCCACCAAACTGTAGGTAAGATCACATGGATTTTATTAATTTAGAATATGGAAATGGAAAATATGGAATCATGGAAATTGTTTAGAGGATTGTGGTAAACTTAGCTATTGCTTTGTGCTAATTGGCAGTTCTTGAATAGAAGATAATAGATGACAAGTTTGCCTATATATGGAGAGTTGATATGATGCACTTCCTGGTAACAGAAGTAATGGTAGAAGCTGATGAAATATACAACATGTTAATAGATACAGGATAAAAATTGAATTGTCTTTCATTTGAGGTATTAAATCAACAGCATTTTGTTTGATTCTGTAAGATGTAATCTTGGTGGCAGTTACTGGTATGTTTGATTTCTTCTTCTTGCAAATTGTTAAAGCATTGTGAATATAGTGGAGAAAGAAAAATGTTACATGTACGAACTATTATTAATTTTCTGAGGGAGTTTCTGGTGATCCATTATGATATGCTGTGGAAATGTGCTGAAATAGAGGCCATCATCATATATCTTTACTCTGTTCTTGCTTGGCTTTTTTTGTCAGATACACTGAATTAGGGTGTGCTTAAAACCTTCTTTGAAATGACTTATGAGAGAGGCCTAGAAAGCCTTGCTGCCTTGTGGCGAGGCAGCGTGCTGTTGCTTACAGATGGCCATCTTGGGTTTCTTCTCTGTTGGCTTGACATATGGTCAGCCCTGTGGTGACGTTTCTAGAAGTGGGTGTAAGGTGGGAGAGGGCAGATCCATCCAGTCTTGCCCATTGATTCCAGCAGGTGTGGTTGTCCTCTTGGTGTACTAAAAGAAAAGATGGAGAGATGACATGCAGCTTTGACAATGAATCCCAGAACATTTTGGTACTGAATTAACTAAGCAACTGGTGGTAAAAATGGCAGTCAGCCTTATTGTTTTGGTCTCTTGACAAAAGCATGTGCGAGGAAGAGTCTGAACAAGAGTTGATGTGGTTGTGCTGTGTCTGAAGATGTGAGTCAAGTGGCTATGTATTAAAGTATTGCATAGCAAAGTAGCCTTGCAATAAAAGCATTCAAAGAGTATTTCAGTCAATTAGGATGAACAGTTCCTTGCTAGATAAAACATTTTAATAGCTAAGCTGTTCTGTCATACTTACGACCATGTGTGAGTCTTCAATCACATCAAAGCTGTTTCAAATGGCAGATCTTTACTTAGGTGTTGATGACTGATGCCTATTAGTGGATTGATTTGTTGAGATGAATGTAAAACTTCAGTCTGTTGTAGAAGAATGCGTAAGACTTTGAACTGAGTCTACAAGATGTACAGTATTTACAGCAGCATCATTTCTTCTTGTTTCTGAATCCTTCCCTTTATAACAAAGCAGTCATTTCAGTGCACAAGATACTGTTGTTTGCTTTTCTTTTGCTAACAAATGTAAAGTAAATTGGCCGTCATAGTGGAAAGCCCTTTTGTGACTTGCAATTAAAAAGAGTGAGCTGGAGATTTCCTGTTTGGTTTTCTGTTTGGTTGGTTGGCTTGGTTTTGAATTATTTACACTAATGATAAAATATCAATAAAATGTGCTGTGTGATGTTTTGAAAAATCAAAAAATTGCATTTTTCTTCGTGCATCTGCTGCTTTAACACAGTTCTTAAGATAAAGAATTATTTCATGTTGTGATCCTGATAGATAACCATTAGGAACTTTACTATTAGCAAATATGTTTTACAGTCAATACAAAATCACTCCATTTAGTTTTATGCTCTGTTGACATAGTCTAAATAGTGTTTTCATTTGAACTTCATCTATTTTCTATTATAGTTAAACATTACAAAATAAATACATCAGCCAGACATGGTTCCTCAACGTAATGTAGAAAGCTAAGCTGTGACAGTATATATCTTACCCTAAAATATTGATACACACTTTCTTGGTTTTAGTAAAATTTAGGTCATCATTATAAGAGGAGTTATTTTCTATTAAATCATATTTCGTAAAGATAAGCTCCTTACAAATGAAAGCTACTTAAAATGCTTGTGATTCCAGCCTACCTTTGCTATGTGTTCTCTTTTATTTAATAGGAAGTTGTGTGTATAAAATAAATGAGTGGGCAATAGCAATGTGATAAAGCTCAGAATTAAATGTCACCAGATGTGAAGGAAAACTATAATTCAGGAATACTGTGTTCAATAGGCAGTATATTGAGCTGAATTGGAACTTGTATGAAATGTTGCAAGATATGCTGTAAGACTTTCAGTTGACTGCAGCAAGTCAGAACTTCAAGTTTTTCTCTTTCTGGAAATAAAAAGCAAATGGAGCAGTTTCTGTAGTACAGAAGCATCTCTTAATGGCATGGTTGGCTACAGAGTCAATACAAGCTCCCAGGGAGTTACAGCTTCCACTTCTGCAGCAGCTGCAATGTTAACACTTCCCCCTCCTCGTCCCCCACAAAGAGAATAGGCTATATAATCTTGTTTGCCTGAAAGACGAAAAAAAAAAAATCTTGCTCACACATGTGCTTTGTAGTTGGTAGATTATCTTTGCTTTGACTTGCAGCGTCTTTCCAAAATGTGGAGAGCTGTGGATTTTGGAGTTCCTAAAAGGGGGAAAAAAGAATATATCTGTCATGTTGGGCTTTAAAGGAGGGATTAATGTTATAAAATGTCAGGGTTGCCTGCTCTCCTAGGTTTTGTATTTTGTATTCTGGGCAATAAAGGGAGTCCTATCGTCAAACTTTGGATCATCCTCTGGGACTGAGAACATTTAATGTACTGTGTGTCAAAAAGTCGGGTTGGGGGCTGTGTGGGAGTCGAGTGGTGTAATCATTGCTATTTTCGGAGGAAGGCATGTCATAAGAGTCACTTATTCTTCACATCTTGCAGAAAGAACTGGATGTTTTCTACTATGTGCTTCCCCCATTTTACTTTTGTGTAGAGCTTAATTTACAGTAAAGGAAAGTCAAGAATGCTAAGTAGGTACATTTGTGTTTTAAATCTGCAGCATTGTCACATTTTTGATTGTCAGGAGACAGCATAGCTAAATTGTAGAGATTTTGCACTCTTCTCTTTTTTTTCCTCCTCACTGAGATACCACAGCTTGATTGCTAAAATGTACATCTCATACCTCAGAGTGATAAAGAGAAAACCTTTTCTCAAAGGTGATAAAAACCTCATCCTTAGGTATCATTTTCATATATTATATTGCAGGAATAAAGAAATTGTCAGAAATCCTACCTAAATAATGCTTTTTTAAAACTTTCCCATATTTTGGACTGTCTTGTCAAAGGTGACAGATTTCATAAAATATGTCCTTTATTGCCAGTGTTGTGTACTATTTCCCTTCTTGCTGGCAAGAAAATGTCTCTATGGCACCTTATACCAGTTGTTTGCGTGAGAGAATAATATCTGGAAAGCATTTAATGTGTTTTTAGCTTCTCTCAATCTGAACTTTACTGCTAGAAACAAGAAGAGCTGGCATAAAGCAAATTGCAGATCTCTGTGCACACCACTTAGGGCAACTGCTCAGAATTTTCCTACTAAGTCACTGTATCTCCCTGTCTTCATCCTCATGTTTTCTTTAGATGTCCTCTAGGATAGGTGTCTGTCACCATAGTTCTCTTTTCTGTGTATTTCTTACAGTTCCATTTATGTGCATTCATTTCATTTCTTTTTCCCTGCATCAAAATGGGTAATGCATGAGGCTTAGAAATATACTTTAAATGGCTGTGCAGCTGTCAATTTAAATTGACAGATACACATTCCAAAATAATCAATTTTAAACCCTGTTTGTAGCCTTATCTCTTCTATTCATTTGGAATTATTACATTAATTCATTTCTTGCTCTACTATCTGAAAAACTGATAAACAGCCAATGTATCCAACCCTCATATTTTGACTGTGAAAGCCTATCGCACAGAAAGGATTGCTAAAGCACAATTCATCTTGTGGTGATGTATGAAAGAGTGAATGGGAGTGGGAAAATGCCTTGGCTTGGCTTGACTTGAGAGGTCAGTGTGCCTTATGGATGCCTCTTGCACTATTAACAACTACCTTGAAGTTGATATTCCTGCTCAGTATTTTTCTGGCATTGTTACTGTTCAAATGGGGAAGCCACGATCTTCCCAACTGTAAGGAATTACACAAGTCCCATCCATCTAAGATCTCCTTTGTTTAAAGGCTACTCTAGTAGTACTTTAAAGCTAAGGAGATAGCACAAGTGTTAGTAGCAGGGAACAAATGTTAGCACAGTTTCATATGAAGGCCAGAGGGAAAAGATTGTCAGCATCACTCTACAATGTGGAGCGATGGAAAGAGCTTTAAAGGAGGTCATCCCCTCTTCTCTGTGTTCATGCTCAAATGTAAAGACACGGATGCTCACATAGTTTTACAGTGTGAGCAAACAAATGCCTTACTGGTGTTTTTTGTTGTTGTTGTTGTCTGCTTGCTTCTTTCTTTGCTTTTTAGATTCTGTGCTCACGAGATCAGTTTGTTTAGGAAGGTGGTAGAGAATTTCTGGATAATCATGATATCCTGTGTTTCTTTAAAATATTTGAATAAATGTAAAATGATCTGGATAGGCAGAGAGAATTCAAGGACAGTATCTCTGGTGCTGGAAGGATTCCAATTTTAAATCAGTTTTCTCAGTCTTTGTATGCTTCTGTTTTGGTTAGTCTGCTGTAAACTGCACTGAGTTCACATACCTAATGTCTTTGCTCAGTAACACTGCATCTGCTTGGGTAGTGACCACCTCCTGTTCCACTACCTTTAGGTGCCTGCAGCACATGCACTATTTTCCTTGAGATGTTGCCTTGCTCTGTAACCAAAGAGGAAAGAGGTGGTACATCTGTATTTGCTGGTTCACAGCTAAAACTCTGGAAGCAGAGTGTGGTCAGCATCGTATTAATGGTTGTTGTGTCACTTAGTGGTATGGGAGTAGCTAAAGGAAGGCTTCATCCTGTTTCTTCTGTTAGTGGTTTTACTGAAACCACTGAGAGCCTGGGTGCGAGATTCAACTGGGGAGAAAAGTCCCCTAAGATGCAACATTTTTATATCTTCGTTATAAAATAAGCAGCTGCCAGTGATTTTTGATTAAGTTAGGGATGCATCAGTCTGTTGCCATAGGCACATGGCAGTGATGCTAATGTGTGAGTGAGATGAAGACTGGAATAAGGAACGCCATCTTTGAACGTTTTTCCTCTCAAATGTTTCCAGCTTCTTTGGCAGGAATCTGGGCTCTCTTCCCATTCTACTGCATTACCCATGGAGTTTACTTTCTGCCCATATAGGCTTACTTTCATCCGCTCCTTGTTTGCTACAACCTTATAATGAAAATAAGATAGAGTTCTAAATAACTTCTCCTGGCTGGATCTCTTTAGAACCTCCAACAAATAGCAAAAATTGATCTGAAAAATAAGCATAAGAGCAGTGATATTAAAGTGCAGAATCCTGTTGTTTTAGATCTATGAGGTATCAGCTTTCATTTGAGAATAAGAGGATGAATTAAAAAAATCTGTTCAAATTCCCATTGCAATTACTTTATTTTTTAGCATTGCTTCAAAAGCATCAAGGAATATGTCCAAAAAAAAAACAAGTTAATGATCACACTGGGATTATATTTTATCATGGCAACTATAATATTTTTTTATTGCTTGAGTTAACTTGCCTTGTTTATGTAACTGGTGGCTATTTCAGATTTATTACCTTGATATCTTGAGCTACCTTGGATAAAAAGTGTCATGTTACTTTTTAATGTGTAATCCTTTAATTTCTGTAGCTATTCTCTTTTAGGACAGTGTCATTTGTGCTTTGATCTGAAACATACAGCTCTGTTTAAAAAAAAAATATCTAAAAATGTCTGCTTTTGACTGTAAAAGTGACTCTAAATGTTAAGGTGTATTATTCACAAAGCAGTTGTTCTTAAAAATAGTGCACGATTACAAAGTAAGGAACAGGATGACAGCACCCTCTGGTACCTCCCGGAGTAGTAAATACTGTATGTTATTCTACCAGTTGCAGTTTTTCCTGTTGTCAAATGATGACCACTTCTCTCTCAGGAGGAAAAAAGAAAACTGTATAAAAGAAGAGTAATAATACTTCAACAAGCACTGCATTGGGGCAGATTTGTCAAAACAGTGTATCCCACGGCTTATCTCATGGAACAGCTCAGACAGGTGTGGGATGGGGATTTGGGCATCATAACAAGAAGTCATGGTGATTGTCCATTCCTTGTAGCAGAAAAGGGTACACAAATAACCCAAAAGAAGTTTATGATGGACTTGAAGGATCTACACATCCTTGATATTTGTAATGTGCTCGGCAAGCGGAATTAATGACATCTAGTTAAAATCCCAAAGTATGGGGAAGGTGGAACAGATTATTATAATAACAAGGGTAAAACAAATGAATCAATGAAAAAAAAGCCACTTTAATACTTCTAGTGTAGATAATTCCAAAAGGGGAAGTTTTACTTCCAGAGCGTTTATATCTAGTTCCAGCTGTTCTTTGTAAGTCACTCTGTTAGGAAGCGTAATAAAGGCTGGCCGGCCAGAATTTTTCGGACTAACCTCCCATAAATATTTCTTTTGGCCTTTTCTGCATATCTAAAGAAAACTTTCCCTGTGAGAATGAACGTGGTTTATAACACCCAAAATATTTTTGTAATCTCTTCAACACAGCCTTCAAAATAACACCAAAATCCAACCTCCCCCCCCAGACATTAAAATA
The DNA here is from genome assembly GCA_037305975.1 of Chrysolophus pictus. NCBI lineage: Eukaryota > Metazoa > Chordata > Aves > Galliformes > Phasianidae > Chrysolophus > Chrysolophus pictus. The sequence goes on from JAYKPI010000006.1 coordinate 36,462,972, forward strand.
GATGTGTCAAATAGTCATTGCTTGCCAGCACGGGAAACAAAATCCTACTTGCTGAGACTGTGCATCACTTCTAAGAAATTTTGCGAAGAAGCGTTTCAATTTGTAGCTTTAAAATTTAATTATCTATTTTTTCTTGTGCGTTTCTTTTCCCTATTTCTAATTTCTAAATATAGCTCAGTGTTCTGTATGAAGACCATGTGAGAGTCCATTTATTTACAGATATCTGATGGAGTTATTTGAAAGTGACTGCAGTAAGTACTGTTGCATCAAACAAGCAGTCACTGCCATTTCATAATAATCATGTAAGAAACATGCTTTTATTAGCAACTCATTACCCTTTAGTAAATTACTAATTATTGAGCAAATGGGGGAAATGGAAGGTACTTTGTCTCTTGGTTAGGACTGACAGCATTACTGATAATGAAGTATTTGTTTCCTTAAATAAATGGCACAATCTCAGAAGCGCCCGATGCTGCTGAGTATTTGTTCAGAATTTGAGTTCTGATCTGTAATGTAATACTGTAAAAATATTCCTTTTCTAAGAAAACTTTAAAGGCATGTGAAAAAGTCAAGTTATTTCCTGACTGCCATTGTGTTATCTTTTACGCCTGTCAAAGAAAAATGGGAGGGTTTTTTTCTGTATGTTTTTGTGTTGTTTCCCTCCTTCCTCATTGGGAATCACTGGATAAAATAAATACATTTCTCTCTTCGTTTCAATGCTACAGTTCCCACAGTCCTACAGCACTTTAACAGCTGTTAACATACGCACTTTATTCCTTTGGTCGTTTTGTTTGTTTTATTTTTACATGGGCATGAGAGTCTGAGGCAATACTATAATTTGTCTTTTATTCTTGTTATACTCCGAATGTGCACAAATCTACAGTTAATAGCCTAAATTTAATGAACTTGTTTTTCAAAAAAATCTCCTGGCAGGGAAACTGCAGTTTAAGAATAAAAGGCCAGGATGTAATAATGGAGAATGCTTTACAGTACTTCAGAAACAAACTCTGAAACCGAGCTGTGTGCTGTTTTCTTGGTGTGCAATAAAACTTATTTATACTGTAGTTACACATTTGCAGTTTTGTTACAAGCTTTTTGGGGTATCTAATTGGCTGCAGCTTTGAATCATATCGTAACACATGCCAAATGTTGCTAATTACAATTAAGACATCTACTTGAAATAATCTTTGTTTTCATTTTCTCTGACAATTTATTTTTTCACTTATTTACATGCTTTTAATTTTTCATTTTAGCAGTTCTCGCAGCGCTTTAATTTATTTTTGTTTCAAAGCTGTGGAATTGGATTAAACTGGGTTTTTTAAACACTTCCATGTTGCTTGGAAGGAAGCCAGTTACTGTGTATCGGCTTAATAGGAACCATGCTTAGCAGCGCCTCACATATGGCAGCTCGTGTTTGTGTGGTAAGGCATTATGTATTTTAAATATTACCTTTTATATGATAGTCAAATTTATGCCAGAATCCGAAGTTTCCTCTGATTAATGTTAATAAAAATAGAAGAGAGCCAACTGTTTCTGTTTTTTTTTTTTTTAAATGGAGAAATATGTAATTAAATACATGATTTACTGTCTGCTATGCACAAAAGCCATAATTATGTGGCCTTTATTAACTTGAGATGTATGCTGTGCCTAAAGAAGGCAATAGGTGAGTGATAATATACTTTCTTGATGCTTATAGCCTTTTAATGCTGTAAATATTGTGGAGGCTGAGATGGTGGTTCTGTAGCTAAGACTAAAATAGAGGGTTTTTTTGCTTATTTGAGGAGCTATATTTGAAGAATAGGCTGCATGCTGTTACAGCAATTACTCTTTAAGTAACATCTGACACAGCTGACAAACTCAGATTTTCCAAGTTGTTTTAAATTTAAGGCTCAGTGTAGCATTTAGGAAAGCTGGAGCTTAGTGTAGCCTTCATGAAATTAGGATCTTTTAAAGAGGCTTGTTTTGAATTGCTTGAATGTAATTGTTTTCCATAAAACTCAGTAGTGACTCTTCATACTCAAATTTATTTATCTGCAAATGTGGAGAAAAAGTCAAAATTTCATTCTTTCAAATTGATTGCCTGTATGGGTACTCTTGAATGAGGGGAGCAATTAGCAATTTCTATGTCTTCAGATTAGCTGATATTCAATTTAGCTTTCATTTAGGAGGCATCAGTAGTCATGCCTGCAGAAAATCCAGATTCTAGATCTAAGAAGGGTGGCTATCCTTCTTATTATAACTTTAAAACTTTTAAATCTCCAAAAGAATTTTTTTTTCTTTTTATAATATCCATGTTTTATTTTGTGCATCAGTTATAATTACATGGATAATGTATAAAAACATGTAGTTCACTTTCAGGTCTTCTAATTCTAAAATGATGAAATAAATGTTTTATTAACTTACTATTTGTCTGCTAACATCCAAGAAGGCTGTGTTTAGGAGTTTGCATTACTGAGCTAAAGAGATTTTTACTTACTTATTTTTTGAGTTCTTTGTTACTGTAGATGTGATCCAGAGGACCTAAAAATGCTGTATATCCTCATTATTTAGTATCTTGGGTTGCCCAAATAAGATAAATATATGTATTACTTGTAAAATTAAGCATATTGTATCCCTTCAAAATTGGATGGATGGAATGTGAGTAATGCATTTAATTTTCAGAGAAGTTTATGAATGAAATATTAGATGTCTGCCTAGTGCAGAATTTCAGATTTCGTGATATAAATAATTGATTGCTAAGCTCATAGCTGTGGCATTTAGGCTAGGGTTGCTAACCTGGAAAAAAAAATCAGTTTCAAATATGGGGCTTTGCAGCCAAGCTGGCTTCACAAGAAAATAGGTTTCAGAGTCATTACAGTTAATGCAATGCTTGTTTTTGCAGTAACAGAAAATAACAGCGGATGGGATTTGTTGAAGTTTCTAGGTTAAACCATTGACTTGAGGTCAGTGGTCTTGAATGTTGCATGGGAATTTTGCCTAAGTCTATACTGTGAAAGTACTCTGTTCCCATTATCTCAGAATTTGCTGGGTAGCTTGTGATGAATGGTGTTCCCAGCTGACTTTTTAATGGAAGAGTGCCTGGCTTCTGACTGTCAGACAGGTGCTAGCCTTGATCTGTGTTATATTGGGATAAGTCTATCTTTCTGCAGCAGGCACTGTAGGAACATGGCTTGCTCACTCACAGTTCACTGTGGGAGTGTGGGTTCTGCTCTTTCCCCCCATGCAGGTGTGATTTGCTGGCTGGGCCAGCAGCACACCATCTGGCATCTCTTGCTTCCAGTCTGCCTCAGTGCCTGCCAGAAATGATCTTCAGGAGTCGCTTTGTGCCTGGGTACAACAAGCAGGTTCTTCATCTTGCCTCTCCCTTTCCTCAGATACTTGGATAAGCCCTGCCATAATTTGGCTCAGAAATAGTTGCCGGGAAGTGGGGAAGTACTGAAAACAAAAACAAAACCAACCACCAACACTCCCAGCCCCCAGTTAGCTGTTTGTCTTATTTGTTTGTGTTATATACCTGTCAGCTTGTTAAAAATAAATACATAAAAATGAAAAAAAGAAATCTGAAAGAGGGCTTGCTTCACTGCCATATCTTATTCCCAGGAATGTCCTGTCGGTAGCAGCGGGAGCAGTAAAACACTTTGACACGCAGTGTGCGCATTACAAAAAGGAAATGTCATATCGAAAATGGCTGTAAACTTTTTCACAGTCCCTTGTCAATGGAGATTTGAAGGTGGGAAATTCTTAGAGAGGATGACTCAATTTTCTTCTTTCCATCCATGTCTGGGCTGCCTGGGGGGAAGAAGCATCTCTGTAATATGGCATAGCAATGGGCTGCTATGGGCACCACTGCTGTAACCTGTCTGAGTACATCCTCTGCAGCCTTAATGTGGTGGTTAGGCATTAATACAAGAGGAGTATTTTGAATTTTCATCCAGCATTAACTGAATTAAAGACTTCTTTGATTTGTGAACTGTAGTTTTGAACAAAAAGGTCAGGTGATCATAAGTGTAATGGGGATGGGAAGCTGTCTAACTGATAAACATCGCATTATCAACACAGATCTCATTTGAGTCTGGAATTGCTGTAGTGTAAATCAGATTTCAATTCATGATTCAAGTATAATGACCCACTGCATTACGAACCTCCCTGAGAGATACTTAATTAATAATGTATATTAACTTTGAGTGTATTGGTATACATGTATGGCATACATTTTCAGGTAGCCACAAACACAGCCTCAACAGCTCACAGCACAACAGCTCCAGGATGACGTGTTTTAGGCTGTTCTGCAACAACCTGCTTTGCTCCTTGCTGAACACAAATAACTGAGGGATGACAGCTCTCTCAGTTTCACTAGAATCTTTATGATTTATACGATAATGATAATTCTATTCAACTGCCAGTACAGAGCACTTTGCAGACTGATATCAAGGTTAATTGTCACTTTGAGAAGAAGTGAAGCACAGTCTGCCAACCTGATGCTCTGCTCAGCTGAGAAAGATAATTGTTATTCAAGTAGTATTTAAATGAGCTCAAATGCCGATAAATACACAACCAAAATATTTTATTTTTTTCCTCTCATGTTCATTCACTGTGCTAGAGAATGAGGTCATCGCTGTGTATAAACATCACTAATGGACGCCTTACTGAAAACAAGCCGTGTATTTACAAAACTGCAAGCAGTGGGTTTCCCTCAGTGTCAGCTGTGGGGAAATACTTTAAACTCAAGTTCCTCTTGTCAACACATCCGAATTCTTTTTTATGTCTGTGGTTGCTTTTCACAGCTGCGCTGTTACCTTATTTTTGGCTCTGTGTGCACCGGCACTCAACCTTACAGAGGCATTTGAGAGGTTTGCAGTTTGTGCTGTGCCTTGCAAGTTGGTAGCATTACTCTCTGCATCTCACACTGATTCTAAAGATAACTTTTTTTTTCTCTAGATTTTGGAATTGCAAGCAGTCCGATAGCCAGACAAGTAATACAGAAACAGGCAAATCTTACTAGATTTACTTTTCTTTTTTAGTCCTTGGGAGCTGTACCACTTCCTTAGGGAGATGCTCATCCATATGAAATATCATATTTGTATATCCCAGAGATCCACAAGGCTCTTCCAAAACCTGGGACTGGCTATGACCAATTTACATAACCCTGTCCAACTTAGGGTCTGCAAAATTTAGATTTTACAATGTAAATTTTCTTCCTGTGATATATTAATTTAATAGAATGCATGTGCTTTGTTCCATCTACTTTCCCTCTGGAGGATTTTCTATTATTGTTGTGCTCTTTAAAAATTATTAGCTGCAGGGTCTTTTAGCCTTGAGAATTGCTAATTCATTTCTGTGCAGCAGTAACTGTGTCTAAGATGCATGTACTGCTGTTCTTTCCCACACTGCAACATTGAAATTACCCTTATTCATGTGAGAACCCTTGGGTTTCTGTTCAGTGATTTGTTTGGTTTTGCTAATAGTTCAATGAAGTGAGTTCTGTTCCTCTCTCTTTTTTTTTTTTTTTTAATGTATTAATTGGATGCTGTTTTTGTACTAAATTTGTAACTGGTGTAACATTAACTGACAGGCTGTATTGTAAATATGTCGGAAACTTGCACAAAGTGCCTTAAAATGCACTTTGCAGACTTCAAAAAGTAAAGATAAAATGAAGTTATGCCTGTGATTTTTTTGCCATGATTGTTCATAGATTCATGGATCAGGTGTCTACACGTTGTTGTAGGAGGACAGAAGAGAGGCTGCTTTCTTGTGAATTTAATTGTTATATAGTATGCACTATAGTCCTGTGGTTAGGAAACAAATTCTGAAATGGTTTATTTTCCCTCTCAAACACTTTCATACATTTTTATAGCGTTTGAGATTCTGTATGGCTTTGTAGCTTTCCACATGACTAATGAAGATTTTAACAAACAAAATGGAAAAGGGCCAACTTGTAATTGTCAGTGCGGTGGCATAATCAGCCATACACGGTCTGTTTAGTATAGCTCAGCAATAGAACAATGTTTCAAAGAGAAAACATGCAGAGATGATTAGTAAGTACCACAATGATGTGAGACTGTCCAACTGCAGAAATGCTCTTGTTGGGTTATTCATCTGAATGCTTAAGTATATGCTTACATATTTCTTTCCATAATGGGCACTGGTAATGTCTAATTTCTGCAGCCGTTTATAGTGAATTACAAAGAAGAAATAAATTCTTTTTTGCTTGGATAAATGGATGTGTTGCAGAAGTGTAGCAAATGCCATCTGGTAGTTTATACAAAATACCAAACTGATAAGAGGTTACTTTATGCTAATATGAAAATGTGAAAAATATCTGTCAGGAGGGCTGTTATTTTTAAACAATTGTTTATTGGACATTTATCAAAGATACAGATAAGTAGCTCCAGTCTTTATGTCATAGCCGTCATCAAGGCTACAAAACAGACATCCATTCTGACTGTGTATTGATTGAAATAAAATAATGGGATTGGAAATAGCAGTAGTGTGAGAAGTAATGGAGAAAAGACTCAATTGCATAACTGCTGTATTGTGTTTCAATCTATTTTTCAGAATCTGTTACAAGTAAGCTTTAACACAAAAACCAAAACCAAACAAAACCCCCCCCACACAAAAACCAAAGCACAGGAAAGAAAACCAAACCACTACTGAGAGTTTCAACAAAAATCCAAACACACTGATTCTTATAACTGTGCTACTGCTTCATCAGTTGAATACGTGTAAAAATTCTTGTATTCCACTTTATAATTTTCATTGTCCCCAAGTATTTCTGGTAATGTTCTGTGTCCCTCTGTGGCATATTTGAAGGTAGCGTTCCACCACCAATTCCTCCTGCCTTTGTCTTGGTTGTAGAAAGTGGTCAGTCACTTGAGAATTCAGAGCCAAATGCAGAATGCTTGGATAGTGAATAGAAAACAGTAAATATACTGCTTATCTGTGGAGAGGCAATGTTATCACTGTCTGTTTTTCAAGAGTAAATGTCATTCAGTTCTAAAATTTCCGCAGTTTGCAGTTTGATTTTCCTCACCAGTTTCCCTCACAGTTGACTTGCAAGTCTCATGCTATTTTCTTCCAGTTTCTGCAACACATTCCTTTATCCTCTTCATACAGTGACTTCATTCAGCAGCTTTATCTAAATATGTAAGCTGCGCAAGTTGATGAATTGGCTGAATTACTTTTAAGCTGTTTTTAATTAAAAAGTGTCCAGATAGATTTTTGAAACCTTTCGTTTCTGTCTTATTTAGCGTTATATTAAGTCTATTGATTTTAAACTGAATCAATGTAAACCTTGTTTCTAAATGTTCCTGCAGCTTTTTGACTGGTTTAGCTAAAAATAATCTTAAATCATGTGTTTTTCTTGAACTGTGCAAATTTATGCATAGGCAAGTCCTAGTCTAGATGCCCGTTCTGCTACTTTCTCCTCTCGTTCTTCCTGAAGAAGGAATAGAAAGTAAGAAATAAAGTAATGTGCTGGAGAAATGTCAACTAACCGTAATTAACTTTTGTCTTTACAAATTGTATTGGTTTTAGTGATCAGATGGAAGCCGTATTTTACCACAAAAGATGCTTTTGAAGACAGCCTTAACATCTGCTAGGCAACATCATTTTTTGATGGAATCTGCTGCACAGTTTTCATTGTAATGTAATTCATTTTATCTGGTTGAAAAGCACAAATATTCCAGCATATTCCGGTGGCAGGTAATTTAAAAATCTAAGACTCAGTTAAAACAGTGAGGGTGATAATGCAGTTTAAAAATGGACTGTGTGGTGGCTGCCTCACGTTCTGTGAATTTTGCTGTATTTCATGCGAAATTTCATATTGCTCTGTGTGTTAGGCATGACTGATAATTGACTGAAACTAAAGAATGAACTTTGAGAAACTGTGGAATGGATGTACAAATCTTTTTGCCCTGCTTGAATTGAGTTAATTTTCTCCTGGTGTTTATATTCAGTAATAAAACCTCTGATTAAATCTTTTGCAGAACTGTTTTGTTTGAACAATATGTAACTGCTTGACTCGCCTGCATTGCTGTATTTTATTTTTTGACTTCTAATAAGTGTTGGCAACTGTTGTCTTTAATGGTGAAGTTTAATGCCATTTAAGTGCTTTCCTGATCAACTGTTTTCCACACTTGAAAGTTGTTGGACTTCTTTGTGATCATCACATTCCCTTGTGAATCAGAAACCAAGAGCCAGGCTGTTCCTTAAGGTTAAACCTGCCTTAAAAGTGTAGCTCATTTCATAGAGTCAGACACATCTCATACTGGACAGGGGGGAAGAGCACGTCCAGTGATTAACCTCAGAGATTCTGTGGAGTAGTCACCCTTATCAGCAGTGCTGTGGCTCTTGCCCTGCCTGCCTCAGCCTCCTTGCTGCCCCAGCTTTCTCTCACTGACATACCAGGGTGCTTATTTGGAAAAAAATCCCATATCGCTCAAATTTTTCTGTCATATCAAAGCAGTAAATATTGTGCTTTTTCTTTTTTTTCCTGCTCCTGAAAGCAGTAACTAAAGTCTTCAACAAAAAAAATAGGAGCAGGTGATACACTTCAACTTGAGTTGCCTTACAGGGCTACTCAGCCAGCAGAAAGGCCTTGATGGTGAGATATGGAGCACATTCTGCATTAGATGAAGAACTGGCACTGAATAAGAATATGAAAAGTCTGAACTGCATACAAAGTAATCTTGTGGCTCTCTCTACTGCTTCTGAGATAGTTCTTAGGAGGCCCATGTGGCATTTCTGAGATGAAAAGCAGAAGCATTTGTTGCCAAAGTTAGGAAAGTAAAAATGATCTTAGGGGTATGAGGAATGCTGCTGATTTTCCAGGGAGAGACTCACCTCATCCTTCCTTAGAGGCAAAAGGCAATTTGCTCGAGAGACACTGATACAGGATTCAGACTACATTAAAAATGACACAATTATGCTCTGATTTTATTTTCTACCTGCAGATAGTATACATACGTTCAGTTGAAAGACTGTTCTAGATGAATATAAAATACATATAATTTGGGGGTTAAATTTGTTTAGAAGTTTAAAAAATTATAAAGAAAAGGGTTTTAAATGGTATTTTTAAAATAGCAAGATTATATTTTGCGTTTTTAAAAAATGTGTCTTCTTTTCAGTATTTTTTTTGTTGTTTAAAAACAAAAACAAAAACAAACAAAAAAAAAAACCTGTTCCATTTTAGCCCAATGACTTTCTAGACCACTTGGTTTCTATTCATGGACAATTTGGTTCTTTATTTTTGCTGTAAAGATTCGGTTCTCTAATTTTCAAAGTTTAACACTGGTGACATTCATTTAATTGCCATGCTCCCAGTAATTTTATTATTATTATTAAAATGGATTTTTATTCCTTAATTAAAGATTAGCAGAGAGCAGACAGAGTACTCTCAAGACTATTTTAGATGAGTATAATGTTGGGAGGTGTGTCCTTTTGCTGACAGTTCAAGTACTTCTTTTAAAAAATGTGTTTTCCTGCCTTAATGACATCTAAGGAGCCACATAGTTCCTCGTATAAGAGCTATAAGATTCCTGAACAGCTTTAGAAAATTTTTTTTTAAATTGCTATCCAATTTGAAATCAGTGATCCAGAGGATAAATTTCCCAAGAATACTTTCACTGCCAATTGGTTCTTGTATACATATTGTAAGTAGAGCTCTTGCTCAAACATGTAACTATTTAGACTATGTACTTAGTGAACTTCATCATTAAAAATGCCAGTGGTAAAGTGGCATGGAAGTGGCCTTCTTGTACCACAGAAACTAAAAGACATTATGTTCACAAAGTAGTTCAGCTAGTTGCTGGAAGTATGGGGAAAGCTTTGAGTATATTAGTTGGGATTTCACTGGAGTCTATAATCATAGAATCATAAACATATAAACATGGCAAGTGTTTATTTCTAGGCCCACCAATGAATTGCAACTACATTAAGACTGTAGAATGCCTGCTGCAGATATTTGGGAAAAATTCTCAGGGCAATTAACACTGCAAAGACTTACTACTGGCAGTAAGATAAATAAAATATCTTGGGTACCTGCTGCTGACAGCATCTTTCTTATTCTGATAGCTTCCAGTCTTTTTCTGAAGTACCTTGAGGGGAAAAACACTATTTAACATTTTTGGTAACAAGATATCCATCTTCTGTGTTTATTCAGTGGTTGTCCTAGCCTATTGGGTTTCCTTCCTTCATTTATTTTTGTATTACCACTCTGTGTTACACAGCGAAGGAGAGCCCTCTGGGCTTGTCACTTAGGCTGGTACTTGTAAAATGAACACTACAAGAGCACATTCCTGGACTGTGAAACTTGATTGTTTATGTTCCTAAATTGTTAGAACAGTCTGCCAAGGTTTTGGACAGCATCAGCCAGTGTTCTTCTGAAAAAAATCCTGGGCATGGGTAGGGAGAGAGAAAGCTGAATGACATTCTCATTGGCAGCTGCATATGTTGAAGGGTAAGGGAGTATGGACACAGGCTGTTCCATGCCATCTGGCCTCGATGCCAGGAGACAGTCCTGGCATGTTTAATTTACTGTTATAGGCACAGTCTTTGTCTCATACATTGCCACAAACAGAAACTGTGCAAATCTGGGCACCTTTCCATGCTGACAGTGTGTATGTATGAGGGATTATATATCACTTGTCTTTTAGATTTCTTCCAGGTTTCCCCTTGCTGCTAGGTGCTGTTGAAAGAGGAACTCTTATAGCTGTGACTGAGGCACCAGGTGACTCTGAGAAATGCTTCCATGGGCTCTGCTTTTACACGATTGTCTAGACAGGATGTTTTTGGAATATATCTCACCCTCCTAAATGCAAACTATACTAGTATTTTGGTAGTGCTATGCAGCAATAACGTAGTTATGAAGTTTGTGTTTTTAGACTCATGAATAACAGTGATGTTAAAAGGTGGTAGAAACGTCATGAAAACTGAATGAACTAAAAACCCTGTAAAAAGGGAACAGGGCAGCTGCTTGCTCTGCTAAGAGATCCGAACTTTGGCTTGCAATCTTTGCTGACTGCCAAGAAATATCAACCAAATCCAATTCTATTTTGCAGGGTTGTTGGCCACAGTGATGGTCACTGTGGCTGGCTTTGCAGTGTGGAAAGAACATTCCAAAGCTGTCACTCCAGGTACAAGTCTGTGAACTTGTCAGATTGCATTAAAAGGTGGAGGAGAAAAAAAAAAAAAATCAGAAGAGTATTTGTGTCACACTTTTAGCTTGTGTTGGCCAGCTATGTGAGACTTAGCTTTGCAGTGGCAGAAAATGACTGCTTTATGAGTTTAACTCTTCGATGCAGAATATCTGAGAAGAACTGCCATCACCTCCCAAAGTGCAGCCATTGTTAACCTGGTCAGAAGTTACCAAAACGTGCATTATTATTCGTTAAATGGCTGCTTGGAGACTTTTTACAAGTGAACATAATTGATGGTGTCAGTTTTAATAAATAATTCAGTAGTTCTTTCTCTTTGATTGTATAGCAGGATTTGTGGATAATAGAAGGCTGAGGACTAAGTGTGACTGATGAGAATAGATGGCATATTGCTATCAATCTTGTCGCTTTTTACTGCATGTAAAAATTGAATTTGAATTATTGACTATCCTACAGCATATTTGTCCTCTCACTGTGTGTGTGGACCAAAAAAAAAAAAAAGCTCAGAAGGAAATGATAGGAAATGATTACACTTCATATGCCTGAATTAACCAATACTAGTTACATAGTTGTATGTTGGCTTTTCTGATTATTTTGTTGTTGTTGTTGTTATTCATAGGCTAAATGAACTAGCAAGCAGTAAAAAGAGTACATGAAATTCTCTTGTTTAATTCTTTATTTCATTTAGAATAATTTTCCTGTAGTTATGCTCGAAAAAAAATACATGCGTATTAACTGTTCTAAAGTCAAACTACATCTCATGGTGAAAAAGAATCCATTTGACTCGTAATTATGATGAAAGCTTTGTAGTAAATGACATGGACAATAAATTAAGATGTTATGGTATTTGCTTTTCTTGTCTGTGCTTGAGATAAGGATAACAGTCTAAACAGATTAAATTTGTATAATTCTCCATATCTACTTTTTTTTTTTCTTTTTCTTTTTTTTTTTTGTCTCCAAGTATTCATCTGCTTGGAGTCTGTTCCACTCTTTATTTATCTTCTGTTGCTCTTGATTCTTAGACATATGCTGGTGTAGAGCGATTCCAGAAATCAAATCATCCAATATTGTTGGATATTTCTTTACTAGAGTGCATGCAGGGAGGTAATGAGGTAATTTTTGCCCGCTGTATTTCTTGTTTTGGGGGGGGGTTGTTTTTATTTTTGCTGGTTTTATTTGTGTGTGTGTTTTGTGTGTGTGGTTTTGATTTTTTTTTTTTTCATTTGAGAGTTGTGGTTTGTTTATTTTAGATTTTTTTTCATTTGTTTGCTTGTTTTTTAACCTGTCACTTCCTTCCAGGGTTCACTGAGCTTTGAGTGTGCTTGAAGAATGGTAAATGTTATTTCTGCACTATCAGCTTTTCTCCTAGCCTGAAAAAGATCAATCAGTGATAGCATCATGTAATTACAAGTAGAACAAACAATTTAGTTTTTTCCTTTGAGAGTGAATGTATTATTACAACTTTTGGAAGCTAATTTGATCAAGGAATACAATAGAAGCTTACCATCCTTTTCAGGTAGTTTTCCTTAAATCAAAACGGAAGCTGTTCCTGAAGACATGGAATGGAAAACTTTGTTTTTTCCATGTTCCAAAAGGGAGGGTACATGAAGCAGTTTCCTCCCTCTCTCTCACACGCACAAACACATGTAATGACTCCCCATCCTATGTAAACTTCATACACCACAAACTTCTTCCTCTGAAAATAAATCTCAGCTCTTCCCTATATGACTTAATCTATGCTGTCTCTCTGTAGCCCAGCCGATTGTGCTAGGAACTATGCTTAATTTGTGACGAAATTGTGTCAGTTTTCAAAGATAACAATTTGAAAAGCCGTGATGCAGAAACACGCTGCAAATTTGATGCACATCAGGGACAAAATAACAGAACTGAAAAAAATCTGTCATCACAACAAAATTTTCTTTGAAAAATCTACAGCTCACAGACTCTATTATAAAAGCTAGTTATGTGGTTGCAAATCTGATTGCGAAAAACAAAATCATTTACTGGTGGTGAGTTTAGTAAGCAATGTATGGAATGCATGACAGATATAATGTGCCCTGATTTAAAAATAAAATAATTCCTAAAATCAGTTTGTCTCACCAGACTGTGGCCAGGCAAATTGAAGAAACAGGAAAATCTATCAAAAGAATTTTTGAGAGTGAAGCTGCTAATTTCAAATTTTGTGCTTTGGTGATAGATGAATGTACTGATGCTGCAGATATGACTCAACTTGCTATTTTTATTAGAGATATTGATAATGATGATAATATCACTGAAAGTCACTGAAAAAATGTCTTCTTTGGTGCCATTAAAAGACACAAGTAAATCTCTTTATTTGTTTGAAGCAGTTTTCTTTAACTTTGGTCAACATATTTGGTATAGCTACTCAGGCTGCCCCAGCAATAATCAGTTAAAAAAAAAAAAAAAAGAGAAAAGAAGAACTTATAAAATTAATAGAAGGCAATGCAATTGCCGCTAGCAACTTGTGTTTGATGAAATACCACTGTATCATACATCAAGAAAATGTATGTGTGAAATCGTTAAAAATGGATAATGTTGTGCAAATCATCATCAAAGCTGTCAATTTCATAAAGTCCAAGGTTTTGAATCATTGCCAATTCCAGGCGTTCCCTAGAAGAATGGATATTGATCATGGGGACATCATTTGCTTTTCTAAAATAAGGTGGCTAAGTCAAAATAAAATGCTAAAAAGATTTGATGATTTGTGAAATTGAGTCATTTATGGAATCCAAAGAAAAATTTCTGCCAGAACATGAAGATTAAAAATAGCTTACATATTTAGCATTTTGGGTTGATTTGACTGCTCAGTTAAATGAGTTAAGCATGTATCTTCTTCAAGGTGAAAATTGACTTAACTGTGCTATGTTTAAAACCATAACAGCATTTGAAATGAAACTTAAATTACGACATGCTCAAGCTATGGGAAGTGATTTTATGTGTTTTGATACATTGGCTAAACGCAGTCCTATGAACAGCAAAAAATACGCAGTCTTGCCTTCCATCTTGAAAAAGGCATTTGAGAATAGGTTTCAAGAGTGCTGAAAAAATAGTCATTATATATATACATATATATTTGTGACTCCATTTTCTGTTGAAATAAATACGTACAAATGAAATGTATAGAGTTGCAATCAGACATTTAACTCAAAAATTTAATCATGTCTCTTTACCAGACTTTTATAAGGCTTATCTTACCAGAGAAAAGTATCCTTTGCTTTGCAATCATGCCTTATTCATGTGCATTTGCCACTTTTTGGCAGTACGTGAATTTGTGAACAAATATTTTCAAAGATAAAGTATGGGTGGAGTAAAATTTCATCAAAATTTTTGACAAATGCCTTTGAACTCATTAAGAATTGCAAATGCTTTCATCAAAACAGACTGATGCATTAGTTTCACAAAAACAAGGTCAAGTACCCCACTATGTTTCATTGCTCTTTTTCATTTTGTTTTAATTAAAAAAAAAAAAAAGTAAGTTTTATTGATTATATAGATTAACTATATCATATATTTTAAATGTGGTCCAAGACGATTCCTCTTCATTCAGGGTTGCCCAGGCAAGACAACCAAAAGGTTGAATGCATATGGTCCTCAGAGATGTCAAGTCAAGTCTGTTACTTTGATGCTTAAAAGACTGGTCGTTAGATCGTCTCCACTGCCGTCATTAAGCTGGATGTGTACTTGATAATGAAGCCCCTTCTTTTTTCTCCTAAGCATCAGTGATAGGAAATAGTATTCTAGATGTCAGTTGCTGTGTGCTGTTCCACTGATTTTCTTGTTGGCGTAACTCTCTGTCATTGTAAGTTCGGTTTATTTCTTTTCATTTTGACCAAACTGTCCTCAAAGGTGAGTTTTTTTTATCTCGAGCATCTATAAGCTTTCTGTAACAGCAACAGCTATCTGTGTTACATGCTGCATTAACTGAGAACACTTCAGTTGCCAATTTGGTCTTAGATGGCAGTGATGCCATAGCATGCTCCAGAAATATTTCCTCTTCATTGTTTCAAATTTGATGCGTGTGTTTCAGTAATGATCAGAAAGTTAGTGCACAGTAGTATGAGGGCTGCTGCAAAAGTAATGCCTCCTATTTTGTTACGTTGGCCCAAGACATCAGAAGTGGATGTTGTCGGAATGACAGTAGAGGTTGAACTTTCCCACCGAACTTTCCCCATGTGCTGTTTCCATGTGACAGATGTCAGCAGGGGGCAGTCTGACAAAACGGTGTCTGACATGGAAGTGTATATGGAGCAAAGGTGTGGAACTGAAGTCCTCCACACGGAAAAAGTTACACTCACTGACATTCATAGACACTTGCTGATGTTTATGGAGATGAAACAGTGGATGTGAGCACAGTGAGGTGGTGAGTGGTGAGTCTCAGTAGTGGTGGCAGTGGGCCACCTACACTGGTGCAGTCTTTATGAGTGTTACATGCAGTCTATTGTTCATGGCTGGTGAAAATGTACAGCTAGCAGTGATGACTCTGCTGAAAACCAGTGATTTGTGGCTGAGAACTGTCACTATCAAGTAGTGTTATTGTAGTCATTGTGTCTGCTGTAGTTTCCATGGAAATAAATAGAAGATATTACTTTCTGATCAGTCCACGTACATAGATTTGTAGTCCAAGCTTTTTGATGGCTTTATTGCAAGCTTGAAATTAGGATTTGGCTTATATTAATGAGAAATCTGCTGTGTTGAAGGTTGTGTTTTGATGCGCTACAGAATAGGATGGCATTTTAGTAGACAACTGGAGGCCCATCAAAATAATTCAGAATATTGGCACTGATTAATAGAGAGTATTGTTGAGTTGCTCCATGTTGAAATTTTTTCCACTGAAATAAAATGCAGAGCATTGAGTGTTGGTTGCGTCAGTGAATAGGAAACTGTTCTGTTTAAAACAAACTTGTCTACAATCATGTTCTACAGTTCATGTCCATGCACTCTTCAGATTGAGAATCCACAAAAACACAAATACTCTGAATAAATGCGGTCATTGTACATTTAAAATAAATTCATTTCTAACATGACTATCTGGAGGCTATTCTTCAGGTGTAGACCTCAATATCGTGTTATTTAACCTGATGTATTATTTCGCTCAAACAGCATTTGTATTATTTGCAGACATCTTAGCATAATATTGGGTTTCTAGAAGTAGCTAAATAGCAAATAAGATTATGTTTTTGTATGCCAGTCATACAAACTGTACTATTTTCTGTAAGGATAATGGAATACTCTGTAAGTACTCTGCGGCTTAAACTGGCTTAGCTTCTGAACTCCATTTTCATAGCAGTAAGCTTGTACTCTGTAATATATGCTCATTTCTGTAATGCTAAGCTTACATTTATTAAAGCTCCAGCTTCCAGTAAATATTCCTGTTTGTGAAGCCTTCTCTCACTTTCCTTCCTTGCATTTCTGAAGAATAGGAATATTTATTAATTTACATTGATTTTGTCTACCTTTTAATCTGATTTTCAATTGTAAAGGATTATGCAATCACAGTATTGTTTCCAAAGATTTTAGAGAGGAAATTGAGTGGCTAATTTCAACGAATTTGACAGGAAAGTAGGAGTCTCAAAGACGCTAAATTCCTACAATAAGCCTACACACCATATGGCCCAGAGCCCACATGTAATCCTTGCAGCTATTGCTTTCGTGTGCCAGTGGCCAGGGGGCAACACATTCTCTCTCATCAAGTATTCAACAAATTGTCCTGAAAACTACAGAGCCAAGCCTTCCAACAATTTCTCTAGTGAAATAAGCTCCGGGCCAACACAAAAGATCTCTACATACTTTCTGAGTTTCTTTGTAAGTAGCAGTTCCAGTTTAGGGAGGTATTTAATATTAAAAGGGAGCTGGTGTTTGGAAGTACTTCCATCTGCATTTACCACAGTGAGGAATCTGCAGTTTTGGAGAGAGCTAGAAAAGAAACTTTCCCTGGTGCCTTCTCTCTGCTTGGTCTGCCTCAGATTGCCAAAATATCAGATACTGTGAGGAAATGGTGAGCGGACTGGCATTCTTTAAGTGTTAAGGATTTTTCTTCTTTGCACTTTACCTTCAGAGATACCATAGTGCAGTTTTTATTCAGGCAATAATTTTAAGAAAATGCCTGCTTGTGTGGGGGGCAGTGGATTCCAGGTTGGCTTATGGTGCAGCAGTTGACGGTCCTTGATGTGCATTTACCTGTGGTGTGATTCATGATTCCTTTGGCCAACAAGGATGGGAAGATGTTAATTCCTATAGAAAGCATTTCTCTAATTGTTGTGATTTTGGTAGTATCTTTTAGAATCTGCAGCTAAGTGTTGTGGCTTTTGGCATGCTCTCATCAGTGAGATAGAAGTGCCCTTTGTGGCAGTTTTTATGCTTCTCAGAAAGCTTGACTAAATCAATAGAGTACTCTCCTAATACTTAAACATATGTGCAAAACTGCATTTGTTGCTGATTCAGCTGTCAGGTGCGTGGGATGAATATTCAACTTCCAAATCATACGGCTGCTTCACTTTTAACACAGACCACATTTAATGGTAGAATAGAGAATCCCCAAAGTGGCATTATGCTGTAGCTGTTGATGCATTCTAGAGAGAGAAGAGTCTGCAAGATGCTTACTTATTATTACTATTATTATTATTGTTAAGAACATTGAATTTTTGGAATACGCTTTCTCGTTAGTCTGTTCTGAGGGAGTGTTATACAAAAATGAAATACTGGTGTAAACCAAAGACAACTCTGATGCTTTCTCTTTTCTTACTTCTGGCCTATGCAGAGGTGTGAATTTTTAATGTCTTGCTCAGATAATGTGATTCTGGGGAAAGCATTGTTGTGGAATGAGACTTACAGACTTAGTTTGCCTACATAACCCAGTCTGTTGTATTAGGTTCTTCTCTCTTCCCAGTACTTCCCCCCACACTTTGCGTGTACACTGTGTGTGTTAGGAAATAACACAGTGTGTCCTTCTGTCCTTTGCAATGTTTCACACATTCTGCAGAGGAGTTGGTTGGGTCAGGCGTTAGAAAGCCTGCATCTATTGAGAAGCTGATTAGCTTTAGAGCTAATGGCAAGTCGTTTTGCTGATAGTGCAGAAATCCAAAGGCTAAATGCAGCTTCGTGTAAACAGATAGGAGACTGCTGTTTAATGTAACGTAAACAGAAGAGGAGCAGCTCCCTTCAAAAACAAATGATTTCAGCATTAAATGTGTTAGTGAAACGATAGCATAGAAGCGATGTCTACTGACATCGAAGTGGGTCAAGCAATATGCAAGATTTTGGAGATGTGTATTTTTGTGCATCTGCATGTCTCAAAGTCAGACATAGCTTCTGTAAAATGAAGAGTTTCTTATTTAGCAACAAGCTTGCATTGATCAGAATGATGCAACGTATTGTTAACCTACACTATTTTTTTAAAGGTTGAGTTTTTTTATTTTCTGAAAAGAACTAAAATAAATGAAGGTTTCTTGTATTAAATAGCTGTATTTTAGAAGGAATTACCATACCAATGTTCAAGACTGAAAGTTTATAATGCTTTTTATCCCTTTTACGCTTATCTATTTTAAGTAGCTTCAGTGCTCTGTGAAGACAAAGGCACTGGTGTACATGCCACTGATAATAGACAGTGTGACCGTATCGTGTATGCTTCCTTAATAATGTCTGACATTATCAGATTGATTAACTCGGCAGGGGGCCTTAATCAGATTTAACTACTGTTGGCAGCTGTACACCAGCAGAATAGTAATACATCAGGGAATAATATTGAACTTCTTTTATAAGCTGCATTCCACATGAAACTAAAAAATGTACCATAAAGATGATCATTATTTCTAGTACTAACGCAATGAAAAGTGAAACGTGCACATTGTTCACCCAGTAACAATCTCAGGTCTCTTTTGGATCACATTTTCCCAAATTTTCTGCAGTCAGCAGTTCCAAGTACCTATCTTCTTTAGCGAAGAGAGCGTATTTTTAACACCTATTTCTTTTAAGATTCAAAGACCATTAAATCATTTGGGACTGAATGACTTAGACAAGCAAAAAAGAAAATAATGAAATTATTTTGTAGCTGCAGGTTTAAGAATGTATTTATGTGACAAAGTAACGATATTTGGGTTTTGTGCTTTGTCTTTCCCAAGTGCCATATTATGACACATTGTTTTAGTTTTCTTTGATACAGAATATTTGTACTATTAATTAATGAAATACACACCTCAAATATGTTAATGTGATGTTCATTCATAGATTAATAGGTCAGGAGGGACAATTGTGATCATCAGGTGTGACCTTTTGCCTTTTGCATGACATCAGGACTGCTCTGAGCTCATTCTTGTTTGAACTAAAACATGTCTTTGTGAAAAGATTGAGTTTAGGTTTAAAAATAATAGTGATAATAATAATGAAGGAGATAACTGCAGTCCTTAGCTATTTGGCTCAGCAATCAGTTGTCCTTTCAGGAAAACTGTGGTCTGGATTTGTTTAACCTCAAGGTACTACAATCTTGATATCTTTCTACAATAGCTACAATACAGTAGAACTATACAATGTTTCTTTTACAGTTTCGTTAGTTTATAGTTAATTTATGGTTATTTTAACTGTACTGAAGAGATGATTCTGCTGTTGGCACTGATATCTGGCGATTCTACATTAACTTTCTCTTTTAAATCAAAATAATTCGAGTTTCTGCAATATTCTTCTTCTAAAGTGGGCTTTTTAGATTTTAATTACTATCACACAAGATGCTTGCTTTGAGGTGCTTGTTTTTGTGAGACGTTTATGAATTTCCTTCTCAAATTGAGTTCTCTCATTGTTCTGAAAACACAGCCTTCATTTCTGCATCTGACACGTCAGGATTTGTTTCTCAGTACTCCAAATTTTGCTATTTGCTTGCACTTGTCAAGAAGTTCAGGTTGCTTTGCATAGGCAATTCAGTGTTTTCCATTTCCTCCATCTCTGTCAAAGCTGTAATTGTTACCAGTGATGATTTAGTTGATTTCAGGTCATGAATATAAACGTTGCATGGCAAAGCATCAAGACCTAATCTAGCAGGTTACTACAAGACCATTCAATTCCTCCTTTTCTGACTGAGCAAAAAACCCAGCCACATTATTTTTTGCCTTCATTGTACTGCAAGAGTATTGGAGGAGTGCAGCCACCTCTCTTCCTTCCTCTCCAGATTTTGAGTCCTAGATGGACAAACACTGTCATTGATGCCTTAGACAGAGCTGCATATAAAGAATCATTTCTTCGTGAGAATCTTTTTTTTTCAAATTGTGTGAAAAAACTTATTTGTAAATAGTCTTTGCATTACTAAGAGAAGAATAAATTAGTCTCTAACTTGTAGAGCTTTAAGTGTTCTCTTTTTTTCTTTTTTTTCTTTGCTCTCTCTCTCAGCTTACAGTTAATAGCTGCTGCATGATAAAATGTTACAGAGGGTGAATAGGGCAGTGAGGCTTAGACAAATTCAGAGAGGTTCAAGTACACCTGTGCTATTATTATTGACAGAACAGAATAATTGGTTGTAAGTTTGGTGAAGAAAATTTAGAAGTGCTCTTAAATAAATAATACAATTGTAATGAAATATGCTAATTAATTTTATAGAAATCTAATACAGTTTTTTTCCCAGAATATGAAATTTCTCACTCTAAATGTTAGGGTGATTACTGAAGTGCTATTGTAAGGACTGCAATGATATTCCTGCTTTGCCAAGTTTGATAATGGGAGCATGTTGGACAACGACAGCTTTGTGTGTTTCACCATGTATAACAGAGGCATTTCATTTATACAATGTAAGCAAGCAAAGAAAAATTGTCATGAAAGTCTTTCTAATTACCCAGGAAAACACAGTCAGAGACTTGTAACATAAATGAACATCAGTCACTATTGCAGGCCTGAAAGAGAATTAGTGTTAACATACACACAGGCAAATCAAACCAGTGATTGAGCAATTAAAAAATATTGTGAATTCAATCAGATGCAATGAAAACTATCAAAAGCATTAATAGTTCTCCACTATGTCTGCGTAGTGGAGAGGGAGGTGGGAAGGAAAGCAAGTTGATGGCTGTGTCAGGTATAAAGAAGAAATGCTTCTGAGTACAAGCGAATGTTTAAGCAGAATGTTTCTAACATTGCAAGAGATGCTGGCATCTGGCAGTCGTATAATCTATGGCAATGTGTATTTAACTAGCAAGAGATTATAAAAGCATACGTAAAACGCTTTCTCTTTCTCGTTTTTGTTGTTATTGTTGTTGTTTTCCTTTCACTCTCATCCTTGTTTGCCAGTTGTGGTGCTGCCTTGCCAAAAGTGAAGGTGTTTTGAAACTGCTTCTTGGATGACATCCTTTTCTTGCATGTGACAGAAAAATATTGTTCTACAGCACTGTTATGATAGATAAAATTGTTACTAGTCTGATATTCTGGGAGCTCTGCTGGGAGCACTTACTTGTATTTACTGTGAAGTGGGGAAGTTCTGTTTCTTATAGGTCTCATTCATTGCTTCACATCTTAATTCTGTTCTACTTAAGGCTGAATGAAATTGGTTTGTGGGTCTGACTGAGTCCCCAGATAATAAAATAATACAAATGGTAGCAGCAATTGAAAGAACCCTTTTATAGACATATTTCTTGTAGTGTTATGTGATTGCTTCATCTAAATCAGTATTTCCAGCTTTCATAGCTACTATTCTGATTTGTTCAGGATAGACTTGAATAGCCCAGAGTGTTCAGTGTCTCCTCACTAGTATTTGTATGTTATTTTCAGCAGGTCAAACTTATTTAATTTAGCTCAGGAAGCTATTCTGAAGGGGTTCAGATAATCCTGCATGGCATAACATGGAGTCAGTTCTCATCAGTAAGGCAGAGAAAAGAAAACAGATCTTCTGGAAGGATGTGGAAGATTCACTCAGTGCTGCATAATGCAGTGCATGGGATGCAAAGATCAATCTGGCACATTTTCTGCTTGCTGATAGGTGCTTTGCACCATATGTCTATTAATGTCTGTACTAGTAAGAGATTTTAGGGAAATGCTCAGTTAGAGGCTTTCCTTCCTTCCTGCTTAGATTTTTGCAAAGGATTTTTGTCTGTCTTATCAGCCTCTGAATACAAAGTATTTTACGAATTTGCAGCTCCACTTGCCTCCTGCAGCTGGGTGGAACAGGCTGTCCAAAGTATTTTGCAGGCTGTGGGGCTGAATGCTAGGATTAGATCTCTTGCTTCTTTTTCAGCCTGCCTGCTGTTGCTTTAAAAGGGGATTTTAAAGTCTTTCACACAGTTCCCCAGGGTTATCTGGGTTATCCTGAGTTATCTTTCTTTCCAATGAGTCATTGCTACTACTCATGATAAGCTTTTTTTTTTTTCTTGCTCTCCCCTCCTCTGCCCCCCCACCGGTAGAGTGAGATTCACGTGCTTATAGCTAGTTTGTTTTTGGCATATGACAGAAGAAAAAAATTGCTACAGGGGAAAAAAAAGTTAATTTTCATTCTGCTCTTGTGTGCAGCCAGATAGAATTTTCTTTTGACTTGGGAATACAGCCTTGCTGGTTTACAGTTGGTTATTAAGTTCATAATTGGAAAATTACATTTTTACCCTAGAAAGAGAGGAAGCTATTTTTGCTGTAAAATGTAATTATTTTTCATAAAAACAATTCTTGAATTAGATGACAAAGTGGTTATAAACCATTTTCCACTTGTCACTACTATTCAGAAGAGTGGATTTTTACAGCCCTATTGCAAAGGGCCATCAAATTTTGTTCTAGACAGTTGAGTTGGATTCAAAGATAGGGCAAATAAATCCTGGAAATATAATCCCAAATAAAAGATCATACACTTTCTAGTAGAATGGAGGGCTCAATTTACTCAGTGTCTTAAAAATAGGAGAACTTTATATCTGATGACAAAGCCTGTCATTGTTTCAGAAAGCAACAGTAGTGTCTTGTGTAAGATCCAGGGAAAAAAATAACTGAATATGAAAGGACAAAGAATGAGAGCAAACAGCTCTCATCAATAGATGTGTTATAGTGAACTTAGCATGCTGGAACATGATCATCATTTCTCTAAAGAAAGTGGTATTTTCAGTCCAATACTGGAGTGAATACAATAAGAAATACATTGAAAATCTACTTTTTATGAGTCATCTTGCATCAAAAGAAAAATGTTTCCTTTTGATATGAATTATGCCTCTAATAAAGTAACTAGAAATAATTTATATTATTAGCACAGAAGTATTAATTCTAATATTATTGCAGAAATACTTGCAGAATCTATGTTAAATCTGTGAAACAATGGAGCACAAAACATTGTTCCTGAGGTTTGGGCACTAGAGGAAAGAGAAAAAAAACTAATGTATGAGAGAGGGAGGGAATTAATTTTACTTGAGTAGACTTGAAGCTAAAATGCTTATTTTTATCAGGAATAAAGAAGCTGTTAATTGTAGAATAGTTGTGTTGGTAGAATACTGTTGAAAATCTATTAATGTAGTGGAAAGCAGAATCAATTATGCATCTTTTTACATGTTTACTGATCCTTGGGAAAAATGTCACCACAGATTAGAAAGATTCTGTCATGGGATCTAAAGATTCTGCATTCAAACATACATAAGTGTAAAAAATAGGGAGAGAATGGCTTGCAATATCACTCAGTGCACACGATATCCATTAATTTTGCAAGAAGGACGTTGGAATTATGTTGTATTATCATGGAAAGTGCTAAATCGTTTTCCCTCTTGGGAAAACGTATTGTGAATTCAGTGGCATTTTACCTCAACTAAGTAACTGATTTTTCCCTTCAATGGAGAAAGCTGACTTTAAGTGAAAGTAAGTTGGTCGATCTCATTACTGTACTGAATTGTGTGTTTGATCAACAGCCAACGGGAGAACAATGTGGCTGACAGAGCAGCTGGGAATGCCCAGGGAGATAGCTAGGCATTGAGGACTTCTGGTTAGGAAGTCCTGGAGCTATCTAAAAGTTCTGACAGAAATAAAAATTGTGTCCTTTGAAGAAGGAATTACCATTTTCTCTTTAGAATGATGAGTCCAGACAAGGATTCAGAGAGAGGCGTAGAGGCCAATTAACACAGTGGTATTGCTTGCTCCAAATTTACACCAATAGAACTGCTTTAAGAGAATGAAAGGTGTAGTAGGAAATGGAATCTGGCCTCACTCTTGTTTTATTTGTGTATCTTTTTCTGAGTCAAATCTCATCTGGCTTCCCTGAAGTTCATGAACTTGAAGATCAGACTTAGAGAATTCTAGATCTGGATCTTGTTTTAATCACTGTTAACCCTAAATGAACATGTTAGGTTGTGGCCAATTATTAATAGCTTGCTACATGTAGCACAGGTATAATGTAATGTTATATTTATTGCAGTTACTTAACTTTTGGAAGTATTACAGTGCTTGCTTTTTATATGGCTCTATTTTAAATACTGAATAAAATATGGATTTAAATATTCACCTGATTTTTTTTTTTTTTGTACACTGAAAAATTAATAAAATTCAGAAAGCAACATTTCCCAAGTCAGCTCAAATTAATTTATACAGTGTATAAAATAGTTGGAACTTCAAAAAATATATTTTAGCCAAATTCAAATACTTTTTTTTCAAGTAAGCACTATAAGCCTTGGAATTGTATAGATTGTATTGTTTGAGGCTTCAAATGTTAAGAATCTCTTATTAATCACATAATATCAACTTTTTTTTTTTTAACCTGAACAGTTCTTCTTTATATACAAATCTTGTAAATAAGCATCTCAACAATGAAGAAAACATTTTCAATAGTTAAATTCTCCAGAAATAGTTAAGTTCAATAGTTAAGTTCTCCAGAAAACTGTTCTCATCTGGCTTTTTCTGTAATATTCTATTGAGGCAAACCTGAGTTGTTGTTGTGCTGAACACTGAGGTCTGCCTGGCTCTTTCTGTGTCAGCACCCAAATCTTCCTAACACATTCATTAAGAGAACAGGTTGCAGCCCCTGCTGTATTTTGCCTCTGTGTTCAAATAAAAGCTGCAAGATAGTGTCAAGATAAATCTTTGTGATGGATGCTGTTACTAAGATGTGGGAAGGAGGGAAGTTGCTTTCACTTAGTTTTTAAACTTTGATCCTGTTTTGGTTGAAATTTCAAGTTCTGTCCTTAGGGAGGATCAGCAAAAACAAGTATTGATTGCTCAGCTAGCCTAAGGGATTCAGCTACAAAAAGAGGTTTTGAAAGAAACAAGAGACTGGAAAAATTATGGACAAAAGAGAGGAACAGATAGGGATATTTTCTTTGCAGATGAATGCTTGTAATTGCATAACAAATGATAGCAAGAACTGTCAGGAGAGGAGAGATGGAGAGAGAAAGCGTGTGTAAGCTGGGATCCTGTTTTCTGAACCTTAAAATTATTCGATTAGGAGATAGAAAAACACCTGCAGGGACATGGCAAAGTGGGTATTGCAGTGCTTTGTTTAGGTCTGTGCCTACCTTATGTTAATTAAAATGCGGATTTAATGTTTTTTATAGGGCTTTGCATAGTGTTCAGTGTGCTCATTTGCTTAGCTTTTCTGTGTGTGAGCTGTGAGAAAGGAGCTATAAATTCAGTGTCCACAAGGACACTGGGGAAGTGTGATTAGGCTGTGTCTGAGCCATCACCCAAGGTCTTCGTGTATGGAAGGATTTTCAGGCAGAGCCCACAGCTCTGGGAAGCATCTCAGAGAAGACAAATCAGTGTGTAAACCAGAGCACACGGTCCTTGTCTGTAAGAACTGTCTGCAAGCAAAGAAACGTCATAAGGACAAAGGGAACCACACTCTTTGCGTTCCTCAGAGTATCCCTAGTACATTTCTCTCTGCCAATGGCTGCAATAGCAGAGGAATGTCAAACCACAGCTAGATCTCTAAGGTAGCAGTCAACATCCAGCAAGAGCACATGCAACTCTACTTCTGAGCAGCTTTTCTTGGACTGTGGTTGAGCCAGTGGTTCACGCTGTTCCACAGTCATTCACTTCAAGAAGCTTAATTATGTCTCATCTTTATTCCAGCTACAGAGAGATTGCCTTATCCACCAGCTTGTACAAGATTTTACGTAATTTTCATCATGTCAGTATGTCTTTAGAATATCAAAATTACCATAGGCATTATGGTTGGCAATGTGAAGTAATCTATTTGTTTAGTGATGCAGCAGTGCCTTCAGATGGAAGAAGTTTCTTTTTACTTCATTAACCTCTTTTCTTACATATGCTAAGTACCCTAAAATCCATTATTTCAAAAATGAAATGTGAAGTTTGATCATTGTGCAATTTATAATACTGGTGATTGAATGGGATTTCAGGACAACAAAACAATAATGGCATTCTAGTTAATGCAATAAACATGCTGTGTTAAAAAGCTGTGTTCTTGCAATCAGTAACTGGGGTTATTCTATTGAGTGTGCCATTATTTTTCTCTCTTCTCATTAAGCCTAGAATCAGGTTGGGTTTAAACATCCTTGTAAGGCAGTGTTCTGATTTTATGAGTTCATCTTGAATTAAGTGCGTTGCAAAGCTGAAACAAAGTATAGGGAAAAAATGTAGATATTAAAATCACAGTGGTGGATTTGTGAAGGATTGTTCAAACTCTAGGGATAGTTGCATGGTATCAGTTAGGCGATACTCTTAGTTTTAAAATACAAAACATCCATCCCATGTTCTGTTACAGTCCTTATGCCTTATCTCAACCTGTGCACCTGCTTTAATGGGTTGAACAAATAAAGGTTACAAAATTAGTATTTGGGAGAGATGTGCTCTAACCAAAGGACTAAAGCCCTTGCTCCCATTCTCAGATAACTGGATTTAGTCATACTTTGAGATGATGCTGAAAGCACAACTGTCTATATTTACTATCACAACTGTTTACCTTGCTTCAGGCTGGGTTTAAAAAGCGTAATTCCTTTTTCTATTTCTCTCTCTCTCTCTTTTTTTTTTTTTTTACTGTGATTGAGACACATAGATGATATTTTTATGTATCTATATTGTGGATATGTTCTGCTTAGTATCTCCAGGAAAATAGTACAAAAAAAGAAGCATCCTGCTAAATGGCTAAAATGGCTCCTACAAATTCTAAGAATGTTGTTTGTTTAAAAAAAATATGTGATATATTCAGGGAATTTTAAAAGGCTTTGGTAGCGTGTAAATGTAGAAGGTGCCTAGAGTAAACAAAAAAGTGTAGTCAACTGGGCCAATAAAACAATTCTTGTGAACTCTAAGCTGGTGTTTACCTGGCCTACTGTGTAAATAAAGGAATTACCTTCCTTTGTAAATAAAAACTGAAAAATGAAAACAAGTAGTGTAAAGTAACACATGCTTAAACACTGGTTAGTTTCAGTCCACATGGATATTCACCCAGAGTACTTTGTCCTGTGAGAGGAAATAGGAATCGTGTCTTTCACGGTGGGAGTTTATGAATCGTGGGCAGTCACTTGGCTCCGAACTATAACCTGTTTCCTGGAGTGTACTTTCCCTTTGTCCTGGTAACCACGACTCTGTGGATTTGGCTTATGCCTGGAAGAAGCCCATTAACCACCTTTGGGTGGAAAAGGGGAAGCATCTCTGGCAGGTGATTTCCCTCATTACAGCAATGGTTGGCATGAAGTCAGTAGGGCATTTTCTCCATCTGTACTTGGTTTATGTCATTCTTTTTCCATGAACCTTTTGCTGTTACATGACCAGGCTGAAATGTGGAAGTAGTCAGCGTAGGTGAAGGCCAACAAACAGAGCATCACAGACGAGAGGAGCTCCAGAGGTGGTACCCAGCCTACGGGCAGTGCTGGATTGTACTGTATTTGTCAGCTTTCCCCCTCCTTCCCCATGAAACTATCTGGCTCTCTGAAGTGGCTGTTTAGATAACTATCTCTCTTTTGAATTTGTTGTAATCTTTCGGTTTATTGCATTTGCTTTACACATCTCAAGATGATTAAGCAGGCCTTTCTAACTTCAACTTAACTTCACAAGCAAAATTGGAGTCAGATTGGATTGTAAATGTAAAAGAGATGTCTAACCTGATAAAACATGTATTGCTTCAGTTTCTATATGATACTATTTACTGCTTCAGCCTGCTGTCTTTTTGTTTAACTAATCCACTAAGATTTTTTAAGTGCCAATCACAAATGTCAGACAATAAACTGAATTTTAACTCTGATTTGAATTATTCCATAAGCGACAAACAAAATGACTGCACTTGCAGTACCATATGTTTGCACCATTTCTCAATGTAGGCAACTTCAGAATAACTATTTCTTATACAGTGATATATATGTGCACTAAGAGTATCTTATGTACATATGGGGTGGTATCTAGTCAACGTCAGTGAAGTTATTCTAAAAACAAACAAACAAAACAAGGCTTTTTACTTTAAGCCTTCAAATACGCTTTACAAATTCTCCATGGAAAGTATCTTAATTTCTATCATCTTCTAGTCCAGATATTTTTCCTACTATTACTGTTAGTATTATTAATTTAATGCAAACAAAACGCATGATTTGACTGATTATGTCTGTCTGCAAATTCTGTCAACTCTGTTAGAGGAGGAAAACTTTAACTGATTTCAAAGCTGTTCCCAGCACCACGCATTCCCTGCTGTGGAAATGTCTGTAGTGCATTTGATCTTAGCTATCTGGTATGAAAAGGAGCGGGGTGAAAAAGAGAGGGTAGGGGGTAGTCACATGTCATAGGTCATAATAGTTTCCAGATATGTGTTCTGCATCAGAGAGATGTGGTAAATGAAGGTAGTGTCCCAGCTTGTGCGCTGCTACACTGCCCAAGTGCATTGGAGAGTCCTTACACTGGTGAGTGTCATGAGTTTCTATGGTATTAAAAGTGTTTATTGGAGTAGGGAGCTGAGAATTGTAAATGCCTTTTCTGTGATTCATCGTGTTGATAATTGCATGCATGGATGTATGTGCACGTATATACACATGTATTTCAGAAACTGATGTATTTATCACACATAGGTAACAAATGCATTAGTTAGTGTATTTCTTACCTGTAGCTGTTAATTATGGCCTGTTACAAAACCAGCCTTCCTAATTTCTCTCTAATTCATCTAATCTGCTTTCTGTTGCAAGTTTCAGGCTAATTTTGTTTGATTTTGTATTATAAAATTATATTTGTATCTTTATTAAACAGCATATTATCTTGCCAGTTTCCAAGTGTTTGTTCACTTACTTATATTATCAGGACAATCATTTTTGAAGATGCTATTTGTACAGATAGTGCCTTTTGGCAAACAAAAATACAAGTGTTGTAATTTAAAGGTGATCTATTTTTGCTGGACCTGTGACCAGTCATTCAATCCTGTTTGTCATGAAGGTGTTAGGGTAACAAAGCAAGGGAACCTCTTAAATATACCTGGTCAAGCTGGTGAAAGAGACTTTTAAAGATCTAGCACTTCCTAAATATCTTGTGTGCAGGTTCAACTGATTTAAGAGTATGAGTTTACAGAGTAAGTAGTTTCAAAATAAGACAGCTAGGAAGTCATTGATTTTCTGTTCCTTTCTTTTTATCTATGTTTATGTGGATTTTACTTCAGAAGAGAGGTTGCAAATGCTTATAAATTAAAGTACTTCCTACAAAATTTGCATTTAAAGTGCTGTAATAATAATCTACTATTTCATTTGTGATAAGAAAGCAAGTATATCCTACTTGCCTGGCAGATTGATATATATCAACCTAAAGTGGGCATCCTCTCGTTTCTGACAATAAACCTCCAGTAATTTCCCTGCTTTCCTCAGAGAATTCTTAACCGTTGGTGACTTTAAAAAAAAAAAAAAAAGAGAGAAAAGAAAAATGTCTGGAATCCATTGGAAGAAAAGCCTATTTGTGGACTCAACTGAAATATTAACACTTCTGCACTACGTTTTCATAAATCCATGCATCAGGACCGCAGGGTACTGGTGCATGTTTTCTGCTGGGCTGTCTTCTCTCCATGCTCCTCTGGCATCCATGATGGGGCTTTCTCTGGAGCATAGCCTGAAAAAGTCTCAGACCTCTGCAGTTTCACACATTTTGCCTGACCCACACCTGGAGCATCGACAGTTGGTTCCTGCTGCCTCCTGGCATTGACCAATGGGTTCTGGCAGGCCTTAGAGCAACAGCTTAAGGTGTTACCATCCTCATATGCTTCTGGTCTCTCTACTGGCACTTGCAGCTTGGGAGAGGACAGGATAAAAACGATTTTTCCACTGTAATGCCATGATATAAAATGTGAAAGTCAGTGTTTGACATGCCCTGTTTTCTCATGGCATTGATAACTAAGGACAGTGGTGGACAGAGAGCTACGAAGGACTTTGTTTCAAGCTATTTCTACTAAATGTATGTAATCTCATTTGTGCAGCTAGACCTTCACTAGGAATTTACCACTGATCTTCTATTACATGTGGACACTTACCTAAGGACACTCACTGATAAAGTGACCTATAATATTTTCTAGCATTTAGCCATTGCATACCATTAGTCATTTCACAGTAGGTAAAATCCCAACCAAAATAAATATAAGTTAAGAAATGCATGTATGTGTTTTTGACTGTTTTTCTGATAACAGAAAAATATATTCAAGTAAAGAGAATGTCCATATCCATCAGAAATGACAGAATTGTTCTGCTTTGCATTAAATGTGACAGAAGGTTAGTAACTGAAATAGGAAAAAAGGGGTGGATAGATTCCATGGTTCCAGTCATTTCATTTGCTCTGAAAATTTTGCTGTCATGTTGTGGCGCTCATTTATATTCAGCCAGACATTTTCTCAACTTCACTATTCCTTGTTGGCAGCATTTGAGTGCTGTTCATCTATAATGATGGACAAGGAAACAAATTTGGAAAAGTGCTAACATAAAGCTAGTGTGATTGAGGCAGTCTTCTATTGCATTATGGACAATTGACTTTCTTGTTTTGTCCCTGCTGGAGAAGTGCCTCAATTCTACACTATGTTCAATTCTTTTTTTCTATGCTACACTTGATAGGGTGCCTGTAGTGAACACTATCAGATCATCTGTTGGCATTAAAAGTTCTTTGATATTCTTTTTTAACCCATTTTACCATTAATTGTTTTGATGCCTATGATACTATTGGTAATAGTTTTCCTTTTTCTCTAAGATAGGTAGACTTGTGCATATGTAACCATGTGCAACCTTATGGTATAGAGAAAAGGCTGTCATGTAGAATGTACAGCAGGAAATAAATTAGTATTTCTTACCCTGATTTCAGAATATTGGAATAGGGAATAATGCATATTACATCAAATTAAAGGCGGTATTTTAAAAATAAGCTCAGAAAGTTATACTGAACTTCCCTAAGTGTTTTCTCTCACTTCAGGTAGGAGAAAAAGATACACAGAAGTGATTAATACTTCACCTGCAGCCTGTTCTGCTTTACTGTCGTATAATTGCCAAGCATGTTGCTGTTGATCATCGTTACAGCAATGGCACATTAAGGTGTACTGAATTAGCCAATTGAGCAATTTATATTTATGTAAAGAATGAAATTGCATATATAAAATATAATCAAGTGATGTTGTATGTGCTTCTCCCCTTGCTTTCCCAATAATTAGGTAGCAACCATGCTTTCAGTGCAAAGTAAACAGATAATTGAATAAGGTCTATAGTGAAGCCATTATGCAATTACTCAGTTTTGGAGTATATTTTCAGTGGGTTTTTTTGTTTGTTTGTTTTTTTGTTTGCAAAACTACTCACCTACTATTAGCTGTGTACACCAATATTATCTATATGTTTTCTTCTTTTTATGTGAGTCTCCAGATTTAAAACTTTGCTTCATGCTTTTCTTATTAATCAGAAGGAAAAATAAACCTCTGCTTTACTGTGTACTTTGGAAAGTTTTCAAGGTTTTGTCTTAGGTAATACTTTGCATGAAAAAACTTCCACAGAAGCGCTACTCATTCTAATATATCAAGATCAGAGATCATGACCCAAGAGAAGTGAAATGATTTGTTTCTACTAATATTTTGGGGTTTTATGCCATTTGAAGTGGGTTTCATAATCAGAAGCATGGTCAGAACTGAAAAAGTCTGTTATCCTCTGTTCTCCAAAATCAAATCATTTTCAAGAGACCAAGCTATCATGTTAATTTGTGAAATAACAACAACAATGATTTTATTTAATTTTTATAGTGGTATAAGAATAACAAAACTGAAAAAAATGATGAAAGAACCATTAAGTTTCTGTTCTGTTTTGTGTACCTAAAATAATTGACATATCTCTACGTAACACTCCTTGTGATGTTATATGCAGTGACTTGCATAGACATCAGTAGCTCTTACACATTTTGGATTTCTGTTTAATTTGTTTAACGTTGATTAAAAAAAAAAAATGTTTGGATGATTTAACAGGATGCAAACCTTTAAACATACTAACTGTTAAAATGTAATTTTTAACCATTGTTTTAAACTTTTCTTTCTCTGTAGATGCTCAAGTGAATATGTGCTGTGTAGTTTGTGAACTAAAGTCACATTTCTGAGTTACCCTAATGTGTTCTGGAGAGGTGTGGAATGGTTTTCCCCATTTAAAGAACTACTGAGTAAGCTTCTGCAGCGTGGAACAAGAGCAACCAAATTTCCTGTAGAATATAGGGTTGTGTAGAATCACCTGTTTCATAAGGAGGCAGCAGTTCTCTGCAGTTTCAGATATACAAATTTAGGACCTTCAAATGAAATTAGCAGCTGACTCATTTTAAAAGGGTGTGACAAAATGCCCACTGAAGCTATGCAAGTCCTTTTTGACAGTTGCTGTGGATGCTAGCACTTTAGATGGAATCAAGAAGAGAATGGAAAAACACACAGAAGATAAGTTCTTGGTACATCCACGATACATGTAGAACCTACTTCTGACTCAATAACAGAAGGTCTCTCAGCTGTGCTGGAAGATGCATTTCATGTAGTGTAGAGCAGGTCACTTTTGGCTGCTGTCAAGAACAAGATCCTGACCTGATTTATGACTTACACTCCTGTGTTGAGAGTATATTCAAACTTTCTGCTATGCTCACATTAACACTAGATTAAGTTCTCTGGATTAACAGGGAAAAAAAGGCCACTGCTAGCTGTAGCAGTTTCTGTGAGAGCCACATTCTATTTTCAAGCGCATTTTATTTATTACTTTTTGCTAGAAAAGACTAACTTTTGTGAATGAGATCAGATCTCTCATAGTTCTATTTTACCAGGCATATTAGCTCTTGTTTGACTCATGCTTTGTGGGTACATCCTCTTAGGAACTTGGCCTATGACATTTTTGATATTTGTTGGTATGGGTGGGAGTAGAGCAAAATCTTAACAGTCCTTGGGAAGTATCCTATTTAAATCTAAATGAGGTAGATGCTAAAACTAACCAGCAGGCATTACATATATATGAATACATGTACATTCAGACTGTCTTGTATAGCACTTTCTTGCTGTATTTTTGGAGGCTTACAAGCTCCTTTCTCAGCTGCATGCAAGCAGTTGCTGCAGCTGAAGTAGTGGTAAGATCCAGTGTTGTTAAGAGCTCTTCAAGGCTGTGTATAAATGGTTCTGTGGTTACTGACAGTGCCAACTTCTAGGCATGTGTATAAAAGACGGAAATCTTTTTTGCTTTTCATTATTTTTGAGGAATAAACTCTGTTAACTGCCAAAAGAAAGAATAATCTGTGAGGAAGTCAGTGTAGAAAAACTGGCAAAGAGTAAGAAAAACACAGAAAGTAGTTGATTCCTTAAGATTATTTTGACCATTTGAATTTTTTTCCAATTATTGTGATTCATTACCTTTAAAATTTGAAATGCGTAATGTAGCATCTTGGATTATTGGAGCAAAGCATACCTCACAAAACCTCAAAAAACCTAGTAGAAATATCAATGTCAGGTTGATAGCAGCAATAAAATTTAATATTAAGGCCGCTCACAAGGATTAGTTTAAAGTCTGCTGTCATGAAATAGCAGATTGCAGTGAAGTATTTGATAGCCTATATGAGCTACTGATAGGGCGTACACACACTTTCTCACAGACACACAAAAAAATAACCACGCTGAAAGTTCTACTACAGCTCTTCCAATGAATTCTATTATTTAATGCATTCTAGGAAGACCAGCTTCTTTTTGGTGATAAACCATCCAAAGTTATTTCACAGTGTTATCTATTATTCATAAAGCATATCCCATGATTTTATGAATTCACTGTTTGGCTTCACTTCTGTGATATCTTGCCTGGTTTCTAGTATCTATTGTTGCTTGTTCTGTTTTTAACTAAGTACAGGATCTGGCTAGGTTTACAAAATCTGATGTGGGAAAAAATAATGCAAAAAGTAGCGGATCTACTATTTTGGAAGTTAATTTTTTCTTTTCCTGTGTTCCTTTTTTTTTTTTTCCTTCATTTTCTCCCCTACCCCCACCTTCTCAAAACAAAAGCCTTACTGAAACTAGAGTAGGCACCAAAAATCATAAAAGAATGCTTTCTTACACTTCAGAATTTGCATTTTTCCACCTTCCTCCACCTTCTTAGTTAGATTACATTAGCAGCAGAACATCATCTTGTACATTCACAGTAGGTTTTTATCTCCTCTTCTGCTCTTTAAGGCAACATTTCTTTAGTCAGCTTTCCACTGACTACTTATTTACTCTAGGTGGAATTCTGTACTTAAGAACACCAATCTACAAGCAAATACAGTTTCGGCAACGTATCTTCCCAATTAATTTGATCTTTTGCTTATGTGATGTTTTAACAGTCAGGGGAAAAATATTTAGATGTGTGGAAATGTATGGTTTAGGCTGAGAAAAGATCACCAACTGTGATAGTTTGTATGAAGAGAAGGACTTGCTATCATAAGTGAGATTTACTGTACCAGGTTTTGGTTCTCAGAACAAGCAAATAAACTTGTTGAGTAATACCACAGGAACAATTATAGACTAGCCTTGGTGTTATAAGCTTTTTTTTTTACACAACAGTAACAAAGAAAAAATCAGTGCTGAGCACCAACGAGTGACTGTAAGCCGGGTGTCTCCAACTTCATTTTGTGAAATGAGTTGCTGCAGCCTGACCCTTTCTTTTGAGGCTCCTGTTCTTCCAGCCGAGCTGCCTGGGCTTGTGCCTCTCATGTAATGTGGATGCCTTCTTTTGTTTATTCCCTTCATTCCCTTCTTTGTTCATCATCATCTTCCTTTATCAGTCCTACTTCTGAGCTTTCTTTGTGTGACAGACGCATGTCTGCTTAATACACTGAAAGCTGGTGCTGGAACAACTACTACCAAAACTGTTGAACCGGACCGGAAAAAGTAGTGTTTTTTTTCCCCATGTTTGGTCTACTTTCCTTGTAGGTACCTGGAGTACTCAGTTTTTAGTTTACTGGCATTTACAACTAGCATATGTTAGTTGCAGGATGTATGCCACGCTCAGAGTAAAGTAGAATTCTCTTTTCCAAGGAAATTCCAAACCTTTCCTACTTTGGTTTGCCTCTTTTTTCATTTTGCTCTCTGTATCATCATTGTGTTTTGTTTTATTATTATTTTTAATTTGTGATAGCATATTTTATATTTATGTTGCCAAAATTTCTCTGGAGTAGATACTGCATGAAAATTGTGCTTTCATGAGGACTTGTATAGACTTTACTGAACAAGCAACATTTCTATAAGTGAAGAATGGGTGCTTGACTTTGAGGGTTTTTGGTACTCAGCACTGCTGGTAGATGGCTGTCAAGTGGACAAAAAGAACAGAAGAATGAGAAAGGAAGAAAAAGCACAATTTTGTGGTGGTATTTCTTATTGTTGTGATGGCTGTTCTGCAGAGTGTAGGATGAATGTGAGTCATTTGTCCTCAGTGAAGAAATGGTTTTAAAAAATGATTTTATTTAAAGAAGGTTATGTTTGTGGGAAAGAAAGAATTAAACTGATCACGTCTATTCTAATAAGCCCCAAATTATTTGACTTGAAATTAATTGACATGTGGGAACTGTAGTGAATAAAATGTAGAAAATATTTATATAACCTCTAATCTAGAGCTAGTTTTATACTACAATTCATATTTGTTCATTATGACAAAAAAGATTTTACTGCATTAAATACAGTTGATTTTTTTCAGCACACTGGTATAAGAAAAGCATTATAGGTCCTGCTATTATTTCACATTTTTCATAGAAGAGAATAGAGATTAAGTACTATATTAAAAGGTACACATAGCTGAAAAGGACTATAATTATCTGTAATTTCATAAGAAAACATTTTTACAAATCTTGTATTTCATATTTTATGTTCATCTTAATTAGTTCAATAGAGGAATATTAAATACTAATTTTGCCATGCCTGCCAAGATACCTGAAGGGTTATTTTAAAAGATATTATTAATGGGACTGGATACAATGTGTGTGGTTCCTTAATGATAATTAGCTCACTCAAGAGACAGTCCTAATAAGCAGATGTGAAGCTGGAATTTGAGACAGAAGCATTCTGTCTGGTTGCAAAGTTCATCTGTTTTCCAAGTTTGTTTGGTAGATAAGTATTTCCAATCAAACTGCTTTGTGTACCTATCAAAAAGTATGTTAGTATGCATTGAATTATAGGTGAAAATTTATCATGAAAAATCGCGTTTGTACTTCATAAATATTTTCAAGATTAAAGCTAATTTTGCTAGGCCTGCTGGTATGATCACAGTTCATTTACTTTGACTGCACTTATTTTGTTTGGGTTTTTTTCTTTTTTTTTGCTTTGTACCCAACTATTTCACTGTTACAGCAGTTAGGTAATACTGACTTCTCACTGCAGCAGTACTTAAAAGCTTTTGTGAAAACTAGATGAGTTTTTATACATAGCTGCCAATTTCATTTTGAATATTTTTACGTGCCTACTGGAGTAATAGGAGGCAACTTCTATTTCACTGAAAATATTAATTTGCTTTTAGTTTAGGTATTTTGGTGTCAAACTGCTAGAGATATTATATTAAATATTCCTTTTTTTTTTTCCTCTCAGTATATTCCGTGCTTATTTTTTCCTTGTTTGTTTTTAAAGGAATATAAGATCATCTTAAATGAGTAAGATGTTCTCATTGATGCTTCTTTTTGTCCTCAGCTAAAATATAAATTCATAGTGTCTGTTCTACCTGGCTCATTATGTTACACAATTTCAGTAATGATAATAATCCTTTCTTTTGTACTACTAATTTAATTCTAAAGAAAAATGTAGGTATACAAATCATATGCTTATGAAAGTAATAATTGGGTCCAAAAAATTAGGCTTATTGAATTACAGTAGCATTAGTTACATATTTCCTGAAAAATATTTGCAGTAATTTTTAGTGTCTTTACAAAAGAGGAAAGAAACCTCCTACATACTTGCTGCACTTGTTATGACCCAAGTTGCAGTACAGAAAAATGACTTGGCTCATTCCTTAGATAGCTGCCTGCTTCTCCTGCCTAAGACAAAGCAGGAAATTATCCATGTTGTTTGTTATGGCACTGCTGAATCAGCTAAATGCATCCAAGTCTTAGTCTGAAAAAGGTCATATTCAAGTTGTCTTTTAGAGCACACTAACTGGCATGTGCTCACTGTTTATGCCTAAGTATGCTATTATCTCTCCTGGTTCTACCCTTGAACAGAGATGAATAATCCACATAGTATGTTTTGGCTATGAGATAAACAACTTTCTTGATTAAATTTTTTTTAACATTTAACTGGAAACAAACCCAGAATTTTAGAGAGGCAAAATTTGCCCTGATGAGAGAGAAAATCTTCTACTGATCATTTCTGAGCTGCCAGTGCTGGAGCCCATACCAGCTTCTGTTTTTCCATGGTAGCTGTTTTCTAACAGACAGCATCAAATCAAGGTTTTGTTGTTTTTTTTTTTGTTGTTGTTTTTTTGGGGTTTTTTGGTTTGTTTTTTTTTTTTTGTCCGCCAGGATATCTGGGTCTTCATTGGCAATACTGTTTTCCAGCTGGTGGCTGGAGTTATTCTTCCCCAAGTGCAGGACTTTGCATTTCCCTTTGTGGAGCTTAGTGAGATTCCTCGCAGCCCATTATTGCACCCTGAGCAGGTCCCTTTGAATGGAAGCATATCTGGTTCATCAGTCACTCCTGCCAGTTTTGTTTGTGAAAACTTGCTGAGAGTTCACTGTGTTACCATCCTTCTCATTAGTGAAGATGCTAAACTGTCTTGGCCCCAGTATCATCCCTTGAGGCATTCTGTTAGTGCCTGATCTCCTATTGGACTTCACAGCACTGGTTACAAACCCTCAAAGCCCAGCAATTCAGAGTTTTGAGCCTATCTCACCGTCTAATTACCTTTTCCATTTTTTGTCAATTTGTCTATGAGGATATTAGGAGAGAGAGTATTGAAAGCCTTAATAAAGTCAATGCTGCTGATGCCCATTGCTCTCTGCTCATCCACTAAGCTAGTTATCGCGTTGCCAAAGGCCACCGGGTTGGTCAGGTATCATTTCTCCATAATGAGTCTGTGCTGACGATTCACCCTCTTGCTTCATGTGTCTGGACTTGTTTTTCAGGATTAGTTGTTCCATCATCAAGGTCAGACTAACTCACCTGTAGTCCCTTGGATCCTCCATCCTGCCCTTGTTAATGATAGAAGTCGTTTGCTTTCTTTGAGTCATGAGGAGCCTCTTATAGTCCCTGTAACTTCTGGAATACTGTTTTGAGAGTTTGAACATCAGCTAGCTCCCTCAGAATCCTGTCTAGTCTCATGGGTGTGTTTGTGTCCAGTTCTTGACTTGGTTATCTTCTACTGGGAGTAATTTTCATTATTCCAGACTTCCCCTAGTTGCAGAGGCCTTGGATTCTTGAAGGCAAGCTTTACTTTTATTTTTTATTTTTTTATTTTAACAAGGCAGTGAATTCTTTGTGACCAGGGCCATACCCACATTTTCCCATGTCTTCCTTTTGTTGCTCACCTAGAAATCTCTGTTGCTCTTCACGTCCCTTTGTCTGGCTCAGGTCTGGGTTGCTTTGGCTTTTCTTACCCTATCCATGCAAGCTCAGACAGTGCACGTGTATTTCTTCTGGGTCACCAGGCCCTACTCCCATATCTTGTACACTTCCTTGTTGTGCTTGACTTTTGTCAGGAGTTCCTTGCTCTTCCTTGCAGGCCTCCTGCTGCCTTTGCTTGTGTAAATTCAGAATGTTATCTCCAGCCTGAACTAATGTGAGGATAATTGCAATCATTTCTGTAAGCAAGGATGTAAATTTGAGTGTGGATTATAATGGAAAAAGAAAGTTAAGTTTACAAGAAGAAGGGATTTGGAAATATTCCTGACACAGGGTAGTGGAATATGTTATGAAAATCTTTTTATGAAAAAGATTTCAAAATAATTCAGTACACGTACTATAATAATTTATTGTAAACAGATAACCCACTAGAAGGTTAGAGAGATTTTAAAGCGTTTTAAAGAATTTCCTGTAATTTACAATGTGCATGTCAAATTCTTAAGTGAAAATAGCTTATCTGTATTTAAGTTGAAAAGGCTTTCTAATAAAAGCAACCAATGCTCAGGTAGGTGAAATGAGTAAGATTTAATGAGCTCATACTGAGATAAGCACAGACTGTCACCTACCAAATATAGCATACCTGCCCATGAGGGCAAAGAAAGGGGGAGTGTTTAAATGATTAATGTTGATTGTGAACACTGACTGAGGTATAAGATTTTTTTTATTTTTTTTAGAAAACCAGTATTTGCCAGAAAAAGGGAAAGGAACTTAGAGTTTTTGTAGTCAATCTGACTTTTTTTATTATTATTACGCTGAGATCTGTTATGTCTGTAATGCAATCTTCTGCATGCTGTAGAACTAACATTGTTTATTTTAGTACAGTGCTAAGTAAATGTAATCGTGGAGCAGCATCTCAGACTTAGTAGTTCAGAATTTTGTAAGTAAATGTTGAAGAGAAGTGATGTTGATCACTTGGAGAAAAATGCTGATAAAAATGAGAAATGGCCAAGTGGAAATAAGGCATGAAGTGAAGACAAATGGTTTGTATTTAATAAAATGGAGGAGCAGGTGTCAGTGGGAGGAACTTACAAAGAGAGTTACATGGTGATTCAAAGAGCTTGGGAAACTGATCCTTGCAGGTGCACTCTGAGCAGATGTGAATGTGGTAAAACTATATTTGTTAAAGAAATCAGAGAGGAAAACGGCCAGAGAAATAGGAGATGCAATAAAGAGCTGTGATGTGATCAGATTCCAGATGGGAATATGCTTGGTGTGAAGTGTGGTAAAATGTAAATTATGGGGCAGTGATAAAAAAAGCATTTAGAAATTATTCAAATGTAGAGAGCTAGGAAGAGCCCCACCCCCACCCCCCCCCCAAAAAAAAAAAAGAAGAAAAGAAAAGAAAAAAAGAAAAGAAGAAAAGAAGAGAAAAGAAGAGAAGAGAAGAGAAGAGAAGAGAAGAGAAAAGAAAAGAAAAGAAAAGAAAAGAAAAGAAAAGAAAAGAAAAGAAAAGAAAAGAAAAGAAAAGAAAAGAAAAGAAAAGAAAAGAAAAGAAAAGAAAAGAAAAGAAAAGAAAAGAAAAGAAGCTTCCTTTACTGGCAGTTTGCATAATAGCAGGCTGAGTATATTGCTTGGAGAGATGAAGGAAGGGGGATAGGTGTGGAAGCTAGATATTAGCTATTTTATGTTTAGATTTCAGTCATGAGAATTCAGGGTATCTCAAAGAATGACAGATATCCCAGAGATCTTTGAGGACTGGTATCTGAATTTGTTTGGTGTTGGCTTTATACAGAAATAATGTGCAAGTAATAAATGGAATTAATTCAAAAAATACAGAATACACCTTCCCTCCTTTTGTCCCTCCTCTTTTAAGGGACACTTCAGTTCTAAAGTCCAGATGAAGAAGCTCCTCCTAAGGGGACACTTGATGACTGATTAGAGAAGTAGGAAATTAGTAGATGTGACAGTTTATGTCATGTGTCACCTACAGTATTGGGCTATGAACTCATTCTACATTGGTTCAGAAGACCAAACTGGAGAAAGAAATGTAAGTATTAATATTTCAACAGCCAATCAATCTTTTTTTGACACTGGTGGATGAGAAGCAGAATGCAAATTTATACTGTAAATGGAGCAGGAAGATTCCTTATTCATAGGACTCTCATCGTTTGTTAGACTGGTACTGTGAAGGAGAGTATTCTGAGGGTCAAGAGGATGTGGAAAGGTGAGCTTCTTTCTATAATTAATGAAAAATAAATGACATTCATTTTGTAAGAGAAACAAAGATTAGAAGATGAAGAGAGAGGTTATGGAGGGTTGGGGGCATGTGGAGGAAAGGAGGAGAGTATGAAAATGTAGATGTACACATAATGAGTAGGAACATCTTCCTCATCCCTGTTATCTCAACAACCTCACCTTTCCCCATAAA
Source organism: Chrysolophus pictus (assembly GCA_037305975.1). NCBI lineage: Eukaryota > Metazoa > Chordata > Aves > Galliformes > Phasianidae > Chrysolophus > Chrysolophus pictus. The sequence goes on from JAYKPI010000006.1 coordinate 36,504,454, forward strand.
CCAGTGTGATACCAGAGCATGGAAGGATACTAGGATGTGTATAATTGTGTATAAACTAGATGAGAATGCTGGAGATTGTGTTTGGAATTATATTTTACATAAAGAGAATAGGACCATGAAGTATTTCATTAGTAATTAGTATTTCATTTTCATCAGCAGCTAGAAGAAATATTTCTTTTTAATGGATTTCTTTAGCTTCCTTCTCTTTCCTTCCCCAGCTACAATAAACAGTGATGCATAGGGCGAATATTATCGCATGTATCAGTGAAGCATATATTACAGTTCTTTGCAGCCTACGAGTTGGACACTCTCTCACAGGAAGGTAGAGAGACCACGGAGTTTATTTGGACACATTTTCTCTACCGTGTTATGTCTTTTTTTTTTTTTTTAACACAAAATATAAAAGGAATGCAAGTGACACCAAAGACACCAACAAGGGTAGTTAGCCCAGTACTGCAGAGTCAACATTACTGAAACTTAGAAGCAGAATGAATATTTGCTGATGTGGGTGGAAAGCATCTTGGTTTTTACCCATAGAGCTCTGATGATCTAAGATAAAATAATTCATTGTATAGCCTGACTGGAAGTTGAGGTGCCGTGCTTTTTTTGTTCCTAGATTCAGTCCTGACCATAAGCTAGTCTGGCTATGTGTGTGCAGTAAGAACAAGCTCATTTTCAGGAAGCACATGCTGAGCTCTGATTTCAGACATCCATTGCCACACAGGAATGGGGCAGATGGGCCCATCTTCTTGCAGTACTGCAGCCATAAGAGCCTGCAGAGCAGCTGCTTGTGGGACAAGGCAGCAGTTGCTCAGAGGGGTCAGCTCAGCCCTGCTGAATTGTGCATGACATCAAAAGTCTTTCAGGCTAGTAATTCTGCTTTGGGTAGTGAATTTATGTTGTCTCCAGCTGCAGGATTGGTCTTAAATTATGAGAAATACTCCAGTGTGTTTGGAACTTGATGCTTTTCCCTAAATATTTAGTGATAGCAATTGATTTTGAATAATAACGTTATCATTCTTTGGGCTCATTGAAGATAAACTACGCAGAAGTTGTGACATAGGGTACTAAACTGAACAATGTCGACAAACAAAATTGACAGTGTTCTGAGTCATCAGATTCTCAGCTGATGGTATCGCAGACTCACGCGCCGCAAAAAACATAGCATTGTTTGGAAGTCTGTTGGTTTAACAATCCAAGACACAGTTGCTATTTTTGTACTGATTCAAAACTTTGTGATTCGTTGTAATGAACAAAAGCTTAACTGAAATGTTTCCCTGAATTTTCTTTCTCCCAGATAGCCTGTGTAAGGATTTGATCTCTAGATAGTGCGTGAGAACTTGGATGCTGGTGTATCAGTATACAAAGTATACTGGTATATATTCTTACAGAGAAAACAAGTGAAGTATTTTACACTAAAAAACAGGAAAATACATATCAGTGTCATCTTTTTCAGCTGCATGTACTCAGGAAGGAAAGAAATAAAATGATGGTGCATTGATCAAGTTTTGACTCAAGAATGGATTAACAATTAGATTCTTATTTTCCCTCAGTGTTAGAATAGAAAAACTGCCAGTGGGAAAGGGTTGAAGACTAAAGGACAGCATTAATCTACTAATGAATTGTTATGGATCTGGAACACTTTACAAGGAATTAAAATTATCTTAATCATCCATGCTTTCTTTTGAGCTTGTATTGTGTTTTCAGTGTGACAGAGCTCTGTAAATGACAGAATCTGCGTAAGCAGGTAATTTAGTGAGGGAATTGTGCAGGTTTCTGGCTGCTACCCAGCTCTCTTTCCTAAAACCACTCTCCACAATATAACAATGTAATGGGCTTCTAGGATTTTCTTGAAAATACTTTTGAATACTTGGTTTTTTGCAAAACCAAGACCATGCTTTGGAATTCATGTTGCGTGTGGACTAAGCTCTCAATGTGGTCAAATAAATCCAAACTAAATGTTTGAATTTTTATGTAAATTTTGCTTCTCAGAATTAAAACATGAGTATTTCACTCTGTTCAGAATCCAGTGCAGTGCAGTTTAACATCAGGTGTAGGATTTTGAGATGCTTTTTTTTTTTTTCTTAGTTCTCCCTGAGAATAACTTGACCAGCTTATAGTGGTGGAATAGCCATAGAAAACATAGTGGGAAGGGAGAGCAAGTGAAGATTGAATGAAAGCATGTTCCTTGAACTAAATCATCGCCTAGCTATTATGATCAGGCCCTGTCCTACTTATTGGGCATCTTTATATGAATCTTTAAGGTGTATTTCACTATGGAATGAAAATATTTAAATTCAAGATATACAGCAATCTACTCTATCACTGCTGCTTCACGGCCCCTTGGATAAGGTCATCCCACCACATTTTGTATAATAAATACTCAGCAAAGATTTTTCTTATTCAGAATTTTAGTGTTTTTAACTATTTTGAGAATGGCTAGATATGAAATATCTTTTTCATTTGGGGAATATTAGATGTTTTTAGAAACATGTCACAGCATGACACCACCACGAGGTCGTCTTCCTCTTTGCCATCAGCAGCTGCACAGGAAACATAGATTTTGACCAGAATATCTTACAGGTGCAGTTCCCCACTCAGACAAAGTACTAATTAAAAGCCACCATGTAACTGTATAACACAGAATTCAAAATATTTTTTTCAACCAAACTAAACAGCAGCATATGAATACTCTGTGTTGAATTTATAGGTCTTCGCTGCAGAAAAAAAGTTAAGTGAATACATCCCTAGTGATGCTCTGTGGTGGAGCTCAACCTCCTAGATGATTTCAGGCAAACCATCTTACTGGTTATGCTGCACGTACCTCTCTCCTGAGGTTTGCAGAAGGGACTGATTATTTCTATGTCCATCTGTCCTGTCTGCAGCCCCAAACCATCTTCTATGAGTGCACATTCCACTGACACTTCTCTGCTTATGACCTTCATTTCCTTCTGAAGAAACATCATCATTTTCCTGACGCAGCAGCAACTTGTTGGATCTCATGCTTCTTTTGCCTTTTCTGTGGTGTATGCGTTTGCAATCCTTCAATGACTGGAACATCCGTTTCTAATTTAGATTTAATTAATTGTTGCTTTCAGTTTTTGAGAGTAAAATGGCAGCAGGTGACAGTCTGTACTTCATTACTGCCACCCTGTTATTTAACAGCATTGGATTTGCACCAGAGTTGGCCTTTTTTTTCAGTGAGCACTTTGTTCGTTTGCCACTTCTTTCCATTCACTATTTTAGGAAGAATAAGAAATAGGCAACTACAGCTTTGAACCCGTATTTAGTGGTAAGCTGGTTAAAACTTGTGCCTGCTGGAACAATGACAGTTTATTTCCTCAGTCCGCATTTGTGAGTTTAGACAACTAAGCCAATTGCAAACACAAGTAATCTGTTCAGATATGTTAACTAGTGGCAAGAGTGAGGTTTGTCAAGAGAATGAAATATAAGTAAACTAATCAGAATTACCTCACTTTTTATAAAATTTCCTGACTGAAGATGAAAAAGAATTTCAAATGCCAGTTGCGATAGAAGTTTGTTTTTAAAACCAATTATTTTCTGTAAAGACTGTAATGTTAAAAATATATATTTATCAAGCAGAACATATGGTTTCTTCTTAAATCATATGAAATTATATTAGTTTCAGCTTCTCAACTAAGTTAATATAATACCTTTGACTTAGAAATGTGATCTCAGTGGATTAAAATAGGCATGCTGTCTTCTAAATAGACACTGGAAGTGCCACATGAATTATGAGTTTTTTACCTGGGAGTATCTGGATTCCTGCCAGCAATGACAGACAGTTATCCAGAGCTTTCTTCCAATTATTTGGAATAAAAATTAATCTAGGATTATGTTGTTTCTTTCAGCAGCACCTAACTGTGCTATCACGAGAATTGCTTTGGCCATTCACACTGTTAGATTCTGTACCTTTCCCTGCTTGACAGTAAGCCTCTTTGTATGTTTCCTGTACATATACTCTAAGTTTCAAAGGTCATCATTTTAATTTGTATTTTCTTGAAAGCTCAGTTACTGATAATTTACTCTAAATAAGTTATTATGAAGTTATGGTGAAATTATAAGACAGTTTGGGTTTTTTTTCTGACAATGATTCAGGAAAGTTCTCAGATTCTGTTCCCTCAGTGTGACACACACACACACACACACACACACACACACACACACACACACGTATGTATTTTTTCCCCCTTAATATATTTAGCCTTATCTGGAGAGTTTTTAAAGTTTTATGTCTTCATTTTATTACTCATAGCTTATACTCAGAAGAGCAGGCAAGGAATAGAGGGTACCAAATTACCAAATGCTGAGGAAGTTAAAAATGGGCCTGAAGTCACAGAATCACAGAATGGCCAGGGTTGGAAGGGACCTCAGGCATCATGAATCTCCAACCCCCCTGCCACAGGCAGGGCCACCAACCTCCACATTTAATACTAGACCAGGTTGCCCCATCCAATCTGGCCTTGAACACCTGCAGGGACAGGGCACCAGACAGGGTAAAAGAAATGAATAGAGAGAAGCGATAGATGGAGAAATGCCCTTTATGTTAAAAAGTGACTGTGACTGTGCTAGTAACAACTAAGGTGCCATAATATATTGCAGTTGCAATTAAATAAATTTCATCTGGTTGCTGTTCTGGTGTGTTCACATGAGACTGGCAAGATTGACTGCTAATGGTAACGTGCCAGGTATAAACATATTATGTCAATAGTTGTGGCAGAAATTGCATGAAAGGAGAGACAAATTGCAGTGAATGTGTCTGAACCTCTGAGCCTGACTGCTTGCTCTTGAGAAGTACTCCTTGTCTACAGGTCATCTGTTTGTTTAGGGTCCAGGAGAAGCTTCCATTTTCTGAATTTGTAATGATTTTCCAAGTAGAAATAAATTAGTGTCCAGGAAAGTAAACAAATATTATCCCATTTAAGCTGTAGGAAAAGCAATTTAGGAAGATGCGATGATTGTCCACATGAAGAAATGCTGTATCAGGGACAGCAATCAAAGCCAGATTTCCTTATGTCAGTCATGGGAAGGGAGATTAAAAAAGCAGAACGTGCTATATGTCATCACATGCTATCGTCCATCAGTATTTCCACACTGGAACATGATGAACATTGAAATGTGTTATCAGAGTACTTCACTGCTGAAGGTGACCCTTCAGCCCACCCACTGCAATACTTGCGTTAAGGGAATGAAACCAGAAAGCAAAGAAGTGAATTAGCAACTATTGGATCAGCCACAAAAGTAGGGCACAACGTACTCGTTGCCGGTGTCTTATTTACTTTTCAAAGTAGTTGTTTTCATAAACAGTTTGTGACACTTGTGTATACAGAATAAAAGAGTTCTTTTCAAAGAGTGAATGTATTAAAAATTCATTTATTCACAATTCATATTTACCTACTTCAATGTATTTGTACAGCAGGAAACCCTTTGTACCTTTTTAATTGTTATTTTCTCTAGATATTTAAGTCAATTACCACTGAGCAGTTTCACTCTGGTAGCTTTTGTTGAGTTTGGAAACAAAGAATTACGGGACTCAAAGTAAGGCAAGCAGCTGGATCCCTTAAAATTAACCTTTTTTTTTTTTTTTTACTATGACAGTTTTCTGATGTCAAGACTGATCATTTTAAAAATAACTGCTTAAAAATAAACTCTTAAACGCTTTTTATTTTTAAAGCTCCTAAATAGATGAGAATTTATTTTTGGATGCTGATGCTTGACATTGAGAGTTTGTTTACAAATCTCTCATTACTTAATAAAAGCGAGGAGCTGTGAAAGTGTTCTCAGCTGCTGTGGTACAGATTTCTCCTTGGCACTTTCTCACCTTCTGAGTTCAGAATAGGACAGATTGCCAAAGATTATTACTTAGATATAATTTTTCAAGCCAGGTTAAAGAAGATCAAATGTAAAAAAATGAATGTTATTTATCTTACTCATTTCTGGAGTCATGACTTTCTCCTTGACTACTATTGCTATTAAATTCCTTTTGAAGCAGTAGTTATGGTTAGAATGTTCTGCTGAGATTTTATAATCATTTTAATATTTACTTTGGTAACTGTGGAGTTTAAAAACTATCTGCTCTTTAAAAGGTGAGCTGATGAAACCAGGTATAGATAGATGCATTTTTCTCTGATTTCAGATTGGGGGTCAAGTCCAAGTTATGGACTTCTAGAAACTGAATAAATAATACTGTCATCCTTAAAATAAAAGGAAAACACAGATTATCTGAAAAGATGTTTTGACATATAAATTCTTCTGGCCATTGGAGTTATATCACCAGCAGCAGACTCCTTAGTCATTCTGGATTGGAATTATTCCACTTCGAATTGGCTGACAGATTTTGCTACAGAAATTATAGCTCTTTTACATAGTGATGATGATGGACTTTAAATGCTGGATGGTTTCCAACCCGACAGAGGCCACCAGAATAGTTACACAACTATTCCGAATTCATTAGTTCTGTAGTCCACACGTGAATCATGCTACCAACAGCCTGTGTGCATTGTGTCCCCAAAACAAAGAGATATTATTTGTTAGTTATAAAGCAATAAGTTGTTACGCCAGGTAAACTGACTAATTGGAGGAAAAAAAACAACTTGTAAAGCATATGGAACACAAAATCTAAAAAGGCATATTAATTAAATAACAACCTACAAGCATCTACAATATTTGCACACAGTGAATCTGTTTCTCTAAAGAAATCATCTCAGTTACAACTTGTTCTTGCTTTTTGTCATCAGTTTTCTACTGGGTATTTTTGAAGATAAATATATCCTGAATGGGCAGTATTTTCACCTTTTTAAATGCTTCCGAATTCTCTGCTTCTAGTAACTTATGATTTATACAACTACAGCTTTTTTTTTTTTTTTTAAAGCAGGTTCTGTCTTCCTCTTCCCTTGGATATACTTACGTGCAGGTTTTTTAAATACTGCTGTATTACAATAAATATATTAATGACGTATTTGGTTCTGCCTATTTTGAGATTCAGTTTGCATGTTTGTGGCCAGCTAAGCCAGAGCTATTTGCTGTGGGCTAAGCTATCTTGTGAAAAGCACTACTTGATTCAGCAAGTGTTGGCATGGTCTCCACCAGCCCTGGGTTTTACAGGTGCGAGCTGCCTGCTCCTCTTTCCCAAAGCTTATCATATAATGATTGCAGCCAGTGAATTTTAACGCAGACAAGGTTGAAGCTAGAATTATTAATTAAGCTCTGAGAGTCTAACTACAAATTACCTAGTCATTTTCACCAGTGCTTTTAAGTATACCTCTCTAATTATAATTCATTACCTGTGCTGATCGCAGTACGTTCTGCAAATTCTCACTTTTAATTATTGGTATTGAAGCATGGAATCACTAATATAGTCTGGGATTTCGTAGGCTCTTGTGACTGTCTTTCATACCTGGGCCCTACTTGAGCTTCCATGTGCGGAAGTTACGGTGTTGATAATTCACTTCAGTAGCTTTTCATAACCTTAATCCAAGGAGTGTACATATAGCCTGACCAAAGGAGTCTTTGTGCCCAGGAAACTATACATGCACTGTAATTCAGTGCTGCCTTTTATTTTTTTTCTCATATGCAAGAAAGTGTAGTTTCAGTAAGATACAGCAGAAAATATTATTGCAGATTTTCTTATGAACTGTTAAAATATTCACCATAATCTCCTAGCTATTCCGTATTACTTAAAGAGTGTGTTTACTCTATTTTTACTCAAGTGCACTGCTTATTTAGACAATGTGTTGAAAGGAAATTGCTTAAAAGCATTCCCAGTGAAATTTAAGTATATGACAAAAATATTTAGCGCAGAATATTTTTAGGAGGTGAACATAAAACCTCCCTCTGGCACCTTTCTATCTGGACTATATTTAAACATGCATTAACATTAAAAGGCTTTTGTGAATTTGCAGGAAGAAACTGTTGGTCATGTCTATTTAATGACACATAATAGTTGCACTCCTAAATATTATATTTCATTAATTAATTTCTTTAAAATAGAGCAGTTATTGACTGAAACTTCGTAAGACTTAGAGCATTTCGGTTATTTAGGGAGGTTGCGTATCACATTCTAGAATCACTCTGTATTTATGCTTAATATACACATCTGAATCCTAAATTCAGCAGTTGTAAGTAGAGTAAATGTGCTGCCTACAGAAAACATCACCATGTTTTACTCTAATAATTACGATGAACCGGCAAATGGAACTCCATAGAACTGTGTTACTTTTCATGGTGCAGTTCAGGTCTGCCCAGCTGTAGCAAAAGAAAAATCATATTTCTTGTAAATGAAAATTGAGACAACAAATGTTAGTGATTGTATTCATTTCAAGACTGCTGAAGTACAAGGTTCATATTACATGTGAAGTACATATTAAACCTATTTTACCTCAAAATGAATCCCTTAAACTTGCCTGTTTGCAAGTCACAGCCATGCTGTGCAGGTTTCCTACCAAGTGTATGTGCTATGTATAACATCGGGGTATTTAGGTCTGGGAGTTCTTATTGCTCTTTTGTTGATTTTAATCCAATAATCTTTAGTGTTTCATCGTAATCACAGATTGTCAACTGGCATTTTATGTCTGGGCAATAAAAAACCCTGTTGAAATTCAAATTTCACACCACTTATTAATTGTAACACATCCTCAGGGCTTTAACAAACATGGTATCAGAGGGTTAATAAGAACGATTTTCTGAGAATGCTGTGCAGAAGCTTGCCTTCTATAAATAACCTTCGTGAGTTACAGTACATACATTAGCAGCTCTGGAAAGTGTTAAAAAACAGCAAACTTAATTCTCTTGTTTGTTTCTTTTTTGTTAAAGTATTTATAAAAGAGGTTATAGGCGCATTGATCTCACACTCTTGCCTGAGATTGTGAATGTATATAAATGGGACAGAAAGTCAATTATTCTAAAATGTTCAGTCATTATCCCAGTGCATAAAGTAATACCAATGTTTAAAGGGCTTTCACAGGAGGGAGAAGTAGCATGGCTCAGTTTACTGCGTTGCCTGTCAGCATTTTATTTGTCTACAGAAGCATATGCCACAGCATTTCAGCTTTACTGAAGAAGCGCTGGGTGCTCTTCAGCAATGAGGGAAGCTATAATAGGAAGTAGGTCAGTGTTTGAATGCAAGTTCTCTCCTTGTTCCTGGATCTTTACTGAAATTTAGAGTCTGTGAACGTTTTTTCCTCATGAAGGTTTGGTTTATTTGAAAGGAAAGAGAAACCAGATATGTTCTTCACTGTGTCTATGAAGTTTTTGGGGAGTAAAAGTGAAAACTTCGGGTCTAGTCAGCTAAAGAACGTATATGATACTGAATCTTAATTGACATCTTTACTAAAATGCAGCCTACTTATTCCAACAGAATAAAAACTCCATTAAGCTGACTCTTAGATATAGGACAGCTCTTTTCATACATATATGTGTATAAAATATATCTTTGTTGGCCTTGCTGACCCAGACAAGGGTTGTTCAACTTCCTTCAAAGGCTGCCTTTGGAGTTGCTTTGTAGTGCTGGGAAACACCATCTTCTGCACTTGGCAAGTGTGGCGTTAGCATAGTATTAGTATTAGGTAGTGGAGCCGCTGTCCCTGGAGGTATTTAAGAAGAGGATAGATGTGGTACTTAAGGACGTGGCTTAGTGGACAGTATTGGTGGTAGGTAAATGGTTGGACTAAATGATCTTAAAGGTCTTTGCCAACCAAAATGCAAAGCATGGTAGTTGTTCTTGGGACTAATTAATGGGAGCAGATTTTTTTTTTTAATGTGACACATGTCCGCAAGAGAAGAGCAGAATAGTCATGTTGTAAGAGAAAGGCAACAATGCTATTCTGCTGTCTTGTAGTTTTGGGTATCCAGTTTGCCTCTTCTCTTTTCCTGGTCCTATGCATTGGCTCTGGTGGCTCAACTACACATGGACGTGTGTAATTAATTCTGTTCTCAATAAGGGAAGAAACTATAATGCTACATTGCCGATGAAGTAGGAACTCCAGAACTGTGAGTGCATCTGGAACTGAAATTCCTTCTTTTGGCCTCTGCAACTAAGTCTTGCCTGCCAGCAAACGCACGGCAGAGAGTATGAAGAGGGGACAAAAGAAACTTTGCACCAACTTGCAGCGCTCTTAGGTCCTAAATGAATTTTCTGTTCTCTTTGTCCTTTATTCTTTAAAATTCAGAGGAACAGTGGGGTAAAAGGTGATGGAGGATATAAATTGGCAGTTCTTGAGAACTGAATATGTAGATTGCTTCTGCAGCACTGCGAAACTTGTTGCTTTTTTTTTTTTTTTTTTTTGATACCCTGTTCTACACGCCTAACCAATTGCTGCATGAATGGCAGGGAGGAATTCTAGTCAACATTCATAAAGGATATTGTGCTGAAATGTTTTTTCCATAACAACTCTTTTCAATCATTCTACACATGTCTTTTTCCAGGCAAACTGCAGAATTGGATTCTTGCTCTGTAATTTATCAGTGAAGGTTTTATTTCAAATAAGATATCAAACACCAGAAAAGAAGATACATAAATTCTTTCCTGCAAGGCATCTGTGTCACATCGGTAAAGCTTTTTATCCAGTTTTGCTTTAAATTTCAAGCTCTTTTGGCCAGAAAATCAGATGATAACCCAGTAATTTCATTCTCAAAGGTTGGTTCTGAAAAGGCTTTCATAATAGCTCAGGGACTATTAGAATGAAGTATGAAATGTTATTTATTTTTGTTCCCTAACTTGCTGTGTTGATACTTCTCTAATTGCCAAATCTTGTGGAGGCTACATTTCAGACAGGTCCTGTTGCCCAACTCTGAGGAAAAAAGCAGGAAAACTACAGTTTCCATGGTTTCAGACACTGCTGTTCATTCTCTCAAGGCTGTTTTACTCCTGGTAAGAAGAATTCAAGTGCTAGGAATGTGAGAAGGCCTAAAAGTGAGATTATTTGTTTTGGGGTTATTTTTCATTTTCATCCTGTCAGAGCTGAAGAGAGACTTCTCCCAGCTCAATAAAATTTCCCAATGATGTTAGGAATTAGGAATTCTTCTTCTCAGATGAAGCCATCTTTATAAAATTATTTTATGGGGGAAAAAATTTACTTCAGTATTCTTATTAGGAATATTTCTCTTGGGATTAGGAATGGGACATTGGAAGGTGGTTGTTTTTTATATAACTTTAAATGGGATTATTTCAAACAAAATTACTTGGACTAATTACCAAAGGTGTCTGTTTTTGAAGGAGCCATTTCTTCTCGTAGATTATCCCAGTTCTTTGATGCAGATTGCATTGCCTGGATAAGAAGAAAAAAGGGGAGAGGGAGAGGAGGGATAGCTTGTCTCTCTTTTTTTGCCTGCTGTTCTTTGCTTCTTTTCCAACACAAAACCACTTAAATGGTGTTCAGAACATCCAGTCACCTCTGAAATGTCTGGATGTAGTTCTTGAGGAATGCCCATTGCTTCCAAAGTGATCTTTTACTTGTTTTTATTTGTATTTTAATTACTTTTATGTCTCCCTCTGGTTGGGAGAGGATTTCTGATGTTCCAAACTATTGATGTAGCAAGAAACCCACTTTGCCTTTGGTTCAGCTCCGATGTGTGAAACAACATCATAGGATTTCAAACAGTTCCAGCTGGCATGTGGGTCCTTTTTACGGCTGTAGAAGCTGAGAGCTTCAGTCTGCAGAAGCCCTGGTTGTCCTCTGAGCTGTTTCATATATAGCTGGATTGCAGGGGTCTGTATGCAGGCAGAGATGATAGATGGGTTAGAAAGGCCCCAGTCCTATCTGCATCACCCAGAGTGGTCCTGCTGCCTGAATCAGATTGGTCCTTTAGGTTGCATCCTTAAAATCTTTGAGCAGATAAGTGAAAACAATGCATACAGAGTAAAACTAATTCTTTTTTTTCCCCACACTTCTCCCCAATTTTTCTGGGGAAAGAGGAGGGTGAGAGGAAATTACTAAGAGCCACTAACTAATCCATAAGAACAGCTGTGAAAGCAGCTACTAAAAAAAAGTCTTCTACTGCAGAAACAATATTTTCAAACCCCTGGCTCTAATTATTAGTGAAACTAATGTACCACATTGTGCGTCCCTCAGTTCAGTGTTCTGGTGTGTTGTTTGTCCTCCATAAGACTACAAGCTCTTTGGCTTTTCAAGGCAGGAAACGACAAAAGTGCTCATCAGAAAAGGGACTCCTCCCTGCCTGCTTTTAAGCATTAGCATGTCAAATAGGAAAGGAATAAAACTGAGGAGCACATACTGACATACTGAATTTTTTTTTCTTCATTTAGTTTGCATATCGTTTTATTACCTAAAACTAATAACTGTGTGAATAAGTGTTTCTCCAAAAATCACATTTTTATTAAATATTAGACTTCCTTATGAGAAAATGGCATTAGTGGTACATAAACAGTGCAAAAATGAGCTCTGGATTACTAGAAAGAAAGTTCAATGGTCCACAAGTTTTGGAAAAAAAAAATTCACTTGTTGTAGCAGAATCTTGGAGCTGCCAGAATACTACTTTGATCCTGTTACCTATAATTTACATGAAGACAAATTGATTCCATTAAGTATCTCATTGTACTAGTTCCTTCTCAGTATGTCACCAAATGTCTTCTCCCCCGAATCTGCTTAATTGCTGCTCCCCAGCACCATCTCATGAGCTGCTAGAAGTGGTGAACAGCTGCTTTCCACACTGCCGAGTTGCCACTGTCTGTATAGTTAGCAAAAGGTGCTGATTTATGGAGTGATCTGTTTCCTCTATCCCAAAGGCTGGATGAGTCACTCTGGAAGGAGCCTTGTGCTCATTGTCCCTGAATCTGAGCTCATACTTCCCCTGCCTTCATGTTTCCCACTTTCAGTACAATGAACTGTTCCCCAGGGAACTCCATTGCAGGGGGCAATCATACCCATGCCAGCACAGCTTAAAAGCTGAGAATAAATGTTTCTTCCTATACTGACGAATTGCCTGTTCCAGTTGCTTCTCTGCTTTCAGTACTGCTCACCTCTTCGCAGCTTCAGCACCACCCTTTGTTTCCCATCAGCTGCTAACCCTTTGAAGGATCTTTATAATTTACAGATACAAATAAAGTCTCCTAGGGTATTTCAACTTACAGGAGGTAGTAAAGGAAAATAAATCCACTTCAGAGACTTGGGGATGCTTGGACTAGAAGTGATTGAAAATAGAAAGCAAACTGAGGAAAGAGGTTGTGCAGAGGAAGGAGATCCAGAGCAAACAAGAAGAATGACAAGTCTCACAACTTTAATTAATATCAGGAGGCAGTTTTCACTTTGAGTTGATAACTGAGCAGTTTTCTAGGGTTGATTTTTGTCTTCTTTATTCTTGTCAATGGGAGCCCGTGTAGGAAGCAGTGGAGGAGGGAGCGTGCATACATTGGAAAGTGTGTCAGTGCACTGAGTCAACCTCGTAAAGCATTTCCATTTGTTTTGCAAAAAGTAATAGTCATCAGTTTTTGTTTCTCTTTCATCAGCCTTTGTCTGCTGTGATGCAGGGATCTTCTGGGGTTAGGGACTTTCCCCTAATGAGCGCCTCTAGAAGCATCTCCTGTGGCAGGTGCTACCATAGAAAGGGACATAAAGCTGAGTAGTATAAAAAGCGAAATTTGGTATGAGATAAAAAAGTTTTCTTATGCTGCTTCTCTATCACAACCACTTTCAGCAGACTTTAACACCAGTGTTCCTCCTTTGAACACCGTTAGCCTCAGTTAAATGGTGTTTTGTTTGTGTGAGAAGTATGTGTTGCTTAGTTAGCCTGTAGTGTCAGAATAATTAGTATCAAAAGACATAGATAATTTTCTTAGCATCACAGTTGGGATGAACTGTTATTCATTCATCTCCCCCAGTTTTCTTGAAAGGTATTGCTTCATACTTCCATCCATAGCAGTGCAGCTCTTTAGGGACTGAATGTCACAAAAGGAAACAGACCTCTTGCTCTCCTTTTTGACTCTTAAGGGACAACTGCCTCGTTTTTCTTACCATCATGTAAATCACAGTAAATGAGTATGGAGGTCTTGATGTTATTAACCTGATTATCTCCTTATTAGTCTATCATGCTGACCTTCAGCCACACAGTGAGAGAGCATTTACAAGGAACAGCTAGTGAAAATGGAATCCCAGGATTATTTTCAGACATGGGCCTGAACAGAATCATAGAATGGTTTGAGTTGGAAGACAGACCTCAAAGCCCACTCAGTTCCAACTCCCTGCCATGGGTAGGGCTGCTACTCATCAGCTCAGACTGCCCAGGGTTCCATCCAACCTGGCCTTGAACACCTCCAGGGATGGGGCACCACAGCTTCTCTGGGCAGCCTGTTCCAGATCAGAGGATGCCCAGCTCTGGAGATGTGTGGCATTCAGTGGCAGCAGAAGAGCTCCCAGCCTTACCCAGGTGGGAGCTTCCAGCGAATGCTGTCTTGGGAGCTGTGCTTCAACTTGAAGTACAACTTTACGAGCCCAAATTCTTGGGAGGTCTATCTGTTCTGCCTCTGTGTCTCTGTATTGAGCTCCCTTTCTTCTGGGGAAAAAAAAAAAAAACAAAAAAAAACCTACAGAATGCCACCAGCTCTCTGTTGGCAGCTTCTGCTCTCTGCTGTGCTTCAGAGAGAGCTCTGGGGCACAGTGGCTGCTCATTGTGACAGGCCTTTCCCTATTCTGAAGGACAGGGGGAGGCCCTAGGTCCTTCCACTGGTGCTCTTCTTGTTGTCAGAACTTAAGAACAACCTGTGCATTAATGCAGAGGGGACAAGTAAGTTGCATTACTCTGCTTCCTCAGAATAATTCCTTTTGCTTTGGGTAAAACCCTCCCTACGACGTAATTAGACCAGATGCTGTGCCCTGACTTTTCCTTTTGTTATTAGGTATCAGCACACATGGTTAATCGCAGCATTTATCTATCTCAAACATGTTCTGAAAAAATCCACAGCTTCCTCTCTCTCAAGAAAAAAAAAGTTATTTTCTGTACAGCTTTCCAAGAACGAACACTTAAATAGAATAATATTTGGTATTTCAACAGTTCTTTATTAGTGAGAAGCAATGATTTCAGATTTAAAAGTGTTTAGAGTATGTTGACAGCAGATTTAGTGGACAATAAGAAATACAAGTAACTTATTACTGCTTTTCTGGTGCTAATTAGCCAAGATACACTGTGATCTGATTTGTGATGAGATTATAATTTTCCAGTATTTTAACTGTCTCATTAGCTTAATGTTTAAGTAATAACTTGCTTAGGATAATTTATTTTGTGTTTTAATGTTCTGTCATTTCAAATATATGAGGGAAATATTGTTTTGGTGGGGGAAGAGATTGAAAGACTTACAATATCAACTAAAAGCTCTGACATTTCATTTTCTAAATTGAAAAGAAAGGGTGGGGGGTGGAGAGGTTTGCTGTAAGTTTTGTATAGTCTTGAGTTTTGAATAGGAAATCCAGGACTGCTTGGGCATTCTGACCCAGCAAATTGGCAGTGTATGGAGACACATCTGTATAGCCTTCGTTGTTTTAGTATCTGCCTATGAAATACACACTTTAGATTTTTACAGATTTTGGTGTGGCTCATTCGATATTTTGTTTTAATACTATGAATAGATGCAACAGTTTGTGCAAAAATGAGTAATTTTCTTTATAGTGAAATGAGAATGACTTTGCAGCTGTGTAAAGCAAGTAAATTCAGAACCATTTAGCTCAGTCTTCTGTTTTTCAAACTTACTGAACTTGAGATTGTACAGGGCTGTATGCACCTGTGGTTCAAATAGGGAAATTGCCTGGAGCAAGTGGACTGTAATGCAGTCCTCTCGGTCTACGCATCAAACCTGCCCTTGTTTGGAGGACAGCTTATGGTATTTAATTCTGAAGCCAAGAATTAATTTGTGAACAGATAGCCTTTATCATCCTGCATGCAACTGAGTTTTCTTAATGGAATTCTTTACTACAGAATATTAAATGATTGTTGTTGATTACTTATAAATTGAACAAATTAGACTGATGCTATTATTAAAGAGAAATTACACTGTTATTACAGCAGTATTGAACGATTGTCGGGTTTTCTTTCCACAAAGCAATCCACTTCTACTGTTAATGGTAAATAGCCTGGGAATTTCCATTTTGATTAGCTACTGCTGAAATAGTACTGTTTCTCTCTCCCTCTCTTCTGTCTCACACACACAACCATCGCAGCGAATTTGATCTAAAGAAAACCAAAACTGAGGTCGTAGTCACCCTCCAGACCTTAGAAATAAGCAAACCAGCCAATATGCTAACAAGGTTGTAATCCTTCAAAACATATACACTGTTTTAACCTTACCCATTCTACTTATTCCACTTCTCACAGCAAATAGAAGTTTTCAAAAGCAGGGTCTGATACAGCCTTGTAGTGCAAAGAGCAATTCACACTCTTCTCAGCCCTCACACCATTTGCATGAAAATGTGCATAAAGCCCTTCTGTGGAATTATTCTAGCTTTTGATAACCATGTTAGTATGCTTTTAGTAAAGTATGAAAGCAGAAGGACTTAGTGAAATCAAATTCTAAACCTGCTTTGCTACACACTGTATTTTGGATAGCAGAAAATATTAAAGGATAGCTCTTGTAAAAGGGAAGATAGTATTTCGCTAAATTTCAGCTTTTAGTTTCCTGTGTTGCTCTCTAATTCTTTAAAATGAAAATCAATTATCTTTTAATATATGTTAAATTTAAAGCTGTTATTATTTTTGTTAGAACAATTTTAAATATGATTTCCAGAATTATGTATTCTTTGTTAAATAATTTTACTAGGATTTGTTATATGGAAGAAACAGATGCTCACAAAGGAAGTAAATGCCAACCATAGTAGGAAGGAAGGGAGGGGATTACAGAGAACTTTTTTTTAACTGAAATCGTTCTTTCCCATTAGTCTGAAGTGGTGTTTCCAGAAATGTTTGGCTGAAAATACCAGATACAAAAACTTTTTAGTCTAGTGTTATTAATGATCTTCTTGAATTTTAGAGTCTTAAAAAATGTTTAGTCATGATGCTTTTTGTTCAGCAAGACATAAAATTTAGTTTAGTTGTAACACACTGAAGATATTTTGGTGCATAAGTGTAATAAGCAGCAGATCATTTCAGTGTTGATAGGTGACTGAATGCAGTACTTTGACTGGCTTTTAAATTAAATAAACCGAAATGGTGGCTTAGGGACATTTAGCCAGTTGAAGTCTAGCCGAATACAGCCTTACATCCAGTCCATCCTCTTTTCCATGATAAGATTCTGAATGAAGACAGTCTGCTTGGTCACATTCCTTGTAATCATATCCTTGTATGCTAGGCATAATTATTTTTTCTAGGTTCTAAATAATAGATTTTTTTCATACATGGTTGATATGGTGACAGTCTTAAGTTTCTTCAAAGTGTTACCTTATTATTCTACAAAGTTCTTCAGGAAGCAGTATCTGTATCTAGTCTTCCATGTCCTGGATGCAAATAAGGCATAAATTGAGTTTGCATGCATCAGAGTATGGCTAACTAAAATACAAAATAGGTATGGCACTCACCTTGAGTTTCTTCCTATGTTAATCTTGATTCAGAAATCATATTCATAAAGGCAAGGAAATAAGATTCTGGAATTAGTGTTAACAAGGTTGCCAAAGAAAACATATTGTGTTCACTTATAATGAGTAACTGTATGTACCTCAGTTTTGGATGTTTGAACATAAATGCTTCAGCTGGTCAACTTAAGCAAACATTTAAGGGCAGTACTATTTTGTTGCAGATCTAGAATAGGCTCATTGCTTCAGTTTCACGGTATATCCCCACCATTTCAGGGATTTTAGAACAGTTTGGACATGAGGTTGGACAAAGGCTGAATGTTATGTTTCATCTGAATGGATATCAGAAGATTATGTGTTTTGGCAGAGGGGAGAGAGAACGCAGAGAGAAAGACATCTTCAAGGCATACGTGTTCTGTACCACAAGAATTTACTGAAGCAGAGGACGGAGTGGGTAGGTGGTGGCTAGAGGTAGGAAAAATGTAGGCTGATGATAGCTTTTGAAGTGAAACCAGGGCACACATCAAAGCAGTGCTGCCTTCTCTTCTGCAGCTGCCAGGGGTGTGTTTTGCATGATGGGCAAAGAGGCCGACCGGCCTGTAACCAAAACTCTTGAAGCATGACCTTGGACGTTTTTCTACAACATGAAGACTACAACATGAAGACTGGTTTTTAAGTAAGTTGTTCTCCCTGTTTCCTCTTTCTTTGTTCCTTTCGTTCCTCCCTCTTCAGATGATTCCCTGCACCATTTGGGTCAGTACAGCATCAGAAATGACTTCAATAATGATGACCAAATGATCAAGAAGAGAAAAATAGTTGATGGAAATTCTAGAAAATTCTAATCTTTCTTCAATTTTGCAATAATCCAACTAGTTCAGAATTAGAATCCAACATTACAAAATCTTGAGTCTAGTGAGCTCTTATTTGGGTCTTTTTCTCCTTTTAATTTGTCTGAAATTTGGTATCTTTCTCTTGTCTGTATGTACTCTATTTAACATAAATGAAAACTGTTTGACAAGCCTGTCCTTGACATCAGTCCTAGTTTAAGAAGTAGAATTGTTGCTGTTGACACAGAAATAAAGGAGAGAGGTTTAACGTGTTATACCAATCAACATTAGTTTAACTGTACATCCATCTTAATTGGATTACAGCTTTGGAGGATGAAAGACCTTGATATAAGATATACAGCTTTCTATAAGTCTTGACATAGTGCTACCTATCATTCTGATTTAAAAACAATGATACAAGATCGATCTAGAATTCTATGTGAATTAGAAATTGGCTAATAAATAAATGTTTTAACCCCTACAAGCAAACCATTTCTATTGGTATCCTGTTGGAATCAGTTTTTCACTCTGCATTGCATAGCATTTTAATCCATGAGTTGATGGAAATAAAATTACTTGCACTGTTTGATGCACACAAGTAATTGGAGAATTGATAAACAATGAACAACCTGGGTTATTCTAAGGGAAGAATCTTTTTACATCATTCTTCAGTGAACAGGCATACTTTGAGGAACTTCTGAATGTCCTATTCTGAAGTTCAGCTCGAAACAGAATCATTCAAACTAACATCCTCATTCAGAACTACCATGGTCCGTTTGTAACTTTGGTACAAAAGTGTAGGTCTGGGTAGTTGTTGGGGATGGGTTAAGTTGATGGAGGAGTCTGTTGAAGAATCTCAAAAGTTGGTCAGGAATACATTCTTTGTGAAAATGATTTCTGTAGTTGAAGACTGGAATATACTCCTTTGGTTGTCTGCTGTTCATCTTCAGAAAAAGAAGCAATTAGGCTTGTATGATGTAAGTGCTAGTATGTTATTTGGAAGACTGAAGTTCGTGTCCTTGTTCTTTCATTGCTTGGCTTGTTACTTAGTCTGTGTGTTAATTGTCTTTGTATAAAATGGGAATAATTAGTTTTCCTGTCTTGCAGAGTGGTTTTAAGGATAAATGTACTGATATTTTTCATATTCAATGATGCTAGAGTAGTGGAAGCTATATAAATATATCATCTTCCAAGGATATTGTATGTGAAAAGCATTTGTAAATGTTTCTCTTTCTGCTTTTAAAGCCTAGGCAATAGATCCTCACAGATTTTTATTTCTTATTTTTATTTTTTTATTACTTGAAGTCTTAAAGAGGAGTTAGCAAGCAAACAAACCAGCAGAGACTAGTGGTCATTAGTACTGAGAAAATTCTGCACCACTTGAAATATGCACTCAGTACAGTTACATTTCAATTAAAATTGCTGAACATACCAGTGTCACACAAAATATAGATGATAGATTTTAGAGTCTTAAAGGCATGGATTATTTCCTATATTTCTTCAGTTTTCTTGTGCATCTATTTTTGGTTTGTTTGTTTGGGTTTTTTTTTGCTGTGATCTTATGAGGAGGGCACATCTGAAGAAGAGCACTATATTATGTAACTGAATCATACAAGTGGCTCTAACATATAAGAGCCCAATTAGTACAGGCAAATCCTCACTGTAAAAAGCTGTGTTCTGTATTTAAACCACATGTATATAATAACCGTATCTGAGCCAGCGCAGGTTTTGTCTAGAGAGTAGCAATGCAGTTGTTTGTTGAATGCTACATACGTTAACAGAACTAAACACACTAAACAGTAACATGAAACCATACCTGTTACCTGGCCCATCTGTATCTCATATTGCAAGGGCACAGAAAATCTATGCATATTTTTCCTGCTTTACTGAGAAATCTAATCTAATATTTGCTGAACTAATGTGTTTTAAATAAATGCCTCAAGAAGGAATGTGTGCTGGTTGATGCAAAATATGTTCATTACTAATAAGGAGGTAAATGCTGTAGACTTGTGCTTCTGAGCACATGAGGCTCGGCTCACTGAGGCCTGAAGCTACTCCAGGAAAGACATAAGCAAACCCAGTGCTCTTTTCCCTCAAGATTCATCAAAGGATGAGTCATCTTTTAAAAACAGAGTAATCATCAGGCTGCTCTGCTTTTCTGCTGACTATTACTATTAGAACAAAGCCTGCAAGCAAAAAAAAAAAAACCAAATCTTTAAAAATGTGCCTTTGATCTCAATCAAGGGACTTAAGGCTGCTTTATGCTTTAAAGTTCTGCCATTGTGGCTGTTTCCATAAGGTGGAAAATGTCATGCCATTACCAGGCATAGCTCCATTGGCAAAACTTCTTGGTTTAGATACACTTAATGCTGTCAAAAAAGTCCCTTTCTGAATGAAAGTAATGTGTTCCATTGAATGTGACTTCTGATGAAGTAATGTGTTCCATTGAAGGCACTGGTGTGAGTTCCAGTGCAAGGCAGCCCTTTTCTTTTTCTTCTGAAAGCTATCATCTCTTGAATGTGCATACTTAACATCAGATGACAACTGTAATTAAGTGATCAAAGGTGAAATTGCTACATTTTACCTATGAGTGATTGGAGCAGAAGAAAGCGCCCAAGAGAAAGCATGTGAGATATGGGCATGAAGACCTTTAGCCAGAGGAGCTTAGGTGTGAAATAAACACCCTGGAGCAATTACATGAAGTCATAGTCTTAGCAGTCTTAGGAAAATTCTGCAAGGCCTTCTCTTTGCAAAAAAGCTTCCTCTCACAGAAAAGGCCCTCAGGCCTTTGTCCTTAAGAAATCCTCCTGCACAGCAGACAGTTGAGAGATGTCAGAAGAGCAACCTTGGTACAGCGTTTCTGTTACTAAAAGAGAGAAAGGCTAGATGGTGTTTGGTGAAGTCCTCTGAGGATTTTGAGCATGAGGTGCTTCATGAAGATACTAAAGCTAAGTTATCTCAGCAAGTCTGTTTGGTTTTTTTTTTTTTTTTTAAAGCCACTATTATGAATGAAAATGTTTCACACTGCTCTCACAGTTTAGGGCTTAGAACATCTTTTATGATTGTAGGTAATTTTTCAAACTCTATAAACAGGCTGATAACCAAGATTAGTATTTCTTTTGTATGTACACTTTGGAGGACTTCAGCATTGTGTTTAATCTGTATTCATTTAAATTTGAAGCATAGTTTTCAAAAAACTGCCATAAGTGAATTTAATGAAGTGGATATACTTCCGAAAATTGTATTTATTTAAAACACTAGCAGTTGTTTGATGCTTTGTCACTGGCATCTGTATCTGGTACTGTAGATGTTAAGGTAATCTTCAGGTACAGAAAGATAGACCTTGCAGAAAATGATAACATCCCAGAACATTTTGCAGTATGATTCCTGAGTGACAGCCATCAGCTATCTCCTTATTTTCATAATTTCTCCCTTCCTCAGCAAGCCTATCTCTTTTTCCTCACATATTCTAATCTGAGGTACAAGGAGCAAGATCTAAAATTATTGTATCATTTCTTCATTCTCCTTTTCTAAAAAGGGTGGTAAAACTACCCTTGCCATAGAAGGATATATTCAACTACCATCTCCCTAAGTCTGTATATTCCCTTTAATGAAACAAACTAATTATTTCTTCCTTCTTTTTAACAGTTATTTTTGTTATGTCTTGCATAGTTGATTGTACTGCACTCTTAATGTTTTTTTTGCTGTGGGAATTCATAGTCAAAATTCCCAGCTTTGGGGGAAGGCAGAAGATCCTTCAAAGCAGCCAGTCTAAGATAACTTTTCTTTAATTATATCACATGCAAATTTCTAACTGAAATTACTGGTTACATCAGCAGTTAACAAAGACCTAATTGTGACTTTTCTCCTTTTACCAATGGTGAAGTTTAACATTAAAACTGGAACCAATAATGTAACCTAACTATACAGAGTCATGAAAATTCTCATACCAGTAAGTCAGTATTGGATGGGTCAGGAGCTTCGATTTCTCCCCAGACAGTAACTTTCACTGAAGCTTAATTATGAACTGAAAATTAAATTAATGTCAGAAATACTTGCTTATTATTTGAACTTCCCCATTGTCATCTTGGCAGCAGGTTTTATTTCAGCCCTTTAAACGCTCTGCACGGATGGGTGCCAACTGTGCAAGCTCCAAAGTGACTCTCATTATAACCTAACCTAGTGATAAGATGAAATAGCTGATCAAGTTGTATGGTTTTTCAGATTAGTCAGTGGATGGTTTTTGAGGCACGAAGGAGGGTAAAAAAATCCATGAAAGCTCTGTAAAGTCCCTCTTTTTTAATACTTAGAGCACTCCAAATTTACCAGTGCTCTTTAACTTGGGCTGCATTATTCTGTGAGATGCCGGGGAGTAAGGCCAGGACTCTAATTTTAAAGCCCTCTTCTGAGAAAATGTTCTTGTTTCTACTAGCTGTATTTCCCACTTGCATTTTCCTCCCCAAACAAGATGTATTCAAAATATTTGTTTGACTTAAGAAGCATTTCACTAAAAATAATGCAAACCTCAAATCAGCTTTTATCAGATGATTTTTTTTTATTTTATTCTCTTCCTGGTAATAATAAGAAAAAGACAAGAGAAAATATTATTCCTTTGATGTTACTTGTGATGAGACAGAATTTCCCAATATATATGTATTTGAGGGGAGAGGGGGAAAAGGGTTACAATAAAAATACAGTTATCACATCTCTATTAAAATAAAATACAGGACAAATTGTGTTTAGTGGAACGTTATGTCTGTCTCAAGGTAGTTTGGCTGTCATTTTCTAGCTGGGCTTTAGATTCCTACTTAAATGCAGTGAATTTCCTGGAATGGGAAAAAAAAAAAAAAACACATCAAACCAACATTTTTTTTCATTTTGTATCTACATTTTTAAGGATTGCAGACCTTCTTATGCCAAACTAGTCTAATAATTTTCCTGAGGTTAAGAGCTTAGTGTTATTCAATACATACTTTATGTTTTCAGAGATAAACATATAGTAGTTTGCCTATGCTTATTATAGTTTTTATAGCTGAAAAGATTTGTCTCATTATAGCAAACCAAAATCAATATTTAAGCTATTTGTAATGTCAGAAAAGAGTAAAGATTTGTGAAATTGTTCAGGCAAAACTATAATATTTAAGAGCATAGCTGTTAGAGCTACAGCAGGAAATACTGAGAGGTGGCTTGCATTCTGTGCATTAAAATTATGTTGCCCCTAATAAATAGATTAAAAAATAAATGAAAATGGAATAATAACTTTTTTATTTTTTAATTTTCCTCCTTCATTAAAAGTAAGTCAGCAATTTCAAATTTTACTTGTGATGTAATGTATGTGTCTTCACTAATACTTCAGCCATTGGTAGTCTAAAGACATGTTCAGTTCTTGTTCTAAAGTGTTGTATAGATACTACTTACTGCGGAGCCAGTAAGTGCCAGAGATTTGTATTTTTATCTGTAACTGTTCTATCAATACAGATTCAGTTTTTGATTTAAAAACAGGACATCATGAGCCAACTTATATAGGCGATATCTTCTCAGTCGTTATGCCTCGCCACTCAAGTATTTGAATATCTCAATATCCATTAGCTAAGAAAAAGTGATTTACCTGCTGTTTCATTGTAATTTATATCCTTACATTTGTCAGCTGTTTCACAGCAGTTCATACATTCAAAACATCTGAATCTTAAGGAATGTCTCCTACATGTTGCATTTCCATTGAAAGAAATCAAGATTAATTTAAAATAGGCTGGGTTCAGTGAGCATAAGGAAAGGAGGCATTAAACCATATGTAACATCTGCATTACATTTTTTGGTTTTGTTTTTAATCATGCTTTGCAACGTATTTAAACCTGCACATAAAGAGTTGTAATTGCTTCTTGAAATTGTTTCTTACTTTTACCGTTTGCTATTAAACAAGACAGATACATTATTTGTTACAGCAAAAATGCAGTGTTTTATATTACATCACTGCTGGGAAATACATTTCTTACTCCCATGCAAGGAGGCCTTTTTATAAAAGAGTCTTCGCGCAGTTCTTCATTCCCTGTTCACACCAGCAGAATATAAAAGATTTTTCCCATGCGGGGAGTGTGGTGGGGATTGAAATTTATCCCCTTCTAAATGCTTATGCAGCCACTACATAACATGATATTTTGTCTCTTCGAATTCAGTAAACTAAAGGAACATTATTAGAGACAGAAGCTGTCTGTTATAAGGCCATTATGAAAACTAAAAATCATTAAAGTAGTCTGACATTGTTTGTAGCTACAAATGCTGTTACTTTAAAATTCTGAGACTTAAAACTCTTCAAAAGTTCTTGCTGAGTGCCCCATCGAAAAGATGAAAATCACCCATCTGCAACAATTCCAAATGCCCCAGAGATATGTGTTCATTAGGCTCCTAAGATG
The DNA here is from genome assembly GCA_037305975.1 of Chrysolophus pictus. NCBI lineage: Eukaryota > Metazoa > Chordata > Aves > Galliformes > Phasianidae > Chrysolophus > Chrysolophus pictus. Next base: position 36,529,219 of record JAYKPI010000006.1, read on the forward strand.
CATTTGGAACTCAGTATACTTCAGGAGGTCATTAAGCATTTATTTAGCAATTTAGTTCTCGAGCTATGGACTGTGATAGCAAGGACTGTGTACCAAACAGAGCGCTCTGTGCTTTCTGCATGAGAGCTCCAGCCAAAGCACGTGTTATGGCTCCTAATGCATCTGAGGCTGGGGGAAGCACAGTTCCCTTCCAGCAGCACAGCTTTGTGCAGTAAGGACAAGTTTTTAGAGAGAAATCTTGAAAGCTTTGAAAGAGCTCTCCTTCGGTGGTGGTGGTTGGTTAGGGTTTTTTTGTTTGTTTGTTTTTTTAACAACTGTGTCTGTGGGAAAAAAAAAAAGAAAGAAAGAAAGAAAGAAAGAAACGTGGTTCACACTCCAGGCTGGCTATTGTAAGTGCACGCCTTGCTAATTAACAGGGTACATGTGGGGTGAACACATCTTGTGTTAGAGCCTGAGATAGATAGTTGCATTATTCTCCATCTTCACCTTGTCTCCTCTACAACTTCCTCTGTTGCACAAGGACTTCCCCCAGTTATTTTCCTTTCAAAGACAGAGTCAAATACTAAATCATGCTATCATAGAATCAAAGAATTTCAGAATATCCTGAGTTGGAAGGGACCCCCAAACATCATAGACTTCAACTCCTGGCTCCACACAGACTATCCAAAAATCAGATCATATGTCTGAGAGCACTGTCAAAACACTGCTCGAACTCCAGCAAGCTCATTGCTGTGACCACTGCCCTACCACCCTCTGGTGAAGAACCTTTTCCTGACATCTACCCTGACCCTCCCCTGTCGCAGCTCCATGCCATTCCCTCGGGTTCTTTCTCTCATCACACGGAATGAAGCTACAGCATTTTGAGATCTAGTGAAAGTTAGGACAACCAAAAACATGTGAGTTGGCAGCTATGAGTTAACATTGTAACTTTTTTTTTACATTGTTGTAACTTTTTTATTTATGTCATTCACTCACAGAAGGTGGGACCCTTTTCTGCAGATTGCCTCTTGTGTTTACAGGTGGCTCTTGGCAGCATGATATGATATAATTTCATTCAATTTCTGATGAGTTAGAGATGATCATGTAGCTGATGGTGTCAAGCAGCAGAACAGCATAGTATAGGGAAAGCCACGGGATAGTCCTTTAAATCCTTATGCTTTACGTTAAAGTCTTGAAAGCACATCTTAAATATTTGTACTTGTCCATCCTATCCTAACCACAGACTAAGCTCTGTCTAAAGCAAAGGGAAGATATGGAAAGAATTTTGATGAAGATGACAAAGAAAGCAGGTTTTCTTTGAAACTCTGGTCAGAAAGAGTCATAATGTAATCATGTCTGGAACAGCGATATAGGTGTCAGGTACATCCCTCTTCAAGGGCTATCACCCAGGCACGCCTGTCCTGTGCAGCAGAGATCTGCACCAGCTGCTTCTGTCTTGTTCCAAAGCTGGAGGTAGCGTGGTTGCCCAGACACGTGAAGTGAAAAATCCTAAGGGCACAGGGTGGCACCAGGCTCGTGATAGCTCTGCCACCTTTCCTTCAGAGCTGGGGGCTGCTGTACTACATGGCCATCCCAAATGCCCCATGCAAACATTTCTGATTGGCTTAGTACTATCTGATGGATCTCTTCACCACACCTCTTCATTTGAAGGCTTATCTTGCAGTTGAACTCTGTGAACGTAAATCAGTGTTGGCATTTCATTTCCCCTACCCCCGCTTACATGGCTCCTTATGTGGGAGTCATTAATTTAGCCCAGGGTAATCAGTGGTGTTCCTGATATTTCCCACTCAACCATTTGAAAGCCTGTAAAAGCAACCACCACCAAGATGATGAAGAAGGGGAGTAGCACTGGGTTGAGAAAATAGAGTTGACAAGTTACAGAAATAACGCTGCCTGAGGTTGAGCCATTAATGAGCAAAAGAAAACAAACCTCATCTACAAGAAGACCGCCTGTCACTTTGAATGTAATGTTATGAATATTTAAAAGAAAACATAAAAAAAATCCAGACATACCATTTTTCTCATCTGAAAATCAGAAACTAATAAATTGTTCTGTAGATAAATTATGTAAAAAGATGCCAGTTTTAAGGAAGGCAATATGTTGCTAATTTGAAAGAGAAGAGAACCAAGCACAGTTGGTACGGAATTTTGGGCAAGAATGAAGGAGCCCAGGAAAAATGAGAATAACTTCTTACAAACTTAATTTAGTTTATTTTTCATAAAGTGGGAAAAGAACAAAGAAGTGCTGTGCTGGCTGTGCTAGGGAAGCTTTTCTTGCAGTGATTTTTTTTTCCCCCCAGTATGTGTCTGGCTAGAAATTAATTAACATGACCAACATTAGGTGACCATCTCTATCTCATAAAATAAGAAACCAAAAACACACAGCAAAGATATCTCTGACACTGCAGTGAAAAATTTTGGCAGCTGAAACTGTGTTCAATCTATAAACAGGTTAGTAATAATTAATATTTCAATTTGTATGCAGGGAGATTTTCTTTTTTTTTCCCCTAACAATTCTATATTTAAGATTTCCAGGGCTTCAGGCAGAACTGTTTGGGTAGTAAAGTAATAAACTAACAGTAGAATACTGAGCAAAGAAAAAAAAATCCCATTACACTAACAGCAGCCAACAGCAGTTAATGGTTTTCAGCTGTTGCAGATCTAATTGATCTTGTTGCTATAACAGAAAGCAGTTCTCTGTGATTCATATGCTTTTTTTACTGGAACATATTCTACTCCCTTGCTGTTTTTAAGCCTCACTAACTCTGATTTTTCCCTTTTCTTAAATGCCACTGCTAACAACACATTCTATTTAGAGCTAACATTAGTCAAATAAAAATTCTGTTAGTTTGCCGAGACTTAAATTTTCTCCCTTGATTAAAAGGAAAGGCCGAACTACTTAAATTCAGTTGTGCATTTCTTAGACTTATTTATTCCTTGCTTTGCAGTGTCACACCTACACTCATTAGCCTAGATTTATATGTACCTTGAAATCCATATCTGCCATCAGTGTATCAGATGAGACTAAAATGTTGTAAGCCTATCAACTGCAGTCCGGTGTCAAAATCTCTTCTTGGTTTCGCTTGTGGTGCTTCCACTGGTGCCAACAGAATCCAACATTTTCTGCAGGACGCAGTATGACAGGTACAGCCAATAGAGCTGCTGGTACCATTTAGAATATGCATGCAAGCACTTGTAACTTCTCTTTCTTAGAGCATTCATAAATTTCTGATGTATTAGTTTGTATTAGTTACTTTTCCACAGAGGCATTACTTTGAATTATTTCACTAGGATTTTAATGTTGTGATAGTGGGAGAGTTGTTTAGTTGGTGTTGTTTTCTTTCTTTCTTTTTTTTTTTTTTTTTGACAAAAGGAAATGAGAAAAACAGGACTAGTGTGAAAAACAATAGAAACTTGCATTGGTAGTTTAAATTCTAACTCATCGAAGAAGAGAGTTTGTTTACTTCTTATGAGTGTGAGGACATGTCAAAGAGGAATTTCAGTTAAAAATGTTAGGAATTGCAATGGAAAGACAGAATCTGTATTTTGACGTTATTCAGATTTCATCTTCACTTCGAGAGCTGTGTTTGTAAGCAGGCACGCTGCTCTACAGAACAATTCTGCTTGCCATTTTTGTGTGAAAAGATTCTTGGCTCCTGGCAGGTGCTGTGGCAGCATTTCTCCTTACATTATGGAAGTAAAATACCATGTATTAAGAAACTTGAAGCACCTTTCTTTAGGAAAAAAAAAAAAATGGTAAAATGTCTAAGTGGAGCAATGGTTCACTATATCTCCTGCTCATTTCCTTTTGTTGTTATAAAGGCATCAGTTGCTGTACTGTAAGATAAAGTAACATTTTTTCTAGCAGAAAACAAATGGGGAATTTTTCCTTTCTTCCTTTTCTGTTACTGTTGCTGAGTTGTTCTGATTTGTTGGGTTTTTTTTCCTCCAAGGGTTGACACAGAGCCCCCTGAGAATTTTTAACATATGAGAGTAGATAACCTTGTTCTTTTGTTCGCTCATCCCTGCCCTATTCCGACTGCCTGGGGCTGTTTTCTGAATATTCCATTTCATATCCGTTTAACACCTTCTCCATTCTTCTTTCTGCCTTCATTCATCAGTTCAGAATGTTACATCCAGTGTATCAGCAGAAAGCATAACAAAGACCTTTCAGACATAATCTCATCAGTGTCACATTGAAGGAAGGTTCCTAAGAGCAAACCAGGGCTGCGTAAACACAAACGAAAACACGGTTTCAGCCAAATATCCACGTTCAAATTTAGCATCTCCTTGAGTCCCTTTGCTTATCAGAGACTTGACATTTCTTAAAAGATTGTGCTGCTTTACCCGTGACGAGAAGCTGTTACCTCCGCATGCTGCCTCTCTGATGTCCGATACGTTTCTCACAGAACCAGACACCATTCTGCCAGGGAAATATGGCAGCATATAGCTTGGAGTACATCTTGGGCTACAAAGAAACAGAAACGCCAACATGCGTAGTTCAACATCAGAAAGCTTACAGTTCAACATCAGAGCTTTGCAGTTATTTAAATAGATGTAATTTAAATAAACAAAAGAACAGCAGCATCTTGTCATCCTGGTTGAAGAAAATGACTTTTAATGAGAAGCTTATAAGAAAGCATCTTTGCTCATTTGAAAAATGAACAAAGCCTCAGAAAATGAATTTTTACGGAGCATAAATGATTTTTAAGTCACTCCTAGATATGGAAAAATGTGCAGGGTTAAGAAACACCTTTATTCTGAGCACAGTATTTCCATTTTCCCATTCAAATGCTTTCACAAAGAGGTCTCTATTCAACAATTACCATCAGGCAGGGCAAAGAGTACCTAACAACAGTTGTGATACCTTGTGAATGCAAATGTTCCATTTCAATGAACAATATACATGTACTATTTGGAATGGCATGTGCTTTTCTAAGAACCACACTACTTTTAGAATCACGTTTTATATGTGATCTTAGGAATGTGCTATGTCACGTTTTAAATTTCTGTATTAAAACTTTATTGTTAAATACTGGTCTTCTGTTTCCAAGAGGGAAAACTGATGTAATTACTAGAATTGAACAGTAAAATAATAATTACACATTCATCTTCTTTGAGTTTTAGAAAGAGCCCAGAAGACAATAATAAAGTAAGATTGTCAGATGTACAGCATTTTTTAACAACAACAACAAAAAAAAAAAAGTGAAATTTACCTTGCAAATGACACAACAGCAAATAAAGTTTACACTAGAAACCAAAGCCATCTGGCAAATTAAGTGAAAATTAATGATTAAAGAAAATCTCACTGTGTTTGTAGTGTGTTTTCATCCATCTGTGCCCAATTATAAAAGAGTTGTCAAAGAAAGCAAGCCACTGGTGGCTAATTCCAAACTAATCCAGAAAGCCTGAAAATGTCCATCAGTGCGTTTCTTACAGTTTCTAATCTCTGCAGGTTTCTGATAAGAGAAGCATTAAACTACGGTGTCATGAATCTTGGCTCTCACGTTTGAAACTAACAGAGATGTACTACCTGTGATCATTTTAGATTAAGGAAATACCATATTTCAAAAGCACACTACTGATAGAATTTATAAAAGGAAAAAAACTGTGTTCAGATCCATTTCTGTCATACTCTGCCAACACAGCAATTGCAGTTAACAATATCTAGACTCTAAAGCCGTCAGCTGTGACCTGAGCAGATAATGCTGAAGTGCTGTGTTATATTGCAGGCAGTGCTGGGAGGCTGTATGCCCTGCAGCTGCTCCATGCCTTGTTGGGCTCAGAGGGGTTTGCTGCCCAGAGCACCTTGGTGCATGGTAGCTTAGGCTGGGAATTTGCAAGTTGCCTGATGCTTTACCTCGTACCACCCTGCAATTTCACTCCCTTATTTGATTCCACAAGCAACCACATAGAGTTGCTTAGCATCCTACGAATTGAAGACCAGCTGTACATTGTTCCCTCTGTAAGGAGGAGAGTGCTCTCTATTTCAAAGAGAAGGAGCTGGTAATAATCTTACTGTTAGTTTGAGCTCTAAGATTGTTTTCAAGTCAGATCTGACTGTGCCAGTAGAGCTGCTGGGAGCTCTGGCCATGTTTGGTCCATAATAGATAGCCTTCCTTGGGAATGCTGTCCAGTGGTCTTTCTTTAGAAGAAGTGAAAAGATGGATACACCCAAAAAACAGTTTTGTAGGAATGTCTACTTTATAATTGCCCTTTTGAGGCTTTTCGCATTGAAATGGGAAACTGGTGTTTGTATGCTACAGTAGGTGCACAGTAGAAGAATTAGTGAGGAACAATCATAGGGAAGGGCAAGTCTTTCCATTTGTGCTCTCCTTTTGCAGATGAGGAGTTGATCTTAGGGAAGGAGTGTCAAAAGGACATTAAGTAACGACATAAATCAAGTCTCAGCGTGGATTCTTTAGTAGCTGGTAGGAAGGCAAGAACTTGCTTTTGAGCCTTTTTTGAATTAGGGCCACTGTTCTAGCCTGCCTGCTCTCTCTCAGATGATATAGGAAAGGGATCTGGAACTGTGATCAGGTTTTTTTTTTAAAAAAAAAAAAAAGTTGAGAGTGGTGTCATTCCTCTTCAGCTCTTCTCTGTTCACTGTCAACCTCCTGGTGTTGTCCCTGAAGGCTCTGTTTTTTAGTCATTCTCAGGGTTTTAGCGCAACTCCTTCATCTGACACGGTCTACATTAGAACATATGAGACTTGAAAAGTTCTTACATATGAAATATTTGTAGTTGTAAACTGTCAAAACTCAGTGGCATCTGCTTTCTTAAATGGGCCCATATGAGGTCGATGCGCACATTCCTTTTAAATAATGCACTTGAATTAACCCGTTACACTCTTCTGATAGCAGACAGCATAAATCAACACTATGTAATCATAACATTTACAGACATCTCAACATCCTTCACATCTAGTACATTCAAATTGTCTACTCGGAGACTGTAGTTTGACATGTAATTGTTTTTGGCTGCAGTTCAGGCTTATACAGCCCTTGTAACTCCTTGGTTGTGTTGGTAGAAGTATTTGTGCAGCCATGCAGTGAACCAGATCAGGGAGCTGAGCCAAGTTACAGGGGGAAAAAAAAAAAAAGAAAAAAAAAAAAAGGCAGGGAAACATTGTCACTTATGCCCGCATACCATTGAAAGGAAGGCATGTCCAATCATGTTTTAATGTATATCTCCAGTGGGGCATAGAAGATTGCTACATCTAAATACCAACATTAAATGGTAATTCAAGAAAACTCTTTGTTATTGTCAAAGTAAAAATTGGTGTATTTTATATATATATATATAATTATTTTTTTTTCTAGAATGCAGAACTCATTTTTAAACTTGACTGTCTAATTCTTTGGTAAACATCATTATTGCTTGGGGTGGGGGAGGAGTTAAATTTATTGTTACGATTCAGGAATGGCTGATCATGCTAATTTATTATTGCAAATCATATTCTTCTTAAAATGGAAAACCCAAACATATCTACATGGGCTACGGAGATGATCAGAGGATTGGAGCACCTCCCCTTTGGGGGCAGACTGAGAGAATTGGGGCTCTTCATCTGGGAGAAAAGAAGGCTCCAGGGGGACCTTGTAATGCTCATCCAGTACCTGAAGGGGGCCTATGTGAAAGCTGGGGAGGGACTTTCTATAAGGGCATGTAGCAATAAGATGAGGGGAATTAGCTTTAACTGGAAGTGGGAAGATTTAGACTAGATATTAGAAATAAATTCTTTGCTATGAGGGTGGTGAGACACTGGAACAGGCTGCCCAGCAAGGTTGTGGATGCCCCCTCCTTGGAGGCATTCAAGGCCAGGCTGGATGAGGCTTTGAGCAACCTGGTCTAGAGGGAGGCGTCCCTGCCTATTGCAGAGGGTTGGAACCAGGTGATCTTAAAGGTCCCTTCCCACCCAAACCATTCTATGATTCTATTTACTTCAATGATTCTGATTAAAATGTAATCTAGAGCAAAATTTTGTCTGTCAAATTTCAGTTTCAACCTTATATCAAAGTACTCATTGCTACATATCTTTTAAAATAATCTACTCTAGTAACAGCTCCATAAACTTATTTTATTTTCAAGCCCTCCAGGGATTTCTGTTGCACATCACATCCAGTATTTCTGTAAGCATATGCAGTAGTAAATGAGAAAATCCTGTGGTGGTTTAGGGGCCCTGAAAAATAGTTTCAAAGAAAAATAATCTTTTCCATATTCCAGCACCATTTTGAATGTTGTAGCAATATGCATCCTATGAACATACAGAATTTACCTGACACATTGTGTAAAATATCATTTACATTAATTGAATTTAAAGATCAAGCCAGTTTAGATTGGAGGTCCTGGGGACAGGGAAGTGTCTTTTACAAGTCAAAAATTTCTTTTTCCTACTGAGATTCTGAACAGTATTAGAGCTCTTTTGAAAGCCAAATTTCTTTAAAAAAAAAAAAAAATCAGAAAAACATTTGTTTCTTTCTTGAAGATATTCCATGAAGACAAGCTTTTCTAAAATAAAGTATGGGATGGAAACTTTCCATTAGCATGCTCGGTTTCCAATTTAAAGTTACTAGCCTTAGAAACAAGAGATGTGCAGTATTTCTGAAGTAACTCACCTATATAATGTTGCAAAGAGTATGGCCTGCTGGAAATTCATTCCTTCTCAAAGCCATTCCCTTTCTAAACCTGCCTGCTGGGAAGGACTAACACATGCTTGCTATTATATGATGAAATCATCACCCTTCCAACACTCATTTTGAAAATCAGGGAAGACGTGTGAAATCTGTACTGTACTGTACTCAAATTATTACAGGTAATTTTCTGTAAGAAATGCCAACACTTGGAAACAGAAGCAACACTCAGCTCAGATTCTGTGTGCCAGTCCGCCCATTCGTTTATGTGTAAGTATCTTTTTATTATATGAGAATGAACGAGTATTAATTCATTCCTATATAATACTATCTATCTATCTACACACATAGTTTTGTCTTGCATTTCTTTTTGGAGTGGGGGGAAGCTAGAACTGATTGCTGCTTCCTGAAAAATAAATAACGAATTGCTAAAGCAGTCACGGCAATATCAAGCCAGAGGCAAACTTGTGTCTTGTACAGCAATACGATATTCTGGTTGTATGCCTGTTTAATATCTTTTAAGCCACCCTTGGGCAGGACCCCACTGTAAACAAGCAGTCGAGTTTGACTTGAAACATCCTTTTAAAAATAACTCTAATAAATAAACATTCTGTCTTCACACGTTTTGTTGCCAGGGATTCTCCATTTCTAAACTTATGAGTGTAATGATTCGCAAAGGTTTTTTTAATATTAACTACAGTCTCCATTTTTCATAAATATGAATTCTTCATTTTCCATTTGTTTAATTCCTTAAAATTAAAACTTCAATTTTATTCTATAATTATATGCTGTCATTTTAATAAAGGCTTTTATTGAAATCACCTCTCTCTGTTCAATTCTCTGTCTGGCAGAGCTATATAAATCAATAATAGTAATATTAGGTAATATTAGAAGAGGAATATGAGTATCTGATTTATTAAGAGCTGAAGCAAAAGGCTGCAGATAGGAAATACTTTGCAGCATACAGCAAGTTGCACTGACTCAACAAAAGGCAGCAGCAAACGCTTCAGTGATACTTTATCTGTGAACTATTTATTTAAACATATTCTTTAGCTCTTCTTTTCTCTTTGCTGCTCTGATTTCCTTGTTGCAGCTGCTCACTCTTTCCTGCTAGGCTTGGTTTGCTCTGGCATTCGCTGCCCCAGGGCTGTTATCTCTGAATTCCTTGCTGTGTTGCATGGAAGATCCTTGTGAAGAGAAACCTGCCATGAGGGTTAAAAAAAAAAAAAAAAAAAAGACTTTTGGAGCTGAATTGTGTCACCCCTTGTTATATCCCAGGCTCTTCTTATACAAACGTTCATAGCTTGTCTCTATTCACTGGTACTTCTGTGCAAACAACCAGGGGTCTCCTTGGATTCCCTCAGTTTCTGTGTGCTCCATGCGTAACTGAATGAGGCATTCATACTGTGGAGCTCCATCAGGGCTGACTCTGAATTAAAAACATATTTGCTGAACAGCAAGTCCAACAAATGTATTCAATTAAAGGAATTTGTGAACAACCTGAGATTCTGTTGCTGCAGTGTTTGATAGGAAGCACAGTTAGACTTCAGAAGTGACAAGATTTTTCTCCATGTGATTTGATACTCAATTTCTGATTGATTTGGCCTTGTTTGCCACAACTTTTTTTTTTTTTTTTCTAAGCTGTACTACTATTTATCTTCATTATGCCTTTTCCCTATGGAGAAAATATGTGCATGGATAGACAATGCTAACAAATCTTTCCATTTTACTGTGAATATATTTTTCTCTGTGTCTGTGCATTCATATGCACTGTGCTCAGGAGACATGTAGACCCTTTAAAACCTCAGCCTTTGCTTAAGAGGAGTAAAACGTCTAATTCTTATGATCATGGATAAAACAAAAGAATGTGTGAGCCTGTACTGGGACCCTTAGCAAGTTTGCTGGTGATACAAAGCTGGGAGGAGTGCTGACACACCAGAATGCTGTGCTGCCATTCTATGAGACCTAGACGTGCTAAAGAGTGGGGTGGAGAGGAATCTGATAAGGTTCCTCAAGAGCAAGTGTGGAGTCCAACACTTTGGGAGAAGTAACAGCATGCATCAGAACAACTTAGAGGCTGACCTGCTGGAAAGGAGCTCTACAGAGAAGGACCTGAGTGTCCTGGTTGACAACAGGTTGGCCATTAGCCAGCAATGTGTCTGTGTGGCCAAGAAGGCCCATGGTATCGTAGGGTGTGTTAGAAAGAGCATGGCCAGCAGGTTGAGGGAGGTGATTCTCCCCCATGACACTGTCCTGCTGAGGCCGCAGTTGGAGTAGTGTGTCCAGTTCTGGGCTTTCCAGTTCAAGAAAGGGAACTACTGGAGGGAGTCCAGTGGAGGACCACAAAGATAATGAGGAGCCCAGAGCATCTCTCCTATGAGGAATGTCTGAGAAATCTGGGACTGTTCAGCTTGAAGAAGAGAAGGCATCTTATCAATCTCATAGATATCTAAAGGGTGGGAGTCAAGTGGTTGGGGGCAGGCTCTTTCCAGGTGCCCAGCGATAGAACAACAGGCAATGGACATAAATTGGAACATAGAAAATTGCATATGGACATGAGGAAAAACTTCTTTACTCTGAGAGTGACAGCACTGGAACAGGCTGCCCAGAGAAATTGTGGTGTCTCCTCCTCTGGAGATATTTGAGACTCATCTAGATATTTCCTGTGTGACCTGCTGTAGGGAACCTGCTTTAACAGGGATCTCCAGAGGTCCCTTCCAATCCCTATGATTCTGTGTTCCTAGAATTTTGTTAATGAAGTTAAATAAATGGAATCCTGAACAAGTCTTACAATTTTCTCACTTCTATTTGAGTACTTGGAGTTAGCAGTGCTGGGTTGAATATTATTTGTGTGTTTAAGACTTCTACAAAGAGAGAATAAAAGTTCATTTTTCAAACCAGGGAAGAAGTAGGTATGTCTCTCTTACAGTAGCATAGATGACACAGCTGTCAAAATCAATGAGAACTGCCATAGAATTCAGTGAATTCTGTGTTGCTGTCACTTCGCATAAGTATTACTGGCCCTGTGATGCTGTTATTTCTTATCAGGTCACAAAAGAACACGGTAGCATTTAAGATCCTCTGTGTATTAATAGTACAATGACTATGCAGTAGTTTCACTGAAAGACCTTTTAATTCTACCACTGAAAGTTCGAAAGAATTTCTTTCACAGAAGCTGGAGGTTCCTTCATGAGCATTGTTTCCAAACTTGTACCAGTTCTTTCTGAAAGACGTAGAAAGACTTTTTCAGAACAGATTTTCTCTGCTGTTTTCTGTGCACGCAGAACGTAAATGCTATCTCAGTGAGGACAATTGCAGCATTTTTAAAGAATCCTCAGCCCACAGAATATGCAGCGCTGTGTGCCCACATTGTTATGTTTGACTGTGATTTTTGTGACAGAGTGGAACCATGAGATAAATTTCAGTTATGATGCATGTTTGACTGCCTCACTCACTCTCCTTACTAGTCATTTTGATTTGGCCTCGGTGTTATCTAGAAGTATCATAGTGCAAGATAAATAGCTGTCCTAGAATCATTTCTTTTCTCCTGTACCATATGCATTTCCAAAACAAATCTAAAGTGCTTTTGTCTTACTTTATCTTACTGAGTGGTTTAAGAACCAATATTTTGTGAGTCATAAGAAGCTTGATCTACAGAGCTGAAAATTCTGTTTGCTAGTGTGCCAAGGCATTCTTTTCAATTCCTGGTTGGTTCTGAGTTATTGGATGTTAAAACTGTGGTACCATGACTTATAGGTATATATATTTTAATAACTTTCACAGGTTTTTGAAATATATTCATTATCATTTTATTCTCCCTTTAAGGCTTATAAAGTCAAAAGCACGATAATAAAATCAAGTGACTTTACATGTAGATATTTTAGAAATAACAATAAAAAAGTAAACCTCTAGCACAGATCTAAAATACAGTCTCCAAAATAGGTTATAAATATGATAAATGGTGGTGCAAAATAGAGGTATTATGGGCACTCTCTTGAGATGACTTACATTAAAATAAGGCAGTATCACTAGGTTCATATAAAATAAAACCTTAGCCATACAATTCATTAGAACAAATGTAATTGTTCTATTTATAATTTTTATTTATTTATTTATTTATAGCTACAAGGGTGTGTTACACTCATACACGTGTATCTGACTTTTGTTGTAGAACCAACAAGTTTTATTTTCCTTCAAGTTCTGTTATGTCTTTAGTCTTCGTCACAGCTACATCTAGCATATTAAGTAATTGTTTTACTTTATTTTCAGTGAAAATCAGAAGTTTCTGAATAATGTAATGTTTTTTATACAATCTGACTTACAGTTTGAAATGAGTTACTGTTTTCTGATGAATCATTATTTCTTTAGCTCAGTTGTTTAATCGTTGCTCTATATTTGTGTGCTGAGGATTTGTACTTAATTGGAATTTCACATTAATAAGAGTAGGGTAGAAATTATGTCATAAGAAACGTGTACATCACATTTGACTTATGCATAATTGCTTCAAGATTTTGATTTTCACACACCTCCTTTCCTCTCATTTCTGCATTATACATAAAGTCTAACTTCAGTACTTAGGATATTAGGAATATGTATTAATAAACTGTGCACCTTTGAAAAGAGATATGGAATGAATTCCCCAAGGGCCAGTGATAACCTGGAGGTTCATGATCCACAGATTATTTCTAACTTTCAATCTTAACAGATGTTTTAATTCAAAAGTTAGTTACCCAGGCCTCTGGGTTCATACTTACCTGCCTAAATAAGTAGATACACCTCCATATTTCTCCTCCATTCCTTGATTTATCTGTGTTCCTGGGTAGGAAGAGGTAGCTTTTTAGTAACTTTATGGCTGCTTCACTCTATGGATTCATGGTCCATTTTTATGTTTGTTCTTTTTGAATAAGGAGTAAGGGAATTCATACGTGTCAATCCAGATGAAAGATTCTAGGAAAAGATAAAAGGCAGGAAAGGAAAGTAAAAGAGAATGAATGCCAACTTTTGAAGAAGGTTATTTCAGATGGAGGCTTACTAGGAAGTCCTAGTAGCACGAAAGATACAAGTGCTGATCAAAACTCAGCTCAAGGAGGAAGAGAAAAGCAGAAATGAGAGATTTGACAAACTGAGACAAGTCTCACAAAAAAAAAAAAAAAAGTTTCCTAAAGCACTCAATAGCTCACGCTCTGTAAGTAAGAATGGATATAGTGGAATCTGATTACTGAGCTCCAGCTAAAGAAGGAGACACAGAAGTAGAAAAAGGAACCACTGCACTCTGGTGCAAAGGAAAAGAAAGAATTGACAGGATAGACTGCAGAAGTGACAAAAGAGTATAGATAGAAAGGCGAGCAAAATGAAAGCTTTACTTTGGAGACAGCAGTCATGAGATACTCAGGAAAAGAGAGGATACGGAGTTCGCAAGATTGAAGAGATAGTACTGCATTAGATAAGGTAAATTGAGTGAAGAAGAGTGTGGAGGAAAAGATATATAGTGGAATGACCATATAGAGAGAAGAGAGGAAAATTCAAAGCTTATCTCATTCCTTAGGTTTGAAGGCATGGAGGAAAAAGGAAAAAAGAATAAAGCACTTTCTTCTGTCAAGTTCAGACGATGCTGAGACAGAACAAAGTTTGTTGTTGTTTCTCTGAGAAAGTGCAGGCTAATCTGTACATGGCATCATTTCTGACAGTGGTAAGCGCAGTGCATCCAGGCAGTTCTGCTTTATCACATGAAAATGGGAAGCCTGGGTTATGGACTTCCTGACTGAATGATGGATAGTTCTACCATTATTTAATTCAATACATACCATTTTCTACTGTATTCATTGTTCAATCTATGTTTACTTCAATATTACAAGATAATAAATTAATTACTCAAGTAACAAACTACTAAAGTCATCGCAGGGAACTGGTTAGCTGTTTTATTTGTGGGTTCCGATCATTTGCCCAATGATTTAAATGGGCATCTTCAGTTTAGCATGCACACTAAATGCAGAGGTACAGAGCAGAAGTGAAAAACAAAATTTATTTTGTGATTTAATACTAATCAACCGTTGCTAATGTGCTATAAAATACTACTTAAGGTAGATACTGATTTCCATTATTAACGTTAATGGTCTTAGTTGCCTCATCTGCCTTATTCCAATATATTAAGCATGCAGACCCCATAATTTAATTATCACCTGTTAATATTGGTTCTAAATTCATTTTTGTGCTTTTGGGTTGAAGCTGCAATGATGAGCCAATTAAAAAACATTATCTGGCTGCTCAAAGCATCACATTTGTAGTTATGCTTAATAGTACGTGATTCTACAGGGACTTGCAAGATGGAACATGCTGCTCTAATGCCTTTAGGGATTAGCTAAACAAAAGGAAAAATGTAAAGAAAATTTAAAATATTTTCTCTTCTGCAGGATTTTAATTTTCAGATCTCTTCCTGTGTGTTACAGTTTTCCTTGAAGCTAATTTGCATAGCTGTAAAAGTGTACTGTGTAGCTGAATTACAGGGAAGACTCAAATGAGACCCTTGGTTTTCTTTAAATCCCACAGGAAGAATTTGGTTCAAGACTGTACATAAGGTACTAATTGCAAGAATTGTGTTAGATAGCTACTGTTTGAGTGAGAGTGGTGAACTAATAAAGTATAGCACATCATAACCTTAGAGAGTTGGTAATGAAAAAAGGAGCATTTAATTTATGTAGATGTTCTCAAAGCAACTTGAAGGGACAATAGCTACACATTGTATCCATCTCATTATATTGTTAGTCAACACTAAAGACTCCTTTTTCTCTTACATTATCAGCTTGCTGCTGACAGGGAATTTCCAATGCAGGTGTTTCCAGTTAATCTAAATTTGTACTTTTATAACGGCTGAGTGAGAAATGGCTGATGTAGATGATGCATCATAAAATTCGATGATGGAATATATGCATTTGGTATAGAAACATATATATGTGTTTTATGTGTCAGTCTGTAATACTGTGATATAAAATTCCCATCTCTTTGTGCAGTTTAGTAACCACTTGGCAGAATACAGACATTACACTGTTTGATCTCCCACTGCTGTACCATCCTGAGTAAACGCAATAACTGGTCTTAAAGTTTCTTGCAGAGTCAGTGGAGAATCTTCCTCCAAAGAAAAAAAGCTCTCGCCTGAAGTGCAGCTCTCTTAGTACGTTTCTTAGGGGTCTTTTCTTTTGCTTGTAGTACAATGGAGGAATACCCCTCAGCCTCTAATTCATATGAGGCACTGCTGTATTAGGGACTTGAAATTGACTTTTCCAAGACCAATTTCTCAAGTAAATCACAAGTCATGCCTTGGGACCCTGCTGCAATTCCAGGCATCAGCATGGAAATATCCTGTTATTAGCCACTTAAAACTAACTGAAAGTGGAATTACTGTTGAACATCCTCAGCCAGGTTTTAAATGAGCTTGGAGCTTTTCAGGGGAAGAGAGAGCTGCCAAAAAAAAAGCTAGCAGCAGCTGAAGTCTGAGGAGATACTTCATCGGATACATGTGCATGTTTGGGCGCAGGTTTGCTTTGATTTGCTGCCTTTCTGCTTATAATTTTTTCACTATTGTATTATGGGCATGTGTTCTTTTGTCAGTGAAAGCTATTAAGAACAGAACAGGAACCCTGCTGTGTCTTAAAATTAAAACTGAGGAAAAAAGGCTCAGGCACAAGGAATAAAAAGTCGGCACAGCGAATAAATAAATGTAAATTAAGTTATCAGGGTTATTTTGGCCACAAATGGCAAAATAAATATGGTGCACCATTCTTAGAGATTCTTCTGCTTCTTTGAATTGGTTTGGGCAACTGTAAACTGTATAGTCTGCTTTTCTTTTGAAATGAGATCTGCACCACTCTGCTATCTGTCTGTATGTTCATTGGCCTGTTTTACAAATTTCAACAGCGGAGCTGAGCTGCTGATTAGCTTCTCTTCACTTCTCACCTGCCTGGGGAAAGTCTGCAGCATTAACTGGAGAAAGTCGTGTTCATTTGGCTAACATTTGGTATCTAGCCAATCTGTGCCCATGCAGATTCCTGTGCCCTCAAAAAAATTTGGATGAAAATGCAAAAAAAAAGCAGAAAGTTAAATTCTGGGCAGGTTGAGGAAAAGTGGAGAGATGCTGACAGTACTGAATTGAAGCAAAGAGAAATCGTTTCTGGAGTGTATATGACATACTAGGAAGGAAAAGATTTTCTTCAAATCCACTATTCACATAATACCTTTGCTTTTTGGTATTATTTAAGTCTAAAGATATCTTTCAGTGTAAACTATAGAATTACATTGTGATAACTCACTTTCATAAAATTTGATTTGCTTGAAGAGCCAGAGTAATTCTTTTTATAAATAAGCAGAGTATTATTAGTATTTTCATCAATCACTGTGACAAGTGAGTGTGTTTTATGTCTTTATTAGTAAGTTGCCAAGACAGATTGACAAATCTGTAATGATCATAGGCCTAGCAATTGACTCTTGCAACTGCAAGGCAAGCTGAAGCCTACAGTGAACTTCTGCTATTGTCACTTCAATACACAGACACGTATTTCACATTTTCCCATGTTTCCTAAGTTTAACAAATCTAAGATAATTAAATGAATTTTTCCAATGTAACAATTTGATCTCATTATGTAAGAGTAAATTCATTTCTTCAGAATCTCAGATATCTTCACATCCCTGTGTCTATTACGAAATTTCACCTTACATACAGATTTTTATGTATATAAGACTTAACTGAGTTATCTCCTTAAGAGAGACATGCTCTTTGTTCACAAATTGTATATTATATATTATTATTCAGATAATCTGACCACAAATTATATATTATTTAGCTATATATTTTGTATTTTTTTAACAATTGTTTTCTAGTTCTAATGTGTCCTAGTTTGTAATGCGTTCTGGTGAATGAAAACATATTAACCTCCTGAATAAAGGTCGCAGGCTTGTATACACAGTTCAGGTTTGGATAAAACTCCAAATACTTTCAAGACTTGTCCTGAAGCTGCATTAAATGAATTTGCATTCTGGTGGTACCAACCGGCTTTGACTGAAAAGCTTTACTTAACACATCAAGCAAGAATCAAAGCATTTTGCTCAGTATGAAAAATGCAGTCTGTTCTAATGAAGAGAAATTACTTTTTTATTAAAGAGTAACTTTGCTGAAAATTTACATTTGGATTAAAGTTAAGAACTCTAGCATTTGTGTCATTATTTACTTATTTACTTTATTCTGGGTAGCCTTAATAATGGAGTGGCAATTCCATTCTTTCCATTGAGTTAAAATAAGAGCATTTCCAACAGGCTATTTTAAAAGGAATTATGTTGTTGTTAAACTAAATTATTGAGTGCTTATCTTCCCCGTTGTGTTTATATAAATGTTGTACAGACAGTACAACATTTCGAGCAACTCTTTAGTAGAGCCATGTATCTTGAGAAATTACTTGAGCTGCCACAAATCTTCTACATGAGGAGGCAGTTCTTTAATGGTCTTGAATTAGGGCACTGACTGGCTAATCCCTTTTCAACACTGATATATTAACTGCCCACCTTTTTAAATACTTAAAATATTCAGTCAACATTACGGAAGTGCTCATTTAGAAATCTAAATATTACAGGAGGTTGTGAAGCTTCCTTCTCCCTTCCATGTTATGACTCATTAGTGAGCCAATAATTCCTTTTAACAATTGTGAGAAATTATTTATATCTTGAGATATCCTATTTTATCTGGAAGAACTTTCATATAGCAAAAACATAGAAAACCCCAAAAACCTATGGTAGTGAGACAAAAGGAAGAGTACTAGAAATTACCACTCATCATATTTTAGTACTGTGTAGCTTACTTAGCTTGGATTATAAAATGAACTGACTACTCTTAACAAGGAGCCAGACTTAAAAGCCAAGCATGCCCACTGGATGCAGAGCACTTCCAGCTTGTACCCTCTAGACATCAATAGCTCATGACACAGAATCTGATCTTAAACTGCATGACTATAATGCTGTTGTGGGTACTAAAAATATGACTATGCACTTGTGCCTAATTGAGGTTTTACAAATGGCTATTTGAAATATAAATACAGCTTAGAATAATAAAAAGGAGAAACTTAAAAGAAGACTGATTAAAATAAGTTAAATCAATGTGTAAGCTGTAGTGCAGCTATATGAAAACAGCCTTTTAGGGAAATGAGGGTTTTCATTTAAGCCAGTAGATATACTGGATTTGAGTAAACTTCAGAGATCACCAAATCCAGTCCTCTGCCATAGCATACAATATTATATAGTCTTTTCCTCAGGCTGATTATGTTCACCTATTATATTTTCCTTCCCTAAACTCTCTTTTAGAAAGATTGTTATAGGACCTCTCTTTTGTAGTGAAAATTACTAACCTTCATTAAATTTCCATCTTAATTTATTCAAGTCCAGTTTTTATCTGTTTGTTCTTAACACCAACATTATCTTTTAGATTTAACTAATCTTTTGCCTCCAGTGCATTTGCTGTAAGGAATCATCTTTCTTCGTGGCCTTCATTTTTCAGTGTAATAAAAAATGTCCCTTCAGTCTCCTCCCATAAGATAGCTGAATACTTGATCTCTGTAATAATCCTATTCAGCACCTGTTCAGATTTAAATTCATCCTTTTTTTTGAACTTGCATAACTGGAATTTTACAAAATACTTCAGATGAGGTCTCACTACAGGCTGCACAATGGTATGAACACTCCCCCTTCTTTATCAAAATACTTTGCCTTGCCCTTTTCATGGTCAGATTCAATTAAATTGCTCATAGTCATCCTGTGACTGACTAAAATAGGCTGCTATTTCCAACTAATGAGCTCCCAGTGTATATCAGAAATTCTTGTTATTAGTCCCATATGCCCTTTGGACTATTACATTCAGCCCAGTTCTGTTTCTGGGGTCTTTGAGATCATGCATTTCCCCCGCAGGACATTCAAATCCTCCTCTAGGGTCACTCTACTTCCTGACTTGGATCCCCAACAAACTGCATTAGTGCACCTTAATTTCATTCCAAGGTAATAAGCTAAAATATCAAATAAAATGGGTCCCAAGCTATAAGCCTTTTTTTTTTTTTTTTTTGAAGAATTTCGTCACTTTTGTGAGGTAATGATCGTAATGGCTCCTAAGTGACCCAGGAGGTAATTTCTTTTTAAAACAATATGTGTCCCTGTGAATCAATTCTTCATACTTTTGAGCTCAGTATTACAAAGACAAATATTCAGTACTTGAAACTTAAACCCGATGTTTCAGAAATTGCAAGGTCACGTCTGATACAAAGATGTTCTCCTCTAAGATCAGAGCAGTCTGTCCAGATTTTCACCAAAAACCATGCAGGTTAGATAAATGGGCCTCTGTGGATGCAGCATTTGGCAGATCAGATGCCTGTTATCTGTTCTCTCCACCCGCTAACATATTGCTAATTAGGTTTGAGAGTGAGGTGAAATGATTCATCTCAGCAGAACAGTGAGTGTCTTTAGTAAATCCTTAGTTCCAATCCACTTGAGAGAGAAAAGGAAAAAAAGTGAAAAATGTTTCTGAGCTTGTGCCTGTATTTTTATATTTGTTTCTTTCCTATTCTTATCTCTAAAAGTCCTTAGATTATCATTAAATTGGTGACTATGTGATATTCATGTCAATTAGTATATGCAGAAAAAATTCCTCTTAGCTAATAACCATATACTGACAGTATGAATAAAGAAGTACTCAATAGAAACTTTATGTTTATTTGTATAAATAAAATGGTGAGACAGCTAGATTATGTAGCGCAGAAGATGACTTCTCAAGGTGTAGGAAATTCAAGTGCGCCGTCATCCACCCATAAATCTGACATCCCCGAACTTTCAAGCACTTGATTTTTCAACTTAATTAGGATTCTTTGAATACTGGTGGCTCTTTTTTTGTTTCCTTTTGCCTGTGTATGATACTGCCTTGTTGAGTTCTTTCTGTAGTATCTCCTGTGACAGTTCCTCTTCCTTCATTTTCATCACAGGCATAATTGTGATGAGTATGTCACATCTAATGATCTGTCAGTATGCCAGCTCCTTTCCCCCAGGGTAATCTGGCAGGTGATCTTCCCATACAAGTCCTGCAATTTATAAGAATCTAAGAATGTTTCCCAAACCACACTGTTCCAAAGCCAGTGTTTATAAATGCCTATGCAGTGCCATTAATTGTATGTGATACCATTCTGCTATATGATCTTGAAAAGCAAGATAGACAAAGTAATTACAATATTTGCTTGAAATATGACTCATTGGATTTTACAGATATTGCATTTATATTCAACTAGAAAAGTGAGATTGATGTAGTGCTCCTCACATGCATAATACAACAGGTACTATACCATTTAAAAACACTCTGTAATTGCTTTAGTCCTTTATTGACGTATAAATGACATATTTGCATGCATCTGTGTAAGCACCTCATAGAATTTAACAGGCTGAAGAAATATTTGACTAAGTGAATAACGTGAACCTTTTCATGAAAATATATCTACCAGTTGTGGAGATGTATAACCTTAGATATTTATTGATACAAAATAATAATATTTTAGGCAAGTGCCGCTTAGTCTGCAACTTCACTGGTTGAGTATTGTCTGAATATCAATCTGCTATGTTGTGGCTGCACAGTGTTGAGTGAAACAGCAATGTTCTTACTGTCTGCAGTGGGTTGGAGCTGTATGGATCCATTCAGCTCCATTCAGCTGTGTGCATGGAGCAAAACGTGGATCCTACTCTCCCGTGCCCCGACAGAAAGAAGACAAAATGATGTGAGGTTTTTTAGTATTTGAGCAACTTGCAAAGAGATTGAGAAGGGGGAAAACAATTCACCCATCTGTGTAACTTTGTGTCCTTGTGACAGAAAGAGATGCTTCAGAGTCTGAGAACAGTTCTTCCTAAAATCACTCTTTGCTATGGGAATTTCCATTCTGCAGTAATGAGACCATTGATGTCACAAGACAGAGCGACAGATATCCCCGTGAAGCTACTTAGATTAATTTGAGGAGAGTGACACTACCAGCTGCCACCTTTTGAAGAATTCTCTGAAGGTGCAGATGGGGATTGGAAGTGCTTTCTCAGATCTTGGAACACAAAGGTAAAGGAAGCAGTGAGGGGAATCAGGGTTAATTAAGGCAGTCTTAAGACTTGCCGTTGCTTCATGGCTCCGTTAATCATGCAGGAGCTGCTGTGAGACTCGGTGGAGAAGGCAGGGGCAGGGGCAAGTGATGTCTTTGTGTATGATAGAGCAACAGCCTGTTCTCATTGGAAAAAGCAGATTTCCTTAAGCAGATACCTTAGCAAGGGAAGCCTTCTGCATGCTAACTTGGTATTTGAAATGTATTTGAAATCTCCAGTTATAGGTGGTAAGGTTTCTTTTTTAACTTAATCTCTTGTCACGTGTATGGCCCCTTGGTTGTGCTCCTGGTGAGATTCCCCAGGGCTTTGGATTAACAACGAGAAAGCTGCTGTCTTGGACCTTTTGTGGATTTGTAAAAATGGAGCTGCATTATGTTCAGCTTTCTTGTAAATGAAAGTGAAAAGCATATTTGATCATATAAGTGAAAAATAAAGTTTTAATCTTGAACTCCAGGACCTTCTAATGAGGCTTGTAGTGCTTGTGTTCTGCTCTGGCATGCTAGGGAATGCAACCACACAAATACATCTAATGCAAAAGTGGGACAGTGGGAAATCTTGTTGGGTTTCTGTAATTGCACACCTTTGAAATGAAAGTTTTCAGGTTCTTTCAGTTGTCATTTTGTTTCCTTCCATCTTTCTTTCCAAACATACAAGTATTTTCAAAATTGTTCTAATAATGACAGTGTTACGCACAGCGACATCTACAAAAAGAAAGCATATATGCACAAAAGGGGAAGGACAACTGATGTTACTTCCAACCCTTAAGAGAGAGAAATGCCTTCAGATGCAGGAAAACCTTGCTCAGTTTTCTTTATGGCTTGAGTAGATTTGAATCAACACTTTCCATTTCCTGTGAATATATCTGGGTAAATGCTGGGCCGCAGCATATTCCAGGGATGTGTACTCTTTGATGTCTCCCCATGGTGTTGTTTGGGTTTTTATAAGTAATCAGTCAATGACTGGGGGAGGAAATGGAACGTGGGCATTTCAGGGCGGCCTTTCTTTAATTTTATCTGTTTGCGTGTGTGAGAGAATTTACTTAACAAGGGAGAATTCCAGTTCTTCTCTCTTGTTTCAGACACCAGAAACTGTATAGCCTCAGCCTCAGAGGAATTTCTGTTTATTCATTCCCAGATCATAAAGGGAGCTCAGGAAGGAAATTCCGTGGAGTCAAATTATAACCTGAATACAGATCTCACTAAATTTTTAATTACAAATTCATGGCAATTCATAAAATCAGTGTCAGAGCCCTTGTCACAATATAGTGTTGATAATGCGAGAAAGTAGATCTTCCCAAATAAAAACAAAACATAGAAAATATTTTATTAGCTGTTTAATATATTACATTAATCTTCTGATAGCTAACATTCTGTGCCTGGAGAGAGTAATAGCAAAGATCTTAGGAATTGAAATAATGTGTTTTTAACATCCAAAAGATGATTCAAAGAGTTAATTGGTTGTTATGAAAACTGTGGCTCTCAGTGAACATATTAAACTGGTAGAGCATTAATCTGATGAGATATAAGACGTTGTCCCTTAAGATTGTAATTTACAATTTAGAAATCTCATTTAAATACATAAAATAAAGCCATGAAGATGGACAGAATTGTTACAAATGAATTCTTCTAGTGGATTTCATAGTAAAATGTAATGCCTATAGATAGATACATCACCTTACATATGGAATCAGTTCAGTAAAATTTAAATTACAAAATTTTGTGCATCACGATGTATTAGTTGTAAGCTAATGGTTATCAAGAATGATTCAATATTATTTTTCAAGTGTTTGTTTTAAATAGCGTGTTTAATCTGTTCTTAGTTTAAAAGGTGGAAACAGCAGGAAGAACAGGACTTCAGTGCCTGAATCTTTTAAAGGTATAGAAGCATCTTTAAATACCTTTAAAAGCTCCAGATTATGCATTAGTCCAAGAAGGTCTTCCTTTCTGGGCTGTTATATGCAGCATTTTCTATTTTCTCTTTCCTGAACAAAACTTGGTTTTAATGCGCTGCCTTCTGTCTGCTTCTACATCCACAAGGCGTTGCTTAATGGGCTAGAAATCTTGAAAATCCCCTTGTTATTAAAGGAATGACAAAGTCAGCAGTGGGAGGGCAGAAAATGGAAGGGCAATTCTTCAGTGCTAATTGTCGCTTTGTTCCCCTTCTACAACTTTTCTCCAAGGTCAGGCTTAGTTTCGCCTGATAATTTTGTGGAGAGAGTAAGAGATTTTTCAAGACGCCTGCGTTTAAGTGAATAGAGAAGCACAAAATGTAGGAAGCTAGGTATAAATTTAATCCTGGTGTAACAAGGCTGATTTCACTTGACTTAATCAGAGACTTAGCTGGCCTTTGTGGTTTTACAGCAGCCTGTTTGTTAACCACAACGTGTACGACATGCACTCCAGCTTGTAGGCAGTTTGCTTCATCTGTTCCTTTAGCAGGGGGTGGTTAAAGCAGTGCTTGAAGGACGATGTGCTTAAAAATTAATATTCAGCAGTTTTGCAACAAGACCCTGGGAGCGTACCAAGGTCAGGTGCAGCAGCAAAGCAGGATTTCCCGTTGCTGTGCCATAAATTAAAACATCAAATTTGCCCTTGGTTGTTTCTGTAATGTTGTGTGACTAAAATCACCAACACATTTATGAAAATTAATTTTAAGTATTGTTAATGACCTGCTTCACAGATGTACCTCGGATTCAAAGGATAGCCTGGAATCATTTTTAATTCCCTGAAATTCCCTGAAATTCACCTGTGTTTAGGGGATTGTCCGATGGCTACAAGCCTCAATTCCCAATTTTTTGGTTATTTGAACCAGGTCATCTCACAGCATTTTTCTGGTGCTCTGTGGTTGTTATTTAAGCTTTACTGAAATACTTAGCCATAATTTATACTGTCTGTGTTTTAAATAACACATCAGTTGTAAAATGGATCTGTCACATAATATATATATCAGTTTGTGGATTTTTGAGTCCTAACTCAGCAAAAAACTGTCCATGTAATTTTTCAGAGGTCAGAGATCCTTCTGATTTTAATTTTAACCCCAAATCGATCAAATTCCGCCTTTCCGTGAGTTTAAGTTTGAAGAAAATTATCATTTTGGATCCTGCTTCATGGGTATTTTTTTGGGGGTCTCCAACTGTGCACTCTGAAAATAAGCGCAAGAATGCTGTGATAGATGAAAGTGGATAATAAATCAGTGTAATAGGAGCTAGTAATGAGGGTACATTCGGAATCACCAGGTTTCCAAGCCAATACCTCTGTTTAGTTCTGTTGTACAAATAGTTGTGTACACCTGGGGCACAAATAGCCATTGCAGATGTCATCCCACAAAGGCTCTGTTTACTAACATCTTTTTTCCACAGCTTTCCCATCCTCTAAATAGTCAGCCATTCATATTGTTACTGCTATTGTTACTGCTTATTGTTTTGTAGCTATGTAACTTCATTCTATAGCCTTCATGTAGTTATCCCAGCACAGATCAGGAAACTAAAGAAAGGAGGGCAAGAAATTCTTCCTCTGGAGGTATAAGCAAGGCACATTCGTTTTTCTAGATCTGGGAAGAAGATTTGTATTTTGGATAGGAACTTTCTGTTTCCAGTACATATAGACAAGGAAAAAGGAGTGCAACTTATGTGTGGTTACTGTAAGGAGCTTAGAACAATTGCAGAATTTGTTTTAGGTTTGGGAAAATTTTACTGTGAATGGCTTTGCATTTAATACTTAGTATGTTCTTCTATATTTTTATTATCTGTATTTGATAATGGGAATGCTTTCTTCAAGAGTACATGCCAGGCTGAAAGAAATAAGTGGAAGATTTTGTCCAAGTGCAGAAAAAGAGGCAGATCCTACCTAAGTGTCAGGAGGGTTGGGCTGTTGGAGCACAGCATCTTTTCAGAAAGCACAGACTCTCCTCCTCTCAGTTGCTGTTTGTAGTAGGCTGCATACAATAAAGCACTGCTAATGACCTGTCCAGCCTTTGATCTTCAGGCTGTCAGTCTGAATCTCACCCAGACCTTCTGTGGCCTGTGGACAGGAAGAGTTCAAATCCTGTTTATTTCTGACTTCACAAAATCATTGTTACATTGCTGCTAACTTACGTTTTACTCATGGCAAACCCAACCACTTTAAGCACGTTTATGGCAGGTCTCTCTATGAGTATATTGGTATTCAAAGGGTTTTTCCTTTTGCTTGGGTCCAGCTGAAGCCCTGCACATGCATTTTGATAAAAGTTCTGAAAAAGTACAGTGAAAAGATAAAGATAAGAAACAAACACAATTTATCTCCAATTTATCATCTTTTTTTTTTTTTTTTTCTGGTTTTTGAATCTTTGCTCTCTGTTGATCCATTTATTCAATTTTATTTTCCCACAAAAATAATGGCTTGTACTCACATTTCCATTCCTTTTACTTCAGGAAAACAGCCCTGAGAGCAAGTAGGCGTGCAGTCTTTTACAGTAGGAAAACCAAAAAATAGCTCACTCTGCCAGAGCTTTTTACAAAGAAATTTAAAAAGAAATATGTGCTCTGGTGCACATTTGCAATGTGGTTGTTCTTTAACAACTGAGAAAATATTTAAAACTTCATGAAAAAGTTGCATAATGAAAGAATAGGCTGAAAATGCCAAAAAGCACTTTAAACAATTAAGTATTGCAGCTCTCCTCTGCATTTCTAAGGCCCTACTGCTCTTCTTTTCCTGACTCTCTGCAGCATACCCTGCACCATTTATTTTGTGAATTATCAGCTGACTGGAAGCAACCAGTAAGATATATTTTTAGATGATTGTGTAACTTAGAAACAAGTTCTTGCCACTTCTGCCAAAAATCAACAACTATGCAGTTGTCTGCACAGAAGTCAGAGAATATGGCAAAAAGATGGAGAAGGATTACAGGCATGCGTGCATCTTCCAGACAGCAGTAAGCCAAGAAATAACCACAAAAGAAGAATGTCCAATAAGGGTGGACTGGTATTAATCACTATACTGAGGTCACCTTTCACTGTTGAAGTGTGTGGGAAGTCTGCATAGAACTTGGGTTTGATAGTCAGCGTTCAGCACTGTGCACATATGGGAATAGACTCAGCTCTCTGGCAGCAATTATAGCAGGCGTTTGTGGCACTCCAGGGAGTCCTGTTCAGTGTTAACTAAAAATAACAAAAGTACAACAACTTATAGTGAAAGATGGGTCATGGAGGTACACGCAGCCAGTGTAAATGATGAGAATATTTTTACATAGGGATGGTCGTTTGTTACAGAAGCTTTACCAAAGTTGTGGATAGATAGTGTTCACATACTCCAAAGGCATCCACCCATCTTTCCTTTCCTCTGTCTAGTGGAATTTATTCATGTGAAAAGAACAAAATGAAGCATGTACCAGTGGGCTTTCAGACTTCTCTGTACATGAGCTAAAGAAATTGTTTCGTTGTGTGTAATGTTTTCTAAGGGCTTGCACAGAATTGGTTTCAAAGCAGTTGTAATCATCTATGTCTTTTGAGAGGATCTCTCTTCCTCAAAACCATTTATTCTGGTACTAAATGTAAGCGTTACTGCTCAGGTATACGTGCATTAAGCAATTATTTTCTGCTATTGTTTTTCATATTTTATTATTTCATCTGTAAAGATTTTTCCTGTGATTTGTAGCTGCACAAAGGAGTTTTCATGGATAAAGGGGGGTGTATTCTTATTTGGGAAGTTTCCATTTCTTGTGTTCAAACTGTGCAGGAAAGACTGCAGGAGTCATTTTGAAGGTTAGAATAAAAGAGAAGACTGTATCAAAAACAGGGATCTTTCTTACATCACAGTTAAGCCTAATAAAACAACAATAACAAAAAAAATTACGAAAACCTCTCCTTGAATGACCAATACACAAAACCAGAACAATTTCTTTCAGCAGGTGCACCACTCTCTGCTCTTTGTCACTAAAGAGGTCAGTGCTTTGATCGCCAGTTTGAATCTCTCTGCCAGCCTGAGTAAGCCTGAGAAATGTAGAGTCAATCCCTATGCATTTGCTATTCCATTTGAATACAGCAGCATTAAAAAAGAAATTTTCTTCTCATCTCTTTGTTTCTCTGTCTTTGATAAGCGTGGCAATTTAATGTAGACTTTGGTAGAGCTTCATTTCCTCTGAAACAACCAGCAAGGAGAAAGTGCAAGGCTCAAAAATTCCAGTAGCCTAATCTAGTCCTAATCTAGCCTATTATTTAGGATTTATTCTGTTGTTTTTACTTTTCAGTGTTACTTACATTGTCTTTGATTCCTCAAGTGTCTTCTTGGCTATGAAGCCCACATTCTGTGATGGTTCATCCCAGCTGCCCTGACACATGAGTTTAAGCCATCTGAAATTATGTTGAAAGATGGAATAGAGTGGCACACACTTGAGAAAACAGGAATAGGCAAGAAGACGTACGGGATGGGTTCATCTTTTCTTAAACTGGTTGTGTGATGCTACAGAGGCTGGAGGAGGATCTTGTATTTTGTTGTTCTTCCACACAGTGGTAAGGCACTTGTCAAAAAACATGGGTTGCAGGATAAAAAAGGAAGGATTATTTTAGTAAGAATGGCAGAGATCCAGATGTTTGTTATCCTTGCTCTTCCAGCTGTGTTTCTAGTGATTAGTCTAGCACTCTAATTTTATTTTGTATGCCAACTTGATTCTATTCTGTCTTCTTAAGATATCTCTGAAGACTTTTAAATGCTTGTTTTTTTCCCGTCACGTTTTATCCTTCATCTACAGCATAGGACAGTTTATTTCATGCAACTCGTTTGCTTTGTTCAAAGGAAAATTAGATATTATTTTGGTTTAGGCAGTGACTGTTTTGACACCACTGTCTTGCAGTCATTACTCAAATCATAGAGTAACATTTTCTGTATGTGCACACAAGCATATTATAAAGGAAAAGATGAAAGACTATGGTTATTCATTACTATTGTGTTTTTTTTTTTCATTGTGGGTGTTACTTGCTCACCCGCTGTTAAATTGACCTGCTGTAAAATTGATACAAAGATGGTGTGAAATTGCCCTAACACAGAGTCAGTTTGAGTTTTCTCTGTGCCATTTATGAATATTAATAAAGCTATCTTACGATGCAAAAATACAAATTATTCTCGATGTTCCCAAAGCAAACAATACCTGTTAAATTTAACTCAGATGTTTAAATAAAAAACAATTTAGTCAATTTGATATCAAAATTCATTTTAATTTTCAAGTTGAACTTTGTTAGAAACAAATCGTTTGTCTATATGGAGAGTTTCATGCTTTTTTAAAATACTCTTTTTTGCTTATTTGTTGTTTGTTTGTTTTTATTTTTTAAAAAATCTTAGAATCATTTGAGTTGGAATGGACCCTTAGAGGTCATCTAATCCAAATCCCCAGCAATGAACAGGGAGACCTACAGCTAGATCAGGGTGCTCAGAGCCTGGAATTATCTGGAAATCTGGAACAGTTTGTTTTAACCAAGAGATCAATTACCATGTTGAAAATGTAGCAAATGGAATCTGAAATTATCTTCTCTCCCACTCTCAGACAGATGTTAAGATCTTCATCTTTTAATCCTCGGACTCCTAAGGTCCTCAGGGTTCAGGAATTCTGAGCTTCCTCCCAAACAGCAATGGTGTGTTGAGTTTGGAGTACTCAGATGTATGTATGCTTAGTAGTGCTGTGCTGTAGATGTCTTTGGACACTTCTGTTCAGACACTCATCTTTACTTGCAAGTTCTTAAATAGAAATTAATGTCTTCAGAAGCTACCTTTTGTTTCTAGAAAAAGATACTTCTCCAAAACCCATATTTATGTACCATTATTACAGAACATGATATTACTGAAAAGCTAAAATTAAAAGCTCCTGGGTACTCTCTGCATACTTCTGGGCACCATGCTGAAGCGCTACTAGCCACAGGTATAAACAATCCAGGATCCCGGTGCCACTGTGCTTTGTGGCAAATCATCCTCAGGTGTGTTATACATAAACACAGAATTACATTTATAACATTAGATGTATCAGACAAAAAAATATACAAAGCTAGGCTGGCAGAACATACAATTTGATGCGACAGTTCTGCTTCATCTCCTCACTGTACAATGTAATGTGTGAGTTATTCGGCTTTCTGCTTCCAGGGATGGAATCTGGCTTATCCTAGCCTAGTATGTCCATAATAAGTATTAGCCTAGTATGTCCATAATAAGTATACATATATTACACAATATATGTATACTATATACATATATTGCAACAAAGAGTCCAGGTAGAAAAGGCCATTCCCAGTTACGTGGGTAAGAAACTATAGCTTGCAGGTGATCACAGCACAGGGGTGGCTGGACCACATCACTACTACATGCCAGTTAATGGAACCAGAGCTTTTAGTCTGTCCTCAGCTCCTCTCTGATCTGTGTGCTCTGACATCTATCAGCTCACTGAAACTGCACAGTTTGGAAAACTTCCAGGGTTTAATGTGTGGAAGTTGGATGGTTTCAAATCAAGGTTTTCTGCACTCCCGCCTGCTCCACACAAAGGAGTTATCTTCAGTAGCTGGTCTTGTGTGTGTGCAATGCCAATCCTAACAGCACATGGCTTGGGAGTTGCAAGAAGTGGAAGGCTTGGGGATAACTAAAAGGCAGGGGGGCTACAAGTTATACTTATCTCTTGCTATTTACCTTGCAGAAGAATTTGTACCTAGTGAAGTGGTGTGGTCTGCCATATGTTAGTGATACTTCACTTTTTCTTGAAGTTTGATAACTGTCAAATTCTGTATTTTTACAGCTTTTGTCTGCGTTTTCCTTGAGAGACCAGATCTCTTTGAAAGTGTGAGAAATACTGCTAAGCGTGTCATGAAGGGACTGAAGGGAAATCCTGAAGCAGTTATGTTTCATAGAAATACTTTCACTATTACTTCTGTAAAAGCCTCTGAATCAGGCTGTTTCAAGTACTGAAATTGAATCCGAGAAATATAGCTCTCATGGGTACAATATTTTTGTAAACATTAGCATATAATAGAAGGAGTATTAGCACTAAATTTGTCTCTGTAAGTGGAAAACGATAATGCTAAAAAGGTTGATGAAGTTGCCGAACCCACATATATATTGTGATATGTGATATAAAACCTTTCTGAAAGAAAATTTTGTCAACAATAAAAGGACATTATTGATAATTATAGGGTTTCAATCTTAGTGGGGAAAGGTTTTGCATTCCAAGTGGCTCATTGTATTGATGTGAAGATACAGGCACTGTTTAAATTCTTTTCTCACTTTTTTCTTAAAAATTTGAAACTATAATGTGGTTTATATTTTTGAGAGTAAATATCTACATAGCATATTACAGCATTCACTAATTCAGCATTCTTTTAGTTTACAAAACCTTCTCAGCTGGCTCTTGACTTGAGAATTGTATTCTTTATTACTATACAGCAGAAGAGTTTTAATTGCTCCCTTGAATGTTACAATACTTCCAAGCATGAAGAAAATAGCATAACAATTCAGAGAGTAAGTCTGAGCTATTTCAGTCCCTTTTTCCCATTTGACAGTGAAAATCATATGTTTCAAAAAAGAGAAACTGCAGTCATGGAAAAATAATTTTAGAAAGCTACTGCTGATGTATTGTGTAAAGGAACTAAAGGAATTCCTGTGGGGATATGATCTACTTTGTTCTGCAAAAAGATAAAAATATTAAATAAAACATCTGACTTCTGAAATCAGACAGTAAACTTTTAAAAGCTATCACTTAAATATGGAGTAGATCAGTTACACCCAGTACCAGAATACGTACAGTAGAATGGGCAGAGTGTTATCAACAAGATCATCTACGAGACAGTTTAAAAATGCTGTTTAAGAATAGTCTAGAACAAAAGTACTCAAAGATAAACAGGAAAGAATGAGTGAATTCTAAACCGTTGAGAATAAATTAGGATTAGGATAGTTTAAGATTTAGGCACATAACTTACAGGACTTATATAGATGCTCTGGGGTTGTCTGTTAATCCTACTGGGAATAAGAACATTAAACAAGAAGGGTCTGTCTTATCCTAATATTGATTCTAAGTAAAATAAATAGGACTGCTTTCTTATTCCTCTGTGGCAGCGTTATAAGTCTTGATGAAACGAGTTTTCTTTTTAATGCCTCAATGCAGGAGCTAAATGGTGGGTGCACTTTAAGATTGGAATTTTGAGTTCTCGTCTGAAACAGAGGCATTTTTTCCAGTAAGCACTGTGCCCCAAGGAAGTTATATGGGAACTTGAGGAATAATTTCTCAAATCACAATTAATTGCTTATGTGGGGCACTGCAGCTGTGGAAAGTTCAAGTTCAGATTTGTTGCTTGCATTCATTATGTTGTGTGGATCTCCAGCCACTCTTTGTGTATCTATGGCCTTCAAGAAGGCATATGCTGTTAAAAAGCAGTCTCAGTATCTCTTACTTAAGGCCTTGTCCACTTGTCAAATACAGACACTTAAACAGTGAAGAACAAAATTAGTTCCTGATAATTTACTCATCTCTTTTCTTGTTATAGAGATAAGCACCTTATCAGCTCTCTTCCTGCTAATACCCTATTTACTCCCCAGATATTGAATCTCTCTTCATTTCAGGTGCTCTGACTGATTAATGCATGCAGTTAGAACAGTTTTTCCTGGTTTGTATGTAATTTTGAAGATGGTTGCTTCTAATTCAGAGCTGTACTGGGGCTGAGTGTCTGGAAACATGTCTTTTTTCTTCAGATACATAAGTTGATCTAATAAGTTGATCTGCCCTTATTGACCTTGCTGTTTACATAGCTAAAACAGGAATATTTAGAGGATTCTCATGAACCAACTGATAAATGCCATGTATTTATGCCAAGGTGACAGTGGTGGTGTGTGCATTCCAAGTACGTCTGTGGGGACCTAAAGCTGATGACTGCTTCTGGAAACTTATTCTCCATGCAGGTGTTTCACTCAGGGCAGCACCTGAAAGTACAGCTTAAGGCCAAAAAGAATTTAAGGTTCTGCTCTTACTTGGTCAATCAGAAAATGCTTGTAGCTAAAGTTGTGCAACTGTACCTGACTGTCAAAGACACACACCGTATCCTGGTTGTGGAAGTCACAGTGAGTGCTGAAATCAGTAATTCCATATTCTTTTTGCACCTTTGATAACCTGTGGAAAACTTTTGTACTTCCCTGTATTGAATTCTTCCCTAGTTTCATTAGCCACAGTTTCCATTATATCAGTTATATCCAATTTACAAAGGAATTGGACTTGTACCGACTTTGTTTTCATATGTGCAACAATTAGTAATATCAGCGTACAATGCAACATGCTTATGGGTGATTAAAGATATACTTTGTTGACTACTTCATGGTTAGAAGCTGACACAGCATCCTTTTAAGGATTTAATCCTCAGCTGATGAGAAACAGATCTTCACTGAAGATCACAGGCAAAAGGGACGTTGGTCCAATGAAGGAGCAATCATTGAGGCAGAAGGGTGGGCCTAGTCTGATGGTTGCATTTCTCTTTCTAAGAACTCTTAGGGACCACAGTTGATTCTTTTTGTAGTTTGGGTATGAAATTTCAGTCTCTCCTCCCAGATATGCATCTCACTGCGAATACTCCATAAGCTGGATTCAAAATTCATTGCAGTCAAGAGGAAAGAATCTGATGCATTTCAGTGAGCATTAGATCAGCCTGTTAGGAAAACTATTATGGATGTAATATTTAGACAAAATGCTTTGCCCAAAATCTATTAAAGTCAGTCCAATTTTTCATTTTACCAAATTGCTTTAATGAAAGAATTTACTCAGTGATATGCTAGTAAGAAGGCATTAAATTCTCAGAAATGTCATAAATGTTTTGATCGTTTTTTTGTCTTTTTGAAAATTGAAATTGACTTTTTAAGTCATGAAATGAGTATGGAAATCTATCCTCCTTTCAATAAAATAGTAATGTCTAAATGTTGGCATACTAATCAGCTGCCTGTAGTTACAGGTGAAATACTTTCAGTGGAACATAACAATCTCTAATATGCAAATCATAGTGCTATTTTGAATATACCTTTAGAGTATATGCACTATCCATTTCACTGTGGACTGCAACTGTAATGACTGTCCCAGCAGCTAAATACAGAACTTTATGCAATATCTTTGGGCACAGCTCTGAGGTACACCTGCTCCTCTGATTTTCCTGTGGTGTCACAGATCAGTAGCAGCCTAAGTGCACAGCCTAGCTTGATAAAGATGCAGCTCTGTATCTGAAGACAATGCAGTGATGTCTCCTTGATAATCCATATGCAAGAATAGTGGTAAAATTGATTATCAAAAAAGATGTGTGTGAGGTGATGAATTTACCAGATTCATTGATGTGACCAAATTCCAAGTAATCATATACTGACATGACTGATCATATACAGTCATGTGAAGCAATAGTCATTAAATAAGAAGCAAAAGAATATTTTTCTAAAAACAGCTTTTTACAGTATGATATCCTCAACAACTGTATCTGAGGTGGCAAACAGGCCTGTCACACAGTGTGGCTAAATGTGACTTTTAATCACATTTCATTTCCTTTCTCACTTCCTGTGAGACATTACTTACAGATTTTCCACGTAATTACTGACCTCTGGCTATCAGTGAAAAAAAAAATCTTATTGCTGCTCTGCCCATTCTTCCTTTCTCTCATTTTGAGCACTTGTTTACCAGTTCTTAGGCAATGGTCACAATGTTATGTACCACTCTGAAATAATTCTCTGGCTCGATGGCCAGTTTGAAGTCATTTTATTTTTCCTGACCTGACAAATGCATTCTGTATGTGTTAGTTTTGTTGTATCAAAGATAGGACCCAAAAACCCCTCAGTTTACCTCAAGTTACCTAAAAATATCGGCTCTTCATTTAGAATCATAGAATCATAGAATCACAAGGTTGGAAACGACCTATAAGATCATCTAGTCCAACCGTCTTCACACTACCACTGCTACCACAGTAGTAGTATCTCTTCCCATTTTATCAAACCTTACAATCATTTGTAGAGTGTATTTCCAACCAAAACACTGATGCCAGCTTGTTGCTTTTAGATGTAGTTATTCATTTTAGAGCCAAACTTCATTTTCCTTGTGTGAGCCTGCGCTATTGATCTATGTATCGCCTGGGAAAAACAGGATCAATGCCTGCAAGTATATCTATTAAATGATACAGGAGGACTATACGCTGTTACCTGCTTTTCACATTTTTAGGTTCACAGAGTTTATGTCAGAGGAGAGACTACAAGGCAGGCCAATCTGTTTCTCACATTTCCACTATTACTGTTACTGCAAGACTAATCTCAGGTTTGGTCCTCCAGAAGATCCTCTCTTGGCTGGAAGACATCAAAGGAATTCACCATTTCCCTGAGCAGTTTGTTTCAGTGAATTCACTTTCTCTACTATAATTTCACATTTTATTTCTAATGAAATAAATGAATGAATCTGGCTTCAGCGTTCAGATGTGTATTCCAATATGCAGTGTCCCAAAGTGTTTTGAGAGCATTCAAACACGCTTTGTCTGACCAGGCTTCATTTATACTATAATCCCAATTGCTCCACAGACGCTTGTTCCCTGAGACCCAAGTACTCCCCAGCTGTACTCACATTAAGCAGCACTGAGCTGGAGCCCTGAGAAGCAGCCACAACCTGAAAGTAGCAATGCTGAGTCAGCATGCTGCTCCACACTGCAGCGTACTGGGAATGCTTACCTATCCCTGTCAGAATTCTGGGAGCTTAGATTTCTGTAGGGTTCTCTTGGCATTTTACTTTTCACTGATCTTTGTGGCATTTGTGATTTTTACCAGAAATGTCAGATTGCTGATGAAAATGATTGAACAGTGTCGGTTCTAACACTACCTCCTGGAAGCAGCATTAGAAACACATATTTAGTCATGAACCATTTCTTGTTTGTGGTCACTATATGAATGCAAAATCTTTAGGGGACGCGCTTGGATGCAGCTAAATCCAGAGCTAACTCAGATGTGGAGCTCCCCCCTTACCTTCTGTATTCAAATATTGCAGTGCACTTTCCCATCTTTTCCATCCTAGGCTTGTCTACTGATGATCTGGAAACTGTTTAGTGCCTTTTCAGAGGGTTTGTATCCTTTTCTCCTAAAGGTTTTTGAATTCTTTATTTTTTCTAGATGTGCAAACTGCTGTCCTGGAAGTTCTGCACACAAATTGTAACAATTCTTAAC
The DNA here is from genome assembly GCA_037305975.1 of Chrysolophus pictus. NCBI lineage: Eukaryota > Metazoa > Chordata > Aves > Galliformes > Phasianidae > Chrysolophus > Chrysolophus pictus. The sequence continues at coordinate 36,565,160 of JAYKPI010000006.1, forward strand.
TCATGCAGCTGTATCCAGTAGTAATTTGAGTACAGACCTTTTGAAATGGTACTTACACACATTAACTACTTAGACTAAGAGGAGGGCAGAGTATTTCAATAGGCTATTCAACTTTGGAAACGTTTCTACTATATGCAGAACTATTTCATTATCAGTTCTGTGGTGCAGTGCTTTGTCATTTCTGTAGTACATCACAGGGGGAGGAATAAACAGAAGGTGTTAAAATAGTGATGACATGGCTGTTGTCATTGCCAGTGGATGATGTGAAAAATTGTGAAATAATCTTTATGGATAAGTAGAACAAAGTTTGTCAAGTATTATTTATGTGTTCTGTATTGAACAGAAATTGTGTGGTATATACTGCAACTTCTCTGGTGGAAGAAGCAGTTTATGATGAAATATTAATGCTTCTGACATTTCACCATGCTGAGAGGAAGAGGCTGTCTTTTGAAAGCAGCCTGCATTAACACAAATATCAGCGTCTTTCTCAAATATTGACTTTGACATTCTTGCAATAAATTAAGATTCAGTGCCAAGATTTTGAACTACTTCTTCCTTCTTATGGTTTCTGCTATGTTACACCCATTTATCAAACTTAAGTGGCCAAATCAATAGAGTGTTTCCGCAGCAGGTAGTAATTGTTTTAGACTTACTACTTATACTAAGAGACTTTGAGTTCTCACCATCATTCTTCTCTGTATATCCCAAGTTGCCTTTACTAACAGGGGTGGGATACCACTCTTTTTTTCTCAATACTTTCTTAGGACATAAGGTTGCTCTAGAAGAACTGATAAATTCGTGGATTATTTAAGCCTATCATTCTGTAATACCTAATGTATGTATCTATGCAGTAGCTGCAGACTCCGTTTATGTACAGTCAATACTGTAAGCACACAGCTAATTTTATGTTTTTGTTCATTAAAAGAAAAATTGTCCTAGATTATACTTTCATTGTGATTACCCTTAAAAAGCACTGTACACATTTAAATTAACTGAAAGGTTTATTGGTGCCAGTATTAGAAAAATTTAGCTTTTATGGCCAGTTAAAATGTGTCTTTTTCTGTCCTGAGATAATGACTTGTACACCCTACACTTTTATGGCATCCACTAGACTCTTTTTTTTTTTTAAGAGCTTTAATTAAGTTTGTGATATCATACGACAGAAGCAAGCAATCTTGTTCCTTATCTCACAAATCAAGATATTAAAATTGATTAATTGATAGCTATAGATTTGACTAAATATCTCATAGATTAGGATCTAGGTTATGGGATGTTGTAAACTGCTGATATTAATGCATCTTTAAGTACATTGGGTTTAGTTGATGTGTTCATAGCTATTTGGCTCTTTTCTTGTTCATACAAAGCAATAATATTTAGTTCCTCACATACTTTCTTCTAAGTGATACTGTTGCATTAAAACAGAGAGAGTGACCCAGAGTAGGCAGGTCATCCGAAACCATCTAAGAAGCTGGACTGTTGCTTTGGTAACATTTTCCTTATTCCTGTTTCTGCCACCTTACAGAAGGAAGAATCCCAGAGTGACTTTGTTCAGATCACACTGAACAGCAATAGGAACAAAATATTCCGGGTTTTTTGTTTTCTTACGCTCTTATGCTATTCAGTGAAAGTGATACTATGCATTGCTAGCTTGCTATCCAAATTTATCTGCCACAAAGACAGAAGGAGATGTAAGTGAAGGAAAGGAAATCACATGTGGATATGTAATACTCATATGGACCAGCAGAACAAAATGCTTGTCCTCAAACTGCTGTAAGAAAATATGTACCGTTCGTAACCCAGAGAAGAAAAAGAATATAAAGCCTTCAAAGTCCAATCAAGTAATAAACAGAATATTTCAATAATAGTGCAATGACAGTAAATATTATGGAGGAATATTTTCATAGCTGTTTAAATTTTAATGCGTATTTCATTTGAGCTAATACTTTCTCCAGAAGGAACAGCAAGACTATCCATTAATTTCAAGTTGCAACCATAAACTTTCTGGAATAGGAAGCAACTCATAGTGGCTGTGACCCCACAGCACCTCCACAGTGAATTTCCAAGTCCAACTGTAGACATTATCATTTAGTAAAAAATTAGTGACAGTAATTCAAATTCATGAACATCGTGAGCCCTTCACTATCCCAGAAGTATTTAAAATCTAATCCTGCTGCATATTTAGAAAATGCACCAGCAGTCATTCAGGGATGCTAGTGCTTCACATTGAAAGGTGCATGAAAATAGGCACAGAAAAGTCAACAACAGGTAAACCAAGATTTTCTCCATCTCTTTGCATCTCCTTTTCTCAGCTGGTGAAGCTCTGAACTTTCTAGATCTCTAAAAAATTGAGATCCCTAAGTTAATTCTTGTGTAAAAATAAATGTATCCTTTAATTACAATTTTTAATGTTGCCATTTCTTATTGAAATGAATGTTCTTGTGTTATTTATAGAATTGCAGCTTTAAACACCCATGCCTGGACATGTGCCAGAATTAGACTATTGGAATGTCTCAGTGATGGCCAAAAAAGACAGAAAAGCATCTTAAAAAAAAAGCCTAATGAAATTACTATTCTAAAAATTCAGAATGACCAATTTTTACTTATTTAGGAAATCAGCATGCTCGGCTGATAAACAAAAAGGGTCTTCTTACACTTACTGCACCCTTCCTATTGAGGTTCTAATTTTATCTTAAGTGTTTCTGTGAGATGCAGCAGAAAAGAGAATGATACCTAGAAACACTCACCCCACCTTTGTGTTTCGTAGTTCAAACACATCTTTGGGGATGGTTGCCATCTACTTGTTAAAATCTGAAGTGATAATAGGTCCCACTCTCTGCCTGTCATGCCTGTGCTGATTCTGCAGTACTGATGAATAAAGTGCAGTCATAAGGTTGTGGTTTTTCTGCAAAACTCAACTGATTGTGAACTCACCCAGAGAGTAAGGCTGCTGAGAAAAAAAATTCTGTTGTTTTTACTTAGTCATTATACCAACCACAGTTGTATCGTAACAATTTTTTCTTTTGATTTGGGGTTTCTGAGTTGTTTCATTAAGCAGGTTGAGAAATACTTTCCTACCTTTCTAGACTCATAAAAATGACTTGCGCAAGTTTTTGTATCCAATCAAATTCCACAGATGTTGTCAAGGGGGAAATACCAGAAATACCCGTTCTTTAATATTTGAGATAGAAAAAGGTCCCTGGTTTTGATCCTTAATTTCAATTATATATTGGGAAAAAGAAATCATATGTCTGTAAGATGGGATAATCTCAACTAATGTAGCAAATGAAAGTCCAATGTTTCAGCCACTTGCCAAGATAAGTCACCTCTTTACAAAAAAAAGGGAAGAAATTTAAAATGAGAGCTTTGATGCAATAAAGTAGCTGTGGCTTATGAGGAATAAAATATGGTCAGAAGAAATTGATTTTTGTACTCTGGAGTTTGCTCTAAATGCAATGATTGTATTACTGAAATTAACCTTAACCACTGTTTTTGTTAACAAAAGAGTTGTCCTGTTGTTGCTATATGAAGCAGTTCTTGTGGATTTGATGAGATCTATGTTTAGCTCAGGTTACTGGACCAATGAGATATTAACCTAGCTGACTACCCAGTGCTAAGTTGACATAATCAAAAATATGTGATATAAACATTTAGAATTAAAACCACAAATATGTCAGTCTGTAGCAACATGCTTGAGAAAAAAAAGTCAATCTCAGTAGCACAAATTTTGGAAGCTGGGAAGAACACTTTTTAAACACAATTATTGTCCTCAATTTCTGTGTGCGTCTGAGTTTTCTTTTGTGAAGCTATTAGTTGTATTCCTTGTTGGGGATAGCAGTAGGCTCAGATCAGTGTTGTTCAGATATTGCAGTTCTATCACTGAAGTAATCTATCACATTTTACAAGTATTTAGCCTTATGGTTATTTTTTTTATATGCAATCTCAGCTATGAAGGTTTTAACTTTCCATGAAGTTAGAATCATGTTATTTTTTCTATCTTTTCCATTTCTGCAAGTGTCATTAATGAAAACACAACTTTGTTACCAAAATTACTGTGACCATCAGTGCCTGAAAATCTTTAAATCCAGACCAAAGAGCACTATTGCTTTCAGAGCCTGAGCTCAGCGGGCTCTACTTCAGAGCCCACTTTAGGAAGCTATTGCCTTCATCAGTAGCATTTAACTTATCTAAATCTCACAAAACACAGCTTAACTTCCTGGGAAAATGGAACCAATTGCATTTAATAAAGCTCCATTTTGCAGGAAAAATCTTTAGCTTAACTTTAAACTTACAAGTGTCACTGTGTCAGGAAGGAGAAGAAAGGCAATATGTTCACAGGAGCAAGCAAGAAATATGTAGCAAATGTCTGAACCAAGATATTGTACAAAAGACTGAATTTCTGCAGTTCTAATCTACTTTGTATCCTTGGGCACTAAGGGCAATAGCAAATTTGTACTTCCAACTCTGGATTTTGTTCTTCGGACAATCAGTTCTTTGGTTTCTCACCTTAGAAGTCATATGATTATTTAGCAATCAGATATTACACAAATACCTGTAAATTTCTTGAATGTGTTTATATGCCATACTTGACCTTATCGTGCTGTACTTCTACCTGAATGATGTTGTAGCAAGGTGGGTGGGGGTCACCCTCTGCTCCCAGGTAACAGCGATAAAGGTAACAGCCTTAAGTTGCTCCAAGAGCTTCAGGTTGGATATTAGGAAAAATTCCTTCATAGAAGGAGTAGTGATGCATTGGAATAGGCTGCCCAGGAAGGTGATGGAGTCACCGTACCTAGAGATGTTCAAGAAAAGGGTAGATGTTGCACTGACATGGTTTAGAGGGCATGGTGATGATGGGTTGGTGTTGGACTTGATCTTAGTGGTTGTTTCCAGCCTTAATGATTCAATGATTCTATGATTCTGTGTTTCTCTTATTAACAGGAAGACAAAGAATATTTAATAAAAAAATTTTGTCCAACTGAGTGCAAACAAAAGACAAGTTAACATGTCATTTAATTTCATCAGTCTGTAATGTTGATTAATCACAATCTTTATGCTGATTTAATATGCTCAAGAGCATGGCAGTTCATATGGGGAAATGTTCAGAACATGTTAAGGATAATATCATGTGTGTTTAAATATTCAGCCCTATTATTTATGTTTTGATTTCTTTGGCCCTCTGTTATAGAGATATAGTCAATGACCTATCCAAGGATCGTGTCCACTTAGGTACTGAATGATGCAAAAAGAAAGATCGTTAGAATGCTGGGTCAACTATGAAATGTTGCTATAATGAAAAGTAAGTTTATGTTCCTGTAGGCTTTCTGTAATCTTTTTAAGCACACTTGAGGTTGTACAATATGGTAATGACTAAGTCTCTAACTGCCATGTTTGGTCACATTCAAACCCATACTTGGTATTACTTTGCAAATGATACTTTAATACTTAAAATTTCCTTAGCAATAAAAAAGTGAAATTAAAGAGCACCTGTCTAAAAGTAGACCTCTCATTACCTTTGTTCTTCAGGCCTTGATAGTGTGAGTTTATAAATCATACATTTACAAAAATAGAGGTTCTTACACCTTTTTTTATTATGAAAAATTATTTTATTTTTCAGATTACAAAACATTTTTATAATTTATGATCACTGATGAAATTAAGGTACTTCAGTGTATGAGTAGATGTAAAATTGATTAGCGTACCACATACAGAGATACCTTGTATTAACAAAAATGACAGTTTATAGAAAAAAATCTTGAGATTCTGTTCTCTCAATTGAAACAGATTTTTCATGCCTTTGGAAAAGCGGAAGAAAAAAAATATATCACTTTACTTCAAAATTGAATTCTACATATAGATGCAAAATATTGAAACTGTGATCAATTTAATAATGATTGTTATGATTGTTATCTTTTCAATTATATAAATCAAGAGTGGAAAAAAGGAGAAAAATATAACCATGACTAATTCTAGTACAAATTGAACAGAAGTAAGCTGTTTCAATAATTCAGACAAACCAATGTGGTGACTTGACAGTATAAGAAATTAAGAAAAGCACTGTAACAATAATAAAGAAGTCAGTTGGTCTTTATAAGGTCTGCTCCAAAAGTGATGCCTCCTCCTTTTTTACGTTGGCCCGTGACATCAGAGGTGGATGTTGGTGGTATGGCAGTAGAAGTTGAACCTTCCTGTCAGTATTCCATTACATGTTGTTGCCATGTAACAGACAGCAGCAGAGGGGCAGTCTGACAGAATGGTGTTTGAAATGGAAGTGTGAATGTAGCAAAGGGGTGGAACTTAATTCCTCCATGCAGAAAATATAGCACCCATTGGCATTAGTTGACACTTGCTGAATGTTTATGGAGACCAAGCAGTGGATGTGAGCACAGCGAGGTGGTGGGTGGTTCATTTCAGCAGTGACAAGAGCAACAGCGGGTCATCTCTGCTGGTGCAAATTTTTACAACCACAGCACACAGGCTCTGTTCGTTGCTGGTGAAAATGCATGGCTAATGCTGGTGACTACACTTAAAAAATTGTGTTTTGTACCTGAGAATTTGCTCCATCAAATAGTATTATTGTGCTCTTTGTATCTGTTATAATTTCCATGGATAGGAGGCATTACTTTCAGAGCAATGTATATATTTTTATAATAACCACAAAGGAAATCTAAATAGCTACCTTAAAAAGGCTGTGAGTATGTGCCATAAATAAGAAGAAGCACAAGATGTTTAAATCACTGCTTTTTGTAAGTGACTTCAAAGTATTTAGGAAAAAAGAAAAGCAAAGTATCATGCAACGTATAAATGCACAAATAAACAATTTAAACCTTTAAGGATAAATAATTATTACGCAGCTGAATATTTCATTTAATCTGATATCCAGAGTTACATGAAAAACATCATGCAAAAAAGTGGTGTTTTTTTATGGTAAACAAATGGAAGAAAGAAACTAAGCTAATTCATTCAATAAAGTGCCACTCCTTAGCTTTTATCTTGAGTAAAATTTTGTTCCATGAAAAAATAATTTAATTCCTGAAAAACTTGTTTATTCACAGAAGAAATGATAAAAGGAAAAGATATACATCAGGTGCTCAGTGGCAAAGAGCAGTGTTCAGCCAGAATTGAGCAAAGGGCTTCTTATTGCATACTGTTTGCTGAGTGCTTGAAATTCCCCAGAACTTAGCTGAAGATGAGTCAATAAGTTTAAAACTGTGTTTCTTTTTGGCCATTTAACTTTCTTTGTTTTGATTATTTATACTATTTTAAAATATTTTGGGGAGAAAGAAAGAATATAAACCAGGAAAAAATGTTTTTTTCCAAAAGAGGCAGAGACAAACTCACATGAGATGTAAATATGGCACTTTCCAGGTCTAGTTCTTAATTACCTTTATTTTTCTTTCGTAATGAGGTATCATTCTATATGAGTATTATCCTGCAGAATGGTAGATCAATACATAAATGCTTGTTTATGTAGTTATATAAAACATAGACTGTTGTAAATCAGCAGTTGGGACTTAGTTAATTCAATTGTACACACTGTTCAGTTACAAGTGCTGAGCCTCACTGCTGAAATTTGTATTTTCACGGACAAATAATCTGCTATCTTTGTAGCAGTTTTTTAGCTTCATGGTTTTGTTTGTTCATTGTTGAATCCAGATGTTTCTTAGCCTCATATAATCCAAACTGAATGTAATTGTTCATTTTAATGAAAGCAGTGTCCCATAGTTATAAAAGTGTAGGTGACTCCTTCAGACCCCACTTCCAGTGCTGTCTCAGGGTGCATCACTTCCAGGGGCTGACTTTGAGATCTTCTTGTTTCCACTTGTGTGCATTCATATATGTAATTTAACTGGACTCCATTAAAATATCATCATACCAAACAAACTCCAAAAGAATTAAGCAAACTGAAAACAGGCCCTCGGATTTTACTGATGAAATGTGTGCAGTGTTCCAAATGGGCCACTCATTTGCAGCTGGCTTTGGTCCTTACTAATATGCAATGGAAGATGCTGAAAAATACATTTATGTTTTCCTAAGACATTGTATGTTTTCCAAAAGCAGCAGTGATGCCCATGTGCATGTTTTGCTTCTCAGTAAATGGGAATATTAGCTGGTTCCAACTGGTGCAAAGTGCAGGCTTTCCTCACTGCAGTGTTTGGTTAGAGAAGACCCATAGTGCAAACAAGCTGGAGAAATTGCTAACAAGATTCTTTCAGAGAAAGAGCAGTCCTCATTGGCTTCATCTTCAATTTCCTCTCTTTCCCCATACCTGTATCTGGGCCTAGTTCAACAACAGCAGATATCTGATCGATAATCAAACTTGATAGCTTGAGCTTGGTATTCAGCCTTCACAACCAGGTCTGCTGTCTTCAGACTCCTTGAGAATATTCTCTTTCCTTGCCTGGTGGCCATAACACAGCTGGTGACACACAAATTACACTGTTTATGTTATACTCTAAATCACAGGGTTATTGGTGTTATCAGAGCATTTGTTAAAATAAAAAATTTGGGTGGATTACACTGAGTATCATCTGTTACTCACGAAAATCAGAGATGATGAAAAAAAGATAGGAGGTTGTTTTCTTTGAGAAATGTATGTGTTTATACATCTGTGTGACAGTGGAAATCTGAGGTTTAGTTTCTAGACTAACACATTTTTAATCTTTCTACTATCTGTACTGATTTTTATATTATCATTACAATATACATTTTACATTATCATTAAAAGAAAATCTTAGCCTAAGGCAATGTTTAACTTAAACTATAAGAGCAAAGCAAATGAACTAAAGCACTGTAGATTTTTCTAAACTGTGGGAGAAAAAGAGCCAACAAGCTATCGTAATCCTCTATGAAGGAAAGAAAGACACAGTAATGGCAGCCTCATGTAGCTGGCTGGAAAAATTTGTGGAGATTTCTAAAGATAGTCAGTTTAATTCTAAATATTATGACAAAATCCTTATTGCTTAGACAAATCCTAAGAAATGAGCTTTATGGAAGTGACCTACTTGGAGTTGGTTGGAATAGACTTGCATGTGATGAGCTTGTATAGTATTTGAGCACCTACTGGAGCCATGGTTCAGATGGAAAGAAATAACTCAGTTTTACCCATGTCAGGGCATTTGGGATGTTCCATAAATGTAATTGTTGTTGTCAATTTGTATTATAATAATTATTGAATCTACCAAAATTATATTCACAAATGAAACATACAAAAAGACAACCTTAGAGTATGTGGTATGCTAAAGGCATATAATATAGGCATATAAGATAATTATATCAATTAAACATATTACAAGTCATCAAAGACTAATGCAAAATTTAAGATTCCAAACCATAGTAGCTAATTAGGAATTTCCTAGTCATGTACTTGTACAATCATTGTAAGTTTGCATGAGATACAGGCTGGTTGTAAGTTTTAATAAGCAGAACAATAAATAATAATACTATCTTATACTAATAATTTTGTCATTATTTAGGATGAAGACTTATGTGTTTGAAACGAATCTAGTCAGAAAAATTGTCCTCTCACTTGATGTAATGCTGTAAATATTGTTTTTAAAGGCAAGAGTGATGAGGTGTTTGGTTTTTTTTAAAATTCTTTTACATATTATGCATATATATATATATTGTATATATGCATTTTATATAATATAATACATATTTAATTAATGAAATTAATAGTTTTAGTGGCCTAAGAATCATTTGTCTGTAATTTGCCCAGGGTAAATCTTACTGAAATTGTCTCCTGCCTCATAATGTGGAAGCAGCTACAAAAAACTGAATCCAGGATGTTGTATCTACTCGATCTCTGACTAAAAGATAATGAGATTTTTCCCATATGTTGTTATAACAAAACAGATTTGTCAGTTTTTATTCTTTCAGTAGAGTGCGATTTTTGTTTTCAGTTGAATTTTAATATGAATTGTTTTATTGTAATGAATCACTGTAGATAGCAAGAATTTGTCCCTAAGTCAATTTCCAAGGGCTTGAATAAAACATCTGAGTAGCTTTTTTTTTTTTTTTTTCAACTGTGCTGTATTACATCACTATTAAATTTTACATTCAGCAAACACTTTATTTTAAAAATATGGAATTAAGTTCACTGACATATCTTGTCAAACTCCTATTTCACTTGTCTACAGCCAGGAATATTGTTACCAGATGTGTGCAAATTAAGCTATGTTCTTTTGAAGATGGTTAATGATAATCTATCACCAAATAAAGTGTTAGACAGCCAGCATGGAAAGGAGTCTAATTTCATTTGTTGGAAAGGGGAGAGTGAAGAAGCCTTGGCAACACGAAACTGTCTTTGGGAGTGTTGAAAATAGTTCACGAATAGCCTGAAAATTGGCAGAATTAAATAGAAATGAGGAACTTTTTAAAGGGACGGTTTTATTAGTTTTGCTAGTTTCTGATGGTTTGTATGAACCAGGAAAATTTCAATCTAGTTTTTAAATACTTGTATCAAATCAGTATACCACTTCCACATTTGTATTAGTCTTATGTGTGATATCAAAGTTTTCTTTGATTTCAGGTCCCTACAAAATGCAAAATAATAATACTTGTTTTCCCAATTAGGACACTTTATGCTGTTTATGCCTATTTAACTTATTCCACATTTAAGTCCAGAGCTGGCTAAAATAAAAATGTTATTTTTTACTTACAATCATTGAAGAGAGAGAATTAATAGCATACTGGAATTGACAAAAACAAAACAAAACCCTCAAAAACACATGTTTGGAGACATTGTGGTAATACTGATTAACTGTTTCAATTGCATGTTTAAGTGATCTGGAATATTTTATTAAAAGAGCATTATGAATTTAATAACCAACAGAAGCTTCACTGAGCTGATTGCTGAATATTATTGAAATATCTGTCATTTTATTGTTTATGTATTCTATTGGCTTTAACTAACAGAAACTCTGACCCGCTTAATGAATATTCACAGACCCTCATACAGATAATCTTCTGCATCTGCAAAGACTCATATTTTATTTCACCTTCCCTTTTCAGTTTATTTTCCATAGTTTCTAAGTGCATTTTACATTATTGGAAACTGCAACATCAGAAGTATAGCATGGTTCTGATCGCCTTTATGAAGCTGTATTTTGTTTAGATAGCAATGAATCCAAGGGATAGGATAATACAGCAAATAGTAAGACAGTCTTTCAGACAAGAGAAAACTCGGTGGGATAGAAAGACAGGACACAATTTTTATCTATAAAAATATTCACAGTAACAGTATAGGTGAAGGAAGGGATTACTCACAGTCTGGGAAAGCATCAAGACAAAGAATAATGGCCTGGGGCCATTAGTAGTTTCTAGCAGCAGGCTACAGTCTTCAGGTAATGCAAGGGATAAATCTCCACTGAAGTAAAACAGAGGAACTCTCATTTGGAGCAGTCACTGGGACCAAAAGTTCCCAATTTGCTGATTTTATCAGTTTTGCAGAAAAATCTGGCTGTTTTTTTTTCCAGGTTTAAATGGAGCTGGCTGGGTGGATAGCTGATGACTTTCTCCTAAACTTTATATGGCCCACTGCCTTCCTATTGCATGTCCTGTCCTGTATTTCTCATAACTTTTCTACATTCATTAGCTATCAAGCTTCTCCGGTCTGGCCCAGTTGTCTGAGGGCTGACTGGCACCTAAGCAGCCATCAGCAGCATGATGAGAATGATCCCTAACCTCATTCAGGGAAATGATAAGATCAGATCAGAGTAAAACAAACAAAACATCACCCCAGAGCCACAGACCTCACGGTTCCATGTAGAGTACTGCAGTTTTTAGAAAATGAAGATCTACCCAAGGAGTTTCCGCAGGGCCAGTGGCCCAGTTTACATGGCAGGGCCAAAGTCAAAAGCAGCAGCAACAGGAGTGTGTTGAGCAGTTTTGACCTAAAGCACTAACACACATCCTCATCTCCCATCCTCCTTTGACAGCTGTTGTCTCAGTGACATGGGTGACAGCTGGGTGGGGTGAAGCACCACCATGCCTGCATTGGCACCTGTGGGGCCTTTTGGGCTGGGGGTGAGCAGGGACATTACCGGAGAACAGGAGAGGGATGGGTGCTGGATGGTGTTTGGAGGAGAAAGGGAAAATGAGTAAAGGTATTAGGTGTTTGGAGGAGAGAGAAAGAAGCCATCTTGTAAGGATGTTTAAGAGTATGGAGATCTGCTCTGATACCCACCTGTCTGATCAATTCAGTCAAAAAATAATAGAAAAAAAAAACATTCTTGTATGTAAGATGTGTTAGTATTCATCAGCACCGTATGGCACTACTGATTCAGATGCCACCTGTTGTTCTACCAGGACCTTTGGAAATGCCTTGATCCTTTCTGCAGGTCTTCCCTCCTCTCCCAGTATCAGCTGTGTTTACTGTGCCAGATAGGAAGATCACAGCTTTAGCATTTTGGAGTATGTGCTGTTTTGTGCAGAGGTGCAGAAATATAAAGCAAGTTCATGCAAGGAGAGGAGAGGTGGACAAAAATATCTGAGATTTGCAGATGGGCTACCAGAACATAAAAAAATAAAAAGTGAGATGATATGCACTGAAGAGTTATGGTTATTTGTGTTGTTTTGTGTTATTTTTGCTATATAAATACAGTCTAATCATTCAAATGGCATATGGTGAATAAAGGTAAGAGACAGTTACTCTTGCCATCTGCTTCTCCAGAGATCTTTGCCAGCATACTCTATCTCCCTCTCTGCTAGACTCTCACGCACTTTCAGATCTGTTTCTTAAAGACTTAAGTTCTGATTTAAAATTTCCACAAAAATCAAGTTCATAGATCTCAGGATTGATTGGATGAGAAACTACAAGCTTTACTGTTGCTGCTTTATCATTTTAACAATTCTCATATAAATTTCACCTCTAAAACATTGTGCATAATTTTCTGTTCCGAAATGAGTAAATACTGGGAGGAACAGAACCACTGTAATCTGTTCAACTACTCATCTCAGAAACAAAATGAGTAAACCCAATTACTAAATTTGACCAAAATATCAAAGAAGTTGTTTTCATTTTAGAAGTCAGATACTCACTACACAGTGGACTGTTGGAAGAATTAATTGATCAGATTGTTCGTAATTTCTTTTGACTGCTACTCAGACTGCTTTAAGGCCATTACATTAAGAAATAGATAAAATGTCATAAGAATAATTTTAAAAATAAGAATGATCTTTTCAAAGCATATTCACATTTTTGCATTCTGCTAGTAAAGACTGAAAATTTCAAACATTTGCAAATGTTTGAATTTTGTCCTAAAGAAAATGTCTTAAACTCATCTGCCAGTTTTACCCAAATATTCTGTACTACTGCAGAAAATTTCCAGTGTCCCTTTAGTCCCATTTTTTGCTGTGCTCTTCATCAACGTGTGTTTTGCTTGCAGGAAGAATAATTCATTTTGTTAAGACACCTGGAAGACTATGTGATTTTTTGCCGTTGGTAAACCGTGTATCTTATGGGAGCACATATATTTCCATTTCAATGAGTAGACATTTTGGTGATGATCTGAAGATGAATTGTTTTGCTGACTCTAATTGCCATGTACACATCATAGAATGGTAGAATGATTTGGGTTGTAAGGGACCTTAAAGATCGTGTAGTTCTTCCACATGATTTTGTTGAACAGAGATGACACTAAAATGGTGGCATTTTAGGCCCCATGACACCCTTTGCTAGTTTTTGAAGAGCAGTGCTTTCAGGGTAGAACTACCTGCCTGCCTGTGACAGTAAAGCAAGGAAAGGTGTAATCAGCAGTACTTTCTATATTTTGGTCTGTCAGAGTGATGAGAAGTTTTCTGAAAAAGGAATAAGAGCATCATAACAAAAAAGGTGGAAAAGAATGGATTTCTTGCAGTTGTCATTCCAGTGGACATATATCCTGGCTGTATCCAAAAGGAAAAAAAAAAAAAAAAGAAAAGAAAATCCTCAGTATCTTTCTTAGATGATGCATTTTCAAACACTTTTTTTGCTGTTGAAAAGTTACTGTCTAAGCCTGTGGCAGTGTTGCACCAGAAAGTGTGTGTGGCAGCGGTGCTGTTAAGCCCCAGCCCAAAACCACAGCCATGTGGGACCTGAGGTTGCTGCATGCCAGATGTTGGTCGTTGTCTGAGAATGTGTAAAAGTAAGACACTGCTTGACAGGTTTTACCTTTTCAGTAGAGATTTTACTTTTTTCACTTAACAGTACCTCCTGACAAAATATAGTGATCTTTAATATTACTGGAAATAGAAAATGCACTGAAAACATAGCATTTTTCCTATATCAGGTAGTTAGAGCCTAGCAAAATAATACTTAGAAAATGCCTAGCAGTACAATGCCCAGCAAAATAAGAGGGTTTCATTCTCTCTGTGTGTACCTCTCCCTTCCCAGCTCCCCTTTACCTCCCTCTCTCTCTCCTGCCTCTTAATTTTCTCTTGTTTTATTCCATAGCTTCAGGGGGTTTTGAATAGCCCCTAAAGGAGAAGAAATGTGCTTTAAGGAGAAATGCACATAGGTCTCCAGAGTACAATAGGAGCATAAAATCTGTCTCAAAGGCTTAATTAGGTTTGCAATTAATTAATATTTGCAAACCACTTTGAGAATCAGGGTGCAAATTATTATTATTTTCATGATGTCACTATTGAAACACATGAACAGGAAATAGAAACAAAAGGATAATTGGCAAATTCATGAAGAGCTTCCACTGCTACATTAAGATCATTAAAAATTGCATTTTTTTTATGTATCATTTTTATCCAGTATTAGTTTTCCCACTTCACTGAAAAGTGCAAGAGTTCAACACTTATGAAGTGTCATCAGCTAATGAGAGAAAATACAAGAAAAATGAGAGAAAGTGGAAAAAAAGGATGTTTTTCAATGATTTTTAATATCAGGTAGGGAAAATTGAAGTCATTTGTAGGACTAGTGTGTAATTTCATAATTTATCGTTATTATTATTTGTTTACACCTTGCAAAATCTTAAGTGCTGTCCCTACACAATTTCCTAATTTTGTGAAACAATTTTGTTGTAGTACATACAAGCATAAAGGCTTCAGATAGTCCCCAACTGATTTTCACTGTCTGATAATAATATATCGGACAAAATAGCACTGCTATTTGTGTGGGAGTTAATGCTTTTGAAAACAGCTAATACACTTAACTACTGTGTATTAACAGTGGGTGTTCTGCTTATTTTTATTGCAAGCTGTAGCACTGTGCAATTTTCCTGCAACATGTTAACAATAATCCACTTCATGCTGGCACTTAAATATTTATTGAGCATCACAGTAAAAAAAGTTATGGGAAAAAATGGTATACAAAATAATAAATAAATAATAAGTGAGATCTTGGTGTGGTATGCTGTCCGTAAAAGAAAATAGTGATCAGGAGGTTCAGTGCTATTGTTCTTAAGATCAGTAAGCACTATTAAAAAAAATTATTAATGACATATGGAATGGTTTTTGCATTAGCTTTACAAAAGAAATAATGCTCTTACAAAGAAGTGAAGTCTGCAAATTTACACCAAAAATTTCATTGTAATCACCAAGCTGACCATCAAGGAGAAAGTAATAAAAAAACAGGTGGGACATAGGAAGCTGTAATCCGTGGGCATGCACTGACTGACTGGTGATTCCACTGGTCCCAAGAGACCTGTCCCACTGGAACCATCTGCTTGGCCTTAATGAGGATAAGGACTGGGTCATGGCTATCCCTGCTATCAGTACAAGGTGGAAGATGTAAGGATAGAGCACAGTCCTGCTGAAAAGGTCTTGAATTTACCATCCACTATTGTTGGACTTGAGCCAGCAACGTGCCCTCGCAGCCCAGAAACCCACTGTATCCTGGTCTGCATCAAAAGAAGTGTGGCCAGCAGGGCAAGGGAGGTGATCCTGTCCCTCTGCTCTGCGATGGTGAGATTTCACCTGTGTCCAGTACTGTGTATTATGTATCACCTGTACTGGAGTACTGTGTCCAGATGTGAAGTCTTCAGTACAGGAGAGACATGGATGAGTCAGAGCATGTCCAGAGGAGGGCCACAAAATGATCTGAGGGATGGGACACCTCCTTCATGAGGACAGGCTGAGAGAGCTGGGGCTGATCAGCCTGGAGAATAGAAGGCTCCAAGGTGACCTGAGAGCAGCCTGTCAGTATCTAATGGGGGGCTGTAAGAAAGAAGGGGACAGACTCTTTAGCAGAGTCTGGTGATAGGACAGAGAGAAATGGTTTCAAACTAGAATAGAGGAGATTAGAGTGGACATAAGGAAGAAGTTTTTTACAGTAAGTGACACTGACACAGGTTGGTTGCCTGGATAGGTGGTGGAAGTCCCATCTTGAGACACTCAAGGTCAATCTGAACAGAGCAAAGTTTTTTACAGTAAGGGTGGTGAGGCACTGGATCAGGTTGCCCAGAGAGGTGGTGGAAACCACATCCCTGGAGACATTCAAGGTCAGGTTGGGGGGAGGGCTCTGAGCACCCTGATCCAACTGTAGGTGTCCCTGTTTACTGCAGGTAAGTCAGACTAGATGACCTTTGAAGGTCCCTTCCAAATGAAAGGATTCTATGATTCTATAATATACCATTGCCATCACAATTCCTTTGACAATCAAAGGGACGATGGTGACCACATCACAATCTATGACAGCCTTTTAAAATAACTGTTTTGGAAAATACGGTTTTAATTTTATATCGTTACAAGTTCCTGGAGGGAACTGTGCCCCCTGCTTTTTAGGGTTTCTTGAATGGTTCAGAGAAGTTGCTTACAGTTAAACATCTGCATTATCTTCCATTAAATTGAATTTAATGATTTAAATGCATCAGTAGTCCCCTTGATACCTGATAAAAATGATAATCAAAGAACAGGAAAACAATAAGCTTGTCTCTTTACCAATCCCAGCTCTTTTAAGGAACACTTCACTAATGATGATCCTTAGAGAGAGAACTGCACAAACATGGAGAGAAGTCAGTCTTAACATTGCTTTCTTCTGAATGGTGGGTTACCTCCTATGCAAAATAACTTATAGGGAAAAAAAAAAAAATAGAACAACATTTTTGCTTTAAAATGTAGAAAAATGGTTGTGTCACAGTTCCAGGTCCCCATACAGTCAAGTGAAGAGTGATTTGTGCAGTCTGGAGTTCAGCTTCTCTGTATCCCATTTTGAAAGTCAGGCACCAGGCTTCAATCCCATGAGCCCATTCCTGATGACATTTCGGTGTACAATAGCTGTTTAAAATGTTCCTTGAACATGTTTGACATATTTAAACATATGTTTCATCTCATCTGCCTTGAAAGAGCACTTAAGTAACACAATACATATAATCAAACAATTTTTTTCTGGATGATTGATTATCATATGCTTTAAGTGAAAGATTCTTTCCATCTCATCTTTTTCCTGGTCCAAACTAAGGCCGACCTTTGAAAGAAATGGAAATGTGTAGTGTTGATGTGGTAATCATCTTTAGCTGTCACCATTTCCAGTCACCTTCCAGACAAAAGAAATGCTTCTGAACGATCTGCTGGCTTGTAATTAACAGAGGATTGATTACCCTTCCCTCAGTCCCTGCATTAGAGGGCCTCTGTGCCAGCCTGGTTCAGTTTCACACAGATGTACCTCTGCCACTCCTGTCCTCTTTCAGCACACGCTGTGACTCCTTGGAAGAGGAAACAAATCCTGCTTTTCACACACAGAAGCTGGCAGCCAGTTTGTGTGCCAGCTCTAGTCCTTAGCTTCTGACCATCTTGAAAGCAAAAAGAGGACTTGAGAGATCGCAGAAGAAAAACATCGTCTCAGTTTTGCTTCTTAGGGACTGAATTGAAAGCCCTCTGTGAGAGGGACAGTGGCTTGGGAGACCATTTGTATCTTCTCTACAATAATTGTCACAGATCAAGCTCTGTGGCTTTTTAATGGCTTTTAGAAGAACTATAATTTTATCTCTTACGAAAATGTTATATTGGAGAAGTGAAACTAGAAATTTATGCAAAAATGATTAGTAATGATTCAATCACAATTCATATTATTCATACTATCATGCCATAATTGATGTTGGTAAGAAAGTAGAAGCCTTTTGTTCGGTCCCTCAGTGTTTAGAACAATGCAATCACGTATTTTATTTAAAACTTTGTAAATTATTTATTTTCTTAAATTGCAAATGATCCATTTCTTAACATAAGCATTCTGAGTTATAATCACTTGATTTTATTTTAATGTGAACAATGCCATGCATTGGCTACAAGCATATAGCTAAAGATCTTAAATTTTAAAAATGAAAATATTCTGCGTTTGATGCTCACAAAGATATTCAATTATATGCTGTTATTTATTAAGTGGAGAATTAATTGAATGTCATTGTTAAGCACTGTGTCCCTGAAATTTATAAAGAAGTGTGAAGAACCCCAGGAGACCATCACATACTGAGGGAATAATAACTATAGAGGAGGGGGTACTATGCTATAAAAAGACTTTTGTCCAAAAAAACTGCTGTAAAGTACTGTTTATTTTAGTTCAGCATTTTACAGTTTTGCATGTCATTGAGTAAAATACAAACATACAATACAGCACAGGGCTGGGAGCTGAGGAGAATCTCTCCTGTATGAGAACTCATTACTCATCAGAAGAGTCACCTTCCCTGGATAACCCATGCAGATGTCTTCATTGTAGCACTGGCACAGTATATGCTAGTGGGCTGGTGATCCCTGGTTTTCTTCAGTGTAAGGAGATTGAAGCAGTGTTCTGGGAATCCAAGCCTGTGGATTTGAACCATGTAAGGCAAAAGAAGGGATTAAATCCATGTTCTCTATATTGTGACACTACACTATTTAAAGGGGTGCTTTGAAACCCTTCCTGACATAGGCTCTGCCTTGCATGCCATAAAACGATACCTAAGCTTGCAAAAGGAGAGGAATGTAAGGCACACCCTTCTCTCAATGTTTCTCTTGGCCAGTTTCAACAGCTCCCAACTCAGCCTCAGTGTCTGCTCCAAATTCCTTTCTGAGGCATCTCATTCTCCCAGGGCACAGACCTCAGGCACCAAACCCTCTCTGGATGCTGGGCGTTTAGTGAGAGAAGCAGTGACCCTTAGTGTCAATGAGCCCAAATCCCTTCACACATTTAATGCCAAGCATGTGCTAATCTCCTGCTGCTGCAGAAAACATCCCTGTTCACTCAGTGACAAAGTAGCCCCGATCTGTACACAGCACTGAGGATTTCATCAGAAAAACAAGTGAGAGAGAAGTTAGCCCACCATTAAATAAGGATATGGTGTTCAGCCAGAAAATAATGTGGTCAATGTAGGTGTATACTGCGGGGTTAAGGAAGCAAATGAAGTTAGATTAGTTGTGCCTTAAAAAGCATGTGATGTGAATATTCCAAACTGCGGTCTCTGGTGACTGTGAAACAATTCTAGAGAATGCTGCTTTCACAAAAACACTATATAGGAGAGGAAAAGAGGAAAGAATTAAATCTTAGTGCTGTGTGGTGTTGATTCTCCCTTGCAGACTTCAGCGCTGAGCACTGAGAGTGCAGTATTTATACCAAATGCTTCACTGTCACAAAAAACAGGAGTTGCGATTGAAATAGTGCATGGTTACACTGCTAGGTTGTATTGTTTTTGTTACAGCATAAATTACAGCTGGCTATCACTGACTATTTTTGTCTTATTTACATTATAAAATGTTATCGCTTTAATTAAATCCATACATGTTTTTAAAACTATCACCATCATGTGGTTCACCTATGCTGATGCAGAGGTTTCTTATGTTTTGTGTGTTTTTTCACCTTAGCAAAGGAAGTAACTACAGTACTGCAGGTAGCAATAGAGCCCTACAGTTGCAAGCTTACTAAGCCCTTTCCAAGTAGCAGTATCTTGGTACCAAAATAACACTGAATAATGATGAGTGAATTCATTGTACAGGAAGAATTTCAGGTAGAAACCAGGCCAGACTCCCAGGCATAAAAGAGACACAGAGTCACACAGAATCATAGAATGGCCAGGATTGGAAAGCCTGAACAACATTCAGCCCCCATCTGTGCTCCACGTGGTGTACAAGGCACAGCCAGGCAACCTGGAGCTCTTCACCTCCTCATGTCATATGGTCTCCTTCTCTGGGTTTGAGATCAGCCCAAGAAAGTGAGTGGGACCTCAAGTGAGATCAGCCTTTGGTTGCTCCCCCAGGTGTGGGGTTAGGCTGGGACCAGCCTCGGCTCTTCCCTTAGCCTATGTGTTCCAGTACAGCATGCTTTCTTGGAGCACCGGGGGCCTGGCCCTGCACCTGCGATGTTTGGGAAGTTCAGTTCTTTTGGCATTCAATGGTTTGACTCTTGCATAAACCTCTTTTTATATCTATGTTATTGCTGAGAAAACCAAACATTTTTCTCTTCCAGCTTTACAGTGTACCTCAGAACCAAATAAACACCTCAGAACCAAATAAACACAATCTAAGGAGACTGAGTCTCCTTAGATTCCTATCTTCACATTATTATTGTGTTCAGTGAGTTTGTGGTTTGATATACTGATAGTCAAATGAAAAGATTACTGTCATTACTGGTAATTTACAGCTTCTGTGTTTGGTCTGTCATGTTCTTCCAAAGGTTAAACATGGTCTGTTAGTTGTACATTTACCTGAAAATTTTTGGGTTCAGAGAGGTGAGGAGCTGCTATTTTCCTTTACATTCCTGTCTTGCCCTCCCAGCCCCTACTACTGTGAGATGGCACTTTCTGCCCTCATAAGGGTGCTACCCCTAATTCGAATAGCTGAAGGCATTTTAGAAGGTAACTTGATAGCCATGCTTTTTTGAAGAGTAATAATTATATTTCTTAGATTTGTGTCTCAGTTTTCTTCCAAGATGCATAACATGGACAGGAGCTCCGCAGGCAAAGATAGGAAAGATTTCATTAGCAGGCCACAATATTTAGGCATCTCCTTTTCCAGAGAGCTGAGTTGACCATGTGGCGTTTGGTTGGCATGGACTAGGACTTCCTTTGAAAATATACTGCATGCCTAATTTTTTGTTTTTAATTAAAAGGGCTTGGGTTTTTTTTTCATTTTTCTATAAATTTAGTGACAACTGGCATAATAAGTTACACAAGGTTCACTAAAGTCTGATTTTGCTTTTTTTTTAAGTAATCCGTTCAAGTATTTACAGTAGTAATATTCAAAAAAGAAATATAAACAGTTTTAGAAACATTTTTAGTTTTAGGTAGGAAGAGTGAATTCCGTCACTCAGAAGTGTTTCCAAATACTGCTCGCTGAAACCAAGCCATTTTAAAGGCTTGGATTATTGATAGATTAAATAGCAATAGTGGGCTTTGAGGAACAGTTGTTTTTTTGTACAGCTAGGAATTCATAGTATAAAAATGGGGAAGGTATAGACAGTATGTTAATCCAACAGTATTCTCCTCAACCCTATTCTGATACTTATTATGTAGAGAGATTGAGGAGGTCTAGCCTAGTCTCCCAGTTGCTACTAATTCCAAAAGAGCTTCCTGTTGCTGCCTGATTATTCTCCTGATGTATCAAAATGACTGCATAGCAAGAAGCTGTTGTGTGAGGTCTGAGAGGAGCACATGGGGTGTGGAGGGAGTCAGCTCATTTCCTCCCAATGAACAAATGGCCCACACAATCAGCACAAAACGTTATCTGTTTCACTTTGTGGAAGTGGTCATTCATTGAAGTGTTAGAAACAATAAGCTGGCAAACATCTGTTAGGACTTCGTGTAAGCGCCAAACCATGTTTCCCTTGAGCTAATGTTTTTAAGAACTCTTAAAATAATAAAAATAAAATGAGTGTAGGGACAGTACTTAAAACAAGAGCCCCAACTCGCTCAAGAGCTCTGATTTATGATGGAAGTGGGAGGAACAGGGATAGAAAACATTGTTCAGAATCATGTTTAATCAGACGGAGTGCTTTTAATTAGCCAGAGAGGAAGATTGTGAATATTTCTATTTAAGTAAGTGTTACTGCTCAGAGAAATGCTTTCATCATCAGAAAATGATGGGCTCACTTGGCATAAATGAAGAACTCATTATTGCTGTCTTTTAACATACGATGTCTTTTAACATTGCATATTCTAAGTAATAACTGAGAAGATGAGACACCTGATAACTTCAAGCTTTTTCCTTTCTCTTTCTGCCTTTTTTTAAAGCCTGGATGATAACTGAAGTATAATTAGAGAACTTTCCTAAGATCTGGATCTATTTAATTGATTTAAGCATGAAGATTCATTTCAGTTGTTGGTGTTTTAAATCACATGAACACATTTGTCTTACTCCATTATTTTTAAGCTGCTCGTAAAAGAATATTAGAAATATAATCAACACAAGATTTTAGTACCAATGTGGCACTGACATCATTAAATATTAAAGTTGTGGATATTGCTGTGTTATGTTTTGACTTTAATGCTGTAGTACTGGGGATATAGTAGGAATATTTAGACTCTGTTAGAATGCTTCCATATTTCTCTGGACAAAATATTTTGTATGGACCAAAAATATTTCCTTGTTTTCTAATTTATTCAGCTGAGTTTGTTGGTTTTCTTAGAGGCTTTTTTTAATTATTTTTTATCTTTTTTATTTTCTCTATTATTCCATTAATTTGAGTCCAAGGAAATATTTTTTCTCACATTATTGGAGGACTTTAAATATTGGATTTATCATGTATTCTTATGTATTCTTATTTTCTGCTAAGTAAAAATACATATTACCAAGATGGCTGTAAGCACAGCAGATACAGTGCAGCAGTGGCTGCTAACCGTGGCCACAGTCTATCCAAGGGGAATATTCAATAGCACTTACCTGTTTCATCCCAGGCCAAATTGTCTTGAATAGCTTTACATTTCCAACATTTGCACATCCATGGAAGTAACTTGTTAGCCTTGTTTGTGTGAAGGTGGTCTCCCACACAAAGATAGAAACAGATCCTATGGCCAGTGGGTATGAGACTGAGGAGGTGGACTCATGACGGATTTAAGCCTATTTAAATCCCTGGGGTCACTAAAGGAGTTTGTGCTCCATACGCTTTATCCTTCAGCCATTCACTGCTGCCTCTCTCTGTGTGTCAGCACAGGGCTCATCAGTTCAGGGAGCTGTTTCAGCTGAAGAAAGTCCGAAAGTTTTTGTTTTGTTGTTTTTTTACTGATCAGATTACATTTCAGACCAGTGGCCCAGCTGCTCAAGCGCTGATGCCAGCACAAACAAGAGAGCTGGAGCACACAGCCATGAACAACAAGGACAGGACTGCTGCTCTCAGTAGCATTAAATAAAGTTAAGTTACTCCTGAAACTGCAGCCTGAGCATGAGGCAAAGCCAAGGTTTTAGAATTATTTTTTCAAATCCTTAAACATGTGACTTATCATAAGTGAACAGAATTGGGTGAGATTTGTTTTTTGTTTCTAGTTTATTTTAACTGAAAATATTTTTTCCGTAAACCAGGTGGTTTCACTGGAAAATATATATATATATACTGATTTCTTTTCTTTCCCTAAATGAGTTAAGTTAATCCTATGAAAATATATTAACTTAGTGTTAGAGAAAGGTTCTAGTTTCTCATTGTAAAATATTTTCTCAGGTCATTTTTCTGTCTTTTCCCCTCCCTTTCCCCCAGTGAAAAAAGAACCTTCATGTCATTTTACAGCTGGAGAAGTGAGATCTAGTGAGATGAATTAGCTCTGGTGTCTGTTGGATGACCCAGGAGCTTGTGAGAGTCCGGAGCTGAATGCAGGTCTCTTGGATTTCAATCCAAACTGGTACAAATACAGCTAGAGATGGCAAAGCCAGACTACGTCCTTTAAATAGTTTACCCCCAACAAAATTGTTATGAGTGAAACTTCAGTAGAAGTCCATCTTTTCCTCTAAATTATCATGTATGCCTTTTCATCCACAGTTCTCCCCATTGCTATTGTTCCCAGAGAGATGGATGCTGCTCTGTTTGGAGTTGACCACCAGAGTTGTTATGCAGCAGTGTTCCTGGGCAGCATACCCATTTCTGGTCAGTTTCCCTGACTCAGGAGAATTATGGCCTGTGTTAGAAAAATCAATTAATAGTTTAAGAGGAAATTTCAAATTTTAATGTTATCCACAGTGAGGAGAATTAAATTAACTCATTTAATGTCAAGTCTTCCATTAATTATGGAATTAGCCTCCTGGCATCTGAGAATAATTTAGTATAGGTATACATTTATGGTCCAGAAAACATTTTGACCTTTTTGCTGGCCTAGTGGGGCCTTTGGCTTTTGGATTTGATCCTCTCCTTCTGGGTAGGATGTGAGCTGCAATACAGAGCCTAATAGAGGCGAGAAGGACTGTCTGAGAGTACTGCAATTACAAGAGATTAAAGGGAAAATGCAGCAACTGGGGGGATTAAGCAAGTCGCTCTGTCAGGGCTTGAGTCTGTTCAGCCTAGTGGGAGAAAAAATAGAATCCTGCTCTTTAGTAGAGAGTTGCTTTCTGTTTCTTTCTTTCCCTCTTTCTGTCTCCCTCTGTTTTCTCTAAGGTAGACTTGAGTTTTACAAGCCTTCAGCTGTGTCATGGATGTAAAGAGTATACCAAGCAAAGCCTCTACCCTATGGATGAAATGATGCCTGAGTGTGTGCGGTCATTGTTGCTGACATGCATGGCATGCCAGACAACCTGGCTCTTGCACTGATGTTCAATGTCATTAATGGAGATACAGGGATGGAGTTAATACAAGTTGACCTTGTACACATAGTTGACAAGTACACCTAGAATTGTTTCTTTAACTGATAAATGCTTATTTTACATGCACAACATTGATGTATAGAACCCCCATATTAGTGTGGGTAGAACAGATGTGCATATTTACCTGCTAGAGCTGTTGTGCTTCATACCAATTGAGTGGCGACTTCTGAGCTCGTGTTCTTCTAAATTGCCTCTTCTTCATTCCATTTGAATCCACAGACAGTAAGACTCAACAGTAGAATTTACTTCACGTTTACAATATCGAAACAGCTTGTTGTGTAGCATGAGGGTACTGTACCTTTTAAGTACAAATTGCTTTGATCTATAAAAAAAGCATTTTGATTTTCCAAGATGTTGCAGTAGGGTTTTTTTTTTCCTTCGATTGCACCACATTTGGAGAATAAGAAAATATAGGTATTTCTCTGAAGTGTTGAAGTGCTTCTACAGAATTCAAATCTGATCAGCTGTCTTCCTGAGTAGACCTTGTAATGCTTCATCTGCCAGACTGTAGTGAACTCAAGAAGTGCTTCCTGAGTTGGGTGCTGCTGTTTCTGGAGCCTGGCTCTGAAGATCAGAATAAAACTTATGCATTTGGGATAGTAATTAAGCTGTTATTAAAAAGCTTTCTTGAATAGTGACCTAACAGTCTAATTCTGGAACTGCTGGGCAACCACACCTTAGCCTTAAAGGCATTTGCAAGGTCTTCACATAAAAATGTCTAACATATCATAGTTACTCAAAAGCCCAGGCCTATTAAATGGGAGATCAGTTTGATACTTTAAGCCTGAACCTGCATCTTAAGTACAGCTTTTATATTTATTAACATTCTTGAAGCATGTTTGGGAAATGTGAAAATTTTACTTTTGCCTGTTGCTGTTTTCTTAATAGCAGCCAGAAATTCTGTAACCAAAAACTGAGTCTTCTGCCTGTCCTTACTGTGGGCTTCATTTTCTAGGAGGCATTTTCCTCATCAGAATTTGTTTGTACTAGTGATGATATAACAAAGTGTCGTACAACTGTTCCAGTTCAACTAGATTGGACTCACTTAATGCTCTTAAGCTTTTGCCCATAATTTATCAAGGAAAATATATCAACATCTTGCTCCACTGTAGAATCTCAATGAATTACATGATGCTTGGGTTTATTCCTGGAATTTTTAACACGTGAAATTTCTGTATTCGAAATAAGTAGGACATGTATGCTTTGAGATAAAGTACTAAGCAGAAGAGGTTTGAGTTTGAAATCAGTTGAAAATACTTGTTTGGGTTGCTGGGTTTTGTTGGGATTTTTTTGTTTTGTTTTGGGGGTTTTTTTTTGGCTTATATTAAACTGTCAGAAGCTTGAAAATAACATATATTTTCCTGCTGTTTTTTTCCTTTTGCATTCCAGAAACCCTTCTCCCCTTTCAGCACTTCTCTCTAAAGGCATGTAAATTTGCACGGCTTTCCTATTTCCTCTTGTTCTTAACATTATCACCAGTTGTGATATCCTGTTCTAGGAAGATACCTGATTGAGCTATGCCCCCTCTGCTGGCAAACATGTTTTTGTGTCCAAATATTGCACAAAAATGCAAAATTGTATTTGTAAAGAGTTTAACTGTTATTGAAATGAGTACAAAACTCCTTCCAGTTTTACTGAAAGCAAGTCTGAGGCATGTTCTGAATCTCTAAGGGGAAAAAAATCTTAATCCCAGAGTATGTTTCAAACACAAAACTGTTTACTAGGATCCTGTGCTGCCAGCTTGCATGTATTCAGCAGGAATAATCTTCCACCTATTGCTGGCATCATCAGACCTTGGAAGAGAAAT
Source organism: Chrysolophus pictus (assembly GCA_037305975.1). NCBI lineage: Eukaryota > Metazoa > Chordata > Aves > Galliformes > Phasianidae > Chrysolophus > Chrysolophus pictus. The sequence goes on from JAYKPI010000006.1 coordinate 36,591,642, forward strand.
TTTGCAACTATTTTGTTTTACCACAGTCCCTGTATTTTGTATTTCGGTCTGTAACGCAAAAGGAAGGGCTGGAGAACTTCTATATAATAGGATTCTTTCCCCTTTTGCATGCCTTCATTTTTCCCTCAGATCCAGGCAGAAAGTCCTAGAAATTGCCCACTGGTGCAGTAATATCTCCACAACATGTCTGAACAAGTCATTATCCCTATGGATAGAATTTGAGTCTACACTTTCATAGAACGAAGAAATGAGTTGAACTTAAGTGTTCAAATGGTACATGATTACAGATTTCTCATATTCAGTTCTTTGTGCTTCTATTGTTAGATACCCGACAGACTATGTATGAGTACACTAATCAGTTGGTATCAGCATGGGAAAAAAAATTTCAGACTCTTTCTAGAACTCATATTTCAGAAGATGAATGTCCAAATAGCATGAAGGAAGTTCACAGTATGATGACTTTTACATAGCAATTACCAATAGCATGAAACTGGTAGGATTTATAGTGTATTTCAATGTCAAGTTCTTGGATGTTTGCTTTGATACACTTCATCATTTCAAAGATAAAATCAGAAATCTTATTTAAGCACAATATAATTGGAATATATATAACATAATTTCACAAGAGGATGGTGGTTTAAAAGCAGAACATATTTGAGAAGTCAAGAATTTGGCAGTGTTCCTTTCACGGAGTTAGAACTATGACACACACATAGGAAAATAATGAAACTGCAAAGTCAGCATTAATCAAATCTAACTGCATTTCCTGATTTGATATGGCTTTGTGGATATGTGACAAACTTACTATATTTCTTACACACATTTTGTGCTCTGCAGATCGAATGTTTCAGATATATTGCATTTCTCATCAACACTGTATTTCATTTGCCAATTGGAAATTTGCTTTGACTTTGTATGTTAGAAAAGAGAAATGACTGTGAGCTGTTTTTTGGCACATTACCATGGTGAACAAGTTCAGTAAGAAAGAAGCACGACCTGAGTCATTTCTTGTTCCAGAGTTATTAAGTAAGGACAAGAAGATTGTATTTGTCAAGTCCTCTGTATATGTGACAAATGCTGAATGCATTAAGTCAGCAAATAACACACAACAAATAGGTAATTCTAGCTGCTGATGCATAGGTCATATGTTTGCTTGTCATCAAACAGAGACCATTGAAGAGGTAATGAGAAATCTTGAATGAGAAACAGGTGCATCTTCTCTTACAGCTTTTTATTTTTGCTTAAAAGAATGGCTGTCAAAATATCTGCTTGGTGGCCAGTCCTGCTCGCTCTAGAATCTGCACTGATGCAGTGGAGCCAATTGGCCTTTGCTAATACTTGTTGAAAGAAGGTCATCAGGATGCAGGAAACCAAGTGATCTCAAAATGAGTCTGAGGTTACATTTCTTCTGAAGAAGTCATGCACACAGAAAGTACAAAATTGTACTGATTCTACATACAACACATGCAAGGAGCTATCTTTTCACAGCCACAGGCCTGACATATTTCCCTCACTATCAGTGCATGTGGATCCATCTAATGTAGAACAGTACAGTTGTATTTCTCAAATGGCCGGTTTGGATGAGGGAGAGGTTCTGGTGTTTTGAGCAGTACACTGAACATTTTTAAAGGGTTTTCTTCAATACTGTATCTTAAAGAAAGTTAACATAACTTTTCAAAATGGTAAATTCTGTCTAGTCTAATCACACGATCCATGCATAGGTCTTCCCAACATACTCAGGTAAGAATGAATGAACAGGATACTGCAAAGTTGTGTTTAGCCTAGTGAAGTAACACCCTGTTTCCAATTCACATACCTTCTGTCAAAAGTTATTCTTGATGAATGTGAAAATACACTACTGCCAGGACAAATTCACCCTTTCCCATATGTTTAGACATAGCATTCTCTTTAGATGATTCTATGCCAATACAGTGCTATATTACAAATTTTAGTGGTGTTTTCTGGACAGAAAACCATTTGGGAAGCTGAATGAAACCTCCAGGCCATAAACACATTTTCAAGAGACCATCTCCTCATAGTGTTTTCATATGACTTTGCCAACAATTTTGGAAGACTTTCCTCACTACACTTTAGTTCTGTTCTGTCCAGAGCTACAGAAGAGGAATGCTAATAGCATTCAGTGGTCACCATGTTCAGCTATGTCAGGCAATTAGAGCAGAATCAACGTTGCACGCCTGTGACAACCTACTGTTTAAATGAGGCTTTTTTCCTCTTTGAGGAAACTTTTAGAAACTCAAATCACCCTCAAGATAGATGTACTTGGTCCTGTGAGAAACAGGATAAATGGTGCCAAGTATTACCTGAGCTGAACAAATCAGAGCACAACCCATTTATTCCCTTTTTATGAAGTTAGAAGAATCTTTTCTTTTGATTTCTGCAGATTTGCAAAATGCAGACCTGAGGTGTTTGCTGAGACATAGATAAGTGAGTCACCTGACTTTGAGCAGCTGTGCCTTTTTCCTCATTTTGTGTTGAAATACTCTTTCATTTCCAAATTTGAATAATATTTGGAGAGGCAGAGATTTTACCTCTCACTTTTAATTCCCTTCCATTCTGTTACTTTGTCTAAAGGGAGAACACCTTTCATAAAGTTTTCTCTATGGGGAAAATGTCTTTTGCAGTGAACCTGTGAGAAATTATTTTATTCTTGTTTTTGTGGTAATGTGTATGCGCTCCATTACGTCAGGTGACATACTGATAATATTGGTATTGGTGCCCATACAGACTTTGGTGTAATTAGCTTTAGACATATTTACATTTTAATTCCACTGTGATTTTACACAATCCACTTTCATGATTTCAAAAGAGTATTTCCATAGTCTTTTGTTTTCCTAATAATCTTAGCGTGCCAAAGTACTAGCTAAAGTAAGCTAGTGTCACTCCACTGGAGTCAGTGAATTGTATCATGACAGTGCTGGGACATTACTGTGATTTATGAGAAGTTTTTTACATACTGGTGTATTAGAAGCAGTTTTTTGTTGTTTTATTTTTTTCATTCTGCTGCAAGCAGCTCTACTAGGAATGCATAAACTCTTGAAAGAGTGTACATATTCTGATAAGAACACACCAGGGAATGTGAAGAGGGGTAGGTGTTTATACTGTGAAAATGAAATTTTGGAAATGTGTATATGCCCATAGAGTCTCATGTACTATGATCGTCTGATTTATTTCTGAATATAGCGACAGTATATGTGATATGTGCTGCTTTATTTAAATGAGAAGAGCAAGTATATCGAAGCCTATTTGAAAGATAAACTCAGAGAGAATTTCTTTTTGTTTGAGACTAGCAATGAAGCTCACCTTTATCAATACCCAGTGGTTTTCTATAAGAGTGGGCTCTCACTTCCTGTTGAATTTTTCCTGGAGCACATTAAATTCATACAGAATTCCTTTCGCTGTCCCTTGAAAAGACAGTCTCAGTGACATTTTGGCATTGTCATTCTGCCTAGCCTGCAGACCACTGTGTAGCCTACAAAACAATATGTAACCCCTACTTTGTTGGATGAACCTCTGGGCTGTGCCTTCTTACGAAAGATACATGTAAGTGAAAACACCATTTCTAAACAATCAGGTATCATCTTCTATTCAAATCAGTTTTTTCCTTAATTCTGTGCAAAGTTGTTTTGAATTCATATATCACCACCTGTTCTGAAGAAAAAAAAATGTTGTTTTTTAAATATATGTGAGTCTTTCACTTACTTTTTTGCTCTGGTTGCATTCATGTGCTTACAGCAGACAAGCGTGATCCCTGTGAGAAAGTACACATCATTCCAAGCTCTGTTATTAAGGGAACATGTTCTGTGCAACAGTTTGCATATCTCTAACATAGGGACAAAAATCATAGAGCTGCAGAATATTCCTATGTGAGATGTTATATTATTCATTAAGGGAAAATTGCCAATTAAAGCATATTACAAATGGTTCCACTCTAAGTAATGTTTATTCTACCCATTGACAGCGATTTTGGTCACCAGCTTAGAGTAAATAGATTCCTTATAATCAGAGAACATGGGCTGAAGTATTCTGCTCATTAGAGGCACCACAGTCTGTTTTCTCATTTTTCTCTCCCTGCAGGATGTTCTGCAATGAGGCCGAACCTGTTTCTGTAGCTAAAAGTCTATTACAGCGGCCAGCCTCTTGCACAGGGAAGCACTGCGGTGAAGCAGTTAGATCCCTTCACCCCATCTCTCAAATGTGTTTCCCATGTGGTATGGCAGATGTAGATGTTTGGCACAGAACGTCTTGTTTGTGAACTTCTGCCGAACAGATGAAACCTATGTGGCTTTCTTGCTGCACTGATAACAAGCCTTGTGCTCTCTGCCTGCTATGGGTACTAATCTTGTATTGCATACCCACAAAAACCAATGACAAAACCCCTTGAAAATCCCACATGAATGTCTTAGGACTTGTTCTGAAACATTCCATCCTTGGATGGGTAGTTGATTTTATTCATTGTCCAACAGAACAAACTAGGCCTCTTTCATTTGTGCGTCCTGGTAGTGTACTGCTGAAAAATAATACTATAAAATAATATATTTCAGTTCCTGAAATTGGACTTGCCACTTTGCTGTCAAAACCAGCAAGCTGCAGACTGGAAGTGAAAATGAATCTGGTTGTGAAAAGCTTGTGTCCTTAAGTAGCTTTATGGGCACAAAACATTGTCGTTCGCATTGGTATGTATTTTCAGTGCTAGGTCCTAATGTTCTGTAAGGTCTGACAATAATTAATGACTCCTCTTTATAGTACTGTGAATATTTTCATTGACGTCACCCAGGAGCAAGTATTTGCAGCAACATGCTATTAAGGTTTACTTGCTGTAGAGCATTGCCTGCAGGCCATGTACGTGAGGCTGAGAGAGACAGCTTCATAGCGTCATTCTCTAACCCCTGGAGGCCAGGTCTTCTCCTTGGCAGTGCTGGGAAGCCCACGGGAAAGAGCTGGGTGTTGCTCTGAACCTTGCTCCTTTTTCTTCAGCATGTCTCTATAAGTAATGCTGCAGAATGAAGACCGTGAGATGTCAGAGTGTTTGAAAATCTGTTTAGCGTGGAACACAGCTCTCCATTTTGGTTGTGGTTGATTCTTTGATGAGGCAGTCTGGCAAGAAATGTTTTAAAGAAGCAAAGTCTTTTGATTGAAATGATTTTAAAAAAAAAAAGTAATTTGGGATTTCTGTTTGCTTCTGGTTTTGTTTTTTGTAGGGTTGTTGGTTTTTTTTGTTGTTTTGGTTTTTTTTTTTTTTTTGGATGTTTATTCTTAGATATCTGTGTCATGTAACAGAAACTCCCCTGAAAAACAATATTATCAGCTCTGTAAATATCTTTTATAAAATTTGGAAGTTGTTTTAAATTCCAGAATGATAAATTAATAGGGAGTATTATAGTGAGTTGCACTACAGCCTCCTCAGGACGCAGTAAGAGTTACAAGGCCACTTCTCCTCCTGATGTGATTTCAGGGGTAATAAATTAAAGTGTCAGCTGAAGCCCCAAACCACTTGAATTTTATTTGATTCATTAGTAGTATATTAAACTGAGAAATGTATTTTGGTATTGAAATGTACACTGGATAGCTATAACAAGTATGCCAGTGCCATATGTAAAGAATAACTGTAACGTTTTATAGCCCACAAATGAAAAATACTTGTGGCTGTTACAGAGAAACATGAAAAGGAATGAAAAAAAGTCACAGCTTCCTTGGACAAGAGATATGCCAATACAAAAATTTTAATTAGTGTTGTTGCCTAAATTGGTAACCGTACATTGAAATTTTATTTGTGACAGTGTCATCTAACATGCACTAAGTCTGCATTTAGATAAATTCTCCAGCTGTTGATGTTGCTAATACTAATTCATTCTCAAAATATATATGTGTATTTAAACCACTGTACTTCCTGCTGTTTATTCTGGTTTGTTTACCACAAAAACCTCTGGACAGTGGCAGACAGATTTAGAAAGACATGATATGTGTAATTTCTGTTTGTAAATATTATGATTCTGTATTTAAATGAAGTATTTGCAGTTAGATCCAAGGAGATAGCTGGTCACCTCATTGGTGAACAACCCTTATTCACGCAACCATATTTTTGAGAAAGATAAATTTAGTTCACCTGCCAGTTTAGCTCAGCTTTCTGATTTTCATCAAAAAGGGTATTTCTTTGCTCAGGACCTTTTAGAAAGAAGTGGCTGATGAGCAGGGTGGGTTTATGAAAGGCTGTGGGATTTACGTGCATTGTTTCTTTTGGGGCATTTTCTTCAGTGGTTCTGCAGAAAGCCAGAGCACTGGGGTAGTTAAATTGGCAAATTAAAAATAACACACGCTATAGTAAATGAAAGAAGCCAGACTTCTTTTTCTTTTAATTTATTCTTCTTGTTTCCCATGCTACTCAGTGTAACTTTTTGCCTCTGCAGAGAAAATTCAGAAGTGTTGTGATTTTTTTAAAACTTTGACAAAGATAAGAGTCCCAAAGTCACCAATAATCACTACTATTGATTAGTTGAATAGAAGCATAAAAATCTAAATGAAAATAGAAATATTCTTTAAATAGAGAAAACTCACTTTCAGTACTGACTGCCCTCACACTGCTGGATGCACTGCTTAGAGAATGCCTGCAGGCAGCCCCAGCCAGGGCTTGGTGGGCATTGACATCGTTAGAGAGCACATGTGTGGACACCCCCATATTCCATGCCTTCCTGTGCCTCTTCTTTCACTTCCCCTGAAAGTGATCTGAAAGATCAGATTTGTCCTTTAGCTGTGAGCAAGGCTTTCTTGGAGAGAGTGTGAGAGAAAGTGCTAAAGCAGTATGCTGAGGTTTTCACAGCATGGTTACCTACTTGCACCTTTATTGCATTGGGACTGATCTGACCAGATATTTGGAGACCTGGCTATCCAAAGAGTTGGCTGGGAGCACGTGTAAGAGGAACTGTTCATCCAACTGCTTCACGGACATACTGCTGTATCTTAGCTTCACAATCAACAGACCTGGACAGACCTGGACATCTAATAGAGCAGGAATCATGTGCTGGCTTTAAGCCTTCAGTGGAAGGAGGACATGGAGTGTAAGAGAAGGGAGAAGCTGAAAAGGCTTTGCAGGTTTCATGGGTTATAGAATCACAGAATGGCTTAGATTGGAAGCGACCTTAAAGAGTTCTACGTCCCCTGCCGTGGACAGGGCTGCCCCCCACCAGCTCAGGCTGCCCAGGGCCCATCCAACCTGGCCTTGAGCACCTCCAGAGATGGAGCACCCACAGCTTCTCTGAGCAAACTGTTCCAGTGCCTCACCATCCTCTTGCCTCTGCTCAGTGCATTGGATTTTTCACAGCTGCATTGTTCTTTGTCTTTTGGGGATTTTTATTTTTTTCTTATTCTGAAGCTCTGGCGGTTTTCTTTTTATGATTTGAGAATACAGTTTTAGGATACATTTCCTAATGTGGTAAACTGAAAATAATTTAAAGTGGATCAACATGAATTTGCATATACAATTGCACATACAAGATTTCTTTTACGAGACTCACTACAGTGGAAGATTTTAAAATTGGAAGCACCACAGCCTAGTGGCTGAGCACACCTGGTGCGGTCTTCAGCAGAAAGGAACACGTAAACAACTGTAGTGCTTTTAGGAAAAAGGAGGGAAGCACTAAGCCTGATGCATCCCATCAGGGAAACGGTGCTTCATGTGCTGAACACTGCTGAGCTGGCTGTTTCCTTGTGTACTGCCTATCTTGAGGTAATTCAGGATCAGCTTTGTGCAGAGTCTTTGTTATTTCTGCTACACAAGTGTCACTTGACACCAGCCTTAGGAAATTCCTCTGCCCTGACATTCTCTTGTCATTTTTGCTACACTTCGTAGGGACGTCTATTAGTGCGGGCGAGTGTGTTGAGGTCGGTGGGTGGCTGTTCTCAGAGCACAGCTCCAGCCCTTCATATGCTGTACATTTGGCTTTAAATATGGCATGGGTCTGTTTTGAGGAAACTGTACTAACTTGATAATGCTGCTTGGGGGAGAAAGAAATGCTTCCATGCAAAGATTGTCGTGGGCTGGGGTGCGATAGCTGGAAGTGACTGGCCTTATTAAGTGAAGTTCCTGGAGATGTTTGCATGTCTATGCAGCTGTAAAATAGCCTTTCTGTGGTCTTCTTTTTTCTCCCTCTTTCTCTCAGTTTGATGTTTCAAGCTGAATTATATATTGTTGTATGTGAGCTTCTGTCTCGAAGAAGATTAAGAGCAAGAACTAAATCCCATTTGTGTTACTCATGTGGTTAGCTCTGCTGCTTTTAATGTGTCTACTTGAACAAATAAAATAAAAACTGATTTAATTCCAAATCCTTTTACTGACTGGCAGGGAAGTGTACTCATTGACCATAATAATATCTTAGCTGAGTACTACATGCCGTCTCTAAATGATACACATTTTTTAGTCATTAAGTCACATTAAGCAGTACTAAGTTTTGCCCTCAGTATAAGTAGTCTCTTGCAGCCGCATCTGTCTCTTCAGTATGCAGAGAACGTGAAGGGAAAATTGTGTTTTACACCATTATCTAAGAAATTGCGAAGCGATGAGAAACCGATTACTATTAATAAACAAAATTTTCTTCAAAAAGCTGTGCATACAGTTGTGAAGAAACATCTGCTCTCCCTTCCAGAATGTACAATTGACAAGTACATTAATTTTGAAAAAAGATTATTTTGAAAGCATTGAAACCAGCATAAGTGCAGAAACGTATGACAAGAATACATGGGTATACTGTTGTAATTCGATATGATCTGACAGAGGAATACTTTTTCCTCTTAATATGGAAAGTGGTGTATTTAAGTCTCAGACAGCGAGATTTCTGCTAAATTGTCACTAACATTGCAGGTAAACCATTACTGATTTTGATCACATCCAAGTTATTTAAACAGGCTTTAAATATTCAAAGACTTTAAATGTCTCCGCCATGCCATTCCTCTGCATTAGAAAAAAGCAAGATGTCTTTCTATTTGAATGATTACACCCAGTGCAGTGTTTGTGGACTGACCATTACAGGGAATTGTACAGTTGTGTTTTCACTTAACCCACGAATCACCAGCAAAGACATCCAGCTGTATGGCATGCTTTCTCATGGCATTCTGTGTGCCTCTGCAAGAAGAATGCACGTGGAGCCAAAGAGGATTTCTTCCTCCATCCAAGCAGAGCTGCCAGCAGCATTGCAGTCAGCAATGATATTCTTATGACCTGGGACATTTGTCCACTGAGAAATGGATTTATTAAAAAACTGCTCATTAGACACAGACCACCAAAGAGCCTCCAAGCACAAATGATTTGGACAGAAGCCATCTAGTCTAGCATTGAACCAGAGACCACAAGATGGATATTTCTGTAGCTCGTAGCCATTTACTCCAGTCATATTTGCCTTCCTGTGAATACCATAAAGAGGAGAAAACACCTTCTTCTGTGTAAATTCCTACTCTTTGCTAGTGAATAATCCCTGAGTGTAACAGGACATTGTATATCCCATAATGTGGTTGTGGTATGTAGCAAGTAATCATTTATAGAAATGTATCCATGTTATTCTGAGTGCAGAGTTTAGTAATTGCAGTCATCTGCTGTTTGCTTTGAATATACAATGATTAAACAAGCTTGTTTAGGACAATGAAAATAAGCAATATGATAAAAATAAGTAATGTAACTCTACTGTTCACAGGTTAAGTGTCATGTCTTTTTCCAGTTGAAAATTTCAGAATGACTGGTTTTCTGTTGTGTGGTTCTTCTGATGGTGCTAGTTCTGACTCAGACCATCTTTTGTCACTTACTGCAACGAATGCACACCACCAGTGATATTATGAACAAATTTACAGTGATGAGAGACAGTATCACCAGCAGCTGAAGCAGGGAGATGAGCCGAAACTGAAAATAGGAAAGAAAATAACACTAATATAATTTTTATCATGCAAAAAACATCTGTATGAATAAGGATTCCAAATTGTTGTTCCTAAGGAAAGTATGAGGAGGGCTGCTCTGAAAGTAATGCCTCCTATTTCATTATGTTAGATCACAATGTCAGAGGCAGATGTTAGTGGTATAACAGTAGAGGTTGAAGCTTCCCACCAATATTCCATTACATGTTGTTGCCACGTGACAGATGGCAGCAGAAGGGCACTCTGACAGAATGGCGTCTGATGTGGAAGTGTGTATGAAGCTAAGGTGTGTAACTAAATTTCTTCATGCAAAACATGGCACCCATTGACATTCATCGGTGCTTGCTGAATGTTTGTGGAGACCAAACAGTGGATGTGAGCCCAGTGAGGCAGTGAGTGGTGCATTTCAGCAGTGGTGAACAGTAGGTCACCTCTGCCAGTGCAGATTTTTATGAATACATAATGATGGCTCTTGTTTGTGGCTCGTGAAAATGCCTGACTAATAGTGGTGACTATGTTGAAAAATAGTGTTTTCTAGCTGAGAGTTCGCTCCATAAAAATAGTGTTGTTGTGCAATTTCTATCTGTTGTAGTTCTCATGAAAATAAATGGGAGGCATTACTTTTGGAGCAACCTATGTAAAATGGCAATTTCAGCTATTGTTGTTATTATATCTTGATATACAAAATCTACACTGCAGTTATCAAAAATAAAAGTAAAAACAGCTCCCTTACAGGTGAAGTTTAATTCTTCGGTTAGATGAGTTGATTACAACTTACAGGCTAGAATGCTGCCTGTCCTGTACTAATAAGAAATGTTGATTATTCATTAGAGAAGGTATCACTTCTAAAGCAGATCATGTGTGACTGATCCTATGAACTCCAGCTCTATGTGAAGGCTGCTTTTGCAGACAGGTCCCCAACTTCATCTGGGTGTGTCCTACAGCTGGGAACCTGCTCCTGCAAACTATGCACTTTCCAGGACCAGTACTGATTTCCATCCTAATGGTTTGGAATAAAATCAGGGATGAACCCACTGTGTTAGATTTTTCTAATCACAAATCCTCATCCTGGGATTGCAGTGAAGATCAGTGTAGTGAGAAGAATGTTGACTCAGCCTCATTTGTCCTAAATGAACTTACTGAAAAACACATTAGGAAGCTGGGGGAGGCTGTGGCACAAGTAGAATTCCTGGAGCTACTGATCATTTTAACAAGTTTACACTGTAACTCCAGCTCTGACTTTGAGAGGATTTCCAGTGACATAAAAGGGCAAAGGTTGGTCCAACGTAATCCCTTTCGTAACCTTAGCCTTGCTCCCAAAATATTCTAGGTGAAAATTACACTGATGGATAGAAAAATGAGAAATTCCCGTCTGTCTTATTTTCTGTTCACTTTGTGATGTATTTAAGCCTTCCACCCTAGAGAAAGTGAGAAAGAACCCTTGGTGGTCTCGCTCCAACACTCCTCAAGAGCCTCCTAGGTCCCCATTCATTTGGGCTGGTTGGTCAAGTGGCAGAAATTCCTCCATCCTCACAGAAATTGCAGAGCAAACTGGGTTTTGCAGGGTTGTTTTTTTTGTGATAAGTCAGAGTGCAGCCTGCAATGAGGTCAACCGGTCTCAATGAAAAGCTGAGATATTTTAAGGTTTTTTTCACCTTGGACCTGTGGCTGCTCTCCATTTTGAAATATGAGAATAATTTCAAATGAATAACAAATGTTGCAAAAACGTGTCAGTTTGCCAACAATTTCCAAGCATATTTTCTTCTGTTTATCAGAGATTGGGAGAAATAAGACAGCCTCTTAACTAAATTGACTAAATAAAAGGAATCTGCTTTTGAAGTATATGGATTTCAGAATCAAATTTCCTTTTTCTGTGCCTGTTGGCTTTATAGGCTTGTTTACTCAGAAGGAAATGACTTGTTTTATAATGTGTTTAACATCACGTTAGTTAATCTATGCCATAATATAGAGTTGTTTCCTCGCGTAAGCAAGCAATTCACATGTAAACGTCTGAATCTCTTACTGAAATGAGGAGAGTCTCTCTTTGAGCCTTTTCCTCTTTACAGGACAGGCAGAAGAGTAACTCTGCTGGTCACACAACCAGGTGCTTGAAGTCTCTCTGTGGAAGCTAATTTATTTGATTTCTCGTTGCTTTCCTTCTTTCAGAATCTTGTGTGAGTTTTATAATCAGCTTATCTCTAGAAACTGAGGACTCTAGAACTTAGATAAAGGAAATCTCAGGATCAGACCACTTCACCAAAAAAAAAAACACTACACAATCACTCTTGTTGCATAAGGAATCAAAATTTTGAGGCTCCTATTTGGACAACTGCCCATAGACTGAATTATTAAAGATGACAGGCTTGAGCAAATCAAATCTCTTTATAGACTGCTTGATAATTTATTTCTAAGTGGGGGAAACAATGAGTAGTGGATATGCTGAGCAATCTTTCTGAGAAACAATGAAAAATAATGATATTTTGGTTATAGTAGTCATAATCTTCAGAATATACACATGTATATATGTTAGAATTCATCCTGGGTGACACACTGGAACAAGTTGCTCAAGGAGGCTGTGTTTGCCCCATCCCTGGAGGCATTCAAGGCCAGGCTGGATGTGGCTCTGGGCAGCCTGGTCTGGTGGTTTTGGTGATCCTGCACATAACAGGGGAGTTGAAACTAGATGATCACTGTGGTCCTTTTCAACCCAGGCCATTCTATGATTCTATGATTCTCAGTTACTGAAATGGCTGGCTACTGCAGAATTTGTTAATGTTACTTAAAATAAGAGACTGGAAAGATCTTCTTTGGATAAGATTGAGAAAAACCTCTTACATATCCACCTTGAATTTCTCTGACATTTGGTGATTTTTAAAGAGATTTTGCTTCACTAGTTAACTATACAGGATCATATTTATTTTGTTTATTTAATTTTATAATTTAATGGCCAATGATAACATGAAAAATTCAATATGCTAAGCAAACAGCAGTCAACAATTCTCAAGTTTAAATAGACTTTAAGTAGCTGAAATAGAAAAGTTGCCCAAAAGCATAGTTTTACCTTGGCTTTGTATGTTAAACAAAATGTGGAATCATTTTTGCTCTCATGTTGGACACTAAAGTTAATGACCTCATTATGCTGAATTTATTAATCACAGTTTTCTGTAAGTTATATCATAATATGTTATGGTTCTGGACACTACTAAATCCAGTCTTAATTTAAAAGTTCCCCTATTATCTTGTGTCCTTGGTCTTTCAATAAAAAAATATTTAATAGTTGTAATAAATGGAGAGCTATTAAACATCTCCTTTTCATGCTTATGTTTTAGGAAAGCTGACAAACCCATTTTAATGTCTAAATGCATTTGCCAGTCAAACTTAAAATGTAAGCTATTTGAGAAAAGCAGGAATACTGGAAGTTGAACAGTTAAACAGTTGATGAAGTTTAATCAAAGTTGTTCACGAAAACAATTCACCTTCTATAATTTAAAACCAGGAAATGGGAAAAAGAGTGAAAGTCTCTGTCTTTATTCCACTGGCATTTGATATTGTAACATTGGGCTGAGATATATGAGATATGGGCAGGCATTAAAGTACTCTGATATGCTGCTGCTTTGCCATTCATTTTGTAAATGTTGTAAAATACAGTGATATTCATGATACAGTTACTAGTTCTAATGTAATGTAATGAGGATGAATGATAGAAGTGCATTGTTTTCCCTCACTTCTACTTGCTTTTGATCCCCACTATGTGCAGAGGAGTTGTGGACCCATGATGAGCTAGTAGGCACTGCTGCATGTCAGTGCACTCACTTTAGCCTGCAGTCTTCCACACCAGAAGCTGAAAACCCAATTCAGTTCTTGACATGAGGTCTCACCATTAGGTCTGCAGGGAAATCCCTCAGTTCCTCATCAGAAGGTGAAGGACACTTTAGAAGAAGTTCAGCAAATCCATCCACCACAAAAAAAAATAAAAATAAAAATAAAAATAAAAAAAATCCACATCATTGCGTGTGTGAGCTTTTTCCATTTTTCATAATTTCCAATGAAGAGCAGGAGTTCAGGATCATTTTTATATCAATGATCAAATCAACAAATCAAATGGATTTCATATCCAAAACCTTGAATATACTGTACGTATAAATTACGAGTCTTTTTGGTCTGTTGGAGATGGGCTGCTTTAGCCCTGTCTACCTCTCCTCCTCTATGCTGCCTCTAAGGTTTCCACAGAAACTGAAGTGCTGTTCTAAAGAATGCTTTCTTCCACACTGCACCTCTTAAATCTTGTGGCTGCTATGGGGTTTCTGTGCTATCTGTCCACACTCAATCACTTCATCCCTTTAAATTAGATTTAGAATTTATGAATATAATGCCTGATGGTGCCACCGCGCTGCTCTGTGATATGTTTGCTGTTTAACTTGGTAAAAATAGAATGCAAAGTTACAGCTGGTGTGGGTAAGAGGAAATGTTGTGAAATTAAAAACTGGTTACAATTTGGAAAATAAATTATCATACTGGGAAAGAAAAGAAAACCTCAGGGAAAAGCAAATTGGGATCTACAAGGAAATAATATCACCTGGCAAGCTGCAAGATTGGAGGTCGTGTTAAAAGGTCCCAGGAATGTCTTTTCATTTATTTGTAGTGGTTTTCATTCCTGGTTACTTGTTTTCCTCTTTAGCTAAAATATGACTACAAGCCACTCCTGATATAATTGACTGTAGAGGCAAATCAGGCCAATAAATATTTTATTTAAACTATACTGTTCATTTCTATTGGAATAAAGGATCTGGAACTGCAGGTAGTGATCTTACTTTGAAAGGAAAAAGAGAAAACATGGCAAACGGGAATTGAACCCATAGATGTGTCATGGGAGGCAAATCACTGTTTCCGGTGCTGAACAAGGAAAGCCTTCTGTGAAAGGTTTTATGAAAATTTTGTTCAGCTGAACAAAGTGGAGAATACTTAACAAAATTGCCATTTTTAAAATCTCATTGTGAATACTCAGCATGCTGTGATCATACACTGTGTAATGGTGTTTGCAATGAATAAATTGCTGTAGATACTGTAATAAAAATAACTGCTTTGTGCATTAAGAAGCAGTTCTCTCCGTGATGGTGTCTGTCTCAGGAACGCTCTGAAGACAGGACTTTAGAGGATAACAACACTGCAGTACTCTACCAGTCTGCAAAAATGTTGGGATGCCTTTAATACTTTTCAGTGTTATTACTTAGTAGTGAATAATAAAGTGACATTTGCTTTGTTCTTAATCTACTTGTTATTTTTACTGTGGCCAAAACTCATGAATTTTAAACACAACATGGCTCCAGCATGAGGGAACCTGTGTTTCAGGTTCCCTTAATAATTTTTAATGGCTCCAGTGGCAGGCAAGCAGAAAAGTTTAATCACAAGAAAAAAAAAAAAAAAAAACTGCCTCATACTGACTTCAGGCACACTGAGCCGGTGTGCCGCAGGTTCCTTGCAAGAAGGAAAGTGGCTGGAAGCCCCCAAGTTAAACCGAGAATTGCTTTTGGTGATAAATGTACACCTAAGAAACATCCTGCTAAAGCTAGAGGAGGCTAACAGTGAGACAGTGCCATATTGTACAGAATTCAATTGCTCTCAGTATTTGAAATAATATCTAGCATTACCCAGTAATATATTGCTGCACCTTTGACAGCTCATTGGGATCTGTTGTCTTAGGTGTCCTTCCAGACACATTTACCACGAACACATTGGTTCCAAAGTGTAGATGGAAATGTTAACTGACTTCAATAAAAAGCATTTGATGAAATCAGGATATAACCATTTTGAAGGGATTGTAGCATGAGTTAGAAAAATATCTTAATATCCTCCTTCTCTCAATGCTTGCCTCAAAGTAATATTTTTTCTTCTAAGTTTCTTATGGAAAAATGGTTTTAATCACAAAACTGGAAGAACAGGGAGAGGATCTGAGCCAGGTTTTCAATGAATTACAGTGAATTTTCTCACTGTTGTGGAAGCTGAGTGGTAAGAGCGATTTATCTAAAATCTCCTTCTGCTAAAGCCTTTCTGAATGACTAGTGGCCCAGTTGCTTCACCTTCAGTTTCCATTATGAATAAATAAGTCTCATGAAAGACGTATATCCCCAAATGATGCTTACCTCATCTAATTATTTTGATATACTAACACTCAGATTTCCAGTAGTATAGCAGCTTGACCAAATAGTGGATATAGCATAGACCCAAGCTTCAATGTTATACATGTACTGCTCCAAAAATAATACCTCCTTATGTTGGCCCACAGCGTTGAAGGTGGATGTTGGTTGTATGAAGTAGAGGTTGAACCTTCCCATCAACATTCTGTTGCTGCATGATAGATGACGTGTATGAAGCAAAGGTGTGTAACTGAATTCCTCCATGCAGAAAACACGGCACCCATTGACATTCATCGATGCTTGCTGACTGTTTATGGAGGCCAAATAGTGGATGAGAGCAGAGTGAGGCGGTCGGTGGTGTATTTCAGCAGTGGCAGGGAACAAGTCACATTCTGGATGGCCATGCTATCACATCACAAAAGGGAGTGTCTCTATCAACTCATTCACAGACTTGGCTAATGGTGGTGACTATATTTGAAAAATAGTGCTTTGTAGCTGACAATTTACTCTTTCATAGTGTTATCGTACTTTTTGTTGCAGTTTCCATGGAAATAAATAGGAGGCATTACTTTTGCAGTGACCTATGTAGATTATGGAAAAACAAGCTTTTGCACTACAGATGAGATCTAGTAAAAAGAAATCATTCTAAAGGTACCAATTTGGGAAAGGTTTGTCTCTTGATGAGGGTTTAGGTCATGAATACTATAGCCAAAGTACAGTGCTTCTCTCTAATACTGAAGGGGCTTATTTCTTTAATTGTTCTTTGATTTTACTGCTAGGAGACTAGCCTACTAATTTTATTCATAGCAGAGACACTATTAACCATACAACTGTGCCCACTGCCACAGGCAGTCTCAGCGCTCACTGCTTATCTCTTTGTTTTTGTTTTGTAGAAATGTATTCCCTTGGCTGCTGTGGCAACTGTTTATTGTATACATTTATAAAAGTACCTACTGATATCACTGGAGCATTTAGGTAGGCGGCTGTGACTCCTTTCCCTTCCCTACCCCACTGTTACTGCAGCACCCGCTCTGCTTGCTCTTCATTTTGTATGTCTCAGAAGAAAGGCAATGGAGAAAGAGTAGAATAAAAAGAGTAACTGCTTTACTGAAATAAAATTCCCCTGCATCATTTCCAATCCCCTCCTTTCTGGAGAAAGACAAAAAAATAGCAGGATATGCCGATGGCTGTGGACAAGAGAAAAAAGAAAAAGGAGTGCTTATGGGGAAGGAGATCTGCATGAATCTGAAAGGAAGAAGCATCTTCCATGAAGAAGGAACAATGATTTCTTATCACACAGCGAGCAGGGAGAGACAGTACTCTCAAAGAGAAACTAGAAAATACGGGAAGAATTGTCAGTAATGAGGGAAGAGGAGAGGATGAAAACCTGAGTGGGAGTGGAAAATGGAGAGAAGAGGAAACTGGGAAGAGACTAGACAACTGGTGCTACTGACACTGACAAAGAGACAGCAGTGGGAAAGGAGGGCTGAGGACCACAGCCACTCATGAGGGCATGATGCCAGCGCTTCTCAATTCTATTATTCTTGCATATTGTTGCATAGGCCTGGGCTGGATGTGCCTATGGGTCAGATATTGATGGCTTCAGTATGCTTTCTGCTGATTTACTTCTTCCTAGGTTATCCAGCTGCCACAGAGCCCTGCTGCTAATCACTTGGCCCAGGGACAGACCTGAGTTGTGGTACAGACAAAGAAATGCTTTTGCTTAGCACAGCATTCAAAACAGAGAGCAGGGCTACATACTGGGGTTGTTTTAATGAGGCTTCATCTGACTTTCTCAGGAGATGTATCTTCACTGAGAGCTGAATCTGTGGTCTTCTGTTTTGTCATATTCATCCTCTTTTCCCACCAGCTGCACTCTTAAATTATTTTGCCAATCTCCCAATACTTTCGTATCCACTTTGCCCTCAGGACAAGCATTTGCTGAGGCTGCTACAGGCAGAATCAACTCCAGCACGACTTTAGATGTGCACGAAACAGGACTGCAAGAAATTGTGCTGTATGTCTTGCAAGGGGAAATGATTGTGTGCTGAGCTTCTCTCTTCAGAAGGAAATTGCTTAAATAGTAAACATTACATAGGGCCTTCTGCTGCTGCTATGTGTTACCAAAGATAGTTGAGAGGGTCTGTGTACACCATGGACTGCACTTCATGCAGGGGAACCCCAGTTCTGAGGTTTATTTCTATGTGCTGATGCAGTTTACATTAGACAAAGATGAATTACCATAGAGAATATCAAAGAATGTAAGTTAGCATGGACAAAGTTAGTATAACAGACTGGTTCCACCCTATTCTAAAGGAAGAGGATAAAAATGAACTTAACCTCAGCCAGTCAGGAAGAACCTTTCCAGTTCTTTCTGAGTACTGAGGAATGGGAAGGATTCTCAGCCATCCTGCTTTCCTGTTTTATTTGGCCTGATTGCCTCCCTCCACACACCATTCACACATCAGAAGTAGAAAGCCAACTGAAGTTACTTCTTTTTCTTGTGCTACAGGATTCCCTTGCCCTTGTGCTAAAGTACTCTTTACTGTAAAAGTAGATTCCCACAAGATTAGAGACAAAGAGTGCAAAGGAAGACATTGGATTGGTCTTCATTTTCCACTTCACCAGAAACACAGCATGAGGTTATGCTACCTCATTATAGACACTGGGGAGGCATGTGATCCCTCGTCAAGAAACTTAACTTAGATTAGAAAATAATAACATTATTTTGATTAACTTATTCCATATGGCTACTTGATAAACATGTGGGATACCATTATTTCTTTGACCTTCTGTATTTTCACTGTTTTGAATTATACTCTGGCAATGGAAAATCAACTCTGATAAAACTTAAAGTCAACGGTACTTTTCTAACTTCTCCAGATAAGTTTTCATCTGTGTGTCTCTTACACACAGCCCTTCAACATCATTTTAGGAGATTATTTTAGTATGTTCTAAATGCAGGGAAAGCCTGGGATTTTTGACTCATTGTACTGGACAAGCAGTTTTTAGCTGCACTACTTTCAAGTGACTGCCTGCCTAAAACATTTTGAGGGAATGGAAAACACTCAGCACATTAAGTGTATTTAAAGCAAAATGAATTCAGTTATAGCAGCATTTAAAGTATTTTGCAACTAACTGTAATTGAGTGCATACATTTCATTTGCAAGTACATACATTGGAAGCAGAGACAGAACGGACAGATACAGGCAGAGGCAAAGGAAAGTGGAGTACAAAGGAGACGATTTTACTGACTTCTTTCTCCTGAATATCACACACCCATGCTGCTGCCATGCCAGAAGAGGCTCCACATCCAGCCACCCTCAACTCCAGGCACATGGAACAGGTTTTGTTCTGTGGGAAATAATGGCAGAGGGGAGCTGCCTTTTGATGAGCCTTGCTAACTTGAAGCCTCAAGGGCCTTCCTGCCCAGCTTCACTCCCTCAGCCTCTGCTGCTAGGAGATAACACTGGAAGCACTGGGAGTGCCATCTCCATTGATTCCACACCAGGTTGGCAGCACCAGCTCTTACATGCCTTGTCTGGGGTCAGCTCAGTTCAAGGCAGTTAGTCTGCCCTTTGCTGAGCAGGTGTATATCCGAATCTGTCCTCCCAAAGATGACAGGACTCCAGGCACTGAGATGTTTAGTTTACTTTCTTTGAGATCTGTGGTTCAGTTGCCAGTAACGCTAATAGAGTCGAAATATAAATCACAGTGAATGTAAACCATTTGGGCTTCAGTGTGCTGGGCAAATATCCATGTAGAGAGAAGGGCAATTAAATCCTCTTGCATTATAAACCTTATAGAATCAGGCTCTGGCTGAGGTCTTGCACATATGGGAATTTTCTCTAGTGAAGCCTGATGAGTCGTAGTGATTGTTGCCAATAATGTGGATAAATAAAAGGCTTAACAATTAGGAGAGAAAGGAAACAAAGATAATACACCTGTCAAACTTGTTGTATTATTAATGTGCAAAGGAAAAAACGTTATGCTTGTGCATGCTGTTGCCCTCAGTACCAGCTGTTGACTGTGCACATGAATCCGTATTTTACATGAGCTGAATGGCCTTGCTGCCAGCAAGCTCTCCAACAGGCAACATTGATAACAGCAATCTACCCACACTCCATACAATTCCAGCTATTCTTCAAATTAATAAAAATGCTTAATAAAGCTTCATCTCTCATTTGCAAAGAAAACCTTCAATTAATGTTAATCAGCATCCTCAGAATGTGATCAGGCTGGGTTTGTAGCTGGATGTGCTGAAACAGTTCAACTGGCAGATGGAGCATTTTTCAACTATTTTAATTAATGAATGCTCATTTCAAATGTTAATGCAATTAAATAAATAGGCAAAACAAATAAAAATAATATACATTATGAAACTGCCACTATCAGAGGAAGTTTTGAACAAAAAAATGAGCCATGCTCAAACCCAAGAAAAGCCCAGCCATCCTCTGCTGGCTATGTAAGCTCTAATAAAGACAGGGCTTGCTTTTGTTACTTGCTTTTTTCAACTTTTCTCAAGGATTGACATTTATATCACTTCCATTTTAACCTGCTGGCATCAACTGAGTCATTTCTTCTCCGAGTATTAGAACATTTTTCTGCAGAAAATGAGAAAGGATTTCCTTCGCGTATTAAGACTTTCTTCATGTAAGATTCAGGCTGCCCCTGCTTCTTACCTCTTTCTGTTTGAACTAATTGCCTGATTTTTTTTTTTTTTAAGGCTTTACTTTCTGTGAACCTTGTATACCATAGCACTGATGTAGTCCCACATTCGTTTGGTTTTATAAAGAGTTCAATTAGCCCCTTAATGCCTAGTTCAGTCACAATTAAACCTTCCCTGTTGACTCGGCATTGGTCTTTCTAAAGGCAGTGGAGGTGTTTTTAATTATTCATTTTCTGGTTTGTTTCTTAGAGCAGTCTCAGCTGTGCTTTATTATTCAAAGGTTAATGCAAACTGAGAACTGGGTAAATTAAATTTGTTTGGCAGCTAGCAACTTGATGTATTGCAGACATTGTGAAATATGGATGGGTGGGTGGGTGGTGGATGGATGGATGGATGGCAAACAGTCAACACTTTGCTACTGTGACATTTTAAAAGCCAGATTTTATCTTTAAAACAATTGTTAGTTGTGTTACTATGGCTGATAGCTAATTAATGTTCCATAATGTTATATTCTCTGTAACCCATTTTTGTTAAGAAAGCACGTAGTTTAGAAAGCCAAGAAGCATTAACAGCTATTAGAGAAAATTGATGTAGGTACCATGACTAATGAACTATGCCGCACTAAGACACTGCATTGTATGAAGGGAATCATGCAGTCAGAAGTTTTAATGAAGGGAGCCCAAGGAATTTCAGGTGAAAGAGGGTTTTATTAACTTTCAGCGAACAAAATGAATAGTTGAGTAGTGAACATGACATGATGTCGTATAATAATTGTATGCCTTGGATACATTGTGAGGCATGGAGCATAGCCAAGAGCTTTCATCTGTTCTGCGCGCAGGGTTATTTCACTAACCCTTGCATACTGTGGAAATCTTTATTGCAAATATAACAAGAGTAGTTTCACAAGAAATGCCTTAAGACAATACCACGTCACTTATTTGAAAAATTTACCAACGCTGCATTCCTTTGAAAAATATTAATCAGATATTCAGAAGTTCCCATCCCAGCTGATCCTAATAAAAATTCATGTCCTGTTTCAATGACTCGTATCAGCAGGCTGTGAACTAAAAAGAAGTCTTCATATACTTTAAGAGGCCACTCTGGGTAAAATACATCTTTCTGTGGATAAGCGTTATGTTGTATGTATATAAGTTTTTGGAATAGTAATGCCCAAAAAATTCATTAGTTTTTAGTTTGCTTTTTCCAAGCATTGACTGTGTAGATAAGAGATTTTTCTTGTTTCATGTATAGAACCATTTCTCATAGATTTTAAATATTGTTTCAGTACAGTGTTTTTAAGTGAGAACTTTGAATTAACATAATCCAACAGTTGAACCTGCTTCTTGTTTATGACTTTTTAAGATGGTGTAAAAATTGCCAACTAAAGCAGCTTTCTGCACTAGTGACAGGAGTCCTTAGGATAATAACTTAGAAAGTGCAGCTGCAAGGTCATTTGTACCACGCTGTCATTAGTACAGTATGTGCTGTATAATAATGTGTGTAATTACACTGCTACTGATGAGGTAGGTAGATGAGAAGGTAGATGAAAATAGGATGGATTGTGAGGCAAGACGGTGACAAGGCATCTCAGCAAAGTCTCTGTATCCTTGCACAGTAAATACTTCACATCTGCCCACTAAAATATTTGAGATAAGACCGTCAGGAATATTTCTATGCTTATTTGAATAATTTATAATGTGATTTTAATACTTCTTCCTGGCTGAATATATCGCTTCACTGACAGAGCTCAGGACACCAGTAAGATGTGTCATGCAGGACTAACTAATCAAGTACAGTACTCAATTTTCAACCCACAGCACTGCTGCAAATCCAGCACTACTGTAGAGTGTAACTGATGCAGTATTTTCTTAATTGTATGTGGTTATTACGTTATTTTTTTGTTTGTTTTCTATTTTAGTGCTGGACCCAAAGGAGACAACATTTATGAATGGAGGTCAACTATACTGGGACCTCCAGGGTCAGTATATGAAGGTGGAGTTTTCTTCCTTGACATTACCTTTTCACCGGACTATCCTTTTAAACCACCTAAGGTTAGTAGGAGGATATTAAAAATCTGATAGGAGTCCTCTCCTTGTGATATTTTTAACATCTATGTTGGTATACTGTTGTAGGATGAAATATAAAACTTTCAAGGCAATAATGAATATTTAAACAGAGTGTTTTGATGGAAAGAATTTAAATGATTGCCTAAAATTTGCTTGTATGTCTCTAGTACAGTTGGATAGATATGCATTATTTAGCAAATGGTTGTATAATTTCCAGCAGTTATTTGTTTGATTTGGATTTGTTTCGACTATGAAGGTAATTATATTTGAGTTGCATCTTTTGTAGGCAGCTGAAGAATCTTTCCAGTTGACCCATATCATTCACCACGGTCTGTGGCAGCCCAACAAAATATGCACCTTTTGTGCTACCTAATACAAATTACTTCTCCAGATGCAGACTACACTACTCATTGCAAAGATTTAATTGCTTTGTGTTGTCTTTCTGGAAGGCTTTGGAAATATGTCTGCAAAGAAATTGGATAGAAAGTCAAGAACTAACAGAATTCCTTACAGATTTGTTTTCTCATGCTGTCAGTAATGATGCTAACCACAAAATGTAAAGCTCTTCCAATAATATGAAGCTGGAAGATCATTACCATGACAGAGAAGGCTTAGAATTTCATACAGGAAATATCTAGTGGTTTTGAAGACCAGAGAAACAGAAATGGGATGAAGAGGAGTAGCGTAAAATGTCACTGATAACCAATAGTAATAACTGTTGAGAGAGGATGTCAGAATGGGATATTTTGTTGATCACAGGATTATTGCAAACCACCAGCATCTGAATGCATCTGAAAAAAAAAAAAAAGCAAATACATTCCTAAGATGCATCATCTGACATCTCCTACAGAGATAAGGAATTGCTGGCATCATACACAAGACACTTGTAAGACTTCATCTGGAAGACTGACTACAATTCCTAACACCCATTTTCACTAGCATAAGGAGAAACTTTAAAATTTACCCAGCAAGGCTGTTAATAGAATTAAATAAATTGATGGGCCTGTGTATTATGAAACAAAGTGAAAGTAAGTTAATTTTCCACCTTCCAAGTGTAGACAGTGAGGTTTTGGAACAGGCCCCCGTAAGAGTTGTGGAAGCAAAAATGCTTCCCTGTTTTTGACACAGATGTGAAAGGTTTGAGATACCATGTTTGCCTATAACAGATGAGATTGCAATGAAAGATAAGTTGATCCCTATTTAGTTGCTGTAATATATTTAAAGAGGAGCAATTTAAAATAAAATTTTAATGCAGTGATAGTAATGTTTATAGCAGTTTAAATTATTATCATGAAAAAAGTGTTAAAAAAAGAGTAAGAGATGAGTTCAAAATACTGCACTTTCCCAATCAGTGGCCTAAAGATGGGACAAAACCACATGCTGTAGCAGATAGAGATGACCTAAGTTTGTTTCCCATTTGTAGTGTTCCAGTTTAGGGAAACTTTGAGGTCACAGACAAATATTACAGGAATTGTAATCTATGTTGACCACAAATTTTCTGATTTAAATAATTGTGATTGTGCAATGAAGAAAAACGTTGAAACCTTATAACTGGAGTTTTCTGTCAGTCAATTAAAGCATGGAACACTGAACTCAGGCAATGCTCTCTTCTCCTTACTTTTCTTCTATTTATTTATTGAGTATATTTGTTTAGTGGGTATTGACATATCCACTGAATGGATTTCTTGAGTATAAAGCAGAAGAAGAAGCTCTCCCAATGATCCAAACCTGATACGTAAAGAATTATATCTGAAAAGCAGGTTGCAGGGTTGTATTTTCTCCTTCTTTTTGTTGAATCTGTTTTAGGCAAGGTATACAACAGCATCCTTTTAAAATAGAACGTAATTGTCCAGTTTGCTGTTTCCCCATGAGACAAAGACTTTTTCAGTCCACCCTCAGTAGTGTTTGGCAAGTGTTTTATTTTCAGACACGAATAATGCAGCTGTGCATTGCTTATTAATGAAACATCAAGCAAAGTGGTGGTTCTTACTCTGCTTTTTAATACATTTTTTGTCTGTCTTTATCTTGAAGCCAATTGTCATTGTGAAAAATGTGTGCATATAAATCATATGAAAATGTACTGCTTGATAAAAGACAAGATAGCTGATGATGCCATATTGTATTACTAAAAGGGCAGTATTTATGGTGAGAGAAATTGTTATCTATAAGAAAGTAATGAGTACATGTGCACAGGGGACTACTGTGTCAGATAGAACTAATATTTCACTAGTGTATTTTGTACACATAGATTCTTATTCTATTCACTTGAGCCACTGTCATAAATAACCCTTATTTTCAATCCCACTGTAAGAAATCTTAAACTGTTGCTACTTCATTACGCATTTTTTTCAGATCCTGTGAAATTGATTCACAGGTTAAATAGTCTGGGACATCCCTTGAATAAAGCAGTGTGGAAAGATGACTATGACAGTCATAAGGTAGCTGCTGTCAGTCAATATCAGTAGGAAATGGTATCTAAATATGTTCTTGAAACACTTACTTCTAGCTAAAGAAAAGTGCTGGTTATGTGGAACATAACATAAGGCATCACTGTACAGTGCTATCCGTGTCACTGTGCTGGCAACTCTTCTTCTTCACCACGAGATTTGTGATATTTGGGACTCTCGTTAAAATCATTGTTCTTAAGTTTATGTGAATAAATAATCTTAGAATTTTTTAAAGTATATCCCACTCTTCACAGCTCAAAAAAGTTTAAAAAAGAAAAAAAGAAAGAAAGAAAAGAAAAGTAGAGTGAAAATACATAACTGTGGAACATACTGAGAAGGACATAAAATGTATCCCTAACTGTTGGCAAGGTTACCTCCACGTCAGTACATGGCAGAAAGGGAGTAATTCATGTTTCTTGCTATGATTGAATTCATACATTCCTCCTGAGATTTCTGTGGGCCACTTTCATCCCTCTTTTACCATGAACTAAGGAAACATTTAAATGAGTACTGTCAAAACTGATCTACTAAAAATGTGACCACAGAAGACCAGGGAAGAAACAGAAACTCTATTTCCCAGATGTGATTACTTGATCCAGCGAGGTTCCAAGGCAAATGCCTGTGTCACATAGTTATTGTTATTAAAGGGCCTAATCCAAAGCGTATTAAAATCTGAAAGGTTTTTACAAGCCCTTTTCCAAATCTATTTTGAGATGTTGCATACTCTTATCATGCATATGCATGAGAAAGCGAAAAATAATTTCTAAATTAAGAAAATAAATTAATATATTGAAAGTAAATTCTGGATCAATGTACTTTATTTTTTATTATTTTAATTTTTTTTTAATGATGTAACCATTTTTTTGTTTTGTATTATACAAAGATCTTCATATTTTCTAAAGATCCAAATTCCTTTCATAAACAGAGTTGATGCTTATTCTGACCATATTGATCAATTCTGCTTCATATGGGAAAACACAGATTAAAATTGAAAATCTGAGAGCACATTTACACATGAAGAAAAGATGCTTCAACCTGTTTTTTGAGAATGAGGGGAATGTACAAAGTCATTTTCATTTGTTTTTCCGGATAGCTAACCTGCTTTCTTCAGTTTTTGCACCTTTATCTCTATTCCTTGCACTGTGTGCCTCATTTTATGTTTGTGGTTTTGTACATGCAAACATCACCGCCATCAGGCTTCCCTTCAGTCTTTCCCCTACAGTTTTCCTTCTATCTGCCTGTGTAGTGACACTTGTTATGTCAGTGTCTCTCTAAAGCTGGGCCATAACCATAATATCAAAGTAAGTTTTTCTTTTCAACAAACTAGAAGATACCACGTGGTAGGTCAGAGCATAATTTGCTCTCATGATTTTTATTTTTCCCCTTTGAAGTCAATCTATTTCAGTCTTTCAGCTTGGTCTCATGCCTTGAAACTGGACTCCCAGCTTTCTGAGCCAAACTTCAGCTCTGTTTGCCTTGAGGACTCATGGCATTTTGCTTCAATTTGCCATCCCAGACTAACTTCGATTTCTCTGTGTAACCAGAGAATGAGATTTTTAGAACAACTCATCTGCAAATGGACAAATTAGCTTTGGCTTTATGGGATGCCCTAATCAATTAAAAATCCTGGTTGGCCTCCACTGCAAGGAAGTTTCAGTAAATCCATGGAAATAAGATGAACAAGCCAAGAAGTGGGCAACCTGCAGAACCACCCCAACCTTACAGCAGTGCCCCAAGTCTCACATTGGGTTTGCAAAATGCTGAACAATATATACATGATCTCTGCCAAAGGCCAAATGCTAGTGAGATTTCAGTCTTGGTCATAAGGTGAAGAGACTTCACTTCAGCCCCAAAATGAGATGTCTGCCTCGTAGTGCAACAAGTTCTAGAATCAAGAAAGCTGCAGCCTATTCAGAGAAGCCACTTAAAGAAATGAAGAAAAGTGCTTAGATGGCTTGCCAAAGAAATAACCTTCCATTTCTCCCATGCTTTAATAACCCCTCAGCCCTTGTGAAAATATCTTTGAGATTTCTTTTTCCTGCTATCTTCCTTTCCTCCTTAATGGATTCAGACAGTTCTCTCCTTGACTTTTACAGAGGAAAGCTCTCTCTCTTGTTTTGTCTCTCCCTCTCCGGGGTTTTGGATGGGATATACAGCTTGTATAAATAGGTGGATGTGTATCTGTGGGTGTATGTAGGTCTCTCTGAAAGTAATGCCTCCCATTTATTTTCATGGAAACTACAACAGATAGAAAGAGCTCAATAACACTATTAGATAGAGCAAATTCTCAGCTATAAAATACTATTTTTACAACATAGTCATCATTATTAGCCATGCATTTTCACCAGCTATGAACAAGAGCCCTCATTATACACGCTCATAAAAATCTGCACTAGCAGTGATGACCCTCTGTCACTGTCACCACTGCTGAAATGCACTATGCACCACCTCACTGTACTCGCATCCATTCTTTGGTCTCCAGAAACATTCAGGAAGTGTCAATGAATGTCATTGGGTGCCTTTTTTTTTTTCTTTTTTTTGCATGGAGGAACTCAATTCCACCCCTTTGCTTCATCCGCACTTCCATGTCAGACACCATTTTGTCAGAGTGCCCCTCTGCTGCCATCTGTCACATGGCAACAACATATACTGGAATATTATTGAGAAGGTTCAACCTCTACTGCCATACCACCAACATCTGCCTCTGACATTGGTGACTAACATAATAAAATAGGAGGGATTACTTTTGGAGCAGACCTCATAAAACAGTAAAATAAAATAACAGAATTATTAAGGTTGGTAAAGATCTCTAGTACCATCTAGTCCAATGCATCAACCCATTACCTTAATGCCCACTGAACCATGTCCCTAAGTGCCACATCTACGTGATTCCTGAACGCTGCCAGGGACTTCCAGTCTACCACTTCCCTGAGCAGCCTCTCCACTTTTTCTAAGAAATTTTTTCCTAATATCCAGCCTGAACCTCCCCTGTTAGAACTTGAGTTCATTCCCTCTAGTCCTATCACTGTTACCTGGGAGAAGAAGCTGACACCCACTTCACCACAAACTACCTTCAGGCAGCTGTATACAGTAATTAGGTCTCCCCTGAGCCTCCTTTTCTCTGGACTGAACAATCCCAGCTCCCTCAGCCACTCCCCATAAGCCTTGTGCTCCAGTCCCCTCACAGCTTTGTTGCCCTTCTCTGGAGACACTTCCAGGGCTTCATTGTCTTCCTTGTAAGGGGCCCAGAACTGAACACAGTACTCAAGGTGTGGCTTCACCAGTGCTGAGTTCAAAGGGATGATCACCTCCCTGCTCCTGCTGACGACACTATTTCTGATACAAGCCAGGATGCCTATGGCTTTCTTGGCCACCTGGGTACACTGCTGGCTCACATTCAGCCAGCTGCCAACTAACACACCCAGAACCTTCTCCTCCATGCAGCTTCCCAGCCGCTCTGCTTCAAGCCTGTAGCAGTACACGGGGTTTTTGTGACTGAAGTTCAGTTGGCAGTTGTTAAAGCTCATACAATTGGATTTAGACAATTATATATAAGCATACAAACTTTTTGACCTGAAGTCTTCTACAGTTTAACCATCGTGGCAAATTAACAATGCAATGTTATAGGAGCTAGAATTATTGAAGGAAGGGTGATAATTCTGTCATCCTGCATACTGTTCTGCCAGACCAGGAAATCTTTGCTTAGTCTTTCATACAGGTGTTTGCAGAACAACGAGCACTCCACAAGAGCACACTCCCTGCAGGAGTTGTCACTGCAGTGGTGTCTGCATTTACATCGAGAATAATCTTCATTAATAACTTCTACACAGATATTTGACTGTGTTCAGTCTATTACAGTGTCAATTCAATTTAGCAGTAGCTGATACAATATGGATATATCTATCATTATCCTAGTACTCTGCTAGCTTTATTTTTTAATTTGAGTGATTTATAAAATCTCTTAATCCCAACTCTACAATTAATCTTGCTAGGGACTTTAATCTCTGTTGACTGAAAAATGGTTCACAGGACTTGAAAGCTGCAGTATGCTAAATCACCTCTAAATCAAAATTAAAATAACAGAAAACTCCATTTCCTCCCTGTAAATCTCATATGTCTATCAAATGACTGAAAAATTGTTCTCAGCATTTGAAAGCTTAGCAGTTTTAAATTAACTCTGAGACTGCACGGGAAGTCTTTTCCCTTTGTAAATACAATATACAGTGTGTGTAGAGTCTGATCTTAATGGCAATATTAAACATCTCTTCAGTTTGTTATATGTAATTGCCATACAACACTAATCTCTAAGCACAAAATATCATTATTTGGAATCCTTCTGCTGTGGTACAATCTTTGTACCGATTTCATAAATTCAGTGTTGTGTACGATGGGCACTTCCTTTTATTCCCAGCTTTACTCTACTTTATCACACTTAGCGTGTAAGTGATTGGTTGTTAAGGACTCTTTTGCCTGCTTGCAAGATGAGAAAAAATAAGCTTTCCTTGATATTGCCAGCCTAAATTGCTCAAATGAAGCTTACTTGGCAGACCCATACTTTTATTTATGTTTGTCTCCATTAACCCAATTTACATGTGAGCCTCCCAAACTCACAGTCACCTTAAATCCAGTCTATCTGATCACCACTGTGTACCATATCTTCAGCTCTGTTGGAGGCAGGGCTTCGGTCTGCCTTCTGTTGCCCTCCCTTTCAATGACATGACCACCCTTTCAATACAATAGTTTCCTGTCACTGTTATCCGTGCCACCACGTGCCTCACCACCACTTGCTGGAATGCTCCCTGTATGCCAAAGGCTGTGTCTGCAGGCAATGCTGCGCCTGTAGGGCAGTATACAACGTTCAGCTCAGTGTGGGTCAACTCAGCTGGCTCCTTCAGAAACTTCAGTGCGTCCCCAAATGACAGCATCATGGAGACATGGAAGGCAGAAACACTTTAAGCAGAAGAAGAGATCCACAACTATATTTTATTACCAATAAATGCAAAAGACATTTGATAGAACAATACCATGTACATCTCCAAGATTTCCTTTGAATTCAGATATCTGAGAATTCTTCTACTACCTGCCAAGTTGAATTGCCATTTCTTCTCATGAATGGATTTCTCTCTTAAATATATTAATTTATATCACTGCTTTGTTCTTACTTGTTTAGTCTTGATGAAAATCACTCTAACCAACAAAGATCTTCCTTCTTTCTGGAGGCTGGTGGCCCTGCCTGTGCCAGGGGGGCTGGAACTTGATGATCCTTGGAGTCTCTTCCAATCCAAGCCATTCTGTGATTCTTTCCCTCCCCAAAGCTTAGAAAGTTCATAATTTCTTCCCATTTCCTACAAATGCTTAATACGAGGTACCTGCAGAGGTATTTTGTGGGTTTGTCTTCTATCTCACAGCGATGGTTTCAATGTTGCCTGTCAAACTCACTTTCAAAAGGGGGCCTGGGACGGCTATTGGATACTTTGGGAGCTATGTAATCGTGTCACATTGCACATGTTCTCACTATTGCATAAAATCTGCTCATGAGCTGAAAGTACATCTTATATCATTGCTCTTTCTTGTCCTTTTTTACGCGTAGAGATGCATGTATACAGATGTGAAAGGGAGTTTTATCGATATTATTACTAATGAAGATGAACAAACTGTAAAGGTGCAAAATCAAGTCAGTTCTGAGGGAAAGGAGCACTTGGGGAACTCAGGGAGGAAGTGTGTCTGGGACAATACAGCCTACGTGTTTTATTCTATGTAAGGGAGGATTTGCTTTGTAAAAATTAAAAGGCAGTAAGTCCTTAAAAGTGTTGCTGCCTATAAACAGACCTTATTACTGAATTTCCATATGTAGTTACTAAATATAGTAAAGATTATACTGATTAAACTAAAATCATTTTAATAAAACACTGACTTTGTCAGATAATGCTTTTGACATTTTGTGTCTTACAATATTGTTTCAATTCTGAACCTCTCTAACCTGGACAATTTTCCATTTCTTTTTTTTCTCTCACGCTGTTCTTTTGCTTTCAGAAAGCTGTTCAGTTTAGGAAATTTTTTTACTTGCCCTCTTGGGTACATCAGAGATTATGTAAATCCCCCTTCATGTTTTCTGCTATTATGTTTGTGTAAACTAAGTATATTTCTATAGAGCACACATTTAGCATTGCTGTGCTTATTCATATTGATATTTTTTCCTGAGACGGGGTGAGTAGTTACTCAGCTTCATAATTACCATGAATATAATGAATAATTACTCGCATTGCATACTGTTTCATTTTCAAAAATGCTAAAAATTCCCTCATATGAATACTATTACATGCCTTTTAAATCATGATCACTTCTTTGCTATGTCTCACATAATGCATTTTGTTGCAGCAAATGAAGAATAGTTTGCATATCAGACTTTTCTGTAGGTCAAACAAAAGTAATTATGAGTTAGTATTTCCTGCTAGAGATGATTGCATGTGTTTTCCTTTGATGTATTAAACTGTGGCTATTTTTTGCCAACTAAAGTTTTGTAAGAACTGTCTGAAGTTCATCTCTTGGCATATATTTAAACCTCGCCCTTTAAACAGTGAGCATCATGAGGTCAGTCATTTATTATGCACTTGATATGATAATCCATTAAGTATCCCAACAATTGCTTGTGTGCATGCTACTAATCTGTAGCTGCAAAGCAGAGATGGATCATCCTGTCATAGAAAGGCAGCCTCAGTGCTTGGCACAGATAAAATGAAGTGCACCCAGTCAGAAATTTAAGGATGCTAATTAATACAAAGGTTATTACATGGATATTGTGTTCCTCATAGCTGTAACTAACCTTCACTTAGGTTGCTTTACAGTGTTTTTCTAAAATGACTAAAGAGTGTAGGCCTGTTCTTGTTTTTTATTATTCTTTCTGTTTGAACAGACAAATCTATTGCTCATAAACTCTGACAAACCGACATGAGAATTCTTACTCCCTCCTGAGCTCCACGAACATCATCATAAAGGGCATCGTATTTTTTAATATATATATAACCTTTTCTGTATGCAGTACAACTTCTTCCACTTCAGGTAGTGCCACTACAGTTTTATTAAAACAGAACTCCTGGGGAATATTAGAAAAAGACAGAAGTTTCATCTAGAAAAGGACTGCAGGATTGCACCCTTGTAAGAAATGAAAGAGCTTGAAAGGAAATTTTGTAAAACTGCAGGAATGAGAGCCCTGGGATCTCAATCCTGATTTGAGTGTTGGCTGAGCAAAAGAGTTTTGTTTCCATTTATTCTCCTGTGGACTCTGAATCTTTTCCTGCTCAGTCGCTCAGCTTCAGTGAGAGGAATGGAGAACAGGGGATAGGAGTTGAATCCAAACAGGCTAAATAATGCAGTTCCTGAGTGCACGTTGTAATTCCTTATTTGCTGATACACAAAAATGGAGGACCATTTCTTCCTCTAGATACAATTTGGAACTACAAATTCAGTGTGGCTGAAAGTGCATGAGGTGTGTTTGTGGAATTGTCCCTTTCAGAGCTGCAGTGCTTTTACATGCCTCCCTCTGAGTCTCACTAAAGGTTAAGCTGGTCACCCTCATGGCTGCAGGTGATATGATGGCTTCTTGGATTTAGACCCTAACATATGAACATTAGGTGCAAAACTGAGGTAGCGAGGGATTCTGAGACTAGATCATGTTGAAAAACCAGTGATCAAAATTACTCTGAGATCCAGGACTAATTTGTCCTGCATGCAATCAGTTGTCTCCAGTCACTCAACTGCATTCCATTTTACTTTGCCCTTCCTCAGTTTTGTAAATATCTTTCTGTCCTAAAACTTATACTCAGTGAAAAGCTAGTCATAGCTTTACATGTACTTTTTTTCTCTGTAATCATTTTCTCTCCCTCCTTTAGAAAAATAACCTCATTTTCTTCCTAGAGACTATACACAGGGTTGTTTTTTGTATTTTTTTAAATTTGTATAATTCTGTTTTACAATACTCAGATGGTTTTGGCATTCACCAGTAGGTAAACAGATGAGTTTGTTGTTATTTTCTTCCATAACTGAATATAAATTCCTTATCATTACCCTTCAAAAGCTTCTTTATAGTACTTTTACAATTTTCAGAAGATAGCTCTATTTTTCATTATTTCCCATAATTCACATTTCTCTGACCTGAACTTTTATTCAAAAAAAATGAGATATCCTCTAAAAACTGCAGAACCAAAGAGAGTAAATCCACAGAGAGCACTTACCTTTCAAAAAAAGATAAATTACTCCTCTACCATTCAATTGTCTGAGAATAACTCCTACTATACACCCACACGCTCCCTTGAGTCTCTGAATGGGATTGTTTAGGTGTTTTCATTAGGGGGTAAATGGAATTAGAATGCATCCTTTATAGGAACCATTTAAGCGGCATCAAAGGTTAAAATATGGCCATATTAAAGAAAATGGAGCTAACCTGGAATGATGTTATCACTTGACTTCTCTCTACATACATAACAGAGATGACCTTGCATAACTTTAAAATGTATATGGCAAACTACACAGCGTCCGGAAAGCTACATGTCAGCGTTTCCCACATTAGATGCAATTTGAGGCAGTGTCCGGATGAGGAAAGCAATATGTCATCTCAGCTATCCTGCATCTCACTTTTGCTTCTTTGGCATATGAAAATGGGATGGGGCTGCTCAGCTTGTCCTTTTCAACAGATTTAGGACTGTATAACTACCACCAGGCCAGAGCTTGCAAGGTAAAAGATGATGATGGTTTTCCTGCAGGCTTCCTCAGCAACTGAGGAGTTACACGGGGCAGTCACCTCTTCTTGCACCAACTCCAGCATCCTCAGCATCCCTCCACAAAACAGCCTGGCAGGCAGGGGGCAGGTATATCCCAGTTTGCCACAGGACATGGAAATTTGTGGGCCAGTTCAGAATCTGAAACTTGGATTTCCTTTTTCTGGGCTGTCTCTCTTCCATGGACAAAGAGGCCTGGGCAACACTTGCCACTGCCAGCCATGGCAAGCTTTACAGCACCTGTGGGCAGCATCATCTTCCACTCCCTATCCACAGTTCCCTATGTGTTACAGCCATCATTCATGTAGCGTCTTTTGAGATTCTGAAAACTTCAATATTTTTTCTGTTGTAAAAATGCCACTGTATATTTGTGTAGTCGTTTTCAAGTGCACTGACATGTTTGGTGAGTGGATGACCTGTTTGTCAATGATAAGCAGCAATCCCTATCATGCAGTGGGTGCCTTCCTCCGTGTCATGAGTTTAAAATGTAGTGAAAAAAATTAGATCAAAGTATTTGTGAAGAATAGCATTCCAACTATAAACATATGTAATTCTGACTACATTTATCCAATAGCCTAAGATGGCAGTGGAGTTGAACAGCTTACATAAAATGAGAACTACCTCCATTCATCCAAGTGGCTCTCTGAGTCCTGTCAAATTCACAGTGTTCCTTCTTGGCTGCTTTAAAAAGAATGTGTGGCAACTTGTCTATCCTCTAAAATGACAACAAAACAGTTGCACATTAAAGTATGTGCTAAAATTGATGGCATTCTCCTAAGCAGGTCACAAGCTCCAACTGACCCTTATCTTGAAATAATTTGAAAGTATAATTTAATCTGTGCAATGGACTCAGTGGGTTTCCCTCACATTTGATGAGACCACGTACATATAATTATGCAGTGTACCCAGTTACTGCTCAAATTTTTATTCATGGAAGCATAGAAAAGCACTTTTTTCAGGAAAAGTAATTAAGCAGAAACTTTATTCCAGCTATGTACTGAAAAGTGGAAACAGGGACAGATACCATGGGAAAAGTACAAGGAAGCTGCTAGGCTCTGTAGGAATGGGGTCAGGAAAGCCAAGGCCCAACTTGAATTAAACTTGTCAAGTGGTGCCAAGAACAACCCTGATGGGCAGTTGGACTTCACCATAACTGCTCTCTCACTCCCTCTACTTAAAGGAAGAGGAGAAAATGAGATGAGGAAGGGCTCAAAGGTTGAGATAAGGGCAGGGAGATTGCTCAACAATTACTGTCATGACCAAACAGACTCGAGGAGTTTAATATAATTTATTGTCAATTACTAAGAGAAGAGAGCAGTGAGAACTAAAACCAGACTGAAAACACTTTCTCCCCATCCACCCTCTTCTAACTCTTCACACTGAGCACCGCAGGGGAACCGACAGAATACTGACATTTCAACCACAAAGCAGAATGGTCTCTTGTGCAATTTTTTTATTGCTTAATAATCATGTAATTATTGGCTTGTACACCACTGCACTTAGGCAACGCGCTGTCTTTTCTAGGTAACGTTCCGGACAAGGATCTATCACTGTAACATTAACAGCCAAGGCGTCATCTGCCTGGACATTTTAAAAGACAACTGGAGTCCAGCATTAACCATTTCTAAAGTTCTCCTCTCCATCTGTTCCCTCCTCACAGACTGCAACCCGGGTAAGACAAATTCACTTTCATACATTTGCATTCATTTGCAGTTCATAGTCTGTCAGCATTTAGGATGTGGCCGGTGCACTCTTTTTCAGCTCTGTATTAAAAAAAGACCAAAATTTAAGTTTCAAATTCATTAGAATTGATGCACAGTAAAGAAAGAAAACACAATGTTAAGACCCCTTGCATTTTTAGTAGTTGGGAATAAAAATCTGTTAATTCAGAAAGTTTAATGAGGGGAAAATACTTTGTAGTAGGCACTAATTTGTGAATTACAGCCAGGACATTAATACCAAGAAATATGAATGAGTTAATAAATATTGAAAAAGAAAGCTTTCACTTAAATATGCTGATAGTATGGTCTATGAAAAGACCGTAGCGACAATGATGGATGTCTAACACGGAATCTACAAATAATGAAAATTAATTTAAATGAAGTTTATTCAATATCCTGGACAGGCTGTATGAGCAGTCAAAGCAAGCTGTCATTCATATTAACTCGCATAGCACTTAACCTATTCCCTCAGCTGTTTTAGATTTGTTTTCTGCAATTGACCACTAGATCTGTAATTTCTACTTTCTCTTAACCAATTTGCCAATGAATGGTTCTGATTGCAGCCTTCAAAATTTGTAGTATATAGACATTCATACAGAGTCATTTAAAGAAAAATTAAGAGATCTGTTTATGTATCTTAATGTTTTTGAGTTCGTTTTTTTATTGTATGCTTAGTTTTGCTATATTATGATTAATTACTATCTAGGTTTTAAAACTTTCGGTTTCCTTTTTCTAAACTTTTCTCCCCAGCCAAAAGGCTAAAAAGTGCATTTCAAAGGGTGGAACGTGAGATTCTTTATAATCACAGGCTGAGTCATGTGCTATAACAGAAGTCTGAATTATTTCAGAGTTTCAGATAAGGTGAAAGTCAACTTTCGATTGCAGTTGGCTGTACTTTTTCCATGTGGGTTCGTTACTGTGTGTAGCATTAATAACTGCAGTGTTCTTTCCAGCTGAGAGCTGGAGGTGTTGAGGAGCTGTAGAGGAGCACTGTGGTACCATTTCAGACACGTTTACTTCTGGAGTGCTGGATGCTCTCTGCATACCTCTACAGAAGGCAGACTCCTTGTAGTGCCCACCCCAACCTGTGCAGAGGTGCCTGTATGCAATCAGGTGGACTGGTGGCAGACAGATAGGAAATGGATATTTGCTCGGGTGTCTTAGAGACCAGGTAAAGAGCTGCTGAGAGAAAATACAACCATTTCAAAAGTTAATAGCAAAGCTATGTTGTGAGTGAGAAACTGAAAATAGATGTGCATTCAGTTGTACTCACCTGTTTATAGAAGCAAATCAGTGGCTTGAAAATTTGCCAGTTCCAACCAGTGGTTTGAAACTTGGAAATTTACCATCTCTCATCTCTCAGTCATTTTCTTTCCCTTAGACCAGTTTACAGATGTTGTCAAACAGCAATGCTAACAGAGCAAGTAGTTGAGATAAACACTGAAAACTGTTACCCATAAGATATTATCATGTGTAGCATGTTCACATTGTAAAAATCAGTAGTTACTCTTCAGTTTCTTTCAGTTAGTAGCCATAAAAATCATCATGACTGTAGTAAATAAAACAATTTTATGACATGTCATTTTCAATTTAAATGCACTCTTTAAATACAGAGTGGTTGTAGGTTTTGTTACTGTGTCTTGTTAAAATTTGCATTATTTCTAGGGAGAGGTGAGGAGTGAATGTAATTTCTTTACATTTGAATTCCCGTCCTGTGAGGAGCTGATGACAGTATCTGCGAACAACAGAGTCATTTTTGCCTTCCTTTGAGACTACTTGCCTCAAGTTAGATAATTTTTTACATTAAAAAGTGAACTTCAAATTGTAGTGATGTGCAACAGAAGGCTTTTTACTTTTCAGTGTATTGCCTAATATGCTAGAGCCTGTTCTGGTTTGTCCCACTTGTTTTTATGAAATTTTATCATTAGCATATCATACCATCTAGCTGGAACATAGGTAGATAAGCAGGCAGGTAGGTGGATAGGAAGAAGGAAAGAAAGAAGGAAGAGATAGATAGATAGATAGATAGATAGATAGATAGATAGATAGATAGATAGATAAATCACTGATCTCCATATGTCACTGAGATACACACAAGAAATACATATGTATATATTTTGCTCTCTGTCAGCTGGGAGTGATTTTCTAATCACCCAGTCCTCTCTTCATCGCACTGGCCTACCCGTTTTTAAAGGCAGCAGCCCAACAGGGATCTCAATTCGATGAGCAACTCTGAACTCTTTGTTCACCATTCATCAGTCAGAAGTAGATCAGGTCAGATGGAAAGGAAACACTGAGTCTTCCACAAACACAAACACTTGGGACGGGTAAGTTTTCCACCCCCAGCCCCTCTGAAGAGAATAATGAAGTATCAGTTACCCCCTAGCCTTACATTTATGCAAATCTTCATTAGAACAACAAATAGCAGTAAGAATGGCAGCTAATTAACCCTCAGTCATACACGGTGATTAAACTGAGCTGAAGCACAGCTGCAGCTTCGTTGGCAAGCGCTGCTATTCTTCTCCAGCAGGCTGAGCAAATGAAAGAGAGGTATTTGCTCCTGCCGCTTCTGCCATTCACACAGTCATCTACAAAAGACATTGAGAGAGTCTCTTTCCTCCGTGGTTATACATCGCCGTCCTTTGTTTCCTATCACTCAAGGCAGGAGGTAGTTTGTCTTTTTTAAACAACTCATACAATATTTTACTCATAAGCTGTCTCAGTCCCTTCTGTCCTGATTGTTATTAATTGTCTCTATTTTGCTTGGCACCATCAGGCAGTAAACTGTGTTAATGAAATGTCTGAATTTTGTAACAGCTGGCTGACTTTTTTGTGGGGGGAAGGGGTGCTGTAGTGTTTGTGTATGATCGAACATGTGTGAATTATCTGTGAGTGCAGGAGAGCCAACTGGAATGATATCAGAGAGATGGGAGAGATGATGGGATGCACTAGCATTCGGTCTGGGGATTAGTACTTCCCTTTAAGGTGGTACTCTGGGGCACAGCACACCTCTCTTCCTTCAAAGCAGGGCCCCAGTCCTGTAAACGTTTTGGCATGTGCATGAGCAACCCTGTGAAACCTGATATATGCCTTCATCTGCATAAAGCTGTGTGTGAGTAAGAGCTTGTAGGCTGTGTGCTTGAGTGATGAGCGTATTTACTTCAGTGTTAGCCGCTAGGGCCAGCCTGCATGGGCAGTTAGTTGTTCCAGAGTAACTCCATGTGTGTACCCTCCCTCTTTGAAAATGTATTAAGTCAGGAAAATCTGTCTTACTTGGAGCAAAAGTCAACTGTGCATTAAGTATGGAAGAGTAGCCTGGGGAGTATAAATTCCCACACTACCTTAATCCAAAATAGCTTTAAAGTGCAGATGGCCCCTATGGATTTGCATTTTTACAGAGCTTGAAGTACAAAAACAAATTAATTATTTTTATATTTAGACAGCTGATGATGATGAGTTGGGTTAACATGTTTACTGTTCTCAGTTGGTCATTCCCATCACAGCCCTGCCAGAGGTTCTCAAGTCATATGGAAAATTCTCATTTGCAAATGCTTCAGAGAAAATAAATTGAAACACTGACGAGACTGCAATGGAACTTTTTCCTTTGCATGGCCTCCTTTTTCACACATGCAAAATTTGAACTTTGCTGGCCTGATTATCCCTGATGTCTGAACAGTCTAACGTCAAACCGCATCTGCTTAATAACACATGGCTAAGCCTTGATTAGGACATTAGAACAAAACCTGCTAAATCTCTCTCTTGCTTTTTTGTCATTGTTTTCTTCAAGTTACATACCATTTTTTTTCACATAAAAGTTCCAGTGCCACTGAGAATTTTATCCCTTGACTGCCCCATTGGCATTCCATAACAAGAAAACTGACCCCGATGCCTCAGTGTTGCTGTTGCCCCTGGTCACTGTAGTGCAGCCTAAGCCCCATGGTCTCATTTGGGCACTTACAGGCACCTCCCTGCCTGTTTGTTTCTCTTCCCATTTTCACCACAATAATCTTTCCAGCTGTAACACCAACTGTAATAGTGGGAATTTGAGAAAGGAAAGGAAGAAAAGGAGAATGGAACAAAGGAAGGAAGAAAAAAATAGTGAAGGAACAAAGGAAAAGTTGGGAAGGAAGGATTAACTTCTGGCAAAGGCAGTGAGCAAACTGACAGCAGTAACCATTTAACTGGGGTGACCACTGGCCATGTTAGTTGTTGTGACTCAGCTCTCAGATGCTGCAACATGTTATGTTTGCAATGTAAAGCTGCTTGTCTCTTGTTATCCTTTAAATACTCCAGAAAGTGTGAGGCAGTTTGTTCAGTCATATTTAAAATTTGCTGTGAACGTAGCTTCAGATGGAAGCATGCATGTACTCAATAGTAAGCATATATATGGAAGTAAATGAGCTGGAAGGATACCACTGCTTTACTTTCATGTGAGTCCCATCAATTTTTATAGGAGCTGCAGTTACTCAGCATGTCTGAAAAGCAGACTGCCGATGTTAAAAGGCTTTTCAATGCATGTTGTGGTACTCAAATATAATACCTCCATTAGACATACGCCTGCTGATTTTTACAAGTATTGCCATGAGTCAAGGCTTTAGTAGATGGTTTCATACTTTGTTAACCCACACTGAGTAACATGTCCATGCAACGTCTTACATTTATCTAAGCTTAGATGAGCAGAGTCAAGCAACATCCTAGGGTTAGGGGATCCTTACTCATCTCATCTAGGGACGTGAGACATGCTTTCAAGCTTTCTTTATATGAGTCATCCTTATGTTTTGCCTCTATATTTCTCAGAAACTTCATTGTTTTCATCACAGGATTGGTGTAGTTGGCAGTTGCAGATAACATTATTTTTGCTTTTCTATTGCAATCATTAACTCTCCATGTGATTTGGCATGATTTAGGTTGCCTAAACATCTTCTGCTAAAAATATTAGCACCCTTACCAGCCATGAGGGTGCTGGAACTAGAAATGGGAGGTAGTTCTCTCATTATTCTTTTTCTTTTTTTTCTTTGTTGTTTTCCTAAAGGTTTGCAAGGCTCTGTGCGCTTACTGCTGAGAGTATAAAATCCCAGTTCTGTCATCCTTTGCAGAAAAGGATTCAATAGTGTAATTTAATGCATATCTTTGATCCTCAGTAGGATGAGAAACAGCACTTTGGAGAGTGACTTTTCAACATAAGCAATAAAAGCTCTAAAAGCTTGAATGGTATTTGCCCTGCTACAGAGCTGCTGGAATTGCTGCTGTTTCCAGGACCTTTGTAAAATAGGAATAGGTGGGGAGAGTTCAGTCAGACAGGGTGCAAGAAGACAGCTCGATTAGCATGCTGACCTGCTTTCCCAGCCTTCCTCCCACTCAGCCATCAGCATGCACTTTGAGGGAGATCCTGTCAACATGCTGTAGTGCTGCTGCACCATCCCTTGTGGGTTTGTCTTCACCAGATCCCCCAGACCTTTCTGCCACAGAGCCTCTAGTCGGGATGCATAGCTGATGCCTGGCAGAGGTCATGGGGCATGGGTCCACAAATAGTGCATGAGGACTCACTGTTTGGAAAGATGCTTGAGTGCTTACATCGTGAATTTGTTGTATTGTTTGGGAAAATTAAGCCTCATTCCTCCATCACTACCAGTTGGCACCTGGTATGTGGCAGGTAGGCACTGGCAGATCACAGCTGGCCAGCTAAGAAGTTCCCTGCACTGGCCAAGTGATTTCATTTGAAACCTCTCAGGAAAACCCATCCATTGTGACCTTGGGCTTGACTAACAGCCTTCAGTGTGACATCCATGGTCATGCTCCATTCTCCTGATGCCACTTCGGAGTGGTCACCTCTGATGCAGAGGCAGTAGCATCCTGAGCTGCTGTGACTGATTATAAAGTTAGCATCAATCAGTGCTTTAGATTCCACAGGAATAGCTCCTTTATTCAGCCTATAAGCTCCAGCCATACCACCACACATTTTAATAGTCTAATAGATGTCTACTGTACCAACAAAAAGATCTATTTTCAGAGTTACTGAAAGCAGTTGCCTGCCCAAAAAAAAAAAGTTTAAAAATAAATCTAAGTCAGCTTAATAAAGGAAAATGTAACATAGCTGTAAAAATAAAATCTGTTCCATGCTGGAGTGTTTGGCTCCGAGCAAGGATTTGGCTGCCTTGTGGTCACAGCTCTGCAGTTTGGCTTCCATGTTCCAACTTTAAAATAGCTACCCAGCCCTGGGTAATGAGGAACAGGTCCATGCCCCTCACTGCTTGGCAGGCTGGAGGTAGTGTTTTTTACTCTGCTTCTCTATATTTGGGCCTTTTAGGAAGCATGTATGGTGTTTGTCCTCATCTGGTGCTCCCCCATAGCAGAGGCTGCTTTCTGTCAGTGCCGGTTCACGTCAGATGTTCCTTCTGCAATTTTTTAGGCTTCCCAATTATCATTCCTTCCAATCCCTCACCCCAAGTTGTGAAGTGAATTTAGAAGCTCTGGATGACAGTAAGTTCAAGGGATGAGCCACTTCTCATTTTCCTCATTCAAGTAATATTTTCCCTTAAAGCCACAACCTGCACATTTTGATACTATCAAAAAAACTACTTAACAATCAAATCTGTTTTTTTCTCCTTCCCAATTAGCAGCTTAACAGCTCTGTTCAGTTTATCAGAAGCACTCCTAGTCTTTCCTGTGCTCAAATATATTTAGTACTGCTCCTGTGATAGAGCAACATTTCCTTTTAGAGCACCTTTGTCAAAATGTATAGAAAATGGGAAAATCCTGCAGTAACCAAGAACGTGTTAGAGTGCATATGTCAAATGTGGTAAGTATTCCAGGAAATGAGTGAAATACTTAGAAATTGGCAAAATAATATTTGATTTGCTCAATTTTATGAGGCTGGCTAAACCCCGATGCTTTGATTCTCCTCTGTTACTCGCAGGCTACCAGCTGTGCTGCCATAGAATAGTGCCATTGGATTTACAACAAAATAGTCTTGTTTTGCCATATACTCCTTTGTAAGCAGCACAGGGCCATGTAAACAATA
This sequence comes from Chrysolophus pictus, assembly GCA_037305975.1. Classification (NCBI taxonomy): domain Eukaryota; kingdom Metazoa; phylum Chordata; class Aves; order Galliformes; family Phasianidae; genus Chrysolophus; species Chrysolophus pictus. Next base: position 36,634,386 of record JAYKPI010000006.1, read on the forward strand.
AAATTGTTTTGTTGTCTGAGATTATTTATATTCCTCAGCCCGGAGCTATTTTTCCCTTTTCTTCAGAGTTTATATACTATCAGGAAATGGGATGGTTTCTAGACTGTTTCAGCACAGTGGAAAAATACTCTCTTTGTATCTTGAGCAGAAAAAAATCTATTCCTTGTCAGTCAAACATGGCAACAAATGAGAGGTGATAAAAGAGCAGTTAGGAAACAATTCACAGAGTGAAGTTTTTATTAGGTTTTAAGTTTCAGTGTGAGCTTTCTGTCTCTCTTAGAACTCTCTATCTTGGGACATCTCTGAATTATATTGGCTCACTCCTGAGGCTTTTTCTTAAAACATACAAAGGTAGCATTTGGTCACTCTGCTGTATCGGTGTCATTGAACTATAAGCAGAGTGGATATGTGCATGACATACATAGAGGCCATAATAAGTTATCCTAATGTATCGTGGAAAGAAAATGTGGCACAAAACTGATCATTTTAGTTCTGCTCTCTCTGACTGCAGTATGACAACACCCAAAACAGGACTGCCTTAGGTAAAACTCATCAGCATCCTTTCCATTCACATGAGCAAAGCTATCCTGCCCATTGCATCAAAGTTCTTTTTGCCTGAAAGTACCTATTAATCTTTAAATACTTCATGTTCCCATACTATTTCTCCAGAAGCTGCTATATAGTTATTGAAGTAATATGTACATATGTGTACTGGTTATATCATATATTCTAGAGCTGATATTTACAAATGCAAGATAGTTGATCATTGATTTCTCTTTCCATTCCCTTTAAAAGATACTATAGTATGCCATCTGTACCGTACTATAGTATGTATATTATACCAATTACTACACTACGGTTTGAATTGTGTGCAGCTTCTTCTATTATGATCTGGGCACACAGCACCAATATGTCACAGACATTTAGATGCAGGCAGACAAGCAGCAGGTTTTTCAGTACTCCCTGGGGGATTTACGCATGTCAGAGTCCCACCAGGACTCTCTGCACCATCAGGAAACAACAGACTTTTTCCACAGTTGATCTTTATAGATTTGCAGACATGTACACCTATAATCTGTTAAACATATACATATAAACATAAAATGAAACTTAAGCAAATGCAAGGAATGTAGGAGCACATTATGAGAATTATTCATAGGTAAGCATTGAAAGAGAATTAATTTGCTTTGCCATAAAAGCTGATAAAAATGTTATGAGATACTCATAGAATCATAGAATGGTTTGGGTTGGAAGGAACCCCCTTCCATCATCAAGTTCCAACCCCCCTGCCACAGACATGGTTGCTGAGCACTAGATTAAGTACTAGATCAGGTTGCCCAGGGCCCCATCCAACCTGGCCCTGAATCTCTTCAGGGATATTGTGTTCTTATTGGTGGACTAAGTCCCCTCAGCATCAATTCATGACTGTAGGGATTATTGTAACAGCAGGAAAAAAGAAATTGTGAACTCTCATCCCCTGAGTAGTTCTCAGGAAAATATGTGGGTTGCTCCAAAAGTAATTTCTATTTATTTCCATGGAAACTACAACAGATACAAAGATCTCAGTAACACTGTTTGATAGAGCAAATTCTCAGCCATCAAACACTACTTTTCAGCATAGCCACTACCAGTAACTATGCATTTTTGCCAGTAAGGAACAAGAGCCTGCATGCCACAATGGTAAAAATCTGTACCAGTGGAGGTTTCATTGGCCCAAATAGATGGAAGTCAGAAGGCACCAAATCCAGACTATACAGTGGGTGTGGTAGGACAGTCCAGCCAATATTGGCAACATGCTCCACAGTCTTCAAACTGGGGCCTGACATTATCATGTTGCAAGAGAAAGGTTGCCATCTTCTCTGGTCTGACTCTGGAAGTTCAAGCCTTCAGCTCAGGCAGCACTGAGATGTAGCGGTCAGAATTCATAGTCTGTGTGGGTTCCAGGAAATCCAGAGAGATTACCCCTGTCCTTTCCCAAAAGACGGTGCACATCTCTCTACCCTCTTAGGGCTGCATCTCAAACTTTTTTTCTGATGGGGAATGCATATGTTGTCTGTCATTTTATCTTTGGCTCATGATGGTGGCACCATGTCTCATTACTGGTAAAGATGCTGTCCAGGAAACTGTCACCTTCAGCCTCGTGTTGGTTTAATAGGTCCTGACATACTTGCTTACGGTGTTCATTCTATTCCTGTGTGAACATTCATGGAACCCACCTGGCACAAATTTTGTGATATTCCAATATCATCACCATCATTTCCAATGCATTGAAGTTAGTATTCACCTCCATACAAGGTTCCTTGCCTGTAGTCCTCCGATTCATGCAGATGAACTGACTGAGATGCTGTTCATTTGGCAGTGTGACGGCTCTGCATGACCGTCTGGAACATAGCTTGTCTTTCACATCACTGTCACTACTGCTGAAATGCACCACCCACCGCCTCACTGTGCTCACATCCACTCTTTGGTCTCCATAAACATTCAGCAAGCATCAATGAGTGTCTTTGGGTGCCATTTTTTTCTGCATGGAGGAATTTGATCATATACTTCATATGCTTCATCTGCACTTTCATGTCAGATGACATTCTGTCAGACTGCCCCTCTGCTGCCAACTGTTGCACAGCAACCACATGTAATGGAATATTGGTGGGAAGGTTCAGCTTCTACTGCCATACCACCAACATCTGTCTCTAATGTTGTAGGTCTACATATTAAAATGGGAGGCATTACTTTTGGAGCAGCCCTTGTAGTAACTTGGATTTAGTATCTTCTTGGATCTTAGTATTTTCTAATCATGTGTGCAGGGAGAGGTTGCTTGGATCAGGATTACTATTTATTTTGGCTTGACTCTTTGCTTTTTTTAGTTACACACTGACAACACCTTGTGGGTAGAAGAGTGTTGTTCAGGAGCATAGAGGCATTTCATGCATTGAGATTTACACCGTTCAAAACTCATAAGACATCATTAAAAAGATTAAACAACTATAGAATAAGGATTTCTAAGAACTATTTTCACACACCTTAGTGGTTTCAGAAGTCTATGATCTGTTAAAATATCTTTTTTCTCTGCGAAGTTTCTAGAGTTCTCTGCATAAGAATATTGGCAGATTTGTGTATTTTAGAAAGTAAATGGCAAAACTTCCTTTTTAAAAATAAAACGTACAATCTGGATTTTGTGGTGTCTGAAGTATAATACAGTCATTAACGGTAGCTCCAGGTAGCTGTCACACATGCTCTTACCCTGTCCTTTTTTTATCTGATCTATCTGTAACTCTACCAAGAATGATGGTATAGTCATTCTCCAGCAGAAAAACAATCATGCTCCATTCGGTCTGATATGTTACCTGCGACTGCTCATTGCTCAGCAGCTCAGTGAAAAGTGAAAAAGCACTTTATTCACACAGTAATACTTGAGAGGAAATTCCCTCCTAACCACAACTAATGATCAGACTGTGTGTTGAAGCATGAGCAGTAATAGCTTCTGCAGTGGTAACTTAGATGGTGCCATGACCAGTGTGCTTTCTAATTCTTTTTTAATTTTGCTAAATTATCTTCTAGTATTCCTACACTGTATTCTTGTATGTGTTTAACTGTTTGGTGTATGAAGCATCTAGTTCTTTTTAACTTCCTCTAAATCTCTTATTTGCTCTCTTTTCTTACTATGGAAAAGATCAGCAAGACCACTACTTCTTTTTTAAAATCTCCTTTATAAAATGACCTGTCACATCTTTTTTTTCTTTTTTTTTCTTTCTTTTTTTTTTTTTTTTCCCAGAATAGATTTTAATCTATTCTTAGATTTTAATCATTCCTTAAATGGGAAAGGTCTGACAACGTTGCTAATGATTTCTTACCCCTTTCAATACACTTTCTACTACTATTGTTGGTGATTAGTGTTTTTTTCATTTACGGCAATGTGAGAGAAACTGAACTTCAGACATAATAGTGCCCAAACTTTGATGCCATTTGATTAAATCAGAGATGGACTAAAACCCAAAACAAGTGAAGAGGCTTTGTATGTCTGTATCGAGAAATAAATGTAAAGGGACCTTAGCTATCTTAAAATTTAAAGCACTTGTGAAAATGCACAAGTGATAAATGGTACAAATACAAAAGGCTACAATTCATTTTGCCTCCAGTAAACATTTGTAGCTTAAGATAATGCCAATAGAGACTTCCTAAGGCCATTGCCTTAGAGAGAAGACAGGTGATTTAATGCACACACATACTAAATCTTTGTGTGAACCAAGACCAAAAGAAGTCATCAATGTTAAATGCTTTATGACTTCTAATGTTGAAATAAAGCAGTTAATTACTTCAAATATATAAAACACAAAATACTTGTTATGCATATTTTCTTTGTTTCATGCAGGTTTTGTCTAGCCAATACGGATGTCCTTAATTACACCACAGTCTTTGGAATTAAGTAGATACAGCACTTCTGGGCTTAGACAGTTCTGTTTCTGATGAGAATTATTTTTGTTTCCTTAATGGATATATTTTTTCAGTAATAGATTTGTATATACTTAAGGGAAAAATAATTAACACTTAAAATTAAACAACTTCAGACATCACATCTTATCTGTATTTCTACAGTTTATTCTCTAATCTCACAATAATTTCATCTACTATCCACTATTCCAATTAGTACAAACAGCTGAAATCTCACCTGGAATAAACTGGCATCATTCCTGATGAATATTTTACCCCAGACTTTTTAATTGGACTATGTTCAGTTCTACTAAGTGTTGAAGATTTTTTGGTTTCATTTGGTTGGTTGCTTTGGTTTTTCTCCTTTATACCTTTTCTTACACGAAAGCTAAACCAGAAGGAAATGTATTACTGTATATTTCTAACTGCCTATGAGGCACCTTCAGGACACTGATTCACACAATTATTTTTAAGCTGCTTCATTCTGTACTTAAAATACAATTATTCTTGCTTCACCATAGAAATCACACTGTTCCACATTCTTTAAGTTCCTGAAAAGAAGCCTGCTACATTTGGCTCTCTAGCAGATTCACAACAATGTAGAATCAGTCCTGAAAAGAAAAAAAGTTAATCCTGGTTATAAATATGTTAGCTGATAAATCATTTAGCCTCTCACTTTCTTGAGTAAGATTTTAGAAATTAGTATTCATGAGTTGTTCAGATTCTGCCTGCAGAGATGATTTACACTATTGCAAGATATATCTTTTTTATTATTATTTTGCATGGTTAATTTTCTGTATTATTCATCAGGGAGAAGGATACAGTTGTTGGGTTTTTACTGTTTTGCAGATCCATCAAAGGCAACAAATGGGACAAATTATGTGCTGCGTGTGTTTCAGAATCCCTTTTTTTCCATAGCAAATTAAGTTTGGGTGAACTAATTGGAGTAGGAGACTATTTCTTAAGTAGCAAAGTGTATGTTTTACCTGTCCCTAATTTAAGGGTGGATTGTACCATAAGATTTCATGTTCGTATTGGAGATACAGAAACAGAGCTCTGATCTGTAAACTGTCTGCATGATGTTCCATCTGAACAAGGCTTACGAAAACAGCCCTTCTATGGATTGAAACATTTTGCAACTTAAAGATGAATTTGATTTTGAAAAATTCTCAAGGTCTGGAATCACACAGTCTTTATAATGCAGATTAGATAAAGTGTCAAAGTAGTAGAAATAACTGTAAGACACAATATTATACTAGCAGAAGGAATGGCCTCATTATCTTCCACGGATATTTTTGGCTCTAACTCGTATATTTTTTTCCTAAATAACAGTGTTAGCACTTCATAGGTCAATGCCTGAAATTCCTTGGCAAATGGAATATCATTGAGCCATTCCACAACAATGGAATCAGTGTGATCCCTCACACAGGAGAGTATCCAAAGAAAGTTATTTAATCTATTTCTAAATATAGAATTGTCACTGTTAATATCAAATTCCATCTTCATCCAGGGTTGCCATGTAACTTCATTGCAACTTATCCAGGAGCTAAAAACCTGCCTACGTGATGGATGCTAATTATTTTGTTTAACCTGTTTTTCCCTCTAATCCCATTAGAACTTGTTTGTAATTAAGCTAATTATATTCATGTTCAGAAGTTAATTTAGAAATGGATAGTCCATTTGGTTACTAAAATGGGGTTATATCCTCACTCACCTGCTGATTCCTCGGTCATTGCCAGAGCTAGCACCCTGCTCCCATTCTGCAACACACTGTGTCATGTCACTGATCAGCATCTGGAAACATTGCTCTGTGCAGGTATGCAGGTATGCCTGTGCAAGTATGCAGAATGGCACCTCGCCTTACATGAGCTTTAATGAGCCATTGTGCATTGGTACAACATCGTCCTTAGATGCCAAACATCCCAGCTTGCCATCACACAACCTCAAATTATCCATGTCTGTAGTCCAGAAAAGCTTCAGATAGTCTGCCCCATCAAAAGCTTCAGCTGTGCCACACTGACAGAGCTCCTAAAAACTCCGCTTTCCAGGCATTTTCCTTCCAGTGCCTCTTGGTGCAAATGAGTCAGATACAGCCTGCAACCTCCTTCCTCATGTTCCTTTGCAGAATGGGAAGCATAGACAACATAAAAAGAGAGGGAAAAGAGAGGCCAGAATGTTCTGAGTTATTGGATAACAGTGAGAGGTGTGATAATGCAAAGCACACAGAAGTTCCTATTCCTGTTCCAAGAGATGTTCAACTCGCCAAGGGAGCCTACAAACAGGAGGGGAATCAACTCTCTGAAAGGGTTGATAACTGCAGGACGTGGGGAAATGGTTTTAAGTTGAGGGAGGGAAGATTTAGGTTGGACGTCAGGGGGAAATTCTTTACAGAGAGAGTGGTAAGGTACTGGAACAGGCTGCCCAGAGAGGTTGTGGATGCCCCATCCCTGGAGGTGTTCAAGGCCAGATTGGATGGGGCCCTGGGCAGCCTGGTCTAGCATTAGGTGGGAAGGTTGGTGGCCCTGCATGTGGCAGGGGGGTTGGAGATTCATGATCCTCGAGGTCCCTTCCAACCCTGGCAATTCTGTGATTCTGTGATTCTGTGATTTCTGGCTTTGAACTATGACAAGGGAGTTGTATTGGCCTTGATAGGCACAAAATTCTTCACCAAGCCACCTTTTAGTAAATAAAAGCCTTTTATTCCTTTGACATTCTGTGTGGGATTCCTAATAACAGTTTTAGATTTAAAGAAGTCAAATTAATACCAAGATCTAAATGGATGAGAAGAATAAAATCAGTTTATACCAAAATAAGCAGCATTCATAACATATGTAGGCTTTTCTAGTTACTCCACAGATTAATTGCAGTAAAGGAACAAAGGCATAGATTCAAGAGTAGGATTCAGATGCATCTGACCTAAAATGACCCTGATGTGTGTCTAAATTGAAGATTTTGGTACTGCTCATGTTCAAACCCTTCTCCTGAAAATGAAGATGCCTTTGAGATGTGTTTTCCTCTCAGCATCAAAATGCCACCAGAAGACCAGACAGTGCAGTGCCTGTGCAATAACACTCCCTCTCCTCCCTGTCACCTGGGAATCCACACAGTTGGTGGATCCCATTGGACCAAATGGTTCTCTTGCAGAGTAATCTACCTGTGATTATAGGATGTCTAACACTATACGAAGCATGGTGATGGGAAATGCATTCACATACAACTGCTTTGTGTTTGTTTGGGGTGTTTAAGGGCCATAGGTCACCCCTTTGCTAAGAGCTGTTAATCAGTGGGAAGTGAGAAGACAGAAATCCAGAAGAAAACTGCTTTTTTCTTTAAAATGTATAAATTCTAAACATACCAGTATTTATATAAAATATCTATTCCTTCCTCAGTAAATCTTGTAACAAAAAAAAAACATCCTCAGTATTTTTCTGAAAATATAGTTATCAAACTATGGATGCATACCAGTTACATTATGAATATTAGCACTTTGCTAGACAGTATTTTGAGATCAGAGTGCTGTCATTTCCTTACACACAGTGATCTTCCATGAGCTGACTGCATATTGTTATGTTTTCTGAAATTTTTATCAAGCCATGTACCATGCAGTGTCTTCCACATCAAGTTCTTAGTTACTAAAACTTTTTTATTAATTTTTTTACTAATAACAACGACTGTTTCTCTATTGAATTCATTGTTATGAACAGATACTTTGCTAATGTATCCATGCTTTAATTTTGAGATGCATTCAAGCATCAAAGTAAAGAGTGTTATTTCAGAACTTTAATTGTTCCAGCATGCTGGCATTTCTAATAGGTGCATGTTCTTCCCTAATTAAAGACAGCTCTTCAAGATCAGTACACTGTGCCTCGTTGATCCATGATTGCCTCAGCTAACTCGCAGTCAGCCACTGAATTTTATAGAAACCCTGCTAAAAACAGCAGTCAGAAAAAAAAAAAAAACCTTTACTCTTTAGACAAGAATGATTTCCCTTGGCAAGATCCAGGGATGAATCACTGCCAATGCTTCCCTTTAAGAGTCATGTTAGTAAAATCGGGCCAGATAATACTCCTTATTTCTGAAACATCTTTTTCTGAAGCAGCCTCATATTTCAAACAGATCTGTGGTAGGTAGCCTGACAGCAATCAAATGCAAGTCTAGAGAGGGATGAATTTCTCCTTCCATGTATCCAAAATGTTTTAGTAAGTGAATGTTTGCTGAACTGGATTTGCAGAGCTCTTTTATTTTTGAAGACAGGTAACATTTTCCTCCAGACATCAGTTTGGACATTGGAATTGAGTCATATATGCCTTAATATTTGTCTGACAGCTTCTCCAGACACTATGTGAACGAAGAAGTCAGATGTGTTTCTGACGAACCGGGCCAAACCAGCCTGTAAACCGTTGACACAATTCTACAGGGCTCAAGTCACATCTTACCTTTTCTTTACAACAGATCTATACAGTCACATTTACCACATCATCCAATAGCTTCCAATTTTTAGTACTTATTCAAAATATGCGGTGTGACAGGGAAGCATTATCTCAGTTTCATGGGTGAGACATTAAAGCATACTGTAAGACCACTTAACTTTCTTAGAGTCATCATAACAATTTGCAAACTGTGAAGACTATGGAACACTCCAACATTTCACATCTTTTAAGCAGCATGACATATTAGCTTCCTGGTTTCTCGGCTGTAACAGAAATGCAAGTCACAGTGAACCAGTGATTGAGCACCTGGTAGGTAAGGCAGGACCAACCCAGGGGAGCCCAGGTGCATGCAATGCATTTGAGTATCAGAAAGGGGTGGAGCCAGGATCCACCCCTTCCCAGACCTCATTTAAGGGTTGGCAGTGGGGGCAAGGGTATCTTGCTGGACATTCCTATCTACCTGAGGTCTTCTAGAGGTAAACAGTTTGTTTTCTTTCATTTCTGTGTCCACAGCAGCTGCTTTTGGGTTTGTCTTTATTTGCTGCAGCCAAAGACTTTCCCACCCCACTATTATCACTTTACTTTCCATCGTATTATAGTGCTACACCTGTCCAGCCACATATCTTGGCTATCCAATATCCAACAGACTAGGACCTCAGGATCTTCTGTGTTTTATTTTTTCTCTTTCTGCACCTATTCTGATTTTTTTTTTCTTTTTTTTTTTTTCTGAGGAGAAAGCTTTAAGTGTGTAGTTAAAGAGGTAACCAAGAACTGGATGACTGAGTATGTACTGGTAAACGCAATTCAGGAAGCTTGGTACAAAAGTATAAGTCTCCTTTAGCCCTGCTTTGGCACAGTGACCACTAGACTGACATAGCTAAGTTGGGTCCAAAATTTCTGGCAAATGTAGACTTAAAAGTTACACAGTCTCTAAGCCACTGTATATAGCGCAGTTTTCTATTAGTTCTCTAAACCTGGATGCTGTTAGTGTAAATGTTGATATCTGGTGAGACTGTGTCTTAAGTTCTTAGGCATCTGTCTTTTATTCCCTTATTCCCTATCTTATTCCTGGAAGGATAGTCCTGGGTTTTAACTGAAAATGAGAAGTGACGCAGCCAAGTCATTCTTTATTTCTTCTGACTCCAACACGTTAGATCACCTTATTTCTGAACAGATAATGTCGCAGGTATCTTACTGCATCTCTTGTTATTTTCCTTTGGTGGGAGGAACCCTTGAAGGTCATATGGTTGTCCGCTTCACTAAGCTATATCAACCATAGTTGGCAGCCTAATGAGGTACATGAGCTGTAAAGCAATTCCAGAAGGTATGTTTTAATAGTTTAACATGCTGATGTAGCCTATATATATTAGAACTTTTCTGTTGAGATGTGACTAATCTAATCTGCACAACTAACTCCTGAAACAAGAAGCAGAATTCATTATACTCTGTATCATATGATTTCTGCTGTAAATCATAACTGCTAAAATATTACTTCCTAGTAAATATTAGATTTTTCTTGAATTTGTTCCTTTTTCCTCCAAGGATTACTTTTTCCTTTGCTGGAACAACTCATTTTGTTTTCCTTTTTTTTTTTTTTTTTTTTAGTGTTTACTGATCACTTCATCATTTTTCTGTATATTTTTCAAAGAGCCTTGTAGATGGATAAATACATTAACAATGGATAGTTGGAACTGTGATTTCATGAAAGTCAGGAATAAATTCTACTTCTGCTTGTAGGGTGTGTAAAGCAACCCAGAGCCCTGCTACTGCTCTTTGTTCTGCCTTGAATCAGTCTGTTGTTCCAGTCTATAAGCGTGTGTTGATCAGACTTCCAACTGCGAAGCCAGTTTTATTGCCACACAAACAGGGATTAGTGCCATGCTGTACTCATTTTCACTTGTCCCCTGGTTTTTCAGCACTCTTTCTGAAGGTGAAAGGTTAGTGGAGTAATTCAGTGTCCCACTTCACCTGCCTCTTCCTCCAAAGAATTACTTAGTCTATTATTATTAATGATAGCAAGACAGAGAGCAGCACTGCTGCTGTAAGATCACTGAAGGATCCTATGATGCATTTTGCATACCTCATTTTCCACATCAAGACACACAGCATCCTTGACGTGTTCTTCTAGGAGTTGATTAAGTTTAAAAGAGATGACATGTGGCAAACTATGGAAACCTCCTAAGGCAAAGTGACACAGTGAATAAAAATTACTCACAAACAATTCATCCCTTCTTAATCCCTTCCTCTTGGAGTTTTAAATTGTTCTATGACATATTTGGTATAGCACATATCATGCTTCTTCTGTCTTCAGTTTTCACTGGCTAGTCTTCCTATGACTGGATGCCACTGAAAACAATATGAGAATGTAATTAAAGGTAAAATATATTTTTTAAATTAAGTCTATTTCTGGTGTGCATCAAACTGTCAGCATTTGCTGTTTATAAAATGTGTTTCAAAGAACTATTAAGTTCCTTTTTTTTTTCCCCTCTCTCAATCTTAATTTTATTTTTTAGTTTGGCTTTTGGGACCTATTTTTTTTCAAGGTTGGTACAATATTAAAAACAAGACAAAAAAAATTGTATTGAGATCTTGACTCGCACTGCAAGTCAATGTAGGAATATATACTGTCCTGCACTGCTATTGGCACCAAAATCACCAAACAAACCATAGTTATTGCAAACATGAACTTACTTTCATTTCCGTGTAGCCAATTCTGTACAAAAATGATTCCAAGGCAGCTATACTATAGGTGACATAGAGAGCACCTGATTTTTTTTTTTTCCTTAAAAGACTTTGGAAAAACAAGCACTCCCAATTTTTGTTTGTTTCAAAAAGCAATGCAACAAAATACTTGTGAAAAGAGGCAGCTCTAAAAAAAGCAATCTGGGTTCCATAAGTCAAAAATTCTTCTAAATATGTAACAGAAGTCCAAGTAGCTTAAACAAAACAAGCAATTTTTTGTTTTGCTTTCTTCTGCATTTCACACAGCTGGCTCAAAGGAAAGCAGATTTCATTTTTGGTGACTGATGTTTCAGTGCAAGTAGTTCCACAGAGGGTCTCATAGTTCTGTTAAAGGAGTACTATATAGTCAGAACACAAAGACCTTTCAGGTTACACCTTACCTTTGGAAATTCCTCCAGATTAATTCTGCTTCATCAGCTGGAGGCCAGTTCATCAAAATTCCCTGTGATACAGAGCTGAAACTGTAGCTGGACCAAAATATATATATATATGTGTTGTAAATATTTGGCTGAAGAAACTGAGATTTTTATATGGTTGTTTTTTAGTTTTTAAGGTGCCCCAGAAATCTTTCTGAGAACTCATTTATGATTGTGTAATAACTGGCTCCATCAGCTGTTGTCTATTAAAACTGTAAAATACTGCAATTGAAATACTATTCTATTTTATAAGTGCTTGTAAATATACATAATGCATACAAACACCCATAATGTACATTTTAAGTCTAAATGTGTGTCTCTTTAACCATGTTAGCACTAACAATTGGAATTTCTTTGCATATTGTGTGGCTGATGGAGAAGAGACATTGAAATCAAGCTGTTAAATACACTATCTCATATTTTTTATTTCACTAGAGTATGTTCTCTGTATTTTTAAAACAGCATTGAAAAGCCCAGGAGATAAATTCTGCTCTGAAATTGCTATTTGCTGACATAGAAATAGCTGTAAAAATACAAGCAGGGAAAAATACAGTATAGCAATATATTTTCATTTATTTTGGAGGAAAGTAGTTTTAAAGAAGAATTATAGTCTGTCTTCTGAATGATAAAGCAGTATAACTAGCATTAAACACAGCTGAAATTTTGTAATGACCAAACCTCAGCTCATTGAAATCCCCAATAGCATTAACTCCCCAGAATTGGGCTGTAAATTTGATTAGCTTTACAACAGATATGAGACACAAATGTTCTTCCTTATACAGTCATATTAAGTGGCTGCAAAAGAAGATCACAAGTCATTACAGAGCAGCATATCCAACATTCAAGTGAGGCAGGAACTCCAGCTCACCCAGCTCTCTACGCTAAGTGCAGCGCGTAGTTGTTCTTTGTTATTCCAGCTTCCCAAATCTCTGGCACCCTGCGGGCTGGTGTGTCTCTTCTTGGCCACAGGACAGGGTATCACACCAAGGACACAGCAGCTCTCAAGCCAGGCATGGTGCATCTGGTGGCCTGAGAGACCCCAGTGTATGAGCATCCTGCCATGCTAGCTGTTGCCCAAAGTTTGATTGAGTTCGTTTCTGTAAGGGCCCAGGTTTCTGAGAATGGCATTGTCAGAGATTGTTAGTATTCCCTATAACAAAGTTTTGTCCCATTTTTGTCTTAATTTCTGTATATTTGAAAGGTAGTTTGTGCTGTTACTAATCTATTGTGGCTTTACTTTTGTTAATTTCACTAGGTCGTTCTGATAATGTATTTCTGATGTAGCTTTATATTCTGAACCCTGTTTTTCATTGATGTTTGGACAAAGCCCCATTTGGAGTGGATTTCTGAAATGGCCCTGATTCACTGATGAATCACACTACTTCCAAAAAAAAAAAAAGCTAGAGCAGTTTACTAATTATGGAAACAAATTCCTAACATTGAGAATAAAACAGATTATATACAAATGGTAAACAAGAAACAGTTTCATAGTAATGAGAAACATGGGGAAAGCAGTTCTAAGAATCCTGAGTATTCCTTTTTCTCTCGCAACTATTTATGCAGCAGTTGTTTTATAAATATGTATTTTGTTGTATTGATGGATATTTTTACAATATTCCTCATTCCATTCAGCCCAGCTAAGAACTGGTCCGTATTCAACTATTTCCTACTCTGAAGGGACAGTTTTTGAGTTTCTCTTTTCAAGTATTTTGAACACTGTGGCCACCGCCCATGCATGTTGAGGATAAAGTATTTGAAATTATTTTAATTCAGTTTGTCTGATAATCTCAATTTTATGGCCTGTCCCTATGAGGTCTGTAAAGATGCCAAGTCATGACTCATTAAGTGTTACCAGAATGTTACCAGAATTGTCTGTCTCCTTGGGCCTGCCATACAGCTGCTGCCTCCAGCAGGACAATGTGGCTTGGGCCTGAAGGTGCACAGCTTCATACAGGAGCAGGAAAGGACCATTTGCATGTCTGGAATTCATGTGCCTGCTGTATGTCCACCAAAGCAAATGCAGCGTGCTGCATCAACACGGTCAGTGTGACACTAACAAGGTGACTGATATAAAGTGAGATGTTTCCTCCTTACTAGTTGTCCCAACTTTCCAAACAAAGCAGTTATGCCAGTTTTGTGGCTTTACAGGAGCTGCTAAAATAAACTAGCTCTTCTAAAACCTGTTGAAGACTTCAGTAAGAAGTCCTTATAAATAACTACATGTAATGACAACACAACTCAGCACTCTCTGACAGAGATGTGACATAGGATCTTCTCTGGCAAGAACTATCCTGATCTTTCAGCTTGGTATCTCAAACTAGCAACTACTAGGTTACTGTTTTGGAAGAGAATCTCTTCCCCCAGCTGTTTCACTCCCTCCCTTTCTTTACTCACACACTTGTGTCTTCGCTTCAGCAATATGGAGGATGTCATCAGCAGTACATGGATCTGGGAGTTCTTTCCACAGGAGAAAACCCTACCTTACTGAGCTTCAGCTGATTTCACTACTTTCATATCAGAAACTGCTCTCATGGATTCATCCACTTCAAAAGAAATTGGCCACCCTTCTGGTGGCTGGGAGGAGCTGAGGGAAGGACCCTATTCGTTCCAAGCTCTTCCAGATATGTAATTGAAATATATCCTTATGCCCAAAAAGAAATATAGATAGAAACCCCCATAAGTAATCTAAGGCTGGGGATGATTATGTAATACTCAGTACCCTTTCAGTTATCAGGGAAACTGGTTTTCAGCTCTTATCTGAAAGACGCTTCCATGTAAACATTCATCCTGCACGTAAAAACATTTTCAGATTTGAATTGAGTCAATCTGTATTACGCAATATTGCTTTTCAATGCACCAACATCAAGTTTTGAGAAGACCTTAGCTTTTGCCATTTAAATATGCACTAAATGGAAGGAAGAAGTTCTTTATTCAGAGGACTGTGAGGCACTAGCACAGGCTGTCCAGAGAAGCTGTGGATGCCTCATTTCTGGAGGCTTTTAAGGCCAGGTTGGATGGAATTTTGAGATGGAGAGTGGCAATTCTGCCTATAGCAGGGGGCTGGAACTAGATGATCTTTGAACTTTACCAAGCAAGCCATTCTATGATTCTAAACCTCACTAAGCACTTACCGTGATCCAGATGATGATGTCATGATACTCTTCCAAGCAGTCACCACCAGCTGCCTCAGAGGTCAGAGCCCTTTCCTAACAGCATTAAAACCAACACATTCATCAAATTTTGCTCAGTGATTCCTTTTGAGCTCCACCCTTACTCTTTCTTTCTCTGTAGTTGCATGGAAGTGTTTCTTGGACCAGTGCTGTCAGATTTAGCCTTGAGCCACTGTAACCAATTCCTTCAGCCTGGTCCCTAAGTTTTTGCCAAGAGACATTTGGCACTTCTCCATTACCCAAGTTGCTCATTTACCCTACAGTTTGTCTCAAAACTCGTTACAATCACAAACAACTTTGTACTCCTTAAACACTAGGAGGCTTCCAAAATCCTATTTGTTCTGAACAAAATCCTTCCAGTAATCCCATGTGATTCTTCTCCTTGGCTGCAGAGGCAAAGGTGATATATTTTCTATTCTGAAAATTTTTAAATGGATCTTAGCTCAGCTGTACCTCTTTGACACTCATGCATGTAAAAATAGCAAAGTCTGGGCCTCGATGACCTCCTCTGGATATATTAAGATATTGAAGTTAAACATATGCATTAAGTGCTTGCATGACTGAGACTATGGGGTCTTAGTATGCCACAGCTGCAGTGGTATCTTGCCTTACTAATTCAGAAGATGCAAACTTAGTATTCAAATCATGGGCTCTTCCTGAAATTACTCATTCAAAGCAAAGTATTTTTTCATTAGATATTATCTGCTAATATTCAGTTATGTTGGCAGCAAGTCATTCAATTGATTTGGCTAAAGCAATGTACTTAGCCTATCATAAACGCTTATTGTCAACAAACAAATAAAAACCTGGGATTGACTTTGCCAACAGCTTGACATCTTTCCCTGGGAATCCTGGTGGTTAATAATGCTGTGCAAACACAACACTCGGGTTACGACTGTACTGGGGGAAGCTGACATTCGTATTGTTCAATGGCACCATCTTCAGTCAACTGCAGAGCTGATATTATTAACTGGCCCTAATAAGGAGTCATGTGCATCTAGCCTAAGTCAGGAAAAAAATGTATGTAAGTCCCACAGAACTGACATGGTGTGGTGATACAGGAAATTTACTGTTTCAGGAGGACTACCAAGAGTTTGGGTTCTCCAAAGAGGAAAATGTCTCTACTGAAAGGAGAAAAACGTTGATTACTCTGGGAAAGTCTTTTCTTGGTTTGTTTTTCTTAGAGGACCAGCTGGTTTTATTTAATTAACTAAAGAGTAATTTGTAGATCCAGATTAATGACAACAGACTTTTTCTGGTTATTTCTTCTTTTTGGACATACAGAAGTAGCTATAGAGGACAGAATCATGAAGCATTCTGGACACATGAATGCTCAACAAAACCTCACAAATTGAACGCCAGTATTCAAATAGTATTCGTTGCCCTCATTTCTGACCTTTCTTTATTCTTTAAAATACAATTGAAAAAAAAAAATGAAAACAAACCTGCTAATAGAATTGGAGCCCATCCTGCCTTTAGGTAGCAATATAGGTATTTGTGTAAGTTTAGTACCATAAATAAATGGCTTTTAGTGTTTTTGTTCTTGTCATCTGAAATTCATGCTATTTTTCACTCTTCACTCAAACAAAAATGATTGGAATATTTGTTCATGAGGCATAATTTTAGAAAATGATTCAAGTCATATGTTTACCAGAAACTTGCAACTAATTGCCCCGCTAGCTCCTCCCCATGCTTTTGCTCTTTTCCTCCTGTATGCATGCATGCTTTCAAAATGAGTATAAAATATGTAGACATCTTGTTCTTACAGTTAAAGCTAAGAGGACAGAATAAATCTGTATCTGAGGACAGTCTTTTCTTCCTTCCAAGGCTGACAAGCATTTCATGGTTTGTGTTTCCTTTTCAGCTGACCCCCTGGTTGGAAGCATTGCCACTCAGTATATGACTAACAGAGCAGAGCATGACAGAATGGCCAGACAGTGGACCAAGCGATACGCCACATAGGAACCTCCTCTAGGATTTGCTGGACCTGTGCAAGCACATTCACTAAGTGCTTCAATAGCCCTTCCCTTCATTCTTATTTTTTATTAAATTTTGAACCATTTCTTGTTTTGTTTTGTTTTTATTTTTATTTGTTTGGTTTTTTTTTTTTTTTTTTTTTTTTTTTTTTTTTTTTTTTTTTTTTTGTTCTGTTAACTTGAAAGCTGTTTCCCTCAAATGTAGACAGGGAATTTTGGTTATCAGTGCAAAGAATGTTGGATCTGTAATAGTATAGAGCTTTGTCACGAAGCTTTGTATTAATGTGTGTTTTTTTTTCTTTCATGTGTTTTTTGGGAAAACAAACAAATTCAGAATTATATCTCGTTTCTACTTAAATGTAGTGTTTAGGGTTATTTTTTTGTACTGAAGTCTTTAATGGTGGGTGCATGCTACTGGGAACAAGTTTTGTATAAAAGCTTAAAATCAAGAATCACTGTGCATTACTAAGACTGTGTTTATCACTAGCCTTCTGTTTCCCACACAAAAGGCTATTGCATTGAACAAATTAATATGTATTTTGATTTACTTAAAAGAAAAGTGCTTGTAAATTTCTTAGGGACCTGCCACTTTTGACTGTGGATCAGTTGATGTACACTTGTATTATTAAAGCACTCAATAAAACACTGTGGCTGATAAATGCACTTTTTGCAAGACGGTGCTTTTGCGTTTGTGCAGTGTAGACTGCACAGTCCTCACACAATATGACTGCAAGTTAAGCAATTATTTTTAGACCTAAACTATTCATTTGTTCTTAACAGTATCTTTCTTAACTTAGAATTCTTTGTTGCGCGTATCTTTTATATACAAACATCTTCTAAATTTTAAGGCCATTCTTTCACATGCTGGCGCTCAGCTCAGCTATTCTGAAGCCTCTTGCTGTATCTTTTGTACTAGAGCTTCACCGTATCCATCTTGTTACTTTTTTAATGGTTGACTATAAAAATAGCCTTGCAAAGAAAGCAGAATATTGATGATGATTTTATACAGCGGGCTTCGTTTTGCCTTTCTCCAAGCTCTTTAATTGTAAAAGCAACTGTTATTTGAAAAATAAATGAAGGTTTTCAATGGGAAAATTGAGCCCATTGCACCAATCATTCCCAGCACGTTCAAGGCAAGGATATTTCTATTCAGATTTGACCTTCAGCTAATTTTAGATATGCAGCCATAGAAGGAAAACTTCTCCTTGGCTAAGGAAATGCGTGGGTGTTGTGATTTAGAAAATATATACTGTGATGCTGATATCTAAATGTTCTTTGTGTTGCAATGGCATCCTGGAAAATCCCTGTCTCATATAATTAAATGTTACAGATGCCATATACAATCCTTGGCTGCCCTCTCTTTCTCTCTTTTCCTCTTATGTTTAAAGAAGATTTTATCTTAAGGAAGATACATTATAATAGGAACAACATAAAGATAGAGGGAGACCCAATCCCATTACATGCTAACCCAAATCCAGCTTTCCTGGAAATGAAAGAAGTCAAGGTGACACCGTAGGTCCCCTGTGGCAACCACTCTGAGGCACGGCATGTCCAGGCTGTTCTGGTTTTCCCTCAGCCATTTGCTCATAGCTGAACAGTCATACAGTTTGAATCTACAGGTGAGTTGTCTTCTACATGAAGAGAAGCTGAACAGTGATTTTGACATAGGGAGTATATGATAACTACTGCCTCAAGAACCGTGAGGATCTTGACAAAATAATCTGTTTTGGTCAAAACAAATGGGGAGTCTTCTGGTGTCTGCAGAAGCCAACTGCCTACAGACCCAGTCATGCAAGATTTTGAGGCCAAGAGATCCCAGATACAATTTGAAAGAATAAAAGTTAAAGGAAAAAAAAATCAAAAGACAGACTTCTCTGATCTAGAACACCTTTTCGGAACAACCACTGTATGTGCTTCCCTTGGAAGATGTTTCCACCATCCAATTTACCACAAAGTATCTCTATATTCCTGCTGTAAAAATACAGCAAAGGAGCAAAAGGATTAGAAGGACAACTGCTTCTTTCCCAGTAGAGTAACAGCATTACTTGTGCTGTTATCGTATTTGCTAAAGAGATTCACGCCATGAAAAACCTTTATCCCCTGAGACAGCAATTAATGACCAATTTAAGATTTCTTATGAATTACTGTAAGCGTCTACTCCTCTGCAGTCTGTATTTACACTCAGCTGAACAAAATGCAGTAATTTCCTAGGTACATTTGAAAAAGAAATGTTCCTACTAACATCTATTGTTTTGCCAAAATATAAAGAAGACATAAACAGAAGAGCCTATTCCACCTTTAATGATGTTGTAACTGAAGGACAGCTGAGGTACCTTGGTAGAGGAACCACTGAATGCTTCATAGAAGTCTGCTCCAGCTCACCTTCCTTGCTTATCAAAAGCTGTGCAATTCAGGCTTTCAGGCAGGTTGCCCTCTGTGTGAAGCTGAATGCTGGCTTTGTCATAGATGATATAAAACTACTTCCTTAAAAACAGTGGGGATCTCAAAGAAATAATCAGAAGACATCAACCCACATTCATTAAAGCAGATGCAGAGTCTTCTGGCATCTTCAGGAGCCAAATGTTTGCAAGTCTGGTCATAAAACATTCTCCTCTATTTGCAAATCTACTCTGTTTGCCTCCCAAGTAGTTTTTTTCCTTCATCTGCTGAACCTGGGAAATGGAAAGCATTATTTGAATCTTACTGTTGTTGCTGAGGAGAAATGAGCCATCCCCAGCAGATTTCAGCCTGCCACCAGAGCCTCACTGAAAAATAATATATTGGCCTAGTCTCTTTTCCTTCTTTTTTCTTCTACAAAAATGCTGCACATTATTCCATCCAGCTCTTGTTTTTCAGGTTCTCTGCAAATTTATCTCATTCTTGCTTCATGTTTTATGTCATATCATGTTCTAAGTTTTTTAAATGAAGTCCACACACTGCCCTTCTGCAGCTGGGTATGAAGATCATTCAGGTGACACACAGTATAACATGTTCAATAGCATAGAGTTGGCTGAAGCTGGCCTTCAAGACATCTTACAACTTTTGTAACTTCAGCTGCAATAACCAGTAAACACGCATTGACTTTCCTGTTAGCACTGATAAATATTACTGTAGCACATCCTTGATTTCAGCTGTGATGAAGCAGAATTCAGGGACCTCTCCAAACTGTATTCCCCCCTTCTTTAATCACTGATGGTTTTCACATCCCCAGTCCAACTGACTGGCTGAGTTCCCTCTCCAGAACATAACAACATAGCTTAGTACCCCACAGTATAACATAGTACCCCAAAACATCATGTATTTCCAGAGATAGTAATTGCAGACTGCTCCAGGAGTGAATTTTAGCAGCTCATAACATTTTTAATTACATGCATTGTGGGTGATTGCAGCCAAATGGTTACAAGCCATTAAAAACAGCTGCTGTGCTATGCATAAAGCAGGAATAATTCCTGCTCAAAAATCTTGCTGCAGGTTTCCAGCTGTGAGCTGCAGGTAGGCTCCTAGTGGTGCTCCTCTGGAAGCAGAGGGTGCTGCTGGCCCAGCACACCCTGGGTGGGGTGTGGGCCCTCAGCTGTTATCTCAGCTCACTGTTACAGAATGCACCAGGCTCATGGCCATTTTATCTCTGTCATTAATCCCTCTGACTCACTTCTCAAACGCCCTCTCCTCTCCGGCTGCTTTCTTCTGCTTGATCGATTCATTACTCTCAGCTGAAAAACCACCTTAAACACTGATCCCAGTTCAAACAGCTCTTCCTGAAGCTGCCCTGGAATTTAGATTTCCTTCTTCCCTAATGACTATGCCCAGAAAGTGCCCTAGGCCCCTCTGCTCTCCTTTCCCTGAAGCAGTGCTTCCTGGAGCAGTAAAAGCAGATATAGTTCTCTCTGAAATGAGGATGCTATGGGGGGCTCTGACCACATAGCAGTTCCCAGCTACTCCAGCTTCAGTGTGTCCTGGGGCCCTTTTTCTCCTTCTCAGTTCTCAGAAATATCTCTTCTCCCTTCCTTACAGCCAGACACCTTGCCCCAACCCCAGGGCATTTTCCAGTATTTTGTGTTGGGCATGTTAGAACAAGGACTTGGAATAAAATTTCTGGCAACTCCCAAGTCCAACTGTCCAGCCTTGCCCACTGTGGTTCCCACAGAGCCTGCTGGGTTTCTGTCCTCAGTTGCTCTCTGTCCTGGCCTCTTCTTCTTTTCCTTGCCTCTACAACACCAGTACCATATCTTGAAGCGCTCTTCTTTCCTCTCAGTGACAGCTCTGTTTGTGCTCCAGTGCTAACAAAACTGTGTCACGTAACTCTGGGCCTCCCAGAGCTGCAGATTTTGGGGTCTTAGAAGCAAGATAAAACTCTGCATGAACTAAGTGCTTCCTCATTGTGTCACGCCTGGCACTGGCTGTAAACTAAATCACTTCTCCCACATGTCATTAGCAGTAATGAAATCCGTGCTGCCCTGCTTCCTTAGCATGACATCCATATGCAAATACATTTCCTCAGCTCAAAAGCTCTGCAGTCCCAGTAGCCTCCAGAAGCCTCTCCTGGGTCACAACCAGAATATATCTGTGGACTACCAGTTGCCAGGAAGTTTTATGACACCTTTAAATCCATCGTTCTGCACCCTCATTCTGTCATGGACTTTAACGGGGAGCTGCAGTACTGCAGGGTAATGAAAAGGGCAAAGCAAAGCATCCTTTTCATGTGAACTTTAAATGTGAAAGAAAGTGGTCATGGGCTAATGCAAGACTGAGATAAAGACAAGGCTCCTAAACCATCCTAATCCCTTGCTAGTCCTAAACTGGGAAAAATTCCTCTTCACCTAAGAATTAAGTAAAAGGTGTACTTTTTTCCTTAGGTTTTGCAGCACCCAATCCAAAATCCCACTGTTGCAGTTTAGTGAGCATGGTCAGTGTGTGCACTATTTCTGGAGAGGTTCTGTATGGACCTTCCAGTGGGCAGAGCTTACCCACAGCCTATCCTCTCTCCCTCTGTCCCTTGGGAAACAAGGGCTGGAAGCATGCACCTCGAGTCACTCCTTGTTGTCACTGCTCAGCAAATACACTCACTCACAACAGGCATTTGTTGCTGCAGAATCAGTGCTAGGATCCCCTTTTGTGTTGCTGGTGACCTTGCGGTCAGGAAAAACAAAGGGTCACACTTCAGCTTCTGTGAAATGCCTCTTTTCTTTGCAGTTGACTCATGCCCTTTGTAAGCCCCTGAATGCAGTCTCTTAGCATGAATGGAGATCCTGCCACACAGATTTCAATACAGCCTCTCTCCTTTCTCCGCTTGGCATAAACTGGGCAAAGAAAGCACCTTGGGCTGATGCACTTTGGAAGCAGCCTGCCTGTAGGGAAGCGTCAATGCGCTCTTGCCCACCTTTACTGCTACATTTACATTTCTGGTAGATCTCCTGGTTGCAAGAATCTTTCTCTTGCAATTACTGCTCAGCACCAAGAACCTGCATAAACATCTCTTCCTTCCTCCTTTTGACCACATGCTTGCCTTCTACTTCACCCCTACTCCTTCTCTGTTTTCCCCATCTCCTAAATCTGCTCTTCCCTTGAACTTCAGCAACAAATCTCTTGCTGAGCCCGCCAAACACCAACCACCACCCACCACCACTCTGCCTCAGTTCCTCACAGCCCCTCACCGTCCCACCGCAGTGTGCCAGCACCTCATGGAGAAGGGAGCTATTTCCAGTACATGAGATGGCTGCCAGCTGCACAAGGTGAGGAAGAAAGACTTATTTATGCTCTTAAATAAGGAGGAAAGGAGCATGTGATGCTGTCAGTGCTCAGCACATGGCACAAATGCCATGTCCGCAGATCTCCTGGCAGCCCAGTTCACAGCAGCACTGCCCGCTGGTCTTGTAGAAGGAGTTCTGTAAGTAGGAGGAGAATGGTTTGTATTAAATGCCCTACATGTTGCTTATCCAATAAATACAATGAAACTCTTCAAAAAAAATCTGTGTTCAGTGATAACTTCATCCTCTTTTATGCAGGAATGTAATTGTGTGAATTAAAAAGTCTGTACAGTTTCCTGTTCTACGTTATTATTTATTGTCTGTCTGCTACCCCTTGCTGCAGTGTTAGAAGAAAATCTTCCTGAAATCTACTTAGAATTTCAATCCTTATTGCAAAGCAGCAAAAATAATCAAAACCCGCTCCGTCATATCAAAGTAATCTAATCAAAGTGGCTCCCAGAATTATTTATATACATACATTCTTACGATAATTTAATAATTGATATGCTTAAAGAAATAATCTTATTTTCTTCTATTTCATAATATACATCATGAAATGCTATATTTCATTACTCTGTAAACTCTATCTATTTCAAATACAGATTTGAATAACTTCAATTGAAATTTTCTAGTGAAAGGACACGCTGCTGCTTGCGCAGTGTAGTACTGTCTGCACTTGTCTTCAAAAATATAATGTTATTTGCAATGTTTTTCTCTCAATTTGTACACAGTATTGAGAAAAGTCTGCAAATGAGAAATGACATCTGGCCCTTGAGCCATGCTAATGCTGTGGCTATTGCTGCGAGGTGTAATAACTAAGTCTGATTTTTCACAGAGTGGCACTCTGCCTCTGGAGGCAGAGAACAAGGGATGCAGTCAAAGCCCGAGAGGAAATGAGAAGTAAAATAATTACAGAAATACACATTGCACTCATGCGCTGTACATTTCCTCCTGTCATCTGTACATCCTGCAGCATCCCCCTCAGGTCAAGACAAACCCTTCTAGCTGCAGGCTACCAAACCCTTTTAGCAAAATATACTGGGATTTGCTTCTGTCTGACAGCTTTGCTTGGCTCTTGCTGGGCACCAGGCCCACAGCTGTGAGGAACACATCACCCCAGTCCCACCAGCACCTGGGGTACCCCCAGCAGGACAGCCCCATGCCCCTGCTAAAACCTTTGGCTCTGGGGCTGCAGGGATCAACCCTCCTTGCATCCTCCTCATGCCCAGTGCTGCAGTGGGGGTCTCTGGAGCCAAAAAGTGGAGTAACCAGCTACATGCTGATGGCAACTGAGATTTTTCCTGCCATGGCTAAAGCAAAATGCCTGGCCAGGAATAAATAATCCCAGTCTTGAATTTTTTATATGCAGCCCCTTTGGCTGAGCCTCTGGAAAATTACTGATGTCTCTGGCATGCTCAAATTCAATGTAATGTAGAACCAAAAGGTTTTTTCCGTAATTTAGAGACTACGCATATAGACAAAATTGGCAGTATGTAATGCTCTCCCATAGCACATGTCTTCACATAAGGACAAGTCTGTCCCCATAGCATCACACAATGTTCACGCAGCAGCACTAGCAATCACCAGCCTGGAGAATCGATGTTAGGAAACTCTAGTGTTTGGGTGTTTTTTCTGTGTATGTGTGTAAAGGTTTTCTTGTCTTTTTCAAAAAAAATATGGTGCATGCTACCCTTGTGTATGCATCCTTTCCCTTCTTCTTCCCAGCTGTTCCACATCACTTCAAGCACTATGTGCAGTTTGGGGCACCACAGTACAAAAATAAAACAATTAGAAAGTGTCCAAAGGAAGTCTGCAGAGATGGGTCTGGAGGACAAGGTGTATGAGGAGTGACTGAGCTCGTTTGGTTTTTTCAGCCCGGAACAGAGGAGGCTGAGGGGAGGCCTCGTGACGACCTATAGCCCAAGGAAACAATGTGGAGCTGTGACAGGGAAGGGTCAGCTTGGGCTTTAGGAAAAGGTTCTTCACCAGAGGGTGACTGGGAACTGGGAGAGGCTCCCCAAGGCAGTGATCCCCAAGCTGCTGAAGTTCAAGAAGCATTTGAACAATGCTCTCAGCCATATGGTCTGATTTTTGGGTGTAGGGCCCTTCCAACTCAGGATATTCTGTGATATTCTATGATTTTTTGATAAAAATAGCAAAATGACATTAACAGAAACTGATGAGGATGTATTTGGTAATGAAATAAAAGGGGGAAATATCAGTGGAAAACTGCTGGAGATATAACATAAACAAACTTGTCCAGAGGGGTAAAATAAGGATAACTGTCACCTAACAGTTGTAAATGAATGTCCCAAAGTACAGTTTAGCACTGCACAATACCTTGGAAAAAAAAAGAATGAGCCACTCCCTTAAAACACGTAGTACATGGCCCTGAAGTTTGTGGACTCACCTTGCTCCATGGAGAGAGATGCTATTACACAGCCTAATTAGAATTATAAAAATTATTGCAAATAATAAAAACCTGCTAAAGTAAAAAAAGTCCATGTACTGAACTGCTATTACTGCTAATTCTGTTCTTTTACAGGTCTATTCCTTGCAGTGAATATTCCTGCTCACAGAAAGCAGCAAGGCCTGCACTGTGGCTATTGGCCAAAGCAGAACTGTGCTCAGAGAATTGCTCTCCTTCTCTTGGCTCGTGTTATTTTTGTAATAATTTGACCATTGTGTGAGACTAGCATTGTCACCTGTGTAATGAGAAGGGGAAAAAAATAATCATCTTCAGGTTTTTGTTAAATACTTTGGGAAAAGTAAAAGATATTAAAGGTAATTCTTTAGGGAAGCAGTGAGGTGGTAGCTCTGAATGGGACGTCTTCCCCATGCCCTGTGGAGGGACAGGCCAACAGAGCCATGAGTCATGTACACCTCTTAGGTCAGTGCAGCTACCATGATCCACCAAGCAGAGCATATAGAACCACAGAGACATTAAGTCATTAAGGTTCTTCTACTCCAACCATCAACCCATCACCACCATAGTGAGTAACTATGTCTCTTATGCCACATTTACAAGGTTCTTGAATACCTTCAGGAACGGTGACTCTGCCACCTCCCTGAGCAGCCTGTTCCAATGCATTACTATTCTTTCAGAGAATAAACTTTTCCTAATATCCAACCTGAACCTCCCCTGCTGCAGCTTAGGACCATTACCTGTCTTCTTATCCCTAGCTAATGGAGGCTTCTTTTCAGAATCTGCACCTTCTATATGGGAATTATTTTTGTCTGAGGGAAAGAAATAAGCAGTATTTTCTATCAAATGTAATGTGAAATTCAGCAGGAAAAAAAAAATGGTTAGATGTCTTCATATCTGTGTCACCAATCCTTCAAAAATTTATGCATGGAAATGTGTTTATTTTGTGTATATCAGATCTCACTAATGTATGTGCTACAGTTGGCCAAATAACTTTCCTTTAGGATATTGTTTTTCCTTCATAGTTATTTGTTTTTAAATTATTTTACTTGTTGAAGTGCCTGCCCTCAGTAGGGGGTCTGCTTTAATTTCACAGAAGTACTTACAAATAGTCCTCCATGGATTTGCCACTCAAAGGCTGCAGCACTGAAAATATGAACATAAAACACAGTATAAACCTAAATGAGATTGCCTTACAGGAGCTGATGTTTATTGTCTCAGGTGAGAGAAAAAGAAAATATAAAGAGCATGCTGAAAATTAGATTCAATTATGCATTGATAAGCTGAGATGCCATTAGCAGCATTAGCAAAGCTGTGTGCAGCTGGGTGGGCCCAGTGCTGGGCAGAGGGGACACATGCCCCAGGATGATGGGGGAGTCACAGTGGGGGCAGAGGGGACAGAGCAGGGGATGATGTCCTTGTAGGCAGCCACCAATGGAGCCAGGTGTTAGTGCAGCAGGGTGAGCAGAGCCCATGTGATGATGGAAGGCTGATTATTGCATGATTGCCTTTCTATTTATTGGAATTTGGATGTAAACATCTCTTTTCAGTCTTTTTTTTTTTTTTTTAAACCTACTCTCTGAGCTTAAATGTATGTCTCTTCTTCCTGGTTGGGCTCCAATTAAAGCAGAGTACTCTGAGCATGCACTTAGGTGACAGCGAGGCCATGTCAGAAAGCATAACGCAGACAGAGGGATGCTTCTGCCCGGCCAGAGCCCACCAGCCTCCACAGCCATGCATTCCCCTTGGCTTTGCTACTCCCCATCCAGCTCTGCCAGCAGCTTGGCCACGCATGGCATTTGCCTGGGAATGCCTTACTGAGGGTACCGACAGATGCTTGCGTGGTGGAAGTAAAAAACGGTAAAAGAGAAAGGTTTATAAATATGTCGGTGTATGAAACTTTTTGCAAAGTCAAAAGCTGTTAAGTTCCAGCCGCAGAAGCCCTAGGAGGTGCCTCGGTGATGACAGTTGAAAAACCCGTGGGATGTATTTTCTGTTTCAGGTGAAAGCTGATGGGAAATGGGAGGGATTTACTCGCAGCTTAAAGGACAGAAAGTGAGAGACCTCTGAAGCACCATAACTCTTAAATGTGAATTAGAAGGGAGATTACCATCTTGAGATAATGATGGCCTTGAATCAACTTCTGTTCTTGTGTAAATGGCCCTCTATCTGGAGCTTCTCATTAAGTTAGGGTGACCACCTTAGCAGACCCACTGTATTTTTCTGCTCTCTTCCACATAGGTCATGCTCTCTTCTGGATTCTAAAAATAAAGCAAATGGCTTAAACTGCCATAGCTTCCATCCACCTGTGGAGAAAGAGACAATTTTGATATTTAATATATATATATTTTTCCAGACAACAGTGAAAATAGTGAAACTGTTTTGATAAACCCAGAAGGCAGTGTCTTCTCAGTGGACTTGTGGCATCCAGTGAAAGCTTTCAGGCCAAGCAAGTAACAATGTAGTATTAAAATGAAATGTGTTACACGGCTTGAATAAGTAGTACTGCCTACCTGGCCTGTTTGCAATGCTGAAATGCCTCCATGTGGTATTTCTATCTTAGAGGAACTGATTCATTACTATTCTTTCTCTCTTCGTATGCTGTTTCCACAATGATTCAGTTATTGCTCAAAACACTACTACTTTCAAAGCTGAAGCAAGCTAGATGAAGTTGATTAAAATAGCAAGCCTGGAGAGCTTAACTTTACTGCTGATAAAGTCTAAGTAAGATTTGTTATTTATCTGAGACGTAAGGAAGGGAGAGAGGGAACTGACCTTATAAATCTTGTGGTTTTCAGCACAATCCCAACTAGCTCAGATCTAGCTTCACCTTTTCATGACTGGGAAGGTGGCAGGGAGAACCAGAAGAGAGCCCTGATGCTAAGCAGTGAGCCTGAGCATCCTTTGGGCTGTGTACTGATGGGCTCTTAGTGCAAATCAGGATGAAGTTCCTGGGAGACTGAGACAATCAACTGTGCATGTCTTCCGAAAGGCAAGACAAAAGACACCCGTGGCCCAAAGCAACTGGCTCAGTGGGAGATCTGCTAGAGCCAAGAATGAAACCTCAGCTTCCAGTCTCTTACACATGACATTGATTTTCCTACCAACAGGCTTACTTCTGTTTATTTAGTATGGGCTTCTGGCTTACTTGATGATAACCAGAGATTTTTTTTCAGTTTAATTAAAACACTTTTGTCTGTTAGGATGCCACTGAACCTATATTGTATTGCCAGTCATATTGTATTGCCAGTCACAGCTTATTAGCCTTTTAGGCATGGTGGTCAAGCTGAATTTCTAAACAAGAAAAAAAAATGTTAAGAACAAGTCTTGAAGATATTTCATCAGTTCATAAACTGTGTGAGAATGGAGAGAAAAAAAATAATAATGCAAAGGTGACTCATTCTGAAAGAGGAAAGAGATCAGCAGTTCTTGCCCCAGCCTCTTGCAGAAGGGAGCTCGGCTCTATCTTCGGATCAGCCTTGCAGGAGTCCTCTCTCTCTGCTTTCTCTCATCTTGCTGCAGAGCTGCCGAGCAGGCTCGCTCCAGCCTGTTCATTCTGGTTCTCCCTCCTTTTTCATGACTTTGTGCAGCACTCTGGTTTGGGGCATGCAAGGATTCTTTTTGGTCTTTTAGCTGTTCAGCAAGATTACTTGGTCTTTTGTTCTGCATCATGCAACAAACCCATCGGTTTAGCATCTCCTCAGTAAGCACTCTGCTTTTCCACACATTTCTGGAATATTTCACAGAACTTGTTTGCCCAGAGTTTACTTACCAGGGCCCTGCTAAGTTTGCTTGTTCTGGCAGAGCACACCACTTCCTTTGCTCATTTCCTCTCCTTTACCACATTGTCACAGGTTGTTATATATGGGAATGCACACGAGGCATCATTGCTATTTATAGGCACAGACAGCTACATATGAGGTGTGGAAGAGACAGTGCTACATAATATATGCAGGAAAATTCATCACAGATAACACATCTTCACATTTACTGTACATTGACCCTGAGTGAAGGGTGTCCTGTCAGAAACATCGATTATCCACGCCGTATGGTTTTCTTTTTTCTTTTTTTTTTTTCTGATTAGATTCTGGCTACTTCTAAATTCCTTTAAACAGACCTTGAAAGTCTGACTTAATCCATGGCCTCCTTCTCCCATCTGAGAACCACACAGTCATGCACTGCTGTGTTGGTACAGGATCCTGCTGTGCTGCTTGCAGGAGCCAAGCCTGTGTGTGTGTGTGTGGAGGGAGGAGAGTCAGGCTTCATATCATTCAGCAAGTGCTGGGATTAAGTGGTTTAGCTGGGAGTGGAGAGAGCAGAAGCACAGCAGGCTCTCAGCTTTCTGAACTCAGCTCTGAAGTGCGTGTCCTCACTGTCCCACCCTGTGATCGTGCTGTCCTACCCCTCCCTTCACACTGATTCCAGCAAGCATCCAACCTCATGAAAAGTAACTTCAGCATGCTAAATTGGTAGGGGACGGACGACTTGTTGGCTGTTTAGAGTGTGCATCTGGCTTGAGCAGGGTGAGAGGAGCACAAACAGGAGTCAGGGCTGCATTCAGGGCTGGGAAGGCGGGTGGGATTGCAGCAGACAGCAATTAAATTAGTTTAAGCTGTTGTTTTATGGTAGCCTGAGCCAATTTTAGGGGTGGCTTAAAAACAAGTGTAAGGATACAGTTAAGTGTTCTCCCAGATGAAAGCATTTTCTTCAGCAAGTCTGAATAGGAGCACTGTGTGGTTGTTTTTCTTCATTTTACAAATACTCACAAGAAGAATTTATAAATTGAGCGCAATTATAGTCAAGGAGGCAGCTCTTGAAGAACTGCATTCCCTTATCAGCTTCTCATTCCAACAGCAGAAGGAGCAATGCATATTTTCAACAGAGGTTTCTGCTAAGGACCTCCCTTTGCCTCCTCATTTGGACCAGGATGATGCCAGAAAGAAGGCTGTTGTCTTCTGGAGAGGGGAAGCAGAATTTTCTTTGGCAAACATGTGTCAGCAATATGTTTTTGGCACTGGCCTTGCCCTGTTTGCTGGTTATGTTTCCCCTTGCTGTAGGAGAGCTTGTTCCCTAATC
Source organism: Chrysolophus pictus (assembly GCA_037305975.1). Lineage (NCBI taxonomy): Eukaryota > Metazoa > Chordata > Aves > Galliformes > Phasianidae > Chrysolophus > Chrysolophus pictus. The sequence continues at coordinate 36,664,793 of JAYKPI010000006.1, forward strand.
ATACCAGAATGCTGGTGTACACCAGCCCCCTGCAGAGCCTGGAGCAGGTCACGTGTGATGGTGTTATAGGACAGCAGACACTGAGTGAATCTTGAAATGCAGCACCCTCCTGCAGCTCTGCACTGGCCCCCAGAGCCTGCCTGGCTGTGGTAATCTCTGAAGCCCAGCATCACGGTCCCCTTATCTCCCACGCCAGCATGAGTTGATCTCTGGATGGATCTGCACATGAATGGCTGCAAAAGGGGAAAAAAAGAATGGGGATAAGGGTTTCCTTTGTGCCTGTCACTTCCAGAAATGCCATTAAGGAACATGCCAGGGCCTTAATGAAACAGTGCATGGTACTTTCTCCCTGTTGCTGGGGCAAGCCAAAGAGGATGGGAGCATAATGCCTCATGTTGTTTCAGCCGGGGTCTCCATCCAAATAACAGTCATTTTCTCCTTGCACAGTGCTTCAGATCCAGTGGAAATGGCCTGAGCAGTGATCCAGGTCATTTTGTGTAGGAATCTGCAGGCCCACAAAAGCTGTTAAACATAGTGACAGGGACCCTAAACAGAACATTAATAAAGGAAGCAGCAGTATCTGAGGCACTTCATTTGGGAGCTGATTGAAAAACTAAATCCAGAAATGGGAATGCACTGCTGCTTTCAGCATGCTTTGCATCAGGCCATGGGCTCAGGTGTGTTGTGCAAAGTCCGTGTATGAGTTCAGAGCTGTACACCACAGTAACACACAGAGAAACCTGGGGTATTTGGGCCTCTTATTAGAGCTGGAGGAAAGCAGTGTTGCAGGAATGAAAGCAACCCTTTCCCTGACTACTTGCAAATAAATGCTGTACATGTCTCCTTTTAGTGTCCTAAAACTGATCCCGTCAAAATGTAAAGAGGGGCTGCAAGGAAAAGCAGGTTGCAGTGCTGTTGCATGGGATCTAGCCCTGCAGCTCATTATATCAAGGTTGTGCAGTGTGATGTGGCAGCACTGTGGGGATACTTGAGTCTGGATTCACTCTTCACCCTGTCTTCCCCATAGCAGCTACAGGTAGGCTGTTGATCTTTCTCCTCGTTAATCAAAATAATTTTGGAGAAAAAAATATGAGGCTCATTTCCTATCCATTCTTCCCCTTATTTCTTTAATTTATATACAGCTTTATTTTGATCTTTTACTGTTTTCCTGTCACAAATTGACCCAAGTTTTGCTTGTAAAGATTTAAGATGGGAGTAAAAGGGGAAACAGGAGAGCCTTGCTTGGAATGGGACTTGCTGTACTGTATCTTGACCCAATTGCAGGTAAATGGATTCAGTTGCTTGGAGTGGGGAAGGAAACATGCAAAGTTTCAGTCATCTTTGGGGTTTCCATCTTTAGGTACAAATAAATGCAGTTATCTAGGGAACATATAGAATCACAGAATTACAGAATCATAAGAACTGGTTGGGACCTCTGGAGATCATCTAGTCCAACCCCTCTAAAGCAGATTCCCTATAGTAGGCTACACAGGAAAGCATCCAGGCATGTTTTACAGATCTCTAAAGAAGGAAACTCCTCAACCTCTCTGTTCCAGTTCGCTATCACACTCAATGTAAAAAAATTTTTCCTCGTGTTCAGATTGAACTTCTTTTGTTCCAGTTTGCACCTATTGCCCTGTGCTCTGTCTCAGAGCAGCTTGCCAGAAAAAAGCCTGACTCTATCCACATGATACCAGTTCTTTAGATACTTATGAGCATTGAGAAGATCCTCTCTCAACCTTATCTTCTCCAGGGTGAACAGTCCCAGTTCTTCCAGCCTTTCCTCATAAGGGAGATGCTCCAGCCCCTCATCATCTTTGTAGCCCTCCACTGGACTCTCTGCAGTAGCTCCCTGTCTTTCTTGAACTGAGGAGCCCAGAACTGGACACAAGTACTCCAGATGTGGCCTCATCAAGTCAGAGCAGAGGGAGAGGATTGCCTTCCTTGATGTGCTGGCCACAGTCTTTTTTAATGCACCTCAGTATACTGTTGGCCTTCTTGGCCTCACAGACACACTGCTGGCTCATGGCCAACTTGTTGTCCACCAGAACACCCAGGTTTTTCTCCGCAGAGCTTCTCTCCAGCATGTCAGCCCCTAACCTCTACTGATGCATGTGGTTATTCCTTCCAAGGCATAGGACTCTATACTTGCCCTTGTTGAATCTCATCATGTTCCTCTCTGCCCAATTCTCCAGTCTGTCCTGGTCTCAGTGAATGGCAGCACAGCCTTCTGGTGTGTCAGCCGCTCCTCCCAGCTTTGTATAGGTCTCCCCTTACTCTAACCTCAGCATCTTAAACTGTATTCACAGCCCTGCTGTGAGGCAATAAAATGCTATTATCCTCACCTCATTTCTTATTCTTGGATAAGGAGAGAAGGCAAGAAAGGCTAGCAGAACCCAGCCCCAAGGCATGAGGTTTATGATCTTGCCAGAGCAGATGGAAGCTTGGTGTATAAGCAAACTGCAGCAAATCAGCATGCTGAGGGGAGAATTTTCTCCTTTGCCAGCAAAAACGTGAGAGTCCAGCCTTCTACTTAGCATTTCATGGCCTGAATCAAAGACACGTGGAAGAACCGTCATCCTTTTCAGATCCAGAATTTATGTTTATTTCATGGAGGCTGGAATCACATCCAGTTATTCTACTAAATGATTTGGGCTCACACTGACCTTGCAAATAATCACCATACAGGTGTGGGAATGACTGGAGCACAGAACGGGCTTTGGGGATCAGAAAGCCACTGAGCAGCTTGGCTTCGTGAGCACTGACAGGCTCTGGGGGTAGCTGTGGAAGCCCAAAGTTTAAATAACTGTTCAAACTGATTGCAATAACAGGTGTGCTTTGGCTTAGGTTCTGAGACTATAGCTTGGGGTATGGGACTGCATTTCAAACCCACCACCCAAGACTGGAGATTTCCCACTGGGTTGGTATTTTTTTTAGATTGGTTTTATTTTTCTTTAAGTATTCTCTCTTCTTTTTTCTCTTCTTCTCCCCCTTCTAATGAGCTTTTACAAAGCAAAAAACAATTGCTTCTTTTTAATTCAAATCAAGCAAGAGATTTGGGTGGATTTCTGCTTTTGATGCTGTAGTAGGCAGATGTGTGTGCAAGGAACAGTTACTAAGTTCTATGTGATCAGTGTTGTGGGGGGTTTTATACATATACAAAGAGCAATTATATCTGTCTCAAGTTTGTTTGGAGTCTCTGAGTTGTGTCTTTACTAACAAGTGAGTCACAAGGCACCAGGAATAAGCAATGTGTGCATTGTGACTTGTGATGGGCAGAACATTTATCACCACATGTTTTCAAACACTTTCCCAGTATTTCTAAAATATCCATTTTGGTACGAAACGCAGAGCAGAAGGCATAGAGGGTGTAAGTTATGTATGAGGAAGTTGTCAAGCTATTTGCTGCTGTAATATTGATGAGGTTTCTTGGGCAGGTCACATTAGGATAGCATGATAGGAAATGAAAACTCTCTTATGCCTCTAATACCAGCACCTGGAGAACTTGATTTTAAATTGCTCAGCACCTACCTAGAGGAAACCAAACAGGTACTGCCAGGAAGCAAATGTTGCACCCAGTTCTCAAACTATGGAGAGCATTTGTAAGGCACTGTTGAGGTGCTACTAGGAAGTGGTGGGGAGCTGTATGCTTTTTCTTTCCCTTATCAAAAGGGATTTAGGTTTATTGCAGAAGTTCTGACAACTCAGTGATTCTTGCTGCCTTATTGTGCCCACTGCAAAAGGTCAGCCAGTTCTGGCGCAAGCAAGCACTTTTCTGCCAGAGTCCTCTTGACAATAAACTATAAATGCTTTGTCTGTCATGAGGTGATGATAGCTTGGTATTGCACAGCTTTCCTGTGCTACTGGAAATCTTTTTGTTTATACGGACTCCTCTGCCTCCAGGATTTATCAGCCTTGCAGCAATTATAAACAAAACTCCATGGGTTTGGGACTTTCTCTTAATGTTTTCAGAGAAATGCTAAAATACATTGGTTCTCTTACTGAAGGGTTACAGTTCATTATTAGTTTTGATAGACACTGTCACCAGAGTATCCAGTAGCTCTAGTATCTAATAAATGGCTATTTGCATTGTGTGGGAGTGAGAAATTCCAGCTGTTATTATCCTGAAGCCGGTTTTCCCAGGGCAAAATTACTTCTACCATAGTGTTCATAAAGTGGCCTTCAATGGGCTTGGGGAGAGAGTGGAAAGCATACAGGATTGCCACCTGAGGGGTTGGTGTCATGGAACCAGAGGGCCATAGTGATGATTTCATTGTGCAACAGGTTTAAAGTACTCTAACAAAGCTGTTACTAGGTGAAATTGTTTTTTCGGTGTAAGTGCTCTGCTAGCACTTAAGTGTTAGCACCAAATGCATGAAGAATACATGCACAATAGTCTGGAGAGATGAGAAGATCCAGGCACTGATCTTGATGGTGGAGAAGAGCTAAAGAGCAAAGTTATACTGGAATCTGCTTGTTCCGTGTACAGTAATATTGGAGAGTCTGCATAACTGTTTTGGAGGTAAGTATGTAATGACACAGCAAGAAAAACTGGCTCTGGAGGCTACCCAGAAATTTAATCTGCAACTGAGCTGTGAAGTAGGGAATGAGAATGTACAGTGCTAAAACAGACTGAAGGTTGCTGTTTGGTTTCCCTTTGCTCGGAACAAAAAGAGGGGTCACCGTGAGATATCTTACAGATTTAAAATGTGTAAAAATAACAGCTAGAGAAATAAAAGCCTTTGGACCACCTTTAATATTGGTCAGAACCTCTGTTTTTTGGCTTGAAACATTTTATTGGAGCAAGGAAAGAGGTTTTATGAGGGGATAAGCAAGCCTGATCCTACTATGCAGAGTTGATCACTGAAGACAGAAGGTCTTAGAAATGGCAAATAGAGTCCACGGTGCTTTACATCCAGGAGTCAAAGACAGAAAACCTTTTCTTTCTTCCTGCACCATACATATCACTGTCCTAGTGATACAGGAGGTGAGAGGGAGATTGGTGTTCCTTCCGCTTAGATCCAGCTCTGGCATTTAGAGGTATGCTTTGAGTCTTTTCTGAGTTAGAAGAGAATCAAGCCCAAGTCTCCCTGCATCTTGAATCAATGCTTTCAATAAAAGAGTACCTCCTGGAAGGCTGCAAGAATGTTTCTATGTTCTTTGGGATACAGCTTGGACCTACCAGCTGTCAAACAGTCAGACGTGAACCTTCCTGCAGCCTTCACCTGCTGCTAAAATTTGGGACTGGGAAGGAGTTTGGAGATCACCTCTGCTGTTCATATTTTCTATGGGATCATTCTGGCAGCTCCACACTGTACTGGTAAGAGATCTGGGTTTCCCATGGAGTGTTTTGGATCTCATTTTAGAAACATGGCCTCACATTGTGACTATGTAGGCTGCTGCTAGAAGAGGTGAACCAGCTCTTCTCTCTGCCTCAGCCATGGATTCCAGTTCACTTCTTTTTGCCACAAATCTAGTTCTGTACAGCTGTAGGCAAATCGACACAGCATGCTAACCTGATGTCAAGGGGCTTCTGAGGCATATGCGGAAAGGGCAGTTTTCCGAGAATTGGGGCAGACATGAAACAAAGCAGTGTTGGCTGCAGGATCACAAAATCCAGACTGAAGTGGTTAGAGATAAACAGGGTTAGAGAGCAGTTTGGGATGGACCCTTCTCACAGTGGCCTGCAGTTACGCAGACCCACCAGCTTCTGGCAATTCCAAAGACAGAGCGTAACAAGCTGTACCTGGAAGTACTGTCTGATCCCAGGCTTGTAGATCTTGACTCCACAAAGAGCAAATTATCCCTTGTGCCAAGGAAAATGCCTTTGATTCATCTTGCAGGCAGTGAAGTATTTTTAAGATCTGTCCCCGATAAACTGGAATCTTTTTTTGCCACATCTTAAGTGCATGAATTCAAGTTGGTGGTATGCTTTATACATTTATAACAGTTCTTTCTGTGCTCTCTTGGAGAACGATTATTCTCTTCAGCCTATTTAAATATCATTTTTCTTTTCATCTGTTTCTAGTTTAAACAAAATCATACAATTTTTATTTTTTTCTCTATCCTTAACACTTTTCTCAAAAGATAGAAAATAAAGTGTTTCAGTCCTTCATAAATGCTGCTTTTCTGCACTCCTCCCCTGGCTCATTCAGCTGTGAGTGCAATGGCATATGTTGTCAGATACCCAGCAAAAAGAGAAGTACATAACCCAGAACCTAATAAAACAACAAATCTAGTGTGTCCTCCTGGCCTGCAATCCTTCAGCAGGCTCCCTTCATTAAACATAAAGCCATGTGTTTCTTACAGATCCCATCCCTGGTGCCATGGTGTGGTATGGGTTGCTCTGGCTGTATTTCGTGATGCTTTTTTAATTTACAGCAACATGGCTTTTGTTTTTACAGGGATTCTTGGAAAAGTACAAAAGCAAAGCAAAACCAAAACAAACAAACAAGCAAAAATATGGGCAATACTGCAATCTCAGAGGGCTGTAAATGACCTCATACTGATGTGGACGGTAGGACAGCAGTTCTAACCTCAACTGCTCTGTTTTACTCTTGGTGCTGTTTGCTAAAATGAGCCTTATTTCTCCAGGCATTTTGGGTGTCTAGGTGAAAATCCCAGTTAAGCCAGCTGGCTCCAATGGCGTTGTTCTGCATTTACACCAGGATACCTATGAGTAGAATTTATCTGTGGGCTCCCTGCCCGCTCCCACTGTCTGCGCCACGTTTCCATGGCACACAGAGTGATGGAGCACCCAGGAGGACTGGCAAGTCATGGAAATCTGTTTGTGTGCTGCCAGCTCCCCTGAGCTCCAGCATGCCGATCCCACTACTGGTTTAAAGCAAAAGCTGACGAGGTTTATGGCCATATGCCTCTGACTGGTGTCCGGGCTGCTTTGGATAACTGACAGCAGTGGTGAGCACAGAACACAGGCAGAGTTTCTTTATATTTGATTAAAGAGAGAATTGTTGCAAGCAGAGAAAAAAACTGAGCTTTCTTGTAGAACAGGTTTGTACAAATGTGGATATGTCTAACAATAAAAACAGTTCCTTAGAAACAAGTGTGGTGGATTGTATCTAGTAAAGTTGCTGTTTTATTTAAAGGTGAAAACACCATATAAAGCTGCACATGTAATTCAGGAGGTAAAATATACTGCACTTCATTAGGAGCGTTGCTTTTAATTTACGAGCACATGAGAATGGTTATTCACTAGCTGAGCTCTGGTTTTCTATGCGCAGCTCTCATAGTCATATCTCAGTGGGCAAAAATTTCTGCTGAATTAAACAATTACAGTTAGATTGACTCAAATGGCATCTTGAGCTTTTACACAAATGAAACATTTGCCCTACTGTTACAAAAATATTTGCAGTATTTATTAATCTACTACATTTTTGAGTAAAAAAAAATAAAAACCATAAACTGAAATGGTTGCTAATTAACTACAGGGCTGAAAAGTTAAAGCTTCTCCCATAGACCCATTCTCAGGTATGCTGACACAAGTATGAAGTTGAATGGGAACTGTTGAACCACTGATTGATCACCTGAGGCAAGCACTGAGTCAGCCATGGGAGCACAGGTGAAGGCGATTCAGCTGTGGGACCAGAAGGGGTGGAACCTGGCTGCACCTCTCCTAGACCCCATTTATGGACTGACTGCCACGGGGGGAGGATTTCCTTCTGGAGATTGCTCCTTTTGAAGTTTCCTGCTGCAAGCCTAGGATATGGGTGAGCATTTCATTTTTGATCATCTCTTTCCACTATGAAAATCTTTCTAAATATAAACCTGTAAAATACCATCCTAACCATGCCTCTCTTCTAACATTTGTTAATTGTACAGAAGTATTTTTGCTGAAACTGGTGCGATTCCCCAGGCATTTGTCACCCTATCAGCAATCAGAATCCATATCAGTGTGTATGAATATCTTTTGTCTCAGTTTCAGCCCAGAAACTTGCTACCAAACTACAGGCTTTATGGAATTTTTTTTTTTTTTTTCTGAGAGTAGTATCATTTTATCTTCCACTTAAAAAAAAAATTAAAAGATCCAATTATGTAAACTAATTTTAAAAGCTTGATCACTGATCTTCTCTGAGCATGGTTATAACCCAAAGGCTACAACAGACTTAAAGCAAGGCTTTGGGGGCTTTGAAATGCATCACAGCACAACACCCACCTCTGCCCAATAGTGGGGTTGATAGAGATGGAGGAAGGAGGAGGGATGGATTAGGGTAATACAAGAGCCTCTAGATCTGCCATCAGTGGGACAGTCATGGGCTTCATAGTTGGGCTGCCAGGCTTGGAGGTTGAATCCCTGTTCTCCTGAGGATTTAACATGGGGCACTGGAGGAAACAATCCCTTTGGAATAGGGTGGAGTCTAGCTCGGGAAAAGCATGCTTAATCACAAGACTGTGTGTTATTTAGGCTTTAGAAATTATCTGCTGTCTATTTTGGCCAAGACAGGGAAGAGTGTGGACACATGTAGCAGAAATGCAAGTCACAGTGAACCAGTGATTGAGCACCTGGTAGGTAAGGCAGGACCAACCCAGGGGAGCTCAGGTGTATGCAATGCATTTGAGTGTCAGAAAGGGGTGGAGCCAGGATCCACCCCTTCCCAGACCTCATTTAAGAGTTGGCAGTGGGGGTAAGGGTATCTTGTTGAAAATCCCTGTGTGCCTGAGGCTTTCAAGGGTGAGCAGATTCTTTCCTGTGTTTCTGTGTCCACAGCTGCTACATTTGAGTATATTCTCACTTGCTGCAGCCTAGGACTTTGCTACGATGCTGTCACTGCTGTGCTTTCCATTACATCACAATACACTGCAATATTTGCAAGTAGTCTGTGCTGTCTGTGATGAGCAGGACTAACTAACTACTCTACCTCTCGTTTCTATCTGATATGATATGGGAAAATATGTTCTCACAGTGATGCAAAGCACTGGAAATGACTGGAAGGAAACTCAGCTTCTGTGGAAGCAGCTCTCATCTTTTCTCATGCCTTCCTCCCCAGCATGTTGCCTCTTCCTAACATAAAATGGCAGCTGCTTGAGTAGCCTAAGAAGTGCTCCTCATTCATTCTAGTGAACTGCAGAGTACCACGTGTCACAAGAGAGAAAAGAATATTGAAATTAAATATCTATATCACGGCAACTACGAAGATATCTCTATGTTGCTGCTGAAGTAAAGAAACTAGACATAAATAAGCCTGGCTGTGGGATGCACACCTGGGAACCCAGAGGAGTCAGCTGACACCTCTTTGGGCTGAGATGAGAAGATGCTGCCGAACCTGAAGCGTGAATAAAATTTCTGAGAATTCAGGTGTCTTCTATACTCAGCGTAAGAGAGACAGGATGAGAATGATGCCTCCATGGTGCCTGAAGCTTTGTGCAAAGTCTGCTCGTGGCATCTGCAGAAAACCTTCACTGCTCTTAGCGTGCTTTGGCTCTCTGTGGTCCACAATAGTTATAAAAAGTCTCATTTTTCTCACATATCATTTGATGTCCCTATCAGACATTTTCCAGGGAGCTGCTCATCAACGTTTGGGCATAAGCTATACACAAGGTGGGGCTGCTCAGGGCAGTGGATAAAGGATTACTGTGTTGAGAGAGGGTGATCGTGTCTGGTGTGATGATAACCACACTGATACCCAAATATTAACAATACAGTGGTCAGCAGGCCACTGAAGAAGATGAGCTTATATGAAGACTGGGCAAATGTAGAATCACAGAATGGTTTGGGTTGGAAGGGACTTAAAGATCTTAAAGTTCCAACTCCCCTGCTGTGGGTAAAGCTGCTATCCACTGGCTCAGGCTGTCCGGGGCCCCATCCAACTTAGTCTTGAATGCTTCCATGGATTGGGCACACACAGTTTCTCTGGGCAATGTGTGCCAGAGCCTCATTATGCTTCTGGGATTCTTCTATTCACATAAATCTTCTCTTGTAACTACATATATTGAAGAGTGGGGAAAAAAAACAGCAGGCTTTGGCAAATGTGTTTCTATTGAGAATGCTGCACTGGAATTGCTTCTCAAAAATGGGCTGGTTGTAGGTGGGAGTAAACCTATGGTGCTGCTCTGACTATTTCATGCAGAAGTGAGACGATGTTGAGGTCACTATGCTGCTAAGTGTGCTAGAAGTAAGCTGAGGATTTTGGAATGGGAAGTTCCTTCCATTGAGGTTTTTTTTTTTTTTTTTTAGTAACAACTGACAGAATTAAAAAAGGAAAAAAAAAAAAGAAAATATGTATTTATATGAACCTATAACTCAAGCAGAAAAGGTTTAGTGGCCTTTTTCAGATGGAATGACTCTGAACAACCTTTCACTTTGTTGTTTTATATACACTGGTATGCTCTGGCCTCTGCTGTGGTAGACAATCCCAGTGTTGTAGTAATAGCCGTCAAGACCCTACAGCATAAAATAACATCACAGCATTTGAACAAGAGAGGTCTCAGGTGTACCTTCTGTTGTGATCACTGAATGTGCTACTGCAATGGAAAAATCACTCCTGTAGATGCTGCTGAGTGTTTTTCCTGTTCTTCATTCAGAAATTTCAAATATTACTCAAATTATGGGCATTCCAATGTGAAATAAGAATACAAAGTGTTATATGGCCCAGGAGAAAGTCCCTTATTTGCAAATTCCCTGTTGGCTGAGTACATATCAAATCACCATTATGATTGACAGTGGGGAGCTCCCGGTAGCTCCCAGGGTCATTCCAATTTCATTCAGAGAAGCCAGTAACTGAGGATGAAGAAAAAGCTATTTGATTCACCAGGGAGACTTGATGCACCTTGCTCTTGTCCATGCTCTGGCTTTGCTTTGCTGAAGCAGGTTCTACATTGTAGCAGCCAGAGCTCAGGGATGAGCTCCAACCCTCTTGCTCAGCATCAGGTAAGTGAGCAGGCAGGCGGGTATTCAGGCAAGCTGAAACGGAACAATAGAAGTCTGGAGAACCAAGAGCAGATCCAGCACAGAATGAGTCAAGTTTCTTTGTCATGTTGTTGAGTGAGGATAGTAAGGGGTTCAGACAGATGGGAGCTTCCTTTTTCTTGCTTTCCTTTTGGGATGAACTGTAGCTGAGCAAATCAGCATCTGACCAGCACTTCCACTTCTGATGATGATGGATTTTGTCAATTTTTTGGGGTGCAGGGTTTTTCTTTTTTCCCTTTTTTCTTTCGCATTTGTGCCCAAACAAGCTAACCACTAAAACAAACTCCAGCACAGCATGTTCGGAAGTGGTTTGAATATGCTGAAGATCAAAGGGAGGTGCTGCCCAGTGTTTGATGTACACTTGTTTTTAATTCAAGGTTAAAGAAACAGAGAAAGCAAGGATGTACAGAATAGCCCCTATTGAGAATGCATCTGGGAGGTGAGGGGAGACATTCCTCCCCAGAACCCCATGAAACTATGCACATATGCTTCTCCCTATTGTTAATCCCTTTTGCTGATGCGGTGTGTAGGAGATTTTATACAGTGGTGCAAAATGGAAATCTCTTGCAGGAGGAAAGAGTGCTGCAATCCCAGAGGGACTCTTATGTTCAAAACAAAATACAACAATGGAGTTAATTAGCATTGCTTGGTTCACAAAATCCCCTCGAGGGGATCTTTCTCTGTTCTAAATCATCACTTGTATGTGAGATGGAAAAGCTCCCACTGAGCAGGCCCCCTCCACAAACTTTTAATAGATATTACCACGGTTTTTCATCATTTGCCATTGGCTTTGAGAAAGGTAACAGCTGAGCCAGGGCTATTCAGCTGCATTAACCAGCTGCATGTTAATACAGAAATGCTCTCCTGCTCCTCCCTTCTGCCTGCAAAGCTCCCCCTCCCCCCAACAAATTAACCCTTTCCTGCCACACTTTGCCACTGTCAGAAAGATATGTAGGTAGAGGTTTGAGCAAAGATATAAAATCAAGCAAGAGGACCTCACTGAGATTATTTGAACTTGTGTACAGATGACAATACCCTGACCTGTGGACTCTTGGAGAGACCACCAGCTTCAGAGGCCTCACTACTGGGCGGTGCTGGGGAAGGAGAGAGGGAGGCCATGAGGCAGCCACTCTGCCCGAGGAGCCTTACAGAAATGAGCCCCGTGCCGCCTTGATGCTGCTCTCAGAGGCTGCTGGCACAAGACCCTTGGCAAGCTCTGTCAGCTGAAACACCCTTTAACTGCACAACATGATTTCCTCTGTGCGTTAATGCTGGAGACTATCTGTGCTCTGCTCGCTAACAGCACACACTGAGAAGGGATTAACACTTCTCTGCTTGTTTGCTCAGTCTCCAGTCACACTCCCACTGCATCCTGTGTCATGCCAAAACTGATCAGTACCTGCACATCCGTCACCCATTTGCAGTCGTGCTGGCCAGATGGCCAAGCCTGCATTTCAGGGCACTTGCAATCCAGAGCAGCTTGCTCATGACTACAAACTACTGGGATCAGCAGCAGCACTGTGCTGTGGGCGTGACTGCACTGCAGTGCTGACCTGAGCCCAACACACCTCCCTGCTGCTGATCGCGCATCTCCTTGTCTCCTGGGGAGAGTCCGGAAGCTCTGAGGAAATACTGCAGTCGCTGCAAAAAGCCATAGCTGAGGAATTGCAGGAGGAGGAATCAGTCAGGGCACCTTGGAGGGGTCGCTCAAGAACTTGGAGCTGAAGTGCTTTGTGAGGAAAGAAAATGGACTCCAATGGATTTTTTGCTACCTGCCTAATTCTGGTGTGTTAGAGAGGGTCTTGTCATGGGTCACTCAGTAAATTATGCCTTATGATGCCTGAATTCAGGCTACTGAATGCTCTGGCATGGGCAGTATCTCTGTGAAGGAAGATACCTTGCTAGTAAGCAGAGCTAACCAAAGGTCAGGAAAAGCTAGGAGGTAAGACACCTTCTTCTATTTCAGCATTGGTTGTGTTTGGTGCTTTCTGTCTGGATGTCACCCAAATCCCCACACAAGGGAGTTACCATGGTGGCTGCACACTGAAAGATGCTTTAGATCAGGTTGGACCAGACTCTGAGCAGCTTGATCTAGCTGTAGGTGACCCCGCTCATTGAAGGGGAGTTGGACTAGGTGACCTTTAAACTACCTGACTTTCCAAGTCTAATGACTCTGTGATTCTATATTTGTGAGAACCCCTCTCTAAAACAAGAGGGAAAGGCACATGAAGAAAGCAAGCTGTTCCTAAGCACACAAATGGCCAGCTCAGGGCAAGGGACCTCAGTAGAAGGTCCTTCTTGACATTTCACTTGTGCTTAAATGGTGGTGAGAACAATGTGAAAGAATATATGAAAGATGGAGATCAATTCTAAAAACAAGCCATTTGTTCACATTAGCCACCTTCCTCCAGCTATGGCTGAGCTCCCAGCTCCCTGCAGTCCACTCCACTTCCCTCCTTCCTGGCTCTCACCTGGCATGCCATGGTGGCACACCGCTGCCTTCCCCTTTCTCATTCTGGAAGCAAACAAGCACCCCACACCAAGAGGAAAAGGTTCAGCTTTGAGAGCTGTGAGCCTCTGGCAGCCCTGTCACTCTCTTTTCATCATTTCCTGCCTTTTTGCCCAGGATGTTCTTCTGCCACTTCTTCCAGTACACTCATCTACACAGTTTGGCCAGTTGCATCCCTACAGCACTTGGCAGAGGGCTGAAAAGAGCCACCTCACATTGACACAGTTCTTGAATGCTGGCTGCCATTCATCTCCTGCTCTGGCCAACAGGCTGCTCTGAGCTTACAACCTTGCAGCACTGATGACATAACGTTTCATGACTTTGCAGGCATACTCAGAGCTCTATATAGTATGTCCCCAAGCACTTCATCACTGCACGTGAGGAGATGTTTCACAGTATTCTATCTAGGCACTTCTCCTGGCCCAGAGCCTAGGCATTTGAACAGTAAGCTTCTTTTAGGACTCATGTGAATGTGCACAGAGACAGCAAGGCAAAAACAGAGGATATAATTAACCACTGAAGTTCTTGCAATCATTTCAAAATGCCAGCAGACTCTGCTCGACTCTGCAGAGAGTATAATGTGGAATTTAAGCACAAACAGGTCTCTGTTCTTGCTCTAGCAGCCTTACTCTCAGATGTTAGGAGCAGAGGCGGTTTCCTCGATCTCTCTGCGTGCCCTCTCTTTCTTACATCTCTGGGAATTTGTTGGGGAGTAGCTGCCCCAGTACAGGCCGTTAAAGCCATTTGAAGATGTGATCTGTGCTGCTGAAACTCAGCCTCATTTCTAGAAGCCATTTGTGGAAGTAACTGAAATCTTAGGAACCTGACTGCACAGAGAACTTTCTGCTGCAGGGCAGAGTGTATCTGCAATGCGCTGTAGATATTCCCCAATAACTCTGCATGCAGCATCTTTGCTCCATTATTATAATGCTTTCTCCCAGTTCATGCAACCCAAAACCAGACTGTCTGCACAGCTCCCTCTACTCTACTGTTCTTCTCATTGACTCAGTTTTCCTGGAAGCCTGAAGTGATTACTTTCACTTCTGAATTTGGTGCATTATAAAATCAGCCTCAGATGAACATAAAGAGAGATCTGAGTGCAGTGCTCTGCAGTCAGAGCTGCTAGGAAGCTGCACAAGGCCTGTCTCGTGAAATGCACTGAGATGCTAAAAGGTTTTGGGTAGATGCCTAAGCACCCTGAGTGGTTTCCAGAGCAAAGCTAAAGCCCTGTTGTTTGATGTTCCTAAAACTGTCAACACACTGGGAAATTCCCTGTAGAAAACAGGCCTGCATTGACTAGTCTTCTAGTGGTCTTTCCCATCTTCCATTTCTGGGATTTATGCGCTCATAAATTCCTCTGTACTTAACCTGGAAAGTTTGTCTGTGGCTGGGATCCAACGTGGTGCAGTTGCATTAAGCCTTTCTTTCTGGCTTCCCATTGCCTATTCTCTGCCTGAATGTTGACCGAGGAGCAGATACTGGCTGGAGGCATTGTGTCCTCTTTAGACAAGAAGGCCACCTTTTCCTGTGGTGCACCCAGCTCGCTCAGTTCTGCCTGGTGATGGGCTGTGATGCTCTGTCACTGCCTGCTGGTGTCTGTGTGTCTGCCCTTCTCATGGCCCAGCTCATCTCCTTGACCCCAATTCTGCTGTCTGCCATTTAGAACTGTCTGCTCTGGGACAAGCAGAACGAGCTGCTCTGCATTAAGAATCAGTTCTCTCCCAGTACAGGCTTTTTGGAATATTTACTGCATCATTTTTCAGTATGACGTTTTCTTTCAAAACAGCATATAAGCGAATTGTTTGTTAACGCCGCTCTGTTTCACGTAAGCGTGCCCATAGCTCTTCTTTGCTATGTATACAGCAGTGTATTTGCATATCAGAAGATTTCACAGAGCTTCACAAGTTACCGTACATGCCTAACTGCTTCCAATTGCCACAGTAACATTTTGGAAAAAAAGCTTTTACAAATGCTTCACCAGACAAATCACATTTTCAGCAGAAGCAGAACAATTCCTCTCTCTTAGAAAGATGTTTTCAATGAGGGTAGAATCAGTGCAGTGCTTAGTTACAATACCAGAGTGTCAGATGTTTATTGAGTCAGCAAAGGAGATATAAAAGGAACTGGCAGGGCTCTGCAAATCACTTTGATTTTTAGTAGTGACTCTACTACAGTAAACAGTAAATAATGTAAATAGTGAAGGTGTTCTCATTCACAGAGAAATGAAATGGGAAGTCAAAATCCTTTTTTTTTCCCTTGTGATAAGAAATCTTTTGAAATGCTCTGATGCCATTTCTTATTCCATCAGTATTGCATTAACTTGATATGTTGCTGTTAAACAGCCACACTTAAATACATCACATGGATTAACGCTGGCACTTTATCAGGTAGAGTTTGTTTCCACAAGACATCTCCAGACGCACTGAAACTGCTTAAAACGACAAAGGCTTCTCCTCTGCGCCAAGCTGGGGGTCTATGTGTCTGGTGTCACCTCATCCTGGTGTGACGCTGTCTGGTGGAAAAGGAAAGGTGGCATTTTTCCAAGAGGAAAGCCAGACTCCCTGAAAGGAGGTTCTTCCTCCTCCAGGAGGGTTCTGAGCGCCTGGCCTGGTGGGGCAGGGCAGTCGGCCATTTCCTCCCCTTCCAGTCGCTGCCAACATGCGGCTGGGTGACATCCAGCCTCCTCTGCGTGCGCTGCTCTGCAAGTGTTTGTCTTAGCGAAGTGCAATGCCAGCCGCGCCTTGCAATTAATAAATATGTGTCAAGACTCACTGCAAGCCTGATCATTATCATTATTCCAGAATTAGAGGGCTGGCAAAGTCCTTGAGCTGCCTGAGGGCCTGATGTGCCAGGTGCTCGGTGCTCTTCGTTTATATGGGCAGCAGGGATGGAGGCCAGGAGGGAGTTACAGGCCTATTCAAGAGGTGATTTTTAAAAAATATTTTAGTCTCAAGTTCTGAAAGAGATTGTTCCTATCTTGTCAAAGGAGCAAAGCAAAATTAACAGCTAGGGGCCGTCCCCACCGCTGCTGTAACGTAGTGCTGCTCATTTGAGTGTTGTGGATCACTGGTGATTTACAACAGTTGAGAATCTGGTCCTGGGCTGGTAAACGTGAAATGGAGATTATAAAAGGAAATTAATAACAGTGAAAGCTCACCTAAAAGCTGAACACATATGCAGGGATTCCCCTGCAGGTTCCAGTGCAGTTGTACAGGGTTTGAGACGAATTTCTAATCCCTCTTAACACTGACAGATCACAGAGATACCCATTTTATGCATGGAGCTTTGTCCTCCTGGAACCAGGGTCATGCAAATGTACCTGGAAGGATGATTTGATTCCTCAGGCCTGATTACAATTTGCATTGATGCAATTTTTCACTGGATATGTTGCAACATTTACCCAATACCCCGTGCACTGCTGGAATGATAAGAAGTCTGTGGGGGCAGATCTTTAAGGGTGGATATTTCCCTGAAAATGCAGAGAGGACATATTTTTAAGATATACTCATTCTAAAAATATCTCCTCAGGCCAAGTCCTCAGCTCTTCTTGTTTGCATCAAGAGTTAAGCATTGCTCCTGCACTGATACTAAGTAGGATTTGTGGAATCGCCTAACTGGTCTTTTGGTACCTTTATAAACTGGGAAATCCTGCCTCTTCAGCAAACAGGAACTGGGCTATGCAGCAAGACTCAGATGAATCTGAAGGAACGGGTGGTTCCTGTCAAAGCTGCTGTGTCAGGTGAGCTGACAAGTATGTGAGCAGGATGGAAATGAGCAGCTCCTTGATGGAGAGTGGTAGCTTGAAGTACTATTGGGTGTAGTGTTGCTTCCACAGGAGTGCAGGAAGAGACACTCACTACCCATTGCTCTCCTTCATCTCTGTTGGTCTGAGCTCTTCTTAGCATCATTAAAGCAAGACAAGAGCTGAAGTGGGTGCTGGAAAGCTGACTTGAAAGGAGAGCAGTCTAAGAAACCTGTAAGAGTTTCTTAAACAACTGCCTTGAAGGAGGTCTGCATCCAAAATCCAGCACAGCCTCAGACCTCAGGACTGCTCCTTGAATAAAACAACAGTGGTAATATCTCCAAGAACTACCACTAATAGGGCAGCCGTTACTCCAACCCTCTGCCCCTTTCTAATCTATGATAACAGCATTGCTATGATATCAAGGCCTGTTAATATAAGATAAACAGCAAAACAGGAGTACTGTGTCTGGTAGTGAGTGAAAGTGTGTTCAGGTACAGCAAGCAGCACTGAAAGGAAGTGTCCTCGGCCCCAAGCCTGCTGCTACTCAACAAGTATTTGGACACTGCATTTAAATAAATGATTTAACTTTAAGTTGTCCTTTGTGGAGCCAGGAGTTGGACTTGGTGACAATCATCTATTCTAACTCAGGATTCTATGATAATGTCTATTTTTACGTGCTCAAAACCCACGTCCAATTTGTAGAGGACTTTCCCTTATTTTTATACCATCTGTTTGTATTTCCACACACTACAACGCAAGAATAAGCCATGTGTGTAGGGCTGTGCCAGCCCTCCTGACCAAGGTAGCAGACATGTGACTTAGTGCCACGGCTCAGTGCTCTCATGTGTGGCTGTGCCTCGTGTTTACTGACATCTGCCCATGAAAGCAGAGCTCTTACTGAGTCCTGGAGCTGGCACAGCCACTGTCTGTATCACTGCATAGTCCTGCTTA
The DNA here is from genome assembly GCA_037305975.1 of Chrysolophus pictus. Classification (NCBI taxonomy): domain Eukaryota; kingdom Metazoa; phylum Chordata; class Aves; order Galliformes; family Phasianidae; genus Chrysolophus; species Chrysolophus pictus. Next base: position 36,682,922 of record JAYKPI010000006.1, read on the forward strand.
GCCCTCATCATCAACGTCATCTTATCAGTAAACTGCCCACACATCACTGAAAAAGACAGTGGTTATTTTCCTCTAAAATTTTTCCCAGAAAGATCTCTTCTTCAAAGGCTCTCCCAAAAACCACAACCCAAATTTGTTTATGGTTTAGCAGCTACAGCACTGACACTCCCTCTGACACGATCTATTTTTTAAACTTCTTCAGCCTAAAGGTGCCTTTTTCTTTGTTTTTTTCTTTGCTTTCTCTTCATACATTACCTAGCAGAGTTGCATTCTGTGATTGGCTATGTGTTCCTTGATGTCTCTGTATTATGTTGCTTGTGACTGAAGTTGTCTTGTTGCCCATGTCCTTTCATAGGAAGAAGTATTCTCTCCTGTCCTGGCTTCTGCTGCAATAGAGTCAATTTTTCTTTCTAGTAGCTGGCATGATTTTGGGTTTAGAATGAGAATAATGTTGATAACACACTGATGTTTTAGTTGTTGCTGAGCAGCGCTTAAACCAAGTCAAGTCCTTTGCTGTTTCTCACATTGCCCTGCCAGTGAAGAGGCTGTGGGTGCACAAGGAGCTGAGAAAGGGCAGAGGGGCATCCCATACCATATAGCATTGTGCTGAAAAATAAAACTGGGGGTAGTTGGCCAGGGCGACTGCCTCTGCTTGGGATGTATACAACCTCCACCTCAGCATCCCTCTTTGGGACTTCCCTGACCCTTTGCCTCAGACTTAGAATTTGGAGGGCTTGTTCTGCACCGGGTGACAAAGCCACTGGCTTTAAGACCTTGTTTGTGCATTTTGACTATAGGAGATCATTCAATGAGCTGATTAAAGCCTAGATCCTCCAAGGTATTTAGGCCCCTAAATCTGGTTAAGCTTATTCAATCTTAGTGGGGTTAGGTACCCCTGTGTTTAGTGTCCTGGTTTTGGGTGAGGAGGAAGGGAGACAAGGAGCAAGAGATTTTCTTTGCAAAGTGATGGAAAACTGTAAATGGTGTTGGAATAAATAGAAATGTTATCAATTTAAGTGGACCTGCATTTCCTGCAACTTCTCAAAATATACTGGGGCGAACCAGAGACTTCCTAGCACTGAGATGCCTTTTTCTTCCTTCTCTCTGTTTCTTTTTCTCACTGCTCATCTGCAATTGACCATCATTCCCTTCAGGCAAAGAGTGTGCTCTCCTTCATGTCCAGAAAGTGTTCAGCAGACCCTGAGCAATAAAAGCAAGCCTTTCAAAACTAGCCAGGCAGTGCAAGGATGCTGCCCAAGAGCCCCACACAATAGAAAGAGCACAGTGTTTTGACTCTTTGGTATTTGTTATTTTTGGTCTGATGTGCCAGTAAGATGTCCCAGCACTTTTCCTGAGGACTGCTTTGGAAAAATTCAGCTTCAGCTGTGTTCCTCATGTCACTGATGCAGGCTCCGTGCAAGACTGCATGGGGCTGCACCAAGAATTCCTTGCACCTGCCTGGCTGGGGCATGTGCACCTGAGCCCTCTGCCAAAGAAGCCGGAAGATGCACTGATGCAGACATGAGTAGTGAAGCCCCACGGCAGCAGCCGCCTTCCCAGCACCTCCGGAGACACCGGGAGAATTTCCTCTTCAGCTATTTTCAGGCTGCATCTGCGTCTCTCACCAGCCACGGATGCCACAAGGCATGGTGCCAAAAAATCAGCAGCTTGGCAGCTTCTCTACATGGACTCAAGAAATATATTCTGGATTATCTGTACCATCTGCCTCTCACAGGTGTTCATCTGGAAGCAGGGGGGAGGAGAAGGGCACCTGAGGGCACCAGAATTGAACTGAAAGTATTTTATAGGTCACAACACATTGTGGCAGCTGGTGCTGACAGAGGAGGGAGGAGGAGGCTGAATGGATACTAATTCCTAGCATGGGAAGATTGAGGAAGTTTCCTGCAGTTTCACTGAAGCTGAGCAAGTCTCCAAGTCCTTACCACTTGGTCTGCTTTGGGAAGTCAGGACAGGGGAGAGTCAGGGTAAGAATCCATGGATTTTGTATTTTTGGGTGGGGGCCCGATCTTTGGGAGAGTTTGAAGAGAAAGTGTATGGTATGGGGTTATATGGAGGCATGGAATTCAGCATCCATGGGCTTGGTTTTCTGTAAGCCATAGCAAAATACTGCTGTCTCTCAGCAGACACCACATCAGTCTCATCCTTTTGTACTTATTCATCATTAATCATTAATATTTTTCTGAAAGTGGCATTCTGTCAGAGCTCACAGAATGACGAAGACACATTTACAAACAGGGCTCTTATTTGCAAGAAGATGAAACCCCAGCAACAGTGAATGGTTTGCTTTCCTCTACGCTACAAAAACACCATTTCCTGCTCCTCCCATAGAAAGAATGTGCCACACCATCCCATGCAGGCTGCACACCTACTGACACCACTGGGGCACAACTGGAGCTTCCACACCTGCTGGGCCCATGTTCTGCCTGCCAGAAATGGGTACCAGGCACTCACTGCATCCTTTTTCTGTCTGTTATAAGGGACTGATTTGTCTGAAACAGGGAAACAGAGGCAGGAAGTTATTTCTGCTGTTTCAAGTCCTCCTTGACCTAACACAAGGTAGATGTGAGCAAGCCCACATCTTGCTCACATTGTTATCTTCACTGTGGGTATTTCAACAGCCATGAAATAGCTAGGGAAGTCCTTTCTCTGCCCTACATAGTAGCTGTCGGACCAAAAACTTTAAGGCCTGCAGAAAGTGCATGAAGGGCTGCTTTAAGCAGTGGTACCTCCACTCCCTTACCTTCAGAAATGTACATGGAAAAGGATCGATTTTGCAGCTACTTTGCAAGACAAAAGGCTGTGCAAGTCATGAATGAGTTACACCGCAGGGAAAACAAATAAAAACACTTTCAGCTTCTGATCTGCAAGCTGTAGCTGCACAAGAGCATAATGCAGAGGAAAGAGATTGTTATTTCATGTGGTTTCCAGATAACCACTGATAACATATATGATAACAGCTGACCTTGTGATACTGTATTACCACTGGTATTTTCTTTAGAAGCTCAAGAAAATGTGTTTCCAGCTGCAAAAGAGACTGGTAGTGGAGAAACAAGCTCACAGCACTCTGGTGCAGGGCCTAGCGAGGACTAGAGAATCACTCATTGGCCACCTTGTCTTCCCACTGTGTCCATTACCATTTGAGCCACATACTGTCTTTGCTATTTGACTGTCAAATATGGCCTTTCATTATTAGCTTCATGGTTTTCTAATCCCTCAGCCTGTACAGTAGGCTTTATTTTCTTCATCTGTGGAGCTGCAATAGCACCATGCAACACTCGTGCTACACACAGGCTGTAGGGAGGCTCATGATGCCCACTTTTTGGTCACTCCTTACCATGGCTCAGGCCTAAGTGCAGGCTAGAGCTTTTCCATCAGTGACACCATAAACAAAGCAGAGCCCTGATCCACGCAATTTTGAGTCTGGTAATAAAGATAATTAATAATGAAAAAAGATTTGCCTTTTCCAACAAGACCAAGGAAACCTTAACTGACCTCAAGGAGGCCCACAGTGTGCTTTTGGTCCTTTAGATATTCACATCATATAGGGATCCAGAGAGTTCTGGTTTTATTATTATTAATATACTAAATAACATCAGTGTTTATTTCCTGGTGTGTATTTTCTGTTTTTATAACGACATTTTTGTTCTCAGGCACAGAATACAAATACCCCATATGGTAATGGATGTTTATTGGGAACGTACAAAGTAGAGAAATGGAGGCTCAGGTGTAAAATTGCAGTCACTTACAGAGAGGACAGGGCAAAAATAATGCCAGTTGCCCATGAGTACGGCATATATGTCTTATGATGAAGTTATATAAAGACATTCATGTCTTTGGGCACCTTGTCATTTTTAACGCTAACTTTTTGTGTCACTTGTTTTGGGATCAGAGAACAAGCATCATATTCGTCCTTGTGAAAAGTGTTAAATTGACAGCCTTGAAAACAACTGCTTAATACATCTCAGCATCAAGCAGAACAGTAACACCCACCCAAGATGTATTGAGAGGAGCTGTACAAGACTTCTGGTCAAAAGAGAGGGCTGCCTATGTGCTCCTCTGGTCCTACCTGCTTCAGATACTGGAGAGAGTCCTACTGTAAAACAGGAGTCCTCGCATAAGAGTTGCAGCATGGGCCAGCACAAGTTACTGCAAGCATACCAACAGCATACAATCCATGGGCCTGGTCAGCTCCCACATGGTTTGTACCAGTTTCTTTTGTCACTAGATATTTTATGGTAAGCTGCACCTGAACTTCAGGAGCGCCTCCAAGTTCAATTTTGCAGATTTGATGAATACTTTTTGAAAAATAAGTTTTGCCATGCATGACATTTGCATGTATATCACAATAAATTTCATGGTTGCTGTGGTGGTCATTAACATATGTAAAGTTCCAGGATCACTGTGGGATGTACAGACTGGCTGGACAGATTTCTGTCCCCAGAGGAAAGGAAGAAAAAAGGAAAATGAAAATGATGACACAAGGCTTAATTATGAATTTGAGGATTGAAATATATTTATTGCCAGTCAACAGATTTTATGGATAAGAGGTCAAACAAACTAACTTGTTTTTACCAACTGATTTGTTTGACATGATATTTCAATCCGTACCTTTTATAACTAAGTCAATACTGCACAGTTTGTGTAGAACATGCCTACAGTGAGCTTGGAAACACACAATTAAGGTTTCCAAAAAGCAGTAGTAACTGTATGATATGCTACTGGGGGGTTTCTTCAGGGGTTCTGCAAGCACCTACTTTAGGCTCAGGAGCCCTCGACATTTCAAATGAACGCTCTGGAAATGAATACAGAATTGCTGCTAATAAAATTTGTGTATGACATAAAGATAATGAAGAGGACAGAGCATTCATACATACTGTCCAGGATCATAGAATCATAGAATGGCCTGGGTTGAAAAGGACCTCAAAGATCATCTTGTTTCAACCCCCTGCTGCAGGCAGGGTTGCCAACTACTAGATCTTAGCAATCCTGGATCATTCAAACAAAATGTGGTTTTATGTGGTAAAATGTAAAATAATTCATTTAGCAACATGGAATGGAGCCAAAGTTACAGACCTCACCCTGTTAAAGAACAAGTCTGAAAAACATTATGGCAGTAGAGCAATTCAACATGAACTCAAAAGGTGATTCTGTGATAAAGCACAACCAGTCTTACCTTGGGACTTTTAAACTGATGATTAGTGAGTAGGTCTAAGGAAGTGATTTTACTGGATACAGAACTGTGGCAGGTAATATTGATTCCAACATCTGTTTTCTGATGTCCATATGTTTAAAGGATATTTGAAACAGCAAAGAGCCTCCAGAAGGAAAGAAACCTTTGTGGCAAGTGATGCAAGAGCTTAGCGCTTTAGCTTATCAAAAAGAATACTGAAGGGAGTGGATTATAGTACAAAAGTACCTTTGTTGTAAGCAGAAAATAGAAAGGTCCTGCAGTCTAGCGGAGAAAAACTGTAATACGAACTAATGGGCACATTCAAATTAGAAAATTAAGGGCTTTTTTATTTTTTTATTTTTAATAGTGAAAGTGATCAACCACCGGAACACATGACCAAAGGAAGAGGTCATTCTCCGTCTCATGATATCTCCAAATCGGGCTGTGCCTCAGCTCAGTGCAAATTACTGGCCTCATTACAGACGCAACTGCACAGAATTTAATGGCCTGTGATGCACAGGAGGCTGTACCAGATGATCTTCACCTTAACCTCTGTGCATTACTGAATAAAAGGAATGAATTCTGGTACTTCAGAAAGGTATTGCAAATTGGAAAAGGATGAACTGGAGCTTTTGGCATCCAAAGAGGAGTGAAGGATGCTTCTAACAACCAGGAGCTTGTTCAGACTCTAGTAATAACATTAAAGTGCAATAAATGGATTTATTTTTGTAGGGATCCCCATTGCTAAATTCTTTCCTACCAGCAGTCTTGAAAAACAACATTTCTTTATTTCCTTCTGTGTAAATTTATGCTTTCAAGACATTCATTAAAGCAAATGAATGCCTTCATTTGCTAGCAAATGAAGCAAATCGTATGGAGGTTCCTATTATTATCTGTGGAATATAGTTAATACTAAGCTCAGTTCAAAGTCCACTGAAGTTAGGAGGAGTCTCCACAGACTTTTTGCAGTGGAAGTTTTATCAGGTTCAGTGACATTCAGGCAGTCACTGTGCAGTTTTCTTGTATCTAGACACAGCAATTAGAATAGACATCAGCTACATTGGCATAGATTTGTGTGCACACCTGGGAAACCCATCTGCATTGTTCAAATGCTGAACTCTGTGGGTTGTTTTTTCATAAAGCATACAGAAGCATTTTTTAAATTACATTTAAGAGTCTGTTTCCCATTTCTGGAGAAAACTATGTTTTGCCAAGGTTCAGGTTATTCTGTAGATATACCACCTTTTCAATAACCAAGACAATATTGACTTCCATTATAAAGTTCACTTTCACAATACTAGTACCCAATGATTTGTTTTTTGAATTTATCTGGTTCTCACCAAAACAAGAGACATTATTCTATAAGACCTGGAGGGAATTCATAAATGTACCCTTTTCAGAAATGCTCATTTTTGTCTGTCACTCCTGCTTCCCTGCTTCATCAAATTTAGCTTGCTACTATTTCATCAAACTTCCTTGAAAACACCCTAGAGGTATACTTGTAAAAGATGTGTTTAAGCAAAAATCTTAGATGTGCCCTGCTCGGAGCCAGCTCTACTCCTGCTGATTTCACTGAGAACTGCACATCAGATGTTCTCAATATCAGTAATTTATTTTTTTTTTAAATGTAAGTGGCAGCAATATTGAGTACTGTGCATTAGGCAAACTAGAAAACATACAAGGCCACAGTTCTTCAGCAGATTACCTACTACTTGGCTGCTTTTATTGTAATATTCTTGTCTATAGCTGATATGTAAAAACAAGCATCTACCATTCTTATGCATGGTAGCGGTACATACTTTCCTAGGTAGCACTGTATAATAATAATAGTAATAATAATAATATCACAATAATAATTATATATTCCACGGGCAGAAGACATGATATATATACTAGGATGAAGAAGGCATTTACCTATCAGGAATTTAACTGAGTGAAAAGAGAAGAGAATAGAATGAGAACAGGTAGATACAGGACACCTGAAGACAGTATAATATAATAAGATCTCTTTAAAAAAATGTTTTATTTATTTAGCTGGTCTCTGAAACTATATGTACCTATATATACATATTTAATAAACACTTTGCCCACTCAAAATGCATGACACTGCTCATTTTATTATGCAGTTAAGTAAAGCATACAAAAATGCTCTGTTCAGGTGCAAGCCAAGTGGACCACCTAAGCTTTTCTTCTTAAAAAAAAAAAAAAAAGAAAAAGAAAAGAAAAAAGACCTATTGTATGGGAACTGTTCAGTCACGGCCTGAACCACTGATTGATCACCTGAGGCGAGCACTGAGTCAGCCATGGGAGCACAGGTGAAGGCGATTCAGCTGTGTGACTGGAAGAGGTGGAGCCTGGCTGCACCTCTCCTAGACCCCATTTAAGGGCTGACTGCCTCTGGGTAAGGATCTCTTTCTGGAGATTCCTCCTTTTGGAGTTTTCTGCTGTAATCCTAGGATGTGGGTAAGCATTTCATTTTTGATCGTCTTTTTCCACTACAATGTTCTTTCTAACTATAAGCCTATAAAATACCATCCTAACCATGCCACTCTTCTAACTGTACATTTGTTAATTGTACACCTATAGAAACACATCACTGGTGCACTAACTCCTAACGGAGATATCCTTTTTGATTTGCAGTAATTCTCTGACAGTAGAGAGCAGATATTTTGTGGGGGGGGAGGGGAACGTAGGGAAGGGAAGTTCACAGACTGGGAAGTTCATCGTGAATTAGGAAACATGTGACTGAGTTCTGTGTCCTGATTCTGATACTTCTGCGCCTTGCAGCCACGCAGAGGATTTCTCTTTAGTGCCTCTGGTCCCCCTTCAGTAGCTCTTCACCATACAGTCGTGTTGTGAGCATCTTAAATTGGATTGTAATGAGGAACCATGTAGAGAGCTGAGTTAGGTACAAGAGGCAGCAAGACAGTATCTGCCTTTATTAGGGTACAGATAGTGCCTTGAAAAACCAGGATGTAGATCCCAGCCATTAAGATGTGAATACAAGGATTATTAAATGAATGGGTGTCATAACAGAAATAATAGCACTGACCTCTAGTTTTCATCAGTCTTAATATTGTTCCCTCATTATAATAGACTATTTACCCTTTGGCCTCATTTTATGCACATGGGAATCAGATTATTGCCTCATAAAACAAAGGAGCAGTGAGATTATCTCTTAAGTAATGGCCCCAAACATACTGTTAGCACAGTGTCAGGGGCTGGTGCTGTATAGCCAAAGAGCATAACTCCTTTTGTTAGGGCACTGTCCCAGGAATGTGGGCGTTGGAGCAGGTAGAATTGTCACAGTGTGAGCAAGCACAACTTCCCATCCACCCTTGGAGCAGGCAGTCCTCTGTATGTTATCCCTGGAACTTGCCGTACTTCAGAAAACTCACATCCATTTAGAAGTGATAGCTGTTGCTTCTGTGCCAAATTGGTTTATCAGTTTTAGATAACTGATTCCCCCCCTGTCGCCCTCTAGTATTTGCTGATAAAATGTTTGCACACTGTTACATGAGGAAATACTGAGCACTTGAAAAAGGAAGAAAGAAGGAGAGAGAGAGTAAAAGGGGAAAAAAAGGAGACAAAAACCTTGGTAATTAAAAAGCTGGCATTTCAGAACCAGAATGTCAAACAGTTTGGATCCTGTTGACATTGAACCCAGGAGCTTTCCCCCCCCCCCCCCCCATCCTTCATTTTCTTGGTGTTTAAGGCAGGCAGAGTGATCAAGCCAAGGATGTGCAGCCAGACACCTCTGCTGAGGATTCCCATGACTGGCTCCAAGCACACAGCAGAGCCTGATGGCTAAGGAGACAAGGATCTATGGATATAATGCCAGCTTTGTCTATGGGTTCATTTTTGCTGCACACTGACCCCTCTCCTCCTCTGCATTCATTGTTACTATTACTATACCTTGGGAGAGAGATCATCATAAGCTGCATATTTATTAATACTTCTTACCTGCTTCTCTTTTTGTTCATTCTGTTTAGCTTGAGGAGACAGAAATGCAGTAGCACATATAGGATTCCTTACACAGCACATTTTTATCCACAGATCTCAAAGTGCTCTACAAGGTGAGTGCTAATATTACAATTATCATCCCTGTTCCTCAAATCAGAGCAGTGAGGCTAAGAGATAAGCCCAAGGGCATGTGGCAGGCAGGTGATACAGGGTGGAATTGATCTCACAGTTTCCATGCAGTGTGTTGGTTATTACATGATGAGCCTTTTAATCCAAATAGCCAGGTGGAAAGACTTCTCTTGTTCCTAATCACAGATACTGTGATCACCAAAAGGCATCCTTTTGAGTAGCACTGCTCTCCAGGAGTTGCAGGTCACCTTGTGTCAGTGGACAAACCAGCGCAGTGTAACATCTTCCCTCCAGTGATAGAGCTATTTTTGTCTCAGGACTCTTCAGAGCTCCTTCCCATCCACTGCTTCCCACAAAGATTCCCAGGCTGGCTGGGTAAGTGGGCTGCAGAAAAAGTGTTCTGGGATCAGGAAATGGATGTGTGTATTGGGAAGTTTAGAGAAGGTGACCAAACCTCTGATTCTTAGCAAATTCCATTAAACACCTCTGCCTCCCTGTATGGGAACTATTGAATCACGGCTGGAACCAGTGATTGATCACCTGAGGCAAGCACTGAGTCAGCCATGGAGCACAGGTGAAGGCGAGGTGGAGCCTGGCTACACTCTCTGGAGATTGCTCCTCTTGGGGTCTTTTTCTGAGCCCAGGACACAGGTAAGCTTTTCCACTCATTTCTGATTATCCCTTTCTACTGTGATAGTCTTTCCAGCTATACGCTCTCTAAAGACCAGCCTAACTTCTCTGTATACTTGTCAATTATACATCTGTATACTCATTGATTATACGCTCCTAGATTTGGGTCTGATTTCCCCCCCCCGGCAGTCAGAGCTTTCCATGATTTCACAGACACAGCAGTGAATTTTTTATTTCCCTGAAAGTACCGGTGTCTGCAAAACATCACACTGTTGATTTTTATATCTCAATTTTAGCTTTGTTTATCTTCTGAGAACAGTTATAAAAATAAAATCCAATTTTTTTTTTCAAGTGCTGATGAGGATGGGAGTCTGGATGTCTCAGGGATTAGGTAATGGGAGAGAGAGAGTCTTTGGCTTTAAGTCATCCATTCAATTGCAGCTAGGTCAGATGTGTGTTAGCATTTATACTGTCCACTATTCCATGTACTAAGAAGTTGGTGGTCTTATTCTGGTGTCTAGCTTGAAAGGAACATTTTGCTTATAACATGAAGAGGATTTATTAGCAACAAGGCTGAGTATGTGAGTGTGGAAAACTATGCAGGCCTGAAACTTTTGGGCTCTGTCAGGATTTCAGTGCACTGAGAGATGCTGTGGATAATGCTCACCATGATGCATAATTCTTACAAGTAATGGACCTAAGAAAAATGTCTTCTCAAAGGCAGTCGTCATCACTTTTAAAGAGGATGAACATTAGTATTGTTTTCCTTTTGATAATTGAAAGTTTGAGTAGATTCAAGATCTAACCTACTCCTTTATGGCTTATACCAGCATGTGAACTCCATGTCATTTTGTGTATTATTATCTCCACTGAAGATATTCTGTGGTTTCTTTTTTCCCTCCTGATGTAAGTACAAAATCTATAATGCAGTATGTGCCTTGGACAGTTGTGTGGGGGGAAATGTGAATTGAGAGTAGTATGGGGGGAAAAAATCCTTACCTTAATGGTACCTTTGTAACTGATTAGATTTAGTAATGGACTTGCAAATGAAGTTTAAACATTAATCTAAGAGCTCAATTAGGTAAGGTATTATGGTGCAGCAGAGATTTCTTCCATTCCCCAAGCAGGTAAAAAAAAAAAAAACCTTGAAAATGAAGACAAAATCAGCTTCTCTTCTTTCTTGTCTTTTGAGAGGTTTAGCAGAGGTTGTTACTGAATTAATGAAATACTATTGATTCATATATCCGTTCCAATAAGTGAAATGGAAAGGGATATCACTTCTGCTTCCTGCAGCAGTTTCGTATTGCAACTGGCGATAGTATTGAACCTCTATAGGCCTTAACATCTCCAAGAAAAGCAGGTTACATGCTCAGCAGAGAGATACTAGCAAGCCAACTGACTTTTTAGTCTAAACTCATAAGGTTTCACTTTGCACTAAGAGTCATAAAGTATGCTTTCCATTATGATCAAGTTCCTGCACCCCATAGCGTCTGCTCCCAAACTCAAATTCAAAGTCACACTGAACTGCAGTGTTTATAAGGGATTTAAGCACGTTATTTAAAGTTAAGAGTGTGCTTTAATACAGCTCTAAATAGAAATGCTTTCACAAATCTGGAATAGCAGCAAAGACTAATTCCTTCCACTGTAGCCTTGGTTGGCAGTATGGTGGATTGGATGCCATAATGTGTGCTGTGCAGCAGGTCGGACAGGATGGCTGGCTGCAGTCCTCTTCCCTGGACCTCCAGCCTGTGAATTGGACACATCATTGATCAAACACTGACTTTCCAGATGGACTGTGTCCAGTGCAAGCGAACTGTGTTTAGAATAATAAGAGGGAAATAAAGACAGGCTGGGGTAATTAAACACAGGGGAGATCTTTTTCCATTCAGAGTCCCAGCCATCAGTGTTTTGGATAACTTGTTCTATTAAAAAGCTATCTTGCTGTAGTGTATTTGAACAGTCCTTTATTCTGCTCATTCTATTAAGGTTGCTCTAAAATTATTCCACTGAGTATTGCCAGCAGCTCTGAGACCTTTAGCACACAGCATTAAGTAGAATGAATAAAGACTTGGCTAAAATAACACATGGCGACTTGCTTAAAAGGCGCTGTCAAGACGTTTTATACACCTTTCCTTTCACTCTGCTTTGTTTATAATATTCCTCTGAAAAGCCTGGAAATGGCTGATTCCTCCCAGTGGCATTTGGGCCCTTACACTGTGCAAACAGTCTGTCTTCAGCAGTGGTGTGCACATGCCTGGCTTCTGCCTGCTTGTGGCCTGGTATGTGGCTGCTGCACACCAGTAGCAGGGCTGTCTTGCTGAGCACTCATCACAGTCACAGGATGGAGGCAGCACCTCAAGTGTAGGATTTGTAGGCCCTATAGGCAGACAGCAGTGAGACTTTAATGTCAGTTCTTGGCTGGTAGTCTGTAGCATTGGTGTTCAGCTACTTGAATGTCCTCATGTTGCACAAACACAGGAGGTGTTAAAAAGTGCAGCTGTCCACTGCAGTTCCCCCACCACAAAGCTATGCTCAGAGAGAGATGCTCACCCCAGATGCACTTAGTGAGGCCTCGCAGCCTTCTTCACACCCACAGCTTCAGCTGGAACCCAGTTATGGGGTGAGTGCAAAGCAGCTCAGTGTCTAAGCTGTCTCCTTCAGTTGAGGGCTGACAACCTCTGCTGCACTACTCTGTGCAAGTTACAGATCTTCCCTGGGTCATGCTTTGAAGCAGGAAATTGCTTGCCTCGCCCCCCATCTTCTTGCATTTGGCTGCTTTTGTAACGCATCCATCGCAGCTCCTCCTGCCCCTCTGCTGTTTGGCTGCCTCAGGAGAGGCAGGAATATGGAGCCAAATGACTGCATTAATGATTCAGTTCTCTCTGAGGTAGCACCAGTGCTATGACAGCTCTATTTATGGGAAAAAATGTGCTTAGAAATTGGGGGCTTTTTATAAGACCCAAGGTCAGATTCTCTCCTGATCTATGCTGGTGTCAGTCAAGAGGATCTCAATGAGCCAGTGAGATCTGGTGTAAAATATGACCTTAGTCCTTTCCAGGTACCTGAACCAAGTGTAGATACCAGTACAGAACAGTTGCCTGTCAGCAGCAAAATTGTGCTGAAAGTAGCTGCTCAGCCCAGCTCTTAGAGATCTATCCCCATTAGTGCAGGGGCTCCTCCTCTCCCACCCCACTCTCTCCTCTTCTTCCACCTTCTCCTTATCCAGACCTGGAGCCACCTGCAGTGACAGGCAGTGGCAGACCCACTGTTGTGAGCAAGATATTAAAATCCAGATGAGGGAACAAAACTGGAGTTTCCCAAAATCAGAGAGAAAAGTTGGATCCAGAGCATCCAACATTTTCTAGATATGGGGCAAGGAGCAACTCCTTAACCCTTCACACATCTACTGAGAGCAATGCTATCTACCAGTGCTGCTTCATCTGCCTTTAAGAAGAAAGGCAGCAGCTGTTTAATAGCACTATGTAACACTTCCTCACAGTTTATGACAAAACGGAAAGTGGAAATTGAACTTTTTTCAAAGATCATTGCCACTACTTTACCCACTTTTTCTAATTAATTGTCTGATATGGTCTCAAGAGACCTTGAAGAACAGCTCTCCCAAAGTACGTTTGTGTGAAAGTCTTTTTTGACAGTCTTTTTTTTCAGATTTGACAATTTCCCATTTGTGAGACCCTTTCTTTCTCTTTTCACAAGCATATGCACAAGTACTGTTTATCCTTTACTTTCCTTTCATCTGCCTTCCATGAGGGAAGTCCTCCATGAAAGCTCTCTAGAAGCTGTCTACCTCAAACACAATTCTATAAAGATGAGTATTCAGAGGAAGCCTTGGCATGAATTACTTTTGTAGTCTTTGTCCCTCAGTTGCATTTTGACACATCATTGAATCTGACCTGCAATAAGAGATTGTTTAAAGAGAAAGCACCTTGTGTTTCCCTAAGGTTCTGGGTTCTCTTTATACACCTCAGTATAGATACTTATGCAAATCAGTGTACTTTGATATATGTACTTTGATATATACTTAAAGTGATTCAGCCCCAGCAGTGTCTTATCCTTAAAGTTCTCTTTGAATTACCCTTATGTCACATATTTCCCTTAGAAACAGAATTCAGGCTGCTGCTTGCATTATGAGGCATAACAAATAGCCACCCCGTGAGATGGGAGATTTTACCCCTCCCTTGGTCCATTGTAAAAGGAAGGCAACATAACTGTAGAATCAAATACATCAAGTCAAGTATTGAAGGCAGCTGGTGGATGACACCTTGCTAAGTGGGACCAAACTTGTCTGAGAACTTTTCTATTTATCACCTCTGAGATATCACTGAAGTTTTTTTGAGTGTATCTGATTCAAGACAGACTTATGGAGTTGAATTTGGTCTTCATACCTATACATATAGATACACACACACACACAGTGTGAGACTATATATATTCTATACTATATATATAGTAAGCACACACTGCTTTGGTTGGCTGCTCTTCAGATTCAGGACACAAAAGTCAATGGTTTCATAATTCACTAACATTCCAGCCTTTCCAGCCTCTCAAACTATAATTGCTCTCTGTATTTTGTAAGAGCAGACTACAAGACCCACTGCCACTTAACAGTGCCTCATAACAGTGAGTACTGAAGTTGTACATTGCATTAAACTGCAAAATTGCAGCCAATAATGACGGCTGAAAGCCTATCTCTGACAAAAGCATAAATATTGCTCATTAAACATTATGGGAGAGGAATATAAAAATCTTGCCTGGTCTCTCATTTAAGCAGTAAACAGCACAGCCAAAGCACCTGCTCCAAACAGCTCTGTAAATCTCTCTGTAAGGTATGGCATCCAGCACTGAACAATTAATTTGTCATCATGTTTATCTAGATTTTGAGGAAGGAAAGAGGCTCCCGGTAAACCAGCCTAAATGTTTCTGGTGGTGCTCAGCCACCAGCACCCTGACAGAGACTCAACAATTCTGCACCTGACTGGGAATCACAGCTGCTTCCAGCAGTCAGCACTCTGATAGGTAACATGATTCCCCCATCCTTTCCAAGGTAGATCACTTGCTAAAGTCAAGGAGAATTTGGCATCTGTACTGGCAGCCAGTTTGGCCCTTCAATATAAAGTATCAGTATGCAGCTTTTGTGCCATTTGCCAACAAGGATTTGCTTTTATGGGAGATATCCCTGCACAAAAAAATCAGTAAATCAAGTTAACAGTTTTGTTGGTTATATCAGTGAAAGATCTGTGTATAGACCGTGCCAAAAGTTTAGGATTTTAAATACTCCTATTAATGTTGTTAGTTGGCTAGGAATAGGCTACTATATTCAAAACTCTACCCCACACAAGATAAACCATTCTTCAGCGGTTGCTAAGCCAGTGAAATTGAAGGCAGCCACCCTTCAGTTCAGCACACACCTTCACAAGGGAGAGCTGATCTCCCATGCTGCTCTGCCTGCACTCCCACCCACCAGATGTAAGGCTTTTCAGCATGAGCATGAGATGCATGCATTCCTGATCAATCTTCCATTTGCAGACTTGTAAAAAGCCTTTAGCCATACATGGATTAATTATGCATCACATGCTGCTTTTGCAATCAAGAAGTAATATCACAGTTTTCCTGCAGAAACACCTTCATTTTGATGCAGGCTTGTAGGTCAGCATCTTTTCCTATAGCTGAGTTGGTGACCTTGAGAGAAAAGAGTGAAGAAATAAACATACTAGAAATGTTTCATAGATTTCATTTTCTTGCTACAAACTTATGTTTAAAATAATTAGGCTGAAAATATTGCTTAGGCACCTCACATAGGGCACCTAAATCTCTCGTGACAACATAAAAATGACCAAGTAGTAAGATGTGCCGAGCTCCTCATATAGCTTCAGTACTTTTGAAAATCAGGCCATTTGGTTTACGTAGCAAACAGGCACATTCGGAATGGTTTGCCTTAATTAGGTCCCCGATGTTACACAGATTATTAGAAAAATAACTAAAGAAGCATTTTCATTCAGCAGGCAAAACATAATGCAGTGTTAAACTATTAAGCATAATTTGCATGAGACGTGGTATGCACACACAACTGCCTCTGTTTGAACTTTACAGCCTTTCTGTATAATATACTAGTAATAATTTCCCCCTTGTAATACTCAGTAGGCTTCTATTGCTTTGAGGGATATTAGGTGAGCTCTTTTGTAGGTAAAATGACAACTGCAAATGAATAGTAAGATTGTGTAGCTGAGCGGATAAAATACTTTAAATCATGGCACTATGATAAAGACACCACTATAAAGGTTGCAAATCATTTTTCACTTTAAGGTCAGAGTCTATGATTCCACTAACATTTTTAGATAGTTTAAGTGAGTTCATTCTGTTTTAAATGTATCACAGATCTATATCTGTATAAAGCTTTCCGTGCATGCAGAGACCGTGCTCCTATTCCTTAGCAAGGGAAGATGCAACACTGTCTGGGATTGCCACTCAGGAAATTCTTTAATTTGGCTCTAGCTGTCTTGAATCCATCCTGGATTCTTTCTCCTCCAGCTCAAGTGGCGCACTCTTTCTTTTCTTTTTTTTTTTTTTTAATCATAGGGCCATCTTGCAGTTATAATGATCCTCATGAGCTTAAGTATAAGGAGGAGGATACCTTACCTTAGATACCTATCTCATGCTAGACTAGTGGATTGCAAATTTGGAAATTTTTGTAGAATTTATATGGGAGAATTATGCAGGGACTTAGGGGATTGTAAAGGAAATATTTCTCAAGGGTATTGCTGCGCTATTAGAAGATGAGTCTTCTACAAGGCTATCTGTCTGCACTAGGAAAAATAATGTCCATGTTAAAGACTACCTGAGCCATGCCAGTGGGCTGCATGCATGGGCAGGCAGGGCTTGGTTTCTGTCATGGAAACCTGTTCTCACTGCTGCTGTGAAACTAATACGAGTTTTTTCAGTGTCTTAGCTCCGTAAAACCTGATGTTAGTTTTGTCTTGACAAATGCAATCTGAATGCTGTGATTTCCTCTGCATCCTTAGGGAGAGATGACTTCAGGAAGGTGCTTTGACGCGCTGGGAATTTTTCCAAGAAGTCAATTTCTCACAGAGAAGAGTGAAAACAGCTAAAGCATTTCTCTCAGTAGTGCCCTCGAGTCAAAGAGGAAGTTTTTCAGGGAAGAGCCCTGACTTCAGGAATCTCAGCATTACATTTAGCTGAGCCTAAAGGTGTGTGGCAGGTGCTTTATTCAGGTGGCCAAATTCTACTCCATATACAGCCGTGTATTTCTGCACAGACTTGCATATCCTTCTCTTGAATTTAGAACTATAGAATCATAGAACAACCCAGGTTGGATGGAACTCAAAAGGTCATAGAATCATTGAGGTTGGAAGAGACCACTAAGACCATCTAGTCCAACTGTCAACCCATCCCATGCTCACTAAGTCATGTCCCTAAGTGCCACACCTACATGTTTCTAGAACACCCCTGGGAATGGTGATTCCACCACCTCTCTAGGCAGCCTATTCCAGCTCCTCACAGCTCTTTCAGAGAAGAAACTTTTCCAAACACCATCCTGAACCTTCCCTGAAGCAAGTTGAGGCCATTCCCTCTCATCCTATCACCAGTTATGCGAGGGAGGAGGCCAACCCCCACCTTGTCACAACCTCCTTTCAGGCAGTTGTAGAGTGATGAGGTTTCCCCCAAGCCTCCTCCTCCAGACAAAGCAATTCCAGCTCCCTCGTAAACACTTCCCCATAAGCCTTGTGCTCCAGTCCTCTCACAGCTTTGTTGTCCATCTCTGGACACACTCCAGGTCTTTCTTGTAACAAGGGGCCCAAAACCGAGCATAGCACTCAAGGTGAAAAAAAAAAAAAAAGAAAAGAAAAAACACAGTTCCCTGCTACCACAAGTCATGCAGTTGAGTTTCCTGCATCTGGAGAAATCAAAGGGCTCAGCACACCCAAAATGCAAGGAATGAGCCTCACCCTGCCTGATCATGGTGTGTCTACTGCCAGATCCAACCTTCAGTGAGAAAGAGAACCTAGACGAGATGACTCCGCACCTTGCACAATGCATCTTGGGGAGAAAAAATAAAAAATGTATTATGGCAAAGTGGAAGCTCTCCCGGAGCAACTTGCAGGCAGTGCCTCTTGTTTTCGCCATGAGGCTTCTTGCAGAGGCTGGAAGAGCTGCGGGGCTGAATTAAATCCCGGATTAACGCCGGCGCGCTTCGAGCTCCCCCTCCTGTCGCCGAGTCGGTGCCGAGCCGAGCCGAGCCGAGCCCGACTCCGCTCAGCTCGGCTCGGCACCGGCGCTTTCCAGAGTTTGTGAGAATATAGAGGTGTTGAGAACCAAGGAAGGAGGCTGGGGAGGGAAGCTCGCCCTTGGAGCTGAAGTCATTCATTAAAGGTGAGCACAGGGTACAATGAGTCAAGAAGCTGCTCACTGCAGGCTGAAGGTGGGAGGGAAGAATTTAATACACTGCTTGTGGGCATTCACCGAAGCCTGAGCACAAGTCTGAAAGGGAGCAACGTGTGTTTGTGCTGCCTGCAGCCCAACTGCCGGGTACGGCAGGGTGGGAGTTTCCCCAAAAAATCCCACCTCAGTCCACATCTCTAATCTCTAATCTAATCTCTAGGACATGTAGGGCCACGAAGAAATGTGGAGCAGCCAGAGCATAGTACAAAACCCACTTGCCCCTTCCCAGATCAGGACACCGGGTGGGACAGGTTAGAAGCACCCTCGAGGAGCGCTCACGGCGGAGCAGCCCCTTCCTCTGAGTCAGCTTTGAGACTGTTGGTTTCCGTCAGATGCTTGTGTTACTGTTACAGTATCTAAAAACAAAGCGGAGTTTTAATCTTAGAAACAAGAGATGGGGAAGCCTTCCAGCTGATAAAGGTTTGACTCAAAAGGGAAAAAAAGCACCCGGTTGTTCCCAGGCAGCCTCAGAAACCAGAGAAAGCAGAATCCCCACTTCCCAGCCACCTCCTTCGCCTTGGCATCAGGCTCCTCTCCCGAAATGCGAGTGGGTGGAGGTGTACTCACAGGCTGCAGGGAGTTCCTGAGCCGGCAGGCTGCCAGCTTCGGGTTTTCTTAACTGTTGCTTCCACTGTCAGCCGCCGAGATTGTAGCGGGGGCATTTTTAATAAGGTGAGGGCAAAAATTAAAAAGCGGCCATTAGATCAGGCAGCAGCCCTGGGACAATTTGTAAGTTGCGGTTAAGAGAGAGAGATACAAGAGATTTGCCGAGTTCAAAGGTCTTCCTTATTAACGTTCCAGTAGCTGACTTGATAGATGGTCTCTAGTCTGTGTCCCCGTATCCCTTCCACTTTCCTTCCTAAAGACAAATGCTTAAGACAAATCCCTAGATGGAGGGATAGGATCTGTAATAGATTATTTCTTATTACATAGAAATTGGTTAATAATTTACTAATCCAATTTCAATGTTTCGCCCCCCACTTCAATTAATCTTTAGAATATAAAATAAATGCTGTTCTTTGTTCTTCCAATGCTAATGAAGAAAGGAACTAATAAGGAGACCTGACCTCGGTACCTTTTGAAAGATGATGTAGCTGCATAGGAGTTAATTTTCTTTTTTTTCTCTCCTTTTATTTACTTGTTCTCCTTTAATGCAAAATCCACCCATAAAACAGCAAGCTGTACAAGGTGGTTACAAGCCTGATTTCAAGCATGTCACACAAGTCTTGCTTTAGCAAAATTCCATCTCCTGCAGAGTGCTACAAAATCATGCATATCTATGCTCTTCCATTCTGGAGATAAATGTTTTATACAGACACCTTATACAAAGTCAAATAAAACAAGATATGGGAACTTTTACACAGTGTCTCAAACTGCTGTCCACCACTCTGGAACGACACTTTAAGATTTAGCAGATGCAGAGAGTGATTTATTTCTAACAAATTCGATCTGTGGCTCTGTAGCCATAATGCGTTTCAAAGAGATTTTTTTAATCCCATCTGTCAGGAATTACACAGGTATAGTCAATCCAGCCTCCTGACATCCCTTCCAGTTCTGTTTCCTGTAATTCTATTACCTTTTGTTTCTTAATCTTCTCTTTTTCTACCCTATCCCTCCCATTAGCACCTTGAGAAATGCTTTCAGCCCTGGCGGTGCTACTGTACCCAGGAAGCATGGCAGTCAGCGACTGATGGATGCTTGTCTGCCAGCACACAGGTGCAAATTAGGAAACCAGTTCAGCTCCCAGCCAACAGACTTTTGTTCCTGCAGCATGTTGTGTCATCAGTGGCACAGGCTTGGACGTAAACACTCAGGGCACTAAATGACACATTTGAGTGTTCAGATGCTTTTTGCCAAGTGTGATTTCACACCTTGGGGAACACACACACACACACACACACACACACACACACACACACCAAAAAAAAAAAGAAAAAAAAACAAAAACCCAAACAAACCTGTCAACAAAGCTCCAAACAGCAACATTTCCATATTTTTACTTAACCACAGAATCCCTTTCCTCAAAAGAAAAATGGTAGTGGTGTGTGGTCAAAATCAATAAGCATACTTTTTATAATCACCTCTGATACATGAAGAAAGCAGCCTTCCTTCCAGTCCTGTAGGCTTGCTTAAGCCTGTCTCATTACAGAATGAGGATAGGGCATTAAGCTATTTAAGACAGGCCAGGATGCTGTCCTTGCAATGAAGGGGAGCAAAGGTTCCACTCAGAATGAGCTCTGCCAAGAGAAATCCTAGCTGGCAGGACAGAACTCCTTGCAGCAGGCTGCTGGCTCCTGTGCCCAGGAAGGAAAGTGCTCAGAGCTGTGTCTAGCCAGAGTTTGCTCCTGAGGGCTGTGTAAATGATCACAGGCTGGGAGGCTATATCCAGCTTCGCTAGAGGCTAACACTCGTGAGATTTTCTCTTTGCACAGGGGCAGGAAATTCTCCATGCATCTTATTTTCTGCTTTGCCTTCAAGCACAAGAGAAGGCAGGGCTTGGTGTATAAAGTTTACTTTACAGATTTCTAATTCTATTAAGCAAACACATCTATACACTGCAGAGCAGACCCCCTAATACATTAGAATTGAGAATTGTCCCAGATCTTCAGCAGTATGGAAGTAAGATTTTCCAAATGACTGAGTAAATTGATGTCTCCAAAAGCGCTGTAAACTGATCCATTGGGCTTGACTCTGAACTCCCTTTGTTCCAGCAAAAATCTGAAGTAAACCTGCTGAAGTCAATAGAATTACCCAGTGCAAAAACAGAATCTCTCTTTGCTTTTTTTTTTTTTTTCCTCTTTTACTGTGCAAGCTGATCCCATAGCTGCAAAGAAACTGAAAAATCTACACATACAAACTCTATTGGCCAGGTTATCTTATTGTGAAACCTACTATATATCCCAACCTTATAAAAAATCATTCAAGTGTGACGCTGTCCTCTCTCTCCCTTTTCTGATAAGTGCAAGGGCTGCCAATAGCACATAAACTAGAAGACAGGAAAATAATATTGCACAGCAGGAGAAAAAGCATAGCTGAAAGGAGATCGAGGAAGCTAAATTAAAGAAGATCATAATATCTGAGTGACACAGCCACAACACAACACATGGATGCAGCAGACATTGTGGCAACTAAAGGATTCTTCCATTGGATACCTGGGAGTTGCAGAAAGCAGCAGCATTTCCATTAATGAGTTCCTTCCAGAAAATCTGTTACTGTTTATTGACTTGGTTTGAAACAGATCAAGCTAATAGTAAGACCTTATTGACTTCATCATCCAGTGTGTGAGGCCTGATGAATTTAAATACAAGGCAAACTAGTGAAATACTCTCATGAAGAATGAGCCTGCACTTTCCCAGAGTGCAGATGATTGCATTGCATTGTTTGTCCTGTGTGACACTATATATTTGAAAGGATGCTGTCATCTTTCTGTGACACCACCAAAAAATAAATGAGCATATTTTTTTGAGGTTAGCAAATGTTTAAAATATAAATAGTGGCAGAATTTAGAAGCGGTATTGGAGAGGTGTTAGCCCTGTCTCTGCTATTTGTAAAATCTCCACTTTCCTTGACAACAAATTCCTAGGAAAAATGGCAATATTCCATTTTCCATTTTGTTATTAGCTGTTTAAAAAAAAAAAAAAAAGATCCTATGAATAAGCCTCTCTTGTCAGCCTGCCCTATAAAGACCTCCTGTAGTTTGTAGTGTCAACACACAAATTCTGGAATTTGAAATGTATGTCTCATTTCTGGGGGCACAGCAATTTGTCTGCAAATTATCAATGAATAAGTGAAAAGATTTCTCTCCTCCTGACTACACCACTAGCTGGTGGAGGAAGTGCTCTTGGCATCTGTTGTTCAGTGTCCCTTTCATTATTATTTTTTTTTACCTCAGTTTTCCAAAGAAACCCTTCCAAGGCATGGTACAACTGCCACCCAAAATGCCACTAAGCTGCACAGTTCTACGGATATTATATTCTGAGAGAGGAGGCTTGTTCTTTACATTTGCTTTTAGTGCCCACAGATGACTATTGGTAGATGTCTTGCTAAATCAAGACCTATAAAAATATTTTGGAACTTGTGATATTGTCCGAGAAATAAGTTAAACCTCTTGAAATGGGAATTAGGTTTCTGCAATTATGTTATTGTGACCTGTTCATATTGTGGTAATGCCTAAAGCCTGGTTATGTTTTAAGAAAAAATAGTTACTCTCCAGAGAGCTGTTATTTTTCTCATGCTACCTGGTGCAATAAATAGTGGCTCTCAAAGTACAGGGTGGGACGGGGGAGGCTGTCGAGTATTTGCTATATTACTGATCTCTTGAGAGAAAGCTGCTTCCATGGGCATTTGCAAGGCATTTCAAGAGCAGCCCGCAAGTCAGAAAGAAGCAAGAAATAATTAGAAGGAACTAACATAGTGTTGTTTGCTAGAGAAGCAACCACCTGGAAGGAAATGGGGAAGAGGAGTTAAGCATCCATTTTATACACTTAGAGAAAATGTGTTTAAAAAGAAGGGTGGAGCGAGAATTCAGGGAGTCACTTGCAGGGAATTATGAAAAGCCAGAAACAAGGAAGAGTGTGAAGAGGGAAAAGCAGAATATGTAAAAGAGAAGCAGAGGACTGTGGCCAGAGAAATATGGAGAAAGAGCCTATGTAGGGCTCTGAGGAGAGAGAAATAAAAGGGTAAGTCAAAGGGACAAAAAAAATGCAATGAATTATTTGAGAAAGGACTGCAAACACAGCATGAAAGCAAGGACCTGCTGCTTCAGATCTAACTCTATAGTAACACTGAATTAAAAGATTTGAGAAGCAACTTCACTATACCGTGAATGAAGTTTCCCAAAGTACATCCATACAACAGTAGAGTTTATTATATTATGTAATGTTCTATAATTATACTGATACAGTTCTCATGTGCACACTACCAAAGTGAGACTTTTTTCAATTTTGGCTTATGTTGCTCTGGAAAGGGTTCCAGTTGAACTGGAGAAAATATTTTTACATGGAGACAGGAGTTCAGAGGCAGGGTGATGCTTGTTTATCTATAATTGTGTAGTTGTATTCAGGTGAAGTGTGAAATGTGCCTGTGTGGACAAAGCCTGAAATATCTAGCTGTCCTTCAGGCCATTGACGTGACATTCTTTAGCTTAGCAAGAAACCACATTTCAAAGCCACCTTTTATAATTGTATAGGAACGGAGCAGAACAATACAACACTATCCAACAAAATGAACTGTCTATTATAGGTATTCAGAGGTGTTTAGGTTTCCCAAGCTTCTACTTCCTTGTAAGCAATTGCTGAAGATGCTACATGGACTTTCTATGATCACAAATGTGAGAAGGGATAATGAGAAAACACTATGTGTGAAGTCTTGGTCCATGCTGTGAACACTTCCGTAACCTTTGGCACCTGAGAGTTACCATGGCCTAGATCAGGAAAAAAAAAAAGGGACAGTGGCTTTTAAGAAGTTTTGAAATGAAAGGCTCACAAATGCTGGAGTTTTTAATAGCATGTGCCTTTTTGTTTCAACTATGGAATTTATGTGGGAAATAAGAAAAAAAAAAAGCTGTAAGTGTTAAACATAAGTAATAGTTAAAAACCTGATGCATGAGCTATTCTTTGTTTTCATGTGCTGGTCAGACCAAAACAAAAAAAAGAAAAAAAAGAAGAAAAGAAGTGCCATATACTGGCTTCTCAAGAATGCAGCATCAGGGATCTGTAAAAATCTGAGTGCTTCTATTGCTGCCTTTTGAAGGGCTCTGTAATAATAAGGAGGCCTAGGGAGAAAAATTGCAGTTGAAGACCATTGAAGTCTTGAACTGTAGTCAAACCACAGAGTGAAATTACTAAGCCCTGAACACCTCTCCTGATCCTTCTCTGTTGAGAAGAACCTTTGTTAGATGAGGAGGCAGAGGTTGAAAGAGTCAATTGAAATCCTCGCTAAATACATTTTCTGAGAAGTTAGGACATGTGGATTTTTACCCCGCATGGATTTACAAATCCACAGGATTGGAGCAGACAGAGAATCACTATTTTTTTTTTTAGTAGAAAGAATAAACTAGAATAAGATTATTACCAATTCAGTGTATGAGCAAGCAAAGCAGATTTTCTTGTGCTAACCCGTCTGAGCGAGAGTGACACATACTGTGACAGAGAGAAATATTTGAAAGGGCAGAAATAAAGAACTGTAGGTATGAAGTATTACTTACACAATGAGAAACTCCTTTGTCTCGGATACTGGGAATGTTATTTTGTCCATTTATTGCTGAGTTCTTAAGTAGCTCATTCAACACTATAGACCAACATTTTGTACGTCTTATTGTGGATCTGCATCTCCACAATGAGCAAGATAAATTCCAGGGCACATCTTCAGAGACAATAGCCAACCTGTAACACTCCGTCGACAGTATGAAAAATACTTTCCTTTTCATCTGGATTTCACAAAGCACTCTACAAAGGCAGAGGCATAAGCCATGAGCGTATGCTATTAATGAGCCATCCCCAGCAGTTCTCATCTCTGACTATTTTGTTACAAGACAGACACATTTCAAGGGTAAGTTTACACCAGAAAAAAAGCTCTCAGGATTGTTGTGCAGGCAGTTGTACGGACAAAACACAACATCAAGAGCTGCACTTCATGCTGGCAAAACTGTTCTAGACTGGCTTTTTTTAAACTACATCTGGTATTAGACCAGGAATGTCCCAGTCTATTTGTTACTGTAGTGGAAAGTATCGAGTACTGGTTTTGTCCGACAGTGGCCATTGCCACTGGCTATACAGTGGTGACAAATAAAAAGCAAACACATGTTTAAACAGCAACTTGGAGTTTTTTGTAAGTTTGCAGAAGTGGCAAAAATAGTGCATTTGCTGTTGTTCAGCCCACTGCCTCCAGAAGTCTTCTTGTCTGGGTCATGTCGGCCAACGCCTTCCACCTCTCGCCAATAGCAATGCCGCTGTCCTGGGAGTCTTCATAGTGCAGGACTGATTGATGACAATCCATCTACTTCTTAATCTACTACAATAATTTCACTTACTGAGTTTCTTCAGGATCTGAGCACTGCTGCCAAGAAAATGTGGTATGTAGACATGGAAAGTTGATGACAAACCATAAAGCAGTGCCTTCTGTAAACAGAAAAAGAAGCAGAAACAGGAAAAGCATCTGAACTGAGGAAGCACACAGTGCCAGGAGGAAGAAGCTGAGGAATATGGAATACTGCAGTCCAGGGAGCCTATGCACTGCAGAGACAGAGAAAAAAAAAAGCAGAGACAGCTACCACAAAGCCCAAAGGAAGCAGAGACCACTGGGGAAGCAGCTTTCTGCAGAAAAGCAGATCCATCACAAAAAGTGATGGATGACACAAAAAGTAAGTGACAGAGAAGTCTAATGAGTGGCTATGAGTGAAGCTTATACAAGCACCTCAATTTACATTTTCAGTCTAACTCTCAATTAACATCATTCTCTTCTTTTATAGGAGGGAAAATAAGAATCAGCAGAGTGACTGCTAGAGACATCAACAGAATAAGAGTCATGTATCTCACAGTGCACAGCACTGAGTACTAACTATAGATCTGGTAAACCGAGAAAGCAGTGAATCATTGTATCTTCAAGGTAAAGCAATTTTAAGGATTAATCCAAGGCAGTTTCTCATGAAACTTCTTATGATGTTGCAAAACTGAATTGATCTTGTCACGTTTAGCTTTTCAGTTACCAAAATGAACCACATCCCATTGCAGGAGAGGCATGAAAGAAAGCAGCATAGCAATAGAATATAGGGATGGCTACACACAACTATACTTCCTTGTAAGCCTTTGGAATCAATTTCCAGCCACTCTCCAGTCTGTGGGTGTTTGGCCAGGACTTTAATAAGGCCAAAATCTGTAATGGGACTTTCTGCTCACATGACAGTCTTTCACCAAAGCCTTCAGAGAACTCCCAGTACTAGTCTCAAACAAAACAAAAAGCAAGTGGTCTGACAAGGAGACCAAAGTTTTTCCCTCCACAATAAAGTTCTCTCTGGCACTGGAATAAAAGCAAAGAAAACAAGTCTTTTTCTATCAGTGGACCCTTCTGTAAAGAATCGAACTGAAGAAGATGTAGCTCTAAGGACTTAAAAGTCATACTGTTTGAGAAAATTACAGCAACGGAAGTTGGGTGCATCACTAAGTTATGGCAAGAGAGTTGTGAGCAGGAAACTGTAGAGTAACCCTATAGATTCATTACCCTTATGTCATCGTAATGAGCGCTTGCATTTTCTGTTACCTTTTTTCTCATTTGAATGAAGTTCCTTCCTCTTTTGGCCCAGTTCAGAGTTTCTGCCTAGCTTTATTCAAATAGCTTTGTCATGAATCATGAATCTCGAGCTCATCATGGATTTTCCTTGCTATCTGACCTTATGTCATAGAGTCACACAGAAAAGACAAAGTGTGTCATCACAGGACTGTGTGAGATAGCAGCATGTTTCTGGCCTTCCCGCAGCCATTGGCATGCAAGACATTAGCAGTGAGCTGACATCAGGAGAGCCAAACAGATGATCATTTTTTTTCTGCTCCCCACGGAGCCTGATGCAAAACTCACTGGAACTGCTGAAAATATAAAGGGCTTCAGCTTGGGCCCAAATAAACCAGCCAGTAATAATGCTGAAAAGATATCTGGATCTGAGATGGTACAAAGGAACTAATCCTAGTCACCTTCCTCTAGCATCAGGCTCAATTTGATTTGAATTGGCTAGCTTCTGCTGTGAATTAAGCTCAAAGCCCCAAAGGCAACTTGACTCCAGTCATCTAGCCTTGCAGCCTCCTCCAAACTCGATCCAGAGGGAAAAGTGACTAATCTTATTCAGTTGCTCATTGAGCTAGCGCCATAGATTAAAAAAGATTGGGGCACACAGAAAGTGAATAATCTGGGTCAGTTTTTCTCTGCAAGTCCTTTACACAACTCAGCCATAATAATAATAGTATTAATAATTTTAAAAATTTAGGAGACAGAAAGAGGAAGCGCTGGTAAGAAGGAAATCTCACCTGATGAAGTGCGTACACTTCACAGGAAAGAAATAGAAGCAGATCATGGACTTTCTCAAAATTCTCAAGATGGGAAGACATTGCATTAAAGGAGCTAGTTCACCTATTTGCTAGAAAATACAAAAGGAACATTTTCTAGACTCTCTTGCAGTTCTTCAGTGTCTGTGCAGGGCTGGTAGGACTATCACAGATGAGAAAGCTGCAATAACATCTCAGGGCACAGAAGCTGGCTCCTTGAGTCTCTTTCTCTCCCTGGCGAGGGGTATTGTGTGAGTAGCACAGGAGAGCAGCACATTGCCTGGTCCTAGCCACGAGCTAGAAGGTGAGCCATAAGATACAGTGGGAGCTGTCACTGAAACAGTTGAAGAGAAGACATTAGTAAATACTGTCAGAGAGTGCATTTTTGGGTAGGCTTCAAAGTAAATAACAACTGGTGCTGGTTATCATACTACTTTGAACAGGCTTACTAAAAATCATATGCTGTGGAAAAGGTTAGTCTGCAGATAACCCTCAACAAAGTTGTTAGCGTAAGAAAAGTGTATGTGTGTGCAATTTTGTAAAAATCTTTGTTTTCCCTGCACCCTGTTACAGAAATGAAGGGCTTTCATTATTAATATCAGTTGTCTTACTCGAC
This sequence comes from Chrysolophus pictus, assembly GCA_037305975.1. Classification (NCBI taxonomy): domain Eukaryota; kingdom Metazoa; phylum Chordata; class Aves; order Galliformes; family Phasianidae; genus Chrysolophus; species Chrysolophus pictus. Next base: position 36,710,958 of record JAYKPI010000006.1, read on the forward strand.
TTTCAGGCAGGTTTCCTGTGATGACAGGAAAGGGCTACAGGTTTGTTTTCAGTGAAAGTGAAGATTTTCTGTTTTTAAAAACTTGTTCCATAAGCAGTGGCACTTGTGAAGCCAAGTGATTGGTGTCCTCTCATCTCTCACACCCATTGCTTGTACCACCAGTCTCATACTCCAAAGCTCCATGCACGACTTAGGAGGACATTGACAGACTGCTAACTGCTGTGAAGCAGAGAGTTAAATTTGGCCCCCCTTTCATCAACAGGGGACACAGAGTGATTCAGATCACAAATTTTATCTAAATGCCAGTTTTCATGATATATTATTTCATCACAGAATCATAGAATCATTTGAGTTGGAAGGGACCCCCAAAGGTCATCGAGTCCAACTGCTCTGCAATGAATAGGGATACATACAGCTACATCAGGGTGCTCAGTGCCCCATCCAGCCTGACCATCTCCTGTGAGGCCTTTGTCAATTGTGAATGTATCAAAGCTCTACATTTTCTAGAGGGAAGGACTTCACAAGTGCCATTCCCATAGGTGAAACTAGGTAGGATCTGCTTGCCAGCTGTCTGTGGAGGACAATTCACTATGTCCTAATACGCAATGTCAGAGGTAGGAAAGACTGAGGGCTGGGAAACAAACAAAACATTAAGTGTGAAATTGCAGTAGAATTCCTTCTTTTATTAGCATGACTCTTACAATGTCATTGGCGTGCTATCTAATATCCTTCTCCGTTCAACCACACGGGAGACTGGGCAGCAAGTTTGTTGGGAGTCTGGGGATTAACCCAGGAGGTGAAACAAGGGGTTCACTTCGGGGTCCAGCTGCCCCCTGTTCCATCCGCATGCACTACACCCGAGAGAGCACTGCCCCAGCCCACCATCACGCATAGCCTCTGCGAGACGGGTGGGCAGAAGTCGGGCCCCATAGCAGGCAGCAGGCAGGCCCCAGGCGGGCAGGCCGGAGGGAGCCTTGCTGGGCTCTCAGCCCGCCGCACCCCTCAGGGCGCCCAGAGGCGAACCGCGCACCGCCCGCTGGGGCCATCTTGGCGTGCGGGGCCGGGCGCAGCGCCACCCCCCGCCCCGGGAGCCCCGGCCGCACCTGGCAGCCGCGAAGCAGCGCTCTGTGCCCCGAGCTGTCCCGGGGCTGGGAGTCTTTTCGCCCCCCCGTTTTGTCGTGCAGCCCCTCGCCCTGCCGAGGCGCGGTGACCCCCCTCCGCGCCCGCAGACCGCCGGTCTTCCAGCAGGAGCAAGGATGAAAACACAAAGTCCTATTAATTATGATGATGCACGGCGGCGACAGCCATTGTATTTTCGGCCGTCAAGTAATTCGAGACGGGATCCCTCGGTGCGCGGTGGAAAGTGGCGGCACTGAGCCAAACTGACCCCGGGTGCAGCCCACGGGCGGCCGCTTGGCGTGGCTCCGGGCCGGCGTGGGCTGCTGGCGGGGGGTGCCGGCTGCCACAGCCACGGTGCTTCGCTTCCCGGGGCGGGCAGGGAGCGAGGGATCGGCCGCCAGTATTTTGGGGAAAAGAGTAAGGAGCAAGGAAAGCACAATGCAACAGCACCCCAGCCGGCTGAGTGCTGCTCCTGCCGGGGGACTCGGGGAAAAATAAATATCCCCGATAGTTTTACCTTTGGAAAATGGAAAGGGATTTTTCTCGCTGAGGCTGCCAAGCCCCGAGCCCAGGATTTCGTTCCCTCTCCTAGCACGCGCTGATGACATCACGAAGTGCCCCTTCTTTGTGTGTCAATGATGTCACCGAGTGCAGCGTGGGGGACAATGGAATCCTGAACTCCGGGCGAAGGCGAGCGCTGCTGCGGGCTCGGGGCTGACCGGGGGGGCAGGGGACATCCAGCTGTTGCGGTGGGGCCGGAACAGGTGAGAGCTGACGGGGCTCCTTCGGGGCTCGATGTGTGAGGGTTTGGGCTGGGCTCTTTTTTTTTTTTTTTTTTTTTTTTTTTCTTATTGCATTCCAACTGAGACAGGTGAGAAGTTGCTGCTGGAGGGACAAAGCAGGTGAAAAGCTTTGGGGCTGAAACAGTAGTGAGAACAGGGGGAAAGCGAAAAGCCCCCCCTTCCCCCGCCTCGGACCCGACAGCACCGGCTCAGCTCAGCCTTAAGGAAGCAGCCTGCCCCTCTCTCAGCCACCTGCTTCCACCTCGTCCCTTTGGGGCTTTGGCACCGAAGCGCAGACGGCAGCCGGGGTTACCCTCACAGCCGGCACCTCTGCAGCGCACTTTCCCGAGGATCCCCGTTACGAACTCCCGTCCCCTCCGATCGCCCCTTTCTTCCTTCCCCAGCACCCGCCGAGGGGGAGGGGGGAGGCTGCGGCTGCCGGGATCCCCCCCAGCCCCGGAGCGGGGCTCCCCGGGCTCCCCCCGGGCGCCGCTCGCCGTGAGGCCGCGCCGGGTGTCGCCCCGGCCCCGCCGCCCCCCAGCCCCGCTCGGCGGTGGGGGAGGCAGCTAGGGAAGCCATTGCCTGTTTAATAGTTGCTGTTGCAGCACTTCCGCTTCTCTCCCAGCGAGAGAGACACGAGTGGCCAGGCCCAGCCGCACCGAGGAGGAGCAGCCAGACACAAAGGGAGAGGTACGGGGACGGGGCAACCCTCGCCGTCCTCCCCGCCGCTCCCGGGGGCAGGGGCGAGGGGCAGGGCCGGCCGCGGCCCGGCGATGGGGCGGGAGGCGGCGGGGCAGGGGGATCGCGCCCGGGGCTGTCAGGTACCGCTGTCCCCCCGGCCCCTCGCTGCCCGGCCTGCGGGCCCTTCGCCGGGGGAGTGCGCCCGGCCCCCCCGGCCCCCGGCTCTCCCCGGGCGGCGGAGGGGGCGTCCGGCGGGGGGCTTCCCGGGGGGCGGCGGCGGCGGCGGCCTCGGGAGGAAGGCGGCCCGGTGCCGGCCCCCCCGGCACGCCGCCGCTCGCCCCGTGCCCGCCGCAGCCCCCCCCTCCCTCCCCCCTTCCCCGGCTCCCGCAGCGTCCGCCGGTTCTGCCGGGTGCCCCCTCTCTCCTGGCCCCCCTGGGGTCCGGCCCTGCCCCGCGGCGCCCCCCGCTCTGCCTCCTGCCCCGGGCTGCCCGCACGGAAGAGCTGCCCCCCCCTTCCCCCCTCGCCGCTCCCCGGGCCCTCACCCCGCTAGGCCCTGGCCTTGCTTTTCCTCTCCCCCTCCCCCCCACCCAGCACATCCCCGCTGCTCCCGTTCCCCCTTGCCGGTATGCCTTGCGGTGCAGCGGGCCTCAGTGGACCCCCCATGTCCTCTAGTCCCCTAGCCCCCCGTTTCTCTGGTCCCTTTATGCCTCACAGTGCTCCCGACACCCGATCCAGCAAGCATGGGTTTTGATCCAGAGGGCACAGGTTTCGCTAGGGGATCCTCCGTTGGGATCTCACCCCGATGCCCCACTTTCATTGACGTGCTGGCAGTGGTCACCCCCAGCCCACCCCTTCCCAACTCCCTCCCACCACAGAGGCCCAAGCTGTTCCATTTTTGTCCCCTGCACCCTAGACTGGCTGGTGGTAGGTACTGATGGCTCCTCTTGCATGGGAGATTAGAAGGAATTGCTGTGAGCTTCCCTGAGCCTTGTGGTTGTCCTTGTTCCAGTCCCTTCTTTCGCTGCTTCCTGAGAAGAAGCTTTGAAAGTCCCTTTCTCCTTCAGCGTTAATTGTGTAGGAGCAGCTGCTGCTCCTCCTGCCTGACTGTAGGGCCTGAGGAGGAGAGGGAGACACGAGGACCCTTTAAAGGGAGTATAGCCTAAACACAGAGTGAGATTATCAGCTGCCTTTCTCTGTGTGTGTGTTCACTGTTTGTTCCCCACGCCCCGTGGTGTCTCCTCTCCAGGTTGGGGTTGTGGTGGGGGGGTCGCTATGTCGGATGACGATTCGAGGGCCAGCACCAGCTCCTCCTCATCTTCATCCTCCAACCAACAGACAGAGAAAGAAACAAGCACCCCTAAGAAGAAGGAAAGCAAAGTCAGCATGAGTAAAAACTCTAAGCTGCTGTCTACCAGTGCCAAGAGGTGAGGCTGCAGTCAGTTTTCTCACTGATTTGCTGCATCTTCTCTCCTTCCTCATTTGATTTTGCTGTTCCTCTGCTGCTCTCTTGTTGCTCCCATTCCTCATCTCTATCACTTATGTTCAGTCTTTCCACACTCAGCTGCCATTGTCTCACTTTTTCAGCCTCACTGTGTAGTGAATGTTCCCAGATTTCCTGTGCTCTGGGCTCTTATCCTGCTTCTACCTCAATTCCATCCCAAGTATTTTCCCATCTCTTCTTCCACCTGGCTGTCATGCTGCCGCCCCACTTATCTCCAGTCTCTTCCCTTTTCCTTGTTTGTGTCAGCAGTAGGGATGTAGGATTGGTATGTAGGACCTTCATTCCTTCTCTGCTTCTGGCAGCTCTGTGGTCCTGGGTAAAGCATTTAATTTCAACATCAGTCTTCCTCTCTGCAGATTGGGATAAATATATAATGGATTTTTTTTTTTTTTTCTGTTCTGAGGATTAATTAATGCTTGTGAAGAATTTTGAGTTTGCTTGATGAAAGGGAGATTTGGGGCTTTATTAAACCACCTGCACTGGAAGGGTGTATATAATCAGCAGAAGTGGTGTAATGTAGCTCCAAATCTTCCCCGCCTGAATGTATTGCTGCTTTTCTGTCTGTTCATCGCTTATATTGAATTTTTGGTGTATGACTCGATGTGGACTAAAATAAATAATCCACTTGCATGTCCACTTGTGCACATTCTGCACTAAAATAGGTTTTGCTTACGGCCCATAGTGTTTTGGGGGGCAGTTTTTGAGGATGAAATCATTTTTGTTCCAAACTAATGTCTATGTGTGGGAGAAATGCGATGACAGTCAGCTTTCTTCATCCGAACACACTCTTGGAGCCATTCAGGTTTTTTGTTGTTGTTGTTTTTAAAGAAAAGAGCTGTTATTCTTTCCTATTTATTCTGTTTCACCCAAGTCTGGCATCATCCTGCTCCAAAGAGTTAAGCTGACAAATGGAAGTTTTCAAGCTAACTGAGAGTGCTCCAGTAAGAATAATAAACCATCTCACTGCAGAGTTTTGCCAAGCAGCACAGAGAGGTTATGTCTTCAGGTGTGAAAAGTGGCTGGGGTTTTATGCAAATGCCCTGTCATCACAGCTAAGTTCTCTGTGGCTTTGTGGGGTTAAGGCAGTTTGGTTTTTCCAGATCTCCGCTCAGCACGTTTCCATGGCAAGCTCGTAGATAGCAGTAAGTGGTGTTTACATGTCATGCCCTAAACTATTTTAAAACGAGGATAGTTTTACAAGCCTGCTGATTGTAAGTATGAAAAGGTTGTGGTTCTCATGCATGACAAGTGGAAGAGAGGCAGGAGACGCTGGCATAGTTTAAAGGCGGAGAGAGGGTGGGGAGATCCGGAGGGGAAGCTTGAGTGACAGTAATGGGACTCCAGGGAAGGGGATGATAGCTGGTTGGGTATTTAGTGGCAAAAGCAGTGTGGTGCTGAGCCCAGAATAGTCTGGACAGGGAGCACTGGGTGTTGTCTGAGTGTGGTGAAGGGAGGGAACGTCTGGAGTTCTGGGGGGAGGGATGTGGGGATGTGGTGTGGTTGTTATGGGAGGGAAAGGGAGGAATTGAAGGCTGCAGGAGTGTGCAGGAGCCTCGGAAATAGATATTCCCTTTCCTTTAAGTGTCCTCGGGAATTTGCAGTCGCTCACTCCCTTGGGACTGGTGTTTCTTTCTCAGGGTGATGATGAGCAGCAGAGTGGATCCAATTTGGTGATGACTGCTTCTTTCAGTCCAGCAAGACAAATTTTCCTTTTGACTGTGGTTTTCTCCTAGCACTTGGTGCATCGCATTCGCAGAGGGTTCCCCCTCACTTACAGGCTGGCTGGTGGAGTAAAGAGGACAATCTTTTCCACTGCCCTTGTGGTTGGAATTGTTGTGGGAGTGCAGAGTGATGCACCTCTCTGGGCTCGCAGTGTTCGCAGTGCCTGTCTGCTTCTGTAGTAGGGTGTCTGTCCTGCTTAGTGTGCTGAGCTGGGTGGGAGGCTATAACTGAAGGTGCCTCTGCTTTATGTAGTGTTGCAAACTCACAGTGACATTATATGTCTGTAAGGCGTAAGTGTTAACTGCTGTCCTACACAGTGACTTACCTTTGTTCCTTTTTTGCTTTTATTGCCACAGGATTCAGAAGGAATTGGCTGACATCACCTTAGATCCACCTCCCAACTGCAGGTTGGTGTTGATTTCTTCTCTGGGGAAGGCAGGGGAAGTAGAGGGACTGAACCACGCTTGCGTTTCTTGTAGCTGTCCTCAGAGGTCCTGAGGAGGGAGGGGAGCGGCTGCTCAGCTGAATGGCTGACAGTACTTTTTGCATGCTTGGATGACTTTAAATAGTTTCCAGGTGGGGGGGCCTCCAGAGATTATTATATGTGTGTTGATATGTGTTTACTGTTTGTTTTGGGGATTGTTCTGTTGATGTTTTCTAACAATTGCATTTGTACCTGTCATACTGCTTTGTGTCTGTTTCTGAAACTAGCCTATAAAGAAGAGTGTGAAACTCTCCGTGTTTGTTTTTTTTCTGGTTTATAAATCTAATGCCTGGCTGCTCTAATCTTACATAAATAAGAGTCCTGCCAAGGAAGCAGAAAATAGCAAAATGCTCTGAGCTTTTTAGTTCAGAGTTCTGTTCTAAACAGTATCTTACAGTGGAAGGGAAGTGTGGATTCATCACTCAGTGGGTGCCCTACAGAAGCACACGCATTAGCCTATGAAATGACAAGCAGAGCTGTTTGGTTGCTCTTTGTGAAACAGCTTGTTTTTAAGTAAGTTTTAGGAACTTGTACCTTTTGTTTAAACCATCTAGCAAGTTGATTCAGTTCACTGCTTGGTGGCCCGAGCCTCTTTGCTTTTGGGGAGGAGGCAGTAGTAGTGTAACATCTTTGGTTGTGCTTGTTCATTCAAGAGGAAAGTTGCTTTCAGTCTGGTTTGTTGCCAAAGCACAACTCTGTTCCTATTTTCTTGCTGTGCCTGAACTAGGTTTGAGGCCTTTTAATGTTGGTGATAGCAGCAGTTAGGGAAAATTCTGTTTATAAATAACTGCTTAATTTGGTCTCTTTGGTACTGAGGTCCACAAATGCATGTGGATTGTTTTATTGAAGCTTTTTGCTATTGTTGGTCTGCAGGGCAGCACTCACACACAGGTTAGTCTAATGGTCCAGAGCCACTCTTTCAGTACCAGTCCCAAGGCACATAATTAGTGACAGAAGGAATAGGTTGAGGCATGTGAGTACAGTAGAAGTCAAGATTGATACTAAGATTTTTGTACTGCTTGGAAGATAACTGATGTCATAGCTAGAGATTTCAGAGGTCAATATTGTTTTGTTGACATTAATGACTACCTGTGTATTGCCAGAGCTCCAGCTGCTGGTTTGGAAGTGTCTGTCCTGTCTGCATCCTGACTCAATGTCAAGATGAAGTCCACATGCTTCCTCCTCCTCCTCCCACCATATCCTGATTTTTTTTTTTTTTAATGGGGAAAAAAAAAACAACCCAGAAGCATGTCTCAGAAAGACACTGAGCCTAGCTTGCTCTGCATATAACAGTCTGGATGATTAGGGGGCAGAACTGCAGTCTGAATCTGTCCCAAAGTTGTGATAACATACGAGTGTGTCAGGTTGCAGGCTTCACCTGAAGGTTTGTGTAAATAATGTTAGATCCTTAATTTGTTCCTGTTTGAATTGGCATCATTTGCAGGTAAAGATGAGCTAGCAGACTATCTGTCAAAATAGAATATGGCTGTGAATTTTTTAATTACATAGACAACTGTGGATAATGTACTTCAAGGCCTGCGTAGTAAGTTTGTGTTGTTTCACCCTTTATAAATATTTAGCAATAATTAGTTCAAAGTGCAGTTAGCGATGATTAATTCTCACCTGTAATGTAAGTATTCTGCATTCCTTCCAACCTGTAAATGAGTGACAGTGAGAGCTGGCAACTCTTGCAAACAATATGTGAAACTGGTGTAATTGTTGCTGTGTCTCTTAGTGTGTTGGTAGGTAGGAAAACATGAATGGAGAGGTTTTGGCTTGTGTGTGACCAAAGAAGTTTTGGTATTGCTCAACATGGGGTGGAATCCATCTACTTCAATAAAGAGAGTGCCAAGAGTGAAGCACTGCTCTGCTTATGGCTAACAGGGTTCAATTGCATGCTCAAGCACAGGGAGTTTGCTTTTGTGGCAGCTGTTTGGTGAAAGGGTGGGCAGGTGCTGATTGCCACAACACTGGGGTGAGTTTCAGCTATCACAGTCATGGACAAAAACTCAGCTTTATGGAAAAAGAAATAGTTGGTGAGGGTGAGGATATCAAGCAAGTGAGAGAACTGTGTTGCTGTATGATGTTTAAGGCTGCCAAAACTTCCTCTGGGGAAGCTGTCACTGCTTTCCTTTATTTTTCTTTTTTTCCTATGAGTGTTACTGGCATGCTGTGAGGAAGGTATTAAATACATGGTTTTGGAACTTAGTTTCAATTTCCATCTTCGTTGCTTTGCCCATCCTCATTTTCCCTTTGCCCTCAAGCCTCTCACCCCTCTGCAACCTTTGCCTCTGTTTTCAGGTCTCACTTCAGGGATGCCAGAGTCTCAGAAGTCACATTTTGAAAAGTGGATCTGAAACTGTATCCTATATTATTTTGGAAATATTTGGATTTTTTTTTTTTTTTTTTTACTGGGCACTTGGCCTTATTTCCCTTTCTTTCCATTTTCCCCCTCTTTTGCACAGTGCCCTGTGTTTGATGGCAGTTTGTGGTTGGCAGTGCTTTAATTTTTGGCCTCACGGCAAAGTGCTGTTCTTCTTGCAGTCTTATTGCAGTAAGGGGAGTTCAGGTTATTTAACACGTCCCACAGCAACTCTGCAAACTGAAAGAAAAAGCTTTAGGTTGTAAACGATTCTTAGTAAGAACTGTTTTGTTTTTCTTCTTATAAAACACCACATATAAGATGCAATTACAAATAATGAAAACCATTTGATATTTCAAACAAAATGGCTTAAATTCAAATGAGTTTCATTTTTAGTTTTGTAGCTTGCAGTGACCAAATTTTCACATGTGTAACCCACAAATCAACTGCTTAGAAAAAAAAAATAGAAACAAAATGCCAACACGCTCAATACCCTCTGACTGAACAGCTGTGTGGGTTTCACATGTATGTGGGTAATATGAGGGGAAGTTTATCCCAAAACTTTCTCTCCCCTCAGTAGTTTCATTGCTTCTGCTTTGCCATAGCTTGCCTCTGTCCCCCAAAGGCTTACCTGGTGCTGGTCCATCTTTTGGCTGTTTCATCATCTCTGGTAACCCGTTTGCCCCTCCTGTTTCCCTCCCCACGGTGTGATTTTGATTTTATGCAGCCTGGTACTGTTCCTTTTATAGAGGGAATGCAGTATATGCTCGGCTCGCTTTAACAAATGGATTTCAAACTTGACAATATTTTCTTAAAAGACTTACTTAATACTCTTTACAGTTTTGTGGATTCTGGTGGTGGCAATGCTGTTCTCATCAGTGTCCTACTGTAGTGTGTGTGTGTGTGTGTAGCATTTGGCTGACTACTTCTTGCTTCTTTTTTATTATGTTTTTAGTAGGCCAGCATCATAGAGATCCTTAATTTTCTGTTGTCTGCAAAATGATTTGACTTGTGACACTAGTGTTAAGTTAGAACAGTTAAATGTGGCTATCAAATACAAAAGTGGTTGGTGGTGTAGATGGATTGGAGAATAACTGTCTGGTCCTACAGTGCTTTAAATCTTTTGAGCTGGTACCTGGTGATTCCATCTCCTATTTTGTATGATATCAGAAAGTTGCAGCTGTTGGTTTAGAACAATAGGTATTGTTGTTCAGGTATTTGGAGGCACTGGACTTCTGGCCTGATGTATACTTTGGGGATAGCAGTATGGCATATCTTTGCACTGGGTCATGGGAGGCTGCGCTGACAACTGCCTGCAGATGTCAGAATGCATTTCCATCTTGCTGCGTAGGCAGACCTTCTTTGTGTGTAGGTAACACTTGTGAGCACTGTGCCAAAGCTTTGGTTCTATCACTGTGGTGAGGTTTCCAAAGCTTTAACATAAGTTAATTAAAGTTTAAATGCTGTTTTTGCTCTTTATAAAAGTCATCTCTTTGACCTCCATATTTAAGCGTCACCTCAAAGTAAATCTGCTAATGGCTACAAGGTTATGAAACAAATGATTTTCCCCCATTTTACAGACAGGGAGATGCAGCTCACAAAAACTAAGCGACTCATCAAAGGTCCTGAAGGAAGTCTGTGGGAAAGTGGAGAAATGAATGTAAATCTCCTTTGTTTCAGGCTAACTTGCAGCTGAACTGCGTGTGCCGGTTGTGCTGCGAGCAGGGCTTTGAATTTGTGCTTTATTGGGTGTCTGGTATTGACATGTAAGCATGGTAATTTAATGGTATTTTTCCATCTGTGTAGAGGGACCAAAATGGAAATTAACTAGAATTAATGCTTTTTAATCTTTCTTACCCAAACTGAAACAAGTTTGCCTCCACATGGCTCATTTAAGTCCATATAGGCAAGACCAGCTGTTATTTGAGCAAAAATAATTTTCAAATCTTTGCTGAAGGAGACATTTGCCTGGAAGGCTTACCATCGCTTCAGAGTGAAATGCCATCACAGATTCATTATTTAAAGAATAATAAAATACAGTTGTGTTTCCTGGCTCCTTCAGCCCCATTTCTGTAAATTCACAGAATAAGGACCAGATCTCCCTAAGAGTCTTGTGAAAGTTAACTGTCAGCACTTAATAAATATGTGTCTCAGTATAGATGATGGGAGCAGTGCTCTGTGCTATAATAGGTGGAATATTCATAGTTTTCAAGACTTTGCAACATAGAATTAAGGTTGCTTGGCCAGAGACAAGTCTGCAGAAAATGTGTGGCATAAAGGCTGCTTTGAACTCAGTGGTATCCTCTTCCAATTAATGTATTTCATCTACACACTGTGGAAGTCTAGCATTTGTTTGGATTGCATTTGTTTCTATAGCGCTCTGAGGATGGATTGTCATTGTTAAACTCTAACATTGTTTGTTTTCTAAATTATTTTCATGCTTGGAATAAACCTTCCTGCACGTGGACTTATTTTAGCAAGAACTTTGTGGTCTTATGTTTTGCAATTAAAGGTATTAATTAGAGTAAGACAGGTTAGTTTTGTTTTTAATATGCACACGCATTCTTAGAGCAAGAATGACACAAATGGTGATTTTCCTTCCTTGAAAAAGAAAACCACAACAGAGATAGATAAATAAAAGTGTAGATAATATTTAATGAAAATTCTCAGCTTGTAAAAGGGACTTTAGCACTCCTTATTTTCATTCACATCTCCTCCTGGTTTCCTTGAAATGGGGGTATTTTCTGTGAGAACTTCCCAGCCCTAAGATGGGGAGGACCTTCCTAATTAGAGCAGTGTGTAGGTGAAAAATACAGTTGTCATACAAACTACCCGTGGTTCACCACTCCCTCCCCCCTTTGTTTGGCGCACAGTCCCTGGAGAAATAATTCTTCCTTTTGAAACGGTGTATTAATTAATTTAGAGATCCTCCGCAGCTGTGTATGGGCTCTCACAAACCATAAAAATAACACTGCTTCTATACATGGTGATTCCGAGTGTGTGTAGGTAGCAGCTCCTGCGGGGAAAGTCCTCTGCCTAACGCACTCAGACAATAGCAGCAGGGCAGCAGCTTCTTTGCTGCGGATTGATTAGCTGATGTTACAGAAATCCACATTTCTGAAGATGTTTCTGTTTTTTACTGGCTCCCTTTAAAAAAATCAGGCTCATTTTACAGGCAGGGCTGCTGGGTTCCCGTGGTGGTAGCTCCCTGATTCCATGGTAGATTCTGTTTGGCACATCCCGGCTCGGCAATTCCCATATGAGCTGTGTTCTGTGCTCTTGCATGCCAGATATCGGGACGATGAATCTTGAGAGCGGCTGTGAAATCGTACCACAGCTCAGAACAAAAGGGGCTGAAATCCCTTCTGTGCACACTCTCTTGTCTACCGCTTAATTTTATTATTTGACTTGCAGCTTTGCTGCCCTCGGAGGGCACTGTGTAACTGTATTTATTACGCTGCGTATATGTTTTATCTGACAAATTGTATGTTTTGCGTTATGCAGTCTTTAATTTGGTTTCATTTCAGTTGTATTCCAGCTCTGCACGCCTTGATTTTTCTGTTGAATATGTTTGTATATAGCAGTGGGTGATATGTCTGGTTTTGTTTTAAGAAGTATTCATGATATGTGCATGGTACTTCATAGACATAAATGGGAAACGTGCGTGGAGTATTTGCGCTGAAAGGGCTTGAATCTCTTTGCTCTTTAATATGAAGACAAAATTATCCCCACAGAAATAGCTGGCTGGCCTGGGGCAGTGATGAAGCAATACTGGACAGTTTTGCACTTGAGGATGCCACCGAGGGCAGATTGTTAGTAATTGGGAGCTCTGGTTCTGATGAGCAGCTGAGATGCATGTTGACAGGCCGGTGACTTTGGCCCTGCTATCAAAGAGGTGGTTCCAGGACTGAGATGGAGACAACCTGCCTTGTTGGGAGTCATTGCAGTGGGTTGAGGCTATTGAGGAGCTTGTGCAGCTCCTCAATAGGAGAAGTCTCAATTGTGAGACTTCTGCAGCTACTGCCTGTGCTCTTCTGCAATTGCATGTGATAGACCAGTGCTGCATCGAAAGATGGGTGGCCAGAAGGGAGAGGGAGGTGACCATCTCCATCTACTCTGGCCTTGTAAGGCCTCAGCTTGAGTACTGTATCCAGGCCTGGGGCCCCCAACACAAGAAAGCCATGGAGCTGTTTAAGTGAGTCCAGAGTAGGGTCATAAGGATGATGAGAGAGCTGGAGCATTTCACCTATGGAGAAAGACTGGGGGAGCTGGGCTTGTTCAGCTTGGAGAAGAGAAGGCTCTGGGGAGACCTCTTTGCTGCCTTCCAGTGCTTGAAGAGAACTAATAAGCAGGAAGGGGAGCAACTTATTACATGATAGGACAAGAGGTAATGGCTTTAAACCAAAAGATGGGAAGTTTAGGTTAGCTGTTAGTTCTTTACTCAGAGAGTAGTGAAGCACAGGGACACAGGCTGCCCAGAGAGGCTATGGATGCCCCATCCTTGGATGTGTTCAAGCCAGGTTGGATGGGGCCCTGGGTACCCTAATGCAGTGGGTGGCAACCCACTAGGGGATCTTTGAGATTCCAACCTAAGCCATTCTGTGGTTCTGTGATTCTCTTTACAAATGTTTCATGTGCCAAACAGAAAAAGTATATTACTTTCTATGAATGGGTTAAGAGATTACTGCGTATCTGTGAAGACTTGCACGCCACATGTGAAGTAAAGGCTGTGCTTTCTCTAGAAAAGAAAGTACTTAAAAGTACTAAGGTAAATTAATGATGTAATTTAGTGATTATAGTAGAATCTTGCCAATCTGTACATTTATTTGAGTGAAATAAGTTTATACTTATTTTTCCCTCTAAGGCTTAACAGTGGAGGTCTAAATACTGACTTCATTATTTTACAAGAGGAACTAGAGAACATGTATAGTCAAGTACTATAAATAAACCTAAACTGTCAAAATAAACACTGTACACTTTGGAATTCAGAAGGGTTTTCTTGTTTCTCTTGCCAATTTGCAAATTTCAGCAGCATGCAATTGGTCTTCCAAGGCATTTGTGGAAAGTGTAGTGGTTACTGCAGTGCATTTAATACATATTTTCTGTGTATGAGGGGCTAATTGACATCACCAGGAGAATATATTACAGATCTGTATGCTTAACTGCAACATACAGCATGCGGTTGGTGTTGTTTTCCTTATTAACCTGCACACCCTATGATGGGAGGTGGGGGAGAAAAGGAGAGTGGGGCATGCAGATTATAACTCATGGCAGATGTAAAATCAAACAGTACATCTTCCCCTATTTCCTCTCTGATTTCACAACTGAAAATATAGATCAGGTAAGATTAAGTTGAGCTGTTTCAAGAACTGGGCACAGTCCAAGTTCTGGCAGTTCATTTGTTTGAGAGAAAATACAAAGTAATTGGATTAAAGAGGCTGTGTGATTAATGGTGTAGAATCTGGTTATATTTCTTTGCTTCTGTATTTCTGTGAATCAGTACAGAATCGAAGTCCTTGATTTCTCCAAGGGCTTCAACTTTTAGAGTCAAAAGTGAGCATAAACCAAATCAGCATGTTAATATTTTGCCCTTTTTGTATTGGTGTTAATGATTGTTGAGAAAACTGGATTTCTCACCTTCTTCCCTGGAGCAGCTGGACTTGCTGGAAGCTAGCGAATCTTGAACTGGTGCTGGCAGTTCTAAAGGCAGGAGCAAATGCTTTTGGCTAGAACGGAGGTACTTCCTGTGGAAGGTGGACTGCCAATATTTAATGCTCTTTCTGCTTTATCTCAGCAGTAGATTTTTGCCAGTGAAACTAATTGCAGCATCTATTAAGGAGAGACCAGGAGACAGGTATTTTTTGTTCTTTCTTTTTTAGTGCCTAGTATCTTAAAGAGAGCTGCTTACAGGGGTGAAAAGACCTGCAAACAATACAAATTAGTTCTGAAGCTGTAGGTGACTTTTCGCAGTATTTTAATTGATGAAAAGAAGCAAATATGGAGCTTGAACAGAATATTATGGGACAACAGCAGAGCTCCAGGGCACTAGAGATTTTCATAAACGGAAGCCTATCATTGGTGTAGCTGTCTAAAATGTTTCACTTGTAGTTTGAACATCTCCACTGAAACTTTAAGGTGCAAATTTAAGTGATCACTGTTAGGGATATGCCATATATTTGGAATTTTCAAGTGGAGAACTTCCAGAAAGTTTTGGTGTATTGCTTATTATTTCAAAGTACAGGCAGCTCTGAGAAGTGGCCTACAAATGGTACAGAAAGTGTAGTATATTTAATTAAAGCAGTGCTTAACTGTTGCAGATGGTTTTGAAAGATTGCTAAAATGCACACAGTAGTAATAACATAGTTTTAAAGCAATTATATCAACAGTGTATTATTCCACAAAAGGTCATGTCATCAGAACTTTCTGATCAATCAAACTGATGGCTGTAATACCCTATTTGCACATTGTTTCCTGTGTGTCCTGGTAAGCTTTTTAAAGGAGATGCATTAGGCAGTGCATGCAAGCATTTATAGCTGGTGCCCTCCTTAACCTCCCTGTAAATTGTTAATCAATAAGGATTGTCTAATTTTGTTTTTGATGGGGTAATTCTTAATTTGGGAATCTCATTGTGTTTTGGCTTTTGATGAAACTGTTTCTACTTGCTTACACTTGGGGGGTTATGGGCAAGAGAGCAAAGACAGGATGCTTAAATGGCTATGCAAAATAAAATCTCAAAATACCATGAGTTGGAATGGAGTCCTCAATTGCATTAAATCTGTGTCTATGCTTTCCTTCCTGCTTCAAATCATGCAGCGCGTTTGTGATCTAGGAAGCCAGGCAAGAAGATGTGTATAGCTACAAAAATGACCTAGGAAATCTCTGACTAGGAATGTAACTAGTGTCAGGCCTTTGGCTTACTCTTCATCTGCTAGTCTTTTAGTTACATCCCAGGGTTTAAGCCTCTAGTGAAATTGTAATGCTTTCTTTAGAACAGCATTTTTCCAATTTGTTCTAACCCCTTCGTCTCCTTATGAGGTTAATTAGATTGTAGGCATTGGTGAGACTGAGTGAGTAAATGAATTGTAGGTGAGGAATGGAAAAGGATGTAAAACCACTCCAGGCAGAAGGATGTTGTGTTCCTATGGACAGTGAGATTGTGCAAGACTTTAATGGTGAATGTGAGAGGCAGCACATCAGGATGGCTGAGGCAATTTTGCCCTGGATGCTGAAGGAAAAAGTTGTGACAAAGATGGAACTATAAAATGACCATTTCATTTTGTATTCCAGTGATTTAGTTCTGCTTTGTTAACGCTTTCTATACAGAGCAGGAGAGATGGGGCATCCTCCTCTTCAGTGAGTGGGGAGAGCCATCTGTGGGTCATCTTCTTCTTGAGAATGAGTGACTCTTAAAGGCAGGCAAGCATATAAATTACAGCAATAGTTTCTGCTCTGCTGCTTTTGTTACAGCCCTACTCAGGAGGTAAGAAATTCATATATCAATAAAGTCAATGTGTTTATACAATCTTATACTGCTAATGATGCTCTGCAAATCAAGAAGGCACAATCTGCTATACCTGGGAGAATACAATGCCTGAAACAGGTTCCCACTGTATCTTTGCAGGTCTCTTCTGTCTGCTACATGAGCTGCGTGTAGTTCTTGTGCCATGGATTGACCACCTGTATCTTTAGAAGTGCATGATTAAGAGCATGAGTGAGATGTGAGAAAACAACCAGTAGGAGGGAGAGGGGAAAGTCACGGGGAGTGATAGCTAGAAAGGAGCGAAAGGAGATAAAGGCAGAAGTATTAATGCAGGGAGGTGGGCTGAAGGGAAGAGAAGTAAGCAAGCAAGCAGAGGAGGAAAGGCCTCCTGCATCTGCCAAAGGAGCACACCTTGCTTTTGTACCGATTGATAGAGAAGCATGACAAGAACAGCTATTCACAAAATCCCATAATGCTAAAAACAGGATGTTCACTGAAACTCTTAAGTCATTTTAAAGCAGACAAAGGCTTTCTATGCAGCGGACAGTGAAGTTGTGGAATCCGTTGCCACAGGAGTTGTGGAGGCAGATAGCATCAGCACACTTAGAACCGTGCTGAGTAAATTCATGGCCAACAGGTTTGTAGGCAGACTTAAAGAAAAGAGTCAGGGATGTACCCTTAAACATCCCTAGTGCAGTGGCTGTGGGAGTACAAGGGTGGTGTGGGCTGGAGGCAGTGGCCACAATCACTTACTCTAAGCTTTTACCACTCTCTGGAATAGAATACTGAGTTAGATCACCACCCTTGTACTTTCTATGTGGAGTACCTACAAAAAACTCAGTTTCTGTTCTTCTGTCCTCCTTCTTTTCAAACCCCTTTGTCCCTCATTCCAGTCCACTAACGTTTTCTTTTTCCTTGGTCTGATTGATACCACTTTTAGCTGCATAAAATGTTCAACTTCTGCCCTTCATGGAAAAATTCCTGTCTCTTTTCTTTTTACACTTCACCTTTTAAAGCAAGCCATTGTTTTCTGTCACTCCAACACTTCTCCTTGCTTTTTTGAAGGGTTAACCTTCCTGCATTTCTCTTGTTGAATTTAGAATGTAAAATTTTGAGGTCAAAGGACTTTTTTTTTTTTTTTGTGCCAGTGTTTGCAAAGTGGTATGTAAATTTCTAGCTATATTTAAATGTTCTTAAATAATAAAATAGCTCCAGTCCTTGGGCTTGTGTATGTCTCCGTATTCTTTCTTCCTCCCAAAATTAAGTTCTGCTTATGTTGCAATATCACTTTTTTTTCCTTCTTATCTGATTGAGGTAAATAAGCGAGTTGCTTTATTCAGCAGCTATTGTATTACCTTGAATGTGTGATTTGGTTATTTTCCGGTTTTATGCACATCAAGGTTATCACAGCTGTTTCTTTGTGGTGCTATTACACTGTAGTAGGATAATGTGTTTTGAGATGTATTAGTGCTGTTTTGATTTTGTTTTTATTTTTTATTTCCTTGACAGTAGCAGAAATAATGACGGTGTCCAACAGCTAATCTCTTTGCTGTCTGTGTGCTCCTACTTCACCTTCAACATCAGCAACTAGAAAGACTGTAACTGTTTTGGTGGGGAAATATTAGTTATGTTGCAGAGCTATTACATGTGCTGAGACATTCCAGTACAAAGTACTTAGTATTCAGTGTGTACTAAACTCCTAAGGACTATAAATACTGTTACGTTTGAGGTTTTGTAATGTATCAGGTATGTTTTGTAGATAGCTTTTTTTTTTTTCCACAGCAAATGCAAATTTTCTAGCCCATAGATGGTGCAAGCTGTGCTTGGTACATTGCTTTACAGTGACTTTTGGTTTGCTTTTCATAGCAGAATCTTCTTTATGAGAAGATGTAAAGTTCAGACAAATTATTTAGCATTGAGATTTCTCAGGTACGTGTTTTGTTGCAACAGTGAACATCATAGATGTAGCAATTTAGGGCATCTTTAACTAGTACTGGTTTTTGCCAAGGAAGTCTGAAGAAAAGGGTTTGGTTAGTGGAGCCTTTGCATGGTAACACTTTGCAGTGAGAATTAAGTAAGCTGTTGTGATCCTGTTATAGCTGTAGAAGTGGAGAGAAGGGCTGAGGATAAGTGAGGTTGTGCTGTGGTCTCTCTCATGGCTGACTGAGCAGCTGGATGGGATTTGTTAGTGGTTCACAGCTTGACTTCAGGAGAGATAAGAAAGGAGTGCTGACTGGGGCCTGGATCTGGGAAGGAGAATTGTCTATAGCCAGTGAAGTTTATTCTATTTACAGCAGTTTTCACTGATTGAGAATGAATGGGCTGGGGAGGGGAAAGAGCAAAGCTGGAGTTGGCAGCTAAACTGTGACACATCAAGAAAGACTGAAATTATGGGGTGGGGCTAGATGCGGCCTTTAGGAGCAGAGAGTAATGGGGAAAAAACTGTATTTTGCCAGATCCCTTTCCAGCAGTAAACCTGCCAGTCCCTTGCACCCATTGTCAGCTCTCTTTGCACTCATCTCCTGTTTCTTCATTGCAATCTAACAGGCACCAGGTCACTGGAGTGGCGTAAAGCTCTACAAAAGAGAGCTGTGTGCCTGTTCTGGCCCATGGAGCTGCCACTCATTCTGCAAACTGTCCCAGGCTTGTATAGAGCTGTGTTGGTGGCTTCCTCCCTCTCAGCCCTGCTGAGCTGAGTGGTTTCTGGACCATTCTCTCTTCTGATGATCACTCTGATCCTTCAGCAGAAAGCCGTTGCCTTTGTCCAACTCTGCAGGCAAGGTTCTCTTGTTGACAGAAGTAAAATGTTTATGAGGAATAAAAAATGAATTGACAAAACATTTCTCATGTTATTAATTTAGTTGCAAATGAAGTGGCAGTGATCATCTGAACTACTGAATGTATATGTAGTTTTTTTAATTAAGCATTCAGATCATGAATAACATGAAGCTTGATGAAAGGGAAAGAAGAAAGTGTTTTTGAATTACTTGAAGTTATCCAAATTGGCAATTTGAATGCAAGGTCTGCATTCAATAAGAATATCATAAGAACTGATATTTGTCATCTACTCTTTGCTCATTGGGAAAGTGTATTTTATTATCTTAAAAGGTTTCTAGTCAAGAGGATGCATCTAAACTTCACTTTGGGGTTTGAAAACATTCAAAATGTGCAGTAGGTGAGCCTGTGAAAGCATTTACCAAGTACACAGTTGTACACCACTTTGGTCACTATTTTTACCAGTCAATCTCACATGTACACACTAAATGCCATCTTTGGAAAGTCATCTATTTGCTGCATTAGTGAATGTTTTACTTCCAGTGGGAGAATCTCATTTTCTGAATATCAAAATACTGGTAAATCTGTGATGTTTAGGTAGATTGGCTTTCCTAGAAGAGAATGTGTCATGTCCTAATGGCCTGTTAGGTCAAGGGCTAAATTTCAGTCCTTGTTGAAGCTAGGTAATGAACTGTGTGCAGAAACAAGTGCTTCTATGTGTCTCTGTGTTCATGTTAATAGAGTTCAAGGTCACTGAGAGAGTTGTGGGTTTTAACTTATGTTTTATTTACCCATTCTTTCTTTAGAAGTGTCAAACTCTACTGAACTCCTTGAGTACCTTACAGTTTTATGTATATCCAGTGATTTTATTTTTCTCAGCTGGTTATATGCTAGTAGAGTAAGCATCTTTTTCTTCCTTTATTATTGCTGAGGTGGCTAGATGGAAGAATGCACCTTACTTTGGGCTTCTGGAGGAAAGGCCTCTTTTTTGTTTAATGTGTGTTTTTATATAGGGTTATTCTCTGATAGGGATTATAAATATGATTAGGCAATTATTCTCTCTTCTGGAGGGTTGTGTGTGAGATTGCTGGTCAGTAGAGAGAAATTCACACTTTTGACCTTTATGTCTCTTTAGACCCATTAGCTATTGGACATAGTGGTGCTTCTCAAATTGCTTAATTGTTCCAAAGAGATCATTTGTGCTTGCTCTTGTTATTGCCGTGTGATGCTGTCTGTGTACACACTGCCAGAAAACCCATGGTATATTACACTTTTATTGTTATGTAAAGCAGCTGTAAAACAAACCGTGTGATTGTGGTTTTGAAGTCTTTGCTATTGGCTACTTCATTTTTTCCATTTATGTCTCTAACTTTTACCTTTATAGTTTTGCCACTGTAGGGAGCTAATGAAAAGCAAACATATAGGCTGTTTGTTTAAAGATAATAGTAATAATGCCATGCTCAAATTCATGTTGCTCCCATGTTCCTATTTATTATCCTGTTTCACATTATAAGAAAAGCCAGGGCATGCCTTGCTGGTTTGGGGGTGAGGCAAGGGGATTGTTTTTTGTCTCCTCAGCATTAGCTTGACTGTTAACAGTCATCTGATTTTTAGGAAACTTAAATAATTGTAGAGCAAATGAGCACATAGCAAATAAAGGAAGGAAAATGCGTGTGCAGTAAAACACTGATCTAGAAGAGGGAAATTGTATTGAACTGTTTTCTTCTAATGCTTGCATGCCTGTAGGGGATTGGTCCT
Source organism: Chrysolophus pictus (assembly GCA_037305975.1). Taxonomy (NCBI): domain Eukaryota; kingdom Metazoa; phylum Chordata; class Aves; order Galliformes; family Phasianidae; genus Chrysolophus; species Chrysolophus pictus. The sequence continues at coordinate 36,731,622 of JAYKPI010000006.1, forward strand.
GTGTGCATCCTTAGCACCCTTTCTGGATTACACAAGGTGGTTTATTTTACGTTTGAGTTCCTCTTTACAAGTAGTGCTGAAGATAACAAGGCCTTAAATTATCGTTACTTTTTCTTACCTCTTTTGATACTAGTGGTAGAACTGCATGTCTCAGGAGTAAAATCATGAAATGCATCTGACTTTCAGCTTTAGCTGTTTACAGTAGGAGTACTTGTGGAGATGATGAGTCTCTTGATCATTCTTAGCTCTAGTGGGAGAAGTGTTTAAAAACAGCAAAACAGCCACTGGGCAGCCTCTCTTACAAATCTTTATCCACACTGGTCACAGCTGCCAAGACTTTTTTAATAGTTAGATTTCCTTAGTTGAGTCTGTTCTGCTTTCATGGGAGCTTGCGTGGCTTAGATCCTGCTTTCCACTATGCAGAAACATATGTGAGCTTGATTGCCTTCCTCCTATAGCATGTGTGCTGGGAAGGCACACATAAGTGTTGGGGACATGTTCTACTTGGGTTTAAAGAACAGAAACAAACTGTGAAGATGAAAAGATGCTTAGTAAGATGGAATGTGTGTTTGGATTTTGCCAGCATCTAAAGATAAATCCTTTACAGTAGTGAAGGCTCTAAAACAGTGCTTTGTTCTACCTCAGTATGTGTTCTGCAGTAGCTAAATTGTTCCAAGAAAAATGGGAATATAATGTAGGTGCCAGACTTTGTCTTTGAAATAAAAGATGTAGTTTTTAGCTGTTATATTTTGCTCACCATTTCATTTCATTTTAGTAGATTATAAGGTAAGGTATAGTAACTTAAAAATTTAAAAACCTTTAGATATTATCTGTTCAACAGCTCTAAGAGTACAGTGCTGCATATGATCCACTTCTTGCTGGTGGTGTTCAGATTGTGCATAGAGTTTGCATACACCCCTTTCAAGTTCACATGCTAGAAAGCAGTTGTCTTTCTGAGGAAGTAGGAAGTAAGGGGCTGTTTTCTATTTACCTTTCCCTTCGTTCCATTTCTCTTGCGTGCACAGAAATAGTTCTATGGAAAAGGATTATAAGATCAGGCGCCAAGGACAGTGCAGACTTGCCACCCTTAGTCCCAGTGATGCAAATGGCAAGGCCAAGTTTGTCATCATGACTGAGAGCAAAAGGTATTAGCTGTGATCAGTGCTGCATCATTTTGCAGCATAAGTAATCTGCTGAAGTGATGATGAAATTCTAGATTTGCCATTATGGGAGATAGTATAAGAGCATGTGTGAACTCAAAAATATCTGAGCAAAGGGGCTAAAGTGAGCACATTCTCTTTTATTGGTTCTAAATGAGCTGTAGTTTTACTGTGTCATTACTGTAGCAGTAGCTAGTTATTTTAATGGCCACTGAACTGAGTTAGTGTACCTACAGAGACTACAGACTGTGTGTGTAACACTTGCATGTTTATTTACACAGGAGGCGTATACACCCTAATTTTATACATGAAATATTGAGTGTGTATGACAAGAACTACTTTTACCACTCAAATTTGTTTAAAGCTGTACAGCATTTCTTGGAAACTCAATCTGAATGTCATCACATTTGATTAAAACGCTTCATTTTATATTTCAACAACCTAGATTTCCTTTTTCCATCCAGTTCTGCCAGCAAGTAAGAGCCAGTTGTGCCCTGGGCTGATCAGAGTAGATTGGTGGCTTTCCCTCTGTCTTCAGTGGGTTTGGGCTTGGAAAAGTGAACACTTAAGCTGTGTAAGGTCACTTCGTTTCATGAATTCTTTCATTGTTAAAAGTACATCTTAAAAAAAAGAAAAAGAAAAAAGAAAAAAAATCTGATCCAAATTACCTGCACTGTCATCAAGAGTTCCTCTGTTCCAGAAATTTGTTTTCAAGTCCTGAAAGCTGGTCACATACAGGTAATGCCTTCTGACCTGTAGCAAATGCGTATTAATGATGCTGGTGCAAAGATCAGGGATCCCATGACACTGTAAAATGAGGCATTGTGATGTCAACAGTATTATTGTTTTTATCATTTCCCTAAGAAGGAAAGAAGAACAACTAAATTATTCAAAATGAAGAGTTTATAACCTTCATTTAAGTAGAGCGACATAAAAGGACTGTGATCTTGGTGGTGTTGGATACTGGTGTGGGTTTTTTTGTCCTATTTTACTGTCATGCGGTTTTTAGTATCTAGCTGGAGAGAGTTTCAGCCAAAACAATGCAAATATGCACAGAGCAAGCATGAATGGTAATTGACAGGTGGGTAGGATTTCCTGCAGAAACTGCCAGATTTCTGAAGTCAGTTTGTTCCCTGTGTTCTGTGATTTTGCTTGAGTGGTTTGGATGCAAATAGCTGCAGCAGTATCTCTGCTGGAGAGTGAGGGAAGTTAGAATTATGCTTTGTCTGTCTTCTGCTGGCTGACATTGTGTTTGAGGGTAGGTAACCTTTCTATTTGGGGATCAATCCTATAGCCTAGGTAATGGAAAGCCCTATTGTTTCTCTGAAACTGCCCTGTAGTAGTAGCAGGGTTTCCCCTGAAATCGTAACCAATGTCATCAGTCTGTAATGCTATGACGTCTCTTTGAAATCTCCTCCATTGTTTTTGTGAATGTATTGCCTCTCTGTAGAGACTGCTGTTTTATAGAACACTTTGGTTGAAGTCATGTTTGAGTTTGGTGCAGTTTTCAGCAGTTATGTGCATATATGGAGGTACCCTTTTTCAGCAAAATTTCTAGAAATGTATTTGCAGAACTGTGGCATCAATTTCTTTTATACAGTTCATTTGTGACACTGATGATGACATCTGTGATTTTGCTTATGCTCACAAAGCAAGTTGGAACTGTTTACAGTAACAGCTTCTACAACAAGACTTAAAGTAGCATGCTGAATTTAATATATGTGATATCAGAGGCTTAGGTGATGTGATGGGTTCTCTTTCTTTCTTATCCTGCTCCTTCAGTAGCAACTACATCTACAGCAACATGTTTTATTTCATTTGTTTAGGGTTTGTAGACTTTGTCTTCAAATATAGATGTACTGGCATTGAGTAGGGGACTTTTTAACATTTGTACTTGTTTTCAGATGTTATCTGAAAATCTTGCTCAGAATTCATAACATTGAGTTTCTTTCCTTCCTTCACTTGTTCATTTTTCTCTAATTCTGCTAGTAGGCAGGCAAGTTCACTCTGTCTGGAAGAACACTGCCAGGATGAAATACTTAAGTCATTTATTTAACTGTTCACTTCATGCTGCACTGAATACTAGTGCAGAAGAAAATAAATTGGAAACATCTGTTTTTCTTTTCTCACAAGAACAAAGATATATTCTATTGAAATTAAAGGTGGCAAATATAAGAGTAATAAAAGGAAGGTATTATATGACTTTCATACATACAATTAGCGTATGGAATTTAGTGTCACAAGAAATTACTGAGGCAAGGAGTGTAACAGGATTTGAAGTAGAATTGGGCAGGCATGTCACTATCATGACTATTCAAAGTAACTCTTAATTATGATGATTTTGGAGTAACACTAAACCCATGCAGACTTATCTTGAGGTGTATCAGAATGGTGTGCTTTCTTCTGTTCTTCTGAGTTAGGCTTGCCTACTCAGACTAAAATTGACTTGAATTCTGAGCCTAACAGATATTGTGTTGTCCAGAATTGTACAGCTTGTACATATGCAAATGTCTTTCTCCCTCCATTCTTCCGCATACACATTTGCACATATGTCTTGCATATTTTTGGGACTGGATATCTTCCTTAAATATGTTGTCCTTTTCCATTCCTCTTTTCCACGTCCCTTTCCATATGAGCTCATCTCAGAAAAGACTGCTATGTGCTGTCTCTGATCAGGTTGCACAGGAGTGCCTATGGAAATGACCTACAAAGTGAAGAGAAGAATCTAAAGAATTATGAATGATTAATACCATACAGAGCAAGAGCCTCGAAGTTGATTAAACTTAAGTATGCTGTGAGAAGTAAAATCACTGTATTTCTGTAAAGATAGCAGTGATCATAGCAAGCTTTTTACCATGTCTTGGCTTTTTAACAAGTGGCACTTTGAATTATGGAATTAATTCCACGGAGTGGAAAACTATCAGGACTGAAGTAATAAATATGTTAAAAGGTTCGAGTATTGTAGTTGACATTCATGCCTGCAAATCTCAGCAGGGCTTTAGCCATACAGTTCCTGTGTGTTAGGGCCAGGGAGGAGAAATATCTACTTGATATGCAGAACATTTTTTTTTTTTTGTTCTTTAACATTTGTAGAGTAGGAAAAGAAAAAAGTAGTTGAGCAGAAGTGTAGTAGGAAGAGCACTTAGAAACCCCTGGGCAGTAGCCAAAATATTCAGATTCTCTTTTGGGGAGTTTCGGGAAAGCAACTTGAATACATTATGTGACTTTAAAGGAAAGAACCTTAAGATGTCTCCTGTAGAGGCGTTCAGCTTCTTTTCCAGAGCTTGTATGTGTTCCTTTGTAAGATTCTGCTGTTCTGTAATTATCTTAAAAACTACAATGAGATTAACAACAGAAGCAAAGCCTGTTGCTTGTATATAAAAATGCTCAGCTGCAGCATCAATTGATGACAAGCTCTTAAAGCTTATCCCTCCATAAAGAATGCAACATTCTGTCCTTTTACCTTATGCAGGAGCAGCAAGGGTGCTTTCAAAAGTGTTCCTTGCTGACAAAATATGACCAAGAGGAATGGCATAATTATGATAATAATATGTAATAAATACGTATTTACTAGTGCCTTCTCCATCGAATTTTGTGTAAAGCTGTTCATTTTATTTCAGAAAGAATAACAGAGAAATAGGTAGCTTTTAGAGAGAAGATGGAAATGATTAAAAAACAAACAAACAAAAAAAAAAAAAAACCAAAAAACAACTGGAGGAGTTATCATGTGAAGATACAATTATTGCTTACTTCAGATAGTAGACCAAATATTTGTTTTCCTTATTTTAATTCTCCAGAGCAAATAGCTGGGAACCTTATTTTCCTCTATCTTCTAATGCAAGAACAAAGAAGGTATATGAAATGTGATGAAAACCTGTGAAATGAGGTTAAAAGATAGATAAACCTAATTTAAAAATTATTTTTCAGAATGAAATTAGATACAGATTCTGTGCTATATTACACTGCTGAAACAGGAATTAAGTAAGCTTCAAAAAGACTCCAACTTTTCTGTGGAGGGCAGAACCAGACACAGCTACCACCTCGTTCATAATACTGATTTCAAAAGGGAGCCATAGATGCTTGTTTTTGAGGTTCAGCTCATTACTGACAAGTGTGTTGCTAATGCAAGGAAAGCAGATGAGCTGGAAGGAGACATCAAATGATCATCTCTGCCCATTTAATACTGGAATCCAGCTCACTGGAGATGGGGCATTGGAACAGGTGTGCTTCAGATCTTGTCCAGGCTGGTTATTCCTTTTGATTAGTTTGTAGAGAACAAAGCTCTGTGACAAAAATTGCATTTGACCTGTGATCAAAATCTTTTCAGTAATGCAGCTTTTATTATGCTAATAGCTGGCCTGAGCTTTATTTTGATGTTGCTGAAAAGGGGATAAATGTTTACAGTCGATCTCTTCTTTGTATATCATGCTATAAAAGTGTGTGTGTATATATATATATATATATGTATGTATATGTAGCGTGCATATGAGGAGTGTGTGACAAAAGCATCTTTTAGAGTAATATCACAGAATCATTAAAGTGGGAAAAGACCACTAAGATCATCTAGTCCAACCATCAACCCATCACCATCATGCCCACTAATCTCTACGTTTCTTGAACTCCTCCAAGGACAATGACTCCACTACCTCCCTGGATAACCTGTTCCAACACCTCACCACTCTTTCTGAGAAAAAATTCTTCCTATTAAACTTGAACCTCTTCTGGTGCAAATTCAGGCCATTACTCCTCATCTTTCTGATGTTACCTGGGAGAAGAGACTCACCTCACCTCGCCACAGCCTCCTTTCAGGCAGTTATAGGGCTATAAGTTTCCCCCGAGCCTCCTCTTCTGCAGACTAACAATCCCAGTTCCCTCAGCCATTCCCCATAAGACTTGTGCTCCTGTCACGTCACAGCTTCGTTGCCCTTCTCTGGGCACGTTTCAGGGCCTCAATGTCTTTCTGAGAGACACAAAACTGATGACAGTACTCAAAGTGCAGCCTCACCAGTTTTTGTCAGATTAATATTAGCCTCAAATAATTGAGTTTTAAAGCTAACAGTGTCTTACTCTAGTATTTAATCTTAAGGTTGACTTTTCCTGATCAAATTCTGTATTTGCAGTATCATTAACTCATAGTTCGCAAGTTCCATGCATGGCATGTAGGGTTCTCTTAATGAAGTCAGTATAAATATATAAATAATTTCAGTATTGGCTGGTTTGCTGCTCTCTTAGTGATACTGCTGTTTGGATGATCCACATTTATTGATGATTGTGTGCTTATGCAGTCTGTTTTACCTTTCTCTGACAAGCTCAGCAGAAGAGAACTATTTTCAGATAGTCTGCCATAATTGGAAAAGAAGTTGTCTCAACATAAGCTTTAACTACATTTGATTAAAAGCTCAGTATAAAAATTTATTGAAGATCTGCTGTAATGACGAGAGTATCAACTGCTTTTGGAATTTGTCCATTCTTGCTTATTTAAGAAGGCTTTGTGTGTGCTGTAGGGGTTTTAATTATTGACCTTTCTGAACTGAAATCTTGACAAAGACACTTAAATAATGAAGAAATCTCTCTTCATTTCTCTTGAAAGTTCAGATGGGATTACCTAAAGTAGCTAAGAAAATTTGCTAACATAATACTACTATAGATGTATGTATATACTGTAAATGTGTTGCAGTTAGAAAATATTTCACTAAAAGGAATGCCTTTTAGTGAGGAAATGAAAGTGAATTAAGCTGTAGCAACTGGAAACAACTCATTTTCCTTAATAGTAGCTTTCTGTTCTTCTGTTGATATGTATGTAAAATTGCATCAAGCATGATTACTAAGGCTGTCAATTTTTCCAGGTTTTTTGCTATATATTATTACGTCCGTGTCATATTTTTCCCTAATTGTAATCAATATACTCAGTTTTTCTTCTCAAATTTATTTTGTTCAGTGTAAAATTAGCTGCAAGTTACACACCTGTGTCAGTTCTAAGGGTTCTGTAGGTGTACAGCTGAATTTCTGTTGCCGTTGGTCAGTGTGGAAGTAGTTACAGCGTAACAAAACTGATACACAGCTCCCAGAACACAGGAAGAGTTCTTTGCTACTCTTTTCACTGTTGCTTTAAGGCGTTGCTTGTAACAGTGCTCAGGTTAAAAGGTTAGCTGTGTGCAAACTGCTGTCTTATGAATGGTTGTATGGGAGGTGTGTGCTTTCCTTCTTGTGTCTGTATGAAATACAACAAAATCTCACATCAGAATAGCTACAAATTAAATTGCTAATGCTTCCCAATAAAGAAATGCGATTTTTTTGGTTTTTTTTTTGTTTGTTTTACTAAGTGTCGCTTAAGATCCTTCTCTGAACTTTGTAGATTGCCCGGGGAGTTTGAGAAAAGTCAGTACTTTTGTTGTGCTAGAAAAGCCTTGGGATCCTGAGAATGTACCTCTGAAGTATTAATTAACATCAGTGTTTTCAGCTAATTACAGAGTAACCTTTAGTGTGACACATTTCTTCATGACAGCAGAAGGTTAAAATGTAACCTAAGAAAGGCAGTGATCAGCTGAAGGAACACGGCTCCTGAGCCAGCTGGGACCAGGACGGGTGATGCGGATGCCTCAGCCTGGGCTCCCTGGCAAAAACCCTCTGCTCGCCTGCTGGGGACCTCCATCCTCAGCACGTCCTGTCAGCCAGGGATGTCCCTCAGCATGCATAGCTGCTGGTAAGGCTTCTCTCTTCACTGGGAGCTGCAGAGGAGTGGAGCATGTGCTGGCTTCTGTGTGTGTGCTTTGTATAAGAGCTGTAAGTGCTGTAAAGCACTAAGTTGAAACTCTCACTGCCTGGCACTTCTTTGCCTTTAATGTTTTCTTACATTCATTAGATGTGTCAAAAATGTAAAGAAATGAAGGCACTGTGAAGTTTAAAAGCCAAAACTGAGAGTGTGACAATAATGGCATTTTTGCTTTGGGATGAATTATTTCACATCAATAGCCAAACAGTCTTCTGGAGGAAAAAAAAAAAAAAAGGTAACTGTTCATCAGTTACCTGGACACTGCAGGATCAGGCCTGGAAGTTAGCACTAGCACTGTATATGTTGTTTAAAGGCATGGCTTAGTCTTCTTGTGGCACCTGATGTGGATTAAGTTTAATGTTCCTAATACGAAGAAATAAACAAACTTGGCAAGGCCACCACAAACGCATGTTCAAGCTGTCCTTGTGACAGTGCTATCAAAAAGAAAATCAAAAGCTTGTGTTTTTTATTTGAATTCCTTGAAATATACCTTTATTTCAGTCTTCTGCCCTCAAAGTCAGCTTCAGAATATTTATGTATTACTGCTACAATAAATAATGATTAGCTACTGTGACCTGGTGCATTTGTAACTGTTAACAAGGCCAACTTGCAGTGGTATCTGAACAGTTTTCTGTCTACTATGTAATTGACTGGCAGCTGTGCTATATTAAAGAAAACCTTTAAAAACAGTAAACTTGCATCTCGGATCTCTCAGATAAAAATTTCTAGTCTGTGCATGTTGGCTTGAAACTCAAAGGCAGTGCTGTCATGACTTCTGCTAGGCAACTTCAATAGTAGTTTACAGCTGTGAAAATAAAATAAGTGGTCTGGGCTGTGCAGCATAATTGATACTATTTTTTGTGGTCTTGAGAAGTGTAAGAATTTTTTTTTTTGAGTGGTTTGTTCAATTTTGCTGTTGCCACCTGCAGTGCAAGTGCTATAATCCAAACGCAGTCATCCTGATTTGCTCAGTGAATGACAATGAAAGGAAATGAATGTAAGGAGCTTAGTGTAGATAAAGGAGAAGGGGAAGGCATCCAGATGAGATTTTTCTTTCTCAGTTTCATGTATCACTAAAATACGTCCTTCAAAACATAATGTATTTTAATTAGCAACATAATGTTATCTGTATCACCATTGGTATGCTGATTGGAAGCAATATAATGATGTGAAGCCAAGATAATGTGATGACCTGGTTCTCTAGTTAAGTAATGTTGACTCTGCCTATCCCCATTCTAGTGGGGAAGAGACTGTTGGTGTTGATCAGCTGATAGACTTAATGTGTAGCCTTTATTTTTTTTAGGGCAGGTTGCTTGCTATAGAGGTAGGTGGTGGGACAGACAAATCAATTCTACACGTGTACCACGTGCTCCAGGTTTTTTTTTTTTCCTTTGGGTATGTTCTGTTAGTAACTTAAAATTGCATGTAAACTAGCAATCTTAAAACACCGTGTCCTCTGTTCTGAGTGCAGACTTCCAACAGAATTACCATATTTCAGTACAAGGAGGTGGTAGTGCGTCTCTAGACTGACAGTACAGTGTCTGGCCTCTTTAAAATAACCAATTCCTTCCCATGGAAATATGAAAGCTAGTTTGAGGAGACAGTTTGGTGAAGCAACAAGAACCTTGTCCTTATTAGCCTGAGGAAGTTTGAGAGCCTTGTCTACTTTCAGTTTTCAGCATTGCGGGGGCTTCTTGCCAAGCATTACACGTCATCTTTAACTTACTGGGGCCAGTTTTTCCAAGCTGGTTTGCTGTTGTCATCTCTATCTAAGTTATTTAGCATATACTTTTTTTTTTTTATCTACAGAATTACTGGTTATAATTAGAACTGTTGTGCTAACTGATGATGATAAACTGCAAGGTAACCATCTACTGCATTATCTCAGTTCTGGCTAGACAGACATAGGAAATAGAATCCTTTTTCTCTTTTTTCATTTTTTAAAAGGCAAGTGACTTTGGAAGAAATTGAAGCTTCCAGATCATGTTGGTCCTAACAAAGGAGTTAACTTAGAAATTTTACAATTGGTATACTTCTGAGCGCCTGAATATTTATGATGTGCTGTGTTGTTTTTTTTTTTTTTTTTTTCCATCAGTTCCCATGTTGATATAGATAGGCCTGGAGATGCTTGTGGAAAACAGAAAGACTGATTTAGGTTCCAGCTCAATTCTGGCATGGTGAGGTGTATACTATATTTGAGATTAGTGATACAGAAATCTTGGTATTTGTTAATAGTATTGGTTCTCTTTCATTATGTTTAAATACAGAATTGCCAGTTCGATGCAGGGCAGCCACTTTAAGAGTATGTTTGCTTTACCAAAAAATCGAAATTACAGAAACAAATAGTTTTACTAGTTACATGTCCATACGAAACACCAGAAATATGTTGGAATATGAGGAGGCCTCAAGAAAATAGTGTAATTACAAAAATACTGCATTTCTGACACTGCCTGTTTTTGCTTACCAATTATAAATTACACATCTGTGCCACAAATACTAAATTTGGAAATAATGTCTGATGATGTGAAGGAGTTTCTGTCCCCATGTTGGCAGCTAACAGACCAGTGAACAAATGGCAGGAAGGAAACTGTTGTAAAAATAACACAAGGTTAAGTTGGCAGAGCACGATTTCTACCATCTCATCTTCTTGTCATTTTAAATAACCATTGCTAACTGTTAGGCAAGTCAGATTCTCTTCTGCTCTTTCCAATTTGTTTTGCTATTTCTTGTGCAGGGAATTATTTAATGGGAGATGCAAGGTCAAACACAAGCCAGTGCATTTTAATTTTCTTTTTCTTTTTTTGGTCAAGGTGTCAACCTGTAACTACGAGGAAAGTAGAAAAACAGGTTTGCATACAATGAAGATAATTTCATTAACTTCTGAAAGTTTGACATTGTCTATATTTGCATACAGCGAAGCTGCAGACTTTCTTGCGATTTTGGTCCGCTTCTCTGTAGTCCTGTTGGACACTTCGAAAATGTTCCTAGGATGAGCTTTAGTTCTTTGACACAGAGAAACTAGGAAGAAGGCAGTACGAAAGAAAATGGAACCCCTTCAGAGCTGAGCAGGCTGGATTTATTGTCAGTTTTGGAACCAATGCTAAATGGATTAATTTTGCTTGAACCTTTTTAAGAGGACTTGCTTCTAAATTGAAGTGATTATTGTTAAACTAAATAGAGCTGCAGCACTCTCCTGAGAATATAATGTCTCTTCCTGACCTCCCTGTTAAGTGAGATTTTATTTCAAATCTTTGAAGCCTGATTTAAAAATCAAACTTTGCATCAAAATTATTCAATTATTTTTATGAAGTAGTTGAGTAGTAATTCCACAGCAGTATTTTGCAAAGACTGAAATATTTCAGGTGGACATCTTAAACATGCAAATATTCGTGGGCATTTGTTTTTCTGCTTTAGCTGAAGAGTGAAGTCTTGGCAAGGGTCAGGCTCTTTTGCTTGTTGTGTGATCTTGTTGCCAAGTATTTTATATATATCTATATATAAAAACCTAGTCGTCTTTTTTTCTTTCCCCAAAGAAATCCCCCTGAAACAGTTTTCCTTGAAATCTTATAAATCCCCACATAACACCTTATCAGCTCCATTATCGGAACTATTTAGTTATTTAGCTTCTTTTTAACCTTGTGAGAACATAATTCGCTGCACAGTTTATCCTCCAGTTTAAGCGTTGTGCAATTTATCTGCAATTTTTCAACCTTCCTCCCCAATTTTACATTAGCCTGGTACTTAAGGGAAAAGCTTTCCCAGATGCTAAAACAGAAATGTTGTGTGTGCTCTTTTGTGTGAGAAACGTGGTGGGACTTGTGAGGTACTTACTGTGAGCAAAAATATTGTGACTGCCATTTTAAATTTAGGATGGTAATTTCAGTGAGCTACAACAAAAAATAATAATATTTACGGATTTGTACTTGAAAACCATGTCCCCAAAGATGCATTAGATGGAGAATTCAGTTTTGATATCACAATTTTGTAGTTGGGATTGCTGCTGCAATAGAATGTTTCATCTTTACTCATTTACCTCTCCTTTCCTTCCTTCACTGCCTTCTTATGCTTTAATTATAGCCAGCTGCAACTTTTTTCCCCTACTCTTTTTTTCCTCATGTCTCTCAGTGAGTTCATAGGCATTTCATCTATGGTCAGGCCATCATTTTTAGCTAATCTTGGCTGTGTATAGCGACAGTGGGCAACAATGTCGTGCTGGTTCACATATTCACTTGGTAATTCAGTGTGGTACCATTCATTATGCGTGGATGCCAAGAAGGGATTTTATTGTTTTTTTTTTTTTCCTTGTATTTAATTTTTTCAACTAGAAATGGAAACAGGGGAAGTTAGATCCCACTTTTAAATTATATCACCAAAAATTGGCAATAAAATGGATGACCTGGGGTACTTTTTTAACTAGTTCTGTTTTGTTTGGTCAGATTTCTTCCTAGTAACTATGTAGTGCTTAAATGTTTATTTTATAATTGAAAAACATAATGAAGTTGTGTAAAAACAACTTTGTTTTTTGTAAGCATTGTAGCATGCTTAGCCTAGTGGGGTCCATTATGTGTATAGAATATCTCAGTACTGCAGTAATAGAAGTTATAATGCATTTTATTAGATAAGGCATATGTAAGTGTTGACAATTTATTTCTAAAATTACTGCTATGCATTAATACAGTTTTTCCAGTTTTTCCAGTAACTTTATGTCCAAAAGATTAGCTGCTTGCTTTTTTGTTTATCTTTCACATTATTCTTTGGCATTCTCATTTCTAACATAGTTTGCTTAAAGATCTGTAGAGCAGAATTTCTCTGAATGAAGGATTTTGTATGAATGTTTTTCAATAGCTATGCTGGACTCTTCATTTGCTTCCTGCCAGACCCCTGCGCCTGCCTGCCCTGCTGCACAAAGACTTTTGCAATCCCAGCCCTGCTGCTCAAAGGCTTCTGCAATCCCAGCATCAGGTTTAACCTGACATTGTAGATTACTGATCCCAGCATGGACCCTCATGGTAGACTTCCAGGAAAGGCAGCATTTCCAGCATGGGGGTAGGAATGTGGTAGATGAGGAAGGAAAATCAAAGAGTACCAGAACTTCATGTGAGAGTGTCATGCGCTATTTCTATAAATTACCCAGCCAAAACTTGTAGCACGTTCTGTGCTTACATCTTCAAGAAGGGGAAAAAAAGAAACAGACCTCCTAATGGTCAACTAATTATTTCCTGAAGCTGTCTAATGAGGTGATGAACATTTGACCACTGAGATGTGATTCGTTCCTTCATTGCTTCTTAGCTACAAAATAAAACAACAACAAAAGAATTAGTAATGTTGCTTTCACTTTGTAGTGAAGCAGCTTTGGGAATTGTTCATTTCTCTACCACCTTGAATCCCCGTAGGTTGTTGATACATTTTCATCTTTCTCTTTGAGTTATGTCCTTTGGAAAAGGTAGAGTGAAGGGTGTTTTCGGAAGTTGTATTTACTTTCCACAAGTGTGTAACTTCAAAACATTTAGATAATTGCATTAGGCCCTTCATATTCAGGGCAGAATAACCTCAAAAATAGAATCTAGAGATACAGACAGTTGGAGTATGAGTTCATGGTTTTATTGTTGTAGTTTTTCATTAGCTACATTTTCATTAGTTATTTACTTCAGCGTACCATGGAATTGTACTTATCATTCTGATGGGAGGCCAGCTCTGGCATTTTAAACTACTTGGCTGAAATAGTTTCCTTGAGAAATTAGTTTCTTTGATATATCAGGTTAATAGCCCAGTGTCTGTAGCTTTGCCCGATTTTGATTCATCTGTCACTAACTACATTGATTCACTGTTGCATGTTTTCTTTGTCTCAAAGAAGAGGAACTGGACTATTCATGGGGCTGCTTTTTTTTTTTTTTACTGGAGGAAAAGGTTATGTTACCATTTGGTCAGCTCTTAGCAAGGGCTAGGTAGTTTCCAAAAGTTGATGTAAATGGTAGGCCCTTTAAGTCACTTCTTCCTGGGACTTTCCAGGAGAAAGTCAACAGTGTGTACTGGGATTGTCATACATGCACTATATGCAGTAAGCACCAGAAGAAAATCTTGCCTTCCCTTTGTGCCAGAGGTGCTCTAAGTGATCTGCCCAGAAACACCTGGGTAACTGAGTTTGTGTGTACAAAATATCAGGTTAGCCTCTTGCAATGAGGGCTTGAGGCCGTGGTTGCTTCTGTCCCATGTAACACAAAAAGCCACAGGCTGGCTGTTCTTGCAGACTACCCTGTCTGTCACTTCATCCTTTTCAGTACATGAAAAAGTAGGGGTGTGTGTGTCCTCTTCTTGGACACTGAATCACTGAGGCAGGCTCCTCTGCTTACAATTGCTTTTCTCCCTCTGTATCACAAGGTATCTAAGTATGCGGCTTTCTTAGCTGGGCTTTATTCTGCTCCCTAGCCTATACTGCAGGCATTTCTAATTTACCTGTTTGGTTTCTAAATTGAGAAAGAATGCAACACCTGCCAGCAAAGAAAGGCAGAGCTAGATTTGTTTTTTCCACAGTGACACGAGGCTGGCTGGTGCTTTGCCCAGGCAGGGCTTTGAATTTGGTCTAGTGTGTGCCTAGAGTTTCTCTCTGCCTTGCATTTACCAGCAAGATTCAGACTGCTGCTTCCAGACTTAGAAAGTTAGAGAGTCCTTGACCAAACGCTACCTTTGCACTGCCTAGTTTCCTATGGACATGGGTTGTAAAGCTGCAGCAGATAAGCTAGCAGCAACCTGGGGATGATCAGGAATAGCTGTCACAGTGAGCACAGTGCAGCTTCACTGAGTGTGTCATTATTTTTCCAGGGAAGAGAGATGCCTGCCTACAGTGTTGTGTAACAATGCCACATGATCCTGTAATGATGAGTTGATGTTGTTGTCTTTTTTTTTTTTTTTTTTTTTTTTCAGTTTTCCTTTCAGTGCTATTTTTCAGTTTGCATTGTCAGTCTTTCTCTCATTTCTTTCATTGAAAATGAAGATGTTGTGGGCCATTGAGCTTAATACAGAGTATGTAGCTTGTGTTCTCTCATCTTGGAGTGGAAACTATTTCTATTTAATCAGTTAAAATTCCGTTCCCAATGGTCATGCGTTGGACAGCTTCAAAATGTTGCTTTAGTAAATGTGGGCACTTTATTTGAGCAGTGGTGACACACATCAGGGAATGTGGAAGCTGTGCCTGTGAGCCCTGTATCTATGCATCAGTGAATTTCTTTTTGAAGCAGATAATTGCAAGGATTTAAAACAAAAAAAAAAATCATCTTTAACCTTTGAGAGTTTTTTATATCTCTACTGAAAGTTAATGCCACTGCACTTACGCTGTGTTCCATTATCTTTGTGTTTCTGTTAAGACTAGGTCGTCTTGAGCTGCTTGATATTACTTAATCCTTATTTAAACTCAGGCAGTATTGCACTCTGAAGCTGACTTGCATTTCCCTCTTTCAGTCTTTCCTTTGTGAGAAATCAATGTTAATATGTAAAAATTGGACATCTACAGCTGTTTCGCTCCATTAATTGAATTATTAAAAAAAAAAAGTAAGCTTAGTACATACTGTTAAAGCTTTCTGATGTCTTACAAAAGTGTTGCACTTTTTTAATACAGAGGTCTAGCAGTATGTTACTTGCATGCAGTGAGAGCTCTAATTGGAAACCTAATAGGATACAAAAGATTTCTAACACCATTATATTATTTTTAAGTCCTCTGGGTTGAAGCTGGGAATAAAATACAGAAACATTGAAATGTTTCTTATTGGTTCAGAGGGTTGTATTCAGTGCTAATCACGCATCACATTTCTTGAATGCTGAAGTGCTCCCAATTGGCAGCTTTTGTGATATAAATTCCAGCAGTAAATTGTTGATAACAAAGCTCAAGGACCTGTTCTGTTCAGTAGCTCCATCCTTAGCAGAGGGAGGAGAGGATGATAGCTGGTGCAGTTGGAGTAATGGTGCATGTCAGTAGGTTGCTAATACATAAAGAGGTGATTCCTTGGAATGGTGTCCAAGAGAGTCCTTTTCAGTGAGTTTTCACAGTTAAGCTGTCCTTTTTCAAGAGGTAGAGCTTCCTGTCAAAACATATTGCTATTCCAGCCTATTGCACAAGCGGTAGCTGGAGAGTACTGAGTGCCCTAATATACCGACCTGCACAAAACAGGGGAGAGTCATTAAGATGGAGCAAGATGCCAGGATTGCTTGGGATGGGATGGCTTTCCTTTGTATTTAGTACACATCTCGAGCTGTGTGAGGTTTTATGTTTTGAAGAGAGCAATCTTTCCCCAGCAGATGGTGCAAAGATCCTTTCCCCAGTGAATGGTGCAGAGATCCTGTCTCCCTTTACTGCTTCCCTACGTGCCTCCTGCCCCTGGAAGCATACTGTTAGTCATAGTTTCACTGACGTTGAACTATTTGGCATCAAAATGTTAAGAACTTGTTTGTTTAATCTGAAAATAAAATTCTGGAGAGATTTGATAACAGAGCTAGTTTGTTTTCTCTCCCTTGATTTTTCCCTGCTGTCAAGAAAATGTTCACCAGTACTGCAAAGAGCAGGAAAAAAAAAAAAAAAAAAAAAAACCACCCGTGTCTCACATCCCTCTTGTTATGTTTTCGTAATTGTGTGTTTATTTGTGACGCTTACTAGCACCTAGCAATTACTCTGGTTCCCTTCATGTTAATCAAATGCGCATTGTCACATATGTATTGAACTTATAACTTATTAGATTGCGATTGCCTTCCTTCTTGAGTGGTGTTCTCCGTGATTGTTATAATTGGAAAAGAATCTGTTTGTTTGTTTGTTTTAATCATTCTGTCTTATATTGGCCCTTTGTTTTGTGTTAAAATCCAGCCCCTTACATAACAGGGGAAGAAGAGATTTCTAGAATCATAGACATACACAGTGGAGGAAGCTGTGTCAGTACCTCACTGTATGCAAAAGGAATTTTTGGCTCTAGCATCTAGTGATGCTAGATAGATAAAATACTAGATGCTAGATGCAAGATAAAATACTCCCATAGCAGCACAGGAAGAAAAAGGTAGCAATGGAGTCCTAAACCATTAATGGCTTTATCGGTTGAGCTGTACTTAGAAATACTCAGACATATGGCACACTGCAGAGTACGGGTGTCTGAGGATCTCAGTAAAATTAATTTTTCAACAAGCAGACACTTGTGTTCAACAGCACCTTTAGTTTGTACTGCTCTTTGTGAGCTGCTGGTATCTGGAGAATCTAGGATTAGACAAAGCAGTATTTTAATGTGACATGGTTTTAATTCTCCTCACAAAAAGCAGTTTTGTAATACAGGGTCTATGGGATGAGTTTGTTTGGCTTCATTTTAGAAGTCAGTGTGGCAAAATGATACGAGTGTAGAAAATTCTGATATTTAAGGGTACCATCACATATATATTTCACTTCATTTAATTGCACAATGAGCCATGGTTTAGGAATAATACAGGAACATATTTAATCTTGAACACAAAAGATTAACAGAATCAACATAAATCCTGAATTTCCTTAGTATGGTCTTTGATGTGGTGTGTGCAGTTATATCAAGGTGGAACTGGTGCAGTCATTTCTGAAATACAGTAGAAATTTGTTTTTTGAAACTTAGACTTTTCTGTTGTGTTGAGATCTTGTAGCTTGTTTAGGAGGAGTTCTGGGCAGTGATGATTTATAAATGTCAGGTGAGATAAGCTGAAAAACATACACCATCTCTAATTTCTCAGCTTTGTTATGTTGTCTGAGATGCTCGTGGATCCCGGTAAGATTTCTGAGATTCTGGAAGCATTCAATTTACTTCAATCATTTTTTCTCCAGGTGGTTTATGAAGTGTAGAACTGAAAACATTCCTTCATGTCATAATTTGTGAGTGGAAGAGGTCATATTTATTTAACTGTGGTAATATTTCTAAACCAGTTTTGTTTTTTTATTTCCTAGTGCTGGCCCCAAAGGTGATAACATCTACGAATGGAGATCGACCATTCTAGGACCTCCAGGCTCTGTCTACGAGGGAGGTGTCTTCTTCCTTGACATCACATTTACACCAGAATATCCTTTCAAGCCTCCAAAGGTAAGAGACCTGTAATTTATATCTTCTGTTACGAAAGTTCGACAAACCATGGAGTAGCAGGCAGTATTAATGGGAATGCAGCTCGTGTGAAAGCCAGTTTTGGTTGAGGAGGAGCTTAAGCTCATTTCAGATATTACATTGGTTTCTGCTAACTAATGTTAATAGCTTTTCACTTCATCCCTACTTCAAAGTCTGTTTTCTTTTTTTGCCTGTTTTTGTTTGTAAGAGATCTTAAACAATTAATTCAAGCATCAGAACAGGTCTGAGAAACTGAAAAGTAAATAAACTTGGGGTGAGGGTAAAGGATACAAATGCAAGTATTTGTACCTCAAAGTACTCAGTTACAATAAGCATTATGGTTTTGTATGTTTGTACTACTCTAAAGCAGCATTTAGTTTTTCTGTTTTGTTGGATACTTGAACTGTTCACTTACCTGTACAACTTTTTGTGCAGGCGTGTTATATTTGTGAAGTTCTTGTATTCCAACATTGTTTTGTTCTAATGCTACAAGGCAAATACCAGTGTAAGTGAATGTTATCTTGTGGTTAACATACTTGGCCAGAGAAAGAGAGTTGGGTTTCAAGAAGAGGTGGTTGTGGATATGCTTCATGTTTGCCTTGTATTTGAAAGCACTTGTGTGTATGTTTAACTTCTTAAAAGTAATTGCAGTGATAAGGTAAACACCGGTGACTGTCCCAGATGACTTTGGTGTAGTCTGTAGTAGAAGGGACTTGTTGTCATAGTCCAGGCTCTCAGTGGAGACCAGGCTAGTTGGTTATACTAGCCCTATGAATAACAGAATCATAAAATATCCTGTGTTGGAAGGGACCCACAAGAATCATCAAGTCCAATCCTTGCTCCACAGAAGACCGCTGAAAATTCAAATGATTTTTTAAAGCATTGTCCAAATGCATCCTGAACTCTGACAGGCTTGGGTCCATGACCACGGCCACAGGGAGTCTATTCGGTGCCTGACCACACTCTCTGGTTTAGAACTGTTTCCCGGTGTCCAGTCTTACCCTTCCCTGTTGCAGCTCCATGTCATTCTCCAGGGTCCTATCGCTGTCACCAGAGAGCAGAGATCAGTGCCTGCCCTTCTGTTCCCCTTATGAGAAAGCCGTAGGCTACAATGAGGTCTCCACTTAGTCTCCTCTGTTCTGGGATGAACAATCCAAATGACCTCAGTTGCTCCTCATATATCTTGCCCTCTGCACCCTTCACCATCTTTGTAGCCCTTCTTTGGACACTCTCTAGTAGTTTAATGTTTTATTGTGGCACCCAAAACTGCACACAGTACTTGAGGTGAGGCTGCACCAGTACAGAACAGAGTGAGGGGAGGATCCCTTCCCTCAATGTGCGAGTTGAGCTAGCTTCCCAAATGAAGGAAAAAAGTGTTCATCTGTTCTTGCTAGCCTAACTATATAGTTTCTGGTAGTATTAACAGGGCTTTAAATTCCAGCCCTAAGTTAGGGCTCAGATTCACAAGCAGTGTTATCTACCTTCAGACATCACTAAAGGTTTTTCTGCTGAGCACCCATCCATCCTTTTTGGATGCTCTCTGACAGCATAGATGCATCTCTTTTGTCTTATGTTAAAATTGAATTCAGTTCAGAATAGTTCTTCATCATTTTAGTTTTAATTAGTTTGTATTGGATATTTTAGTCTGACTATCCACAGTGTTTTGCATTAAGAGCTTAGTAAGCATTTGAAGAGGAAGTTTTATTATCCCTTGTATGCTTTGCCTTGTCTTTGCTTCCTGTGCTCCTGAGGATCCCAGGCTTCTCCAACCTGACGCCTTAGCAGACCTTACATACCTACCATGTGCTAAGTGCGAAGTTCCCTGACACAAAAACCAAGTTACAGTTGTGTCATCCCTGCTCAGCCCTGCTTTCTGTTCTGGGCCCGAGATGGTGATCTCATTGCCTTTATCTATCTTTGAATCTAAACCCTCACCCAGGCAAAAAGAAGGGTGGGATTAAAAAAAAAAAAAAAAAAAAAAGCTGATTTACTGGAGATTTGTTATATTGTAGCAGTTGCATTTGAAGGGAGTCTTTAATTTAGCAGTAGTCCGAACTGGTTTACAAACGACATGGATGCATGCAAATAAAATATTAATCACCTCAGTCACGTAGAGATGGGATGTAGGAGAAAGAATAGCAGTAGTCTTACAAAGTACTCATATTGCTTGGGTACTTCAGGTTTAAATGAAGAACCTTTACAGAGAAACATGGATTCTTACATCTCCTGTGCTGATACCCATGCTAGTGTTAAACAATGATAATGTGGAAAATACAGTCAAATTGTTCCTGCTTTCTCCCTATGAGTTTGTTGATTTCAGGTTGCCCAGATGCAGTAACTGATAAATACTGTTTGTGAGTCATTTAGAAATGGCAGGACTGAAGTGGTTACCGTAGACTTCCTATATTTGTCTTTTAGGATGAAAAGAAAAGAAACATCTAGTTGAAACAAAATGCAGTACATCATTTTGATCACAGAACACCAGTAAAGTAGTAGAGTGGTCAAAGGCTATCTTGAAAGCCTTGACCTCTGAAAAGATTAAGCTGTCTGGAGTGAAAGAATTAGTTTCCCTTGAATCTTTCTTCCTTGGCAAGGCTTCAAAGAAAAGTGGAGGAAAACTTCTGCTGTCTCTTTGAATCCTCTGTAATTCTTAGGATAACAGTCCCTACTGCCCATAACAAAACTGCCTGTAGCAGAACACATTTCGTAAATTGAAAATTACTTTTCAGTAAAGGATATACCTTCTTAAATAGGGTGAGAAGAAACTGGTCATCCTGGTAGGCTACCCATCCCAGAGGAACACCAGTGAGAGAAGATGTTGAGGCGTAGCCAGTGTTGGCAGATGTCATATGCTTGACAGGCATCCTCAAGGTGTTTGATGAAGGATATACAGGTGCAGCCTTTGTGGACTGAGTGTAGCTCCAGCTGAAGCTTTGAGTCAATATGTTAGAGAATCTGATGGAGCAAACTTCTGGGGGAGGATGCTGCTATAGGAAAGCCAGATGGCCCGTGATGGAAGTGATATATTCCTTGAAGGGTAAAGAGAGGAACTGTACCTGAGGTTGGATAAATTAAAGGTCTTAATGTTTGACTTGGAAATGTATTGCATATCAGAAGGAACTTCACTGGGAGAAATCTCTCTCCTTTGTCCTAGTGATATATAATGAAGTTATTTTGCATTTATTGAGCATTCCACAGAGCACTTTGAAGATATTGGTATTAATCTGTTATCCGCTTTTATGTTTTCTCATTTTATGTGGTATTCTGGTTTTGCCTTTATGTTTCAGATAGCAGTTGAGTTGGGTACAAGCTGGGTGGGCCTGGATTCAGAATCCAATACAAAAATAATTAGATTTTAAAGAGTTCAGTATTTAATTCTCATGACAATTGCTATTCTTCTGTACTATTACCATGCACATTTTCCCAAGTGTTGCATTACAGTTCAGTTAAACTTCATTTATCAAGGTGAAAACAGTATCTTGAGTTGACCTGGTGTGTGCTTTGATCATTTATATTAATAACCTCTAACCACTTCCTTCCCTCCACTCCTGTTTTACTGCTTGTGTAAATTAACCTCTGCTATCACTTCAGGGTAGGGTTGAGATTTACTTCTTTATGTCTTTCCAAAACCTGTGCTTAACTCTGTAGTTACTGCATTAATATAATCTCTGGTGAGACATTTCCAAAGGACTGTTCTGTTACACTGTATTTTTCTGTTCTTCCTCATGCTGTTCTCTTGACCCTGAATACATTTTACTACCTTCTGATTCGGGTCTGAATCTACTACTTATATATGGGTTAGTTTATTTGTTTTATTTTTTTTCCCTTTAAAGTAAATGTTTACTATACTTTAAGCGTTATTTTTGTTTTCTTTTTAAGTGGGCCTGCAATTCCTCCCCCTCTTCTGGCTTCATTTGGGTTCCCAGCATGGCTGGCTTTTATATTGTATAAATCAGCAAAAATTGCAAATGGCAAACAGCTGGACTATATGTGTCTCACACCATCCAAGTTCTGACTTGCTGCTTAAGTGAAAACAAATTCAGATTTTTCTCCCCGTGCTTTGGTTAGGCAGAGCTTCTCGAACTGGAGAAAACCAATCCTGGTACCATGAATATAACCCTTAAGGATTTTGTATTATGGTTCCTTAAGGAAGCAGTCTGCTTTGCAAATATACAGGAGTTCTTCCCCACCCCACCCCCTTCTCTTTTTCCTTCTTTCTAAATACTAATAAAAAAGTAAGTTTAATTCCTAGCAGTATATATGATTTGTCCTTTTTTAATGTCTGTTTTTAGTTAGCTGCACTGAGGCACTGTCTAAGTTACTTTCTGCAATTTCAGTATTTAGCTTTTGTGCTCAGAATGGGGATTAACTACTTTCTGCCTTTACAAATTAGAATGCTTGACCTCCCTGTTAATTTGGTCCTTATTGTATCAACTTGGAAATACTCCATGCTTTCCGTTCTGGAAGTGTTTAATCTGTTAAAATTATTACCTCACCTACATTTAGAAGCGTTCTTGGAAGAGGACCAAAGCTGCATGTCAAATAGAGAAATAGTGAGCAATCAGTGGGCTGGGCTGAGGGCTGCTTGGGAACCTAAGACAGAACTATTACCAGCAACTGCAGATGCCACAAACTTCAGGATTTTCTTAAAGGAAACAGTATGGGTTAGGGCAGATATCTCAGAGTCACGTCTGCCCTCTGCTCAGGCTGATGTGTACAGACTTCCACATGACTGTAAGGAATCCTTGCTGCTCTTTCAAGGAGGATTAGATGATCTCAGAAACAAACATCATTCTGGTTTTTTACCTGCTGTACCTTTGAGGCTCCCTCCATAGGCAGCTGCAGGGGTTCTTGTTTTTGGAGCTGCAGCTTGTTGCAGAAGGTGTGGGAGACAAACACTTTTTTTTTTTTTTCCCAGACATTTTGCTATTTCCACCTTTATGTGCAAAAGTGTGGGGATTTAGGAGGATTGTGTGTGTGTGTGTGTGTGTGTGTGTGTGTACATGGTTGTTTTTCTTTTTTCTTTTCCTGTTTTAATGTAAAATCCAAGGAACTTGCAAGGTACAAAACAGAAAGTCTTCCTGCGTGTGCAGCTTGGATCTCCACCGTGTGACAAGTGGCTGCAGTTGTGAGCCCCAAACCAAAAACATGGGAGCATTCCGTGCATCAGAAATGGGGACGGATGTGGGACAGAGAAAGTGGGGAGCACGGGGGGTCTGCAGCTGTGTGACCCCACGCTTGCTCCTGGAGCCTGGGGTAGGGAAGTCATGAGCCAAATGTTTGCATCAGAAAGACTGCAGGAAAAAAACCACGAGGGTTGACTGGCAGGTTTTATGTGTGGGCTGGGTTAACCTCCAGGGAAAGCACCAGCGTGGTGTTCTGCCGTACCGCACGCTTACCAAATGCGTTTCGCAAATACCCCCATGACCTATAAACAGACAGTAAAATCTGTGGGTGTGGATAGCTGACAAATTCTGAGGATTTAGGGCACGAACCCAACAACCTTTATTCATGCAGATAATCCCAATTCATGCAAGTTCCACCAAATTCATTGTCCCTGTTCATGAAGCACGTCGCAGCGAGGCCTTGCTGCAGGTTGCATTGTGTTCCCCGGCAGCACCAGTGGTGCTTTTGTTTCTGTTTCGGATAACTCGCGTGGCACGTTGCCCAGCTCAGTTGCATCTCCTAAATTTAACGATAATAAAATCCGACTGGCGTCTCTGAACGGCCGGAGCCGCGGCTGCACAAAACCGTGCCGAAGCGGGAGGCTTTTACAAGTGTCTGGGAGCCCGAGGGGAGAAACACGTCGGTGTGCGATGTTACAGCGCAGGGCCCTCTGCTGCTGCCGGCCGTCAGCCGGCTCCGCTCCCTCCCGCCGGGCGCCGCCAGAGGGCGCGGGCAGCGCGTTCGGCTGAGGCAGGGCCCGGCGCAGCCCCCGCACCCAGGGCTGGCGGGCAGCGGGCTCTGCCGGCGTGGGCTCCTCTGCGTCTATCGCCGGGTTTAATTCGGTTTTTTACTGCCTGTCAAATCAGAATTACGGCTGTTATCTTTATTACCGCATCACGTGTGCTGCCGTGTGATGCCAGCGCACCATCTAATAGTCATTTCTTGCAGGTAACGTTCCGGACAAGGATCTATCACTGTAACATTAACAGCCAAGGCGTCATCTGCCTGGACATTTTAAAAGACAACTGGAGTCCGGCATTAACCATTTCTAAAGTTCTCCTGTCCATCTGCTCCCTCCTCACAGACTGCAACCCGGGTAAGCGCCCTGCCCAACCTCCCGCTGCCTCGCACCCCCACCCGGCCCCGGCTGGTCCCACCGTCTCGGGGAGAGGGGCTGGAGGAGGTGGCAGCCCTGCACCCACCCCCGGCTGCTGCACACACCTGTGCCGCAGGCAGAGCTGCGCTTCTCCTCCTGCAGGGGACAGCTCCTTCCCTTCCTAACCCTGCTCTTGTTTTGGATGAGGGTTAAATACGCTCTGCTGCTCTGTAGAACTGCAGTAATTTGGTAACAGCTATGAAAGGCACAAAAGCAGCTGCGAAAATCACTGGATTAGCCTTTTCCATTCCACCATCTATTTAAAACCACTGACCAGCTATGCCAAAAGTAATCCTCTGCTTCCCTAACCTCATCCCTTATCGACATGAGTTAAGGGAAATCTGCCTTTGTTTACAAAGTCAATTTCAGAGGTCATAATCCTATGTAAGTCTATAAAAGATGAGAAGCATTGGAGTTCATGCTGCATTATGTATAATAAAACAGTTGTTTTGTAAAAATAAAACCTCTCCCTGCAATCTGATCTTTCCTACAAGCCAGATTTATGTCAATACAAGTACACTTAGCAATGAATATGTCTCAGGCACTTTTAGAAAAGGTAAAATAAACACATGAATCAGTGAAAGTTTTCAGGAATGCAAAATATGACTGTTGGGTGACCATTGGACTGTTGTCTTTTAAATTCCTTAAAACTTCTATCAGCATTTCCCACTTCATCAAGCAATAAATCTATACGTTACCATAAATAAACACAAATTGATGAAGTTACAGACCATTAATTCAGTGTATTTTTATTGTTGTGATGTACTTGTCTTTATTCCTTTGCGTTAAATTCACACTCTTCTGAAATAAGCCTTTCTTTTCTTTCCTTTTCAGCTGACCCCCTGGTTGGAAGCATTGCTACTCAGTATATGACTAACAGAGCAGAGCATGACAGAATGGCCAGACAATGGACCAAAAGATATGCTACATAAATTGGATTTCTGTCAGATTTACATTATTTGTCTGTGATGGAAAGAGCTGCTTATGATTTTGAAGGGGTGGGGGGGAGGGAGGGTGCTGGTAAAGAGTAGGGTATTTCTATAACAGATTTTATTCAGTCTTTTATTTCCTAAGATTTTGTTGTTGTAACTTAAGGTATCTTGCTACAGTAGACAGCTAGAATTGGGAATAGCATATTTTAAGACTGTAATTAGTTCGGCAATATTAGCTCACATATAGTACCGAGAAGAATGTAAACTTAGGTTTCTTTGGTTTTCAGTTTGCTCGCATTATGTAAAAGATGAAACAGCTTAATTTTGTACAGGTACATATGTTGGCGTTTATGTGAAAGTCCTTTCAAGACTCTACACACTGTTTTTTGCTTTTTGTTTTGTTTTTGGTTTGGGAGGGTTTGGTTTGTTCATTTGTTTTGTTTTGCTTTGTTTTTTGTTTTTGTTTTTTTGTTGTTTTTTTGTAAAAAAGATGTTGGGATTGTTTTCCCCTATAGAGGGCGCATTGGTATTTAACAAATGCTTTTTAAAGACTGTCATCTCATGGTCTGTGATACGGAGAGGGGGATATATGGCCTCGTATATGAAATGAGAAGTAGCTAATGTATTATTTTATAAGCCAATCTATCTTTGTGAGAAGAATAAAAGTTTTAATCAGGACTAATGACAACTTGTAGTGAAATACCTTAAGCTGTTTAATTGTAAGGCGTGGAATAGGAGTCACTCAGTGGATTGGTTGTATGTTGTGGGCTACTTAAGTCTGCATTTGTTACTGTGCTAATAAAAAGATGTTTAAAAAAAAAAAAAGAAGAAAAAAAAAAAAAAGAAGAGACTTCTGCTTAGTGTTAGTGCCTTGCTTTATCACTTTGCCAGAACAGTGTCTCCCAGTGCACTTCAAAGATAGCATTCTGTATAAAGACAAGTGAGCTCTGCAGGTGAGTGCACCATCTGCTTCTGTTTTGGGAAGATGCTTCTACACAAGCGTACGGTGAATGACAACACATTCATTGTGTAGGTGTTACACAGGCTCCTGTAGCCCCTGGTTAGTCTTCAGCTTCGAGTTTTCACAGCATTGTCTTTTCAGGAGTGTTGCATTATACAGAAGTATAATAGGAAGAGCAAAAGTACAGTAGGAAGGGAAAGGGGCAGAAGAGGAAGAAGAGAATGTTCTCGTGGCTTTCTGATGGAGTCATCAATTTCCACGTGAAAGAGGAGAAGTAGTAGTGTCCTGGGAAGCCAGACGAAGACACCATAAAGGAGGCTTAGCTTGTAGATCCTTTAACTAGCTCGAAAGATTATCTCCCAGAGATATAGTGTGTACACTGAAGAGTGTGGCAACGGGGTAGTTAGGTATGAACGTGGCATTTTTGACCACTCCCTCAAGGTAAAGGCCGGAAGCACAGATTCTTTTTCACATGACAAGTGCATCACGTTGCAACATTCTTCTGAGTGTGATGTGTTCATCTGTTCTCACAGATTTATGTTTGTACTTTACATTCCACATACATTTGTTTTATATGCTTTCTATCTATTTAAAGATCAAATCTAATTTGGTCCCAAGGAGTTTATGTACAGGCGCCTCTCCTTTGTTGGGTAGTTGTGGGTACTAGAAGATGTTAGCCTCATCTGTTAAACTGTCTTCTTTCAACAGAACATGTGTCCTGGTGTGTGGGTTCCCACAGCTGTCAGTTCAGCCTAGAAAAATCACTGGTATATAGCTACATCACACCAGGAGCACCGCTGGTAAGGGACCCTTAAATTCATTCATTCCTCCCCTTCTCTGTGTGAGGATGTATGTGACTTCTGTAGGTTTTTGTCTGTTCCTTGCTTTGTGCTACCAGTACATGCCAAATTAATTCTTGCAGTTGGCAGTGGAGGGGAAGCTAAATTAGGGTGGATAGCAATGTAAGAAATGAAGAAAGGAGCTTCAATTTGCCTATTTCTTTTTTTATTAAATTGTTTATCATTTTGTGAAGGGACTGTCTAGCATTGTAGTACATACATGATCCTTGTGATCTAGGGCAAACTTTGAATCAGTGAAACAACAAAGGGCAAAATACATTTCCTGCCCTGGCACTACTACTTTATACCCTGCACGGATGTACTTTACTTATTAACCAAGGGTAAAACTGCACTACAGTGAGTTTCACCAGCCACTGAGTGCAGATTGTTTGCAGAGGAGAAACTACCATTTCTATTGCTGGCCAATAAAATACTGTGCTATTTAGAAAAGGCAGTTGAGTGCTTAGAAAGCATCAAGGTAAGCCTATTAAATAAAACAATGGGTGGTGGTTGTTTATGCGGATGCCCAAAATGATCTGGAAATGAGTTTAACTAAATCAAAGATAACACGTTAGACTTTACGTAACCTGTTTGGAAACATAATGTTAATCACTTAAAAGATCCCTTTTCCTCTGCTATTCTTAAAGCATTGCCGAGTCCTGAGTGTCTAGGGGTGAGTGAGCAAGCCAGCCTTGTGAGACCCAGCCCCTGCAGACCACAGGTGACGTCTGTCCCAGCAGAACTGGTCAGAAACTGGTCATCTCCATTCCTTCCATCTCCACAATTTAAGCTAATTCTGACTGGTTTCACTTGTTGGCCCACACTCCCTTGGCTCAGGGATCAGCCTTGGTGATAATATGTAGTTAGCAGAGGTGTTCTGTTTTTTGACTGATACATAGCTGAATCAAATCCTGCTCTGGTGAAAGGTTCTGCAAAGTAGAAGAGGAGAAAAGTAGCTAATTCCTCAATGAAAAGCTGCAGCAAATAGGTGAACCACTGCTGCTCTGAAGCCGCCCCACTTCCCAAGTACACAGGTAGATTCTGTGCGTGCAGTCTTCTGGGTGGGGAGAACCACGAGTACACGTGTATTGTAGGAAATGAGTGAGGAGGGAGTGTTGTTCTGCAGCATCGCTGGGGACGATGACTATTACTGGCCAGGCTGGGGGAGGTCGTGCTGTAGTGCTTACTCAGCTGCAGTGTTGCAATGGAGGCAATTGTATGTTTCTAGCAGGGCATTACAGGGGCTTGCTCATTCGTAATTGCTCTCTTATCTGACTTGGTGGCCACGGCAATCCAAACTGTATTGAGCAAAGCACATAAACAGTTTCGTCTAGCTTCATTTTGAAGGTAGGAATACTTGCTTAATTTTCAGTGGATTGTACTGTTGCTTTGGCATTAGTAATGCTGACAGAGTTTATTTGCCAGGATTCAGGAAGAGCAATGCTATAAGCACACAGCCTAATTGTGATCATTAAGCACACTATTTAGCAGTTATAATATGACAGTGCAAATATTGCTCATGGTTTTGCTGACTCACAATGAAATTCTCAATATTTGTTCAAAGCAACATTAATCTCATGGTAAATTAAGGAACTGGATACTTCAGTTTGCTCTCTTTCCCCGCTCCTGCCTTCAAATACGAAGAAAAGCTGTTATCAGTGTATTAAGCTTGTTAGAAGCCAAAAGCTGGCTCCTCACTTTGGGAACAGCCACTTATTGTCCCTTTATAGTCAGTTTTATTTGGTTTGCTAACCGGCTGACTTGGAACAGGTTTACCAATGCAGAACGTCAAATCCAGCGCATAAAGCTGTGCTCCTGCTGCTGGATGATGTACAGCACTTTAAGACCAAGGCCATTTGTACAGGGATTTCTGTGCATTTGCTGTGAGGTTGTTCCCAAAAGGCAGCAACCTTCAGCCAGCCCCTCTCACCAAGCACTGCAGCACTTTGTACCGGCTGTACTCCAGCTTGCAGCCTTGTTCAGGCTGTAGGTTGCTGTGGCTTCACTCTCTAGCTGGGCAGGAATATTTCACAAGGCACTGAGCAGAGCCTGGTGAGGTACCTCCTGCTTACCAAGTTGTTCCATACCATTTCTGAATAAAATTAGCACGTATGTCAGTATGACTGATTTGCACTGGACATGTTGGAACAAAACTTCATATTGCTATGTTGTCCATCAGGTCACAGTTAAATTAATGAGTGCTGTGAGAGCTTTTCTGGTTTGTACAAATAAATTCCTGAACTGAAGGCACTACTTGTCAGACTTTGCTGACAAGCTTCATGTTAGGGTAGATCTGGTCTAGGATCTTCCACGAGACATTGTTTCCCTCTTTTGTTATTTTCAGACACTAATAGAGCTCTGGCATCTAAATCTTTTTGTATTTACTCCTGCCCCAACACATCTCTTGCAACAATACTCTGACCTGAGCCCCCTGCAGTATCCAAAAACCTGTGGCCAAGGGGCTCCCTGCTTAAGGTCAGAGGACTGCTGCTGTTTCAGACATATCGTCTCTCCACATTTACAGCTTCACTACAGGTAGTTCTATGTGTGAACAAGTGCCATAGATCTGAAGGATTGTTTCCCTTTATGGTTGTACCCAGGGACAGTCTAAGCCCCTGCAGAAGAGGTAAGCCCATGTCTCTTTCCCACCCTCTTCTCCCCTCCTCAGCCTTATTGCAAGGTAACTCCCAACATTAAGTGCTTTTTAAGGCTTCACCACCAGTGACTTTTTCAAGCCAAGTGCACGAGAAGGAAAAATACCTCTTAGCCATAAGCTTGCTGATTTATTGCTGAATGAGATTATTGCTTTAAGTGAAACCGCGTGAAGCGAAAGGCATAGAAAGGATTTAGGCTGCACCTGGCTACAGCAGACAGCATTAAAGGGAGCTTAGTTATCGCAGTTATTCCCTTTGCTCTTCCTTCCAGGCAAGGGAAACGTTGATTTGTTCTGGGACTGGGAGAGTTTGCTCGCTAGGAAGGTGAATGGCTCAAGCAGTGTTTTCCGATCTGTCACAGTCACTTCCCACAGTCTCACTTTCTCAGCCCTTGCCCATTGCTGTGCTGCTTCTGTTTCCACTTGTCTTTGCTCCAGGAGGTCCATTTTATTTCCCAAGACGATAACTGTTACCTACAAATGAAACAAACGGGTGAGCTTTGTGCAAAGAGCATCCACTGTGCGCTTTAAACAAACAGCAGACATGCAGTAACACAATTCAGGCCTGTTCTTTAACTTAGCACTGGCACAAGGCAAGCTGCATACGATTTGGAAGAGTAGGGTCTGGGGTTCAAACCTGCCTTGTCTAGTTGCGGCCTGGGAGCTGCTTTAATCATAAGATATGCAAGACTTAGCCCACAGGCTGCTTAAAGGGAAGCCATACCCAAAAGAGCAAAAGTTAAACAGTACTATTCTCCATTTACTTTGCAATTGAGCTGCCCTTGAGAAGTAACACGAGTGTGGCATCTGAGTCAGTCAGAGCTGTGGGTGCTTGAGAAATGAAAATGGTTTATGGCAGCAGGGAAGGTGTGGATATAAGGGTTTTGCCCAGCCTGTTTGTGTCCCAGCCCCAGGCAGCAGGTGTTGACAGCCCTGGGGGCTGCCTGCTGCCTCTCCTTCAGCCAGCACTGAATGTAGTCCCTTAAAGCTACCGGTCCTGCTTGGTTTAACTTAACCACTTTCTAAAAACGTTTTAACAGCATCAGTCAATGGGGGAAATCATGCCTGTATTTATAGTGCAAGGTCCTTACTTGAACTCTGGTCTCATCTCTGCACTCCATGGTGGTTTGACAAACCTAAAATAATGAAGTCCTCTCCCCAAGACTGGGCTTTTAGCCATGTCCACACCCACTAGCCCTTTCCTGCTCATCAGGCTGCCCCTGGAATGTCTCCTCCAGCTAGAGATGTTTGTCCTGTTCCTTTGAGCTCTGAGGCTCCCTTTCCTTTCTACAGCAGCCCATGCTGTTTGAGTAGGCGTTCACCCCTTTGTAAGAAGTTACAATTTTCCAGTACTTTTACCAACTGAATTTTGCCTATGGTCAAACTCTGCCAGTATGAGAGAAGACAATCTCCATTCAGTACAAAAATAGGCCACACTTTAAGGATCATGCTGAGGGGAGGCAGGAGGCTGCCACCTGTGCTTTACAGCCCTGGCTGTGTGGTACAGGGCTGTGCTTCTTGGCGGGGCAAAGGCTTGCCAGCTCAGAGGCACCACAGATGGAGATGCATCCTGAATCTGGTTATGGCTGCAGAGACTTTAAGGCTGCTGGTGCTTTTTTAAGGACTCTTGATCTCACCTTCAGAGAATATTCTGTACGCAACAGAAATCAGAGGAATAAAACTGACTTATCCAGCCTGCTGTGGGCACCACTATTTTTCAATTGTGTCACCCTCAAGAAACACAGTGTCTGGGTGAATGTCCTGCTTGTCATCTCCCCTGGTCCTGCAAGGTGGCTGTGGCCAACTGTCATACTCCTGACATTCGTACCCTGACAGCATGCAGCTCACACCAGCCCCACCAGCCAACATACCTCTCTGCCTCCATTTTTGACTGCCATCAAGCTTTGAGCCTGCCTTCCTGCAGTACTTCTGCAAGTACTGCCCAAGTTACTCTTTGGAAAGTCTCTCCCTGCCATTACCCAATTAATTCTTCATGCACTTTTTTCTTTTTCTAAACAGCATAAAATAGACATTTGGAGAGCTGTAGGCTAAAGACGTTTAGCAGGGAAAGCTACTGGAGAACACAAAGATACTGTAAGAAAAGCCATAATGTTAATGCCACATGTAAGTTATATTTGTTTAGCTAAGCTGGAACACTGTCAGCTGAAAACGCTAGCTGCTTTCTAAGGGAAAATAGAGCAGTCATTTCACACAATTGAATTGATTCAATATGGTTGTTAAGATACATTAAAGCTGCTTTGCCAATTGACTAATGTCTGGGAGACCCACTGTCAATTACACTAGTTTGTAAGCCATCGAGTACGTGAATACAAAACAAACAAAAATAATGTTCTTCATTACATTATTCTGTGCACTTGACTTCCCGTGTACAATACCTAAGAAAAAAAAAAAATAAGAACTGCACTGCTGTAGACCATATGGTTTATTACTCATAAGTGTCCAAACTGATGCATTCAGCTAACTGGATTTTAGCTGTGGTAGAGGAAGTAAGAAAAAAAAAAAACAACACTTAACTTGTTTGAGCTGCACAGCATGTGAATGAGGCTTCCCCATCATGAGAAAGCTCCCTTTGGCTGGATTGCCCAAGGCTGTGGGTATGCTTGTTTTCCTTTCTATGCAAGTTTGACGGAGTCCAACCTTATGCTTTGTAACATTAACTTCCTATCACTGATATGCCAATAAGCCAAGCAACTAGGGCACCACGCATTTACCTCCTTTTTGTCTCTGAAGATATCAATCTCTTTTTTGAGCTGTTCAACTCTCTGGAAGGCTTCGAGGCTGGTGATGGCATACACGAGAATGAAGCCATCAGCAACAGAGAAGTAGTGCTTCGGCAGCTCTATGCCCTCCTGCAGACCCCTGGTGTCATACAGCCGCAGCTGCTCCTTCACACCTCGGTCTGTCTCCACTGATGCCAAGTACACATCTTCCATTGTGGCACCCTCTTCTAAACCTGTTTTGAAACAAGCAGGAAGGGTCAGCTGGTGTAAGTACAGCACCACTATAATAAATGCTTGTGGTGCAGCAGAACTTTACCCTGCAATAGCATTCAGCTCATATTTTTTGAGGGTGATTTGACCTGCATTCAACCTCAATTGTCATGCAAGGGTTGTATCCATAGATCACCATGCCAGCTCTTTACAGTAGTGACACTATGTAAATACAACCATCTAATATACGAGCCCGTAAAATTAATCCATACAACATGTAAGCACAGGACGTGATAAGATATATGGCTCTTCCCCCAGGTTTCCCAAACTCCAACCACCCAGTGTACCAGCTGTCTGCCAAACACACTGCAAATGGGCCTGCCCAAACATACCCTTAGGGAAGAACAGCCAAGGAACTCCAGAGAGGCAAGTACTGACATCTTGAGCCTGCTCCTCAGCTTCATGCTGGGCTGGATTGTACTGCAGAAGCAGGAGTCAAAGGAGCAGTGGAAATGAAGCCTCGGTACAACTAACCAACAAGTGAAACCAAGCCTGACAGGGGAGAGGATGTCTGTATGCAAGCAAAGTTGCATGCTATATTTACCCAAACACACAGTGAGCTTTTTCCATCCCTTAGCGATTTAACATGACTCAGATTTGCTAATAGGAGCGAGCTCATTTACTGCAGGGTAAGAGCATGCACAAGGTATCAAGCTCCCATATATATCACTTGCTCCATGGTAACTATCTGCATACTAGCTCTCCTTCCTTCCCCTTCCCATGGTAAATGAGAGGTAATATGAGGTACCTTACTCTGAATTAATTAAAACCTTACTTTCCAAGCCAGACCCTGAAAACACATGGATCTCCTTAGCTTTATGATCACCCTGGATGCAGGTCCATATGGCTGCAGGTCCCAACAAACTGCATAATGCAGCTGGGTTACTTTCAGGGTTAGTTTGAAGAATTCTCATAAACCCTCTGCATGTTTTTGCCTCCACTGCATTCCTATACGCAGGGACTGTTCGCTGGTGCAGGGCTACAGTAACGCGTACCGCATTGTTCCCTTTGTCTGCCAAAAGGGGACCATGTTAGTGCCTTGTTTAGGAAAACACGAGGGATTATCTGGCTGTGAAAATAATGATTTTGCTATATTCGGTGACAGTATTCAAAATACTTTGCATTGACAAACAAGCTAAAGAATTCCACCCACGCGCATGGTTTCTCATGATATATGCAGCATTCCTGAGCAGGAAAGTGGCACAAGCTGTTCTCTCTGCCCCTCTTTGTGCAGCCTGCATAGATCAAAACTCTTATTAGGTTTGCAACCAATTAATTTATTTTGCCTCCCAATATAGCCATGCTAGCACGCAAGAGCACAAGTAAGAACAGAACAAAACAAAGGTTAATAAAAACAGAAAGGGTGAACACACTCTGTGCAGCTGGAGAATGTGTTACAAGGGCATTTTTAAAGACGAAAGTAGGTCTTCTGGATATAGCACTATTTTTTCTTGCTCTGCTTCATCTCATTGTACAGACAGGTCAAGGAAGAATCTAGCATCAGTAAATATTGTTCTGGCAAGAAGGAATGAACCATAAGTACCAGCATTTTCTTTTTAGAAAGCCATGAATAATGTTGGGCAGGTTTTTATCACCTAAATGCTGCGCTGTAATTCAGCAGTCTTTAATATATCTGCATTCTCGTGTGACAGTCTCTTCCTAATGGCATTAAAAGTAGCAGTGGAAATTACATCTTTTAACATCCTCCTTGAAAATGAAGAGGAAAAATTAAGATCTGTGAGGCAAGTCAGCAGAACAGAGCAACAAATTTTGATGTTAAATGGCAGAGTGGGGGATGGGACACTTTGGAAGGTCCTGGAATTTGTGCATCAGGATCAGTTTCCAGAGGTGAAATTTCACCTGCACACGCAGGGGGAGGAAGCACTGCAAGTAGGTTACTCAACAAACACAGTTTTCAGTCATACCGTGTCACTTTGTTCTAGGCTTTACTTCTAAAGCCCAGACTGTGCGTTAGCCAAATCCTGCTGACATGACACCGCTCTCTGGTTAGCACATCCCATTCCAACTCTTTCCTGACCTCCATTCAGACATGTGCTGGGCAAGCTGTCGTATGAGCAGCAGAACCGATGAGGGAAGCCTGGTGCCTGGCACCACCATCTCCCCCGCCACGCTGCTGACTTCACAGGTGTCCCCCGCTGTCCTGCCCCTCTGCCAGGGGTGAAGGCAGCTCCGCCGGGCCCTGCTGCCCACAGGCTGCCAGAGCACAGGTGGCTTTGTTCTCTCTCCTGCCACTGTTTTCCTAAACTACAGAAACAGATTTGGAAGTATCCACTGTTGTGATGCAGATAAATGGACAGATGGAACCAGCTTTCAGGTTTGGAAGCCATGGGGGAAAAGGGGAACTAACATTACAGCAATCAATTTCACGGTTTCTTTGGAAACTAGGCTAAAAATGAAGAAATACACGACTCAGAGAAGAGCTGAACAGCTCTTTGGAGCTGGACCGACAGGAGCTGACATGTCTGGATTTAGCTGCTGGTTAGGTACTGGTCCCATCAACCAGAGCCATGGCTGTGACCTTCTGTTACATAAGCTTGGCTTCATTTTCGTGCATTTCTAAAAACCAAAGCTGACTCCAGTTCTATTTATTTAAGAAACAAAGGTCTGTGAATGCTTCATTTGGTTTATGAGTCCCCACACCTTTGAGCTGTGAAAGTCTTTCAGCCAAAACCCCAGGTCCCCCAAGTTGAGACCTGACAAGGCAAATTCTCTCTGATTGTAGGTTCTAACCAGTTTTCATTCATACATACAGTTTTCATTCCTAGCTAGATGACTTGAAGCAGCTGGCCATGAGCAACCTGGCCGTACAGCTATTTGTGTAGTCAGGAGGCAGAGATAAGGAAAACAGTGTTCTCTATTGGAAGAGTTCTCATCTCCTTCCCTTTAGCTGATCAGCTTCACCACAGGTTGAGGTACCAGAGGCATTCCCAAGGCAGGACACTACTTTCTAAGCCCTCACTGAGCAGAGGCGCTGCTGAAGGAAAAGCACCTTCCTTCTTTGCAGACACATTGTGTGCCAGAGCTGTGCCGGTAATTTCCCTTGGGGCACACAGTGCTGGATACCACTGATGTTAGGTGGGACCAGCTTCCTTTGCCAGCAAAGGACTCGCCTCATCCTTTTCCTGATATGCAACCTGCCCCTCCCCTGACACAGCTCAATGCTGTTCCCTTGGGCCCTGCTGCTGACACACAGAGCAGAGCTCAGCGCTGCCCTCCGCTCCCTCTGAGGAGCTGCAGCTGCTGTGAGGCCTCCCCCCAGCTCCTCTGCTCTGGGCTGAGCAAACCCAGGGAGCTCAGCCACTCCTCAAACATCTTGTCTTCCTGACCTTTCCCCGTCTCTGCAGCCCTCCTCTGTACAGTCACTGACAGTTTTATGTCATTTGCAGGAGTGCTAGCTGCTGACCATGTAGGGACTTCATCCATGATAAGCCAGGGAGCAAGCCAAAAGAGCAAATTTTCCTAGGAAAAACCCCGCAGTGCTGCTGGGCCTTCAGCAGCATTCTCAGCTCACAGCCAGGAGCACGGGCTCAAAGCCAAGGCTCAGTATAGCAGCGTGAAACCTCAGAGGACACTAATCACTTCCTGCAGCAGCTGTGCCACCACTCCTTTGTGAAGGCAAACCGGCAGCAGGCTCGCTAGCACTGACAGGCTCGTGGCTCGCTATTAGCCCTGGAAAGCGATGACAGAAAGAAAGCAAAGCTCCTGGGAGAGGAGGGGAAGGTCTGTGCCGCTCGGTGCTAAGCCAGGCAGAGCATCAGGGAGTGATCGGGGACACGCACGCGGCCTTCCCCATTATGTCAGTGAGCATCTTGCCATTACGCAATGCCACCGCAGCCACTCTCAGGAGCAGCCAGAAATAGCTCCTGGGGCTCAGCACATGGAGCAGCGGAGGGCAGCAGGGATAGCACAGCACTGAGGGTCACCTGGCAGGGCAGGTGAGGGACAGACCAAGGGAAAATTCACAGCCTGCAGGCATTGGAGCTCGTGCTGAGAGCCACAGGGAGCTGTGTGGGATGCTGGTAGGATGCTGGAAGCCGGTGTTGCTGCAACATTAGGGGAAATCCTCCTTTGAAACAAGGGTATTAGTGTACAGCTCAGCATCATGATTTGCAAGCAAATTCCTCCCATCGATGCATTTTAGAGGCACAGTGCCTGCCAAGTAGACAGCTAGAAATCCTAATATTTATCCAACAGCTCACCCCAGCATTGAATTTACCAGCTTAGAGAACAGACACTGGATGCCCTCTGTCAAAGCCCTGAGATCCCCCCTCTGCAGACACCATTTGCTGCCCTTCATCTGATACCTGGGGGGGTGGTTCCATGCTCCCCCTGCACAGCCCTCAGAACCCAGAGAGGGACCTAAAGCAGAGCTGCTTTCCTTTCCAGTACTCTGACTAACCATGAGCCAAAACCAAACCAAGGAAGTTCTAAGAAGGCATGACAGAGGTCTAAGCAGTCTCTCTATTTATAATATCATATCTATTTACCTTTCAGGCACCAAAAGCATCTGAGGCACTGGTACAGGTGGCCCTGAGAAGCTGTGGATGTCCCATCCCTGGAGAAGACCAAGGCCAGGTTGGATGGGGCCCTGGGCAGCCTGAGCTGGTGGGTGACAGCCCCACAGCGTGGGGTTGGAACTGTGTGGGCTATAAGGTGCCTTCCAGCCTGAGCCGTTCTGTGGTTCTACGATTCCAATCTTTCGGGGAACAACATATTTCTTGTTTGCATACTCCTCATGTAAATGGGCAGTGAGCAAAGCATCTGCTTTTGTGTCTGTTTTTTTTAAGTACTCCTGTAGTTTGGAACCGGGAACACCACAGAAGGGCTCTTCCCAACCACTTCTAGAAAATTTTAGGGGCCTATGAGTCCCAGAGAAGGCCTTGAGATGAGCCAAGGCCACACCCTTGTCCTCCCTCAGCTCAGTGAATGTCCTTGGGTCACCACATTTGGGTCCACACACAACGTTCAGCCCAAGGAAACGATCCACACACGCATGCGCACACACACACACACAAAAGACAAAACCACCTCACCGACAGTGTGCTTTCCATAGAGAAGCTTCTCCAAAATCGCAGTTTTCCCCACAGATGCCATTCCGCAGACCACCACCTTGTAGCCCTTCCCCATCGTCCCCAGGCCAGCGGGCGGCGAGCGCTGTCCGAATGCAGCCGTGTGACGGGGCCGGCAGCGGCAGGGACACGTGTGGGACACACGCGGCACTTCCGGCCTGCACAGACAGAACTGCGAGGCACTGCGGTCAGAGGCACAGGGCAGCGCTGAGGCTTTGGGGTCTGTGCGAGGCTGTGCTTGGGGCTGGTCCCAGCGGGCAGCCTGCAAAATCCGGCGGGCTCTTGCCGGGCCAGTGACATCAGTGTGACACTGGGAATTGATGGCCACAGCGCAGCTGGGCACACATTTACGGTGGCGAGGGGCTGGCTGCGGCCAGGCAAGGCCTAGCTCTCGCTCTGCTCCTCAGCGAGCCCCGAGTCCGCCCAGGAGCGCTGCCGCCCCGGGACGGGGTCAGCAGAGCCCGCAGCACGAGGCACAGCGCTGCTGTGCAGCAGGCTCGGTGCAGACGCGCGCAGAGGAAGGCTGCCAGCGGCTCGGGACAGGGACTGAAGCGCCGACAAGGTTTTCCCTTAGGACGTTTTATTTCATTTTAGGATTTGTCATTTTTATTTTTAGGAACCCTCAAGCCTTCTATTTAGGACTTATTTTTAAGCGCTTCTCTACGGCCCGAACCGGCGGGTTCGGGGCTCTCAAGGAGATGCTCCAGGCGCTGCCCGTGCCCCGACCCCCCGCCCCAAGCCATACCCGCCGCGCGCGCCCCCGGCCCCGACCGCCCCCCGCCCCCGCGCGACCGCGCACCTGGGCTCAGCGTCCCACGCCGCCCATTGAGCCGCCCCGGGACACGCCCCCTGCCGCTCATTGGCTGGCGCGGGGCCGCGGCGGGGCGGGGCCGGCGGCGGCAGAGGCGAGCGGCTGAACTCCCCCTACAGGACTACATTACCCATGAGGCGCCGGGGCCGCCCCCGGAAGTGTGGCGCCGGCGCAAGGGGGTGTGGGAGGCGGGCTTCTTCCTTTCCGGCGTTGGGCGCCATCGGGTCCGGGTACGTCCGTGCTCGGCTGGCCCTCCATCTGCTCCCATCCCCGTTCCCTGCCGGCCACCCGCCCGTCTCGCTGCCGACCCTGCGCGGTGCGGCCCTGGCGGGGCGGGATGCGGCCGCTTCGGCGGGCGGGCGAGCGGCAGAGCGCGGCAGGATGGTGCGGGGCCTGTGGGCCGCGCCTCGCCGTGCGGCTTGATCGCGGGCTGCGGGCCGGGAGCAGCCGGGCGGGAGGGGGCTGCGAGGGCGGGGGCCGCGTCCCTGGGTTAGGCCCCTGGCGTGCAGTTTTGCGATGGGTCGTGCCGCGATGCAGACCTGAAATGGGGCGGCGGGAGGTCGGCTGCGGCTGGGCCGATTCACGGAGAAGAGCGTGGGGTGCTTTTCACACGAGGAACCTTTTGTTTGATTGTTTTTAGTTGTGATCTGAGTGGTGGCTTGATGGTGTTGACTTACAACTGCCGGAATCTGAGCGCTCTAGGTGTGTGAGAGCTAAGCAGGTCCTAGAGATACTTGAACCATCTTTATAGTAAAAACTAGGCCACTCACAGTCACATACTTCTTTAAAGAGCAACATTTAAAGCGAGTCAGGTGCTATCTCTCCATTTTAATAATGTTTGCAGTTCATGAAGCAGTAGCTCCTTGGATGAGGAGTGCTAGAGAACAATTTATACATTCTTCACAAACATTAAGGAAATGAAATAAGAAGTTTTGCAGTCAGAGTGGTGAGGCCCTGGCACAGCTGCCTGGAGAAGCTGTGGATGCCCCTTGAGGCGTTTAAGGCCAGGTTGCATGGAGCTCTCTGCAACCTGATCTGGTGGGTGGCAGTCCTGCCTGTGCCAGCCTTGCCCATGGCAGTGAGGTTGGAACTGGGTGGGCTTTAGGGTGCCTTCAGACCCAAAGCATTCTATGAAATGGATGGAAATTGCTGACAATGGTAACTGCTGTGTGTCTCATTGTAGGCTGCTAAATGTGAGCCATGTTACCAAGTGCACTAATGATTCAAAAGAGCATGAAAGCATAATGCGTACCATTGATGTTGTATGTGTGGTTTAGTGCAGTATCTTTTTATTGAAAGCTGTGCAGTTCTGGAGCCAGATTTGCTACCTTCACCGATCTCTTGTCTCAACAGGTAACCAAACATGGGTGCCTACAAGTACATCCAGGAGCTATGGAGGAAAAAGCAGTCAGATGTGATGCGTTTCCTCCTTCGTGTGCGCTGCTGGCAGTATCGCCAGCTGTCTGCTTTGCATCGCGCTCCCCGGCCAACCAGGCCAGACAAAGCTCGCAGGCTGGGATATAAGGCCAAGCAAGGTAATGAGACAAGGAGATGAAGAGTGCCTGGTGATGCAGTGACCGTGGTTTTGTCAGCTTGCTTCGTTCTATAACTGATAGTAGAATGACAAAGTGAGAAGCTTGAACGTCCTGGAAAAGACTGATGTCCTGTATTAAATAAACTTATAAGTATGTTCAGTTAGTAGCAGTGCCCACAGCCCAAAACTGTATTTTGTGTAATTTGAGTTAATGTCCCTGTGACCAATTAGGCAGATGAAGATCAAGTGGATTCAGGCTGTAATTCTCCTTGTGCTGCCTTATTATGGCAGCACTGACCAGTGTTTTTAGAAGGGTAGGTTTGGAGAAAGGAGGTTTCTTCCTCAGGCCAGACTCTTTCACTAGTTACTTGATATCTGTCTGTGCTTGAGTGGGGATAAAATTACTTAATTTCTATGATCATTAAGAAACAGTTACTGATCAGAGAAACAAATTAACTGAGGGAAAGTGGACTTCTGTCTGTGACTTAAGCAAATCCTTGAAGCAAGTCACCATGTTTGTTCTCAGTTATGATGTAAAAGTAAAGAGTATAAGCTTCTATTCCTATTTGTGAGGTTTACTTCATTTCTTCATGTTTCAGTAGAGTTTGTTGGTAACTTCAGTACTTTTTGAATGGTGCTTTTACTACGTGGCCCTTCGGTTTTGGGGTTATTTTATTGCTTCTGGGGGTGGATTTTTTGTGTTGTGGCATTGGTGTTCTTAGTTTATATGGAAATGCGTAATGGAAAGGTGCTGTGAACTCTGGTTTGGAACTAAAAAAGTCCTGACAACTGTACATCACTCTATTCAGTTATAAAGGAGGTAACACAAATGCTCTGTGCTAGCGACTTAAGAGTTGTACGAGTCAGTGTAGATGAATGTAAAGACCTGCTTTATTGCAGCATTTCATGCAGAGCTTTTGGGGTTGGAAATACAGTATGAGCATGTGAATTGCCTTATCATAATGTGTGCTTGCTACACTAACTGGCCATTTCTTCCAGGTTATGTTATCTACCGTGTCCGTGTTCGTCGTGGTGGTCGTAAGCGCCCTGTCCCAAAAGGTGCAACCTATGGGAAGCCTGTGCATCACGGTGTCAACCAGCTCAAGTTTGCCCGCAGTCTTCAGTCTGTAGCAGAGGTGACTGTTTTGGTTATTGCTCAGATAATTGGGGTTACACCTAGTCTGTAAAAGTGGAAGAGGCTTAGTGACCAAACCAGTAACTGTTCAGTAATGTGTTAGGTAAAAGATGTTGAGTATTGATGGCAGGAGAGCACCACAGTGTCTTGAAAAGCTGTATTGAGACAAATGAGTGAAACCTATTCACGCTTTGCATGTAGGGGATGTGGAAAGAACCACTAAGGTGGTTTGTTGAGGTTTCTGGGGTATGCTTCTTTCAGAAGCATGCTGCAGTACTTGTAATGAAAGACATACAACTGACAAAGGCCTGAAAAATAAAGGGCTGGGTATGAGAAATTCAAATATGCTGAACTGTGTGACTGCAGTCACTGCTAAATCCTGTTCCCTACCGTCCTTTCACAAAGGTCCTTTCACAAAACACAAATAAATGCCTGTCTTAAAGACTGCAGCACCTGTTTGTATAGTAGGAGTGCTGTGCAGTGTACTTAGCTGTATCATACTCTCTGAAAACAGCATGCCAGAGACATGTTGAAGTTAAAAATATCTCTGGTAGCTCATAAGTTTGAAGATTGGTATTTAAATTGTTAAACGACGTTATTACCTGCTAAAATGCTGAAAATGTTTTCCATCCAGGAGAACTTTGTTATATTTCATAATGCTGCAGCTGTACTTCTCATGTATGGGGGAAAAAAAAAAAAAAACTGCAAGACTTAGAGCAGTACTGACCAGCACTCCCCAAAAGAGGCACTGTAAAGGCAGTGAGCAGTCTCCATTCTTGTACGTCTTTAAGCAGATGACTTTTCCCAGAACCAAAAAAGCATTCCTATTTCAGCAGGAAATTGCTTACAGGGTGGTTACGGTTTTGTTTCTTTGTTTCATTTACTTTTTATTTTTTAACAAAAGTGATGAGTTGAAATTTAAAAGCGTTGTTTTGAGTGCTCATGGTGCTCACACATGGTATTCCCAAATGTCTGATAACGCTTGGTTCTGGTGAAAGCTCATGAGAAGAGGTGGTTGGCCCTCTGATTTCAGTCCAAAATGTTGTGGATCTGGCTTGCTTTCTCCTAGAAGGCTTCTTTTTTTCAGGTAAAGATGTTCAAGAAATGCCAAACCTTGATTGTCACTGTCATCCCCTCATAGAAGCTAGTTGAGGGTGATTGGTATTTTAATGTTTAGTGTGTGTCACAGCCACGTGCTAGAGTAAGGGAAGGACTTGAAGAATATGCATGAAATATGCAAGAAGTTGTAAGCTGGTGGTTGGTGGACATCTGAAGTAATAGGTTTGAGGTAGAGGTTGGATGGATCTGTAGTGATGATAATAATGTCCTAGAGTGAAAAGGGGAGGTCTTGACAGGAGAGGCAGATGGAGTTCTGTAACTCAACTTATTTTCTGTTTTGTTTCCCAAACAAGGACTGTTTCTTTCCAACCACAGCCAAGGATAGGAATAGCATATTGAAGGCTTGTTACATCAACTGTTCCTCTTTTTTCCTATGGGCTTCTGTCCTCTGGGCCTTTTCCTCAATAACTTTGGACATTCAGATTGATTGGTCTTTCACAATTTTCAAAAGTGTTCCATAGCCCCAAGTGTGGCTGGTGATCTTAAGTTTTAATTCTGCGTTTATCTTTGGGGCTCTTCTGCGTGTGGAATAGTTCTTTATTTTATAGATCAACCAAATGCATTCATCGTTACATTCTTTAAAACCTGTCTCGCTTAAGAATTCCAGCAGCTTTTTTTGAATACAGCGTTTTTGTCAACATTACTTTTTCAGGTGTTTTTGTTGCCAGAGACTGCGTGGTTCTTTTCAGGGGAGAGCTTTGCTCTGAGCAAAACAAAAATTCTAGAAAAAAATTAGGTTTGGGTTACTCACATCCTTTTACATGAAGAGTGCCCCTGCTTCCATGGTTTTATAGCGTTTTGTATTTATTTTTTTTCTCTAGGAGCGTGCTGGCCGTCACTGTGGGGCTCTGAGAGTCTTGAACTCCTATTGGGTGGGTGAAGATTCCACTTACAAGTTTTTCGAGGTGATCCTGATCGATCCCTTCCACAAGGCCATCCGCCGCAACCCCGACACCCAGTGGATCACCAAGCCCGTTCACAAGCACAGAGAAATGCGTGGGCTGACGTCAGCCGGGAGGAAGAGCCGTGGTCTTGGCAAGGGCCACAAATTCCATCACACCATTGGCGGCTCACGTCGCGCTGCCTGGAGAAGGCGCAATACCCTGCAGCTGCACCGCTACCGCTAATTCATGTAAACACAACAGTCTAATAAAGCTGACGTGGGTTGTTGAATTGAACCAGTGCTTCTGCTCCTTCTTGCTTTATGTGGAGAAGTGTGGAATTCTCCAGAAGTTTGCTTGCTTTTATATATTGAAAGGTTTTTTGAAAATGTACTTTGGTATTTGTGAGGATTCTAGACCACAAAGTTAGAATGTTATGGGTTTCACTTTTGTTAAGACTGAAAAGAGAGGTGCAGTGTGTGTTGAAATCCTGATGGCTTGGTTCACATCCCTGTTCTGGTGGCTTGAGTGTATTCTTCACTGTCTCTTGATGGGTGTCACTGTGTCCTGTGTTAAAACTAAAGGCCTGCTTTGATCGTGTGCAATGAGATGTAAACTGGAAGCGCTGGTTTATTTTTTTATAGATGATTAAATACTGATGACAATTAGATTTTATTAGTTCTGTTCTGGTTTTTTTTTTGTTTTCAGTGTGAAGCCAGCTCTTGAGCCTGTTTATCTGCTACCGTAGGCTAAACCAACAAAGCACCAAGTGAAAAGGAGCAGCTTGCTCTGTTCATTGAGGCATGCAATACTTTACTGTTTACTGTGACAGTGGTATCAGTTTATTTGTACAGCATTCGAGGCCACTCATTTTGTATTGGAGACAGTGTCTTAGTTCTGACTTTTGATATCAAAATATTGTTTTTATATCAAAACAATATTTTTCTGCAGGAGCTGTACTTAGATTGTCTCTGCATGGGTATGTGATAAAAACAGTTGCATTTGGATGACATTTAAATAATGTATTTTAGGCTGCCATTGGGTAGTGATGGGAGACAGGGTTGATAGAAGACCTAATAGCTTGTATTTTGCCAGTTTCAAACTGGGTTGTGTGGAAAAGAGTTAAAAATAATAATTTCATCTGAGAAATAAACTTACTCATTTGCTCTTTGATTTAAGTTCTTAACGGGAGGATTATAATCTGAAGAGATTTCTTGGCAGCATGTTCTTCAATCCAGGAACAACTTGAGAGCAGTCGTTTCATCCTGTTTTCTTTGGCTGAAGCAAACAAAAAATTGTTATGCTAAGAAGTGCTATCTGCTTCTTGAGAGACAGAAGTTTGTTGTTATTACTAATCTTGTTTTTTACCTTTCCTATGATGAAGGAACTAATCAGCAAATTCAGTGAATGAGGTCTCCCCTGAGCTTAGTGGGACCGGTGCTTCCCTGTTTCTTAAGGTTTA
Source organism: Chrysolophus pictus (assembly GCA_037305975.1). Lineage (NCBI taxonomy): Eukaryota > Metazoa > Chordata > Aves > Galliformes > Phasianidae > Chrysolophus > Chrysolophus pictus. The sequence continues at coordinate 36,776,392 of JAYKPI010000006.1, forward strand.
AGGGCTGAAGTGATACGGTAACAGCTTTGGATTCAATGATACTCATCTAGTGCTTGTTAAGCTGTTCAACGGCCCTTGCAGTGGATGGGGAAGATGGTGCCAGATGACAGAGCTGTTGGCACTAATGCTGTGTTGTTTGCCAGAGTTCAAAATTGCTAGTGTGTGCAAGGGACATTGTCTTCAGTTAAACTTGCCTTTTCCCTTGCAGTCCTGTAGCTTCTTCAGCTTCAAACTAGAGGGGAAAATACCATCCCCTTCAGAGAGTTCATTGAAGTCTGCTGGTAAAGATGTATGTGAAAGGGCATAATGTGTACCAGACAGACTAAGTAATTTGAAACAGATGGTGGTATTTGCAGCGGGAGGTCAGGGTACATACAGCTCATCTCAAGCCTCCAGGAGCTCGGGCTGCCTTAGCATCTTCTCATGATGGAAGTTTCTTAGCTCTGTTTAACTTAGCGTTTGGGGTTGGAAGGAGAGGGAATTGCATCACAGCATTTGTGTGAAGAGGAAAGGTAGATGATAATCTTCATTGAAATAGATTTTAAAAAGGCAAAACATCAAGGAAAATCTTGTTTTGAGGGCTTGGCAGCTTCAGGATCCAGGCTTAGAGAGGTTATATGATTTCTGTCTTTCCTAACTGCTGGTTTTTTTTTTTTTGGTTTGGTTTTTTTTTTTTTTTTTTGGATCTGCTATGTAAGCTCAACAGAGTACAAATCTCTGTTCTGAGTTTCAGCTGTTCTGAGTTTCAGCTGAGGCTTAGCAGTTGTCCTAATGAGAGGCAGCCTTGAGTTCAGCCCTCCTTAAACTTGAGGAGTCTGCTTGGAACACAGATACTGAGCTGTAGCTTGGTATCCTATAATTGATTTCCAAACCATCTTCTCTGCTTGCTGGACTGCTTCTTTCTTGCTCTGAACAGGCATGTTTTAGATGTGATTAAAAGAGCTGTCTCCTTCCTAAGCAAGACAAAATGGGTATCACAGCTACACTGCATAGAAACAGGGCTGTATGCCAACAGCCTATTTCAGCATGATGTCAGGTGCTGATGAAAATGGTCAACTGTAAGCTTTTACTAGACAGTGAATCTCACATTTGTGTAGCCACGTGGATTAACTAATTAGCATTTGGTAGATGGTGAGGATCTGATCTTTTTTTTCAGCTGCTGTTCAAAATTAATTCTGTCCTCCTAGGGGGCAGGGTGCATTAAAACAGATTGCGTAATTTAGCATGTTCTCTAAGTAAGCAAGTAGTGAACTCCTTTCCATGTGGCTCATAGAGGTGTGCTCATCACTTGGCAACACCAGCTAAGTTGAAAAGGGCACATTGTACTAATCAACAGTGAGTGTAGTTGTTTTCCATACATTGTCTGCAGCTCTGGGAGTCTTTCAGCCAGTCAGCTCTGTGTGGCAGAAGGCCTGGCTGGCTCTGACATGTGTCTCAAGGCACGGACTGCTGGGCGCTGCTTGCGTTAGGCACAGGTGCTGGCAGAAGGGCAGTCAGCTCTCTGCAGCAGCAGGTCCTTGAATGTCATTGCTGATGTTGTGTGGGTCTTAAAGTGAAGCAATTAGCAGCAGAGGAGAGTGGTGCCTGGGCTTGCCACCTTATCTCTGTCCTTGAAATGCAGTGGTTGTTCAGCAGTCTCAACCCAGTGACAAAAGTGGCTATGTGTGAGCAGTCTTGTCTACCTGTGAATCAAAAAGCTGGGCTGAAAATAAGGCCTGATTCCTATTCTTATGTACTCACTCTCCAAGATGGCAGAAACACCCTTTTTTGCTCTCAAATGGCTCTTTTCTTGTGTAGCACATACAGGTATCATTCTGAAAATATCATGCTAAAATACCCAGAGTGCTGGATATACTGCTTCAGCCACAAAAAAATAGGCAATTTGGAATTGAACTGGTCACTCTTTTTTGAGGCTTTGAAAAACAACCAGTGTTTTGATCCAGTCCTCTCCAAGTAATTGCTTGAAATCTATACACGTGTAAAAGGATGGAGAGTCCATGGGCTGCTCTTATCTTCATATGTCAAGGTTCTGAATCAGCCCCCATTTAATAATTACATACAGAGTGTGTGGGTTGCAAAGCCTTGCTCCCTGAAGTTAGGAAGTGCTTGGGCCATACTGCTTGTGCAACATCTAATTTGATGTCTCTCGTGCTCCAACACAATGCGCCAGAAGAGGCCCCTGGGGAAGCCAGGATGGACACCCAGTTCTTCTTGTCACTGCCTGAAATCTGAAAGAACATTCTTTTCTTCAGTATTGAGTGATATTCAGTGATATCATCTAATTAAAGGCTCTTTTGTAATGAAGATGACATTCAATCTCATCCAATGCCGTCACCTCCATCATTCAGAGAAGTGCAGAACTGGGGTATCCTGGTGAACAAGGAGCCCAGTGGGAGTCAGTGAGCACGTCAATACAGTCCAGTCCCGCTCTGTTAAGATCGATGCTGACTTCAAGTGCTCTCAGATCAAAGGTAGCCCCCTCGAGGCTTCCAAAGCTGTCTGCCTGACACCAGGCTTCAGAAAATACTTACAGTTAGCATGCTGTTAACCAAACTGACTCCTTGGGTGCACCCAGGTTGTTGCTGTGGAAGGGCTGCAGAGACACATCTATGGACCCCAGATGGCTCTCTCCTGCAAGCTGAGATGTTCCCTTGGAAGAAGAAGAATAAAGATGAACAAAAATAAAAAAGGAAGAGGTCAGGTCATCTGGCCTGCTGGTGATGCAGCAAAAGGCACAGCTGACCAGGATCAGTCTGCCAGCTCTGCCATTGCTACTCTGACCATGGCTGAGCAGGGCTGTCCCTTGCAGGCTGAAGCAGCAGTCAGCAAGCTTGGTGTGGTGCAGTGCCCGCAGGACAAATCTGGCCAGACCCCACTTTCCTCAGAGAAACAGCAGCTTAGTAGGTCCGTGGTGTCAGTCTGCACATGAACGTGAAGCAGAAGGATGGTTCTCAGCTGGTGCTGAGGAATGCTCTGTGAAATGCATTCCTTGCAGTGGTCAAGCTCCCTGCTTCCCAGGCCTCATTGTGTGTCACAGCCAAAATAGCAGATGCAAATTGAGGCCTTAATACATTGTATTGCATTCATACATCATGCACGTAATGAAAATGAGTTGCCATCCCAGCAGAGCTCACGCGCTAAGTGTAGGAAGTAGCTCATTAATCCAGTATTCACTCATTCATTTATTCATACATTTTTCTTCCAGCATTGTTTTAATGTGACTAGCAAGCAATTATCTGAATCCTTTCCTTGTACAAGAACTGTGGCCATTCAACTCATCCACTGTTACAAACCACCTGTCTCTCTCATGGTTTCATTGTTAGTCAGATGAGTTTAGATAGTGGGTTACACAATCCATATAAACCACTGAATAGATGATGTGTTTTGAGCTTTACATTTTCAGCTCATCCAGAGCTATATATAAAAGTGATGTCTTTGCTATGTTGTTTGCAACTATTTGCACAGCAGTTTTGTCAATGTGTGGTCAAACAAAGTCATAGTAAATCTTCTAACTAAAATAGAAAATTCCATCTTATTTTCACACTGTTTACAATGTACTGCTGCAGTGTTCAATGGAGAACGTTTGCTTATAGTTTTGGCAGAAGACAAAAGAAGGTTTGGCTACGCAATAAAATCCAAGGACAAACGTAAGCACGTTAACAACTAGAAATTTAGGAAAAGAGGTATAAATAAAAGGAACTTTATTGATTTTCATAGATTCATGCATTCATTATTTATTCAAAATATATTATTCAATCGATTCTATTTAATCTGGAGAGTCTAGTTCCTAATCTTAATAGGTGGTTTATTAACCACTTGATTGTCCGTTCTTAATAGAAATGGGCTTAAAAAAAGAAGGGTATGAACTGATAATGAGATACCAAGTTTTTCACGTTAAGGCCAATGCTTTGTAGTGCAAATATGATAGCTGTGCTTTATCAGTATTTTAGGTTACACTTGCAGCTTTGGTTTTGTACCCATTTTTCCCCAAACAGCAATTTAAAAGCAATCGTTATAACTTATCTGTAGGAAACAAAAAAATAAGTTAAAAGAAAAAGTAATGATTATTTTGACTGGTGCACTGGGAACCCAATTCTTAGTTTTATGATTAAAAATAAAAAAAGAGAGAAAAGATAGCAACCTCAATGAAAACTGAATTGTTGTTCTGAGTCTTAAAATTAAATGAAAACTCGGCTATGGCTTTTGTTTTCAATGGCTAGTTTAATAAAAATGTAAGTACCACCAAACTATGGAAAAGGTATGGTATGCAGAAGTTCTCTTTTCTCCAGGGATGGTCCTCTATGCCTGGCGCTGAAAACTTTAAAATATCTTGCTAATAAAGCACCTGACCTCATAGTAGGTACCATCAAAGTAGGTGCCATCCTGGCAATGCTCTTCACTAATTTTAAGAGAAATTATCTAAAAATAAGGAAATAAGAGACTGAATAATGACTTTAGTGAAATTGTGACCATGCAGAAATGAGCTGCAGAACTCTGGCTTTGTCCAGATCACAATGAACACTGAGAATTGATGTGTTGTGCAAATTTTGCAGATTGTCCTGAAGTCATCATATTAACTGTTTTACAGTTTGAATATTGCGGCCATTCTGTAAGAACTCTGGGACAACAGGAAAGGCAGAAGAAGTTGTGTTGTGCACAAAGGCAAGGAGCACTAGGGAAGGGATTACCTTCCATCTTTCCTCTCTTTGCCCCTTGAAGAGGTATCCCTGGACTAGCTCCCAGCAACTAGGAGCCAACCTAACCTGATCAGCCTCATTCCTCCTGGTTTTATCACAGCTGCTGAGTCAGTTCTTTGGGGTTATTTTGGTGGTGATGTTCAGGATGAGCGAGATTGCCAAAGCTGCAATCAGTTGGTTTTGTGAAAAATAAGCTCCTCAGCTTTGTGTGCCCAAGCTTTGATGACAGCTCTGAGCCCGGCAAGGAGGAGAGGCCAGGCAGCAGCAGCTCAAGCTGGCCAGCTTCGAAGCAGGAGATCTCCTCACCCAAAGACAGAGCCAGTGTGCTGCATCCTGCTGAGAGCTGTCACCCAGACTCAGATAACCACTTGGCATTGCCTCAAAGGAAGGAAAGAGGCATGAGCTAATGAAGCCTCTCGCACTGGTGATGTGCGGCATGGGGGACGCAGTGCTCAGTGGTGCCCAGCCTCCTCCGAGCAGGTCACTCCAGTGGCCGAGTAACAGTATGGTGTCCTTCTGACAGGGACCAGTGATAGGTATATCAGTATAGAGCAGGTCTGGCTCTGTGTGTGTCATCTCAGGCTCTCTGACAAGCAGGGAGTGGAGTTCCTCACCCCTGGGCCTTGTGTTGTCCTTCTCAGCAGCCGCACCAGGCCTTGCATGAGAATGGCACCAGGAGAGCCGTCAGCCCAGCACCACCAGCAGCTCCACCAGAGTCCAGCTCAGCACGAGGCAGGCTGCATCCGGGCACGGGATAGCATCTGAAGGTGGATGAGGAGCAAATGACTTCCCTGAGTCATATGTGTCTGCTGTAATTTGAAATGGGAAATGGAAACACAGCCTGTTTTGATGGTCTGCTCCTGGAAGCTCACTGAGCGAGAGACTTTCCGGATGACTCAGAGCAAGACGATTGCTGGCTGAGAACTGCTGCATCAAGGATTTGGCAGGATTATATAACGAGCAGCTGTCCTCCTCCACCGTGCCTGCTCTGCAAGATTTATGCTTACAATTGACCGTTTTTGAGGAGCTGCAATAAAACACAATGGCAAGTGTCTGGAGGCATTTTGGGATGCAGCTGAGCCCCTGCCAGGAGCAGACTTATCAGTTGTTTCTGGACATTATACTGCAGTTGTTTAGGAAGGGCAGATAAAATTTCCCTGCTAGCCTCATGATGCCATGCAGTCCTTCAAGACAGTCCTGCTCACATAGCTCTAACCAGCTGAAGCACTACTGGAGAACGTATCTGTTTCTTCTGCAGTTAATAGCTAACGTCCAAAGAGTTTCTGCTTTTTTGGAGCCATAGCTGGCTTATTTTGTTTGTTTGAATTGTGCCATGTTTTTTTCAGTGCTCCCTGAAGCTTGTACTGGGTAGGGCATAGGTGAAAATTATCAGTGTTCCTCCCTGGGTTGAACAAAAACTGTTAGCATTCTCCCAGGTCAGGAAAAAAATGAAGAAACAGGAATGCTTCCTGCTGTTAATGTCTGATGTGTTAGTTGACATTGCCTTTGGAGCGAATAAATGACTGTGGAGGGGAATTCCAAATGTTTTTGGTCCTTGGAGTTGTCTTCTAGACCTTAGCTGGGAATTACAAGCGATCGCTGATGTTCATGCAACAATTGAGGAAGTGACCATGAATATAATACTAAAACCAGGAGATTTTGTCAGTTCACCCATCATCACTAGAATGAATGAGAGAATTTGCTTCATTTGTTCTTTTTTTTCATGGTTTAGACCAGAAAGCTCTTACTGTGGCTCATTGTAGAGAGCCACATGTGAAGCTAGCAGCTCATTCTGACTAAATGCCTTTCTGACTTTATTCACAAGACTGATCACATCCAGCCCTATTTCCATTCCATCAGATATGGATGTCCCTTTGGAGGAACGCCCCTGCATCAGGAGTGATCTGGGTAATCTGTGAGGCACAGCGCAGACAGGGTGCAGGACAGCCAGGGAGGTCAGCATTGCCACCACTTTTCAAGCATCAGCATTACCACCACACATTCACTTGCATCCACAGCAGCATTTGCATTGAGAGATATCTCACAAGCACATTTCCAAGACTCTGAGAACATCATTTTGATCTGACACTGGCATTGTATGATTCTAATTCTTTTCCTTTCAATCAAATTTCCTTTCCAGAATCTTTACCTAGATTCTATGTACCAAGAATCTGAAGTTACATTAAGAAGAAGGGTTGTGTATTGCAAAACAGTTTGGATACCTAAGGTTTGTTTCACTCTCACTACGTATGCTTTGCACAGGATTTTATGGAAAACTACATTTGTTTTAACGATTAAGTTTTGTAGCTGGAAGCAATTTTCTTTAGTGTAACATTTCAGAAGCCCTTTAAGGCTAGCAGTATTTCATTGAAAGCCTGAAGAGTGAGAACCACTGCATGACTTTATCATGTAGAAAGCTTATTATCTGACATAATTTGGTGCATAGCAGGCTTATTTATTTAAAAGGTCGCACAATCGTATTTCACCACTGGTAATGGCATTTTTATCCATTTAATAGGTTTATCCTAAAGCATATTTATTCCGAGTGCATTTTATTCTGAAGCCAGTTAATAACTTTAACTCTTCAGAGCCTAGCAGAACAGAGGAGACAGAACTTTGGAAATGAAATTTCATCAGCTGACAAGCTCTGATAGGCCTAATCCAGGAGGATGCAAGGTCTGACCAGGTCCTTCATGCTGCCCCTCCTGATGCAACCCAGTACCTTGCAGCCTTACAGCACCTTCTGACCTCCAAGCTGAGGCTGTGCTAGATAGAGCTGCTAAAAATATGTAGCTATCCTGGCCCTTAAGTCACAAACTATGCCTTGGGTATATTTGTGTAATAATTCTGAGCCAGGACATGCTTTGGTTTATTCCCAAGGGAGATGTCATTGTTTTGTCTGGGTGTAAAAAGGCAGTGCTCTGCCTCTGGAGCAATGGTCCTTGTAACAAAAGGGCTGGTCACCGTGACTCTAAGTCCTGGAGCTTCAGTGAGAGCAAAGGGTGGCTTTTTGTGTATCATTAGCACAATCCACTCTGCTTGCCTTCCAAAAATTGTGACTGGCCCAATCAATAAATAAATACTCCCATCTTCATTTCATTAGCTGGTGATTTCCCCTCTGGTTAAGCAGATGGTGCACCAGCAGATTAGGCAATTTATAGCACAGAAGGAAAAGGTAAACAGTGATATTATAACCATATATCACGGGCTTCATTAATGCAAGATCACAGAATCATAGAAAGGGACTTCTGCAGGTCATCTAGTCCAACTAGACTGCTAAGGCAGGTTTCCTGGAGTAGGTTGCACAGGAAAGGATCCTGTAACGTTTGGTCTTTTTGGAATGAATGTCCAAGCCCTCACCTTCCATTAAAATCTGTTTCCCGCACTTGTAACCAGCCTAGAAGCCATTTGCATTACCCATTTCTGTGAATAAAAAGCATACCTGCAAAAACACTTGGTTAGACAGAAAAGCTAAATGTTGGGCACTTCAGGCCATAACCCAGCTGCTAAGAAGCTGAATCAGGATGAAAGTTGTCCTATAGGCAAATTAGCATTTAGCCAGCTATTATGAGCTTTTATATCCTCCTCCAAGCCTCTGATACTTGGCACAGAGGGACAGGATGTGTGAGCGGGTGAACAGCCGTGAGCCAGTTCCTCTCTCTCGGTTATACTTAGCTCCATGACTACTCTGCTCCCGGTACCCAAGCTGGTTGCACTCGTGCCATACGGGCATGCCCTTAATGGGTAGGCTCTAACCGTTCTATATTTAGCTTTTGCTTCTTCCCAAAGTATTCTGCACATATTCAGCCTGTGCAAGGATGCAGTGATAAGCTGAAGACCCCTGGGACCTCCTTGTTGGGGTTTTGCTTCAAGAGAGGAGAGAAAAAGTGCAACCAGATGAACAGTGAGATGCACATGTGGAATGGAAGTGGGAAATAAGTAGGGCAAGGGGTCAGGAAGCGCTGTGTAGGGCTGAACAATCAATAGGAAAATTTCCACTGGCTTCCAGAGGCTGGGATTCATTAGGCAAGTTATTTATACCGCTAATGTGGGAAAGAAGTCAGGGCTGTAGCTGTCATCACAGCAGCTATCAGTGAGCAGCATGTAAGCTGCTAGCCGAATACAGCAAGGAAACCTTTGCTTTAAAGTAGCTGTGGATGCAGGGATGGTGCCTCAGCCAGGGGAAGCATCCTACCTGCATGCATCTTGAGTGCTGTACCCAATTTTGTGCCCTTCACTTACAAGAAAGACACTGAGGCCCTGGAGTGTGTCCAGAGAAGGGCAACAAAGCTGTGAGGGGACTGGAGCACAAGGCTTATGGGGAGCGGCTGAGAGAGCTGGGATTGTTCAGTCCAGAGAAGAAGAGGGTCAGGGGAGTCCTGATCACTGTCTACAGCTGCCTGAAAGGAGGCTGTGGCGAGGTGGGATTGGCCTCTTCTCGCAGGTAACAGTGATAGGATGAGAGGAAACGGCCTCAAGTTGCATCAGGGGAGGTTCAGGTTGGATATTAGGAAAAAAATTCTTCTCAGAGTGGTGGTGTTCCAGTGGCATTGGAACAGCCTGCTCAGGGAGGTCACCATCCCTGGAGGTGTTCAAGAACTGTGTAGCTGTGGCACTGAGGGACATGGTCATGGAGCACGGTGGGGACGGGTTGATGACTGGACTAGATAGATGGCCTTAGAGACCTTTCCAACCTCAGCGATTCCATGGTTCTGTGATCCTATGTACTGGTTCCACCCGCAGCTGTGGAGCACAGGGAGCTCAGGACAGACACTGCTGTGCTGCAGGACCTCAGGGTTCAAAGGGACAGAGTGCTTTGTACGGGGCGAAACAACTTTCCCTATAAATAGACCACCAGAAGCTGGAAGTTAGAGGGAAGAGTGCTGGGAGCTACTGCAGACCTGTAGACGTGTCAGCCAGCAAGGTGGGAGGAGGCTGGATTGCTCCGAGCCGATAGAAAGAAGCAGAGAACGCCGGGCGGTGCTGAGGCTGGAAAGGATGCCGCCCTCGGCACTCTTCGCGTCAACTCTTTGCGAGGTTTGCGGCTCAGACGAGCTCCACGGCGGGCGCACAAGGCCGCCTCGACCCACCCGCCCTATAACGAGCTCCCGACGCCCGGGCTACGCTCCGGCGCCGGGAGGGCCTCCCCACACGGGCAGGAAGGGGCGGCTCCGCGCGGGCCGAGCACCCCGGGGCCTCGGGAAGGAGCCGCGGGGAACACCGCTGAGATTCGGCCCCGGCCGCGCGGCGGCGGCTCGTTCCGGGCCGCCGTCCCCCTCCGGGCGCGCATCCCCCCCGCCGCCGCCGCCGCCGCCTGTCCCCGCGTCACCCCGGCGGCCCGCGGCGCCCCCCCGCCACCCGCACGCGCCCGCCGCACGTGAGCGCCGCCGCCCCGCGCCGCGCGGAAAGTGTGTCACTGGGTGAGGGGGGCGGGCGGGGCGGGGCCGGGGCGGGGCCTGCCGGGGGCGGGGCGGGGCGGGCCCGGCGGTGCCGCACTGTGCGCGGCCGCCGCTCGCTTTTGTTGTAAAGGGGAGGGCGGCGCGCGGGCACGGGCGGCCGCGGCTCTGACAGGCGCGGAGCCGCAGCGGGCAGCGGGCGCCGGGCAGCGCATGTAGCTCGGCGGAGGGCAGCGCGGAGCACGGCGGCGCGGCCGAGCGCGGCGCCGCGTCGCGGCGGAGCGCCGCCATGGAAGTCAGCGCGGGTAAGCGGGGCGCCGCCGGGCCGGCGGGGGGCGCGGGGGGCGCGGCGGTCCCGGGCGCGGCCCCGACCCCGGCCCCGCGGGCGGGCGGGCGGCCGCGCGCCGCCTCACATGGCCCCGCCGGCCGGGCCATGTGCGCGCTGTGTTTACGTTCCGCGCGGCGTGCGCGCCCATTGGCCGTGCGAGGCGGTGACGCGCGCATTGCATAATAGCGGCGGGCGGCGGCGCGGGGCGACGGGCGGCGCGGACACGTGAGGCGGGAGGGAGGGAGGCCGCTGTTTGGGTGACCTACATTCGGGGCGGCGGCGGGGCGCGGGGGGACACGTGGGGCTGCGGCGCCCCCGGCCCCGCCCCGACCCGGGCTGAGGACGGGAGAGCAGAGGAGAGCGGCGGGGGGGGGCCGCACGCGCGTGGCCGTGTGCGCGGCGGGGCGGCCCGCGCGCCCCTCACGTGGCCCGGCCCGGTGCCGGCGCGCGGGGGAGGCGTTGTGTAACGGCCGCGCCGCGCGGGGCCGCCGTCCCGTGGCCGTACCCGGCTCTAACGGGGCCGCGCGAGGCGGGGCGCGAGCCGGGCCGGGGCCGCGGATCCGCGTCCGGAGCGAAGCGCGGGCGCTGCGGGTCGCCGCCGCTCGTGGCGGGCGTTGGAGTTCCGTGCGCGCCCCGTAGCGCCGCTCCCGGGGTCCTGCCTGCCGCGTGTGGGATCCCGGCTGCGGCCCCGGCTGAGCGCCGGCACGGTGCGGCGGGACCCGCTTTTCTTTGAGGCCGAGCACGCCCCGACGACCCGCTTAGCGGGTAGCGGGTCCTCTCCCGTAGGCTGGCCGTGTGTGCGCCTGCGGGGGTGGCCGCCCTGCGGCTGGGAGGTGCGGCTCCTGGCATAGCACCGATGTCGGGGTTCCAGCTGCCCTTCACAGAAGTGGGAAACCCCAGTCGTGCAGGAGCAGCCTGGCTCCCTGGAGCTCCTCAGGCTTCCAAAAAAGAGGGGACAAGGAGGAACCCCCATCATCGATGTGCTCTTTCTGTGCCCTCTTCTGACATCCCTTAGGGAAGTGTGTCTCTTTCTGTGACCCAGGGTTTGGTGGCACTGGGCTCATGGCAGAGAGGCGTTGCTTCCTGCAGGAGATAAGGCTGGCGCCTGGGTCTGCCTCTCTGCTCCTGTGTGCCCTTGGCACCTCCTGCCCCGCAGCACCGTGAGCCTGAGCCTGGCTGCCTGCTGCCCTGCGTGGGGTGCTTCCAGCACGCCTGCCTGTGGATGGCTGTGGTGCCGAGGATCTGTGAGGAACAGCAGGCAGGTGTCTGGTGGCTGTCTGGGTTGACCCTTGCTCACCAAGAGGCACACGGGGTGTGAGGCCTTTAGTAGGGAAAGTGAATGTTAGAGGGGGAACGGGCTGGTAACACTGGCATTGGAATGTTAAGAGGGCTGCTGGAACACTTCATTGCTTTTGTCAACTGTAACTCAACATTTCTCGCCGCGAGCACCAGCTCTTCCTGGGATCCCAGGATTGTATAACAGTGCAGCAGCTTTGGGCTGTGGGAAGGGAGGCTGGTGGAAGGGGTGATGCACAGACCCCTGTGCCACCTCTGTCGCTTGGTCAGAGGCTCCGCTGCCACGGATGTCTCTTTCCTTCAAAGAAAGGCAGTGCATGGCCATTGTTGCAGTCCTCCATTCTTCCTGGTATGTGGCACTCCTTGCTCCAGCGTGAAGAGTTTTCTCTGCAGAGACACCTAGAGCAATGCTTGTATGAAGCCAAGGAGATAGAATCATGGAATTGTTTGAGTTGGAAGGGACCTTTAAAAGTCATCTACTCCAACTCCCCTGCAGTGTACAGGGATGTCTACAGCTCAGAGCCTGGTCCAGCCTGACCTTGCTGGCTGTCATTTGTTTGAACAATTGCATGGCTTTTGCTGCTAAATTTCTGTGTGTGAAATATTAAATGCTTTTGTACTGACTTTTGAAATAGTGAGTCTTAGTGACAAACTCAGGTGAAGTGAAAACAATTTCTCTTCTTAACAAGCAAGAAAAAGGAGCAGAACTGCTTCCGTGTCTGCCTGAGGACAAAAAGCTGTTTCATCCTCAAGTGTCAGTCTGCAAGCAGTCTCTGTCCTCCTGTGCCCTGCACAGAGCAAGCAGCTGGAGTTTCTTTGCTGCTAGAGGTGCTGCAAGAGCTTGCAGTAGGACACATGACATTAAATAGGCTAACCAGGCTGCAGTGCTGTTTCTTTCCTTTGCCTGCTTCTTCCCTTCTGCATCATGAGCACCTCCCAGCCCTTCCTTTCTGTGCCTCCGGCTTCCAGCCTGCGTGCTTTGCCCTATTTCTGTCCCTAACCTAGCCTGTTTGCTTTCTGATCCGCAGTGCTGTGAGATCGTGCCTTTTCCCCAGCCTCCACGTGCGCTCCAGACAAGGTCTGCTCATAGGGCACCCGGGGAACCCCCCTCTCTGGGCCTCGTGCCCTGTCCCCGTTGTTGCCTGCCCTGCCCGCACGCAGCTCGCTGCTCCGCCTGTCTCTTTATCTAATCTCAAACCGAGGGTGGCTGCTGCAGCAGGGAGGCGGATGGGTCAGATCTGGAGGTCAGTCGCTGCACACGGATGGGGAGGAAGGAGCACGAGGGAGCGCTGGAAAGGAGTGCGTCCAGGAACACGTGACAGCTGGGTCTGGCGGTGCTGGGTCATGGCGTGGCTCACATGGCCGTGGTGCATGTCTGCTTGTTATGTCACTACATGCCGCCTTTTTTTCTTGCCTTAGGGGGTGTGATAGCTTACATCAGCTCTTCGAGCTCAGCATCTAGCCCAGCCTCATGTCACAGCGAGAGCTCAGACAGCGGTTTCCAGTCATCCTCTTCGCCTGTACCATCTTCTCCGAACAGCTCCTCCTCGGAAAGCAGCTGCACTGGTCGGAGCAGCGAGGGCTCCGATGGGGCACCAAAGAGTGACCGGCTAGAGGAGACTGTTAGACCAAGCCAGTCGGGTGTTGCTGGCTTGACAAAAGGCCATAACGGAGTCACAAGTATGTTTGGTGCCTGTTTGTGAAATTATTGTTTTCCCCCCTTTACATCCCTACACTGTGGAACTATACATTCTGCACATTACAGGCAGGTCCTCTCTGTGGCTTTCTCTGACAGCATGTAGCTAAGCCTTGTCTATTTTTTTTTTTTATTTTTGTATGTTATATGTATGGTATGGTACTACCATACAAGTGCTAGTAGATGAGAGGGTCTCCTTGCTGCTGGATCAAACAGCCCATAAATACAGTCCTGCTCTATTGCTGATTTTCGCTAATGAGAATTATCTTAATAAAAATCAAGCCCTCACTTAAGAAGATGTGATGAAGTAATCTTGTGTAAAACCTTAAAGTCTTTTAAATAATGGAGTGATAGTAATGATTAAGGCTGCCTGAAAGAGTATTTATGGAGCTGTCTTGTAAATCTGGCTTCCTTTTTAATTTGTTTTTATTTTTATACTCCTACCTTTGCCCACTAACTTTCCATCCCCCTCAATTTCTTTGAGGAACAAAATGAATTAATTACCAATATTTGCTCATAAGCTTGAACTAAAGGATAGCCTTGCAAAATGTGTTTAGCAGTTTAGCTACCACTGTTTGCTTTATATTTTCTCTGTTGATCAGAGAAGACCACAACATGGAAATAGATTTGATAGGTTTTGGAAGGATAGGACATTATTCAATGAGTATTCCCACAAATGCTCAGCTGGAGTTCAGATTGGACTTTTGAAAGCCAGATTCTTTAATGGGCTAAATTGTTTTATTGCTTTGAATTGATAGGAAACTATAATTAGTATACAACAGTTCTACCTTAAAAAATGTGTCAATTTTTTTTCCCTTTCTTCTCAGTGTTACTACTATAAGTTCTTAGTTAGAACCTTTACTTGCTCTTAAATGTACTAGCAACTAGGTTGTTGGTATCAGCAGAGGCTCCTGAAGATGAAACCTGCTGTAGACTGTAGGTATATAGGTAGGTAATGGGTTTAGATCAATATTAGTTATATAAAATATGGAAAACCTGTGGTTTTGTTCTTTTTCAAAACCTTATGGGGGAAAAAAAAATTCTCTTCACAAGTGAAACCCAAGTGTCAAAAAAATTTGCTTTTTTGATAGAACACAGTTCTATTGGAGCAATTCCAACTGTATCTGTTACTCAGCATTAAGGTAACTTTGTGGTTACTGAAGTCATTGGTAAAACTCCCATTTGCTTTGGTAAAGACAGTGTTAGGCCATTGCTAAGGATCTGCAAAAGTTCTTTATTGATAAACTGAATTAAAATGAGGCAGAAACTTGGAACCCATAAATATGTTTACAGAGCTATGAAGGTATTTTCAAATCAGAGTGTGTGAGAGAATATGTCTGCCCTCAGTTGAGGAAACTGCAGCCATTATATGTGCTTTCTTGTCCTGATGGAAAGACAGATTGAGCCAAAGCTTCGATGGCCTAGTTACCTAAATGATCCTTTTAAAATGCTAAGTGTAAGCAGACTCTTTTTCTACAAATGAGTACAGTGCTACAGTGATTCAAAGTCCAGTGAATACATGCATTCTTCTTGTTCTGTTGAGTGCTTCATGGTTGTTTGCTTTTTTTTCCCCATCTTCCGGTGCACTGGTACCTTCTGAACTGTTCAAGGTTTTCATACTTTCTTGCTTTCTGTTGGTTGTTTTCTGTGGGATTTTTTTTTTTTTTTTTGTATCTTAACTGACCTGGACATATTTTGCTGTTAGTACAGGTTTTAAAAAGCTGGAAGTGTGTTCCTGCAGTTGTCACTGACTTTCTGTATCCTTGAATTTTCTGTTCTGATTCTAGAATTCAATGGAATGGTTCTTCTTTGCAAGGTCTGTGGAGATGTTGCTTCAGGATTTCATTATGGTGTTCATGCCTGTGAGGGTTGCAAGGTGAGGTATATTTTTTCTCATCTTCCTGCAGGTACAATGCCCTCAAGGGCGTTTTCTCAAGGGAAATGCAGTGATAATGCTAAAATCATAAAATATTGCTATGCTTCTCTGTTAAACTTAAATTGAGAAGTTTCAGGCAGTGGATGTGTTGTAGGAAAGGGCGAGCCACTCAGCAATTCACAGCATTTTCCAAGCTCTGTACCCTTTATCCAGTTTTGCCTGACCTGGAGTGTGTGGCAAAGAAGAAGAACTGGAGATAGGTGGGAAGGACTGTGTCATGCAAGACATGACTATTAACTGCATTAGGAGATAGAGGGTATGTGCGTTGTAACCTGGGATGACACAGAACAAAACAGCTTTGGAAAGGCAGTTCTTTTACCATGGGAGTAAAAACCAAAACTGGGTGCTTGTATGCTCATGCATCAATAAAGGTGTATTTTCTGATACTATAAAGCTGCAGATGTTGTGTTCCGTGATGGAGTTTATCAGTTTTGGGGTAGAAGCTGTAGAAGAACTACCTTTGAAAGCTGCGTGGTGCGATAAGATAGTCCTCATAGTCTGGAAACAGAACTGAAATTTAAAAAAACTGATTTTGGCTTTCATCGTTGTGTTTGATGTCATAGGAGTTTGAGGGCATATCTCATAAACTGGCAGTACAATGATGAAAGTAAGGTATTTAGCTTTTAGGTGCTGACTATGCAGGGAGCAACTTAGCATCTCTTGTAGGTAGAAATCGTAACTAGTTTACTTTACATGCAGATCACGTGCTGAAGGGAAGTCAGTCATTAGGAATAGCAGGGTTCTTTTAAATTCACTTAGGGCTGCTGACCGGAAGCAGCTGATGAGGTGAGGTGAAGTTCTCTGCACTTACAGAGGGGTGTATCTTAACAGGAGGATTTGACATACTCTGTAATAAAAAATTGTCGTGGTTTTGTTGCTTGTTTACAGGGTTTTTTCAGAAGAAGCATTCAGCAAAACATCCAGTATAAGAAGTGCTTGAAGAATAACAACTGCTCTATAATGAGAATGAATAGAAACAGATGCCAGCAGTGTCGTTTCAAAAAGTGTCTGTCTGTTGGAATGTCAAGAGATGGTATGTTCCTGAACTGCGCATCAATCCTCTGCGAGTGAATATGCTGCCCACCACAAAACTCATTGCTAAGAGTCTTAATGACAGAAATGCAGCTGATCATACTATCAGGGACAGATTCCCTATCAAAGTGCTCTTAGATCAGCTTGCCACCTTGCCCTGTAAGTTTTCCTGACCTGGTAATGTAATACCAGCCAAAGAACCATCCTCCCTTCCCTGAGGGTTGACAGAGCAAGGTGTGCTGCAGTGGTCTGTTAGGGATGCAGATACAGGAGTCTTGATCTTGTTTTACTGAGGTAATATTTTAACCTGTATCCTTCCTGAATCCTGGCAAGATTCTTTGCTGGCATTATTTCTTCAACACGGAATTCTGCCTGGGCAGGATGTTTTTTTAACTAAATGGGGCGGCTTTTTAGTATGATTTGCATCAGAACCATTGGAGTTCAGGTAGTTGGGGTAGCCCGAGGGTAACCATCATGGAGTTGAAAGAGTTGGTTTTGGGTGCATAGACCAAGCATATATGTATGTTGTTATTCTTATTTTTCTTGAGGGGGTGGGGAGGAAGGGATAATGCTGAGCTGAGTGTCTGGTCACCTTGCTGACTACTCCTCCTGACCTATTTTTTGGTAAGTGTAGTTTATCAGTCAGCTACAACTTTCTGATGTAAAACAGAACTCTGTCTTCTGTGTCCCTTTTTGATTTAGTCTGGATTTTTATTTCACAAGAATTAGGAATCTTGAACTGTTAATAATTTAGTGGGTGGAGTGTTTAAAACTTATTTTAAATAATTGTTCTGAGTTCTTGTTGTACATAGGAGTTATTTCATCCCCTAGGTGCCTGTTTGCACAAAAGATTGCATCTGCTTTAATGAAAGGAGTTTAGTTACATTAAAGATGGACTACTGCATGAATATAATTGCATCAGTCAAAACTGGTTATAAGCCCTCATAAGGCTGTGGTTGGATAGGATGGTAAAGGTAGTTGTAGGTTCCCCAGGACAGGGTCAAATGTGCTGCAGCCACAGTGATGCCCATCCCCTTGCCAGCAGAAAATGTCCTTGCCAAGGCAAAGTTATCAGGAAAGTTTGCACAGGTAAGCTTAATTCAGCATTGATTCTCTTCATTGTTTTTGCAAGTTGGATAACTAGACCATACGGAATTGTCTTGTAGGACCTGTATTCAAATACTGTATGAGCTGTGCTTAAATTGAGCTGATTGTCAGCACACAAAATTGTACTCATTTAATTGATCAGTCTTAAAGCCCGCCATTTAATTAACTAACACAACTGTGTGTGTAGTCCTTAGGTTTGTAGCAAAAGGGGAAAAGACTTGACAGATTGTGCTTCATAACTGCTTTCTTTTTGAATGTAAACAGCAGCGTATAATTCATATCTCATGCATATCTTATGCCCAGGAGCTCTTTGAACTTTAGTGGTAATACTCCTTTTGTAGTATTAGTGAGATCAGTAAAAGCCCTCACAGCAAGGTTATTGGTTGGCACATGTGTTTTGTGTATGTGCGTGCTTTGTTTTCCATTTTGGTTTGATGACTGTGCTTGTTCTAACACTTTCAGGATTGACTTTAACTTTTTGTTTCTCCTCCTTGGTAGCTGTTCGATTTGGCCGCATTCCTAAACGTGAAAAGCAGAGAATGCTGATTGAAATGCAGAGTGCCATGAAAACCATGATGAACAGTCAGTTCAGCGGTCACTTACCCAATGAAGCGTTAGCTGAACATCAAGATCAAGCACCTCAAGAAGATCTTTCCTCTAAACCCAAACAAGAGCGGGAAACCCTCAAAAGCCCTTCTCCTCCTCCTAGCTCTGACATGGCTAAGGAAGAGGTGATTGGTATGGTCACTAGGGCCCACAAAGATACTTTCATGTACAACCAAGAACAGTCTCAAAACCCAGCAGAGATGATGCAGTCCCAGAGTGGGGAGAGGATGTCAAAAAACACTGAACAATATATGTTGAGCAACGAGCACTGTGTTAGTGGGCTCAGTGGCCCTCAGTACCCTGAAAGTGAGCAGCCCCTGGGCGGACAGTACAAAGGGAGAAGCACAATGCATTATCCAAGTGGGCATGCCGTGTGTTTCACAAATGGCCACTGCATGAACTTCACCAATGGTTACACTCAGCGACTGTGTGATAGAATCCCAGAAGATGTCTTTTCTCCAAACAGAAACACCACTTATTCTTGCAGCACTGGAGGAAGAATGCATCTGGTATATTGATATCATATTTCATTTGGTGAAAGGCTTAGTGATGTTTGTTTTGTTTTTTTAAACCTCAAACTAATACTTCAGAATAGATTGAGTCACTGACTTTTAGTCAGTGGAGCTGCATGCACTTAATTGGCATCACTGCTGGAACTTGACATAATAGTACAAGTTTAATAGCATGACCTATGATGAAGGAGAGTAATGGCTCCAGTTGTGTGCAGGATTTGAAATCATACAAGGGATGGAGTTTCTTGGCTCAGTTTCTAGCCAGCTGAAAATAGACTAATATCAAAGGGTTGAAGAAAAGGTTTTTTTCTAGCTGCCTTGATTTTAAAAATGAAAATGGTTGTTATGAGTTTGTAAGTTCCCTTCTGTGAAACCTTTTGAAGACTTCACTTTAAAATGATCTACACAATCAGATATGCTGTGTTTTCTATAAAGATATTGCAAACAAATTTCTGGAGTGAAACATCAGAGCCAGAATTTGAAGTTAAGCTGAACACCTTGCTACTATGATCTAAAATCTCTTCTTGGGTAGGCTGTTTGTTATTAATTCATTACAGGAATAGCCTTATTCTGTTACAGGCCATGTAACATAGGGGTTCAGTGGGCACCCACAGGGTAAGCATCCTTCTCCTTTAGAACATCTTCAAATCTGAACAGAGGCAGAAGGAAGATACACTGCTAAGCACTTGAGAGAAGTTCGGGATCTTCATAGTACTTGCAGGGAGGTTCTGGATCTTCATAGTACTTGCAGAAGTGAGGCTCTGAATACACTTCTGGGTATCCTAGACAGCTTTGCTAGACCATTTTGTAACTCAGTTCTTAAGAAAAATCATTCCTATTTTCTGGCATTTTTTCCCATTTCCTTAAGGTCCCTCCTCTTTACATTGCACCTGCTGTTTCTCTGCCATTCAGGCAACTGGTTCTTTAAGTCTTTAAAATAGATTGTCTTTGTTATTGGAACTGCCTGGGAAGAGGAAACCTCCTTGTGCTCATCCTGCATTGCTAGTGAGAAGTGCGGACCCCTAGCCTTTCTGAAGTGGTTGAACTCCCAGTCTTTTTCTTCTTCCTAGTTTGTAAATATT
Source organism: Chrysolophus pictus (assembly GCA_037305975.1). NCBI lineage: Eukaryota > Metazoa > Chordata > Aves > Galliformes > Phasianidae > Chrysolophus > Chrysolophus pictus. The sequence continues at coordinate 36,796,080 of JAYKPI010000006.1, forward strand.
GTTCATGGGTGCTTGCAGGCCTATGGAAAAACCTCCGTGTTATAAAGGTTGTTTGTTTTCAGGCAAGATTTTAGTGTTTCTCTGACTACTGCGTATGTGGACCATGCCATCTCTAGCAGGCTCTGACCTCTAATTGCAGACTCCAGGCACTGCACCATGGCAAATAATAATAATTCCCAACCTTTCTTCCTTGCAGGGAAAGTATTTGGAGTCATTGCGACGGCATTCTTGGCACTCCTGAGAAGCAGAGGTTAAACCTGTCAGCGTGGGCAGGCAGGGAGTGGCTGTGCCTGCATCCACCCAACCAGTCAGTTTGACCTGTGTATAGCAGCTGCAGGGAGGTTTAGCATAGTCTGCAATGAGGAAACAAAACCAAGTCAAACAGAACTACACGCTCCCACTGCATCCCTAACATTAACGAGAGTTTTCCCAGAGAATTCACTGAGAGCAGGATCTGACCAAAATGAGTAGCTGCAAGGGAATGTAATTAGACTCTGAAACAGTACAAAGACACATTTTGGGGTATGGTGTTTGTTTTGGTTTCTTTGCTCGCTGACATTTCTAACATGCACATACGTGTGCACACAAACAGAAAAGTACTGCTTATAGTTGTTTTTGAAAAAGCTTCTCTCAGAAGAGCTGAGTGACTGCATAAGCATCAAAACCTCCTCTATAGGAATGACACTCAGGTAGATCTTTCTCAAGAGAACTTGGATATAGTACGTGGGAGGAAAAAGCACTAGCTTCCCTTCAGGACCATTTGCATGAAGGTTAGGATGAACAACTGTAGTGTGAGAAACAGAGGTGTTTTTTGTTTATAATCCTCTGTAGTATGCTGAACCAGAGATTCCTAATCTGTGACAATAACTGCATGAAGTTCAGCAATGGTTAGTGTCATCTTTGCTTCTGACTGCATGCCTAGATCTTTTGTCAGAAGTATTTCCAGATGAAAAACAGTTTATTTTGATTCAGAATGATTTTCAGTTTATGAAAAAGGTCCTCTTCCAGCCCAGAGGTAAAAGGTTTTGAGTATTGTCCTCAGAAATACAACATTCTAAATCACAAATGAACCAAGAAATCTGCAGTTTGCTTGATTGCCTTTGGGGAGAGTGAAAGGTGGGAGCTTTCTGTATGTTGAATGCCCAGTTAGTAACTGATACTTTGTAGAAGGAAGTACAGAAATATCTATCTTCATCTTGATTTTCCCTCTCTGATATCATATATACCCAGTGCACTGTTGAGTATGTTTTTGTAGTGGATCTTAAGATAGCAGAAGCAAAGAATTGCTGGACAGATTCAAGATGCTTTGCAAGCAGTAAAACTCTGAGGAATTGCTGTTTTGTTGTTTTATCTTTGCTTTGATGATATGATGTAGGGTTATATATACCATTTAGTATGCTTTTGAAGAGTACTTAAAGGAGTTCTTGTCCTCAGTGACAGGTGAAGTAAGGATTAAAAGCTTTAAATGTTGCTACAAGATGCAAGTTTTGTGAAGCAGAAATGAAAATCTCTCAGAGCATCGCTTCATAGAGAGAATTTTCTGGAAGTCACTTTGACAGATGAGTTGATCACATTAGACGTGTTCTGACTTTCTACGAAAAGTTAATACATGTTTATTTAAAAGAGAGTATTTTGTCATATTGTGATTGAGCAAAACTGGAATACAAGTTCCTTGGTCTTTCTTCAGTAGTACAAGTAAAAGCAAACATGTAGGGTAGGAAGATTGTTCTAGTAATGAAGGTGTAAGCTTGTGACTCAGAAAACCACAGCTCAGTTCCTTGCTCTGGTGTTGACATCTTGGTCACTTTGACTGAATCACTTGAAGTGCTGCAAAACAAGACAGATCTACGAGAATGAACGTAGTAGTGATTATGAGATTACAGGTGATCTTTGAAATCATGATGAATTGCAAGATTATATTGATAATACAAGTAAGAGAAATCCAGATATCAGCTATGAATGAGACCAGGAGGAATAATACAACCTCGATTCTCTCAAATCTTTCACTGTAAACTGTGTTTAGAAATGCTTTGCTAAGGACTTCCAAAGTTTGTGTCTTTTAGGGGGGATTGGATGGTTGTTCTTGATTGCTTTTTTTCTTTTAAAGGAGAGGGGAAAATGTTGCATAGGGATTTGACTGAAGAATACTGTTGTTTGTTTTTTTTTTTTTTAATCTCTGTGAATCATTGAGAAGCTTTCTTGGAGAATAAATCTGCTTCTTTCAACAGTTTTTCAGTATTTGGAATGATATCTTTATGACTTGATCTCTCTATGTATTTTGTAAATGTTAGGTCTGCCCAATGAGTAAGACTCCCCATGTGGACCCAAACAAGTCTGGCCATGAAGTCTGGGAAGAGTTTTCCCTGAGCTTTACTCCTGCAGTGAAAGAAGTGGTGGAGTTTGCCAAGCGCATCCCAGGGTTCCGAGATCTCTCACAACATGACCAGGTTAACCTTCTGAAGGCTGGGACCTTTGAGGTGAGACCACTGTGTATTGCAGACTTGACAAGCTGTCATTTTGACCTCCTTAAGAAAAAAATAAATAGAACTGTGTTGTACCAGGTAACACTTTTTTCTTTTAAATGGATGCTAACTCTGAGTTTTCCTTAAGCTGATGGTGTCCACTGTTGTCTAGTCAGATAATGGTGAGCTGTCCTTGTTCCAGCTAGCTCAGAAGTACTCAGTCCTTCTATCATTCCTGCTTCCCTGGGTGTTAAACAGTTAATGAGGAGATTCTTTGTTTTGTATAGCAGCAGTTACTTTGATAGCTACCTTTGCTTACCCTGGAGAGAAGCAGACTGCATCTGGAAGGGTGGATAGTTTAAAAGCCATGTATTGACTTAACAATTCTATAGAGGAATATTTTTATCAGTCTGCATGTCCTTAATTATTCTACTGTGTTCCATGCCGATGCCAGGGCGTCCATCTTGATCACAAGTCTTTGGCAACTGGGGATCACTGAAGTTTCCATCATTCTCCAAGGCACTGACAATTATCTGCAGCTGATAGCTGCCATAGTTCTGTGGCACCATCTAGCAGCTGGACTTTGACTTAACTGTAGGCCTCTATCCTACCAGGTCCTCATGCTTAATTTCACCCACTTGCAGTTCATTACATATATGTGAATTAGTGGTGTTAAACTGGAAATGATGCCAGAGGGCTTGGTACTGTTTTATAATTAGTGACCTTCGTGAAGGGAACCGTTACTTAGGGTTCTAGTTGCTGTTCTAGACTCTATTGTCTATGTGACAAAGTTCACATTTTGTAAGTACATAAATGTGAAGTTTAGTCACAGGAGGTCAGAAGAGATAAGTCTCAAGTACTTGATGTTACTGTGCTTTTTTGAACGAGTCAGGTTTGGTGATGCTTTTGCTCTCATTTACTTGATTTATTCTTTCAAAGAGAGATACTGGATTTTGCATTTATCTGAACCAAAGACATTTCTTTTCTAATGGGTTGGGTCTCTTACTAGCCTAGTTCTAAGACTGATGATTGCTGGGTTGGGAGGTACAAGATATACTGGAAAATTCTGTGCCTGAAGTGTGTCAGTTTCTCTGTTTATTCCATTTAGCTGTAATGTTTTGTTTTTTTTATTTTTTGCTGTTGTACTCATCATTTACTTTTTAATATTAATCTAAAACTCTTCTGTAGCTAGGAGCAGTATTTTTACTACCTCAACCTCAGCTGTGCTGTTAACATAACGCAGAAATGTTGGTTCCTTCCTCTGCAAAGTGGGATACTGTCCAGTGCCTTCAAAGGAGGGTGGAAAATCAGGCTTGAACTGTTCATATAACTTAAAGCCAAACTCTAATATTTTGCAAGTAAAATGTTTTGTCTTGGCACTTCTTCATCTCAGGCGCCTCTAAACCATTATTCATATGCCTTTTTGCCAGTTTTAAGAACTGCTCATAAAAAGGTTTGTATATCCAGGGGAATTAATTCATTCATTTATAAGAAACATTAATAATTATTTCTGTTAGTGAACTGGTACCTGGAGCTAAAAGCCTATGTGGTACTTTAGCAAGAGAGAAAAATCAAAAACATTGCAGAGCAATGAAAAAAACAGGATTAATGAAACCATTTCATTAGAGGCAAAAGCATCTTCAAAGCCTGGTGTCTACGAGGTCGTTTCTGTCTTCTGGGTAACTAAACTATAGGATATCCTTGTATCTGCATGTTAATAGAAAAGCCTGAGTAAAACTACTGCCACCAAGCCTATTTTGGCTTCCCTGGGCACTAGTGTGTGGCTGTCTTGGCACCGTGCTTAACAGCAGCTCGTATTCGAGGAATGCTTCATCATTTGAAGATGAGAAGGTGCATGGAAACAATCTGGGTGCAGAAGCAACATAGCTATATATATATTCACACACATGTAACTAAAATTCCGTCTTAGAACTGGGAGTACTGCAGAGCTTAGAGAATCGTAGTGGCATTTGCCTGGCTTTGTGTGGGAGTTCAGGAGAGTAGCAGTGAGCCTAAAGTGAGGACCTCAGCTGAACTTCAACTGGTGCTTACCTGCCCCAAATGTAATTAATGCTAGAGGTAGTGAGCCCCCTGGATCCATTGGGCTAGTAGCTCAGTTGATCTACAGACTCGCTAACTTGGCAGTTTGGCTGCAGGTGGTAGGGAAGTGAGCAAGCACTTGACTGTGTGGAGTTTTTGTGCTTATATCGCTATGATTAGGTGATAGAATCGATCAGGTATGTCCTCGGCGTGTACAAATTGGAGCCTGGCTTGAGATGGAACAGGGAGAATTAATCATGTGCTATACTGTAGTCTACACTGTTCTTCCTTGAGTTAAAATTGCATCATTGAAATTTCTTTGTGAGAGCTTTGCCTTATTATAAATCTACACAGCTTTATGGGCTTCAGTTTTGAAGAGTAGTGTTAGTACCAGTTGCTCATTATTTGAAGTTAGTGATTCATGTTTCTAAAGCCCTGTTCTTTAAGAGCAATAGCATTTTGAACTGGGAAGCTGAATATATATGGGTTCCTGCTAATGCATGAGTTCAGCTTTGTCTGTCTGCACTTCCAGTCTCCTTTCATTGTATTTTGAGGACTTTGATAGAGCCTAGGTTTCTGCTCCCTGTAGTAAATGCCATCAAAAGACATAAAGCTTAGGTGACTAAGGTGAATAATATATGGTGCTTACATGTCCATCAAGATTGCTGCATGTCATTTGGCTGTTTAAATTAAGCAGCAGGTCATGTAATGTGCATGGATGATGTGTGAATTCTCAAATTTCTTCTTTTTTTCTGAACCCTCTTGTTTTTTAAGCTTGTCAGAGGCACTTGTGTTTGTTGAAAACCCAGTTCTTCTCATTTATAATAAACATCATTTAAATTAATGCAGTTATATAGTGTGAGGAAAAGATGGCATGCTGAGAGGGTACAGCAAATATGAAGTTTCAACCAGTGTGAGTTGGTTCAATTTTTCTAAGTAAGAAGGCTGTTGTGTGCAACTTAAACCTTGAAAATGTAAATGAGGTTGTTGAACATGAGCAAATGAAACTTTACAAGCCATTCCACAGGGAAACATTTCACAATACGGCTGAGAAAACCACAAGAGAAATTTCAGCCCAGAGGGGTAAGTTCAGCGTATGTCAACTGCTCCAGCCCAGGTGCTTGTACCATGGAGTATTTCGAGCTGCAGCTACAGACCAGGTGCTGTTTCAAGCCCTGCTTTCTTAGCCTTTTGAAGGCTGTACATGCGGCTCCTTTCTACCAGAGCTCATTAACATTCCTGTGGAAACAGTGATGCAGCATGGTACTTTCCTAAAGAATGCCTAGTGGGCCAGATCACCAGGTGGTGTAAATCAGCATTGTTTCAATGGAGCTGCTCCAGTTTACACCAAGCAAGAATCTGGTTCAATACCTTTACTTTGCTGCTCATTAAGTGTGGCCAAGAAAACAGTTCTTCTAATGCTCTGTACGCCTTTGGCTGTTCAGTTGCTTAAGCAAATTGTCCTAGTGGCATATTTATGAATGGCATTGTCTTCGTGGCTGAAACTGTCTAATGCTTAATTTTTTATTTCCCTCCCTTTCATGTTCTGTAGCCCCTTCCCTGTCTTTGCTCTCTAAATTTTTTTTGCTTGTTTCTTTAATACAACTGGGGCAAAGCTTGCACTGCAGCTTGATGGTTGCTGAGAGTTTCTCTACAGAATGCTTGTACAGAGATCAATAAGAATGAGAGTTAGAATTATGTTAAATTGCTTAATTTTTTTCTTCTTTCTCTAGAAATCCACTTATATTTCTCTGCTTTTTATTTTTTCTTCCACCAGGTTTTAATGGTACGGTTTGCATCTTTGTTTGATGCAAGGGAACGTACTGTCACCTTCCTTAGTGGAAAGAAGTACAGTGTGGATGACTTGCATTCAATGGGAGCTGGTGATCTGCTCAATTCCATGTTTGAATTTAGTGAGAAACTAAATGCCCTGCAACTTAGTGATGAGGAGATGAGTTTATTTACAGCGGTTGTCCTGGTATCTGCTGGTAAGGAGAGAAAATTAATTTACGTCTTTGCTAAATTTTGAATATGATTCTCTGCTAAAAGATTTCTGTAAATGGCCTATCTGTAAATGGCATATCTTATTATTTCGAGTATAAGTCCGATTTAGTAGGTTTCACACTACTAGACTAGCAGCCTATAATTTACTTTTCTACACATCTGTTACATCTAATACTGTCTTTCAGAAAAATGTGGCAAAAGGCCTATGCTTTTCTGCTGCTTTCTGTAGAATTCAAAAATACATTTCATAGCTGCTCAGTGACTATTTAGAAGCTATTTGTCTGACTCATCTAAGTTTCACAGGACATCATCAATGAAATTAGTCCTGACTTGGACAGCCTAAGTCTTGGGATAAAGCGGTATTTTTACTTCCAAGTACGGTCATTGAAGTCTACTGCATATCTTACTTAAGTCTAAATCCAACAGTTTGATCTCTGCCTATGTCAGCATAAAGCCCTATTAATTTGCATCGTGACTTCTTAGAGCTAAAGGTCTGCCAATCCACTAACATCTCCACCGGCCTCATGTCTTCTTTCCGTCCCTGGATAGATGGAACACCCTGGTCCAGATTCAAAGGATTAAGCACCTACTTCTGCAGTATTATCTAAAGCCTCACATTAGGCACATTAGCTCTGCATATGATGCCTGGAGTGCAAGATGCAGAATCCATGCTTGCTGGATAAGGAGCTCTCTAGAGGTAGCTAGCAGAAATGCTGGCAGTGCCCATTTCTTACACAAAAAAAGCCAACGTCTGGGACCTGTTCATCTCCTGAGCAAGTGGTTTTCAACACGAGTGCTTTAGACTTGCCTCTCTGTTATCAGGGAGGAACACTAGAGGCTCAAGCATGGTGCATAGGCACATGAGATTTCTGTATACTGACATTTGATAGCAAAGGATGGAATGCAGCCGTGGCCTCTTCAGTTTGTATGCAGTGATGATGAGCAGCAGGTGATAGGAAATCTGTAAGCTTCAAAGCCAGAAGGAAGGGCAGTGTGAAGGAAGTGTGGCACTGTAGTCTGTTAGTAAAAATGTTCAGGTAGAGAGAGAAACTGGGATTTCAGTTGCTCTTCCAGACTCTGCTTTACTTTTTTTTAATCTTTCCAAAAATAAATTGACAAGAACAGAAGATGGGCTTCAAAACAAGGAGTGAGAACTAGGCCTCCTCCCTCCCTGTGCGATGTCATAACTAGGCCACAGCTGTTCTTCCTGTTGTTCAGCTGCAGGGCTCTAGAATATCATAAGCTCTGGACTGTCTGTTTTGAATATAATTGGGTCTCTCTGCTCTGTTAGACTGTACTAAAAGCACACTTCTCTGCCTTTCTCTAGCCTTTTAAACCCTGCTTCATGCTCTTGCTGGTTCCCAGTAGAGCTTAGCTTAGAGACAGCTGGAACAGTTCTAGGCAGGTCCAAGCAGTGATAGAGCTGTGGAACAAGACATAAAGATGAGGCGTTTCAGCTCCTCATAGCTGCTGAGGATTTTTCAGACTCTGGCTTTGGGCATTTGTGCTACCTATCTTAGCTTCTTTTGGACCTGATCTGGAGTCTGATCAGCACCTCTCTGGACTTCTTCACAAAATATTTATGGAGTTTTTATAAAGTACAGCTTTAATGATCTTTAATATTTGGACCCAAACCTGGCATGTTTCAGGTTCAGTGGTAACCTTGACTGTCACTGCCAGTTCAGAACATGCAAGGAATGCAATGATTTTCTGACATTACAATGTAGCTTGCAATAAAACAAAAATGGTTGTAGTCATGACTTGGACAAATAAGTGAGTGAGCTTCGTAGTTGAGCAGATACCTAAGAAATGGCTCCTGACAGAGCTCATAGAAAAGGAAGAGGACCTTGTAGCATTCCTGGGGAAGATATCTGCCAGCAGTAGAAGGGGCTGAAAGATTGTGGGCACCTTCTGATTAAGAGAACATTTAAAAACAGATCCTTTGCACCCTATCCCTCAAGCAGAAGCATGGAATCATTTGCCATAACGTGGAGGAGGAGCTCAATTACAGAAGGAAAGACAGATGAAGTACATTAGAGAGAATATTATGGAAATGCAAGCAAAGGCAAAAAGAACTGTAGCTGGAAGAAGAACAGTAGAAGTAGAACAGAAAGTAGAAGAGTAAGGCTATTGAGATTTCTTCATCTAAGAATGGAAGTTACAAAGAAGATGAAAAGGAGGATAGTAATCAAGATGCACATCATTTCCAGAAGCAGACAGGAGTCTATGATTGTTGAATGTTGTTTAAGTGATCCAATCTAAAATATTGTACTGCACAACTTAAAGTATCTTTGAAAAAGACTTTTGCCTATAAAAATATCAGTGGAAGAAAAAAAAAAAGAAATACTCATAAGCCTATAAACAGTGCTAGCAGGGAGAATGCTTGTCAGAAGTATCTCTACATGGCACTGGATGAATGAATACTTTGCCTCCGGCTTCAGTTAGCTGGAATTGTCGAAAATGGAGGGGAAATAGCATGATGGATCATTGGCACTGAAGAAAGAGGAAGCAAAGCTGAAAGAATGTGGTTTGTGTGGGTCTAGTGACCAGATAATCTCTCAACTGAGGGTGGTGAAAAGGAAGTACACACCCTCTATTATTCTTTTATTTGGATAGTACTGAGGAAAAACTTCAGCTGACCGCAACCAAAGTAGACTGAAGAGGGGGAAGAAGGACTTGGGTTAATTGAGCAGAGGGGACTACGGCAAGTGACCTAAGGCAGCCAGGAGAGGCCAGAGTGCATTTTTCTCCCTGCTGAGGTGAGGAAGCTGCTGTTGCTCAGAATTCTTGAGAAAAGTCACCTGGTGATCTATGTTCAGATGTTGTCATCCCTGCTCAGGATAGAGCAAAGCCTGAGGTGTTGCAGAGATGGTCAAGTGGAGTAGTTTGCTTAACAAAGGCAGAGAGGCTTCTTTTGGCTTGATATTCTCATGCATCCTCTCTTGAAGAGTGTCCATCAAACCTAATGGACAGTTCTTAGGTAAGAATGGAATGGTTGTTTATAATCATGTTTTGATATTAATCAGGATTCATAATTCTTTGAACAAAAGTTTCTGAAACCATCTTTCTATAAGGGGGAAAAAAAAAGACAAGTTAACTGCTTTAAGATGAATCCTTAAGTGGATTGTATAATACTTGTTCCTATAAGGTTAGGGAACAGCACTGAATAGTCAAGGAGGACTTTTGTAGGTTCTTCACCTGAGAAGTCCAGTCAGATTGACACTGACAACATAAGGATGGCATTCCCACTCTGTACGATCTACTCGGTGGTTCTCTTCCAGAAAGCTGTTGTAATACTGCATCCCAGTTCTGTGTCCCAGTGTTTAACTACATGTGTGCACCAAAGCATATTTCTGGTCATGTCCTTCACCTGTGTATGTATGTACTCTGCTAAATTTACATGGAGTTCAAGAATAGCTAGCTACAGCTTAGGAAAAAAACAGCTACTGTGCATGATTAGTAGGTGAGGTATTTAGCTTAAAATTTGTCATTTTAAGCTACTGCTTAGACTCCACCTAAGGAAAACAAGCATATACTAAAATATTGCTTTCTTGAAAGAGATGCTTTAGGTGAAAGATGAGTGCAGTATGTAAAAACACAATATTTTTCTTGATGTTGAAGTTTCTCCTCTTTTAATTAGAATTTTTTGGGTGCATTATGTTTCATTGTAATTGCTTGCGGAACTCTGTCAGAGATGGTGCTCGGTCACATCAAGGCATGGTACCTTCATTGACCCTTGGAGTCCCATTGTGCAAAAAACAAGTGTGACTTGTCCTGAGTGGGATTTCCATATCCAAACAAGAATCTCAGGTTTAGAGTTCTGTGTCCAGCCTTGAGAAGCACTTGAAATGCCTATTTCCAAGTGCCTCGTGTCCCTTCTTTGTGCTAGAAGTTGTGATTCAGCAAAACGTTTAAGTATATGTTTCAGTTTGTCCTTTTCTGGAAACATGGGTAAGTGAACAGAAAAGGTGACTGAATATGCCAGTTCAGCATGAGCTTAATACTTTGTAAAGCTGATACTAAATAATGTTTAAAAAGACTTCTGGTATTTGAGTTTGAAACTTCTGGCATAAATATGTAATTTTTCTGTTCCTAATGGATTAATTCTTAAAATGGCTTTGTATTGCAAAGTACCTCTGTTCAGTTTTATTGTTTCTTCTTTTTTTCTTCTTTCTCTTTTGTCCACCCTCTCTTCTTTAGATCGCTCTGGAATAGAAAATGTCAATTCTGTGGAGGCACTTCAGGAGACGCTAATCCGTGCTTTAAGGACCTTAATCATGAAAAATCACCCAAACGAAGCCTCTATTTTCACAAAACTTCTTCTGAAGTTACCTGACTTGCGTTCCTTAAACAACATGCACTCTGAAGAACTCTTGGCCTTCAAAGTTCACCCATAGGCCTTTAGGTTTCATTTGTACCTGGACTTGCCTCGTGTTAAACTGTTTCGTGCTAAAATATGTATTTATACAGTTGTACCACTTGCTGGAGAGAGAGTTCACAGACTGTGAGCAATTGATAGCTGTTCCATAACCATGCAATAATGCTTCAGCAGGTGCTTTCAGCTAACATCAGTGCAGCATTCAGAGTCCTCCAAGACATCCAGACCCAGCTGTGCTGCACTTTTGTAGAAGAGGTTGCAATGAGCCTGAGTAAATATGGACTATTCCTTCACTTAGAAAAAGAACCACCACTGCCCTCTCAAGTAAACTGAATGCAGAATAGCTATGTGTACATATGGAATGTGGAATGGGGGGAACAATCCTGTGTTAATAGGAAAATCAAAGAGCTGATTTAATTGGTCTTTCCCTTACCTAATATATGTATGTCTGTGTCTCTTGATAATTCACTCATGGTTTCACTGTTGTTATTCCATTAAACCTGATGGAATGATTTCAGCCCGCACCAACTCTTCACTGAGCGTGTTCATGCCATGTGTATATAATATAAATAGCTAAGTAATGGGTGTTTATGACTATAAAGTACAGAGTTGTGTGTATATATGTGTATGTATATAAATAGTTCTATACATAAAGTATACATATAATTTCTTCACAATATTTTAAACTGTGAAGGAATTTAAACTTACAAAAGAAGGTGATCTATGGAAAGAACCAAATAGATGCACTTTGCATTTTGCTGAACTAACAATCTGAACATTTCTACTTTTTAGAAAACATCAAATTTGCATTAATAAGCTGTGTTTGTTAATTTGAAAAAATACATGCATAGAGTGGCACCAAAGGGGCAGACTAAGATTCAATTTCTGGAATGGCTACTAGATAACCTTCAGTAGAGACAGCAGTTCATGGCACTACTGAGGTTGGTTGTCCATGGCCACTGAGGTTTGTACACTCTGTTAATGTTTCAAGAAGCACCAGGTGCTCTTCAAAAAAACTTCAGCACAGCCAGAAAGAAACTATCAGATGAATAATAGCATTTGAGAAAAAAGATGTTCTAATGCTTATTCATAATTGCATTTGGGGTGTGTGTGTGTTCTGTGACCATTTATTTCTTACCATGTGTCATTTTGCTGCTTCATTGCTAAATGAGAACTTAATATAGGAATGGGAGATTCCCTGCGTCTCTTCACAGTCCAGGCTTTGTGGTTCCCATGCCTGTTCTTCTGGAGCTCTCCACTTCTGTGTGTACGTATGTGTGTATGTGCAAGGAAGGTGCACTGGATGGTCTGGATATTTTTCTTAAAAAAAACAAAACAAAACAAAACAAAAAAACACAAAAACAAAACAAAAACAAAACCCCACAAACGAGACTTTTTGTTCATGCCAGTAGCAAATTGCAGAGCAGATCCTTGAGATTCTGCTGTTTTTTTTCCATCTAGGAAAGCAGTTGTCCATGGGTTTTTGCCATTTGTAGCAGGACCTGATGCCAGAAAAGAGATTAAAGTCAAAGCATTTGTGTTAAGTAGTTGTTTGTTTTGCTAACATGGGAAGAAGATGCTCTGTTATGCCTGTGTTTAGTTAGCTTACCTGAGAGATAAACCCTCTTGGGGCTAAACTAAACCATACTAAATGTCTGGTGATGTTTAGATGTGTGCAGTAGCTCAGGCATATGCCAGGAAGCCCTCTGACTGCAGGAGTCTTGCTGGCCATGCAGGAGCAGCTCTCAAGCAGCAGTGAGTGACGGGATCCCTTACTCCTGCAGCAAGGCTGGAGGAGCTGCAGACCTCCCTCCATTTCCCCAGGAGCATCAGGAGCAGCTCAGCGCCCCGCTCTCGGTTGGTTGTCCTCGGACTGGGATTTCTGCTCAGAAGTCGGTAAGCTCACCCCACCAGAGGGTGGGGAGCAGATGGGGACAGGTGCTGAGTGGCAAGGAACTGAGGGCAGCCAGCTTCAGCCTTGGCTAAATCAGAGGAGCACGCCCTCTCCTCAGCTGCTGCAGGGAGTGTTGCCCTGATTCACGCTGCCTGAACCACTGGATAATAGCCTCCTAATACCTGTAGATTGCTATCCAAATACACTATCAGGGCATATTGTCCTAATTTCTGTTAACAGTCTGCATCCTACCAGTATTACTTGTATGAGAGCTTCACTGAGTTACGCATAGAACCATTCAGACTTTAGAAAGGACACAGTCACGTCTTGTATCATCTAGGAGCTGGAATGACTTTGTAGACCCAGTTCAAATGCAGAAAGTAAAGCTAACCCTTGGTTGTTTGGGGAGGGAAGGGGAGGATTCTCACAGAGGTTGCCACCCTACAACTGCGTTCTGTTTAGTTTTGTTTTCTTTTCTTAAAACTGTATTATTAAGCCTTTAGGAATGTATAACCAGGACTGAGTAATTACTGCTTATTAAATTTTTTAGTTAGAATGACCATGTATGCCTATAGATAGATAATTGAACTTGTACAACTTCATTTGAAATAAATCTTCCTGTACATAATGGAAAAACTTATAACAGAAAGAAGCCCCAAACAGATTGACTGAATGCAAAAGCTGATTGAAGTACTGTCCAAAAGTGACCTGCATACTACAAACCCTAGCTGGACTCTTAGAAGCAAATCGGAACTCCTTGTATTAGCCATGTATTGTGAGCTCTTCTTTTCCTGTGTCACTGGTTATACACTTGTTAAACGCTGAGATAATAGAATTCATGGCAGGCATTTGAGTACTGTAGATTGGGTCATTGCTGAAAGATTAATGTACTGTATGACTTAAATGAAATTTTTATTCTTGATTTTATTCTTGATTTTGTTCTCGTTTTAAAAGATTAAATATGGGCATTATGTCAGCAAGCTAAGCTGTGTTTGTGTTCTTTGTACGGAGTCAGGAGGGAAGGCTAACACGTGGGGATGAGCAAAGCGGTGATGGCCATCAGCTGCTGCAGGGCACAGAAGCTGGACATTTTTCCTGTGATGCAGCCTGTCAGTGCAGGGGGGCTGGATGGGGTTTGCTGCCTCTACTACTAGCGGCCTTGTCTGAGCTCTTCATTAAAATAGGCAGCAAAGTAAACAAGAATATGGCTTCGTAACTCTAAAAGAGGCATGGCTTAGTTTTTGGGAAAGAGGGTTTATAATCAAGATTGTAAGAGCTGGGTGGAAAATAACATACGAAGGCAAAAGTCTTTTTTTTTTTTTCCCCACCTTAATTTTCTTGTTGCAAGTGTTTGCTGTGTTAGGAGGTAAGAAGCTTTTCTAAGAAATGTATTTATCAGTATTTTAAAGGAAACAACATCCCAAAACCAAGACTGCCAACTAATAACACTGGAAAAAAATGACAGGAAAAAAAAAAAAAACAGCAACCCACAACTTTTTTTTCTTTGTGTGCTTTTGGTGGAGGCTTTTGTGACTCCCCTGGCAGCTGCCATGAGCAGGGCTGGGAGCTGTGAGATCAGGCCCCAGGGCAGGGCTCCTTACTGCCCATAGATCATGAGGGGAGTTTTAACTCATCAAATAGTGGGGGGGAGGGGGACGACACACCACCTTTTCAGGTTAGTCACTCTCTGGCCCAGGGACATCTAGTGCTGGTCCTTGTTTGTGTGGAGCTTGGAGGAGGCAATGCTGCCATGAACCTGTCCTCACTGTGCTGCCCGGGCACTGTGCACACTATAAGGAAACGGTGAATTTTGTAAAGAAACAAAGGAATTAGTGTGGGTGGTGATATGAAAGTAGAGAGAGAGGAGGGTGCGGACTAGTCATTGCCTCATCCTGCGGCCTGTGAAGGACTGGCTGTATGCAGGCAGGAGGGAATGATCATTAACTGAACCCCAGAGCACTTTGATTCCAGAAACAATTTGTACCAGGAAATAATCCGTGCTTCCTTTTCCTTGATGAGACCAGCAGGCAGCTGCCGGAGCTTTAATCAGTACGTGCCCTTTTTTTATTTTACAGTTGAGGCGTGGAGTGGGGAGGAAAGGGGAGAGCACTGCCCAGCCTGGGGCACTGCTGGCAGTGGGCAGCTTGGGAGTAGCCTGAGGGGAGCTGCCCTCAGGGGACAGAAACGTTGGTAAGACAGAGCGTCCAGAGGAGGGTCTGGAGGGCAAGGTGTATAAGGAGCAGCTGAGTTCCTTGGGTTTGCTCATCCAAGAGCAGAGGAGCTGAGGGGAGGCCTGATGGCAGCTGCAGCTCCTCACAGGGAGCGGAGGGCAGCGCTGAGCTCTGCTCTGTGTGACAGTGACCAGACACAAGAGAATGGAGCTGTGTCAGGGGAGGGCAGCGGGGGGTCAGGGAAAGGGTCTGCACCACAGGGTGGTGGGCATGGAACAGGCTGCCCAGGGCAGTTTGGGCACAGCACTGAGCTTTGCAGAGTTCAAGAGGTGTTTGGACAGTGCTCTCAGACATCTGGTCTCATTTTATGTGGTCCTGTGTGGAGCAGAAGTTGGACTCAGTGACCCTTTTTTGGGTCCCTTCCAGTTCAGCGTATCTATGATTCTCTGATTCTATGACACAGCAGTGTCAGCAGTGAGAGAGAGAGGCACAGAGCTGGCATTGGTGAGGCCTGCATGGTTATCAGGATCAGATGGGTCTGTCCAATCCAACAAAGCACTGCTTGTTCAGCTGCTGCTCTGCTGTATCGGGGCCTTCACAGGGCAGTGGAGATCTGCTGCTGGAATGCACACGTCTGATCACTTCTGGTTTAATGGCGGAGGGCTGAGCCTCTGCATCTCTGCATTTGCCTATGGCAATGGAAATGAACTGTGCCTGCCTGCCCTGGGTGCCTGGAGCAGGCTGCGTGGCTGTGCCCAGATGGCACAAACAGGAAAGCCTTTACTTTTGGCTGGAGGAAGAACCTCGGGTGGCTTTTGCTAAAACAAATGCTGCTTTGTTTTTTGTTTACTTCAATGGAGGTATTCACAGTGATGGTTTATAAGCGGAGACTGCAATGATCGCATCCCTTTATGCCAGGCACAGTCTCAGCTGCTGACACACCCTGAGGGCTGCCCCTGGCAGACTGGGAGCTGGCTCCTTCCTCGTGCAGTCCCACAACAGGGAGGACCTGAGCACAAACTCAGGTTCCCCTCGGCCCTCTTCTCCCTCCCATTTGTGGTCCAAACGCGGTGCAGAAGCCCTGGGAAGCAGTCCAAGTCCAAGCGCTGACATCCAGGTGGCTGACGGCTTATCTGCACAACACTATGGGGAAGAGAACCTCCTGGACAAGTGGCACGTATGCACTGGGGTCCCTGGAGGCGGGTGAAATAAGCTGTGTAACCGTGCTTTGTTTCCACAAGCTCCTGTGTCGGCTCAGCCCAGGGTCACGGCTACAGAGGCTCTATCTGTCAGCAGCGAGGCTCCAACGAGGGCCGTGTCATTGCCAGCGCGGCGGGCAGGGGGCACTCGGGCACCGGGATTGCAGCCGGCTGAGGGGCACGGCGGCAGGGAGGACTGAGCTGGGCTGCGGGACGGGGAGCGGAGCAGCGGATTTATGGGAACGTCCAGGCAAATGGGTGCGATGCCCACCGAGGCACCGAAAGGGGAAAAGAAAAAAGGTAACAGAGCCGATAAAAAAAAAAAAGAAAAAGAAAATGGCAAACACAGTGCGACGTGGAGCAATTAGCCCAGGCTGGAGGAAAAGCAGATGTGCAGTATGGAGATACACTAACAGCACTGGCAGAGCGCGGCTCGAAAACAGTAAAACGAAAATATAATTAAGGCCAATCCAAGGCACCCAGCTGCACTAATGTTTCAGCCTGATGCCAGGCTCGGCTGGGAACGGCCTGCGGCTGGGTGGCAACGCCCAGCCATCCCTTGCCTGGTGGAGGCATGGGGAGGAGGGAGCTCTGAGCCACTGCTGGGCACAGCTGGCACTGGGGCACGTGGGATGGGCCTGTGGGGTGCATTTCTGTCCTCAATGAAGCCCACTACCTGTCCACCACTGTGTAGAATAGCTGCAGGCCACTGGAGTAGGCAGCTCTCATTTGTACTTAGCGTGTCTGGGAAGCCCAGTAAGCAGCTGGCAGTGTTTTGTTAAAGACAAAGTGATTGAGGAGAGGAGAGGGTCAAGGGATGAATTAGCAAAAGGTCCAGAATAAGTGTCCTGGGAGAAGGACAGCCCATGGCTGACAGCTCAGTACTGCCAATGGGCTGGCTGCTTCAGCTGCAGCTTTAGTCTGGTTCAGTTAAATCAAACATTCAGGTTTCTCCAGCTGTTCACACCAGACTGCTGTAGTAGGCAACTCCAGGGTTATCTGTTCAGGTGGGTGGCGAGAACCCAGTTCTGCTGCAGGGAATTCCTGCCAAGACAGCAACTCTGAGTGATGGCCAACTTCTAAAGAACATTTCTAAGTGGTTCTGCAGGACAAGTTTTGCATTTAAAACCTTCAGGCTTGATCTTCTTCTGCTTGGGAAACCCAATTTACTTTCTTCCTTGTTTACTTATAAACCTGATTCAGTGCTGAGTTGAGCAGTAACAGCAGGTAGGAATGTCCTTCCAGTCAGTCAGGAAGGCCTTCCAGGGAGTGGAGGGGCAGCGCTGAGCTCTGCTCTCTGTAACAGGGACAGGACCCGAGGGAACGGCATGGAGCTGTGTCAGGGGAGGGGCAGCTGGGGGTCAGGGAAAGGTTCTGCACCACAGGGTGGTGAGCATGGAACAGGCTGCCCAGGGCAGTGGGCACAGCGCTGAGCTTTGCAGAGTTCAAGGAGTGTTTGGACAGTGCTCTCAGTCATGTGGTTGGATTTTGTGTGGTCCCATGTGGAGCAGGAGTTGCACTTGATGATCCCTGAGGGTCCCTTCCAACTCGGGATATTCTATGATTCTATTCTATGATTCAGACACTCTGTGACTCCAGTGTATCCCCAGGGTCTGACATTCAGTGATGGTTTTAGTGCCAATGTAGCATACGAAAGTGTGAGCAAGGTTGCATCTACAGAAAAAAAAATAATTAGTGAGGCTGGGAAAGTACTACCTAAGATTTAAAGGGGCTGTCAGCAATGCATTGTTGGGCTAAAGAATATAATGGTACAGCAGGCAGCCTCCGTGGAAGCACTGCCAGCCCCCATCTCTGCTGCAGCATCTCCAGCTGCGGTGATGTCTGCTCAGGGCTGAAGAAGACTTGTTGTCTCTGCTGCTGGCGTGTGGCTGGGGAACAGCATCCCAAACTGAGCAGCAGGAGCTGTTATCTGAGGTTAGCAAGGGGATCATTTAAATTCATAGTCATCGAATGAAATCACCAAAGGTTCATCAAGTATGGGTTCTCCAGCTGTGCTGCAGTGATTCATGGCCTCATATCCTAATTCTGTGCCTGACAGATTTTACATCAACAGGAAGGGTTTTTCTCCATCACCCTAAAGCCACTGTGGACTTCCTCAGACATTTCAGCGCCCTCAGAGGTGGATAGCCTAGTCAGGGAGAGGATGCTCGGCTATTTAGCAATCTGTGGATGTGGCAATAGGGTTGTATAAGGTTAAGAATTTCTGTCATACTGTTTTCATCAGTGTAATAGAAAGATCTAGTCAATCAAATCTAGTAGTGATTATGATCATAATTTATGTTCAGCCAAAACAGCATCGAGGACAAGTTTTTCAAGCGTCCATGACTATGATAAAGAAGTGCTAGCTCCATTTTTTGGCTGCTACTCTCATTAATTAACATGACTTGTGCTTCCATTGTGATGAGAAACACTTCAGAAAGATGCCAAACATAAACATAAAAGTTAACAGTGAAGTGAGATGAAGTCAGAAAATGGTGGACAGGAGAAATAGCTAAGCTTTCCCACACCATCACTTTGTTGTATTGCCTTTTTTATCCAGCCCTTGCCTACAGAGATCATAAATCCCCAGAGAAGAGAAAACTTTACTGTTGAGGCTGTTAATGTCAACAAAGCTTGCTGAATGATGCCCTTGGTTTCCTCATCTATCAGCAGCATATCTGAAGAGCTGGGGCAAAGGAACAAAAAATACACACCTGATGGTTCAGTTTTAAAGCTCTTCAAAGGTAAACTCTTCTCTCTGAACTTTCTGAAACCACAAAACTGCACAGAAATACTATTTATGTACAGTTCAAAAGCATCCAAATCTCTCTTCAGACTCCAAAGGATTCCATTGGAATGCCACACATCACTCAAATCCATGACACAGCTGCATGGGCCCATGAGGCACCTGCCCCATATCATCTCTCCATGGCAGTAGCTGGAACCTCAGAGGTGGAGCTCCTCCAGAAAGCCCTCTTCTTCAAAATGTTCCCTGTAGCACTGGCGTATGGCACTCTGAAGTCATGCAAACAACTCACATCATCCTTATCAAGAGAGAAGGTAAATAACATTTAATGTGGGGCCTAAAGACTTAAAATTTTAACTCATTAACTTCCTCTTCCTTTCTGCTAAGGAATATTTTCTTTTTGATAAAAAGAGTCATAGAATCATAGGATGACTTGGGTTGTATGGGACCTCAAGGATCATCAAGTTCCAGCCCCCCGCCATAGGCAGGATTGCCAACCACCAAATCAAGTATTAGATCAGATTGCCCAGGGTCCTATCCAGCCTGGCCTTAAACACCTCTAGGAATGGGGCATCCACAACCTCTCTGGGCAACCTGTTCCAGCACCTCTTCACTCTCTCAGTAGAACACTTCCCCCAATATCTAATCTAAATCTCCCCTCCTTTAGTTTTAAACCATTCCCCCTTGTCCTGTCAGTATCTGCCTTTATAAAAAGTTGATTTGCCTCATGTTTATAAACTCCCTTTAAATAATGCAGGGCACAATGAGGTTTCCCTGCAGCCTTCTCTTTTCCAGGCTGAACAAGCCCAGTTCCTTCAACCTGTCTTGACAGGAGAGATGCTCCAGCCCTTTGGTCATCTTTGTGGCCCTCCTCTGGATGCTCTCCAAAAGCTCCACATCTTTTTGTGTTGAGGGCCCCAGACCTGGGCACAGTACTCCAGCTGGGGCCTCACACAGATAGAACGGAGGGGGACAATCACCTCCCTCACTCTGCTGGCCACCCCTCTTCTGATGGAACCCAGGATACCATTGGCCTTCTGATCTGCAAGTACATGCTGCTGACGCATGTTAAGCTTTTCATCAACCAGGACCCCTAAGTCCTTCTCAGCAGACCTTCTTTCAAGGATTTCTCCCCCTTTGTATATATATCTGGAATTACTTTGACCCAGGCGCCAAAACTTATGATTTTGTGCACTCTTCACATTTCTGCAATGTGGGCATTCGCTCACTCTTTCATTTCTCTTCCTCCCACATGGAAGCCTTTCTGTTGGAGAAGCACTAAGCTCTGCTTACACAACAGAGGGGAACAAGGCCTCTCTGCTATCTTGAGGCCTCTTGATGGGCACTCAGGAGATCTCTCATTCTCTAGAAAAACCCAGATTCAGAAGTTGTTGATGGGAGGGGAGGATAAATATCAACATCTGCAAAAGCAGAGAGGTAAACACACACAGAGCATGACTGCAGGCACCTCGAGGAGCCTTTCTGTAACTTGATCTGTGAAAGCAAAGCACCAAATGTAGCAGAGACAGGAGAAAACCTTTTGTTCCATGTGGCTTCCTCCTGGCTACAAGACGTGCCATTAACACTGGGGCACACTGAGATGGGTGAACTGCAGAGGTCAGGATGTGCTTATCTGCTGCAGACATGGCAAAGTGGCTGGAGCACACAGACCAGATAACTCTGCCTGGACAACAGCGGCCTTTTTTATTTCACTGCTTCTGTTTGTGTGTCAGAAGAGCAGTCCTCACTGGCACAACACCTGCGCTTGCCAGAAGGAGAAGTCCTGACCTCCCAGAGACTCTTAATTCTTAATTGAATTCTGCTCAATTAATTCTGTTAACACTTTGATGACTATGTTCCATCATGATGATCCTTTCTTAACAGGAGCCATGCAAAACCTCGTAATACTGTGCGTGCTGCTGTTAATTGCCTTGTCAGGACACCGTGAAAAGCCTGATAAAAAGAACTGGCTTTAAACCACCACCTAAAGGAATTCTTTCAGAGTAGAAAATCTGATTCAGAGGACTACAGAAAGCTTTGCTAACAGTGTTATAAACAAGGAGTGGTATTCAATTTGACACATATAGAAGAGATTGGTCTGTCCTACATTGCTCTTAAAGGTGTAAATAGGGCTCTCAGTATTATGCTATTTCTACATTATCAGTGCTCCAGGAAGGCAGGGATATGTTACTTCCTTTTTGCAGGCAGTTTATCTTAAGACATACCCAAGATCCAGCAAAGAAACCTTGACTAAGGTGAGAATTTACTTTACATCTCCTGAATGCCAGTTCCCGCCATCATCCCTTTCCTATCTTGATATGAAATAATGCTGAACAGAGTCGACACCCAAATGGCCACCATCGCATGTCACAGAGGTCAAGGGGAGACAAGGGACAGGAGGGGAAAAGGTGGTGCAGGCTTCACCTCCTGCTGTGCCTCAGATGAGCGGAGAAGCTGCCCACAGCTGCTCTGGGAGCAAGTTCTCTTGGATTTGTTAAGGCACATGGGCAGCATGAAGAATACAGGAAGAAACCCCTATGCAGGGATCTCCCACTGAACCACAATCCTGGGCTCTCATTTACAAACAATATATATGAGGCAGGACAGTCCTGGCCTGCCATCTAATGCTTATTTGGAATATGAGGCAATGAACATCAACTTTCCAAACATGGAGTGCTTTGAGGGGTGGGCGTGATCCAGGGTGCAGTAATCAATGTATATTGCTTTTCTTCATATAGTCTGGCAAGCTCCTTATCTCAGGGTTTGCTGTAGTTTAGATTATCTTGGGTTGCTAATATTGATCTAAAGAGAAAGAAATAAAAACTATCTGAGCTTCACAGTACACTTCTATACCTAGAATCCACAGAGGAATACTTGCATGCCAGTGGCCCTCTCTAAAGGCTGACTGTTCTCCCCATTATGCCTTGGCTGAAAACCAAGAAACACGTAGCATTTTGAAGCAGGACAGTCACCTGTTATGAAATAGGTAACTAACACTTGAATCATGAATGCTGGTAGGATTATGTTAGGCTGATATGGAGATGCTGATGCTGTCAGGCTTGGAACAGATTCAGACACGATGATGCTGGGGTGCTTGATTTGTCCATCATGGGCGTTCTCTTGCTGGCCAGGGAATGCACCCCAGGCCTCCTGGCTGTGGAAATGTGTGGTATCATCAGAACAACAGGTTTGCCTCATTGTCCTGCTCCAGGCTGTAAGGGGTAAAGGGCAGGTACCACAAACAGCTGGGATTATATCATTTACATCTGTTACCTCTTTTCCCATGTCCTGGTCCTCCCTTTCTCCACCCCAGTCTCCTCCCAAATAAACAAGTTGTCCCAAATTACTTTATCCCCCTCAATCCAAGTTTGGTTACACCCATACCCAAATTCTGTATTTAATAACGAAATGTAGGTAATCTCGACTTGATGTGACATAGCTGATACGGTTACACAGGCACTACGGGCCTTACATGATTCCACTCCCAAAAAGGTTCATAACACCCCCTTTGAATTGTCGTTGAAGTCTGGTTATCCCTCACGTAACTCACTTTATAGCCATCTGTGGAATCCAGCCATTCCTCATGGCACTATACTTGTATATTTGTTGTCGTTGCACACTGGTACCGATCATACTTGGCAATTGCTTGTGTCATGTCCAGTGGTTTCTTATGTCCTGTTCAGTTAGCTCATAGGCAGATTGGGATGTAGTGATCTGACTGCATCCTTAATAAAGTACCACATGATTTTCAGGCAGCCCATGATATCCACCCCAGCTATTTGCTGAAGGAACTAAGGAATTATCCAAAAAATGTCTGAACCTTTCAGAAGCTCTGACATGAACCCAGACACACTGAGAATCATAGCCAGGTTGCATTTCTCAGCAGGCAAATAATTCCCTGCATTTGTTTATCAGCGCATCTGTCACAAAAGCTATGGTTCATGCTGTATAGGTGCACAACCAACATTAACACCATAATGAACCAACCATTACACATGAGGAAATCATTCTAAACAACTGCAGTGCAAATGCTCTGTCCCATAGCTGCCATGGTCTGATCAAGCACCTCATCATGAATCACAGGTTCAGGTAAACGGCAAAGTCAGGGTTCAGTAACATCTGTACTGAATGAATACTTTTATTTCCTTTGGCTTTCTACAAAAGCAGAAGAGAAATTCTACTTTGTGACAATGTAAATTTTTGCTAGTGCAGATGGTCTCCATTCTTCAGAGAGGACTGGTGTGTACCAGGAACATCCTCTCTCTTAGAAAACTTTGGCACTTGGCCGCTGACCCAGATGCAGGAGCATCCCTTTGCTAAAGAAAATGTCCAGGAGTCAGGGTGTGAAGGTGGGTAAGATGTAGGAAGAAGGCTAACTGGCCAGCACAGAAAAGTATCTCCCTTACAAATAAATGTGCCAAATGTTCACCGTGAGCAATAGGAAAGTGTTTCATCTGCAACAGCCATACCACATGATTCCTCCCATCTCAGAGCTGACTGTTACAAACCTCATGTGAACCTACAGGAACTCATCAATGGAAGTCAAACATGTTCTAAGTCTCTTCCTGAAGGTCAGAAAAAAGGGGAAAAAAAAAATACATTTTCTTTACTTCCTTAGTAAAAGCAGGGGAATGCAAAAGTAGTCCTGAAGGTGTTCCTGGGTTTGGCTTGCTGCGCCAGTCGAGTAGACATGCAGCACTGCAGTTGCTGGCTCATCAAAGGGATACTGAAACCTGACTGGTTTGTCTGGCCTCTTGTCCTGTCCTGGACACCTATCTTGTCATGATATCACCCAATTAAAACTCTTATTAGCACTTCTTTTCATATTAAAGGGGAAAAAAAAAAACCAAGAAGAAAAGAAAAAATGGGGTAGGTAGCTGGCTTTGTTCTGAAGCCGAAAACACTGCCATCATCCCCATCATCGTGTGAGAATAAACATGGGTGGGAATAATGGAATGTGTAGGTGAATTCAGCTATCCGAAGCCAAGGCCAGAGGCAGATCAGATCAGATCAGCATAGAGAGAAATGTGACAAAGTGTAATTAACACTGAACGATGCTATAATGTCACTACTGATTGTTTGAATAGAACTTCAAAATTCAAAATGAAATTGAGAGGGATTCCATGCCAGTACCCACATGGTCTCCATGTGCCCTCTGAGCCTGCTTAGCAGCCAGGTCCCAGCCACAGCTGCAGGGCACTGACAGCTGCCTTGGCTCTGTAGCTGCTGCCCAAGCCTGGCTTGTATTGCCATTTGTATTTCCCAAATTCTGGAGAGAGAGAAGGATAACCTAAAACGATTATGCATGTTTTTATCTTAGGGATTGCTTGGACCACTTGAAGTCCTTGTGCATGTTGAATTGCTCTCCCCTGGGCACGCGCTTTGTCTGATCCTTGTGTTCTCCTGACACCAGGATCTCTCCTCTTCTTCTCCTTCATCGGTCTTTACTGTTTTCATATCTTCATCTACTTGCCAGGACTTGCCACAGCCTCAGATATTTTGTATTGGTGTGGTTGTTTTTTTTCAGGTCTTTGGCTCATTTTTTTTAGCCCATTTTCCTGTTCTGTACTTTAGAGTGGAGAGTCTGTCTCTGAGGTTTCACTTTGTTTTTCAGATTTAGACCATGTTCGTTTGGAATGGGCTGCCCAGGTAGGTGGAGGAGTCGCTGTCCCAGGAGAAACATTTAGATGTTGTAATGAGGGACGTGGTTTAATGGGAAACATTGGTGGTAGGTGGACGGTTGGACTGGATGATCTTGGTGATTCTGTAATTCTATGGTTCATTCCTTCCCTTTTTAATATGCATATCCAGAGCTCTTACAGCTCCAATAAGATTATTTTTTTTCCTCTATGCTCAATATTGTCTCTTTTCTCCAAACTTGTACAGTAACTTCACACACAGTCAGGTATGCATTTTCATTTCCATTTGAAATATCACATCAGGCAGTGAACACTGCTTCCTCTAAAAGGTGAGAAGAGAGATACCAAAAACTGATCTTATTGGCCACTGTGCAGCATCCCTCTGAACAGAAGTGTTCAAAGCAATGCTTTCTTCCACATCCACTCAGATAGCCTCTTGCAAGTTCAGATTCCATTGGCATTTGGTAAGTGATTTGTTCATGGTTTTGCTTTAGAATTTTATAGGCCTTTTTACGTTTTCTTTTAAACCATGCTTTCCAAACAATCTACTACAGATTTTTACTTGTTAAAGGCCACTTTGGTCCTGCACAGGAAGTACCAAACCCATATATCACTTTTCTAATTTGATGATTTTTCCACAGTGATGAGGACACTAGAGTGTTAGGGTGATCCAGGATGATCCTTTTTTCTCCCTGTGAGACTTGCATGGTCTGGCAGGTAGAGTTGGACATTTTTCTTAGTAGCATGCACCACAATAAATGTTGCTCTTTACAAGAATATTTTAATATACATGAGGCATTGCCAAGCTAGTCTGGCATGACTTTGCCAGTGACCTGTTGACCTGAGATGCAGCCCAGTGTAAAGTGGGCAAGTGGAGAAAAGTGGTGATCATACATATTCTCTCAAGCCCTTGGACACCCCAGTTTACCAGCAGAAGTGGCCAGAGGCACAAGTCACTTCCCAACCTGTACCATCAGGTTGATGGTATTAAACTGATTATTTTCTCTCCCCTCAGGTGCCATCTGCTGAGCTAATAGAAACCAGCTGGTTGCTGAGTTCTATAAAGGGAAGCTTACATCAAGCTGAAAGCATACTTATTCTGGCTGTGCCCAAAGCATGGGCTCCATCACCACTGCAAACAACAAGGCCTGAGGATGTTATAGCCAATATACTGAGGTTTGTAGCAGCAGAATTATTTCTTCTCTTAAGATTTCTGCAAAGGGGCATGAGGGCAAAGTGAACATTTTAACAAGGAGATATTCAACATGTAGCTGACCGTGAAACATGATGTTTGGCAGTACAGGAAGTCTCTTGAATTCTTTTGAATTGCTATTGCTTAATCTTCTTGCGAATGCTTAATTGAGAAGATATTTTCCATATGAAAATATTTTCCCCTCCAGCTTTATTATTATGCACTTTGTACAAACGTGGGTCTTGAAAGACAATCTGTATGAAAATGCCAGACATGAAATCCTAGCTGTATATGTTAGAGACTCCATTCAAGTAAAATTAAATCAATATCTATTTTGATCTTCTTCAGGTGTCTCAAACTTCACTTTCAGTTGTTTCAACTCTTATATATCTTGGAAAAATACAGGAATTATATTTTCTACAGTGCACTTCTCATTGGATCAGATCAAGGGAGGTGATCCTGCCCCTCTGCTCTGCGCTGGTGAGACCTCACCTGGAGAACTGTGTCCAGATGTGGAGTCCTCAGTACAGGACAGACACGGAGCTGTTGGAGTGCATCCAGAGGAGGGCCTCAAAAATGATACAAGTGAGCAGCCCTCTCCTACAAGGGCAGGCTGAAAGAGCTGTGGCTGCTCCAGGTAGATTTGAAAGGTCGCTACCTTTTGATATCTAAAGGGGGGCTGTAAGAAGGAAGGGGATCGACTCTTTAGCAGGGTTTTTAGCTTTTGAAATAGGATAGGCAGAAATTATTTCAGACTAAGTGATTTAGATTGGATATAAGAAAGAAACATTTCTTATGATAGGGTCAGTGAAGCACTGGAACAGGTTGCCCCAAGGTGTGGAGGAGTGGTCTGTAGAGATATTCAAGGTCAGACTGGATGGTGCTCTGAGCAATCTGATATAGCTGTAGATGTCCCTGTCTGTTGCAAGGTAGTTAGACTAGATGACCTTTAAAGGTCCCTTCCAACTTAACTCCTAGACTTCCACATTCAATTTCCTTCTGCTTAGAAAATTATGTTGTTGTATCAGGTGTCTTTGAATACTCCAAGTCTCATCTATCAAGCATATTCTAAAAGTTTTTATCTTTGAAAAGTAACACCCAGCAGATGTGCTTTTTAGTAAGGTATTAACCAATCTCTGCTCTTAGCTTGAAAAAAGCATTTCCCAGCTCTGACACTGCGCTGTCCAGATGAAAATGCCTCTATAATTGAAAGGAAAAAAAAAAAAGCAATTGGAAGCAACCAATATAGTCTTTGTTTAACAAGTCCTTCAGAAAGCAACTTGTAAATAGACCTGACCGAGGATTTCTCTAAACAACTGCAGTTTGGAAATTCTAGCTGCAGGCCACATCTATTTTCCTGAATAGGTTTTTCTAAATCTTTTACTTTCTAGCAGCTGTTGACTACATAAACGCTAATTGCACCACTGAACAACAGTCCTCTCTTAACTGTTTGGTACATAATGAAAATAGACTGCAGAGATAAGAAAACAATTTTCAAATTTTCTATTCTGCTTGTAACTCAATTTGAATGGTTTATCCTTTACTGACATTAATGTATACTTTTGATAATAGGTGAAAATTATTTCATAATTACTTCAAAAGCAGCAAGTATGTTTTAGAAACTATACCTAACTTCTACTTAGATTTGTTTACTTTTGTCTGGACCCATTTTCACTAAGGAAATGATATCGTCAGACTACTGGCAGATCTCTGAAATAAAGTAAGAAGGCTCATTTCTATTACTATCAACCTCCATTTCACTTCTAAGTATTTGTTCAGCAGCATATTTGAGAATTCCCTGAAGGAAAAAAGGGAAAATTTAATGAATGACAGTATTTCCAGGACAGCAATCAATTTCAACAGGATGGAATTCCTTTACTTTTCCAGTTAGAAAAATAAGTGTACTTTACAGATCTTTTCAAATGTAAATGCAGGTCTCTAAAATTATTTAGTTGATTAATAATTACATTGGACCAGTTTTTCTATTCAAACAGCGCTTGGTCTAACCAAAATAATAATTTTCCCAATAAACTTTGCCTCACTTATAGCTGACATGTTTTGCATTTGGCCAGCTAGCCATTAGTGGTTTCTAGCAGTGCTGATAAGGTCTTTTAGCCATTACTCAACCATGTGCTTGAAATGAATGTACTGACTATGATTAAATGAACTGTGCTTGATTTCTTTCTTTTTTGCCATCCAGAAGTCAGTCCTTGTAACTAGCTTCTTTTCCTAAGTGTGCTTATCAAGATAAAATAACTTCTTATCACTTTATTTTTACTACTCCTTCTAGTGGCAGTGACAAATGTTACTACAGCTCTCAAACACTCCGAGTTTTGTTTCTAAACACCTATGTTCTATTTTCTGATAATCTCTTCTTTGTTTAAATTATTAACAAATTGTGCTTATTTCTACTTTACTTATAGCTTAAAACACTTGTATTTCTTTCTTACCGTAATAACTTACATATGATCTACCTCCTCTTTATTATCTGGTACTGTTTATGTCTCCTAGGATCATAGAATCACCAAAGCTGGAAAAGACCTCCAAGATCATCTAGTCTTGCCTGGTAAGTGGATCTTTCTTGCTCACGTACCCTTTACTGTAAGCAAATTCATGTTTTTGTCTATGAAGATTGATGCAATATTTTGTCTAGGTTAGTTTATCACAAGCAGGTGTATTCCTGTGGCAAAACAATTGTTAGACTGACTGGAGTTGGAGGATTAAAAAATGCAATCTCAGCTCAGGTTTGACCTCATGTCAATAAGGCATGTGGACAGAGTTGCATCACATGTATACGTGACGTTAGCAGAGTCAGAGCTGTGGTTCTGGGAGCATTCTAGGCACTTCTTGTTGGATTTTGTTTCTGGGTGTGGTGCTACATGTTCTTATTCAACACATTGTGTTAGAGGGCTAACTAATGGGATTTTAAGGCGGGAGGTTGTTTTTCCCATCTAAGCTAGCAGTTGGATCTGGAACACCCTATGTGATATTCGTTGATTCCATGATCAAAGTCTTCAAATAAGAGGAACTATACTATTTTTATTAGACCTTTGTAAAACAAATTGATAATCCAGTCCTTGGTAAAAAAAACTAAGAAGTTTAAAATTCTGACTGACTTCATCAAAGGAGCTTAAATGGCTTTGCCTTGTCAGACAATTACACCCACTGTGTTTGGTTTTGAGAAGTCACTTTCAGTCATGCACATTGATCATGCAAGGAACTGCCAGGGCAGAAGGGCAGCCATGCTCTGGTGTCCCACAGTAAGTTCTTGTTGTAGGCAACTGGGAGGCCTTCAGAAACCCAGCTAGGATATCCAGCCATGGCTTCAGCTGTCTCATAGTCAGCCCCTGTATCAGGCAACTGTGTGGTGATGATGTAAAAGCATGAGGGTAACTCAACTTGGTCAGAAGAGTAGATGTAACCTGTATTTCACTACTTCTATCAAAGTAAGAGGTGGATTGAAAACAACAAGGGTACAACAAGGTGTATAGTGTGAGAATGGAGGAAAAAAGTGAACATAACGTCTGTTAGGCAGAGTAGCAAATACAATACTGCAAAGTATCCTCTTTGTTCCTGTCCTTTGGATAGAAGTAGAGACTGTTTAGTGATTGGCTCACTCAGCTGTTGTGCTTTCAGCTACCTTTGGAGTTACAGAATATCATTTTAGCTCCTACTACTAAAATTTTTAGAAATAGGCATCTTATGTTTTTCACTTTCAGTGAAATACTTCTGAGTATTCAGCACATACGCAAGAGAAGCAAATGAGTGTGAGTTAACTGAAGATGAGCCAACATATGTCTTGTTAAGGTAAAATTCATGTGCTTTAAATCATCACAGCTGCATTAAATATAATACCATCTTGATGTGGAGATTTGTTTTGAAACATCTGCAATTAATCATTGGAGTAGATAAGCAGGTAAAATTATTAATAAATAGATTTATGGGTGAAATTCCAGAGAATATATATACAGGGGCTATTACATAAGTTGGATAGAGTTGTCTCTTCTGCTACAGACATAATTTATTATTAATACTTTAACTGGCTTAAGTAGAAACAGAAACTGTCATTTTAAGTTCAGATAAAAATCAGTAATCCCACAGCACTGTTACAAAACAGATATACAAATTAATAACACTGATGTTGTACGTAATAGACTAGTAGGGTGTGTATTACTATAAGTGTGAGCAAAGGGAGAAACAGAAGTCAATGAAATGCACGTTAGTGTTTCTTCTGAACTCTTTCACAGAGTGTATATCATTAAATCATCCATCAGTTGACCAGAGGCCTGGCTTTCGCCATCACATGGCAGCAATAAGCATAAAGCCAGAAGCAAGTAAACAAAAGTTTCCCAACACCTTCAACTCAAAGCATGCCACAGACACCATCACACCCACATTTACCCCACCACACGCACACGTACACATGCACTGCTTTCTGAGTCATTTTTGCCTCTTCTCTCACCTCGCACACTTCGTAACTGTGTAACTGAGAACACAGAAACCATGCTGTCTGTTAGCATGTGTCCATGCTCATATTCTCCACTGTAAGCTAGGGACCATAACAGAAAGAACAATAATACCTAAGATATTAAATGCACCTGTAACAGCTTTTACATCTTTTTGTTCTATTTTTGTGTGTTTGTGTGTGCGCCAGTGCATGTCTTATGAGTGGGTTTGCAATGGTTGTATCTGCTAGTAACTCACTGAAGGACAACTCCAAACTAAAGAAAAGGGTTTTGCTCCCTCTTTTGTAGCTGCTCTCACCCAAAATGATGAAAATGCAAATGGTAATGATGTCAGAGGAAATTCTACTATCTGTGGTAAGATCTCCATTTAACTAGAGAATAAGCAATGTCACAAAAGCACCAAATGCCAGCATCTGATCACAGTGGTTCCAAGTCTCAGCACATCTACTTCTTTTCTTCACTTTCATACTTGTAAGAGATGTTGTGTAAGGTCTGTGAGTGGGTTTATAAAGTGGGCTTCTAAAGCAGTCTGTTTCACTGCCTTATACAGAATTTGTCCCCAGCCTTCAGCCTCCTCACTCCTTTCTTTCAGAGCACCGTTTCTCTCAAAATCAGTTGTATACAAAATAGATGTGAGAGCATCCATACTACTCCTGGCTGCTTCTCTGCTTTGTTTGAGTCTTCAAATGCACGTTCTTTCAGGTTTCTGTATGATGACCGTGTAGTGTGGTCATTCCTACACTCTCCACGTGTTCTCATCATTTTTAGAGGTATGATGGATCTCGACCATCATCTGGAGGGCTCAGAACTTTCTGGAAAACAGTTTGCTTCTCTGAAACCCTTCTACCCCACTGTGATTAGTTCCAGAGGTATTAACTGTAGAAATAACAAACAGCTTGGTCACTTCTGTAGAACAGTTTTCAGTATTGTCCAACATAAATGGAGAAAAATAAATAGTTCTCAGCTCCATAACACCTTCATTTATAACCTAAACCACAGCAAAATAATCTGTGGAGGGTATCAACTAACGGAGATGAAAGCTCTTCAACGAAATACTATCATTAGTTACAGCCTTATTACAGTGTCTAGGGTCAGATCTGTGCTATCTTCACTCCAGGTGTAGACAAGCAATAACAGCAATTGTCACTTGGTGGAGCCAGATCACTCCGCAACTGGAATGCGCCTTAAAAGTGTCTTGCAAAAAGGTCTCAAGTCAGGGTTTGTAAAGAATGGTGTGGAGAAAGAACGCTGGGTACCAGGGGACTTAAATCTTTTGAGAAGTAACAATATTTTGCATTTTTCCTTTTAGTTAGTGTGGCATAGGAGAAGTAAAGGTCTTACCAGCTGAGGGAATGCTGTTTGGTTGGAAAAGGGTAGAAGTACAGTATCGTGCATTTGGTAATCTGTGTGCAAATGTGTGAGATGCAACCAAAGCTGTCACTTTTCAGTTGTTGCTCTTTAAAGGAGTTCAGATGACTGAAGCTAAACTGTGCCATCTTTTTATCAATTACGTGTCTTTAAAAACATTTTTCTCTTTCAATCATCTCTCTCTTACCTTTTCTTAATGAGAGAGAAATAGCCTAATTTATTTATGGTGTTAAACACTATTGTAAAAGGAAAAAATGAGAGGGTTCCAAACTATAAATATCTTCTTTATACTCTTCTGATATGAACCTTTCCTCACAGTATGTTCCTTTCCTTCCCTGTCCATATGTTTTGGGTATTTTAATTAATGAGGTGTTATTATTAGAAGCTCCTCTGGCTTCTGATTCTGTGCTATATTTACTGTAACTGCTGTAACAGAGATCAGGCAATTTGCATCTCTTTTTCTTCAATGAGCAGGAGGATATACATTCTCTCTGCCATTTTTGTATCTTCTCATTACGCAGCTTTTCCTTGTATTGAATTGCTCCAAACCAGACAGATAATGCTAGAAGGAGGGTCTGCTTTTGAGGACACGTGCTGACTGTCACTTACACGAAGTCTTACTTATTTTTTCCATATATTTTTTAGATCCATCAGATCTCACATGTTGGGAAAAGACTTAGTTTGCTCCAGCTAAGTACTTTTTTCAAAATATATTGAAAACAAAGGGAGGAGAGCTCTTCTTTGGTCAGTGACCCCACAAGCCAGAAGAGGCAGGTTGGCTTAGTCTGATGCCAGCAACAAAATGCCCAGCATCCCAGTCCCACGTGTTGTGTCGCTGGACTCAGGTCTAATGCCCACCTGGAAGTGCATTTCTTTCCATGACATGCTGGATCAGATGGAAGCTGCTTTTAGGCAGGAATGAAGGATCCCTGAACACCAGTCCTCTGCTTAGCTTCAGGGATGTAGTCTGGAGAAGAGGAGGCTCAGGGGTGACCTCATGGTGCTCTCAAGTACATGAAGGGAGGTTGTGGTGAGGTGAGAGTTGGCCTCTTCTCCCAGGTAACTACCAATAGGACTAGAGGGAATAGCCTCTAGTTCTGCCAGGGAGGCTCATGTTGTATGTTAGAAAATAGCTCTTATCTGAGAGAGTGGTCAGGCACTGCAATGGGCTGCTCGGGGAGGTGATGGAGTCACCAACTCTGGAGGTGTTCAAGGAACGTGTAGATGTTGTACTGAGGGCCATGGTTTAATGGGAAACATTGGTGATGGGTGGACAGTTGGACTGCATGATCTTGGAGGTATTCTCCAATCTTGGTGATTCTATTCTATGATTCTACTCAGTTCTATTCTATGTCCAGAGAGAACACAGCAATGACTGGAGCTGTGGCAGGCATTTGAGGTCTGTTCCTATTTCTGGAGAATCTGTCTGGCACTTGAAGAAAGTAATTGGACATTTTTTTTCTTTTATGGCCTGCTTTGCTATTTTTCAAGCTTCAGAGGCCATATGAAACTCAGTATTTGAGTTCCTCGGTTTGGAGCTCTCGTCATATATCAAGCTTTTTGCATAGTCACAGGATTTCAGGCTTCCCCCAATGAAGGGCAAAACACACATTTAGCTGGATTGCTTCAATCTTTGTTTGAAAAAATTGATTTTGTGTCGTCTTCTTTTTTGAACTGTTATTATTTTTATAACCCTCAAGTCAATATTTAGCATTTTCCAATCAGTGAATCCTTTTTAAACTGAGCATTCAGGATTCCTGTGGTGTAAGAGTTTCCTGTTTTTCACTTTATGGAGTTTTCAGCTCTCCAGTCGTTTTTGCTATTGGTTTGGGCAAAACTCATCTGTAAAAATGACAGCATTCCTTGCAAAACTTGTGAAAAACCAAAGACTTTGCACAGGAGACAGAAGGGTAAGTTTGAGTAGTTAATTTCTAAATCTTGGTCAACATACATTTTGGCAAGCTCCTTGTCCTGGGATCTGCTGTAATTTTGATTAGCTGGATTTTTCCTCTTTCTGTGACTTTTGTAGTTTTGGCAAGACTTTGGGCAAAAAAGTGGCTGAAGAAAAATCTTTCAATTCCCCTCTCTTCTACAGTTTCTCTCAGAAATGTCAGGGAGTGCTCTACCAGCATGTGGAGTGAGTGCTGTGTTCCTGTTCTCCTGCACAGGAGAACTGTTATTAAAGCAGATCCAAGGCTTGGATCTTACTGTCAGTGATCAGTTACTTTATACAAAACTTATGCCTGATGCCCTATCTCCAGGAGGCTTGAAGGGACAGGAAGAAGACTGAAGAATTCAGTACAAACCACTCAGTATCCATTTAGGGGATGCCATGGGAGCTCAGAAGGAAGGCAACAAGCAGATTTCTCAATACATCAACTTCTAAAATTAGCATCAAACAAATTAAAGTACTGAATATGCTCTTGTGTTCAATGCTCTACTACTTGAAATTTGGTCCAAGAATAATGCAGTCCTTAGCCATCCTACAGCTTGCGACAACAGGTTGTCTTAATTGGTTGTGAGCTTTTGCAATAGCAAAAATCTCACCATGCTCCTCTTCACCAAGAATGTAACTTTTTGTGGTGTAACGTTTAGAGGGCAGATGCACTGTAGAGAGCTCCAGCATACTCTCAGAAGAGCCCTGACTCTAGGGAGGTGATGCAGTCACCGTCCTTGAAGGTGTTCATGAACTGTGTAGATGTGGCACTGAGGGACATGGTCAGTGGGCATGGTGGTGATGGGCTGACAGTTGGACTAGGTGATCTTAGGGGTTTCCAACTTGAATGGTTCTGTGATTCTATGAGTCTATAAAACCTCAGTCCCTGGCTTCCAGAAAGGGCAGGAGTTACTGCTACCTGCAGAAAAAAAGATGTAGAAGTTGCAGGAGCGATGGCCAACTGGTCAGTGCAGGGAAGTGTTCCCCTTAATAATTCAACAACTTGTCTGCTTGAAAAATGCCTCATCTGGGAGGGGGGAATTTCTCTGCAATAGGCGCACCACAAAACAACAGCATCTGAGAGGGGCTCACCAGTGGAAGTCAAACATCTCCTGAGTCTTCTGAAGCCCAGAGAAAGGAAGAAAATCTTTTTTTCTTAATGTCAGTAACAAAAATATTACTAGGGAGGGGTAAGCATGCAGAAAGTAACTGAAAAAACTTGGCTTATTTGTCCAGCCACTTGTCCCATCCCAGGCAACTCCTGATTAAAATCCCCAATACTCCTTCTTTCTCACCATAAATAAATAGAATTGTTAGCTTTGTTTTGGAGTTGAAACACTGTTATAGTCCTTAGTTCAGGAGAAATAAAGTGTGTAGGTGCACTCAACTGCCCGAAGCCACGGCTGGAGGCAAATCAGATCAGCAAAGCTAGAAACGTGTCAAGGTGTGATTAATGTTGAATGATGCATTAATTTCATTTTTGTGCACTTAAAATAAAAGTGAAATTGAGAGGGGTCCCACCCCTGTGTGACTGGGAGAAATCCTGGGCATCTAAACTGAGCAGCCAGCCCCAGAAGAATGTTCGCTCAAAGGGCAATCAGGAGAGTCTTTATCTGTTTTATCAGCATTGGCTGTTGAGGTGATGGAGTTTGGGTTTTTAGCCCTATGCTCCATCTAAAGTTACCATGAAATATGCAGTGAGCTCAGATCCCTCAGCCTCTGTTGGAATGGCTTCTTCCTTTGAACTGACACTCCCCACAGGGGGTTGGCAGCACTACTCGCACCTTGGGAGCCCTGGTGACAGGATATCTCTGTGGAGCACAGATAAGTGGCTGATGCGGAGTTTTATAACAACCTCTGACTCGTTTTAACCCTAGAGTCCTAATAAATAGTGCTTTGTACACGAGCTTTGCACGCAGGGTTCAGAGGCAGCAGCTCTGTTCTTGTTGTCACCATTCATTTCCTCCAGACTCATGTTAGTGATGGTGTCTCCAGCACTGTAAGCCTGGTGAGGAGAAGTCTGCTCTGGTGCCCTTCATCCCATCTCTGGTGTCAGCACGACTTGCAGGGATGGCTCATGCCTCTGGGCTATGTTTATTCTGCATGTATGCAGAGATGCTGGCAACTTCTCTGGCTCAGATATCTAGCAAGAGGGTGCTGATACACCTTCTGCCATCCTTGGACACTCTCTTGGAGCTTCTGGGCATCACAGCAGCTTCACAGGCATCCAGCACTCCTCCGTGTCCGCTGTGTCCCCAGTATCTCAAGGTACATGTGGAGCACAGGGCCCTGTCCCCATCCATCAGCACAGTGCAGGCCAAAGGCAGACCCTCAGACACTCTTGCATTGGTCTTCTCTTGCTACAGGCAGTCCCACATTGACTTTGGTGGAGCAACTATGACTTGCTAAGCTGGATACCAGCTGTGCTCTGCTCTCTGGTCAGGCTGCATCTGTGTGGACGTGAGCAGAAGAGCAAAGGCAAATCTGGTGCCTTCGGGAGCTCAGCAATGCGTTTGACATATATTGCTTCACAGCCAAAGTGTGCCTGGTGAGGGGGATGTGATTCACATGGAGGAAATGCCCAGACGTGTGTTAAAAAACAATCACCAGGCTTCAGCCTTGTAGGGTCTCTTTTGCTCATGCTTACCATTCTAGGCATGGAATATATTTCTGCAGTAGAGCAGCAGAACATTTTCTTCTGTGTTTTGTGAAAGCAACCGATGGGATCTGCCGTACATCCCAGGAGCAAGGAACAACCTTACCATGCCCAGAACCTGGGCCTCAAATGGCTTCGGGCTGCACAAGATTTGTTCTCTGACACTGTAATGCAAAAGCACTTCTTTAAAAGGTTTACCAACCCCAAAGAAAATAGGCAGAGGCAAGTTTAATAGAGAAATACTCATGCTGCTGGCTGGTCAGTCTCTGCCAAGTTCTTGGTGCTGGTGGCATCTGACTGGTATAGTGTTTGCTCTGGGATTACCCCAGCAGATACTAGCAGCAGCAGGCTGGCAAGATGTCCATTTCACCCCCTTAACACTGTGGCCATATATATCACAGCAGGAGTCTATAAAGCATCACATATCAGAATAACCAGAGTCATTCACAGAAAGCAAGGAGACTTAGTTACATCTACAGAGGAGTTTCTCACAAACAAGTTACTTCTGCATGCAGAAGCTAAAGGCAGTTTACTTGTGCTCCCAACTTTCACAGGTTAGTCATCTGCTCAGGCTGCGATCTGTACTTTTTCCACGCAGACACTCATCTGTCACTCCCCACTTTGTGATTGAATGAGGCCATGTAGCGACTCAGCACAATTCACCCTCCTCAAAAGTGGGTCCCAGCCTGAAGTGCTCACCTGTAGCTGTGTGGTGCAAAATCAGGAGGTGAGGGCTGACCCTTCAGCTTCTCCCTGCCTCACAGCTCTGCCTCATCACAGCCCCTGGCTAACGAGGCCCCACTGCAGGCTGTGCTCAGAGCCACTGCCCAAGCTGCAAAGGACTTGCGTTTTCACAGATGGTCCTTTGCAGCATGCTGAGCACTGAGCCACAGTGTGATGATGTTAGCTTGCTCCAGATTCTGGAGGGAGAAAATGACAGCCTAAAGCCACTATGCATACTTTCATCCAGAGGAAGCAAACCTAGGATTGCTTGGATCACATCAAGTCATTGTGTGTGCTGAACTGCTCTCCTCGCATATGCACTGTCTGATCCTTGTGTTCTCCTAACAGTGCTCTTCCTCTTCCTTTCCTTCATTGGCCTCCACTGTCTCTAGACCTTCACCTACTTGCCAGGACTTGCTGCAGCCTTAGATATTTTGTATTGGTGGTTTTTTTTTTTTTTTTTTTTTTTTTTTTTTTTCCCAGGTCTTTGGCTCCTTATTTTCCTGTTTTCCTGCACCTTAGAGTGGAGTCTGTCTCTGAGGTTTCACTTGGACGTGTTTTCAGCGTTAGACAAATCCTTTGGTAACTTTTAGACATACATTCAGGTATGCACAGTATGCACAGACTCTCATTTCCATACTACCATTGCAGTAGCCAGCAAAGCTTGCTGCTCTCATACTTATTCCAGCAAAGAAAACTTCTTCCCTTTTTGCTGCTACCTCTGAGCAGGGTCATATCAAAAAGACCCTGCAGCTACGAAGCGCTTCTTTTTCCCTTTATGTATTGTTTTTCTGTAGAGTTTGCAACACTATTTTTTACTTATTGCAACTCAGAATTTCTGTTCAGGTGGACACTGCTCTGAGCTACTTTTATTTCCCATCATCCATTCACACCATCTCTTGCAAGTTCAGATTCCATTGGCATTTGGGGTAGCACTCATTCATGGCTTTTGCTGGAGTCCTTTTCTGTTGTTAGTTGTGTTTTTTTTTTAAACTGTGTTTTCCCAGCAAAACTCACTTACAGACTGACCTGCTTTCCCTGTAAAATCCACCCTGGCTCTGTACAGCAGTGCTGAACTTGTATCACCTTTCCAAGCCTGTGTTTTCCCAAAGCACCCAAAGGTCAGGGTGATGCTGAAGACTTCCATCTCCTTTGGGGACCTCACAAATATTTCACTATTGTTTGTTCAAAGTCAGTGAATCTGCAGGCACTCTGTATGAACACTGTTAATTCTCTATCACTGATGCTATTGGGCGTACCACACTGCACAAATGGCCATGAGGGTAAGATTTGGGTATTTAATGTTAGACTCATAAATCCATGCTGGGAAAGTGTCCGAGACAAGGCCCATTTTTCAAGGGGAGAGCAGTCTCACCTGCTGCTCCCACGAGGCAGAACCTGGTGCAGCTGTGCACAGAATGGCTCAGGGTGCACAGGATGGCTCGCACCAGCCTGCTCTGGTCACACCCATTCTGACAGTGCCCAGTGCTCACCTTCAAGAACCACCTTCTATTTCACCCTCTGCAATGATGTACACATACTGGAGCAAATGCAGCTGACAGATTTCTGCTCCTCTCCACAGAGGAGCCTCAAACCACTTCTGGGTGAGCACGGCCTCCGTCACCGCTGCCAACAACGAGGCCTGAAGACGTCACAGCCAACACCGTGAGGTGTGCGGCAGCAGAATTCCTTCTT
Organism: Chrysolophus pictus; assembly: GCA_037305975.1. Taxonomy (NCBI): domain Eukaryota; kingdom Metazoa; phylum Chordata; class Aves; order Galliformes; family Phasianidae; genus Chrysolophus; species Chrysolophus pictus. The sequence continues at coordinate 36,834,649 of JAYKPI010000006.1, forward strand.
CCCTACAGCCAACAACTGTGCTGCAGCAAATCAGTGCCTCATTTTTTCATGGTGGGACCGAGCAGCCCGCAACTCCCACATCCACTGCACAGCAACCTGCCCTTGGGCTTTGGTAGGACCTCCACACTCGGAGGCCCGAAACCAGGTGCTTTAAGGGATTTAATTTAGAGAGAACATGGATTCATTGCTTTGCCCCAGGCTCCTCAGCATGAGCCTTGGCCCTGGAAGGCAGGCCCCATTCCCACAGGCAGCAGTGCCCAGTGCCTTCCCTTCAGGACGGGCCAAGTAACCACTGTGGATCTGGGCTCCAGGCTTTGCTTTAACTGCTGAGGAGGTGAAAGACCCTTGAGACCACCACAAAGAAACATGAGAGTAGAGGGAAGATTTGAACGAGGAGATCTCTGACAGATAGCTGACTGAGGTACGGAAATGTGAAGAGACAAGAAGACTATTTCTCTTGTCACAACAGCCCCACCTAGACTGGGAACAAACACAGAAAGAAAGGGCGTTCCCTTAAAAACTGTAATTGAATGAGACATAAATCACAGCTCACCAAAGTGGGTTAGGTTTGGCCAGTGTACAGAGCTGGGAAGTGAAAGTCACTGGCTGGGTGCCCAAGGGAGGGGAGGAGATTGGGCATGAGATAGGCAATGAAGGGGTGCAGACAGATAGAATGTGAGCAGGTCAGTGCCAACACAACACATCGCTTTGGGCCCTACTTCTGCCATGCCAGCAGTGTGAGGTGTGTGGCAGAACTGACTACATAGCCTGGAGCAAAGAGAAGGAGAGACCAGGACCACCGTTCGGTTATAAGCTTTTTCTTTTTTAGAATTCAAGCTTACACAGTTATCTATGCCCACTATATTCATAATTACATTTTAATATCTGCATACAAAAGCTATGTAAAAATTATTTTCTTCCCCCAAATATACAAATTTTCTCTTTAGATAGTTTAAAACATTTGTGATCACAGATTTTTAATATATTTTAGGCTGAAAAAATATTACCAATCTAGCATAACTCTTAACACTGCTTGCAAAAAAATACATCATCCAAGGTAATTTTTTTTTACTGTACTGCGTAACGTTTGCCTTACCCTCAGGGCACGAAACCGGTATAAAAAAATAAACCAAATAAGCAAAACCCACAAACCTCATAGACAAAGTAAGAAGTCCTCCCACCTAACTTCATAAAAACAAACAAACAACCCAAACCACCCATCTCTTCAAAAAAAAAACCAAAAAACTAATCTGATGTATTCGTGAGCAAACTAAAACTGAAGAGTGCTAAGGAAGTAGGAAAAGAGAAAAAGAAATTACAGCATGTCAGCTAGTTCATGCCCTGATACTATCTTCACCAACATTAAGTGTGTAATTAAATAAAGTGTCTTTTAATGTTTTACATTGTGCTCAGTAATTTACATGAATTTAATCTACACCCGGGTGTTGATGTAGATTTACATTTGATTGTCTTGTGCATAAACAAGGTTAGCTTTTAAAGAAGGTAAACTGTGCAATGGACAGTCACAAACAACTTATTACCTGCACAATATTGCTTTTTGAAGGCGACATCAGTCAATGTGGATACACACAAATAATGCATACTCTTTGCATTTGCTAACATCTATACGACACACTAAAACTTTGTGGTAAGGCCAAACCTTTTTTTTTTTTTTTTTTTTTGTTTTTAATTTTAAAGCAAAAATATACCATAGTAAAAAAATGTGCTCACATTGTTTTGAGTCTTTAAGTGGAAAATAAATCTCTATCACACTAGAATAAAATTTCTCTCTATAAAATTTAAATACGGATCACTTCATCGCTATATCAAAAGGAAACGTCTGGCAATCATTTCCAGATGATCACAATAACAAGACACATCAAGAGGTCCTACTGCCTCTTCCTTTGAGAAAAGATAAACGTTCAACGCTTTCAACTGCTCTCACAGTGAGAGGAGTACGTTCCTTGGTTGTGGATTTTGATTCAGTCAATGAAAAAGGTTTAGCCTTAGGAATGCTGGCTACATCTCAAAACCATAGGACTGATTTTTATAATTTATGATTCATGCAGCAAAAAGTCAATATGACACATACAGGTTAGAGTTCCATAGCATAAAAATGCATCGCTAGCAATGACATGCTCTGCTTGTGATCAACAGCCCTGACTTGGCAGATTTCAGATACAGCTGATAATTCTGGAGAGTTTTTTTTTTTCGCTTTCTGATGCCTGCTTCTGAAGAAGCAAGCATTTTGCTCAAGGATGGTTTTGGATCTCAGAGGTCTAACTCTAACGCCTACATTTTGGCAGAATGTAAACAAAAATCATTATTATGCATGTAATATGTCATTATAAATATCATAACTTAACTGAGATGACACATGAAATGAATATCTAAGTGGGTATGTTACTCAGGGCAAAACCGTGAATGATGACAATCAGGTTGATAGGAAGCATCTCTTATGCAAGACCCACACGTAGATCACAAAGCAAAAACAAAGGTTATGTGGCACCATCAGAAACAAGATACTGAACTGCAGTGAAAAGTGCCGTCTGTTGTTTCCCTCAGAAGGACAGGTCCTACAGACCCTGCTGACTGATGTCTGCCACTCAGATGGTAAATCCAGCGGCTCAGTCCTACTGAGTCATTGCAGGACTAAGTTCAGCATTCACCAGTAAGACACTGCAAAAGCATCCTCACAGATTCTAGTTTTGCTCTCGTGATCATGTAAATCAGGAGTCAGACCGAGGAAGTCAATGAAGACACACAGAGTAAGACTGGTATGAGATCAGAGGTCATTAGATATCAGACTAAGAGCTTGGTCTTAGTCTTCAGTTAAGGAATGCTACTAATCCCCCTTGGTTAATCAAAACCTGATTCCAACGTAATCTAAAAAGCTAGAAAAGTACAATGATGTATCCTTACTGCTTAAAGAACTGCTCAACTTTTCCAAGTTGGTTGCCTAATTGCCGATCTGCAGTCATCTAACAGAGGATCAGTTTTCTGAATCCTGATTAGCTGCAACCCCAAACTGCTTCAGTATCAGGAAGTCAGGCCATGAGCTTGGATGCCTAAATGCAGCTTGACATGCTTGAATTCAGACATCCACCTGTGTAGGCCGTGTTCTAAAACTTCTTTAAATGAACTGCTATTGTAACCTTGGCAGACAAATTCCTGTATGAGCAATGATTTTTACATCAGCCTGTGCAAAACGTTTGTTCTCAGCACAACCTCAAGCTGCAGTTCTGTCCAAGGTGTTGCAAGTTTCTTCATCTCTCGATGCTTCCCCATGCCAATCCAGTAACTCTCACATTTTTTCTAACTTCTGTCCTTTATTTTTTGATTAATGCAGTCCCAACACTCCCAAAAGCCAGTAGTCTGTGCGCCAGTAGTTAAAAGTAGTTAAAAAGCAAGAAGTCACTACTGAGTACTGACTTCCAACCTCAACACTTAGGCTGCTGTTTTTCTTTATAACCCAGAGGATGAGAAATGTTGATCTTAATGACAGACTGAACCTCTCAGGCAGCAGTGTGACTCTAAGAAACCGAGGTTCTGAGAAACACAAAATATCATGGAGCCTGCAGTGAGGTCACTGCGAATACTACCAGGAGAAAGAGACTTTCTTTCTCCTTGGTCTCATCTGCAGCACAGTTACAAGTTTTTACACTAACTCAAGCTCACATTTAGCAAGTAGATAAGACACTCAGGCTGATTTCAGAAGGAACTCCACGATTCTGGGAGTATAAACCTCCAAAAGATAACTTCTTCTTGAGAGCCATTTGGGTATAGATGCTGAGTTTTTTTGCTTTCCCTATATACTATCAGTGCCCTACCAAGCCACCCTCAAATCACGTATCTAATATTCTTCACTTACTGCAGATGCTGCTCATCTGAGACTGTGCAGAACTGAAGACATGTAAGCTTGTCTTGTTGTGTAATCTCTTGTTCCAAAGGCTAGAAGTTTCCTGATTGTTGTCCCCAAGATGTAGTGCTCCACACGGAATCTGTGTTGCTAGCACACCTTTTGAGACTGAGCAAATGGAGCCAGCCCACAACAGAGGTTCTTCAATTTCAGCAAGCATTTAAAGACTTATTTTCAAAAGCCTGTCTACATGGTACCTTCAAAAAGCCCTGAACATCCCATTGTGTTTTATATTGTCATGAAATTATGGGCATAACTCCTAAGGAATAACATCAACGCTCAATGATATCAAAGAACAGGCACAAGAAGATTCCATAACCCTGACAGCAGAGCCAATAGCACTCCAAACACTTCATCAATGTTAAAGGGAAATGGAGGTGAGAAGAATGTAATCCCTGGCACAAAGATACTGTGCTCCACCTATATATTTTCCTGAGTATCGTGATCTTATGAGGGGACAAATATATAACATATAGGTTTGGACATGGGGCATGAGCTTTGAAAATCAACACATCAGTTCTAACAGTGCCCATTGAGTTTCCAGGCAGATGTATCAATGAATAGCAGAGACAGAAACTGGTACAAATGACTGCACAACACAAAAGAATGTGGGATATGAGGAAGTGCAAAACAGGTATCTTGAGTTTCCAGGAAGAACAGAAGAATGCTTTTGATGTATCATACAAATTCAGAGAATGGTTTAATATCAAGTTTATAAAATCCAGGGACAACAGCCCTAAATGGCGATGGATAACAGAAAGGAATCACTCTCTACCAATAAAGCCCTCATTACCAGCTTCAAGCAGTTCAGCATCACTGAGTACTGACTTGCAGATTTTGGCAGCTGGACTTCCTATCTTTCAGTTCAGTTTCTGCTAGTGCAGCTAGTGGAAATAAATTACGTGAAGGAATCAAGTGAGAAACTAGCCAAACAAAACACATACACACACTGAGGAGGGGAGAACCTAGCTGATCAATGCACATACACACACCGGAGAGGGTAAGAGAAGGAATGAGAGAGAGATGATAAAAACACGGAAATATGTTTAAGACATCTGCTGAAGATTCATAATTATATATATATAAAATATTATATATACGTGCATATAAACTTTATATATATATAAAACAGAAGATTACTGCCAAGCAATACTACTTGTACTACTGGGACAAAGCTGTACAGCCTTGAGTGTCATCAATAACACAGTTGGTTTCTGTTCCCTCTGATGGTCATCCCATACGTTTCATTCATTCACATCCCTGAATAACTCATAGGAAATACTGCTATTCTGACAAACAGCCTACTCCTTCAGAGTGCTGAATTTACCACAAACCTCAGAAAAAGCAGACTTCCCTACTCAGGAAAAAGCATATCAGAGAATCAAATCTCCCTCTATCCCCCAACAAAGTTTCCGGTGAAGTTACCTGGAGTAGTAAGAACCAAACAATCTTACTTTCTGTACACATGGAAAAAAATGATTCAGTCCCTTCTCTCACTTTGCATACACTAAATATTTGATTTATGGGGCATGGTTAAACCACATCCATTCGAACAATCCTAAGATAATGATGGGATCATGACAATGATGAAAGTCCTAAATCGAAGAGTGATTGTTACAATAGAAACAACCATGAAGACTAGAAATTTCATCTCATGAAATGGTCACTAGTACCCTGCAAAGTGAGGTAACAGCTGACAGAATTGCCAGGATCAAATTATAACTAGCTGTTTTAACTTGGAGGCCAATTTATTTTCTGCCACTTCAATTTATCTCCCATATTTTCCAAGCAATGATGCATGTGAGCTGGTGACCACGCAAGTGCTGGTGAATGAAACTGGTCTGTTTCTATTTTCACTGTTAAGCTGTCAAAGCATTCACATCAAAGGACTGAAGAACAAATTGCAATAGTCACAAGTACCAGCAGAAAGGGATGTTTTCATCCATGTGTATACAACTGCCCCCAGCAACCCCAAAGAAAAACTCAAACAAAAGCCCAACCCCATCTCAAGAATCAGAAGAGAACAAAAGAAGAACAAACAGGTGTGAGAAGAGCTGGGCAATGGAATGAAATGACAGCCAGTAGTGCGACAGGGGTGCAGAGGACCGCTCCAGTCTCTCTAATCCTCAAACACCTCCAGGAACAATGGAGGGAAGAGTTCTGTGGGGCACTCCACCTTCATGTGCAGGAAGCGGCTGGCATGGCAGGCTCCAATCATTCGCAGATCTGTCACTTTCATCAGCAGTTTTGGCCAAAAATGTGCAACATGGTGTTTTCTGTAATTAATGTAGTGTTCAAATGCCAGGAGGAAACCCTCTTGACACTTTTCTATCCTCTCGACGCAAACAAGGCCTGGGCGATCTGCAGATACAAAAAAACAGAATTATCTTTAAAATTCATTTACTTTATGGAATATCTGATCATAAATTAGGAAAGATAGAATTATTCTGTTGTAAGAACAGGAGCCAAGGAATCTGGCTCTGGCACAAACAATTTCTTTGACCCTGAGCATATTGTTTATTTGTGCCTCAGTATTATCCCTGATAAAACAAGGAGATAATCCCTTCCTTCTTTGTCCTTTGTTTTTTTTGCCCATTTAGAAGACAGCTGTTTGGGAACTGTTTCCTTGCAGTGACTGGAGCAGCACATTCTCAATCTCAGATCTATCTTCTATCTATATCTTACTGTAAAAAACTAATAATTAGAAAATGTCCTTATCAGTTATCTTGCAGTTCTTTCCTATCTGTTTCACCACAGTCTGACCAAGGCTTTGATCAGATTTTGATCCTAAAATAAGCGTCAAAGGAATTTGTTACGGAGCACCATGGAACAGCAAATGTCACAAGTTTGGCAGACTGTCTGAACTGGGTCCCATGTGAGTGCTGCAAAAGCTCCTTTCATAGGTCACTCTTCAGGAGACATTCAGGACAGCCGATCATCTGAAATGCCTTCTAAGGCTCCCAGTTATGTACCACTGTGTGGGGCACCAAAAAAATCAGAATGTTTTGACTGAGAAAGCCAAGCGCTGTGTTGCGATGAATGTGGAAACCTTTCTGTCACAAATACAGTTAATCCTTGTTAATCACTGCCTATATACTGTTATCCAGTGCTCAACCTTCAAAATGGTCTTAAAACAAAACCCTTCTGAATCTGCCACTGCCCAAGAATGGAATTTCCTCTTTGGGCTGGCACAGTCAGTAGTGCAAAGGACCAAGGGGCGAATGTGGTCACCCCTTCCCTCCTCTTATGGGCAGGATGTGACAAGTTGAAGCATATTTGAAAACATATTTCATCTGAGAAGGAAAGAAACTATTTGGAAATGATATGAAATAGTCTGTGCTGCTCCTGTATGACATCACTGAGAGACCAGTTAAAACAGTCCCAGTGTAAGACAGCTCTCAAATGCCATGTAGCAAGCAGTGGTTATTTCAGTAGGAAAACAAAAAAGGTTGAACTAAGCATGTGAGACTGCTGGAAATGTGTATGAACTGTACTTCTCACCCAGTGCATGACAGTATTTAGAGGAAACAGGAGCTTAGTTGTAAGGAAAACTGTATCTAAATTACTAGTTTTTCAGTCAAGGCAAACTGGCTCTAAACCAGATCTTTCTGTCTGATGATCACCCCTCCCCACTGTTAAGTCACTAAACTGAGCAAGATGTTACCAATGCCACTTCTATGTTTGCCTCTCTGATTTTTTTTCCTAGTATTCACCAAACTGATTTTATGACTCATCAGGATTTTGAAAGGGAATTTCATTTGCATTAGTCTGTTTAGCAATACAAGATCTAATATGCCCTATTTCTTTTAAAGAGAGATTTCTGACAAAGAATGAAGTGTTTCAAAATGGTTGGGATTCCAATATATTTCTGTTCTCACCTGATGACATGAGCAGAACAGCCTGGAGAAGGGCAACTTCGGTGTCATCCAGGTTAAATGAAGAAAGAGACATGCCCAGGTCGAAAATGGCATCAGACACTACGCCAAGACCCCCATTTTTCAACTGGCCCCTTGTCACCGCCATCTCCCCATTTAGTGTTAAAGTCTCACTCTCGGGGTCATAGCGAACTGCTGCTCGGAGGGACATTATCTCCATACAGCAGCCTTTCAGAAGGATGATCTGGTCTTCACATGGCAGCTGCAGAAATTATAAATGGTAAAGAAAAAGATGTGTTTTTCAAACGGAGATGATTTACAACTACAGTAAATCCACGATCATGAATTCATGGTGAACAACCCAGGACACTACCTAGCGAAGTACAGTCATCCTGGAAACACGCTGCTTGCCAACTAGCTTACCAGCTAGTTCTTGTGTACAGCACAAAAGCCCAAGACTCATATTCTTGCTTTCAAAAAGTCCTGGCAGGCTAACATCCCCACATATTCTTAGGAAATCTAGTGATGACACAGCTGTAGGGAAGTGGCCCTGGGCAAGATATTCACAGCAAACCAAAGTGCAGGTGCTTAGGAGAAGTGGCTCAGCTTTCTGAAGCTCTCGATTCCAGGGCATCTCTTAGTTCGTGGCAACGTTATATAATTAAGTCCAGTTATCCTAAAGGACATAGCTTCCTGTTTGCAAACATTTCACAAGGTGTGGAGGATGAGGCAGACCTGTCAGTTGCCAGGTTAGTGGTAACATACATTGTAAGCTTTGTCTTGCATAAGGGTGGATCAAACTGTGGTGGCTGAAATGATCACTGTTCTCAGCTGTTTACCTTTCTCTCTTCCACTCCTGAGCTCTCTCAGCTTACAGCTTGGCATAACCTGGGGCTGGTAAAGGTATCAGCCATCCCAGTTAAATGCACTGTCAGCCATGCTTGATTTTCACCTGACCAAGATGAGGAAAAATGTTTGAGGGAGTCCATCAGAGTAGACTGTTTTTTAAATAAACAGAATGAAATATCTATATTTATCTAAAAGACATATGTCAATCTGTGGATGTTGTGAATTCTCTGTCCATTTTAAACAACAGACAACTTATTAGGGTATGTTTAGCCTATTACAACTGATCTCCCAAGACTATATTACTATATTACTGTTGACAGACAAAAAATCTATGGTATAGGTCCAGCTGTTATGCTCCTGCATAACTGTGATCTTCAGGGCATATAGCAAGACTCATCTCCTTCATACTTCAAAAAAAGTGGTAAGCTGTCCAAATTGGCAGATGTAGGTTCTGTTTTCTGTCAAGCATGTCTTTATGTTTACGTAGGTAATCCAATGATAGCAAAAGGAAAAAAAAAATCACCAACGCTATTTTGAGACCGTCATTAAATGAACAGCAAAACATCACATACATGGAAAAGTAATTATAATTTCTATGGATTACTATTATATCTACTTGAATTGCAATTAGAAATGAAAAAAAAAAAAAAACAAAACACCACAACAATACAAAGAAACACTATAGGTTTATGTGGCAACTGTGCATTCACAAAGGAATTACATTTACTTGGTGTAAAACCATGTAGAGTGGATACCGTAAAATTACCTGACATGAGTGGAAGGTCTGTTAGAGAAGAGTTGTAAGTACAAAGCCAGCCACAGTCAGCAAAGCAGTTGAATCATACCACTATTTTTCCAGCAATTACAACTTCAACTTCAGGTGTAAAGCGTTTGATACGTAAGAAAAATGACTCATCCTGTTCAGGGCAATCACTCTGTTTGAGATTCATTCTCAGTTCAGCAGTACTGTATGGAAGGCTGCGCAAACAGAGTGGCAGTCTTGCTACTAGTGACAAAGCCACTGTGACTCTGAGACCGAAGCAGGAAAGGAATACAGTAAGAAAAAAGATGTCTGAGGGCAGCCATGAGAAATAAAGAAAAGGCAATGACAGAGAAAAAGTGAACATAAGAGAAAGAATTGTAGAATCATTAAGAAATGAAAAAGGGAGAAGAAAGGAAAGGTCCTGGAAGAACTAGTTGATGTGATTGCCATTGATTGTCTCTTTAATATTTGTAAAGGCAAAGTCCCCTGTGACTGGGAAAAAGGAGGCATCATTCCAATTTACAAGAAAGGAAGAAAGGAAGACCTGGTGAACTACAGGTCGGTAAGCCTCATGTCTGTTCTTTGGAAGATGATGGAACAGATGGAAGGGATGTTAAAACACACACAAGAAGAGGTGATCCAAGGCAGCCAGCGCAACTTCAGCAAGGGCAGGTCATGCTTGACCAATCCGGTGGCCTTCTACAGCATAGCAACAGCATCAGCAGACAAGAGAAAAGCAACTCATGTCAACTGGCTGGACTTTTGCAAGGCCTCTGACATGGTCCCCCACACATCCTTATTTCTAAATTGGAGAGAGACGGATTTGAAGCTGGACTATTTGGTGGATAAAGAATTGGTAGTAGGGCTGCAGCAAGAAAGTTGTGATCAACAGATCTGTGTTGACCATGTTGCTGAGGCTGATGACAAGTGGTGTTCCTCAGGGGTCCATCTTGGGACATGTCCTGTTCAACATCTTAATCAATGTTGAAGATAGTGAGATTGAGTGTACCCTCAGCAAATGTGCTGATGACAAAAAGCGGAGTGGTGCAGTTCACACAATGAAAAGGAAGCAATGCCACCCAAAGGGACCTGGACAGGCTCAAAAAGAGGGCCCACGTGAACCTAATGAGGCTCGACAAGGCCAAGTAAAAGGTGCTGCATATGGGTCAATTCCAGATATATGTACAGACTGGGAGGAGAACTCATTAAGAACAGCCCTGAGGAGAAGGATTTGGGGGTCCTGGTGAATGAAAGCTGGACATAAGCTAGCAGTGTGCACCTGCAGTCTGGAAAGCTAACTGTTTCCTGAGCTGCATTAAAAGAGGGGTGGCCAGAAGGAACAGGGAGATGATTGTCCCCTTGTATTCTACCCTCATGAAGACCCATCTGGAATACTGCCTGGGGCCCCCAACACAAGAAAGACATGGAGCTGCTGGAGAGGTTCCAGAGAAGGGCCAGGAAGACGACTAGAGTACTAGAGCATCTCTTATAAACTCACATCAAACTCATTAAACGCTGCTTAGTCAATCTCCTTCATAGAGATATACAGCACTCTCAGACTGAGCCTCTGTGGAAATTAAGAATTGAGATAATGTTTGAATGCTGTATAGTTCGGATTTTTTTTTTCCTTATAAACACAGCCCACACAGTATTCCTTCTAAGAAAAAGATGTGGATTAGAAAACAAAGTTAACAAGACAGTGCCCTCTCAAAAAAGGAGCAAACATTTGTCATTTTCTTTATGCTTCAGCAGGAACTGTATGACAGCTCAGGACAGCTGTCCTATCCCTTTCCATTCACGATGAGTTGTCCTTCTCTGCTGTCAAACCGTGCTGCATACGGGTGTCAGGTTTACACAGTGGTTCAGCTGTAAACAAAGCCCATCCTAGCTGAACTGTGCAGCCTACAGAGGTGATGCCATACAACTCCTTGACTTCTTCAGCCATGCTTCCTGTTCAGCTCTGACACAAGTGGGCCCATGGTAGCCAGGAGGGGTAGAAGATGTCAGATGGGCACTGTAGTCTGCGTGTGACTGGCAAAGCCTTCTAAATTGAAAAGACTACCTTGTTATGTCAGTGCAACTTCCCACCAACAAACACCAAATCAGAGGAGACAGCTTCCCTTAGACACTGGATGCTGCAGGGGCTTCCTGATCTATGGATACATTCCTTGTCTTTAAAGTCTTCATGCTTGGTCACTATTTCATGCTCTGATGGAGCCAATGTTAAGGTTAGCCAGCAAAAGCTACTTACACTACGGCAACTATTGACATTTAACACTTCTTATTCTGTAGATGCTAAGGAATGTAAAGACCATGAGCTGACCTAAATAACTCTCCTTGAGTGACCTTAAAGAAAAGCTGTCAACCACAGAAGAGGAAAGTACTACTTAGACTTCTTTCCTGGCTGATGGTGTGTAAGAGGGAAAAGCAGTTCTCATCTTATGGAACACACTGAATTCCCCAAACGTGGTCACAGTCCAGCAGAGGCAGGTGCTTCTCTGCAGTGTGGGAGGGAAGGCAGATATACGTCCACAGCTGGGCTGAGGATATTTCTGCATTAAAACTCCAATGGCTGTGGATCCTAAGGGACCCACAAGACTTAACATTATTAAAATTATTAAATCTGAATTACTATTTCAGTTATATTCAGGCTGCAGTTATGATAATGTTTTTTTAATCTAGGAAAAAAAATCATCAGCCATTGCATCTGCTCCTCCAATAAAAATGCTACTTTGCTGTAAATGAAATCAGCCTAGGGCCTCTCTACTCCTAATGTGCAGCCAAGCCTGTTTCAGTCTATTTAGAGTATATTTTACATGTGAGTATCTACCTGGAATGACACTCTTTTACTCTTTTATGCACTCCCTCCCTATTAAGGAAAAAAATGCCTAGGGAAAACAATGAAGCAAGTGTCACTTCTGGATAGGGATGCATTCCTGAATTTGGAGAATTTATTACTGCACACATCCAACTCCACAACAGTACACCTATCAAGGAGCTGGAAAGTACAGAAGGAAGCCTGTGCTAAAATATCTGATTAAACGTATAAAATATAACTAACTATAGATGGTCTGTTTTTGATCATTGCTTTGCTCAAGGCTACTTGTGAAGCCACATTCAGGTCCCCAGTGAATTGTGATGAATTCTAGATGAACAAAATCAGGAGTTCAGTAGTCATGGGAAAAAGAAAAGTCATAAAAATACTGATGATTCTAATCCAGTTTTGATTCTCTTATTTTTTCTGATTTTAAACATAGTGATTTTTTTTTTAAGTATAATCCTTTCTGTTACAGTTCTGTGCCAGTATTTTGAATACAGCATAACCATAACTTTGTAAATGAGGGATGCAAGGAGTTTGTCTTACCTCACAAAACATAGGCAACTTTTTGGCAAAATCCACCACTCTTGTAATCGCTGGTGTGATTATTTTTGTAAACTGGCTGAAGGCTTCTAAATCCACTTTCCCCCCTTCTGGGGCATTAACTATTGGTGCTTGTCCAATGTCTTCTGGCTAAGGATATAAACAAAGATATTTAAAGGAACAATCTATCTAACAGTGAGCGTTTGATATTCTAAAAAATTCTGTTTGGCAAACATTACAATTATAAGTGATACTATCCTCTTTTTAAGTGATGTCCCATTATGCCACAAAACGTGAATTCTGTGAAAGAGAAGACTGCACACAGAAATGGGGGTCTGGCATACCACTATGCTGTGTGGACAGCTGCATTAGAGGCGCAAGTAGTTTCTTCCTTGTGCCTCCATCCGAATATTTTGTGGGGGTAGTTTATGTGCTTTTTGATTAAAAATATAGGCATGATCTTGTTTCTCACAATGATGAGAACTCCCAAGCTGATCTAAAAGGGAGCTGAGATGACTTGCTACCCTTAGAATATTCTCAGAACTTTGCAGTACAAGGCAATTTAACCTATTCCAAGTTCTGAAATCTTCCCCAGAACAGATTGCCTGGTATCACCGAGCTCCAGACAATTGTCAAGGCCTGTTTCCAAAACTAGGCTAAAACAACAGATGACTAAGAACAGGCAACACAAAGCTTGTCTGGATAAAATGACTAGAATTTGAGCTTGTCTGGTAAAATTCTTGTTGAAAATCACCTTCTGCGTGACTTCAAATCAAGGCTTCTTCAAGTGAGAAAAAAAAAAACAATTTTCAAGCTAACTGCAGGAACACAGAATGCAGTAGGTATGATCAATATCCACAATGAGTACTTTTTATTCCAATTGCATTTCGACTTGCTCACCTGATTCTGTGACAGTTTGTCAATGTTATTATGTGTTTTTAAAACACATATCAAAGTTGTTCCTGTTTGCTAAGTGCAGCTTTGCAGCTATAAAATATCCGCCAAAGAGTATCCAGAAATTCCATTTTGTTCGTGTTAGATAGTTAAAAACTGGATAAGACTTAGTGAAGAATGCCTTTAAAACTGATGGATTTCATGACATTTATGTAAGGGCACTTAAACAGGAGAGGTGCTGAAACTGCTGTTGATAATGAAAACTTGTGCTCAATATTTTTTTAAAGCAACACATCATAGAAGAGCCTTCCTGATCTTTGTCTTCAATCCGAATCCAAACCTAACTTCTTTCATGAAAAAACTCAGCAGTGAGCTAATAAAATAAGTATCAATTGTAAAAGAACAATGAAGAGGACTGGGTTCAATTATCTAGGAGTTCCTCCTGCTAAAAAGCTGAAATAATCCCAGTTTTAGGCTGACTCTCCCCATCTCTGAATCTTGGGAAACTAAACCACATTGTCTGTGTGCTCATGATAAACAATCTTCATCACTTTCAAGCACGAAGACCCAAAGCAAAAGCCACACATAACAGTATTAGTAAGAAAAAGAGAGAACGTGGCATTGCCACGGGAAAGCCAGAAGAATTCAGGATGACTAGCTAAAACCAACACACTCCAGAAAGGCAAGCTGCTGGAGAGTCCTTGCCACCTATCTCACCTCAATAGGAAAAAATGTCCAGACTTCCAGGGAGCTCCCACTGTTGAAGAACCAGCCTCAGCTGCCAAAGGGCTGACCCACTGCTGCTGGGGTGTGCAGTCAGCTCCTCTTGCTCCCCAACAGCTTCTGGCAGGGAGTTTTCAAAGGCCTCTGCCTGGAGTTGTCAGGCCATCCTGGACTTTCCCTTCTGTGCTCACTACAGGATGTCAGTGAGCTCCCTACACTTAGCTTGAAACTGTAGGGCTTCAGCATGCGAGCCCTGAAATAAACAAGGAGGCCCTGGAGCACTGAGAGCAGTTTGATCTGGCCTAGGAACCAGCTGTGGAAATCACAGCTGGTTTCTGAGCTGCCTGTTACAGCTGTTACCCCTGCCTTTGCCCCATCTGACTTCTTTCCCAGGAGTCCTGTCCTCACATCACCTCATGTTGTCCTTTTTACTCTAAAGCAAATGACACCAAAAAAACACTACTGTCTGAGTAATCAAATATGCTACCACAGCTGATGTTATAATTTCAGCTTCTTGGCCTGTTAAAAACAATGCAGGAAAACTGGAAATCTCTCTGTTGCTTCTTGCCAGCAACCACTGGCTGCATGTTCTTGACTGCACACTACTGTGAATATGTGGCCATTCGTATAGAAATTGCTACTAGAATTAACATAACTCTGTAAAAGGGATAAGCTGCTTTGAATCTAAAACTTATCTTAGCAATTTAACAGTGGGTCATGATTCCCATTGTGGATTAGGCAGTAGGAGCCTATGCTTGCAAAAAAAAAGAATATTTTCTACCTGATTTGGTATACACAGGCTGTTAAACATGCCTATGAATTCCTGACATTTAGTCTATAATCCCTCTTTTGTGCTGCCTAAACATTCTGTATTCTGCACAGTTTTCCCTTAAAATCTGAGTTAGAAAAAACTCCCCACACATTCTTTTTCCTAAGCTTAAGCATCACAAATCATCACAGATTTTCCTCAGCAATACTCTGAAGATTCATAATTTGCAAACCTGCAATACTATAGTTCAAGTATCTTCCTGCTATCATTGAAATTTATTTTTCTTTGTCAAATTTAATTAATGTATTCCCTTTGAAACAAGGAAACAAAAAGTACAAGTTATTAATTAAAAATGTCAGCTTCCATTTAAAATTTGCCATTGTTTTCAACATCTAAAATATTTTGTATGCTTGTATCCCAAGACAATGAATACTATATATAATAAATAAATAAAAAATGTATTATACATTATAGATGGATATTGCTGTTAATCAGAAGAGAATCATTTTTTCCACTTTTTCTTATCAAAGAACATTAAAAATATCCAGCTGGGTAAGCCTTAGCTCATCAGAAAGCTATTTATCTATTAAATACACGGTCTGATCAAATATTGAGACTCAGCCAAGAATAAACAATCATCAATTTTTCATATAAGTCAAAACACTGGCACATACAACAGTGGTTGCAACGCTGGGCAGGGATTTCAGAAGAAAAAAAGTAACTTGACTTCAAGAGCAGTGTAAACGTCTGCAGTCCCTACCAGAAATTTCCTTTTCTGCTTCCAGTGGCTTCCTTGTGCATTGGTGGCCACATGTGCTTCAGTGACAATTTTGATTAGCTCCCATTCCTCATCTGTTGGTTCTGGTTTGTGACCAATTGTTTTCTGCAGCTCTTCCCGACGCCTCTTCTCTCGATTTTCTTCTATCAGCTTCCTCTTTGCCAGACGCTTGCTGTCATCCAACACCACTAGCAGGGATAAAAGCATACAAAAATGGCAGGAAGTAATTAAAGTTGTCTGAACTTTGGTCTTTTCTATCTATAGCTGATGTACTAATTGATTACCAACATCTTAACTTATGATAGAATGCTTTGATTTGGAAGGGATTTTAAAGATCATCTAGTGTACCACTCTACCATGGGCAGGGCTGCCACCCACCAGCTCAGGCTGCCCAGGGCCCCATCCAACCTGGCCTTGAAAGTCTCCAGGGATGAGGCATATCAGTTTCTCTGTGCCAGGGCCTCGCCACTCTCACACTGAAGAATTTATTCCTTATATTCATTCTAAATCTCTTTCAGTTTAAGGTCAATATCTCTTGTAAAAAGTTGGTCTTCCTTCTGTTTATAAGCTCCTTTTAAGTACTGGAAGGCAGCAATGAGGTCTCCTGGAAACCTTATTTTCTCCAGACTGAACAAGACCAGCTCCCTCAACATTTCTTCATAAAAGGTGCTCCAGCCCTCTGATCATCTTAGTGACCCTGCTCTGGAAGTGCTTCAAAAGCTCAACATCTTCCCTTTGCTGGGGGCCTCAGGCCTCCAGATGGAGCCTCATGAGGGCAGAGCAGAGCGGGACAATCACCTCCCCCTCTGCTGGCCATCCCTCTTCTGATGGGACTCAGGATACAGTTGGCTTTCTGGGCTGCACGCACACACTACCAGCTCACATCCAATTTTTCATCCACCAGAATCCCTAAGTCTTTCTCTGCAGTGTTGCCCTGAATCTATTCATTCTTCAGTCTGTACTAAAGCTTGGAGATAGCTGGCTTGTCTGCCACTGTCCATGACAGCTCCTCTGACACACCTGTATGTGCTTTCTACACCTCTTTATGGTATTGATAACTGCTGGTCAGAATTAGATTCAGACAAACTCCTCATTCTGCACAGCTCCTAAATGGCTGATGCTCAGTACTGTCTGATGTGTCAAAATGAGCTGGATTTGAAATGATGATCCAGAGTCATTCAGTTCTCTCTCCTTAAGTACCATCTGCCTTTGATGAAATTGCTTCACTTCTGTTTCATTTTATACAGAAAATGCCACACATTACATTATAACTGAAAAATGCTAAGTTGGAATATTTTTATTTTCCTTATTGGGTCTGTTTTTTTTGTTTGTTTGTTGTTGTTTTTTTGTTTTTGCAGAGGATTACAGTGGCAACAACCATTAACAGTAACACATATGGGGATTTACATGATTTCCTCACATTGCACTAATTGAAGTTATTGGTGTAAATCCCTGTGCAGTGGCAGGAAAAGAAGATTCCTAAGGGTTAATCTTACAGCCATATGTTCTAGTTCTTTAGAATGAGAGTCAAATTATTTGCAGATAACTTCTTCAGGGCTAAAAATAAAACAAACAACTGCAGGATGACTCATACAACGACATTCAATTTCACATCCTCCAGAATTTTCTAAACAAGATGTTTTTTTCAAGCAAAGTGTCCATCCAGATGCATTTCTCCCTCTTTTCCTCCTAAGAGTTAACATTCCTATTGTTACTCAGTCCAGTAAGGCCAGGAGAAGGTGCAGTCTGGTAAAGCGTAAACAAAAAATTAGAGCATTCAGAAGTAGATTGCTGCAGTGAGCATAATTCTCCAGAATAAATGATTAAAAACAAAAAATGTTGGCAGTTGCACTCTATTTTAACAATCTTCACCAATCAACATACTTTAAGCAAATAAAAACATTAAAAAAAAAAAAAGAGAGAGAGAGAGAAAATGAAGAAAAAGAGAAAAACATACTTACAATCTGTTGCCATGCCAACAAAGATACATTTTTTGAAGCGACATTCCTGGCACTGATTTCTTGTTACTTTGTCTATCACACATTTTCCTTCATATTTACAGGAATAGGTTGGATGGAGGTTTTTCTGAATGGTTCTTCTGAAAAATCCCTAAGTGCAATAAATAAATACATTGAAAAACATAACTACTGTGTAATTTTTTCAAATTGGTAGCCATTTGGTTTGGTAGAAATGTACCTATGTATGCAGCATAAAATGCTCCATTAAATTCTCAAGGAGGAAGAGAACAAAACATTATTATAGATTATGGTATTTCTTTTCTGAGTTTCAAGAAACACTTCTTCCCTAAAAATTAAAACATATAGGCACCTGAGATATGTAAAAGCATAAGAAAAGTTGTCCTGAGGAAGAAGATATTGATTATGTGTTTTCAAGTCCTGCATTCCCATGTGTAAATTTTACTGTTGATTTGAATTAGTTTTTATTTTGAGCCCCCTTCCTAATTACACAATGGTTTCAAAGGATATTAGGAGACACATATATGTAATTAAAGGACAGCTTTTGCAAATAGCAAAAATGGTGGTTTATAATTAAGTGTAACTAGAGGACTAAGAATGAACATGTCCTCATGTCCTTCCACTGAAGTCAAATAACCAACCAACCAAACAAATCCGGGCAAGACTATGAATTTTGCAGTCAAACACAATTCACTCAACCTTTGAGTTGGGTCCTAAATAATGGATCCATAATTCTGAAATGATATGCATTTCTGAGAAAAGGAATTCATTCATCTTTCCCACAGATGTCTGTATTCAAAACAAACATCACCAACAAAGAGCTCCCTATGCATATTCTATCTATCTATAATAATATATGTACAGCCAATTGCAGTTGATAGGAGGTCAGATCCTGAGCTCACACGAAGTAATGTAGCTCCACTGAAGTCTCTGATTTGAACATACCACACACCCTGGCCTTAGGTAAAGAAATCAGATACAACTTCTCTCCAACACTGTAGACCTAATTCTGGTAAAAATTTCAACATGAGTTATCTCACAGACTTTGGCAAGACCTGGATGAAATACCCAAAAGCACAGTAGCATGGACCAGACAGACTGCTAAGAGCAGAAATTTACTTCACTTTCTACCACTGTTTGAGACTGTCTACACTTAGCAACACAGTTTGGAACTACCTTGACATAAAGAACACGCTGAGATACTGGTCCTGTTTGACTGGGGCCACTGTGAATAGCTTCAGTTTCATTGCAAACAACGGTAAAATCCAAGTGAGATTTTATCTAACGTATAGTCTTGTCAGCTCAGATTTTAGTTACTGAACATCTTTTCACTTCACTAAGCAAAAAGTCTCTTTTTAATCATATTAAATAACACAAGGTAAAATCTTATAACAGTAATATCTTTTAACACAGAACATTTAATTAAGACATACAGATAAATCTGCATTTCATCTTGAGCTCCCAACTCCTGCAAATACAGTGAAGCACACTCTCAGAATTTTATCTTATGACAACCATCTTGAGCTAAGGGTAAAATTCTTTTTTTCTTCATAATAAAAAGACCTAAAATCTCAATTAAATTGAATTGCATAAAGCATAGATAAGAGTCTTTCTAAGACTGGGATCTGTGGGGTTGAGTCAAAATCCAGGAAGTCAATGGTAAGATGTCCTTACGTGGAGTCTGGATCTCAAATTCTCGTCCTCCCAACTGGGTTTGGATCCACTCTCAAATTCCTAAAGATTCCTACCTGTTCCTTTACTTCATGAAGATGGCTCTGAACACTCAGGTGCACTGGCTGACTTCTAATTACAGCAAGAAATGGAGAAACCTCCGATGATCTCTGAAAGTGGTACTGAACTTCTGTTTTCCAAATTTTCCATGAGACTTACTGTAGCTCAAGTTTAATAATTGTTAACACTTTTCATCATGCATATGCTGTATGGAGTCCAGCTTTGTATTCTCCCATAGCTTTGCATTCCTTACATTTTTTTTTGTTGTTAAAAAACGTCTTTGACCATCACTTTGACTGCAATGTGATAAGGAACTTGCTCTCCATATTTCCTGTCCCCTCTGCTTGATTTCTTATGCTGGGGGATGGAGAGCTCTTGTGCTCTCAGACGGATGTCCTGAAAGAGCTGACAGCTCTGTTCCATTCCTTTGTCCCTAGAGACAGTTTCCTAGGGGATCTCATCTAACAGTTCCTTAAACAGCAAAAAGTTAGCTCTCCTGACCTTTGTCAGATCCATATTTTCCTTTCAATTTATTCTCCGGAAATCACATGCGAGCACTTGCCAAAGTAAATTTTTGGCTATCAGCCAAAATAAATTTTGCTTTAAAATTAGTTTTCAGTGGAAGCAACTAGTAAATGTCAAATTTTTGAGAACTGATTACACACAACTCTGCTGATAATTCATACAACTCAAAATGTGTATGGAGATCCTCCAAAATGTGAGTTGAAATTGCTCACACAAAATAGCTGTCAAACCAGCTTATACAGTTAATACAATACAAGTTAATATAATGCAAAAATAACAAAACAACACAGTCTGGAAGCTAACTTAAGTTGGAGAAAAAAAATAATTACTTGTTGCAAATTGTCAACTTGGCTCTTTGTCCATGAAAGCATTACTTTAAATTATATATCAGAAGATATAACTAGGTTTGTTATACGATATTTTACAATAGCTGGTGGGTATAAAAATAATATGGCAAGAAATACTGCTGTTCAGCTGGGAGCAGAAGCTATTTCATAATGCCACACTATTGCTTACTTGTCATTGTATCTGAATTAAGCCATATTCCTGAGTTTTATGCGTTGTTATTGTCTGGTATATGTGATGTGTAAAAATCACTTGTTTGGTTCCACAATTTTTCTCACATATAAATATTTTTTAATAAATATGTATGTGTATAAAACTGTGATGAATATTACTACAAACCTCCTACACACACGATATTTAAGTCTTTGCACATCTCATAGATGTATCAAAGTGCAATGCTGTACAACAAAAGAAACTACTTCAATACTGTTACTGTGATGTGGGGATCTAATGCCAATCCAAACCCAACATTTCATATTCAAATATTCCTGACTCTGGAGACTAAGAAATATGACTTTTGTGGTTCAGTCCCATGACACTAGTGCATGACATGTGTGGTTCTGTTTGTTAAGAAAAAAATTCCTTTTCTGTAGGAAAGAATAGCTTTCTTACAGGATCTCAAGCCATCAGGCAAATTTATGACAGTGAAATCACGCAAAATGTGGCTGATCATGTTATTCATTTATTTTTTTCATTTACTTGCCCAAAGCAATCTTTTTTTTTTTTTTTTTTTTCATTTTTCATGTAGCTTTAGAGATGAAAAAGACTGAAAGCATAGTGTTGATGCTTCCTGAAGTGATGGATGTTACTGTCACATGAGCATGTGGATGAGATTTTTGGTTTTTGTTCTTTGCAGTGATAATGAGATACACTGGAACACTGTTAAACACCACAAAGTTGTCGTGGCCATAGGCAGAATCTCAACTATTGCATAAAGAGTTTCATTGAAGTTTTTGTGAGGATGGTAATGTACACTGGCTGAGAACACGGTCAGAAAAAAAACACAAAAACATGGGAAAGAAAAAGCTAACAGTTAACAACAAAAAACCTAAATTCCCTGTCTTCTTTTCAGAAGCAAACACTGCTAAAATCAACTATATTCCTTATGTATATGTAGATCAACAGCACAGCCAGATAATATGATGATATTATCATCAGTACTGGATGTTCTTATTCGCTTCTAATCTGTCTTTGTTTTATTTGGTAGTACAGTTCAGGAAATCTGTATAAATGGAGAAGCTGGAGAGCTATTTCTGATTCCCACTTTCCCGCTATGCCATTTACCTTGCAACCTTCACAAGTGATGCAGCGATAATGATATCCGGTGGCTTTGTCCCCACATACTACACATAGCTCATCCTTGTCTAAGTAACTGGGTATATACCCTGCAAAGAAAAAGAGGAAGGGACATGTAAACTCTCTACAAAATGATATGATACATTTGATATAAAAATATTGTATTAACATTGACTGCAGATATTGTTTACTGGCCCCATACTTCTCAACTCACTGGATTTCCTGAATAAAAAGCTCATGCTAACAATATCACAGAAGTATTTAAACGTTGTATGCAGTATCTTCTACTTTTCAGATTGTTTCAGCACCTGCTGGTCAAGAGGGAAAAGGCATAACATAACTGCTTTCTCCTGAAACGAAACAATAGCTCAGAAAAACAAATATATTTATTTTTATATCAAGGGCTTTGATGTGAAAAATTAAGTAACAGCAAAACAGAGAGTCCACTTCTCTTTTCTGTTTCTGAAAAACAACTGATGTGCTTGTATTCTGAGATAAGATGCCAGGTTGCAAAGTTACTCAGGGACACACTAGTAAGAAACATTTACTGACAGTGTATTTGTTTCAAAACAGCTCTGCAGGTGTGTTTGAGAAGTACCAGCAACAGATTGTAAAAGCTGCACTGATCATACCTTACCTGGGTGTGTTCCACTGTTGCATTTAATATAGCTTGAATTTAGGGCAAAATACGTGGGCATTCAAATATGTGTGTGTGTACATATATGTGTGGGAATGACATTTTCTCTTCTGAAGTGGTTCATGAGACACCTAATGAGTGAAATCAAATATTACTACTATGAAAAACTGTTGGGAATGCTTAGTTTTTTTCCCAAAACATCATTAGTTTTGACAATATAAACACATTTTTGCTCTTATGTAAAACAAACGAACAAACAAACCAAGAAAACAAACAGAACAATTTTGTTGGCAACCAACGTAATTCCAAGCCAAAGAGAACTTTCAAATGTAGTAAAGTACAAAGCTTTCAAAGTGTTTCCATAATTCATAGTTCAGTGGAGTTATGGTACATATTTTTTCTTAATGAAAACCTCTCTGTATGCAAAGGTCTAAGATTCACTTTGAGAGGAGAGAGAGGGAAGTGCAGCTATTCATTTAACGCTTAAAATTATTGAGGTACAGTAAATACTTCAGAGAATGACCGAGAGGCTGAGGGTCTCGGTCACCGCTAGAGATCTCCCGGTCCAACCTCCCTGCTCCAGCAGCGACATCATAGGTCAGGGTCATGTCTGGCTGAGTTTTGACTGTCCATAAGGATGGAGACTCTCTAACTCCTGTGAGCAACCTGTGCCCTCACAGTAAAAGAAGATTATTTCATTATGTTTGTATGGAATTCACTGTACGTTTATATGTGCTCTTTACCTCTTATCCTGTCATTAGACAACACTGAAATGAGTTTGCTCTGTCTTCATCACTCAGCCCTGTCAAGTTTTTTTTACAGATGGATAGGATCCCAGTGAATGTTCTCTGTTCCAGGCCAACCAGTCCCAGCACTCCCAATCTCTCCTCCTATGTCACACTCTCCAGCCTCTTCTCCACCTTTGTGTCCTTTCACTGGACTTGTCCCACTGTGTCCACATCTGTCTTGTACCTCAGAGTCTGGACTCGGTCCCAGCAATGCAGGTACATCTCAGCAGTGCAGAGCAGAGGGAAGGCTCACCTCCCTCATCCTGCTGGTGATGACCCTCCTAACTGAGACCAAGATGTTGCTGGCCTTCCTCACCTCAAGGGCATTCTGTTGGCTCACATTCAACTTGTTGCCCACCAGGAATTCCCAAGTACTCCTCTGCAAATCCCCTCCCAGCCAGCACGCATCCAGCCTTTATTACTGCGTTTATTCCACCCCAGGTGGAAGAACTGATATGTCCCTTTGATGGACCTCAACAGACTTCTCTCAGCCACTTCTACAAACTGTTTGGGTCCCTCTGAATGGTAGCACACCCATCTAGGGCATCAGCCATCCTTCCCCACATTGCATCATCTACAAACTAGCTGAGTGCAATTTATGAGTGCAATTTGGGACAGTCCTTTGGACACAGCTGGCTGGGACATCATCCCTTCCATTGCCTTGCTGCATCCATCAGCAGCATGACACATTAAACCAGACTCAAAGTTTGCTGCCCTGCTATCAGCACAGCTCGGTGCAGCTTGGGGACTTGCATGGAGATCAACCAACATTAGGACTCAGGCACCAGCAGGCTGTCAGAGGATGCTGCCAGGGGATGGCTGTCATCTTCCTGTGACTAAAACCCAGAGTAAGGCTTAAAGGAGAATGCTTTTGTAAGACTTGCCACAGGTTCTCCAGAAAGAAAAGCCCTCAACAGACAGCAAACACTTGAAATTACTTCAGCTTAAATTAAATGAACTTTCCAGGGCTGATTTGGATAAAGGAGGAAGAAACAAGGCAAGAAGTAATTGTAATGTGCACTTTATATTTTTGAGCATAATTCTGAGAACCTAAAATTACGGGAAACAAATACACCTCTTAGGTAACACTGGGAAACAGAACCCAGTTGCCTGCATCATTGATTTACTAGTACTCCTACCATATCGGTCTACAGTATGGAAAAATATTAGATTCACATTTAAGTTATATTTCTATGTTAAAAACTTGGGTAAAGACTGGTGGACACATGGATTTGGTTCCTGACCTTGAGGGAAGAGAGATAGCAGGGTTTCGGTTCTAATTTACATCATGACTGCTAACGGACATTATGCCAGTGGAGGATTAGCAGAGGCTATTATCCCCATCCTGCCCCCCTTTTGCTCACACAACACACACCCTGCATGCAGCTGACACAGGAGGAAGCAGGGTCAGCAAAGGGATGCAGGATTTTCTACTAAATTTTTTGTAACAATCAATGACTTCTAGTTACTGCTATTTATAAAAGGCAGACTTAGTTTAGCATAGATTATGCCCTCTAAAATTCAGTATCGCCAGCTTTTGCTTCCTCAAGAAATACTTCTAAATTAAATGCCTTGATATTTCATTAAGCATATAATCTGGTTAGCACTGCTCATGTAATGGCAGCTTTGTTCTATTGGAGCAGCAGGAGACGACTTGTTTAAACTGCTTCCTTAAATATATACAGCAGCCTGCACATGTGATCCATGATATCCATCCTCTTCTTGGAGTTTCAGGACTTTATCCTACTCAGGAAACAGTTCTCATTCTGGCTGGAAAGAAATCCTCTACAGGCACTCCAAGTTAGAAATTAAAAATGGAATCACTACATGTAAGCACATCCCTAACTGTTCTTTTATCAGAAGTGTTAATTGCCTTCTATTTAAATTACTTAAATCTAAGGTATCATATTCATCATTTTTACAGGATTGTCCCTATGACACAAGAAAAACACATACCCTGCCCTCCTTCACTGACTCAGTGGAGAATGTGGCAGACCACACCAGAACAGATAAGGAAAATTAGTTCTTGCAAACTGTAACATCCACTGTAAATAATTCCTAGGAGTTGCAATTCCTGAGTAGTTAGCAATTAGCTAACAGAGTCACTCAAAAGCAACATAGATATCACTGAACTGTACAGTAATAGCCAATTTTGTTACCTTGTCTTTCAAGCCAGAAGAAGGACATGCACTTGGAGTGAGTCTAGAAGAGGGATGTGAGGATATTCAGAGGGCTGAAGCAATTCTATGAAGAAAGGCTGTGGCAGCTGAGTTTGTTCAGATTGAAGAAGAGAAGGTGCTCACTGTGTCCTTTGGGTGGGACACATAATGGGGGGCACATGAAAGCTGGAGGATTTTTTTTTTTTTGCAGACAACAGTCTGTAGAGATAGGATGAAGGGTAATGGCTGTAAACTGAAATAGGGTAGACTTGAGTTAGATATTAGGAATAAATTATTTACTGTGAGAGTAGTAAGGCCACGGCACAGGCTGCTCAGAGAAGCTCAGAGCACCTGGAGGTGCTCAAGGTCAGGTTGGATGGGGCCCCGGGCAGCCTGAGCTGGTGAGCGGTAGTCCTGTCCACAGCAGGGGTTGGAACTGGTTGGGCTTTAATTTCCCTTCCAATACAAGCCATTCTGTGGTTCTATAATACTATGCTGTGTTCAGATTTTCATTTGGTACATCTAGTATGATCCTCAAAGTTAAGCACTGAGATTGACTTGACATCATTGTTCACTGTTGATCTTTGATTTGAATGGAGATCACCGATGAACAACTTTGATCTGTCTTGTCTGCTGTTTCTTCTACAGCCTAAGGCAGCTCCTTTGCTCTCTTATCTTTTACCAGCCTGCCTAATCTTACCTTCTTGGCAAGGCTAAATGCCCAGCAGGACCAGCTGCCCCTATCCTGGAAGAGCATGTTGAGTGTGTTGTATAATCCACCGAGTCTCGATGGTGATCTACGGTAACTTTTAAATTGCAGTTGCAGCTTGTAATATTCCTGGTACTGGTGTGGCAAGAAACAATTTTCTTCTGCAGGAAAATGTTCTACAAATGCAAGGCAGATGAAGATCTGCTAACCTAACCAGTTATCTGACGTAGTCTGTACCTTTAACACCATATGCCTATGGTCTCATTTGTAGGAGTGACACCTCAATGCGCAGTGTAACAGATTGGTAGGACTCAGAAGAGACAATACAGGGCTATTCTTGCCCCCTGCAGTAAGGCAAAGAAAAGCTATTTAAATGGAAACAAGCCCTGCAAAATGGTAAAGCATTTTTTCTTTGTACCTTGCGCATATTTAGACAACCACATTTTGAGAAAAACAAATGTCAGTTTTGTTAAAGAACTGTTGCACGGACTTCCCACTTCTAGCTCTCTGTATGTATGCACAATATAATATTAACTTAGGAATTAAACCACACCTTAAAAAATTCCTAGGATCAAACTGTGTTTGACTGTCCAACAGGGATACATGAGACTGACACCAACAAACAGTGTTTATAAACCAGATGCTCATCGGCTTGCTTCTGATCCTTCATAGGCTTATTCCTTGCAAGCAGGGAAAGCCATTTTTGCTACTGGAGAACATTTTCAGACCATTACACCGTCTTTGTTTTCACTGTGCATTGGCGGAGTCACGTA
This sequence comes from Chrysolophus pictus, assembly GCA_037305975.1. NCBI lineage: Eukaryota > Metazoa > Chordata > Aves > Galliformes > Phasianidae > Chrysolophus > Chrysolophus pictus. The sequence goes on from JAYKPI010000006.1 coordinate 36,861,519, forward strand.
ATAAATGTACTCCCTGAAATCTTTCTTTCTTCAAGCAAGCTGTGTGACTAAAGATCACTCAAGAAAATGAGGAGTTCAGGCTTACTCCTAAGCTCGTATTCACTTACTGAACACTGCAGTATGAAAATGGATAAGAAGAAATTAATTACTACCTTGGGAGTCCCAAACTGTATCAGAACTGAAAAGAAAATTCATACTGCTGTAATGCTGATTTTATAGTCACATTGCAATTACTTGCAAAGAATAAGAAAATTACAAGAACCATCCAGTTATCATCCTTGGTGTACTTGTGTAGAAGTCTACTGAACGTCTATTGGACAAAGCACAGAGCTGAGTCAGAAAAATCATACTCCATTCCTGTTTGTACAATCATTGTTATTCATCTGAAAGGCTGTGTGATACACTGATCTCTATTTGCCACCTTCTTTAATTCATTCCTCCTGAGAAAAGTTGCTTAACCCTCCATAGAGCATCTCTTTTCTTCCTGATTTTTCTTGTCAGCTAGCTGGCTTTCTTGTCCACAACTTTATGAACATTCTTTGATTTATGGAATTAGTAAAATTTGGCAAGAGATTCTGCAGACAGTATGAACAACATTTCCTACAGTCTCTTTTCTCTGAGTGACTTTCCTAAATATTAGCCCTCATGTTTGGCATGAGTCAGAATCTTTGTCAAAGAAGCTCAAACCCTGCTATCACTTGAACTGCTGCTGTCAGTACTGCAGTTGCACCCATTACCAGGTATAGGGACAAAATACACTACTGTACATAATACTTGAGTGTCGGGCCATTCAACTTTTTTTTCACCAAATTATTAAAATGGTTTTAGAGAACATGCCATAGTATGATAAGTAATTTACTTATCTAGAAATCTCAGTGAACATCTGTTTTATTACAGATGCAAAAGCAAAGCATGACAGTTTACTCTCCCATCCTTCATTTTGTTGTGCAAGGGTTAGAGTAAATAAGGTGAAAACACATTTTCTACTGACATTTTTCTTAAAAAAGAGATATAATTCCAACTGCATAATAATTTGCTGGAAAGAATGCCAATTCTCTGATCATAGCTGCTTCCTTATTTGGGTGGTCAAAAGTGAAATTAACCATTTGTACACTAAAAATAATTGTTAGCTTAGTTAGAGCTACTCAGCTACTCTCCTTTAGGAGCCAAAGATGAAAAGTACTCAGTCTATTTGTAACTTCATTATATGCACACATGCACCCTGTGCTGATAAGAAGACATTTTTACATAACCTCCAGGTTGTGTTTTCTGAGGGATTCAAAGAGTAGCCCTGTGTTTTCACACTGCTAATAACTCAGTTTGGACTAATTCAGTAGCGTAAGCTAGCAGTCATTTCGTCAGCTGCATACAAACTGCCTGAGAAAATACAAAGGGAAATAACAACGACAATTACAGTAACAAAAATAACTTTCAAACCCTATCTGCCACTATACCAAGGGCCCTTAAAAATATGTCACTAACCTCACCCGGGAAAAAAAAAAAAGGTGACCAACAGGACTAAGTAGTGAAATTGCTACCGCATGACTCAAGAATCTGAGCCTGCACATCAATATTTTTCAGGGCAGCTTCCAGTTACTTCTGGCCTCCTCCACATTGCCTGAGGTTAAGGCCTAAATTCACAGCCAGCAGCCAGCATCTTTTGTTAACTTTGCCTGTGAAATGACTGTGTGCAAAGGGAAATGAAATCCAACCCTCAGCCCACATTCAGCTTCGCAGACCTATTTTCCATCTTGCCAAAATATTGCTCATGAAGCAAATATGGGGATACAGAGGATTCTGGGACTCTGTAAACAGTTCTTTTGCACTTTCTGGACTGTGCTACCTCTGTGCTGTCCCAAGGTGTTCCTCCTTGCTGTACAGACAGTGGGAGGAGGCGTAGGGGTGTTCTGTGCAGCCCCTCAAGCTCAGGGCAGGGGTTGTTACATGGCACGGCTCCCTGAAGGAGCACCGTCTGCCTATTGTCAGCTCTGTTCTGCTCACTGGATGTCACAGCCTTTCTTCCTTAGAAGTCACGTCTTTCATCAAAGCCATCAGGAAAATATAGTTTTCAATGCACTGCAATAAGCGGAGAGCTTGAATGTTTTCTTTTGTTCTGGAATAGCTAGATATACTTTCAAACTACTTACTTTTCGTCTTTTGTGACACCTTATTGGGGTCTTTTCTTATTTTTTGAAGTTACTTTGTAACATTTTTGACTTTCTTTCAAAGTGACAATAACACAGAGAAATAGTTAGACTCCCCTTTACAAACGTTAACTTTCTCAGCATGAGATGCTGGTATTTCTTTCTGCTTCTCAGATGGAAAGGAAGACTTTAAACATCTAAAAAACTAACAAAAGTTTTGATTTGAAAAGCCTCCATGTGCTACTGTAAAGTACAATCTGATTTGAACAGCTGGAAATCTTACTGAGATTACTACAAATTTCAAGGGACTAACAGAAATATCAACTGCAACAATCAGGACCCCTCATGGACACCTGCTTAGGGACTTAATTTTGCTTTAATGGGCTATTACCAAGGCTTCCCTTAACAAACTCCCTCTTCCCCCCTCAAAATCAATTCTGGATCAATACAGGCACACATGCCCTGTATGGAGCCTTCTGTTCTTAGGACAGGATTAAAAGATTCGTTAGTTTTATGATAGCTTGGTTAAAAGATGGAAATTGTAACAACAACAAAAACAAAAAACAAACCAAAACAAAAAAGAGATGCACATGTCCCACAGGGTTTATATCTGTTCTGCTTAACAAACTCAGCGCTTGCAAAGGTCTGACAGAAGGTATGCAACTTTGTATTGTCACAGCAATGCGGCTCTAAGGAGTCCCAAAGAACAGTGCTCAATCCCTGTGGATGATCAATTAAAAGCCTACTTGAGAGATGCCTTCCATCAAAATTCACTACATTTTTAGGTAACATAAACTGAGCTAGCAACAAACACGGGCAGACCAGCAGTTTTCGAAAAGAACTCTGTTCCTTTAACCAAACAAGTAAAAAACCTTAAGCAGAGCACGAATTATATGAGATATCTGAGTACTGAAATAAGTTAATTAAAGCTCTGATATAGGTAAATTTAAGAACCTTTAGCACTATGAAAAATATGTTACTTAAATAACTTTGCAATAGTAAGACCATTTTCTTTTCGAACCAAATCCAAGACATGAAAAACGTCCATAAAGAGTTGTAAGTTCATTAGTTAAATCCCAATAGTAAACAGCATTAAAAAGCATTTAAAATGCTGAACAATACAAAAACATGCATCATCCACAGCTATTCAATCTATAATTCACTCATCTTCTTACAGCTTCCAGACATAAGATTTTTTTTTTTAAGTATTTCCTGCATTATGACCTACAGTGGTGTTCAAAGAGTAAAACTAAGACATTTTTCTACCAAATATACAGATTTACTGCAGTGAGCGCTAATGAATATTACTTGCACAAAGGAAAATACTTCCGATTTCTATTATTAATAATACCAACCAGTCTACTTTTGACTACAAAGCCACTTTAAAAATAGTAAATAGTGTTATATCTACCTAGCTAGTTATACTGCATTCATTTGGGTTTTGGATAACTGCATACAGGAAATCTGGTCTTAATAGAAAAAGGACATTATGTTGCTACAACAGACTATGTATGTTTATTCTTTAATTATGAGACTGTAAAGAAACAAAAGAATGTATATTCTCCGTGCATCAGTTTGCTTGTCTGACTTCAAAACAAACAACACTGAAAAGATTTTCAAGCGTTTGTTGGTATTTGGGGCTCTTCCTGAGAAGGGATACCTGCTCTGATGGCGTGAAAGAAAAAGAAGGAAATCTAAAAACAAGCAATGATTTAATCTTAAGGGAGCTGATGCTGCACTGATTCTCTATCAGAAACATACTGACTATACCAACTTTTTGGATGCAGAATAGTCTTTGTTGCACAGAAATAAACTTGAATTTTCAGTCTTTTTTGCTTTGCACAATCAGAAAGTATATGGTTTTCATTTAAAAGAGTCACTCTACCAAATGCATTAATTTTTCCCACACGTATTCACAGTTCTATTTTCAAAATACTTTGCCTGAGTTGCTGAGTAAACAGAGTTCGCATTTACTGGCAACAAGGACTCACACAAACCGTATCCAACTAGAAAACACAGCTTTAGATGAAGAATATATAGCGACGACATTTCAGATGAGAAACTTTCTTATCGAGCTCACTGCTGAATAGTACATGAACTTAATTGCCACAAAAAGCAGAAAGCAAGCAATAGAATTGAAAATGTCTTTTACAGATTAAGAAAAAGTGCTTGGAAATCCTCATTGCTCACAGAAAACCTTACAATCACCTAGCAACCTCTGTTACTGCTGCTTTCAATTTTGAACAGGCAGCCTTCACATTCAAAGATGTATCTGAGCCAACTGATGCAACTGTAAGTTTAAAGCAAAACAAAAACATAAACAGAGATTTTTTTTTGTTATTTAAATAAATTGCCCCTACCTTTCTTCTGAGAGTACGATGGCGACTGCACTTGAGAAAAAGTAGGTTTTTCTTCGGTGAAATATTCAGGTTGGTTGTACTGATTCAGGGCCATGTCCATGTCAGAGTACTCGCTTTTAAACACGTTTCCAGGGTAACTACAGGTATAAGGCTGATTCACCGCCCAGGCCTGTTCCATATATATGTTGTTACTGTGCAGGACCTGAGCATCACAACTGCTGTAACCCTGATTATCTTCGATATATGTGCAATAATCAGTGGACTGCATGTAGCAATTGCTACCAGCAGCTGGGTGCACTTCATATATTTCTTGCATACAGTAGTTCATTTTGTTAGCCTATCTCAGCTCCTACTTTACGCACGCACACACACACACACAGGCATGCATACACATGGGACGGGAAAGGAGCAATGAATATACAACACCGACAAAGTCGACAGCAAAACAGCCCTTTTTACTTTGGAGCGGCACCTGATGTGCTAAAATCCTATTTATACTGGGATGGCTTCTGAACTCCCCTGCCAGTCAAACATATTGGGAAGCAGATTTATGACAGTCAAAGGTCTTAATCTGTGACTGTAAGTTAATTCCAAGGGAAGATGGCAGACAGGTAGCAATGAGCACCAGACAAAGAAGCGACGTCCCGACAACCCTCCTGTTCCACTGTTTGTCTGTAATAATCATTTTATAAACCGTTTTCAGCCCTTCTCAATATGATTAGAAAATGATTACTAAGGCAAGGACACAGTTATGTCACTGTAGTCGTCAACTTAAGTGTGAAGCATTATAAAGACTGCTTAAGAACTCCCAGAGGGGACACGCTGAAAATCCTAAAATCAATAATCCTGTTTTTCAGCATTAAACCACAGAAAATCCAATAGTGCTGTGTTGATGACCCTAACAGAAGTCTAGTTTTACAAAATTTAGCAACTTAATCTGTTATCAGCTTTATTGATTTTGTTTTACAGAATTACATGCATGAATCTCCCCAGCCTTCCACACACGCACAATCCTCCCTATTGCCTGGTAATGCGTTTACGGGAAAGCAGCTTTTTTAAACTTCAGTGATTTGGGGAGGTAATTTCTATTGAGTTCAACAGGTGGGAAACTTCAAAATAATGTCAGTTAATCAGCAAAAGGAACACTGCTTAAACATCATCAGTAAGCTAATTGTTTGGCTATTTTGCTTTGTTAACGTTTATGTTTCAGTAAGGAAGTGCTTTTAGAAACCCATCTTTGTGACAACATACAGAAGAGAGTAAGGAGAGATTTTTGCTTGTTTTGGCTCACGTATGAGCTATGAACCTTTTAATGCTACTACAACAAATACTATGTGTTTTTATAATTGCTAAACATATCCTAAACATCATTGCAATTACTGTATCTTGTTTAAACAGCCTTTCTTTTTTCATCCAGAAGAAATTGCTTCATTTTTAGCTTGAATTAGCTGCCTTTTTTTTTTTTTCTACTAGGCAAAATGCATTTTCTTTACAGCACAGCTTAAACGTGGTAAAACTTGTGAAGTCAGAAATAAGATGGCATCTCTTTTTAATGTCTGTACTTATTATTATGAAGCAGAATTACTGATTTGACAATCAGGTTTCGGCTTTGCTATTTCACTCATTTTAAACAATGCACAAGATTGCCAAAACAATCCTTTTCATATACAACTTTAAGAACACATCTAACAACCTAAATCAACATACATCGTAAATGGTCCTCACATGTTCTCTTAAATAAAGAAGAATCGGGCATGACACGTACACATTTCTCCTTACCCAACACTATTAAATGTTTCAGACTACTGTGAAGAGCCCACAGAGAAATGGTCTCCGTTCTAACACATCAGTGAACTAACTCAGTTAAGAAAGAAGCGTTGCCAGTCAGTATGTAACATGTAGGCTGGACAGAACTCAAGCTTCTGAAGATGAGAGAAGTTATAGTTTATGCTTGGAATACTTTTAACTATAAAAGAAGCATTTCTCATTAACACATCCACAAAGAGTTCTACATTAAATAGGTTGCAACATACTCTATCAAGATTAGTTCTACTGACGTCTAACTTCTAATGAAGCTACTTCCAAAATGAACTTACTCTGATAAAACTGATAATTTAAAGCAATAATTTTCTTCACTAAAAGCACTAGTAGTTAGCAAAATCCCAGAAGTAGAACATCAGTGAACCCGCACTCTCTGTGCTCTTTTTAACAAAGATCTAACTCAGCAAACAGCACTGTGAAACTGTGACAAAGCTCATGTAGAAAATTTCATTTGAGCTCCAGTTCATGATCTAGATTTTACAAAGAGTAAATTTGTCTATGATAAAAAGTATGTAGATGGCAGGACCTGATTTTTCTAGAATGGATGTTCAGCACTTCCTCTAAAAAGATGCCCGTCTTTCCTAAGAAAATTTGTAATAGCTGTTTAAACAGAAACCCTCAAACCATGCCCATTTATGTGATCGGCTGGTAATTCTGCACTACACACAAATGTGATGCATACAACCTGCCAAGCTTACTTCTCCACTTTTCCCAGAAAGAAAACATTCCACAAGTGAGATTGCACAAAGGTGAGGCTGTATTTTACAGGACAGCAGAGCACAACGCTTAAGATATTTTTGCACCATCCAGAAAAACATTTTGAGGGCTGAACTTCAAGTTCTCAGTGGGTATTTCTTCCCTTGGGGATTTGTTCTGCCAGATGAAACAAAATTCTTTTCTCGCTTGTTCTTCCCTTTCATTGATATAGGTTTGTTACTGAAAAACTAAACAGAATTGAGACCATATGCAGACAGAGCCATCCCAGCCAGGATTAAACCTGAGGATATGGTATCATGATGTGGCACAGTCTGTGAATTTCTTTCTATTCCAGGATCAATTCCTCAAAACATTTTTTGTTTTCTGTTGCTCTGTCAATAATATTTTGAAGTGTGTCATATGTACTACTTTTCACAGAATGACTGTGATATCAGAAGGAAATTAATTTACAAGATACTGCAAAGAATTAAGAGAAAAAGCGAAGGGGATAGATGAGTCTTTCCTTACCAAAAAAAAAAAAAGATAAACACTGCCAGGGAATGAGGTTTCTACCTGTAATGTGCTAGCATTGAAAAGGTTGATAGCACTGCGGATTGCTGTTCCCTTGGAAACTAATCAGTTCAAAAAACACTGTAAAGATTTAACATCACTATTAAAACTGAAATATTCCTATAATATTTTCATGTGACTCTTTCAGGGTCCAATTCTGCAGGCCCCTTTCATGCATTACTTTGAATTAAATCATCTGATAAAAGGCAGTCAGACAGGTCTTTATCAAAAGTCTGAAAGTAGAGTAGAAAACAATATTTACAACTTTTCTTCATCTTGTATTCTGATTTGAACACCAGAGTCTTAAAACATGTCAAGTTGAGCTTTCACTGCTTTCAGCAATGTAGTATCACGTTTAGAATTTTCTTGGTTCACAATTGTCTTCTTTTGGTAACACACGAAAATCGACTGCTAGTGGAACAAAACCTCAGCTGCAGGCAGAGGCCAATGGAACCTTTGACATCATGTCAGGAGAGGATTCAAAGCATGAATCCTAGGAAGAAGTTGGAGGTGTTGGTTCACTGCATCAAAAAAAAAAAAAAAAAAAAAAAAAAAAGCTAAACCCAAACCCTGAATGCCCCAAACGTACTGAGATACTCACCTGATGTAAATCAGAAGTGCAGTGCAGTCGGTGATGCTACTGTGGCTGAGCAGAACTACACAGCCTTGCTGTGTATGCCTGAGGGAGGCTTCTGCAGGCAGATTGCCTTATAGTACATCATGCTGCTCCCCACAGACTCATGTGTTACAGTCGCAGCCTAAAACCTTTAATTATGAACAAGTAAATGCCCCAACAAGCTCTTGTGACTTAACTCAGTTATCAAAATATCTAAATGAACTCTCTGTTTCAAGGAAAAACATTCCTGTGGATGACACTCTCACAATGGAACACCCCAAACAGCTGAGATTCTGAACACAAAAAAAACACCACTGCTCAGCACAATCCACCCCACTCGTACCACTGCTACCTGTGGGACTGCGGCATGCTACCCACAGGAGTTACCTTCACCTCACTGCTCCTAAACTGCGCTCCTGCTCTTCTCAGGGCTATCTCAAGGCAGGGCTGCTACGCTCCACTTCCAAATATTCAGCATATGTGGAAAGTATTGCACAGCATTCAGATTGTTCAGGGTTCTGCAGGACCCAAGGATCTTACTGAGGCTCTGTTTACACTTTATGCATACAGATGGAAAAAACTGAACTATTTAGTCACGAAGAGCTTTGCACATTGGAGTATGTTGTTGCAAGGATTAACCGTACCTTTCTAAATTCTCTTATCCATGTTCATATTACCAGCACCTAGTTTTTAATATGCATCTTTACATGTTACAAAATAAAATGCATTTCCTATTTGTAGTTCTTCGCCTTGCCTGCATTCTCTCAGTTACTTCTAATAAAGGTTATATGGGAAAAATAAATCAGATCGCTGCTTTCCAAAATGACTCAGGACTCCTAGCGTTTAACATGGAACACATCCCAGTCTGTATCTCTGCATATCAGGAAGAGAATATACTGAAAAAAAGCTTTTAAGCAGTGCTAATATGGCTTTTGCAACACATCAACTGTCAAAGTTCAGCTATCTCATTGCCCACAAGTTACAGCCATGAGTTAATGCATAGCTTTGCACTACCTTACAATTCATGCACTTTACGCTCTGTGACCAGAGAAGACTCAAAATGATGCTTCAAAAATACGATGTGCAAATTTCTTGTTTGTGGTGGCTGGGTATCTGCTTATCACACCAGTTCTGACCCTCACAGATAGCATTACAAACTAAGCAAGAAAAACTCAAACTTCAGAATCCAAAATGATACCAAGCACTCACAAGAACAGAAAAGGATCTCTATACAATATTTATCTTATTTTGAAAACTCTACTTCTGACTGAATCAAAAAGTATGTTAAACAATTTTATTGCTGTAAAATTACAATTTGATGGTTCAGAGAGAGTGTCTCAACGGAATCAAAGACACTAAAATTGTCACTTTGTCTACCCTGCATTTGTAATATCAAGCAATAGAGTACAGGGAAAAAAAGCTGAAGCTTTCTGGCATAAAATAGTTTCTTTGTGTTTGGAACAGATACAGCAAGCTTCAAACTAGCTGCCTTTGGTTTAAATCTGATGAAGTGCTTACTTACACAACATACGTCTCTTTTTCTCAACATGTGTCAGTTTGCTCCTTCTCAGAAACTGCTTCTCTCACAAAAGCTGCTATACTTTGCTTATGACATGCCACTAGATTTGTAGGTGACTCACAAAACACCAGTGTGATATGCCTTTCATTGAAACTCTTCAGATTCATTAGTCTGTATGGATAACAAAGAATGTAATGATTTCTATTTAAATTTCAGATTCACTACAAATCCAGCTCTCCCTTAAAATATTTGACATCTTGAATTTGTCATCAAATGAAGAGAACAAAGCCTTCTTTTTCATGACCAAAAATCTTCCAGGTTTTGTTCTTGCTTTTTCTTACGCTACGAATAGAGTACAGTAGAGTAGAATGGGACAGAACAGAATTTCCTTGCACTCTTCATGACATGTGAAAATAATATGCTGTCTTTCCAGAAAGAATTTGTTCCTCAAGACCTTTGCCAAAAAACTGTCTAACAAAAGTCTTTAAATAGTGTTTGATAACTTTTAAGATAGTGTCTGAATAAATATTGCTAAAAGTAATCATAGGCCTGTGACCCAGACAACCCAATTTGTTAAGTCTCCCCGTATCTCATAATTGGAAGACTCTGTTAGCAGACATCACTTAATTACGGAGCTTATCTCACGAAAAAGTAACTGCAAACACTTAAAATGCAAACCTTATCTGAGTCATTCCCTTGCCCAGCTCCACATGAAAACTTTAAAGTAAAAAGCTCGGTTTGTTCAAAAACAGAACAGAAAAAGCAGTTAATGCTCGACACAACATGATTTAAGAGACTCTCAGTTGGGACCGTCTGGGTTTGGCAGCCTCCTGACAGCCCCAAGTAAGACGTTAAAGCGATCAACACCTGACATCTGTTAGCAAGGAGGCAGTCTGAGGTGAAGAGCAACTAAATCTAAAGAAATCAGGTACTTAGACCAGTTTAACTTTTTCATGAGGTGATATCCTTCCTGACACTTTAATCTTTCTTCCTGGAGTGATGCAATACTTAAAACAACGTGTAGTCCCTCCCTTCCTCCCAGTATGCAGCATTTATCTCTTAGGCAAAGAAGAACAAAGAACGATTTATCCCAGTTTATAAAGGAATAAAATTAACGTAAGCACTAAATTTGTGCTAATATCTAAACTGTGATTCTCAAAAGGAATTTCTTTGATGCTGCTCTAACCAACAAAAAAAGCTATGTGAAAGAGGATGGTGAATTTTTCTGATTACCAAATCAAAGAATATTCAGAACATAAAGCTGCATTTATCTGAGTTCTTAATGTGCAGTTACTGAAGCTTTGAGTGATGGTTAATAATGGGAAAGAAGAAAAGGCAAACAGCACAGTCACAGGTGAGAGATGAATACCCTCAAAGAAGTAAACAAGTGCTTTAATTTGTCTATGCTTTTTTACGGCATTAAGGAAATGCTTTATTCAAAAAGTCCGCGTTCAAAAAAGATTTTTGATCTGCTTATCACGACCACAAAGAGAGAAATAAACTTTTAAAGGGCTAAAGGATTATAAATGATTTTAAATTAGATACTAAATTAGATAAAATCCCAGTAAGTATTTATCACACTGTCATTAGGGCTCCCCACAAAGCTAACAACTTATGTAAAAAAGAATACTAAAAATCACAATTATCTGTGATGCAAAACACAGCAAAATAGTAACAAGAACTCTCCTCACATAATAATGCTATTACCAATGGCAAATCCCATGAACGTTAACATAGATATAACAGCCTTTTTCCTTAAAATACACTGTTTGCTATGCTTTGCATAGTAAAGTCAGTTACCTTTATATTTTTTTTCTTCTTTTTGATATTCCTGGGAACTTGACAAGACTTGAAAGTTTGCTTTTGCATGGCCTGCCTGGAAAATTGTGCTAGTCCAAGTTGAAGCATGCCGACACTGTGAGAGTTGCTGTCCATTCCTCTGGATACCATCACTTTTGGAGAGCCTTTTCCTAAACAAATCACTTTCTGCTATACCCACTACATTCCACTTCCGATTTCTTTCAGGAGGGTGAATCAGCCTGTGCCATGACAAGAGGCCACTTTCTGGATGGCTGGCAAATACCATCGGGCTACAAACAGTTGGCATTGCCAGAATCTTGCTCAGGTGTGGAGTTTTGGAAAGCGGGTGCTTCCCCAGCTCTCCTGCTGCCGCAGTATTCCCATCCACTTGGCTGCACCGGTACGATGCAGAGCCTCTCAGCCATGCCCATTCAGCCACCATAGTTCCCCTCCGGTACAATTAAATATAAAACAATCCCATCTGTGAAGCCTAAACAAGTAGGCAGATCTATGTGGACTAACACTAGATGTAACTTTTACAACTCCAAACCATGACATGGGCCCCCGGGCAAGTTACCACCAATTTATTGCCCTGCCCATATGATCATTTGAGGTCTTGTAGGTCGAGGCTGGTCGTGAACAATTTTCAGATACTTAAAACACAAAACATCACGGATTCAGCCTTGTTTGACTTTGCTCTTATCGCAGGCTGACCTGAGGGACACTCTGTTACCTAAGTGTGACATTCTTATGTGGGCATGCTTAGCAGTTCCGCTTTTGCTACCTACTGCCTTTCTCTAGTTGTGGTCACACTGGAGTACCAGACACTAATTTTATCACAGGAGTTCAGACGTGTGGGTCCAGTGTCAGTTAGAAAAGAGACTAAGGCAGCATGACTTGACCTAGTTGGTCAAAATACTTAGGTGAATTTATTTATCCCTTCATATAGAAGAAACCGAGGTACCACTAATTGATAAATCTGTACAGATAAATATAACCTATCTTCTATTTTGGGGAAGCAAAATTATATGCTATAGGAATTACACATTTAAAGAAATTATTTTAAACTACATTCATCAGAATTCAAATTCAAGATAGCTTTCTAACTTGCATCCTGATAACAATGTTTACAATTAACTTTGGATTTCAGTTACCAGATCTATCATACCATTACTATTTTTGAAGGATCTGTCCTAAGAGTTAAGTCGAACATTACTAATACAGATCATATTTAGTTATGGTTAATATTAATTTCTGGTATTCTATATTAATCCCTGCTCACACTTACAGATTTGCTCAGTGTGTTGGTTAGTTTAAGTGTATATTCATACTTTTGTTTCCTACCGGGAGTGTAAGTTCACCTGATATTTTAAGTTTAAGGTCTGCTCCTTCCACCTACTTTACCTCAGTTGGACTTTAACAGCATGAATTTGTCTGAGACACTATCTGGCATCTCAGTGCATCAGACATGTCCAGACAATGACCGAATTTGACCATACCCACTTTCTTCAGACTTGTTTTTCTTAGCAAAACTGAAGACTGACTTTAAATGCAGGCAATATGTTAAGAGTATATCACTTGTAGGAGGATAACTTAATTTAAAATAGAATAGTGAATACAACCCAGAAAATAACAGGCAATTGAAAACAAATTAACATACTTTTTTTTTTTTTCCTCCATAGTTTTTAACACTTTTCTGTCTTCTAGACTCCATAATAAGCTCAGACTCAGACAGAGAGATTGGATTATTCTGGTAAAACCCTCCAGGAGCTGTGCGGAATTTCTCTGTAAGATCTGAATCTAACTTGGCCATTCATTCTTCTTGGCACAGAGAAGAACCATCCACTGTAACCCAGCCTTCCACAGCCAATGGTAGCCTCAGATAAGGGATCCTTCAACACAACTCTACTTTCTTCGTTTTCCATCATATTCTAATTATCTCCCTAGAATTAATGCTGTATCTTTATATATCTCAAATCTAGGAGACAAGCAAGTGCACTATGTATGTAATAGATGTAGACAGTTCTATAACTCACTTATAAATAGGTATTTCTGTGTTTTGTGAGATTTTCAAGAAGACCACTGACCCCACATAACCCTATGCCTTGTTAAAAAAAAATAATTACTTATATCCTTTGTTACTCAGTTGTTGCTGTTATTACTGGAAATGAGATCAATGGTTCGTAACCCAGGCTGTTCAATCTTGTTAAGCAAAACTTCTGACATCTTCTTCTCTACTTTATCTTTGTTATTAAAGGCCATCTTTGCTGTTTTTTAGCCTGTGTTATGAGTCTTTGCCTTACCTTTGATTTTAATTAAAAGACACACACACATCACAATGGTACATCTTTCCTAAGGATTCAAACAGGATGTCAAACGAGTCTTACAGATTTTTGAATAGAGCAAGAAACTGTAAAGCCCTCCTTAGCTTAAAAAAGAACATTAAAACAAGTTTGCCAATTACTGTACTCACAAGCATCTCTGGGATTTTTCAAACTGACACATTCATTTCAACTATGAGAATAAACAGATTATGTTACAGCTCCCATCATTCAGAATTTGCCCAGGCAGTTTCTCAAAGGCTAGCCAATTTCAAGCTGCTTTGTCTATTCTTTTAGCTCCCTCTGAAATTTGTCTCACTATTTTGACTCCTATGTTAGCTAGAGTTTATTTAATTTTACAAGCCTCTATCGTATTTGTCAAATTCTCCCCAGTCATCCGGAATGTTCTACATTCAAATTTCACTAGATGAAGAGTAAGCAGTAAGGAACTAGCACTGAGGGATCTTGTATTTTATCCCTTTTTCCTACACTTCTGTGATGCAGAAAATAAGCATTTCCTAGTTTACCATTTAGCTTATTACATTGTTAAATTACAATTTCTCTACAGGACTATATTATTTATTCTACTACTTTTCCTTCCACATATCTCACTTGATTTTGTCTAAAGCTGTGTTTTGTTGTCGTTTTTTGTTTGTTTGCTTGTTTGTTGTTTTGCAACAGAGGGCAGTTTAAATCTTCTACATCTGATCTTGATCAAAGAGACCACAACTCTTTATAAAGGATGATCATGTAATTTGTAAGAGCTCCCTAACTGCATGAGAATCATCTCTCTCCCCGTCCCTAGCCACTTTTAAAATGGCCCTAATCAAGGTAGGAAGCAGCACAGCCTACTGGGATGAATCATGACTGAAACCACAGGCCCTATTTCAGAATGAAGAAAGACAAATAAGAAGAGCCTGGAATTCTTCTTGTCTATGTTAGTAAAGGAATCATCAAGTAATTTCAGAGGTAGAAAAGCAGCACATTGTAGGGATAACTGGCATACAAAGAGTCAACCGTTGAAAAAAAAATTCTCAAGATCCCATCAGTGTTTTTAAAGGTAAGTCTGTTTTACAGATGAAACAAAATTTTAACAGATGAAGGGCCTGCTGAGCTGAACAAGTACAGACTAGAAGAATTCGTCAGAAATTATTCACTACAGGCCAAGATAAAGACACCTAATGGATGAATGCAAAGGTTGGCCAGTTCACAGCTAGGCAATGTTGTCTGAATGACAGTACATAATGCACTATGAAAACAGTGAAACAATTCATTTCTTTCCATCTATTCCTCTGCTATTATCCTCCAAGAGTTATTTTCTATTCAAAAACTGCCTCAGCTTGTAAGCATTTCAACTTGCAGTTCATCGGAATTACAGCAGTAAGTGAATATACAAGTAGTCTGAATTGTCACTACCTTACCTGACTGGAAAACAAAAGATTGACAAAGGTTTACCTATTCTCTTATCTGAAGTCTAATGAAAACTGAGCAGCAAGTGCAATAGCATGCTTGCTGGTTTTTTAAAACGTAGAAGTATACAAGCATCTAAGGACATGGAAGTGGGCTGGTTTCAGGGAGATCAACTAAGGCAAATGTAATCAGGATTAGGACTAAGGGGTGCACAATAGGTTGATCAAGCAGCCTAGCTTTGTGTGGACCCTGTCCAATAGCACTAAATGATATTTTTAACTAATGACTTAATACAAAAACAAAAAAAGCTACAATTAAAGGACGCCACCTCTCCAGGCAAAATTAAAATGACATTCTTACTGTGTACTAGCATTTTAAAGCACACAGAGTAACAAAACCTAAAAGCATACTAACTTGTCATATGTTTGTGCTGGGAATGATAAAACTGTCTGTGCCAGACAGGGCGAAGGTTCCGCTTCCTCACATTACTGTTGCATCAGTTCACAGCATTTTCTTTCCTTTGTTCCCTTTCCTTCTCTTTTCTCCTAAGTAACACCATAACATCTTATTTGCCCTTACAAACACCTGAACAATTCACAATGGAGTTTCCCAACTTCTAAACCAGGTCCATGCGACTCCTGAGTAAGAGGAAGGATGAGGCCAAATTTTTATTTATAAATCGCAATCCATGCTACCATACAATATGCTCAATTACTACCTGAGAACAAGTGATTTTATATTTATTTTAACATGTAAGAATAAAACTATAAGAGAAAAGTGTACCCTGAGCAACAAAGAGCTCTAACCAAAAGGTGAATTAGTGATGTCCACTGAAACCAGTAGGTGGTTTCACTATTTCAGATATGTTTGCATGTCTACTTGACCAAGGAAACAGTGCAAGGATTATTTAATCCCAGACTGTTACGCTGTCACTCCCTCTAGCAGTGACAACATTATAAAGATAATATGAAATTACAAGATAATATGAAATACTGATACTACATAGTAAATATTAAAACATTTTGGAATACGGTTTTGAATATATAGCGTATTTCAAATATTTTCCAACAACCTTTTGGCCAAATATTAAATCATTGTGAAAGAACAATGTAGAGATACTAACATAACTGTTGCAACATGCTCTTAGTGTGTAAGGACAGATAGTATTGAGGAACTTGCACTGTGAAGTGCAATAGCTTTATCCTGGTTCTTGCTGACAGCTATCACAATGAGCTCCACAGTGTGAACCACATTTTAAATAAGCACTGAATTTCTATTAACCATCAAAGTAAAACTAGGCATATTCTTATCTCATGTTCTGCCCAGATGGGTACCTGGGGCAGAACCATCCCTCTGTTTTGAACCAGGATTAATTTGTTGTCAAAACAACAATCCAACTCTCCAGAACTCACCACTGATTGTGTGAATATGGGAATGTTGATGATTATTGCCTTCCTCGTATTACGTTGGGTAATTGTTTTTGGTAATTCTCGTAATTGCCTGGAAATCTACTAATTCTCTTATTGCCTGAGAAGGGAAAATACCATTTACAGATTAGGGATAAAACAGCATAAAATATTTCTTTTTAAATGTATAATCGCAAAGGAACCATTTGGGAAACCAAGTTGCCCTATAACTCACCCCCCACACTTATGGAAAATCTTGATATACTCAGTACTGCTTTGGCCATAAACCCTCAAATCCATTCACATGGTCTTTCCTCAGTCCCACCCTGGACCTTCCATCCCTGTCCACTGATGAATGGACAATGTTCACTAACAGCAAGTCCTGGGGATACGTGCACATGACGGAAGCTCTTTGGTGTTTTTTTTTCACTATGAAGAAATAGTTTAAGTTATTTTACTTCTAGAATATTTAAAGAAACTTTGTATCCTCAAATAGGATCTCCTGTTTAAGGACCATCTTTCGAGAAATGTTCAGTTAAAAAGAAGGGTAGTAAAACTAGCAGTCTTAACAAACATATGTTTTAGAAAGACAAAACTAACAAACATAAAACCAAAACAACACAAACTAATAAAAGTTTGCCCAAATAATGCAAAGAAAGAAAGACAAACAGGGATGCGAGGAGAGAATTCTTTAAAACCTAAAACAAACTCAAGTTTTGTAGAAGCCTAAAATAAATGATTTTCAGACAAGTGATCACATACACAATAAAACAGATCTGAAAGTTTGGCCTTCCTGTTTTGAAACCTGACTTCTTTAAACATTAATCTTAAATTATGTGCAATGCTGTAGCAAATCTGTTTTACATCAGAAATGCATTTAGGAAATGTAAAAGGTTGCTGTTTTTTTGTTGTTGTTGTTTGTTTGTTTGTTTTTAATGTGGAAATAACTGGTAAATACCTGATAGGATAGTAGCTCTCCCACAGCTCATGAACAGCTTTAGACTTGGCATAAAAATACATATGCTCCTCTCTACATATCAGACTACGTATAGAGGGCACGTAGTATGAGCTCACTGTTCTGACACAGTCAGAAGAAACAAACAGCAGTCTGTGGTCAGGCTAATGAAGAACATAAAATGGCAGGCTGCTGCTCTGGCAGCAAGTATAGCAAACAAGTATTTTATTTTATAGGTTACAGAAGAAGAGTTAGAAAAAAAAAGACTTTTTTTTTTGTTTTAATAACTACTTTAGTAGGCTCTTTCCTGCAAAATTAACAAGTATGTTATATATTGACAACATTATTCACCCCCTCCAACTGATGGCAGCAATACACAGTGTTACATAGTCTAAGAATGATATTCAAGATTTCAAACGCTTAACAGTCTGCTGCCATCAGAAATACAGTCACAGAGATGAGTTAACAAAAAGAACCATCTCTGGTTAAAACACAATTACTATAGAAATGGGCTAAGTATATTTGTGGATTATTTAAAAAATAGAAAAGGGAAAACCAGGGCTAACACAATGAAACATACTTAAGAAAATGGCTAGCAGATGTTGCAAAGCTAAAATAAATGCATGTTTGCTTTCTCTGTTTATTGTGAAATTTAACCAGACCTGAATGCTTTGAAAAATACATGCATCTTTTCCAGAAAATATAGCAGGTATCCATGAGTTGTAAGTACAAACTTAAATACCTTCAGAAACACACAGAAGTAAGATTTTCACATTTACATGAAGAGAAAACACTCTTTAAGAGAGTCATCTTTATGAAAACCCTAACACGTTATTAGGGATGAACATCCCTAATCCTAATGTTTGAATGAACATCCAAACACTACAAAATGTCACATAGACAGACTACTTGCCTTTCGAAACTTTTTAAAGCATATAAAACATTAAAGTTTAAAATGTAAAAGTTAAAATTAAGCCAGAATGTCTGTAACCCAGAACTTTCTAAGTGTGATATTTTTAACTGCATATTCAAAAATACGTTTCTAAGTAATAAGAGCCATCATGGAATGATTCATAGCTTCATGCAAAAACATCCCACAATATAAATCTTGTTAACCTTTTGCAAATCCCCAAATGCTCATAACAAAGCTGCTGAATCCCAGTTTAACAAAACCTTATATTAAAGTATTTACTGTCCTTCTAAAAAGTCCATTACTTAAAAGAAACAGTACACTTGAGTTAGCAGGATTTTATCGTGGTCTAGTGGAAAAGTGTCAGAGTCTTTTATCCTAAATTAAATTATTCTAAGAAAATCATTATGGAAGTTTAGAAGAAATCATTTCACAGCTGAGGTTACTCAATAAACTGTTGTCCTTCCAAATTAACAGCAAGTCTAAAGGATAATTAGCATTGCTGTGAAAAGATTCATGAAGAAAACATGCGACATTTCCTACTCTATTATTTTTCCCAGTTCTTGGAAACTACATACAACACCCTCAGAGGTACTGCTTTCAAATAGATTTGTTTGCATAAGGGCTGGCTAATTTTCCTCTTTAAATGAGCAACTTGTTAGAAGAAACGTTGCATATTACATTCTGCTTATTGAAAACATTAATTTTTGACATTTAAATTATATTCCCTAATGTAAGCACTTAATTTTATTATAACTCCTATCTTGATCTAACTTTACAGCCATTACCAAATAAAACACTGTGCATATTTTAGAGTAGAAGCACAATGTTTGGGTCTATTAAAGAAAACAAATCTCACTCCAAGTAAAATCAGAGGAAAATCCTGGCCTTGGTGAAGCTGGTACTGCAGACTTCATGAAGACCACAACCACGTTCATTTTAATTTTCATCTACAACGAAGGGGAAATGAAAAAGATTTACAGTATTCTACAAATACTGCTTTCTGATTTTTAGACCCTGTTCTTGAATTCCTTCTTCAGTTCTCACCCTAATAAGAGGCAGATCTGACTCAGGGCTCGTCCTGAATCCTGGAAGAAAATGGACAAAAAACTGCCTTCAGGGACAGACTGTGAGTAAATAATAATACTACAGTCAAAAGCTTCCCTTTTGGGAGTGTTTGGATAGCAAGAACTTTGTTATGAATCATGCTGTATATTTATTTGAAACTACTGTATCATATCAAGGAGAAAATATTAGTTTCCAGCTTTAAAAATTTCCTATTCTATTGTGCAAGCAAATGGAAGAAAGAACGGTAGTTAATGCTGAATTAAGACTGGTATTTAAATACTTATGGCTTTTTTTTTTTTTTTTTTCCAGGTATTGCTCCATGAACAGTAATTGCTCGTGTCATCTGTAAAGCTGCTGATGAACTCTGGGCGAGCTACTATACCACACAGGCATTTCCCAGTTACTTGCATTTTTTAAAAAACACTTAAGTCTTTTAATTCTCAACATACATTACTGATGGTCTTTAAAAGCATCAACTCTGCTACTGCATTCATCAGAACAGACTAGGAATATTAAAAAAATAATTGTTTCAAAACAGGGAAACTAAACTCGCAGAATTTGCTTTGTTACATTCATGTATGTGACCACTTGTCGGAAAACTGCTTATTTTAGGGATTACCAAGCTCCATTTTATGAGAACAGAATGTCTCTGCCTCTCATTTAGTACTCAGCTACAAGATGTACATTATGTCCAGCTCTTCCTCCTCTCCAGAATAATCGTTTTATGTCAGTGTTTGGCCATCATCGGAGATACGTGTACATAAAACTGCTTAGGCAACTTCTGGCCCTCAGAACTGGCGTAGCTGCAGAAATACACTGAGGAGCAGTGTTTACAAAACCTGCAGGTCCCGCTTGTCACTTCTGATGTCATCAAGTACACAACATTAAGTGCTCATTAACTCCAACTGCGTTTGTGTGAACTCTAATTTGATTGCATTCTAAGAAAAAGCAAATGTAGTTCAGACTTCATTAACTGAGTATTTATTTTTCAGTTTATTTTTGCATGAAAAAAGGCACCTGCTACATTTTTTTCCACTTTTTTCCATTTCATTCATTTTTAAGCAACTCCTCCTCTCTTCTGAAATCCTTCCACGTTATCTGTAACTTAAGTTCCCAAAACAATTTTGGAAAACTTGAACTGTCTCTTTACTTAACATCCTCAGCACATACAAATAGAGATGTGTGCCAGAAAATAATCAGACCAATAAATACTTTTAAAGTTGAAAAGTCAAAAATGCAAAATATTTTTCCTGTGGCAACTGCAAAAAGGAGTAAAGCTCAGATTTATTACTAAGGGCCAAATTACACAATGTTCTATCAGATCAAATTCAGTAGATTGCACAAGAAACTCGAGGCTTTGGGGCAGTGCCTACAAGAGAAAAATCCTTACTGCAATAAAAAATATTACATGGGCAGAGCAATTATCTGTCAAAAATCAGAATAATACAATCCATTATTTTATGCAACTAGTTTCACTTTGGATGTGTTTTTTTTCTCTCATATTGCAGAAACAAAATCTAAGCTTTCCTTTTCATCCATTAGAGAAGGACTCCCATATGGCTTTGGAGGGTGGTATTTATGCAGTTTTTATAGTTTGAAAGCTTTTTTATTTCAACTATGCTTCTTTTCACATTCACTCTCATGTAGGAAATTTCATTTGTATAATGAGAAACAGAAAACATGAAGTGCTCACAATGAAAAGTACTGGACATCTACAGCTGTACCAACAGCCATCTTCTACAATTTAATCTTTTTTTTTTTTTTTTACCCCACACCATTATTATTTTCCTTGCACATATTGATTCTACTCACTTCCTTCTAATGAAATGAAGGCCCTTCCAATTACTCTGAATTTCTTCCATGAGCATAACAGACCTGCCCTACAATGGTGAAAGTCCAGAGGACAGATCTGGTCAGCCACTGGAAATTTGCTGCAAAGCCCCACCCCAAAAAGAAGACACATCCCAAACTGCTAAGGTGAAGATAAAGAAGGTACACTGCATTTCCATCCATGTCTTTTGCCATCACAAAGCATTAGATGCTAATCACTCCCTCTAAAGCCACAGCAAAATTAAGTCTTGTAGTAAAAGGTCAAAAAAAACATAACATGGGACAGAAAAGAGTACGTGACAGAACTGATGAGACTGAGTTACATGTCAGTGCTGCACATTGTTCCTGAAATAGGTATTTGCTAAATGAAATTGCTCTGACAGTAAGGATACCAATTCCCTCCAACCCTCATGCAGTGCGATGCTAACCCAGATCCTGACACACCTATCACAGCTCAGGTAACTTTACTCCACCAAAAGCTCAGCACCATCTGCTTCCAACTTATATTCACCCATGCCTAAATTCTAGTTCAGACAACAGCAAAGAAGCCATAAAAACAGAAGTCAAATATCATCTTTGCATGTTTTCAAATAATTCATTTTACTACGAAAAGATCCATTGAAATAATATTTTGTTTTCGCCATAAATTTTACTCTCCTTCTCATATCTACGACCCAAAACTCAAAAGAACAACTCAGTTGATGAATAAAAGCTGCTACCATTTTATGGTCAGTACAAAAGGATAGGAGTGGAAAGGATATTCCATCTGCTCCGCCAGTAAAAATAAGCTATTCCTTGAATAGGAATTCAGCCTTGTTTGTGATGAGTTTCTCTATGTAGCATGTACTGCATTTTACAAAGAGGCTTTAGAGGTCCCAGTTATACATATTTCAAAAGATGAATGCCATTGGCGTTTGCCAATGTATCAGCAGAACATTTTCTTTTCTTATGCAAATAATAACACATAGCCTGGAAGTTTTGACTTCTCTGTATGACCTCCGTGTAATAACTGCATCTTTGCAGACACACTGTTCCTGAATTAGAATACATCATTTTCTTTTAAACGTGATTCATGCATAGCCTTCAAATGCTTTACAACTTTACAGGGGTAAGAAGGTGAAGAGGACTTAAAATGGTTAATGGTCATTTCACTTTGGATCTTCTGCCCGCCTGCACCCCTGGTCAATCATTACCTAGAGTACTTGGCAATCTGTATAAAACGAATTGGATTGTCTCACTTTGAACGTCAGAAGATACATTCCTGTTACAAAATAACTTAAGCCAATATGCTCAGCAGACACAGCCATTGTACTAGCGGTGGCGGCTGAAGGAAAACAGAGGATAAGAGTCCCAGGGCAAAGATGCTGGGGATGATTACTATATGTCCCCCAACTCTGTGCTCTGAATGGGGGAAAAACCTTAAATTCTCAGCATCCCCAGCAATGCATTCAGAACTTGTGAAGCACTATTTCGCAGTAAATTCTGAATAACAACAACTCCAACAAAGAGAGAAATATTGTATATATGCTCTAATGGAATATAGTTACCTGACATACTGCTGAGAGTTACAGATACGTAATCATTCTTGTTCTTCTTCTGTCACCAATGCCACCTGACAAGAAAAAAAAATCCCACATGTAATACATCCATAAACACAAATCTGCAGAACACAGTCAGTACTTAAACAGAATAGAATATTTTGAATCTTGAATACCATGCCAAAGCCCAGCAGACTGGAGGAGCTGTGGGCAACTGTGCTTCAGAAGCAATGTCAGAATGCTGACAGCAGCAGAAAAAAATGCTTCTGCTCCTTTGTGGAACACTTTCCCCTGATTTTTTGTAGAAGTTATTCAGGATTAATATGTAACTTTAGAAACTGTAAGAGAAAATATTGTGTTCCTGACGATACACGCAGATTATTTTCATGTTTAGTAACAATGGAGGATTCAAAGGAATTACAAATTCTCTGCCTACAGTTACACTGATTCTTCCTCATGTCACTTGAAACACAGAAACCCATTACCTTTTACAAAGTCTTGAAATACACATCAGTCATTTTACTCATTCGGTAGAACGGTAGCTTACTTGTACTCCTAACGTTCTAACAATAATTTTTAAATGATTTTTAACCATGTTAGCATTGCAGAGAAACAGCGTTTCTGAATGAAAGCCAATGAAGACATTGCTTAAGGACTGCCTCATAGCTGTTCTTTGGTGACAATGTATGGATCCGGATTATCCTCAGAAATATTTACTGACGACCACAAATTAGAAATGCCTCACTGGCAGGAATAAACACTGCTCCGCTTTTCCCTGTTGATACATAAACCATCATCATTCAATGCAGTGCTGCTGTTCTGAGAACCCTCTTGAGGTTTTATGTAGGTCAACCCGAAAGTAATGGTTCCCATTTATTTCCATGGAAACTACAACAAAGAGCACAATAACACTATTTGAAAGAACAGATTCTCAGCTACAAACCACTGTTTTTCAATACAGTCACCGCCATCAGCCAACTCACAGGGATGAGCTGATTGAAACGCTCTTCATCTCGTGGTGTGTCAGCTGCGTGAACAGCACGTGTAAGGTGGCTTGTATATAGCAACTGAAACGCACCACCCACCATCTTATTGTGTTCACATCCCTTGTTTAGTCTCAGCAAGTGTCGATGAATGTCAATTGGTACCATTTTTTTTCACATGGAGGAATTCAGTTCCACACTTCTGCTTCATCTGCACTCCCATGTCAGACACCATTGTGTCAGACTGCTCCTCTGCTGCCATCTGTCACACAGCAACAACAAGTCACAGAATTCTGGTGGGAGGATTCGGCCTCTACTGCCATACCAGCACCATACGACCCTGACGTCATAGGCCAACATAACACAAAGGCATTACTTTTGGAGCAGCCCTCAGAGAACTGAAGCAGTAAGGAACTGGATTTATTCCTGAAAGTAATGGTTTTAATATTTAGAACTGTAAAATTGTTTGAATTGGAAGGGACCTTTAAATGTCATCTAGCACAACTCCCCTGCAATGAACAGGGACATGTACAGCTACATCAATTTGCCCATAGCCCTGTCCATCCTGACCTTGAATGTCTCCAGGGACGGGGCATCCACCACCTCTCTGGGCAATCTGTTCCAGTGCTTCACCAGCCTTAGCATAAAAAACTTCTTCCTTATGTCCAATCTAAATCTCCCCTATTTTAGTTTAAAACCATTTCCCTTTGTCCTTCCACAACAGACCCTGAAAAAGAGTCTGTTCCCTTCTTTCTTACAACCCCCTTTAGATATGGATATCACTCTCAGGTCTCTCCAGAGCCTTCTCTTCTCGAGGCTGAACAGCCCCAGCTCTCTCAGTCTGTCCTCCTTGTAGGGGAAGATCATTTCCGTGGCCCACCTCTGGACACACTCCAACAGGTCCACATCTCTCCTGTACTGAGGACTCCACATCTGGATGCAGTACTCTAGGTGAGGCCTCACCAGTGCAGAGTAGAGGGGCAGGATCACCTCCCTCGACCTACTGATCATGCTTCTTTTGATACAGCCCAGGATACAGCTGGCTTTTCGGGCTGCAAGAATGCATTGCCGGCTCATGTCCAGCTTGCCATCCATCAGTATATCAAAGCCTTTTCAGTAGGGCTGTTCTCAAGCCTTTCATCCCTCAGCTTATATTGACAGCGGGGAGTTGCTGTGACCCAGCTGCGAGACCTACACTTGAATCTGCTGAATCTCATTATGTTCTCCTGGGCCCAATTCTCAAGCCTATCTAGGTCCCTCTGAATTGCATCCTGTCTCTTGGGCATGTAGATCACAGCACAGAGCTTGGAAAACTTTGGAAGGGTGCATTCGATCCCACTGTTGATGTAATTGAGGAAGATATTAAATAGCATCAGCCCCAGTACTGAGTCCTCATGGACACCAGTCATCACTGATATCCATCTGAGATCTCCAATTTAGATTGTCTTTCCATTTCCTATGTGCATATGAACGTGCCGAGGGTAATATTAACTATGCTTCCTTTTTCCTTGCTATCAAAGACCAAAGGCCCGTGAGCTGATTTTCTAACAGGAGAGAAAATCACAGACAGCAGCCACAGCACCTTTATTTGCAGCACCTGCATTTAAACCAGCACATCACTTTTCAGAGGTTTCTCAGACAGCATGTCCTCATTCAGACATCTCAGCCCCGAACAAACACCCTCATTTGATTGTTCAAGAGAGGTGCAGATGTGGCATTGAGAGACATGGTCCAGTGGGCATGGCAGGAATAGGTCAATGGTTGAATTACATGATCTTAGCAGTCATTTCCAACCTTAACTATTCTATGATCCTATAATTCCTGCTAGCTTTGTAGCTTTAGGACAGATGATCGAGCCCCCACAGGGATAATACTCCAGGCATTATTCTAGAACAAAGGCAAGATCTCCTCAGATCTTTTTTAGTATGAAATCCTGGGTCCCAGTGTGCAAAACTGGCCCCACTAACACCAATGTAAAACTAGCAAGGTATGGCTTGCTAGGTATGGCTTCTTTTATCAGCAGAGAATGCATATCACGTTGGCATAAAAGCAATATTTTATACAGGAAATAGAATCCTTCTTTGCTTGTCCTGGTCAATACTTAACAATCTGCCCTCTGAGCTTAATTTCTCTCTTCACATTCAGCACCACCATATTTCCTCTCGGCTGCTGGCCCTTCACACCAGGAGAGTTTCCCTTCCTCGCCCCTGAAATAGCGTTCCACCAACAGCGGGCTGAAAGGACATCGAGTGCACCTGCTCTACTTAGGCACGGACTACGAAACCAGAATTAGAAAGCAGGTGAACGACGGCGATCGCATGTAGCACATAATTAATGTATCTGGGTCGCAGCCTGCCGGTTTCACCTCAGCTCATCAGCCCCTCCTGCGCAGCCCGAAAACCCTCCGACCAGCTCCGCCGCGCCCCGGACACCTGAGGCACTACAGCCGCTCGTCACACGCCCCACGAAACGGCAGAGGGCCGCCCTCGCACGCCGTACTACTTCCCACCCCGCTCCTCGACGCGGGGGAAGCCTCGCGTTCTGGAGAGGCCGGGGGCCAGGCGCCGAGCCTCCCACAGCGGGCTTCCTCACGCACCCTCTGCCGGCCCGGAGCGGGCCCGGCCCCGCGGCGCAGTACTGTGGCGCCCCCAGGCGGCCGCACGGGAGCAGCCCGCAACCCCTCCGTGCCGGCGCACTCAACATCGACCCGTGCCCCCCGACCCCACCCTGCGCAACCTCGCCAGCTTTTCTTTATTATTATTATTTTTGTTTTATTTTTGTTTGTATTCCCTCCTTCCCCCCATCCCATTCAATCCAGCCCTCTGAATTAACAGTCCTCTTATCTTCTCTGTAACATTTTCCCTATCTCTTCCATCACTTCATGCCTCGTTACATTAATTGGGCAGATCTGGTAAATCTTCAAACTAAATTAATTGCTGCTCCAAGATTCAACATTGCTCCATGATTCAAAAAACAAAACAAAACATAAACAAACAAATAAAACACAACAACAAGAACAACAAAAACCAACCCAAGCAACAACAAACAAACAAACAAAAAATCCTCAAGCCTTCACGTTCGCTGTGTTTGTAAACTGCAAAGTGAAACCTATGGAAAGTTTTACAGCAGAAAATGCTAAAATATCCTGCAGCATACATGCTGTAATGTGTTTTTATCTCCTTGTCTTTTCTTCCACGGAAACTACTCAAGACTCCATCAGCACTCTTCTCAGAAAGACAGCATCTCCTTCAACTCTTAGGGGAAAAACAAATATTCTGCTTGGTATTTGCCATGTACAAACAGCACAACCAGAGGCAATAAAACAAGAGTTTTCTTTGCTGCTGACACCTCGTGGAACTTCACAATCCTCTACAGGCTGTCAATCAAAAGAGTAAGGGGATACAAATTTAGCTCGGCCCTTCAATTATAATCAGCCTTTTCCATGGGACCCCAGGAACCTCAACAATAAACCAGTTCCCAGAATTTAATTGTGGTTTGGTGACTCACTGACACATAAGCACTCTTGAAGTAAACAATTCAGTGTTTTATTCCACCCCTCCTGTAAATAATTAGCTACTAATCCTAAAATTATTAGTTTTGCACCAATCCATATAAAAAAAAAAAGAGAAAGAGGAAAAAAAAGGAGAAATATAAAATTCCTCAGTGAATTCTGTATAAAGAGAAGAATTTGAGCCCTGCTGGAGCTCTGCCATTTCCCTCACGGGACCAGGATTTGGCATGGAGGCAGCTGCCACTTGTGTAAAAAGTCTAATTAAGAAACTACTGTAGGAAAAGACAGCCCTTTGTTTAAAGCTCTATACCAACACGTCTGGTTTTGGCACAGTCTTCCCATATCCCACAGCTCGAAATGGAGAGCGCAGATCCTTTTTATGTCTACTGTTTATGATTAAAATAATCCTCCATTCTGGTACCCAAAACTTGGGCTACCCTCTGAGGGCTCTATGTCAGTGGAGGAGTAGGCCGCATCTACATTTATTACAGCAGTCACCCCTTACAGGCATCAATGTGGAAGGCAGTGTTGGAAATCATATTCTTTTTCAGTCTGCGACTCAGGTGTCTGTGATGGGACACGAGTGGGAAGGAGGCAGATGAATCACCACATCAGGCCAATAGTATCTGGGAGTCTTTACAAACTTTGCAGATTAAGTTTTTCTCTTGCCAGAAGTGACACAACTTTTATGTGGGAGCTTTGCTACCATCAGAGCAGCGTTCATTAGATTATCCTTTATGTGTAGAGCACTTGCCTGCTCACAAGGAGCTAGCCAAGGTCTCATGGCTCTGAGTCATGGGCCCCGAGCAAGCAGGAGGAGCTCCAGAGGCTGCCTCAGCACCCCATGAGCCCCAGAGGCCAATCAGCAGGGCCACAGGACAGGCAGTGTGTTCCTGCTCAAACCCAAATCAAAGAATACCCATCTCTGGGATCTTTCCTCTGGCCTGAAAAGGTCAGCCTTCAGTCTCCAATCCAGCAACAGTTCAAGCCACATTGCAAATTACTGCACTTACTTTCTTCTCCTATAATGAAAGGTGATTAACCAATTAACACTAATCACTGTGGTTAAGCATTCTCCCACTCTCACCAAGCACCGCCTCCTCCACACAAACACACTGCATTAACCAGTGAGCGCACAAAGCACTGCATCCTTACTCCATCACCTGAGATGCAGATTGTGGCTGCCTCTGTTAGGCCATAGGCACAGTAACACTGTGGTTTGAATCTTGGTGTCTGTGCACACTGTAAACCACGTGCTGCTTGGCAGGCCTCAGACCTCCTTTCCATGTGGTCCTTTCTATTTGGCCAAGGCTATAAAGGGAGACCAGCGCTGTTTCTGATCATCTCTTTTCAAGAGAAGTGAGAGCAAAAGCTGGAAAAAGGGGGGTTTTGCACCTCTCAGAAGCACTGACAAGCCACCCAACTCCTAACCCTTAACTGGACCATCCCTTAATGTACCTTTTAAAAGGCAAAGGGAAGACCGTGGTCTGACATGGCATATCCACACAGGTGCCTCCTGTTACTGTATCCATACCACTCTGTATGGCTTTTCCCAAAAGGTGAGGAATAAGGGTACAGAGTGGGACAAGAGACAGCATAAGCCCCAGGGTAATGAAAGATGACAGGAAAAAATGAAAGGGGCAGAAAATCCTTGAACATATGAGGGGGTACTGATGTTATGCAGGAGAACATGGTGTGTATCTGCACATGATGGCTAGAAGACAACGAGGAAATGGGAGACAGTGGGAGAAGCAGAGAATGTGAACATGGCAAACAGAATGATAAACAGTGCCAACTGCTAGGAGAGAAAATAGTGCAGAGGAAGTGAGCACTACTCCCTTCTGGAGATTCATTGTTTTCTGAAAACATTGTCAATTGACTCTTGAATCTAGAATTTCAAATGGAAGAAAATAAGAAAATTGTAGGCAGGTGTATTTCCACCAAAGATTAAAAAGAGAGAAAGAGAAAGAGAGAGAAAGAAAAGCAACTTTCTAATTTCTGTCATGTTCATCTAATTTTTTGGGAGCTTTGGTATTTTTTGCAGGCAGCACCAGTACAGTACCTGAGGGCATTGGGCTGATCACACAGACACAAGACCAGGCCTTACTTTTGGGAAGAACAGTGAGAAAACCAGGCAGCAAAGGGAGAATGAAGAAGCCCTTGCTAAACTTCAAATATCTAAGTAATAACACAAGTAATGGCCAAAGGCAGTAGTAGATTTAACATCCTGATCTGTATGAGGATATGACAAAGGATATCAGAGCTTTCGTGGGGACATGCCCAAGAAGTGAAAAAACTAGCAATGCCACAACAGAGAAATGACGAGGTAACCTCTAGGCTGTGTTAGTACCAAACTGAACTTTTAGATGTTTTCAATATTTAGCAGGAAAGCAAAATCACTATTTTGGAGCACATTAATACAGAGAATTTTTACTAACATATTCCATGGAGACTGTACTAGGCCATGACTTATAGAACACGATACATATATAATGAGCAAGCTGTATAAAATACACTGAACAACTGCACGTCACATGAAAAATAAAAGTCTATGTAGTACGAGATATGTTTAATGAAAAGCCCCCATCAGAACTGGCTTGTAGGCACAATCTCAGTAGCAGGCTGACTCATGCTTTTTATCACTAGCTTAGTTCAACCCACAAAAACATAAAAGTGCTACAAGGAACAAAATAAAAAATGAAGTACATTACCCATATAAACGTTTGCAGTCTATCCTGAAATGCTTAATCAAAAGGCAAAGAAATACTGACTTTTCTGATATAACATTCAGTAGTTCTGTGTGATCCTTTTCTCCTCACACAGACCTCACAGTGGCTCAGATTTGTTACCGTTCAGGCCCAGAATTTCCTGTTTTAACTTGTTTCTTGAACACTCCAAAAATTGCAGAGTGCTAACAAGTCAAGATTATAATAGCTCTGCAACAGTCAGGATCAGATCATAATATGGTATGTGCTCCGTGCTGGGCAGGCTTCAGCAGCTATTTTACAGCATAAAAGCCAGAAAATTACTATATGCAGGCAATGAGCCTGATAAGTTATACTTGTAACCTCAGTGTTTTACAGGTTTTTGAAAACACTTGGGCTTCAATGAGCAGAACATGTTAATTCAATGGATAAAATCATTCCTCCTGTAGTCCAGCACTGGTTGGACCCCAGATGTGCCACACCGTTTGTAGGACAGGCTGAATGAAAGCCACTGTGCTGAACATGGCCTGGGATACCTCCATTTCCTGCAGGTAAAGCTGGATGGGGCCATGGGCAACTTGATCTAGCATCTGATCTAGAGGCTGGCAACCCTGCCCATGGCAGGGAGTAGATCATCTTTGCGGTCCCCTCCAGCCCAAGTCCATCTACAATTCTGCAGGTACGCAGGTAAATATCGTTTTTATGGCTTCAACATAACTTCAAGTCTTAATGTATTTAGGTAAATGTATCTTTTTATAAAACAACATAAAATACAGGAATTATTTTTGCCTTGGCAAAAAAAAAAGCTGCAGAATTGTGTTAGTAACGCTAGGAGCTCCCCAGCAGTCAGATCACAGCAGAAAAGCAGTTTCATAAGAGAGTCATCAAAACGCATCATCAAAACAACGTAGGAGAATAGTGCAGCGTTACCTTTAACCCACTTAGGTATCGAGCAGAAAACTGTGTATGCAATGCTTCTCCTACTCTATTTGTAGAAATAAAACATCATCTCACTCACTGTTTCTCCATCATTTGTAATTGATGATCACCACGTAGAGCCATTGCGTTTCCCTGACGTGCATACGCCCAAAGAAATCTGCGTGTAATCTGCTCAGGACTGTGTCAGAACAGTGAGTGCAGCCTCCTCATTGTTTTACGTCAAGCCTGGCAGAGATGTCAGCAATCTCACTACTTCACGCCACTCTGGCCTACTGCATGTGTACACAGGAGGGCATGCGAGGAGCACAGAACTGGCAGCAGCTCTCTAGCCACTGGTCTGATAACCAGTCCTGTGCTCTCACAAACCAGCTCTCTTACAGCTTAGCTCTTCTCGCAGGAGCTCCGTCTCTGATGAGATTATCAGCAATGAAGTTGCATGACTCTCTTTATATGGCATACAGGAATTACACACAGCACAATCACCCAGCGCTCAGTTCTGTTGTTTGCAGTGGGGGAAAAGAAGACCTTGTATGATAGGCAATGAAGCGTGAAACTTCAAGAAAAAGAAAGAATGTATTTGGAGCACTAGTGCCAAATATTTCTTGTGGGGCTCCTTAATATAAAGTGGTACAGTGAAAGCCGTAACGCAGTTGTAGAAGCACGTAAGATGCATGTAAGGAAACATTTATCAGGAGAGATTTAGCCTTAACTCAGAAACACCTCTGCAAACTTGCCTAAACATCCAAGTGAACAAGCATCCTGGAGGGCTATTGACAGAAAAGCAGAAGAGATTGCATTAAAAGATCTCATATTCAAGTGATTATTCCTGTGTTTTTAGAAGAGCCTTACAGATACTTCACAGCTTATGTGTTCGTTCTGTGCATGGGAGTATCATTCAGACAACAGCTTTGACATAAAGCTTTTCTTCTTTTTCTGTTTTGTTCTGTCAATTCAGGAAATTCTAGCTCTCACCGAAATTTCAACAAGGGACAATTTATCTTCAGTACTAATTTCTCTTATTACTCATTTTGAAGCATGTATTACACAGCTGTCTTGAGTTACCCAGCAAATCTCCACAACCAATTAACTGAAGATAAGACCAAAGACACTGAATTTTGAAGACTTTTGTTGAAACGGTTGATTTTCCACCATCAACATGATGGTAGTTCACAAAAATGTTTCTGAACATTTTTCTGAACATGAGGAGGGAAGGTACCTAAATGAATTTTGTTAACAATAATGAATTTTGTCAATGCATCCTATATGTACTGTACCTAAAAAATAAAAAAAAATAAAATCAATGAAGCAGAAATGAGTACACTGCAAACACAAATGTCATTCTCCTGAATGGGGATAAGCATTATCCTCAAGATTAGTAATAGCATTTGCCTGAGCTATTTCAGGGGTTCAGTTATGAACAGCAGAATTAATGCAGTTTTAGGCTCTCTGTTTTTCTTAACCACAGCTTCAGAGGGTTCTTAGTTTCAAAAAGAAATTCTGAATACAGTAAAGATCATTCCCTGTATTGCAGTCCTTCAGTTACAGTGTGCACATATATAGAACTCCGCAGAAACCTTTGGAAAATTGATCAGAGATGTGGTCACAGATATAGGTTTAGCTCCATTGGGGTTTGCATATTGAACTACTTGAGTTTCCAAACCCGAATCCATCTGTCCTAAAAGCTGATAGCTGATAACTGATAGTTGATAACTGCAAAACCATTGAGTTCTGAAATGTTCAACATGCATTCCAGACCTGAAATGTATGGCTTAAATTCAATTATAAGTGGAAACCACCATAAAGAATCTTATTTCCAACAAAACTAAGGTAACAGATAAGAACAAGTTAGCTGTTTTCTTAAATACATACCCCTAACCAGCAAAGCCGATGCTAAGGAGAAAAGGACAAGCTAAAAATCTACCTAGGTCATTTCTCAATCTCTGAAGTCAAATCAGTGATCCTGGAGTGTTCTTTGGCCACTGCAGAAGGAGCTCAAAAGAAGCAGGCATTAGGCATAAGCTCAAAGAACGTTCTGCACCTGAAGAGAACCATGCATCTCTGGATCCGTGCACTAAGACCCCATGTCAAGCAGCACAGCATGGCAGAGGCACAAAAAGTATCAGCTGCAGAAAAGGAGGAACAGACAAAGTTAAAAAACTGAGGTGCCGATAGACATATCAGTTCAGAGCTAGCTACAACTTACTAGCAAGCAAACGATAACCCTGTCCAAAAGAGAGCAAGGACTGGTAGAAGAATGAGACTTATAGGAAACTCAGTTAACTTATACTAATGGTTACTGGTGGGCATGTTATTAGGTTAGGGGGCAGCTATATTTAAAAAGTATTCCTGCCTGGTTTTAATTGATATTTTGAAATGGAGAAGCCCATATTTCTATTTCTGAGGTTTACCCAAAGCTTATTTTTCAAAAGAAAAATTCCATGACTTCAGTAATAATTAGACTCAAGTTGGAGAAACTTTTCTGCAAACATTCCCTCTGAAATTTCAAAATACAAAACATATGTTTTATATATACATAAATATATTTGTAATTATTATAGATAAATAAAGAGTTTCAAGTTACCTGGCAATAAGCTGGTGGTCGTAAAATACAACTGTATTAAAACTATATCAATGCCCATTTACTTATGGTTTCGGGCAGAGGAGAGTCATGGAGAGAAAGAATAATACTTGTGAAAATGAAGCAAAAACTCTCATTTTGCTGATTTTAACAGAATACTGCTTGCATCCTCTGTATTAGGGTACAACACTGCATGAAGTTAACTGATTTCAGCTGAGAATTTTCACAGGTCAGAAGTTGCCCTGTTCAAAGTTTTGTCCCTCTTTATTCTCCCTTTTTGAAAACAAACACATTATGGCACCTTTCCAACTAAGTAATTCACTCATTTAAATGAGGTAGTTCCCCATGAGGTGTGCTCTAATCTCTACTGCTCTTCATGTCATCTTTATCGTCTTCACTGGTGCCTTGGTGTGGACAGTAGGGCTACCAATGCCACTTCACCTTTGAAAAGTGTATGTCCTAGCATGGCACAGAAGCATTATGGATGCAAACCTACTTTTTGGGTACAGACTGGAAACAAACCACACAGCCTCAGTGCTAACAATGGCCTTTCAGTACATCTGATAAAACTGATTTTTTTTTTTAAGCCTATATTCTTGTTTGCTGCCTCATTTACAGATAATAATAGTAGAATCAGACCCAGAAATTAAAAGAAAAAGTTTAATTGCTGATGATTCCGCTATCTGTCCCGAGCAAACAACAAAAGTCCACAACCTTTTAACCTTTTCCATCCTATTTGCTAATTACTTGTTTTGTAATTAACCCATTATGCATCTGTCATTGTATTCTAAATTAAATCACTTTAATTGCTAGTAAGTAGGGTCTATTTAGTTCCTGGTATGGTTGCACGGGGTCATGAGTGGGGAGCTGTTGAAACACTGAGTTACAGGTGGCTCTCTGCAAAACTGCTGAAGTTGCTTAAGATAAAGATGAGTTAAGCTGCTTTCCTTAGGTGATTTGATTTTAATTTCCAACGGCATATTTCTAAAGGAGAAAAGTTTACTGCGAATACTGCTTTTATTCCTCATATATATTGTCACATTGAGCACTTTGTTTTTGTTTTGAAGAAAAAAAGGAAAAGTGAGTACAATGAGATTCATAATAATTTCTTTCAGTATTTAGATTCTCAAATGCCAAAGAAAGACACTAAAGGATGCATGTGGTATGCTCTATAGAATGGTGATATCAGTGAGTAAGATCAGTCTTCCCTTTAATACTAACCAAAGTCAAGAACCTAGCACCAATGCCTTGGACATGGGAGTATATTTCCAGCAAGAATTCAACTCCACACCTTTGCTAAGTAAGCATTTGTTAGACTTGTAGTTATACGTAGGTAAATTAAGTCCAGATAAATGAAAGCTAGCTGATTTTTTAAGCTCCACAAACCACACAGACTTTGTTCTGAGAATTCATTAACAATGAATCCGTGATTAACCAAGATGTTAAACATTTGCTGCCTCCTACCAGAATAAAGTAAGTGCACAAAAAGGAGTATAACCTACATAACCCTCCCAAAAGGCAAACTCTGACCAATTAAACTTTTCAGCTTGCTAGGTCATCTCTGCATTTTTACCACTGACTCTCCCAAAACACTGTGCATAGTAGGGAGATTCTGGTACATACGCGACACTTTGTTGCTGCCAAATGTGTACTGCTGCATCCATACTGATGAGCAACTTCTCAGCTCAGTGGGCAGCACACAGGGCTTGCCTTGTCACAACCCTTCTCTCATCATTGTGCCATACTTCAGCAGAGCAACCCATCTCAGCATTCCCACTGTTAGCATTACAAGACCAGACTTATAGGTGCTGGGAAGAAGGTTAGGTACAGCAGAATGATGCAGAGGGGAACGAGAAGCAAAGTGGTGACTTTCACACTTGGAATGAGGAGCCTTTGGAGAAGCTTCAAGTCATCACAGCCTGTCAGAGGGACACCATCAAAAGCTCAATAAATGGATAAACTTGTTGTACAGAGCCAAATGATGACATTAGAAAGCTTGTAATTGATTAGAAAAGGGGAATAGGGGCAAAGATGCATCCATGGAATTAAGTTACAAACCAGATACACCTGACAGTTTTATTCTGAATGTGCTTAACACATTGTATGACTCATCTTGAGACTGAGGTGAGGATTTCAGCAGGCATTCTAGAAGTTCAGACCAATACAGAAAACCCAAATTATAGAAGACAACAACTTGAGAAGCACACAGCTCTGAGGGAGGCCTGTGTGTAGATGCAGATATAGACTCATTCTAAAAACAGGCCTAAGTCTACAGGAGAATGGCAGGGAAAGAATGAGGAAGGAGAAATGCAGTTGTAAAGCTATATTCTGTACCACTTAACTTTGCTTGAGGTTTGAGGGGGACATTTGTACTTCTTTTGATTTTTTTGCTTTGCCAGTCATTGGCTTAGTACCCTCAAATCCTCCCAGTTTCACCATCACCTGCATTCAGCCCCCCCAAGAGGCAACGTGCTGGGACCTCAGAAACTTGTTCAAAGCTCTAATACTAGAGTTCCTCAAAGGGCAGGAGGAGATACACATGGAAACAGCATTCTCCCAGTTATTCAGATGGACTACATTTTTTTTATAAAGCACAGTTTCTTCTTCTCTCCCCTCCCTCCCTGCCTTTTTCTCCTGCTTTCCATTCTGCCCTCATCTCTTCCTGTTCTAGTTTCTAGCTGTGTTTGCATGAACATGTAGATAGGAAAACTGCAAGCTGCATTTAATTCTGAAGGAAATCAGACCTATGTGCTTTCTGGCCCATTAAAATACCAAACACCAAAGTTACAGCCCCAATTACTCAACCTTTGTCTACTGCTCTTGTGTATCTGCCATGTGAAGAACAAATCCTCAACAAACACAACTGCTATAAGGAGCAATCAGTCAAAGAAAACTCAACTTTATAATACTAAACGTAGCTGACTTTCAAAGGTTAGAAGGGAGACACTGAATCTGACCCAGGCAGCGATAGAACAGGGTGTGTGAGAAGCATATTGGGTAGACTGAAAACCCAGGAGAGTACTAAACAAATTTAAAAAAAAACTTTCAGAATTTTCTCTTATAAAGCTCTATGAAAATGTATTGCACAAGACAAGGTGAAAATTGCTGCTTTTTCAGTAGATGTCATGCCCCCATTTAGGGAGATCTGTTTAACATGGAGTTTGATTTTAGCCAGGCACTCAGAGATAGCTTCTATGCTGCTTGTCTCAGATGGAGATGCAGAATGGGATGTCATCCCTCCACTGCTGATAGTCAGGCTTCTCCTGATTTATCTCAGCAGCATCACATGGATACTGAAAAGGACAGCAGTAATGCATGATCACACAAGTGATACGGCTGATGGAAAGTAAGTGAATTACCTGGACCCATGCTAAAAAAGTATGAGAGATATCTTTTTCCTTTCACTTTCCACAGTGTCATAAGCAGTAAAATGTTGAAAGTGTCAAATATGATGCAGCAATGTAAATTAAGGATGTAGACATCCTCCCATCCTGTGACGGGAAGAAGCTAATCTATCAGAACAGTTTTAGAGTGAATCAGTTTCATAATTATTAATATATGGATCTAATCTACATTCAATTCTGTCCAAATTACCTTCTGCTGAAAGAATAAGTCCTGTGTAATGAAGAGAAACAAATGAAGCTCAGAGAAAAATAATTAAAGCTGGGAGTTGGAACGGGAATTGGAATCAGCATATCTTCAATGTTCCGTGTTGAAAATTTATTCTTACAGTAACCCAGCTTCCTCATCCATAGGTGGAGATGATAATTCTCATCTAAGTTCCAAGAGTATGCCACAAAGATCTACAGATAAGCCATTAGAATTGCTATTATTAATACTATATATAGCCGACATGCAAATTAAAAACAAACAAATGAAAAACCCAACTTCAAAGCAGTTTCAGACAGCATTTCTGGTGTACCCTCTTTTGGAGACTGCTTCTATACGTTTCAGAAAAGGGAAAAATTATTCTTAATTTATTTAGTACTTTTGAGCATATCTTTTACCATCGACTTCAATTCTATTTTACAGCTTATTAGTTTTACAGGACTTTGTTCTCTTTATGATGTGGAAACACAGTAGCACAGTGATTCAATGAACACCAGTTTTACCAACCTGCCAGATTTAACAGGCTATTTCTTGTTGTATCCTATAAACACAGGGAGCAGCCAATCTGATATTTAATGATACAAACCATAAGCAGAGGTACTGTTTTGTGCCAAGATACAATATGTGGTGATTGCAAAAGCTTATAGAGAAATTTTGAGAAAAAAATACAGCATGGAGTTTGACTTGTTCTTCCATGGGTATAAAAAAAAAAAGCTATCTTTAGTATGAGAAGCAGATAAATTAGAAAGCTTCCAAAGGTTCTAGCAGAATGAGAGAAAACTTTTTGTTGTCCTTTTTATCTATGGAAAGTATTTGCAACCAACTGAACTTTTTATGGGAAAACTTTATCAAAAGGATTCATATTTTCCTGTTCTGCCATCTGCTAGCTAAGAGACTTTGGTATGAACAATAAAGCAGCCTGATTATAGGGTAAGACTAAATCTACTACCTTCTAAAAGATGAGTATTTTTCAGATTCTTAAAAGGTTCTTCAACAACTTCACGAAGTTCTTTATAATGACACAAAATTTCTCTAAGTTATCCTAGCCAAATTATAATCTACTCTGTTTCACAAGCCTTTTTTTTGTACCTCTTAAGAGAGGTTAGTTATTGTCATTTTTTCTTCTCCTTAAAAACATCTTTGTACAACTCTCAGAAGTGAGATTTTTATACCATTAGGATTTTCTGAACTGGCATAAGAAGCACAACTTTACAGTCTGGGGTAGGTACTGCAGTGCTGTCCTTGCTCATATACAGACATTAAAAAGAAACAACAGAAGTCCTAAAAATTCAAAATGAAAAAGCAGTGTTGCCAGTAATGACCTGGTGTGTGCTAGAAGTTGGCAGCACTGGGTCACTGGAAATGTTTTAATGATCAGAAATCAGTCCCCTCCTGCGCAAACTGATATCAACATCATCCATTAACTTGCTGGAATTCACAAACACGTGGATCTTTATTTCTGAGCTATTGTATTAAAAAGCTATAGGCAAAATACATGTTTTCACCCAGTTCTCTTATTTCACTGATATCCTTTGACTGTGTTTTACATGTTTCTTCATTTCAGTTTTATTCCTCCCTGCGCTTTTTGTAGAGTCATGAACTACAACCCTACAGAGCTGTACAAATACTCTTTCATGCTCCAGGACAGATTTAAGCTGTCACTGTCAGCACTAGGATATCTGTCAGTATTGCCATTCTGCCAGCTTTAGATAAGAAGAAAAACGGTAAGGCCCACAGAAGCAGAGAGAGTCTATTGACATCAGCTATTTTGTACCACGTTCTTCTAGCCTGAATTAGGGCACAAAGAGTAGCTCCTCGTGCCAAATTCCATACTTAATTCTTCACGTGCACTCAGTTTTATTGAGCAGACTCAAAGTCTACTGGGACCACCATTCCTGTACCCTTTGTGCAACTTTTACCTTACTTCATGCATTCTCTCTGGGCAAGTAGCCAGGCCTTCATATTTTTCAAAGCCTTTTCCTCTGCCAGTCTGAGTTCATTCCTTTGCTTCATTCCTGTTTACTGTACTTCCTTTACCAGGTTCAAAGAGGTTGGTTCTTTGTCAGATATTTACCCTTTGGAAAAAATAAAACTGGCAGCAACGTGTCTTTGTCAAAATTGGGCCCAAAATGTTTGTCATCATTAGGGACATTATCTCCGCGGACAAAGCAGCCTGCCTGCTGAGCACCACAGCCCAACTCCCCTCTGACACCCTGCCAGCTGGGCTCATGCCTGCTTTCAGGCAGACCGCTGCCTCAGCCATGGGTCACATGGCAGCCAGCAATATTCCTCTGCTCTCCCAATCCCATTGCCATGTCCAAGGATTGTCCAGAAAAACTACCGTTTTATGCCCCGTACTGGAGATGTTCAAGATCAATCTGTATGGAGACCTGAGCAGCTGGATCTAGCGGGTGGCAGCCCTGCCCATGGCAGTGGGGTTGGAACTACGTGTTCTTTCAGGTCCCTTCTAACCCATGCCATACTGTGATTTTATGATATAAGAGCACAATTGCTGAAGTAATGGTGTCTGGAATATAAACTGAGAGTTGCCATGGTGCTCATGCCAGTGCTGGCAGCACCAACCCCTTCCTGACCTCTTCCACAACAGCAGCAGAAGCCCTCTCCCACAACCCATTTTCCCAAATAGCTGCAGCTAAACCGACAGAGACAGTGGTACTTTGACACTGGCATAGCTTCATACGTATTAGTGACTGCCAGAATAATTTTACTGGCTAGATAGGGAAGATTATTTTTCTATGCCCCTACACAACATATATACACTGGTAAAATCATCAAAAGCCACTTCACTGCTTGCCCAGTCACAAATGAGTTAGTACCTACAAGTTAAGTAAGTGGCAGAGTGAGGAATGACATTGAATTGCACATATTTCTCCACAAAAACGCTGCATGAAACAACTGCATTCTTGTTTTTCAAGCATTATATTTTTGTGGCAATAGGGAGTGAAAAAGAGAAGTCTCTTCCTTTCAATTGCTGTTTTTTCCACTTGCACTTTTAAAATTAGATCTTTTTCCAGCTGGTTACATGCAGATACGGTTTTCCTTGCAAGTATTAGTCTTTGCATACTGCACAAATTAAAAGAGTACACATTGCATTATTCTGAGAGATGGACAAAACCCACCACCAAATCTGAATGTTGGCCACTGATGCTGATCAGTGAAAACAACCATGGCTTAATATACAGCTGAGTGCCAGCTAGGCTTCTGAGCTTTTTACTTCAAAGATGAAGTCAGATAACAGAGAAGAAAATGCATCTGTCTACAAGAGTCAACAACTTCCAAAATAAAAGGGGAGTCCTACAACGCTCAACAGAAGATAGATAAGTGGAAGAAAAAGGGGCTGAGTAAGGAGAAGCCTTAATAAAATCCAGAGACCAGCCTGCCGAATAACATCTGACTGGCTCCAAACCAAGACATTAACATTGGATATAAACCCAGGAACTTCACAAATAGATGGTCTCTTACTCACTATGGGGTGTTCACAAAAAGCAATTCCATTTTTCCAGAGACCATGACTGAGCAGCATAGCACCTCCTGCATTCATATCACATTTACATTTCCAACAGAGTAAAGCAATGATGAATGCTACAGACACAAAGAGATGCACAAAGCCGTGCAGCTCTGGAGTATCCAGCCACTCCTAAGAAGAATTTGGGATAAGGGATGTTCACAGTTGCCAGCATTTTTGTTTGGTTTAGCAACCCACTAGAATATTTAACAATACATTTCTTTTTTAAACACACTGTCATGAGGAGCAGTATTTTATACATAGTTCATTTGTAATAAGAATACGATTCTGAATTGCAAAATAAAAAACCCTATTTGCTGGGATTTGTGCCTCACTGAAACAGTCAACAGTTTGGAAGCGGATCAGTGTACACACAATATCAAAAATCTCATTTACAAGCTAAATAAAGTAAGATCTATATGCAGCTTTTCATTGTTGCACTGTGAGGAAAACTTCTGACACACAGGTGGAACAATCTTTCTCATTAGAGACCAGTGAATTCCAAAAGATTTTAAAAATTAAAGAAATTAGATGGGAAGAAGTTGCACTGACTCCAGTTTAAAAACCAACGCGATGGTTGGTGTGACTGCCCATCAGAAGTTGAGATTCACAACTGGAATACTCTGACTCTGCCAAAAGTAGAAACTGACAAGCATTTATCTTGGGAGAACTTCCACTCACTGTTTATATTCTTTCACAGGAAAGCAGAAAGCTCAAGGCAGCAGGCAAGGTAGGCAGGAGCCTGGAGCTGAAAGCTGCCTACACCCAGGAGGAGATGGAGCAAGGCACTCATTTGCAATTCCATAGCCTTTCCTAGCACCTCAAATGCACTGGCTGATACAAAGGCCTTCATCTGAAATGTGACATGGATAAGAACAGGCATCAATTACGAGTCTAAACTGTTCTGGAATTTGATAGCTGATTTCTGAAATATTCTTACAAATCTGTATTGTTGTGTAATTCACCTCCTGAATAAATCTATGCTTTCAAAAAGTGATTGAATGAACCCTTACTTCAGGCAGGGGAATATTTGTTTCTCTCAGTGTGCTTTCCATGCTGTTTTATAAAATTCATGTAAGGCTCTAGGCTGATTTCTGTTCCATCCTGCACAGAATTCTCCCAGACAAGACTGACATTATTCTCTTTGCAGTTGTACGGAATATTTAATATATAGAGAAAGAACAGCAGCTTCAGCTGGGATCCTGAGAGACCTTGCCCTGGACAATGCTATCTATCTGTTAAGGAGATGCAAAGCCAGAGTTCATATCAGGGAGGAGATGAGGGGCTACAGGCAGGAAGCATCAGTGCTACCTCCACCCTGCAGTGCACAGGGCATTTCCTTCTGGATTTGGGAGACAGGGTCTGATCTGACTTAGCTGGCCCTAGAAGTATGTTGCTGTGGATGCAAATCCTGAGACATGGAAGTAGTAGTCCACTCAAATTCATTAGCCACGGAGCAGGACTTGGCTTCAATCCTTGCCA
Organism: Chrysolophus pictus; assembly: GCA_037305975.1. Taxonomy (NCBI): domain Eukaryota; kingdom Metazoa; phylum Chordata; class Aves; order Galliformes; family Phasianidae; genus Chrysolophus; species Chrysolophus pictus. Next base: position 36,903,816 of record JAYKPI010000006.1, read on the forward strand.
GTGTATTTCTCCTATGGGCAGTTGGACCAGATCTATGTCAAGGTGCCATAAACTGACCTTCAGACTCTGAGGAAAAGGTGCTACAAAGCAGAGCTTCTATGCCTTTACCTACAAAGGACTCTCGTACCGTACTCAGCATTCTGAGCTCCAAACTTACTGCCCCCTCCTTGAAAGAACGTAAAATAAAGTCCATTTCAGTTTGATAAGAGTTGCTTCACTCCTCCTGCGTACAAACTCCTAAAATTTTATCTTCCTGGTCTTCGTAAAAGTCAGAAAATAATAAAAAAAAGAAATCAGTGAGTGTTTTTAAAAATTTTAGTTGCCAAAGTATGACTTGAACGGTTACAATCTGTGATTCACCTAAAACGATTTTCTCTATGTCCTTGACGTTTAAAGATTACCCAAAAGACAGTTGTTTATATCACCAAATCAAAAAAATCAAACGAATATCTGGCATAAGCAAATTCTTAGTCAGAAACCACACCAAGTGTCATCAGCTTTCCAAAGAATGGCATACAGAAAGCAAAGTTCACCAATAACAGGGAAACTTTAGAGGAATCCATTGACCAGAAAGTATCCATATCACATTCAGCACTTTCATGAAATAATAAATTTTTGTTTGACAACAGCAGGAAACCCCCCCCACAAAAATAGCCCTGAAACAGAATGACAAAGATGTCACAAAAGTACCATCAAGGAGTCCAGCTAAGAAGAAGTATTCTTGGATGTTGCCAAGAGAATTGGGAATATTTTTAGAGGGAAACATTCTGGTCTGCTTTCCCAAATGTGAATACTTGCCCAAAATAAAGGCAATAGCAGATTCCCCCTTTGTGGCTTCAGTCTTTCAGCAGTGGTCAGTCCATCATCACTTGCACGAACTCTGGCTTGCAAATAGAAACCTTAGATTTTTGCGTATTTCTATAGCTAGTTGCAAAGGATTTCAGCACAATGCCACATTACCGAGAACGTGCTAACATACTTCATCCTTCTCTATATTGCCATTACAAGTCAGCCTGCTGTTAGGGAAATCTAAGTTAATTTTGCCAATATTCTGTGCTGTGTCATGTGCTGCTTATTAGGAACTGTGGGCAGACAGTCTCAGCTGGTCAGCTGCAGGAGTTGCAGAACTCTTCCCCATCTCTCTGGTGGCAAAGATGCCAAGTCTGCCACTATCACACAATTTTCTTCAGGAGAAGCAAAGCAGAAAGCACTAATTATGTAAGGTGCCATGGTAGGCAGTACAGCAAATGCCATTCAGAATGAACAGTCGAGTGTGAAGGACAGAAAGTTTGCTTTCTCTTTCCAAGAAACACAGCAGAAAGTTGAACGCTGGATACCCTCTCTGAAATAGTACAATCTGCATGCATTTTTCCCAGTTTATGCATAGCAATGAAACACCCTTAAGTCTTCCATTAGAAACTTATTTGCAGCAAGCTCTCGCTATTCCAACAAGCCTGAAGTTCCCCATGCAGACATCAGCTAACATCCAGCAGCAGATCTCCTTCACCTGGCCATATGGACACAGTAGTGGACTGGATACCACTGCAACTAATTCATGAGCAGGGTTTGCAGTAAGTGGTTTTGGGGCCAGGCAAAGTAGTGGAGGACAGAAGTGTTTTAAATTCTGGTATAGTGCAGGTTACCCATCAGGACTACAGTAAATGCCCTACACAAGACAAATCACACACCTCACCGCATGGGACTAAAGGAGATTCACTTCTTGGTGGATATTTCTTGTAAGTGTAGTGCCACTTATGTTAGCATCAAACTCCACACTTACACTAAGTAATCTCTTCTATTGCTCACCTCTTTCTTCAGTTACAGCCTTTCTTCCCTGATATGGAGTTCTCCTGCTGCAATTTCAACTCTTGGCATTCTGGTATATTTACAAACAGTGCTGGCCTTCTCTCTCCTTCAAAGCTAATTTTTATGCATTTCTAGAGAAATATCATGGTCTTTCAAACAGTCTTTCTGAGTAACTAGCAGCTTCTCTAACTCTTTACTCTAACTCTAGTGCTTCTCTAACTCTTTACTCAGAACTCCACTTTCCTAAGCCTTCAGTATTTCTTGCTGCTGTCATCTAGCCACTCCTACTCTCCCTGGTTTTCCAGCCAGGACATCAGCAGGGAGGCATCATGATGTGCATGTCTCTGAGCCATTACTGAAAGGAATCTATACATTAATCATACTGGATGCTCTCCTCTGGAGTAAGTCTGTTTCCTTCAGTTCAAATCAAACTATGCTGAGATTAGCCTGAAAAAAGAATAACAGTGTCCCTTTATATAGTAACTCTGGAGTAGCTACCCTGTCTCATGTATTTATTGACATTTCCAAATTAATTTCTGGTTGCACTCCTTAATCAATACATGCACATGCACCAACTCACGCATTTCTCCATTTTGGACTTGGTGCCTAGATCCATACTGTAGTAGATGGTTAGACTTTTAGCAGTTCTGTATTTAGTGACAGCTACTGAAGGCAGGAGAATGTCAGTGAGAATTTCTGAAAGTAAAACCTAGCTTTAGATCTTTTTCTTTCCCAGCTACCTAGAAAGCAAATGACACATTTTTATTCTAATAATGGATATCATTATTGTTCAAGAAAGATTATACTTAAGTGAAGTCCTAAATGTTATTTTATGGGAATAACCAACACATCACAGCCCGTTTTCATTCACAGCACTGTAAAAGGTCAGCATGCAAATGCAGTATGCTAAAAATGGATCTGCTCTGAGTAATACCCAATAAAGTTAATGAAACTAAATCCTGAAGACAAAGTTAATCTTTTTGTTTTACCTCTGATATTTTGAATTTGTCCTACAGACTAAGGCTTGATTAAAATGTCAGAGGAAAAAAGAAGAGAAATTAAGTAATGCAAAAGTAACATTTTCTTTCATTATGCACAATCTATTTATACAGTAGCTATCTCTGCACTACTTTTTCCAGGAAAAGCACCAAAATTATGAGCAAAGTTTATTCTGCTTTTTTTTCCCCAACTTCAGTCTTGTTCTATTTCAATTTAAGTATGTATGCAACCCATTAAATGAACGTTAAAACAATGCTATCGCGATACACCTTCCTTTCTGCCAGGCAAGAAATAAGCCATCAAGCCAGCCGAAAGCAACAGGACTTTGAAGAGTAGTCTCATCAGCATAACCTCCAGAGCTCTGTGGGTGACAGACATAATTTTGCGATTTTATTTTTGGTAGAAATGGGGCATGTCAAACATGGAATAAAATATAAAGCCATAAATGAAATGATCCAAACACCAGTGTGTCCATGAACACATGATTAAAGTGTATTTTTTTTTTCCTATTAAACACTTAAGCTCTTTAGGTGAGTGGGGAGGGAAAAAGGGAAATAATTAAGCACAGTATGAATACCCAACTTAATGTGCAGGTTTGAAACTAGAACAACTGAGATATACACAGGATATATAATAACTGCTGTATCTGAGAAGTACTTGTTACATCTCTGTGCTTAACACCTACAGGCACAAGTTCCGTCGGGTTATACTACTCCCCAGTTAAAGGAATAAATACAGGATTTGATCAGTATAATAGCTGTATGCACATACATCTGAATACTCCCGTTCAAGAAGTCCTTTGAGACTACCACATCCTGGAATAAAACTTAATGGAAGACATGCTACAGCAAAGTACATACAACTGTAGCCAGCTAAACTATCCTTCTTTACTAAGGATGGCTTCTGCTCTGCATGAAGTTATTTGTAACCATAATTCCTGTAATTCCGTCTGTATGAGACATCATACAGATAAGGCTTTATTTTTTTTCAGATAACTTTTTCATACTTTTCTTTGTTATTCGCCAGTAAGATTAACTGCCAGATCTTCTTTCAAAACGTAGCAATACTGACAAGCATCCATACTGGAAAAAGTAGAAAAGAGTAAGATGCAGAGTCTACCCAAATCCACTCTTCAGTATTACAGGAATTCTAGATTATGCTACAGCAAGGTTCATCTATGGTTTGAAAATAAAATACCATGTTCTCCAACACCCCTTTACAGTGGGTGCTTTACTGAAAGGCGCTGCATGTACCCTGATGTCACAGACAAAATTCCCATAGGTCAAAAGGAACAAAGATCCATCAGTTGAATGCAGTCATATGTGGATAGAAATATAGAGAATCTGGCACTTCCCTTTACTCCCTTCCGAAAAATTTCCACTGCTTGTTTATGACCTTTGATAGGAACTTGGCTGTAACTTTTATAAAATCATTTGTTAAACACTAGCACCTTTCCCTGACTGCTAGCTCATCAGCCATGACCCTAACTCTCCACTGTGTAGAAATCTCATTTACTTTCACTGAGTTTCCTTTCCCATCTCAGCACACAGTCACACTGCCAGATACCTTTGCAACTCTTCCTGGCTGACTCTAGGGCTGTCAGAAGGTGTTACTCTTCTGATCTGACCCTTTTCCATACGCCAAACACCACAGACTCTTGGACAGACGCCATCAGGACTTCATTGGTGACTTCCCCCAATTGTAAACCTCGACCACTTACTCCCCTTTGCTTCCTAATGTATAATCTGTTGTAAATTTGGGACAGGAGTTTCTCTTTCATTGCACAGCAGCTTTATTTCTGTATGAGCCTTAAAGAAACTTACTGAAAGCTTTTGGAAACCAAAATAGATAAGTGGATCACATGTTTACCCTCAAATCTTTTTCTCTCTTCGAGAACCAAGACTTGATTGGCTGTCAGAGAAGAAATGGTAAAGAATTATGGAATTTTTATTTTTTTTAAAGATCATTATTTCCCCTACCCACTTCTTACATGCTTCTTTCTCCAATGAAGTAGAAATTAACAGGGAAGGGAAAGAGGAGAAAATCGTCAGTGTGGTGAAAGGAGCTTTCTTGGAGTTCGTGGGGAAGAAAGCCAATGAGCCACAAGCAGAGGTACTCAAAATGAAGGCTTCCAAGCTGATGGATTACTTTAAACCTTTGAGGGACTGAGAAGGAAAACTGGATGTCTTCAGAAAACAAGGCATTAAGGAATTTCTCCCTGGGTCTAGCACAGACTTATCTCACTAGATAAGCTTTGAATTGAACCTTACATTTAGTAAATAGTAATTCTCCATTCAAAATTTCAACCCAGGACTCCTAGCTAGTTCAGATACCAGAGCTAAGGTGCTACACTTTGTGCTCCTGCACAGTATTAAAGCTGTTTTGCCACGTTGCATGACACTGGGGCTGTAGGTATAGGCTGATGATTTAATATTGCGTTTTAACTGTAATGTCTAAAGAATTTTGGCTGGCTGGTAAAGAGGATAGTAGACAAAGGCCAAAGTACAGTTACTCACACCCTGTTTTATGGCTTGGTTTTCCTCATGTTATGACATGAGATGCAAGAAACATAGTACAGAGGTTTCTATCAGCTAGAACAGATAAATGCATGATCCCTTACAGAAACAAACTCTATAGCGATATCCCAATAATTACTGTATTTATCTTTGAGATGCTTGTAAGTATTCAAATATATTCATAGACACAGATACATGCCTACAAAGGAAAAACAAAAAAAGCTTATGTTAGTCTAGACAATAATTGCAACATACTGAAAATAGTTCAGTTGTAACATACCATGTGCAAATAGAGTGTCTTTTAAAAAGTGCTTACATTGTTATAGTTCAATGTTCATCCAAATTATATGCAAATCAGCTAGTGCTCACTTAGAAGGGTAATTTTCTCCCTACTGTTTATCATTACAGGTTTGCAAAATAATTCTTATACATCAATCTTGCAAGGAATACTTGAAAGTAAGGAAATAGGAGCCAAAGCTACTGTTTCCAGAGCTGTTTTCCAAGGAAAAGCCAGTTTCTTATTCCTCATGTTCTAATGCCGACACACTGTTACATCCCAAATCTGATAAAAATAACAAGCTCTAAGAATATTCAGTCTAGAAACACAGGCTACACAAAACTTTTACTGTGAGATAGCCTTCCTTAATATTCCTTAATATTATATACGTTTTTAAAGAAAGTAAAGGCAATATCTCAACAAATCAAAGCAGAAACCTGGAAGGGTAGCAACGGAGGGGAAAGCTTCCACAAGTTAAATAACTGTACACTCCAGAGTTTTGCAAAAACCCACCAATAGGTAAGACAGCGAACAAAAACACATGAAAGAGTTGAAAATTGAACAATGTAGTTGTTAAGAGCCAAAATTAGTCATCACTCTTTTGAAAAAGAGCATTCCAAAAAAGCATCACCAAAACGTAAGTCAGACGCCACAACAGAAAGACATGTTATGTATCAACAAATATTATGTGTTTGAAGAGGCATCACAGAAACTGCACTGCAGTCTTGAAATAGATATTTAATCCCACAGCAGACAATCCTTGGTTTAACTGGGTACAAAGAAGGGTGGCTTAGATGTCAGTTTGTCTATATTCAGCTCACAAAAACCAGCATTTGCTTTTATTTAATTTTTTGCTGCTGCTGTTAAAAAAACAAAAAAAAAGCCAATACAGAAGAAATAGTTTTCCTCTTTCTGTACATCAAGGCATATCTTTGCTGTGTTAACTTGAAAGAACTTTTCATTCTAAATCTGAGTTTTCACACATAAATATCAGAAAGGCGATAGAGATAAAAATGAACCTAGTTTAATCCTGCCAGGGCACAGCACAGATAGGGAGTTAACTTTCCCCTTTCCAAATTACAACATATTATGTTTTGTTATATTCTTCAAAACGTTAATTTTTAATTCCCTAGTCGCATCCTCTACTACTCTCACCTAATTTGAGGGCAATAGGTTACAGTAACTTTTATTGCTGCAGTGGACATTTTTCTGTTTTAGTATGGGCTTTTATGTTATGCCAAAATTGCCTGAAGTGCATGTGAATAAGTATGGTGGGTGGTTTTTTCTGTTGTTATTTTTTTAAGAATGTGTGTACATTCAAATGAACAATTTTGCTTTCTGCTTGGATGCTCAACAAGCAGCATTTCTGAGCATGTCAGTATCACACTATTGTTCGTGTCCGCACCCACCGCATCTGTTCCACAGAAGTCACATTTCTCCTTCTCTGTATCACGTTGGGTGTTACACAAAAACATCCCAAGGAACTGAGAAGGGCTTAAGGGCATGCTCTACTCATCCTATGGCAGAGCTCTGCCCCGTGCAAGAAGGCGGCAGCAGTGTGAACCCAGCTCGGCATGGGCTTTGCCTTTCCCTGCCTGGCCAGCTCTTGCTCTGGCAGAAGGGAGCCCACAAGAGAACTGCTGCCTTCCAACAAGCTTTCTGAATGCTGCATCTTGAAAAGCACAAAGAGCACGTTTAGGAACCAATCCATTGGCTGCTGTTGAGCCTGAAGAGGAGTGAGGGAGAAAAAGCAGAGAGGACTCACCAAGGCACATCCTCATGTAGGGAGCACGGCTTTCGTAGCACTCCTCAACAGTCTGAAGCCAATATGCTTTTTCTCTGGTCTTTGACTTTCTCAGTCCCCCCCACCCCTAATTTCCCCATTTAAGGCAGAAAATAACAAGGCAGAAGATGCCAAGAGACTTTCATGACATAAACAATAAGGCCTTCCTGTGCCAACATTTCCTTTAAAAACACTTGCCAATAAAGCTCCTGGAGGCCAGTGAAAGAAAGAAATGCCGAAACAGCCGTGACATGAACTTGGCATATTTTCTGACTCACTCACTTCCCTTGAGACAATCCCGCCAAGAGAACGTTGAAGGATAATGGGAAAATTTCTTCCTCTGCAGAGGACCATGGCTACCCATGCTGTAGAAGAAAACTGCTAATTAACTTTATTTCTGTTTACCTACAGGCGCGCTCACGCAGCCATCTCGGCTGGCATGTTTCCTGACTCACACACTTATGTTCGTGCATTGATCTCACAATTCTGATGTCTGAAAAAAGAGGCTTCTTTTTTTCCTATAAATACTGGAGAATCCCGACTCCAAATAATTTCTGCAGAGTTGAAAAAATGATCAATAATTTACAGACAGTCATCTGTTTCAAATATCACTCCTTTTCCCTTTTCCTTTTCTCTTATCCCTGCTATTCAGACTTCTGCAGAGTCACAGAATGGATTAAGTTGGAAGGGAACTTAAAGCCCACCCAGTTCCAACTCCCCTGCCGTGGGCAGGGCTGCCACCCACCAGATCATGCTGCCCAGGGCCCCATTCAACCTGGCCTTGAGCACCTCCAGGGACGAAGCACGCACTCACTCACTGCTGGGGCGAGGCTGTCCCTTTTCCAAAGCAGAAGTTTCTCGCTGCAGGGGGAGATGTTGATTACAGGTCTCAGCACTGCAGTGGCAACACAGCTTATCCTCCTTTCACCACACTCAGTGGCAGGCACTGAGTGAAGGCCCAGCCATCCCGTCACACAAACCTTGTGTCCCGCCGCCACGTGAGTTCACGCTCTGAAGAAGGCAGCCAGCACTGCCAGGCACTCCTCACTCAGTGGAGGTGGTTGCAGTTTCTGAGGTTTCTCTGGTTTTGCATTCAACTTCTTAGATTAGCATCAGAGTATCGCATATCAAAATAACCACTAGTGAGGATTTGCTGGCCTTCTCGCAAGTGAGGGTTCACCGTACCTACAGCTGCATAATTTCACTGCAGTGTAGTCTGCACCTCCTACTTTCTAATTTCTAGTAACTTGCTTGCTGCTTTAGTATTTCATCTTGTATTGGGGCTCAGGAGCCTGCTGATGTTCCCTTAGGACCACTGAAGACTCTCAGCAATTACACCTATGTTACCTTTCCTCTCAGCACAAGGGAATCGCTCTTCTGATGGCACTGCTCTATCCACCCGAGAATCTGCTGATACAGCAACAGTACCTAGTTGTCACTGTTGTATTGTTATTTTTTGTATTGCCAGTTAGCACAGCTCTTCTTGCGAAATACTATACCATGCTTTAATATACACAATCAACAGTACAAGCTATCTACTAGTTCACCTTTTCTCCTGCTAAGTGCCTTGTCGACACGCATATGTATTGCAAGCCTCTTTTTCCTCATTCATTTTTTCCTGTCCACTGGATAAGCTAACACTGGCTTGTTTTAGGTTCGTTTTCATCAAAACCTGATAAAAGAGGTGTTTTTTGTAGTGACACAGCAGCAAGCTCCCTGTGGTTGGTTGGCAAACTCCGACATTCAGGGCTGGGGCAGAAATATTCAGGAGTCAAAAAAAGCTGACTTGCTCAAGAAATTAAAGCCCTTCTGACAATCTTCCAATGAACCCCTGAGGAAAAGGGAGGGAACCAGAGAGACTCAAGGAAAATGGATGGGAGCCCAGCGTGGAGATTCAAGCCAGAGCAGTTCCCAGCCAAGAAGGAAGGTTGGCAAGTAGACAAATACAGGCTTTCATAGGCAGCATTGTAAACAAGACATTAAAAATATTAATCCATTTAGATTTCAAGCACCAAGATGAGATTTACTTAAGAAGCAGAATTTTGCTGCTAATGGCTCCTCAAACATTTCAGCTGAATGTCAAAACTTTTGCTCAGCTGTATCAAGTGAAAACACACAGAGCTGTTGACACTCTAATATTCAAACAGGCAGTCGTATGGTAGAGCTGGAAAAACACAGGGGATGGCAAAGGAACACTTCAGCCTTGGGCAAAAGCTCAAGTCCTCACAAGGAAACTGCATTCACAAATTATTTTTACCTTCATTTCTGCACCAAAATAATAAACTGAAGTGCGATGGTTTCTCAAAGCTAAACTGCCTTTCAGAAATCTTTTCAAATAAAGTGTAAATTACTTCTGACAAAATACTTTGTTTTCAAGTAGGAACAGTCACCTAGAACAGAATGTCTTTTTGTGTGAAAGAAAGTTCAAGCAGACTTTGAACACCTTGGACTTCATTTCATTTTAAAAAGAAGTTTTTTCTCTCCAGCAGGAACGATTACGTCTTCTCCATTAGTAAAGACACACTTAATCATTTAGAGTATTTCAGTGTTTGTAATGGACTAGACAAAATATCTCCACAGACAGTAAACAGGCATTCAGGACAATCCTGAATCCATGCTTCCTACCACTGTACAGGAGGCCTGAAATACGGAAGACACATGCATGCTTTTGCTGAACATGGTAAGCATTCAGTCAACTCAAGTCTGGCATGGCCAGAGGACCCATAAGTTGTCTTCTACAAGCTGGTGTACTGAGGGGTAAGCATGTCAGGGGAAATTACAAATGGCACAAAGCATAAAGCAAATGCCCTGACCGAGAGAAAAGTGGGGGCTGCAGTCGCTGTAGAAGGCAAGCAACTGAGAGACTCAGGAATGGTTAAAGGAAAGCCCAGTAATTCTTGACTCAACCAGGCTGCCCTTCATCCAAGCCTCTACTCAAAGGAGGTCCTCTTCCCTTCTGGTAGCACCAATGAACATTTTAAAATGTCATGCACAGAGAGAACAAGATACCTCAAAGCACTAAAAACATTCTAAGAGAGAGAAGCTAAAATTCTCCATTATGTTTAGTCGCTTAAAGAAAGTTAGTTAACTTAGTAAAAAAGGATCTCTTGCAAACTCAGACACAGCACACATCCCTCGGAATTTGACTTCTTATCAGGTTCCTTAACAAGAAGAATGAAATGAAAAAAAAAAAGCCACTAAGCTCTTTTCCCTACTTGTATCTTCAGCCACCCACAAACTTATCTCAAACTTTCCACAGCATCTGAAATGGAAGATCTGAGCAAAAGAAAACCTCAAAGCACAGAGTTAAAGGAGGAATAGCTTCATTCTGGTTAGAAGTAGAAAAAAACTCAATTAAAGTTTAAAGAACCTAAAATTTTATAACATTTTAAAGATTCAAAAGCAAATGTAAGTAGCAACATATGAATTATAGAAATACTGTAGCACTGCTGATCTCATGAATCATACTATGAAATCTGCTTTCTGCACTCTTAGTGCAACCAGAGTGAAATACTGGCATCTCAGATATCTTGCAGCAATACACAAATAGCACATTTAATAAAATGCTAAGTTATTAAAATTAATACTATCTCACATATATCTGTTTCAAAATGTTCTAGCTGAAGGTACTTCCATTAAAGCTCCTCACCCTTTACATACCACAACCAGCACAGCTTCACAGCTGGGGAGCCCCGTTCATCCCATGAAAGGAGCAGCCCCAAGCAGAACGCTGCTTGGCAAACAGGAGCTCACACGCTGGAGCTGCAGTATTATCCTGGCTTCCCTACACATTAAGTGTAGGACTACATTCAAAGTAAACATGTGGTCATAATTAAATAATAATTATGACTAACATTTGTGTAACACCATTCATCCACAGAGTTTAAAGCACTAGGTAAATCTGCAAACAATGGGCCTAATCCTGCACCCTTTACTCACATAATGCCCTTCAGCCCAAATGGCCTACGTAGATCTTGTCTACACAGACTTAATTGCTCTCAATTAACTTCACTTCATAACAGTCCTTCCAGCCTGTCTTGATCCCATTTAGCTTGATTCACCCACTGTCTACCACAGGTGAACACTGTTCCTCTGTTCTTGCTAATTTGAAATCCTTATTACAGATCCTTTCCTTAACAGATTCCACTCTGCTTTACAAACTTCAGCACAGCCCCATATCTCTTACATTTCTAATGAGACAAATTGTTTTTTGAATGTGAGGAAACTCATTTCTTCACAGTATACTTAAAGGGCTGATCATCATCCAGGCTTGCATCCGTAACCTCAAGATGTACAATTTCTATTCTTATACCTAAATTACACAAATAGCCTTCTTCATGCAACACACTTCAGAATAAAACCACAGGAAATGGTTAAGAACAGGGGAAAATTCTGCAGTTTCTAAAAATATAACATATTTGGAAGCAGACATACAACTACTTTTATGCATCTCTGGTACAAATGATGTCTGTTTCAGAGAACCAAAGTTGCTAAATGAGTTAGAAATCAAGAAGAACTTATAGACCTTCTGACATTTTGGCGTCAGTCTGCCGTGACAGTCGGGGAACTGGAGAGCAGGAACACCACAGTCAGATCTCAGTTTGGCTCTGCTATGGACAGCTACTGTTTTGTCTCAGTTTCAGCATCCACGAACCAAGCCTGGCATTGCCCCCTTCAGTTGGACACAATTCTTCATGGCCCTTTGAAGACATACTGCTTACTAGTAGTAGCTGTTATTCACCTTTTATCTTTTTCTCCCTGTCTATCTTAAATTTTGCAAAGAAGGTCACTGCTACATCTCACTCACACCTTGATTTAGTATATTTTTCTGCCAATTCTCACCTTTTCTTGCAAGAAGTATGCTCTTATTTGTATTCCATGTAACTATGACATGGCATACATCTGAAAAGATTCATTTCAGCATTAGACAAAAACACTGACTATCAGGAAAGCTCACACTAGGGCAACAGTGAAATAAGGTTCTCCCCATAAAATCTTGTGATAGGGTTAGGTATTTCTCTTCTTTCTTTATTCAGAAAAAACTGCAGCAATTGTGTTAACTAGACACAATGCAGTAAAGTTTTACAAGAATCTAATGGCACAACAGCAATCCTTACTGTAGAAAAAAATCCTACAGAAGTCTCCACAACTACATACACAGAACATAAGGATTTCTTATGAATTCAGCAGAAGGCTCAAAGCTGCTCACTGATCAGGACACAGCTGTCCATGTTCACTGCTAACACCCACAGCTCTGCACTCTTCATCCTGTTTAGGGGTAGCGCCTATGGACCTTACATGATACATAAGACTATGAAGAAAGAGACACTCAGCACTACCTCTGAGCAGAGTTATAATCCAGGAGAACTTGTCTACAGGAAGAGACCAGTCACACTACGCTCACTGTAACTCATGACGCACCACTCAGCACTGCAACGACCCGTGCAGGGCTTTCCTAGGGCCTTCTTACGGCCCTGAGGTTCAGCTTGGAGGGCTGAGAAACTACCTGAAGTGAAAATGAACAGTATGTTAAATGCAGGCACACAGGGCAAACATACTTGGTCATTTAGGTTTCCAGAGCTGCTTCTGAGTAGAAGGGAATGAACCAATTTGGACACAAGAGTGGGCCGTTCCACATCTATAACTAGTGGTGGTAACAGGTACTTGCTTAGGAAGTTTCTGTGTTTAATACTGGAAATGCAAAATCAAATCTGCTTGAATACACAAAGTATATTCATCAAAACAGCCATCAGTTTTACCTCATTTATTACAGTAGGCTACAAACAGCACCAGCTCAGGTGTGCTCCTGATAGGAAAAGCAGCAGCCCAGAGGGTGAGCGCCATTTCAGGCACGTTAGCTGAACGCCCCCGAGTCAGAGCTGAATGCAAATGCATCTAGAGAGGACACAAATAAAGTTCAGGAACAGAAAGCAAGTCAAAACTTTTGCCACATCCAATTAGGATAAATAAAAGCACATACTTCATTTTTTCCTTAATTTGAAAACAGTCCCTTTTCCTTATAGTTGCAACAGCATCTCACTGTCCCTCTCATCATTTATTTATTATATGATTATACACATACCTTGGTACTAACTGAGTTTATCACTGACTTTAAATTTTTATGTGCTATTTTAGGACTCTTACTTCCCCCAAAATGTAGTACTCTAAATCTCAGCGAGCACCAAGGGTTCTGAACAACTCCACAGTATGAGTTTCTGACATCAAGTACATCCAGTGCACAGAAAAATGCAACTAATATCAAAACTTCTTGTCAGATCTGACCAAAATACTGATTGCATTTAACACTGAATAACAGAAGAACGACTTCTATCTGTTTAAGAGAGAGGACTGTAAAACACAGGCCAGAATCTGACTAGATCTTTCTGTTAGCATACTGCCTTGGATACGTTTTTTTTTTTTTCAGGATGAAATCATGTTGTGACAGAATTAAGAGTTAAAATAAGAGTTCAGTTCAGCTGTCCCCACAGGGCCTCAGGTATCTATGATATGAAAATCATGAGACAAACAAAGATACTTTCATATTACACAAACTTATGAGTTTGCCCTCTTCTTGAGGTACACACTTGCAGCAATCAAGTTAAAAAATCCACCAGAATCTTCAGGTAATTTCTACCACGCCAGAATCTAGCAGAAGTCATTGGCAATTCTTTGCTATCTGTCCTCGAAATGCTGCATATATCATGACATCTCAGGCCTTTAAACTCAGAACTTTTATTAAGGATAACCTGATGAGGCTCTCTCTCATTGGAGGGGTGTATTTCAACTTGAAGCTAAAAATAAACTTTCTTTCCACTGAGAATTTTTTTTTTTTTTAAACAAAATACATTTCCTTTTACTAAAAAGGAAAAATAACTTCAGGCTAAATTTCTACATAAACTGTAAAATGTGATACAACTACATTACAGCTGCATCACCTTCTAACAAACTCACTGTGGGAGGGTGTTTTCTGAAGGGAGGGAAGTCCTAGGAAACAAAACGCTCTTAGTAGAATGCTGAATAGTTTCATTGAGTATTTTTAGTCTGGCCTCTTGAGATGCTCTGCAAACATTTGCAAAACTATAAAACAGAGCCACGGTTATGTCACTCTCTTTGGTACAAATAATTTGTGAGGAATTACTTTGTTCTGGCAAAGGGATATATCAAGAGAGGATGCGTGAACTGGCTTGTTTTCTTTTGGATTAGTGTTGTTTGTCAACTGAAGGCTGCCTTTATGAGGAAAGAGCAAAGTGCCAAGAAGTACATTTCACCATGCCAAAATTAGAGGGAGGAGTTCAGAAACAGTCTTTTATTACCTAATTACTTTTATCAAATGACACAGATCAACTAACAGGAGATAACTAATAGGAAAAAGGGGTCTAATGAAAAAGTAAGTTATCAGCTGGATCCTCTCCAGAAAACAATTATCTCTAAGTAAACAAGTGCTGCAGCTGGGAGGTCAGACACACAGGGCAAGGAATGGAGGTCTTCTCAGGATACTGGCCTTCAACAGAGATGAAAAGGGGGGAGCTAAAGAAAGCTGTGGCACTGAGAAAAAGGGAAGACTTGTTACTGAAGAAGCTACTGAAGGATCCTTAGATAAATTAATTCCTATTTAGTCTGTAGATATCCTACAAGTTTGCTTTGTCAGTTTTTTTTAAAACACAAATCAAATACAGCTTGTGAGATTAATATCTCTATTCATAATAAAAAATAGGACTACAATAAGAACAGCCACATTCACCTGCTCCAGAATAACAGTAAACCATTTTATAGCAAGCAGAGAAAATGGATGCTCACAGATCTTGTTTTATCTTTACTGTCCTTGTAATAATGGAAGGGATGATAAAAAAGCAACATCAATTTTTAAAAACATTCTTTGAGAATTATGAGTGATGCAACCAAAGAGTTTTATTATGCTATTCTTTCCCTGCATTCTCTTCCTTCATCCTCCATCATCAGTTAATCTGAAAACAGATAGGGCACAGAAATTATGGAAAAATGCTCCATCTATTGGGGATTGACAGCTTGCTGCAGAACAGTAGGGACCACAAGGAAGTTTACTGTAAGTAATATATGTAATAACCTCTAACAAGGCATAATAGAAACAAAACTACTGAAGAAACCTAAAAACTAGCCACTGTAATCGAAAATACCAACTAGCGCATCCCAAAACCATGCTGAGAACAGGCATAAAATATTTACAAGGCCTTGGCACATCCAGTGCAGGGCTGGGTAATACAGATGGGAAGTGTTGGTCCACTGCCAGTATGCCTTTCCTTTCATGGAAAGACTGAGCTAGGTATGAAGTTCTCATTAGGACAAGGTATCCACACGGCCCCACACCTTACTGACAGCACCTGTGAGACACGGACCCCATCCTCTAGTGGCCTCGTGGGTCCACGGCATCATGGCTCTTCCATGGGAAAATTGACATTGCCATTTGGCTGCAAGTGGAAACAGGTATCACCACCCCACTGTGTCTAAGTGGAATTAGAAGTCTGATGATGGATTTTGGGGGCTCTGCAATAAGAGAGTCATGGAAAAAAATAAAGAGCACAGTATTGGAACATAAATGAATGATCTCACACAGGCACAAATAGAAAGCAGGTTTAGCTGTGGAATGAAATAACCAGAGAATGAACTTCATCCATCTGCCATCTACCTTTAAAGCCCTGCAAATAAAAAGACTGCAAGATTCACAATCTTTCTAAGTCTCTAAGTGATTCCATGAGGAGCAAAATTTTCTGCCAAAAGCAGCCCCAGCCTTCATTTTCCTCCAGAGTCAACTCTTTGCTGGCAAACCTCAGCCACTTATGCTCTCCTGACCTGCACACAGATGAGGTCACTGACCACAACTGGCACATGCAGCGCAGATCTCAATTCATATGTCAGCTTTTCCCCACTGCATGATCCTTTGTTTCCACAGAACACTCCTGGACTTCTGTTTTCTCTTCTCCTCTCCGTGCCCCACCACTTTCTTGTTCTTCCTTCTATCACTTCCCATCACACTAGGGCTGACTGCAAGACATAGTGTCATTCTACTGGGGCAGAATGATCCTGAGCTCTGCCCACCTGGAAAGCCTATTGTGGAAGGAAAAACTTGACAAAGTCACTACTCTGTGCTAGGACAGCAAGTAAAACCAGAAAAATACCCACCATTTTCACTACAACCACCTGAAAATCCAGTAACACACCTTTCCATACCGAAGTTCTGCAGCCAACAAACTACCATTTTAGTGGCGCATCCTTACAAAGGGTTTGATCATACATGCTGTGCAATGGTAATGAATTTCCAAATGTCCAGCTAATTTTTCTTTTACTCCTTTCCCTCATGTACTGTAAGCAGCAAATATCCACCTGAGAATCAAGTAGCAGAGGTTTCTGGAATCAAGTCCCAGATCCATTTGTTTAATGCTGGGCAATGATTTACTGGGTTTGATCAGATCACCCAAATTATCCAGCTCTACTGATAACACTGTGAGAAAAGTCTCATGAAGGGGTGTACATCCCAGCTACAGCCAGAACAAGGCTCTTGGGAGGAGATTTACCTGTACTCAAGATGCAGCTAACACCCAGGTTCATATATTTTCCAATATTTCCAATATTTTCGTTTTTTCCAAAAGGAAAAGTTGGCATAAGGCAACAAATCCCTTTTCTTTTAAGAAAAAAATCCCTTATTGTTTAAGACACACACGCAGAAAAAAAAGAGTACCAAGGGCTTTTTGAAATTAACAGTGAATGATTATTTGAGGCACACATAATGAAAATACAGCAGAGTCTCTTAGCTAGGGTAGATAATATTTAGCCAAAGCCTTCCTCTGCCTCCTGCTGAGAACAGCACAATATGGAAATAACCAAATTATGCTGTTAGAAGAATGAAGACAGAAGGCTTTCTGATAAGTCATTGTTTTCATGAATCATGAAATGCAATACAGCTTTCTATGTCATAATAACCTCTTACATGATAAATTCACTGTACGTTTTTAAGGATGGGCAAACATTTTATAATTATTCTATTATGCGTAGAAGTAACATCTATAAAGGACACTGAGCATTTGGTCCTCATCCTTCCGGTATAAAACTTAAACTAGGCCAACAGTTGACAGCCAATTAACAGATTTAACAATGTACGATTAGCTGCAGTCATATTATAACAGAGGGATTCTTGAGCAAAACAGGACTATTGAATTAAGTGATATGAATTTCAGCAGAAGCTATTGGATATGGGTGTGTGCTATTTGCATGTAGACTTAAAAGGTTTTCTTTCAAATTCAGTACACATAGATGGGAACTGTAATACAGTCCATTACCAAGGTTTACCCAATGCTTCCCATAAGATCCAATTTTCACTTGCTTATAATTTCACCTGACTAATTGAGCTGAAACACTCCACATTGGATCTGCACCTTAGGCTATTTTTTTTTCCTGACATCAGCCAAAACTGTTCAATGATTTCCAAGATAAAAGCCAGGAAAAAAAGACATTGTTTTTTAACGAGAAAACAATATCTGGCAGCCCCTCCTTCAAAAATCCCAATATCCTCCTTGTTTTAAAGAGGGAAAATATACTTTTTGGGCAGGGAAATATCTTTTGCCAGACCAATTAAAGCCAGTTAAGACCTAGTATTACTTCAAAGCTCCACAAAGTTGGTGAGAAGTGCTGAGGGGTGAGCCCTCAACTCAGCAATGAAAGGCTTCCAAAACTTTTCATCAATTCCTGCAGTGATTTTTGTATTATAGCCAGACAGCAACAGCAAGGGTTGTTTGACTGTTTATCTCTCTGGCATTGTTTGCTCAGTGCTCACTTACCTACTACACTGTGGTCCTGAAGTAAAATAGGACAAAATAGGGCAGATGAACATTTGTGACAGTAGGCTCAGAATGGTACCAGGACATTATACTTAGTAGTATGCATAAGAATGAATTAATTTTCAAAAGTTGCCATTGATAGTAACGTTCCTTTTTCCTCCCTTCTATCTTCAGTTCATGTTCTACATTGCTTATTTCTTCTCTTTAAGCAGTGGAAACCACATTGCACAACTATCTGGTTATACAACAACTCGGTCTAAAGATTGAAGAAAGAGAATGCTGGCTGAGAAGCTGGACCCCTCTTTTGTTTCTACCCTGTCTGTTATCATTTATTCTGGTAGATATAAACTTCCATGCCCATTACAATACTGTTGCCATTGATTACATGCTTATTAATGTCAACTTTCCTGCAACAAAGAAAATTATCTCCTCTCAGGAGAAAGATGATCTGCAATTTCAGAATAATTGCAGTCTCTTAAGTAGATCCAATTTTAAAAGGACAAAGTACATCTTGTTTCACAAGGATGGCAGAATCATTACACAGCACAGTGTCACAGACTTTGCAGAATACAAATATTTCCATAGAGACAGAAGAAAAACAAATCTAATTCTCTCTGAATTTAGTTTTTTTAAGTACTGAAGAAACATACTGAGACTCTAGATACTACATACCTCAGAAGACAAATACATAAAAACAAGAAATCCAGAAAAGTAAGGCCCCTGAAAAATCTTCCTGTATTGTTTTCCTACATCATTTTCATATAAATAGATGAGATATTAAGTGTTTTGGTGGTGAACAAGAACACACCAATAACTTCATTTGTGTGACACCCAAAGTGATGTATTCGCCTAAGACAGATGCCCTGTTCCCCAGCCTTGCTCCTCCAGTACAGAAATTTGCTCCAGGGAGTGCTGCCCAACATGGCACAAGATTCCCATAATGGGGCAGCCAGTAGTACAGAGCTTTTTCTCACCCTCAATTCCGGCTACATTCAGTCCTAATACTTGTCACTGACATCTGCTTCTTCTCTATGAAAACTAGCTCTAGAGCTAGCAGGGGAATCTAGTAAAAAAAACCCACAAAAATCAGTAGTACCACTACTATTTGAATCATAGCTGATCTAGTTGCTAAACACTCTAGTAGAGATTTGCTAGATCTGGCCCAGAAGTTACCATCAACAAATTATGACAAAATGTGTGTTGATAAAGTGAAAGGAATTGCCTCAGAAAAGCAACACAAAGCACCAAGTGAATTGGAAACAGTGAATTGAAAGGCAAAGGGCAGAGCACTGAAGCTCTTTCATGCTCTTTCAAGCAGTACATGGTAACAACCAAAACATGCTGCCACAGAGCAAGCCCAAACTCTCCTCCAGCACAAAATCCCACCCTCCTGTCTCCCCTCTGCTCCTCATATCATTACAGGGATGAAAGAAATTCATAAACTGTAACTCTGAGTCTTACACTGCTTTGGACAGAATTCAAGCTCAATAATTAATTATGTTCTGCTTCTCCAAATTCCCACAGTAGGTTGACGAAGGGAAATAACTCTTCTCCTCTGAGACAAAGTTTTTATATGGCTAGTGGAGACTATTCTACCATGGAGAGAACTGGCAGGTGAACTGGAGATAAATAAGAGGTATGTATAATATGTATAATATAAGATGACAGCAGCAGATTAGAAGAGAATAATATTATATTAAGTTTGAAGATTAAATTAACCCAAGAGCTAAATCATTGCTACATTTTCCGTAAGGGAATAAAAGCACAGATGATCACACAGGACGGGCAGCTGTCAGGACTTGGTGTCTGCAGGACAGTAATACAGACTGAATGACGCGGGATAGCAAGCTATTGAGACAACTCAGAAGGATGGTAAGTCCACAAGGTAAAACATTTAAACATAGCACCAGGCTGTGACAAGGCACAGAAAGCACCCAAACCACTTCTGCCTGAAGAACATGGAGAATTAAAACTAAACTATGTCATTAGACATCCACAAAACAAAACTGAATAGATTGACAGATGGATGCTACAGCCTTAAGTAGCATTCTTGCAAGGTTTTATTTATAGTATATTGCATGTGTATTTCTAAAGGACTTAATTAGCTTCTTTTCCTTCTGGTACAACAAGAAACATGCATCAGCAATAAATTAATAAGGAAATAAAACCAAAGGCAAGGCTATTGTGAAGGGTCTTGCTAATACTGCATTCATTTTACAGTGACAAAAACCAGTACATCTTTTTCTGAAAACTTCATTTGTCTTCGAAGAAAAAAACTTGTGTTGCTCCTCCCTGACTCCAGTCTGTTGTATTTGCTGCCTGTGCTGCTCTTTAAAGGATGGCCTGTACCTGCAGCCCAGAGGTTGTATGCATGCAGGCATTAACATATTAATAAATGGTGACAAACTACTTTTTGCATTAACCAGATTACCACAGAGAAGATAGACCTAGGATGTTGTCAAAACTACAGGATTGCTCTCTGTGAACCAGATGGTAGCTTTCAATCCGCTGTTTCTGTTTAGTTTTGATGCCTAGAACCTCTCCAATTCTAAATCAAAAGTAGGGTGATTTAAGTCCTTCTTCACTTGAAAGCTAATGGTGGAACAACTAGTTCAACTCTGTTCCAATTGTTCATTCATTCCACTCATTTCTGATCTGCAAGGCTTAAAACCTCCACATTTTTCTTCAAATAAGGTTCAAGATACTACAAGCACATCTGCAGAAGGCACTGGATGATGTGCTCTTATGGGCCCTCTGTGCATGGCTCTCAGATTTACTGCAACAAACTCAGGGCTTTACTGCAATGAATTCAACACACCTGGACTCTGTGTCATCTTCTCCACGTCAACAGCACATCACACTAACTGTGCAGAGACTCAGCAGAACAGCTCAGGTATATGATTAGTATTGTGGACTGCACTACACATAAGTCATCTTTAGCAGCAAATACATATATATTGGCTGAGAGATAATTAAGCAGTTTTCTGAGCATGGAAATGGTAAACAATATTTTGTAGAATAAAAGAAGCATTCCCACTTTGACTTGGTACTATATATAGTGTTTAACATTAACTCAGCAAAAATAATAACACCGAAAGTGTCATATCTTGATAATTCTGTTTTATATTTCATATGAAATAACAAACTTGTGCATCATTTTCCACACTTTTACATAACAGCCTAAACCATCCCACCCATGAAAAACATGTAAAAAACTATGACAACTGCCTGTCTAAACATACTATGTTTGTCACCAGTTGCAGAGGATGGCAGAGGATGGAGCCATGAGACGTTTATCTCTATGCCAGCCTTTATTTCAAACTAAAAACTGTTCTCAGCACTCTTTCCCAGTCATGTCCCAAAACTGGTATCCCCACAGCTCATAATGCAAGAATTTGGTTCGCACTTCTCCTCCTGAAGAGTTTTATCACTCATTACTTCCGTTCATTTTGATTTCTTAACATTCATATTAATATCTGATAATAGTGAGACCACATACTGTGCCTTCAATATGTGAACTGAAAGTGTTCAGGTCTCCAGTAACCAGCTAGAATGAGTTAACTCCCACTTTTTGTAGAGTTGCAATATAGTTTCATCGACTTAGGTGCAATTATTTTAAATTTACACATTTGGCAATTGAGGAAAATCAGCATTACTGAGTAGGCAGCATAGATGTCCCCAGATTTTCTCTCTGTAGTAGGTGTTTGTTTATTGTACATTGCCATTTGATTTAGAATGGCCTATCGCACAACTCTACCAGCACAGTCATCAGTATCACGATTTTCTTGCTGCCATCCTTTCACCTAGTAAAGATTTGCAATACACAATAAGAGCTCCAATACTGCTGCGAAGCCAAAACACACGAAAAAGCAACATAAATCATGTTTATTTCCACTTCTTGATCACAAGATGTAATTATAGTTGAATCTAATGCATAAGTTTTTCTCAGAATATTTTGATTCTAATGCTGCTTATAAGTTCAAATGTACATCTGCAGACTCCACACAACACATAGCTAAGAGAACTACAAATAAGAGACCATCACTGCTCTAGGACACATAAGAGGTGCTTTATTTGAAATGGATTTCCTAGCTTGAAGAGGATTCATGTCTATTTCAGACAGTGCACTGAAAACCCCGCACTCCCACCTGTCATCTCAAACACATTCCATGAAATTCACACTTTTAAACTCAGCATAATCAAAGGAGTCTGAAAATAAAGTGAAAAGGCTGTTAATTTACTGAGGATCTGGCTGGTTAGGAGGAACATAGGTCACAGGAGCCACCATGTACCAAGGGTATGTGGGAAAATGTCTTTACTTGGAGGGTGACATGGCACCAGAAAACAGGGTGCCCACAGGGGTTGTGGAGTCTCCTTCTCTGGAGATACTCAAAACCTGCCAGGTGCTTTCCCGTGTGCCTACTGTAGGGAGCCTGCTTTAACAGGGGGCTGGGTTAGACAATGTCCAGAGGTCTCTTCTGACCCCTGTGATTCTGTGGTAAAGAGTGCTCAAGTGAAAACATGTACTTTCAAGGCACGTGTGCAAAGTAAAATATCTTACAGAGAGGAAGAAGGACTGGTATGAGTCCACTTTTTACCTCAAACTCAGGTGGCCTCTCATAAGTGCTGGACTTCAAGATTTAGCATTTAAAGGAAGGAGGGACAGGCTTGCCATTTGATGTACTGCACAGGCCACATGCCTTAAATAATCTACCTATACACATGTCATGAACATACAGATATAACAGATGTAAGCAGATAAATACTATATATATTGATGTACCGCCATAGTAAATACTCATACACATACTAATTAACTCATCTTCAGCTTCAGCACATTTTCCTTAATGACAAAATGCCTTTACAGAAAATCTCAAAGGGATGGAGAATCCAGGGCTTTGTGGTGGTTCCCTGTGCATCTCCAAAATTTTTGGTCATAGCTGCTAGCTCTTCCCAACACTGGAGGCAATCCCTGGAGCACCTCAGCTGCTTGGCAAGCACAGTGCAAACTAGACAATACCACTTAAGTCTTAGAACTTTCGCTAACTAGCAGATGCAACATGAATGCTATCAAGTAACGCCTAATTTTTTAATTAAGCAGTAAAAATTATGGAGATTATGGCATTTGCCCAGCATTTTTCAGCTGTTCATGAGCTTCAGAAAATATCCACTAAAAATCCTCTACCTTTCTCATGAGGTCCTGGGACTCCAAATGAATTTGATAATTAGATCAACCCAATCTAAAATAAGGATGGAGACTTCAAAAGTTTGTAAAAATATAAAAAATGTCATAGTGCTAACGATGAAACATGTTGCAGTAAAATAGCCAGTCCATTTCTCCAAGACTTCCAGAGTACCTGAGACACCAGTGAACCTTAGAAATTTAACTAGCAATAGTCTCATGTAAGTGATGTGTGGGTTTAAAAAGCTTTCTTGACCTTGAAGATCAGACTGAAACACCACCAAGATAAGTGACTCTATTGTAATATAACCCTGCTGATTATTTCTGTTTATTTACTACATTTATTTTTAATGTGTATGATTCACTCTGTTTCCTCATTGAGGTTATGGACAATGGGTGGTTAACCTAACCGCTTGGTATCACTGTGAATAAGAAGAGTGAGATTTGCAGATTTCACCTGAAAAGGAGTGATCAAGAAAACCTCAAACAAAATTTGAAGTGCCTCACACAGAGGAGCCATTACTTTATGAAGTTACTGTACGTTAGATACATTACATAAATGTTACTTATATTTTGTTTTGTTGGCATGGTACATTGCCAGTCTCACTCAGTATAACACATACTTTTAGATAGTCTGTTCAAATTTATCAGCAGAGCTAGATTTATTGCATACATGTAGACACCTGCTTTATAAGCCAGACAAACTGTGCTGGAATGACCACGTTGAAATCTTCTGGCTTTCATCCAAGAGGAAGCACATTACAAACTTCTCTGAAACTCCCTATAAAATTGAAGATTTTTAACAAAGAGACTATCAGTCAAACTGGAGGACATTTCAGCATTTGCTAGTTTTCATGATAAATAGGATAGGCAAAAAATAAGTTTTGGTCATCTGAAAGACAAAATGAATGCCAAGTCTTCACTTCCGCTGAGAAGAGGCTGATATTTGCTGTCTATATGGTCCCCTCTAGAACAGATACATATGCCATATGATGTTAGGAAAAGTCCAACACTCAAAGGTGAAAAAACAACCACCACCACACACAAAAAACCCCCAACAAATAAAGAAAATGATACCAAGATACTAAAATAATTTAAATGATGTAATGATTTCACTCTGCTCCCCACTTTCATACAGCTTCTCAACACTCCCTAGTGGCTATCTTCCATATGAGACAATCTTTTGCAGCCACTGTCAGAGACCAAATGGGACCTTCTGTGACATTTTAAAGCATCATCAATGTATTGGCAACTAAACTGAAACATCAGTTATATCCCAAAGTGTGAGACTGCTGTCACTCAAAGGCACTCTTCATGATTAAGATTTGTTGCTCATAAGCCTTCTATATTAGGAGTCTAATGGAAAAAAAAGTAGCGATAGAAAATAACCTCTGAAGAATTCCACACACTGCACCACTTGATGAAAGGATGCTTCCAAAAGGTTTTTGCTGCTCTGCCTACCAGGACATCCGCTTTGCCTGAGGCACACCTTGGTGCTGCAGTAAATGGACTGGCCAGTATCAATCCAAGTACAATAAAACAAATGAAGGTTGTAAGTTCAGAAATCTGCATTCAGTTTGCTTTTACTCACTGTTGTGAAAACTTATAACAGTTAGAACTTTGATTCAGGTCATCTCTACCACATACAGATTTCCACCTGACAGATTTCAAGGTCTTCTTCAGCTCTGAAGGTTAGTTATTCCTGCTCTACAGCTGACCTCTCAAACTAAGCCAAAGATTCCTTATGAAGTTTCCAGTGATTAAAAAGCATGTATATGTACAGAATAGCTTCTAACGTTGTTTTCTGGCCAAACTAGTTGGAAAAGCCTTTCTTTATATCCACAGCTTTAAGATTTCACTAATGCGATATAGAAGTATGGTGCTATTACTTGTTCAAAGACAGTTGTCCAGAAAGATGCACATAGGGAAGAGCATTGGTATAGTGTGGTGTAATGGATTTTACTTCATAAGATAATGGCAAACAGTGATGCCAGTTATCCAGACAGTGACAACAATACTGAGTACTGAGCAATTGTATTCCTCTGTAGCTCATTTCCATTCTGGTTAACCAAGGTTTAATATTTTTAAAACTTAGTGCTAAGTAGAATAATAGACAAATTCTTTCTCAGGGAAAAAGTCATTTCCAGAAGACTTGAGAATCAACGCAGAAATAGACAAGTATTTTGATGTCTTTGTGTATAGGAGACATAATACACAGGCAAATGCAGGAAGGAAGTGAAGACACTCCGGAGATACTGTTATTGCAGGACATTGACATTAAAAAATAAATAACTACAAAAAATAAGAGGAAGATACCTTTGAGTAAAGTACTGCTTAAAGTATACTTGTAGTTGTGAACCAAAGAAGTTCTTAAAAGTTAATGAAAAAAGCTTAGGGGTGGTTTTGTGCCTTTTATTTTACTTTATTATTACTATTTTTAAATGACACTACATGAAAGACATAATCCTTCTTCCCTCAACAGTCAGGAAGACTTTAGAAGCAAATTTTGATAAGTTATCTACCATATAGCATAAGATGATGACTGGTTTATATTGACTACCAAATGTTCCACAGATAGCAGTGACTTATCTCTAGTAATGAAATACTTCAGCCTTAGGCAAACAGATTTTCTGCTTTACAGTGCTCACAGAGGAAAGAGTTATCACACTTAAAAATATTTCAAAGTTCAGTCAAGAGCTTTACTTCGATTTTGGACTTAATGTTTTCTTCTACCTGAAGGGCTAATTTATCTTATTTTCCTTCTTATTCTTTCCTGTTAAGGCTCTGTGGTTAGGTCTCACGTCTTTTTTGTATGGGACTTAAACGATAAAATAATGTTTTGATACTAAAAGTAAACAGATTTTGGAATCTACAATGACAGAATAAAACAGTAGGATTATTAAAAAATTTAACAATTTATAGCCACAAGTTCAAGGATTATCATTGTCAGGTCAGCTTGAGCTAACAAGTAGGACAACACATTTCATTTTTGAATGGCACTGTCAAACAATTTTGAAAAAACATTTTTATGGGATTATTCATTTCTAAGAGTTTTGTGGAAACCGGAAATGGAAGGATTTTCAGCATTTCTGCTCTTGTTTGTAAACATGTAGTAATTGTTATACTCTTTTCTGCAGAGCCACTAAACATCTGGTATTTGCTGTAAAACTGTACACAAGAGGGCTATCTGAGCTTTACAAAACAAGAAAAAATAAGAAAACTGAAATTTAATATGTAGCAACTCCAAGGTGATTTTTTTCCTAGCTCTATGCTTACAGCTTTCACATATCATTAGAGTTGCAATATGACTCATTTTGCACTTTTACAAACGGATAAGAGTGTCAAAAGTCAGTGCTCGATATATTTTGTGGCATTGGTAATGGCCATAACCAACATCAAACTCTTTGGGCTTCCTCAAGCCCAGTACAGGAAAAAAAACTAACTAGGTTAGTTCTGATCACAAGAAAAGTTTAAAATGCTTTCATAGAAATTATTTCTCCAGAAATCAGTGGGATTTTTTCTTTTTAGAAAAGACTGCCATAAGGAGTTCACTGAGAACATGACCTCAAAGCTTGTTTTTTCATTTCCATCAGAAATCAGTCTTTGCACTAAATAAAAGACAGCACTATAGTAACCTACACTCAGTTCATTTACTAAAGCCTGCTGAGCTGTGTGTAGTGCACTGGATCTGCCTCTTAGCCATCCAGGAGAGGCACACAATTCTGACAAACAAGAACAGTGAACCATCTCTCCAAGATATTGGAAAAATCAGCAAGAAGTACCACATTTCCAGTGACATCTGAGAAATTTCACATGGTCTTAGCCAACTCACACACACTCATGGTCCGAATCTAGATGAAAAGTCTGCGATTTAAACAGCCCTGATCTAGATCTGAAAAGATAGTAGTCTGTAAGCACCCATCTTTTTTCACTGTTTAGGGCAAACAATACTAGAAAGTTCCTTCCCATTTAATCTCATCTCCAAGTGCATGACTCTCAAGATCTATTCCTGTTTCAGTATATTAGATTTGATTTGCTAGATGATAGTGAAAACACTTCTGCCAGCTGCAATTGAAACGGATAAAATCCAAACACTTCTGGAGATCAATCTCACAGTAAAAAAATAAAAATTAGTTATATTTGATTACCTCCCAAGTGCCTCAAGAGCAACAGTTGTTTATCATTTGCTATAGGATACAAAATGCTACACAAAATTACAACTTGCGTAAGGCAGCAAGCTTCAGACCACTGTAATTTTTAATGAAAGCTGTGAAATTGCTTGTAGAAGTGCAGACAGATAGCATAATGTAACATCACCTCACTGATGTATAATTTGAACATTGTGCATTCAAAAGAGATCTGTCAGAACACCTCATAGCACCCAGAGGAGTCAAACACTTTATTCCTTCTGTCAAACAATTAACTGCCTCTTTTTCTTTCATCAAAAGTGAGTGCATAAATATTATGCTAACTTGGAACAAAGTTATCTGAAATTCAGATTTATATTTGGGCTGAAACTCCATACCTAAAATAGATATCCTAAACAGTGTCCTCCTTTCAAATATTTAATTGGGAAAAAAAACAACCACAGTACAGAGCTCCTGCAAGTACTTGAGCTGAGTTTATTTTGAGCCTCATTCACCTTGCATGAAGCAACACAGTTTCAAATAAAACCATATGGAAATCTATGACTTCCAAGGATGAAATCTGGCAAGAAAGTCTTTAAACCAAAAGGATAGTTTCAGCTGCAGACACACTTTTCAGGAATGGAACCGAATCTGCATTTTCACTGTGGGCTGTTGACGCCCTCTGAGAGAAACACAGTTGGTTATTCCAGATCTGGGAGAGCAGAGAGCAGTGCCAAAGCTTGAAGCACCCCGGTCACAGTCAGGCATGAAGAGTCACCACCCTTCAGTGGGATGTGATCAGCTTGTGACACAGGGACTCAATAGCTGCAACTTTTTTGGAACAAGCATCAGGCTATAAAAAAACTTAAGTTAAAAATTTAAGTAAATATCAGAGTTGAATAAAGTAGGGTTTTTTTCCCTTCTTCTCCTTAAGAAGAACTATGTACACATAAAGGACCACCACTATCAAGAGAATCTCTCTCAGATGGTCATGAATAATGAGATGCTCTTAGCAGGATTCACCCAGGTCTCCCCAGTCCTAATCAGCAGAGAGAATAGAAAACAAAAACAGCAACAACAACAAAAAAAACCCTGACCAAACACTGAAGAAAACAACAAAAATATCTCAGGAACAACAGGAAGCAGTATCTTCCCAGTGGAAGCCATGATCAAAGCTTTTTACTTTATTATGAACCTTCCCAATTATTTCCAGCACTGAGTAACATCTGGAATGTAACAACTTCACTTTCTGTTCCCAGCTGCAATACTGTCTTCTAGCTGAGTAGCAGTCTGCAAATCAAAGTGTAACACATATTCAATGTAGACTAAAAAAAGAAAGGCCCATTGTCACCACAGTCACCTGTTATTGCAGTCAGGAGCAACCTGACTCATGCACAACATGTCCAAAGGCTGCCATCACTTGCTCACACCCATTGTGCACCTGGCTATTTTACCCACCAAATGCATGCTCAGCAATGCCATCTAGTTTTATAAAGAGAAAACCTGCAGACAGGTACTGGCTTGGCTACTGTGCCAATAGCCCTCACAGCCCTGGAAATAACCCAGTGCCAGGCTGGGCAAACCACTGGAAGCAATGCCAGTTTCATGTTCTATAGTCTTGGAAAGGGAAAGATGGACATGGGCAAGCCACTGAGCCCAGCAAGTCATTAAGAGACTATTCAAAAAGGTTACCATTAAAAAAAATAAAAATCTGAACCTAACAGAATACACAAATATTCCTTAGTAAGGGAAAGGAAGGTTTACTGTGAGTATGTTCCCAAGCCAAGCACACATTTCATCCTGAAACAGAGAAGGGGTTAGTAAAACTATTGTGTAGATGGGAAGCTGCTTCTATGAAACTCCACTGACAAGAGAAGCATGCATATCATGTTTCTTAAGTACTGCTGAGACAGAAGTACAGTCATTGAGATATCTGCATATTTTATAGTAAAATATAATTTATACTAACAGTCTGTTTGTTGTCACATTACCTTCAAACAAGTAACTAGGGTTAGGTTCATTACTCTATGTCTCAGGCTGTAGGATGGTACAACTTTAAATTAAGGTCTCGTAAAAGCAATGGAAAAAGCACTGTAAATTTCTCAATTCAGGATAAATAAGTGGTAGGACACAGGGTGCTTCTGAAAAATCATTAATTTACCTTATTTATTGTTCTAGTGAAATGACTTCCTTGTAAACTCCAAGTTTTTAAACCTACACTTCAAAGAAGTGCTGAAATCGTCAGGGTTGCCTCACAAAGAACAAAACAACCAGACCTGCAGCTGCACAATGCAGCATCACCGCTGCCTCCGGATCACCCTGCTCCTGCCCACCAGCCACATCCCAGAGCGCATTCAGTCTGATGGCTGACCCAAACAATCTAACAGCTGTAACTGCTGTCTCCCAGTTTCCAGCCTCAAAACACAGAGGATCAGTCTGCACATCCTCCCATGCCTATGCTGATCTTAGTCAGCCAAAACAAATGGTGACTTTTCTCCTTCCCTAGTGCCTCACTGCATCAGGGAAGATGGGAAAAGGCAGGAAGAGGAAGAGGCAAATTAACTTCAGCGTGTACACACACATACATGAGTATATTAACATCTATTTACGGGTATACAGTATATCTAAAATAGGTTTACAAATATGAGGTGTCTGTATAATTAGAAATGAAAGGTGGTATTACGAATCCATAGAGTAAGCTGCTTTGCCTAATGGCTTCAAGTTTTGCTCCTATTCACATGAGGTAATCCTGGAGAAATGCAGCATATATTGAAGCTCAATGGCTGACTTGACCCAGTATGCTGGGTGAACCTAAGGATACTCCTTTAAATCGCTGGACCAACACCTGCTGCTCAAGAAGTAAAGGGAAGATCCTCTGCCGCAGAATTCGGTGTTATGAAGCAAATAAAAAGATGCACAAAAGCATCATATGCTTATATTTGTACACACTGCTAGGATCACAGGGTATTAAAAAGCTTCAAGAAATCAATTTTAAAATAGTTTGAGATTTTCTTCAGAGATGGCAAGTAGATAAGAAGAGTATTTGTTTTGTTTCAGATGGAGTAGTTAAGGTACTGCAAATTCACGGGAGGATATCTACCAGCATGAGTGATCTGGTGTAGTCAGAAAACCAAATTAAATCAAAAGAAGCCATTCTTAATGCAGTGCAGCACCATCAGCATATTCCTTTCACAGGTATTCTGGAACAGTACAGACCAACCACAGACAAAAACAAAGAACAATTCCAAACTATGTAATTAATATCTCTTTTCTCATTTTGTCCCAATAATATTCTCCCACAAACCCTATGGGACTGTAGCATCTTTAACTTCATCTTGCAAATAACAGGAATGTTTCTGTATAATTCTGTAAAATAATACTTCCCCTTGAAAGAATTAGTAGATTATTGTTCCACATATGTCCAAGTTTAACAATGAAAATTTTAAAGAATTGTGGAAGTTTTAGACTAACGTTTCTTTGTGCTGTGCTCCTAAGAAAAAGAAATTTTACAGTGGATGCATAACATCCAATTAAAATTGCTGACAAAGTCTTAAGTACCAGAACACAGCAAAATGTCCCCAAACTAAATTAAACAAAAATAAATATATTGAGTTACAATGAGATTTCCTAATTCTAGTCATTAGCTGTGTTAAGATTTGTAGCATATTTGGGGTATTAAGTAGAAAACAGTTTTATTTATGTGTAAAAGTTTGGGACTTGCCTCATGTGACCTCCCTGGCACACCACCAAAACTCCGCTCTTGCTGACATTTAATCTGAACGTAATCCCTGAAATCTCCATGCCATTGCTGGGCTGCGTGGGAATGATTCTGACAGTGTACACAGAATTGTATTGCAAATTTTGTTTTCTGCTCATGCCTGTTTACTTTCCCTTCCAGCCACTGCAAATTTTTTTTTCCTGAGTATAAGATAGTAAGATAGTCCCTTTATTTGTTACAGGGCCATATAGGAACTAAAAAGAAAAGCAAGCCCAACCATTCTTATTTCAGTTGTTTTTCTACTGGTGTCTACCATATTTTTAAAAGAACAAGCTCTAAAAAGCAAATAAAATTCAGCAGCTGATGAACACCCCAGGCAACGAGCTGAAGTGGCTCAAACAGTCTCACCAGCTCTACACAGGAGCAGGACCACACGGCAGCAGAGGAATGAGGGCTCCAGCTGGGGTTACTTGCACTTGACTGCGGTCTTCTGAATGAGCAATTGCCTTTACTAAAAGGCATACACTTAAAGAGCTTTTTCTTATTGAAGAATGCCTCTGATCTCTGAGGCCAACTTCATTTTTGTCATGAACGCTGTGAAAAATCAGTGTCCAAGATTTCCACATCTGTGGCTTCTGGCATTTGTGCAAGGGTAGGGATTCATGTTTAAACAACAGTAATGAAACTGAAGGAACACAGTAATTTGTAAAGTGTAGAGAAGCCCCACAGCCATTTCAACAAGATGAGTATGAATCTATCTTTATTTTCTGTGTGCTCAGCATTTCACAAGTATATTTCCCCTGATTTCAGAAAGGAGTTAGGTAACCAAAGTAGAGCTGACTTGATGCTTGTTAATGCAGGTCCTACAGCATCACCTATTTGGTTTTGTGAACCTCCCCACTAACTGGACTTTTACTTCAGTGACAGTTTAAGTGTCATTACAGTTCACCTGAACTAGGGGAGGTCCGTGTATTTTCACCATGGTCCAATTTCTGTCTGTAGAAGAGATTGGCTTGTGTTGAGACTTCTTACTCTCTGAGCGATCCCAATATTTGCCCCTCCATGTAAAGTTAGTAAATACAATCACAGAATCATAGAATCATACAATATCCCAAGTTGGAAGGGACCCATATGGATCCCTGAGTCCAACTCCTAGTTCCATACAGGATCACTCCCAAATCAGATCACGTCTGAGAGCACTATCCAGATGCTTCTTGAATTTTGACAGGCTTGCGGATGTGATCACTGCCCTAGGGAGCCAGTTCCAAGGCTTGATTACCACAGAATCACAAAGGTTGGAAAAGACCTCTAAGACCATCTAGTCCCACCATCAAGCTATCTCTACCATGCTCACTAACCATGTCCCTCAGTGCCACATCTACACATTTCTTGAACACTTTCATCTACGGTGACTCCATCACATGCCTGGGCAGCCTGATCCAGTGCCTTATCACTCCTTCTGAGAAGTTTTTTTCTAATATCTAACCTGAACTTTCTCCAATACAACTTAAGGCCATTACCTCTCATCCTATCATTAGTTACACAGGAGAAGTCAAATCCCACCTTGCTACACCTCCTTTAAGGTAGTTAGAGAGTGATCAAGTTTTCCCTGGGCCTCCCTTTCTCCAGACTGAACAATCCCAGCTCCTTCAGCTGCTCCCCATAAGACTTGTGCTCCAGACCCTCCACTGCTTCATTGCCTTTCTCCAGGGCTTCAATGTCTTTCTTGAAGTGAGGGGCCCAAAACTGAACACAGTACTCATGGCATGGCCTTACCAGGGCCAAGACAATCACATCCCTGATCCTGAAGCCTTCCTGGTGAACAGCCTTTTTCCAATATACAACCTGAATCTCCCCTGTCTCAGCTTCATGCCATTCCATCGGGTCCTATTACTGGTCACCAGAGATAGGAGATCAGTACCTGCTCCTCTGCTCCTCCTTTCAGTTAACAATAGAGATTGATCTCATCATTCATAATGATTAATTAAAGGATAAAACAATGACACAAAGTAATTTTCATTTTTTTTAACTCTTAGTTTAGAGCAAAAAGCTTGCCATCATCAGCACAGCAGGCTCCTTAGCAGGCACATTAACTTCTTCTCACAAAGAAATTTCCTACACAAAGGCGGCCAAGCCAGCAAAGACCATGATTTCATGGGAAAAGAAAAAGTGCTCCAAAGCATTCTTAAAGACTTTAAAGTATTATTACCTCTAAGTAATCCCTAATGCTGACCTCTTCATATATGCAAACATATATTCTACTTCAAAGGTACAGTTTTGGGTTGACACGCAGGAGACCTCTCTATTCTTCTGCCATTAAGAAAGCTAGTTCGACATGAAAAATAGGAGCTCCATTTCCTACACTGAGCAGTCTGATCCAACCAATAGCCACATAAATTGTTGAGGAGAGAAATTAAGAAACATGTTTTGAGCTGGTTTCAGCCAGGCACACTGGCACTATTAACCAGTGACTGCTCTATGAAGACCCTCTGAAGTATCCCATAGGAGATACAGATCCTTGAGAACAATGCAAAGCCCTCAACCCAATCTCAAAGAGGGGAGAAATCACTGCAGCTTTATGTCAAACCTGTTTAGGTGTTCCAGCATCAGCCTACCAGCAGAGAAGCCCACATAGCAGGTCAGAGTTGTTGCAGAGCTGGCCTTTCAGGGGCCGCATGTCACAGCTCCCAGCCAGTCTTCACAGCACTGCAGTTGCCCCATCAGCCCCACCACTGCAGCCAGGCTCACCTGGTTTTGCAGCTGGTACCACCAAAGACTACAAGAACATGTAGCTAGCACAGTCCCCTCCAGATTGACTTTTCAGTCTCTTCAGCTAATAAATACCAACAGCAGTACATACACTGGCACCAGCTGTGAACAGTTTATACATACCTGGCTCTGCACCTCTTTAAAGCTCTTCTTCTTAAAAATTTCTCCATGACTGTTGCTGTAATGCCCTCACCAACCTCTGAAGAAAACTGTTCACCAGACTAGCTTGTGAAAACCTCATTTCACCTAGTACTGACACAACAAAATCCTCCCCACAATAATAGTGCTGTACACAAAGCATCACAATGAGGAAGAGCTCTGCTGGTTTGTCCACTGACTCAGCAGTGAGTTCTTGAATGGCTATTCCAGAGGCACCAGAAACTAGCTCAGGAGCTTCAATCTTGATGCTAAATACATGCTCACTGTGCAGCCAGTCCTACTGTTTTCCAGACAACAGGCTACAGCTACCAGTGATGTACAGCCTAGCAGTTAACATGTACTATCTAAATGAAAAATCATTTTCAACACTGACTGAGGGAGAATCTGGTTTTAGTAATTGCAATTAAAATGTCAGACAACAGAATAAATCAGAAAGAGAGCAACAGATGACTGTACAGACTATTGTATGTATATGTATAGCCTACAGAAGCAGTTTTTTGAAGAACAGATTTACCTACAGTGCTCAGAAATTAAATGATGCCTTCCAAAAGAGAATTGCAGAAGTCTTAACAAAACAGAAATCCCAGAGACAAGCTAACAATTCCTATTTTCATGTACATTGTCCCCATCTAAATTTATGAGTGCGAAGTTCAAAAAAGTCCATGTATCCAAACAAACATATGATCTGCACATGCAATTAACTATGGCCCTGTAGGGCAAGTACAAACATACCAGAACAGGAATTATTGCCACTGTGGGCCTGTGACAACACTGGCTTTGTGAGCTGCACTTGTACCTCCCCTGGCAAGTCAGCTGCATTATGGAGGACCACGCTCTTGGAAACTCACAGGGCTTTTGCTGTGTTGCTACTTCGACAGAAAGCCTGAGTTGTGCCCCTCATCTAACTCCTCTTCAAAGTAGTAAGATTTTAGTGCTGTGAAAGTGGTGAAAGCAGGCCTCAGCAGATGGCCCATGGGAGGAGGCGGCGTGGGCCAATGCTGATGGCAGCACTAGCAATACAGCTAGGAAGTAGGAGCTTGCATTTTGCCATCCTTCTCCAGTGCTAACCCCGAGGAGACAGCAGTCTCTTATATAAAATGCACCAATATCCAGTAGTTCAGGGGACTCAACCAGCTCTATGCCTCAAGTCTGAGCTCTGGTGCCTGCCACAACATAGTCACTGTCTCCATAAAGTCTGCAGAGAACAGTTCCCCTCCCACACCCAGGTGTCCTCTGTGAATGTGCTAGTTGGTACGGGCCAAAACCTCGCCAAGGCACATGCTTGAAATTAAACAATATGGATGATCACAATACAGTACTCAAATATCATTCCTGTCCCTTTTCATTACCAGTGCAGACAAAGCTCCAGTGAAGTGGATCTTTTCAACCCCATTGCTGCAGTTAAAATACAAACATCAGGAACAGTGCCGTAAAGCAGGAACAAAGGCCCAAATGTTCATCCCATAGCTGCAAGATGATCCTATTACCACCAGAAGAAAGCAGGAAGCACAAGTAAATAAATGACTTCCGAACACAAAGTCAAATGTTTCTCAGAAAGTAAAGGAGCCAGAAGATGAGTGCTACAATAGATAGCACAGCACTGGCAAAGGAAAAGTGTGAAGTGGATGCTTTCCAGCATTCAGTTTAGGAAGACAAACATTGTTTCACAAATTCACTGTAGCCCTGCTTATGTTCCAAGCTCCTTAATTCATGCCAAAGGGCTTGGACTTTCGGAACATCCTGTTCTGTTTCCTCCACCACTGGTCTGAGTCCTCTGTGTTAAATGTCTTTATTTCAGAGTCCTATTTTCTATCATTTTATTCCAGATTCCTCATCCTGTAGGTTTTGCATTTTACCTCTGGGTAAGAGTGAAGACAAGCAGATTAATGAGAAGTCTGAGCAGCACATTAAGCTATACCTATTTTAAGAGCCTTCTCCAGTTAGCATCCTAAGGCACAATATAAAAATAAAACTACACAAATCACATTTAAAACTAACAAAAAGCTCACAGATGCTGGCGTGCCTTGAAGCATAAATATAAAGATCAATGATTAAATGTTTCAATGATTCCCTAATGTCTCAGAGCCACATGAACACAGACCATTTTACCTGTCATTACCAGGACATGTTAGCAACCAGATCAGATGTGAAGTCAAGGCATCTTTATGACAACTTGCTGGCAGGAAAAACACACCCCCCTGACAAGGAAAGAGCTTCGGTGTACAAGTAGCAGCTGGCTGTTCCAGGGATTTCCTGACTGACTGAAAGCAGTGAGCTCTGCACCTGTCAGACACAGCTGCAGAATGCTCTCCCATTCTCTGCCTCACTACAGCTACAGGACTTGAGTGGTCTCATAAAGGGAACTACAGTAGCAGAGAAAAAGCAATATTATCCCTTGTCATAATGATGTACAGGCCCCAGATGCCTGCTCTTGGAGCTTCACAAATATCACAAGAAAAGGCCTCAGAATGCCTGCCAGTGGCCTGAGCTTATCCATTTATACAGGCACACTCCTGGTGGCTAGGATGAGGCAGCGTGGAACAAGCATTGAACAAGGCATTTCTCTTCATCACTGCTGCTCTAAACTGCGAGAGAGACTGCTGCTGCCGACACAGAAGCAGCCCACTTACTAATGTTCTGCCATAAGACTTCTGTATAATCAATAGGTGTACAATCAATAGGTATATAGAGGTTAGGCTTACTAAGATTATCACAGTGGAAAGATAACCAAATAAACAGAAACGCTCACCAGTATCATAGTCTCACAGTAGAACTCCCCAAGGAGCAACGTCCAGAAAGAGATCCTTCCCCAGTGGCAGTCAGTCCTTAAATGGGGTCCAGGAGAGGTGCAGCCAGGCTCCACCCCTTCTGGTAGCACAGATGAATTGCCTTCACCTGTGCTCCTGTGGCTGACTCACTGCTTGCTTCAGGTGGTCAATCAGAGCTTCACGCCATGATCAACAGTTCCCATACAGGCTTCCCATCTTGCTTCCTTCCTCCCCACAGCAACGCTTAGGCTGAGATCAAAGCACATAGCTGGAGATACAAAGAACCAACTGTGACCCTATTTGCCTTTATTAACTTCATTTCTACACTGTCTCCCTATGGCACCCACACAGCCACAGGACGTGGCAGAAGCTCCTGTGGGAACTTCAGACTTCATCAGTTCCAGAAGCCACCTCCAGAACCTCCCATTAATGAGCATAAGTGACTCTGCACTCAATCTCATACCCACCAGGAGCTTTGGAAGAGTATCCCTATCTGCATCTCCAGAGCCCCCAGGGCCCCTCTGTATGACCCTCTGTGGGATCACTCCAGGGTATATCCTCACTCCCAGCTCCCATGCTGCATACGCTGCTGTCTGGTAAACATGAATTCTCTGTGAAGCTGCCATATAACTACTTCATCTTACCCTGCTAGAGCCAGTACTAAAACTAGTGGGACGGTTTTATCTCAGAGGTTCCTCAGCAGCAGATGTGTCAATCAGTCTACTGCCTGGAGTTTATGCCAATCCCTAGCACTTCTTAAGAAACTAGGATGGGCAGCTGGTGTTTTCAAGGACTATAAACACAATAGAGAGCTATTAGTAACTTTCCAAACTATTTTTTTTTCCAGTCTTAAAACTCATTCCCTCTTTATTGTCTCCTTCCAGTTTCTTGCTTGACTCAAAGATCCATCTCACACTGCAACCACATTCCCACCCCTATGGGAAGCTCTTGAAAAATGAGGAGGGACGCACAGTTTTGGAACAAGGCAACCTCAGTGCAAATGCAGCAGTGCTTAAAGTAGTGCATAGACAACCAGCAGGTCCTTGGTCAGACTCACTTACCTTTCTCCATTCTGAACAAATAGTTCAGTATAAAAGAACAAAGTTTCTCATCAGCCATCCCTTTAGATGGAAGATTGGCTCTGGCTTGCAACATTACCAAACAGCACTGTAGTTCATGGTAGATTAAAATCTACCTTAAAATCATGTATATGTTAACACACACTCACACAAAAGAAAAATGATGTCAGGCCCAAGAGCCATTAAAGCTTCAACAGGTTCAGATTATTTCATGAGCAGCTGAGCAGATCATCAGAATCTAGAATTTGTGGAGTTCCAACCAAAAAAAAAAAAAAAAAAAGCCTGACATAGCGAAATTTGTGAAGAGTACTGACTTTAATAAGTTAGAGAAAACCAGAGCTATAAACTTGTGAGAAGGACATGGAATAGTATTAGCATAAAAAGAACAAGAAGTTCTGAACAACGCTGGAATCACATTTTGAAACCAACTCAAGAATATGTATGTGAAATCAACCAACCAGAAAAAGCTGGGATAAAATGAGTTTCATTTTACACTGATGCTTCAATAAAGGACAGACAAGATTTCCATCTCACATTGCTCAAGCAAAGAACACTTTTCTTACCAGCTGGCTCAAAAATTACTTGGACTCCAGATTGGCCTTCTAATCACCAACAGGAAAGCTGAGAAACTATTTTAAGAAAGCATCACTAAAAATAAAATGGGAGACGCAATGAAGGAAAAAGAAAGTGGTCACTGATAGATACAGTATGAAGATTTCACCATTTATATTTTTAAGGCTATTTATATTTGAAAGCTTTCCCTTTGAAACACTGACAGGCAGGCTTCCACACTCATCAGTCTGGTACTCATTCAACTGAATAGTATTTATAGAAACATGTAAAGGCCAACAGAAACAGAAAAGACATTCAAATTACTTTCTGTCACAATTTGGCATTGTTATTATCACCTCACGTAGAAGTTCAGCCACATACAAACAAAACATTACACAACATTAGACAACACTACACTGCTGCATGTTTTGAATGCTCTATATGAAATTCTGCTCCAGCAAATACTACACCATGAAAAAAAACACTATCATTTCAGTTTGACTCAGTCTTACATTGCCTGAAGGCAAGCTCTCGCAGATAGACCTGCTGTTTGGGCTTGATTTCTCAAAGACCTGAACACCTCATTCAGGATATCTGTGATGGTAAGACCATGATGCGCCTATACAAAACCAACTCACTGCAGCACAAATAGGAACAGCAGAGCTGAAGTGAAAGGATCTGTGGGAGTAGGATGCCTGGTGAGAGGATGATGACAATGAAGAACCACTGAAATATCCCTCACCGTCCATTTCCAAAGAAGTTGCATTTGGCTCCTTAGAAACTAAGATATTTGAGGAAAGTGCCTCTCCTCTTGTGCATCTCTGAAGGTCGTCAGAAAACAGAGTCTGTACTTAAGAACACGCCCCATTTTGAAAATGCCAACAGTAACCCATGCTGCTCCTCCAGTGATGTAGATGACTGAATGTGTGAAGCTGCCATATAACTACTTCATCTTACCCTGCTAGAACTAGTACTAAAACTAGTGGGATGGTTTTAGCTCAGAGGTTCCTCAGCAGCAGGAACTTATTTTCAGAGTCAACTGACTGCTTTCTGCTAGAAACTTGTTACTCTTAGATTTGTTCACGTGTCAGCACCATTCAGGTATATCAGCTAGCCTTCCTCCCTAGCAGTCCCTTCCCTGACGTATTTATTAAGACTATCCCAGCATGTCTCAGCTTTCATTTTGCTAGTCTGTTCTGCTACAACAGCAGCTTTCAGAAATGCTCTTCTTTCTGCATCTGTTCTAGTTTTAAGTTGTCTTAACATCAGACTCCAGAGTTACATACAGTGAAACACCTGAAATTTCATTTTGTACATTTTTTCTATAATGACAGTAAAACTTCCACATCACCACTACCTTCATGTTATCCTCACTCTGGTCTAGATCGATATTTACCCTTTCAGCGACCACACTGCTCACCTACTTCAGTCTGGAGATTCCATGTGTTTTTATACAAGTTTTAAATACTTTTTAATAGATTTTTGTCTCAACTTTTAAAGATAAAGGCTTTTTACTCCAGCCAATTTAACTACCTATCGATCTCATCAACTTGTTTAATTAATTTCACGTCTTGCTCTTCTGTAAAAAAGAGATTTATTCATGGACTTACTTTTGCTTATACTAGTATTAATTTACATGGAAACAAATTCACTCTTCATCCAAGCTTACTGTCTATACATCAGAATGAAATCTAAGAGAGCATTTCCACATCTCAGTTCAGTAACTTCTAAAGGAATCCTACTTATTCACTGTCACAATTTGCACCTAAGGCAGCCTGTCCGAAGTTTCCAAAAACTGCATCTACTGAAGGGAGCCATTTACATCTCTCTTTCTGCAAGCAAAACAAACATGCCCAAAGTGGAAGAGGCCAACTGGCACAGAAAGGTGCCGTGCTATTAAATTCTCTCATCCTTCAAAACAAGGTGATTGCTTCCAAACTTCCTGTTTGGAATAATCCCAAGGTAACTTTCAAACTTTACCTGGGAATAATTCAGGTGAATTCCTGTAGATAGAAACCAAAACTGTGCCAGGAACAGTTAACGGTAGATACAATTGATTTTCAGAGCCTGGGAATGCTTCCTAGCGCTGTTTAATTTACCAGTACAGACATGGTTGTTGTAGCTGTTGTATGATATTAATATGATATGATATATGATAAACGTACATATTAAGGGGTTATTACCCATGACCCTAAGTTTTTCATAGCTGTTTGTAGATCTTCATTAGCTTGTTATTTTCTCACCTTTCTTCTGAGGGATCAAAATAATTTAGGTGATAATACACCAGCCACACCTTTTAAGAGAGTTTTTCTCTGGCTTGGCACATTAATCTTCATTCTGTTCTGCTGAGATCTTTGTTTCAACATTCTTCTTTAGGACTTTCTCAGCTTTAGGTTCATACAGTGTTTCTTTGCTCCCAGAAAACAAAACATCGCTCTTTCCTCTAGCTGAGCTCTGGTGACAGATCTTTCTTTCCACCTAAAGAAAGAGTCTTCATACATACACGTCAGTGCCTTCCTCATACTGTTACAAATTACAGATAATCATGTTTTTATTTTTTTAGGTGTTTTCCTACTTTTTCCCTGCTGCAACTATTTTTCTAACTATTCTCTCCCTACAGTTCTTTAATAGCATACTTGTTCCTCCTCAGCCTCAAGTCTCATCTCCATCTTGCATTTCTTTCTTTTCATGGTGCCAGTCTTCTGCTTTGTAGTCACCAGTTTCTGACTTTTTCTCCTGAGTTCTCCACCAGAACAAATATATTTCTCCATCACCAAATAGTGTCTGCCCCATCACTGCAAGGTCACCTTCCACACAGACCTCTCACTTCCAACTGCTGTTTTTATATACAGCTGTGCATTCAGACCATCTCGACTGCTTTTCCTCTTCCCTCATTTCTTCAGCTCCCTGTCTCTAGCTGCACCTAGACTACATGGATATTCCCTCTTCTGAGTTCTGTCAACTGACATTTCTATGTAAAAATAGATCCTATAAGGTAACACTGAAGAGAGTTCATATTCTTCTGTTCCTGCATCCAGTTTCACTGTCTTCTCTGCTATCCTTCACTCAGTGCTGCATCACTGCACATCATTCCTTGTCTCTGCCTTCAAGGAAAAAGAAACAGCCCAGAAAAAAATGATACAAACACTGAATTGTCATTAAGTGCCAGATGCTTTCTCTGGTCACTGACTTTCTAAACTTTCAGCCACATCTGAAAGGCAGTTAGGTGCCCAGCCTAAACTAAGCTCGCTTAAGTGAAAGGTTTTGGTTGTGACCAAAGGCAGAATATATCTTTCATGTCCTTCTGCTAAAATAAGTTCAGTCCACTGACAACTGCAAATAGGTCCCACAAACTTCAAGACCAAATATGCAAATACAAACAAAAGGAAAAGCGGGTAAAGTAATTGATACATAGGGAAAGAATTTCTGAAGGTAAAACTTTACTACTACTTAAAGAAAAACTGATCCTCATCTGGAATCTGTGCCCAGGTCTGGGACCCCCAGAACAAGAAAGATGTGGAGCCGTCAGAGCAGGTCCAGAGGAAGGCTATGAAGATAAGCAGAGGGCTGGGGCTCCTCTCCTATGAAGAAAGGTTGAGGGAGCTGAGCTTGTACAGACTGGAGAAGAGAAGGCTCTGAAGAAACCTCAGTTGCAGTCATCCAGTACTTTAGAGGAGCTTTTAAGCAGGAGGGGAACCTATTTATTACATGGTCTGATTGTGATAAGACAAGGGACAATGGCTTTAAACTAAAGGAGGGGAAGTTTAGGTTAGATGTTCGGAAGAAGTTCTTTACGCGGAGGTTGGTGAGGCCCTGGCACAGGTTGTACAAAGAAGCTGTGGATGCCCCGGCCCTGGAGGATTACAAGGCCAGGTTGGATGGAGCCCGGGGCAGCTTGAGCTTGTGGGTGGCAGCCCTGCCCATGGCAGAGGTTGGGGCTGGGTGGGCTTTAAGGTCTCCTCAAACCTAAGCCATTCTGTGATTCTATGATCCATCCTGAACAGAAGAAAATGAAAGAAGTAGTAGTAGGAAAAGATTTTAAAAGTCTGAGTAGTCTTCATTTTCTAATAAGGGGCTAGTTACTAATTGTTACTCCATCATGCTTGTGAAACGAAAAATAAAAGTTTATGTGAACTTCAGATACAGATTCATTACTTGAATTTTCTGCAAAACTGGAAGTAATTGCTGAAGCACACAGCTAAAAATAAAATGCAATTTAAGAACTTAACGTCTTTATGCAAATTGGAGTACTGACTACAATCCCTTATCACTCCTATCAGTGCAAAATCATACTAAGAAATGCACCATGTAATCTAAACTGCCATTTATTGGCCCTTTCCCTTGAAATAATACAGTGTTTACAGAAAGACTAGTAAGTGCAGATTTTTAAAGGACATGCAAATGTGGGAGAAAGAACTACAAAGCAGAGTATCATCTTCGGTGTCCCTTGGAGGGACGCAAAGATGATAAAGGTCCTGGAGTGCTTCCCCTATGAGGAAAGGCTGAGTAACGTGAGTCTGTTCAGCCTTGAGAAAAGAAGACTGAGAGGGAATCTTATTAATGTTTATAAATATCTTAAGTGTGGGAGACAAAGGGAGATGGCAAACCTCTTTTAAGTTGTCTGTGGGGACAGGACAAGGGGAAACAGCCATAAACTGGAGCACAGAAAGTTCTGCACTAATATGCGAAGGAACTTGACATATTCTTCACAGTGAGGGTGATGGAGCATTGAAATGGGCTGCCCAGAGAGGTTGTGGATTCTCCTTCTCTGGAGATATTCAAGATCTGTCTGGATGCCTACCTGCGCAATCTGACATGGGGGCCTGCTTTGGCAGGGGTGTTGGACCTGATGATCCCTGGAGATCCCTTCCAGCCCCTACAATTCTGTGATTCTGTGACCTCTTATGAACCTTATGACTGTATAAATAAAAACAGCACTTCTGTTTGAAAATTGAGAGTCTATCAGCTTCACTTTCAGCACAAGG
The DNA here is from genome assembly GCA_037305975.1 of Chrysolophus pictus. Taxonomy (NCBI): domain Eukaryota; kingdom Metazoa; phylum Chordata; class Aves; order Galliformes; family Phasianidae; genus Chrysolophus; species Chrysolophus pictus. The sequence goes on from JAYKPI010000006.1 coordinate 36,947,344, forward strand.
CTTTCCTGCACATCCACACGTATACGAGGAGTGAAATGAAGGAAAGCCTCCTGCCCATAGCACTTAGGTTCATCTCCAGAACTTAAAATCCAGCAATGCTGATAAATAAGTAAGACACAGTGAGACACAAACAGAAAGAGAGTGCCAGTTGCTTTCATATAAACAAGCATCCAGGCATCAAATTTAATTGTTAGTAACTGAGAAGATTTTCAAAGACATATATGGACAAGTTCAAAAGATTTTCAAGGCTGGCCTAAATCATCTCTTTGTATCTCTAAATCTGTAACTCCTGAAAATTACAAAATCTCCTTCAGTGCTGTTACAGATTTTGGAACACGTATTCACTATAAATACTATACTAATTATAATTAATTACATCCATTTCCTCTCATGGTTTATGCTGCAATTTTCCTAAAATGTAGCAGGTCAAGAACACATCCAAACACACACCTCCTCCCCAAGGTCACCAAACACAGTGCTATGTTCTGGCTTCCTGGCCTCAGCAGGCCACTGCCTGGAACCCAAATAGAACACCAGTGAAAATGAGAGCGAAGGAGTTTTTTCTAATTTTCTTTGGATTCATCATAAAACTACCATGCAAGCTGAAGCTGCTAGACGTTTCTTGTCAGGAAACATCCCTGAGAATTGAGCAGTGCATGACCAGTCAGGCTGGAGGTACAGCCAGTCTTATACTTCCCCTGACTGCACTGGCTTTGCCCCAACAGCTGGAGAAAGCCCATTAACACCTTTCCAGCAGATCACGTTCACTGGTGACCCCTACAACAAAATGCAATGTGGAGACTGACTCGTGGATCCTGGCCAAAAAAGAAAAAAAGTAATCTATTAGTTAGCTTTAAATTGGAGCCATTCTTTCCACTAATAGTGCAGACAGAAGTGCAATCTTTGACCACTGCTACAATGAATATTCTTTGAAAGATATTATTTCTAAACATATTTCTAAAGCTTATTTCTGAAAAAAGAAAAGGTATATCAGAGTGAAAGCCTGCATCACTAATTCTATAATCAATATAAAATTTATGGAGATGAATCAATGTGTAAGCCTTTCACAGCTCCTTCTAAAAATTCAGAAACCTTCCTCTGAATTCCCAGTGTGGCTTTGACTTGCTCTCTAAACTAGTTCTTTGCCAGAGGTGCTATATAATTGTTTATGGCTCATCTAACCTGAGGTGGAAACAGAAAATAAATAATAAATATGCAAATATCTGCTAGTGATTTGTACTTGCAAATTATAATACAAATATTTATTGCTGTCCTATTTAAGAAGTTCCCAGAGACATATTTCAAGCTACAGATTAAATGCCAATAGGATTTTATTTCCTAAGAACCACCAGGGAAGCGCTGATAAACTGTGTAAGGAAGTTTCTGAACAAGATTCCAAAGATAAAACCTTTTGTTATGAAAAATATTTGAAGAAGTATTCTTAACAGGGCAATCTGATTGCCTATTTCAGTACTCAACTACTTGTGACATATTTACACGAAGGAAAAGCATTTTTCCCACCAGTGGAAGAACTTAATTGCATAGGGTGCAGGGAAAGGAAAAAATCCATTGTGAAAAGGCTCTTTCACCATCCCAGTCAAAGTGATTGTCTCAAAATATGTCAGCTGGACAAAGAGAAAATTCAAAAGATGATTAAAGATAGTGTATCTTCACCTAGCAATTGGTATGTATGTGTTCCAGCCAGAGAAAACACCAGGAAAGCTACTGGAGGAGTTTTCCTTTGGCTCAGGGAACAGATGAGCAAGAGTTCTCCTAAGGCACTGCTTTACAAAGCCAAAAGCTGTTAAATTTAGTGGTGGTTAAAGCAAGTTTCAACTCAGCCGGCTCCAGCCTCTGTGGACAGAGCCAAGCTGCAGTATAACAACATTTAGGGGAAATGAGAGAGAGACGAAGGGAGAAAACATACCTTACAATTTTGTCCAAAGGAAGCTCACAGAGCTGCCTCGACCAAGTCAGAAGACACAGGTAAGGAGCCTTCTGCTCAGACTGTACTCACCTCCAGGAGTGCAGATCTCAGAGTGGTATTTTCCAGGGTTTATTCAATTGAGTTTCCAATTCCAAAACACATGGGATGCTTTATTTGGAAAATCATAGCACTTACTGTCCCTGGGGATGGCTTTTCCAGTCCAATGAATCTACTCTCTCCTGACATGCATTCTTTCTCAGTTAATCTAATTTTTCCTATATTCCAGTTTACCATCTCAAGCAGCTCTGACTGGTGCATTTTGATCAAACCATTCCTGCAGCGTTGCTTTCTTTGCACCGTTATCCTACATGAAATCTCTCACAATTTGTCCTTGCACTGTCCTTCACATCCATGGTTCGTTTCCTCAGAATTTCAGTGAGACCATACAGAATGATGCAAAGAGCAGGGGGAAGTTTAAAAAGCCACTGAAGTGAAAAACTTGCTCAAATTGAGAACAGAAGCTACAGACTGTTTTCTGGTCAGCTGTGCAGCTCTATCTCATTACATAAGCATGTGTGTAAAATTATTCTGCAACTTCAAATAACTCTGATTTACTTAACTTCCACTTAATTTAAGAATTAGCTTGAGCAAAAATACTGGCATTCTAAGGAAGAGAGAAAGTTACAAGGACCTCAAAGGTTTCAATACAAAGAGTGAGATGCTCTGTTAATCAACCAAATACAAAGAATTCATAAGGATGAATCAGTTCAGGTTCTGTTGTAGTTTAACTTTTAAGAAGCAGGGAATAATAACATTCAAAGAGAACTATGAATGTTAATACACTTCACAGCAGTCTCTTGTTTAACTTTCTCATCTTTCTGTATGTGAAAGCTTTACCTCTAAACAATCATCAGAAATGTACCAAATACAGCCATGCAGGATGGGAACCATCAGGGTCAGCCTGCCTGCCACTTTCCCACCAAGGACAGACTACTGAGTGAACTGAGCACTCCCTGCCATTTTCACTTCTTTTTTATTCTGCCAGTCAAGCGGGAGCTCATCCCATAAATCCCAGTAATTTCCCATCCGTTAATTTTCAGAAATTACAATTTTGCCATAAAAACAGGATTTCTCATATCTCAAGAAGTTACATGCTAAAGAATATTTGCATTGTGGCTACTTATTAGGAAATCTCGATGTGCTAGTAGTGTCATTATATTTTAATGCGGCTTTACAATGGATATTTTATTACCATACGTGCCTCTCCAACTGATAAACCCACTCTGCAACTGTCAGAAACAAGGCGCTCTGAATCAGCCACCATTAGGGGTGAGATGTATGGTATGTGGTTAGTGTGTTAACACAAAGGAAGCCAGAAGTGTCAAAACTTGTTACAACTGGTCAATAGGATTCTCTATCTCAGTACCACACATCTACTACCATTAAAGGACTAAGATGTTTTAATCCAGCTTCCTCACAGTCAGCAAATACTCAGTTCTTTTCTGTGCTAACAGTCAGATGCAGCAAAGAGTGTTCTCTTTGGTTTCTGGATGACCTTTAGGAACATGTGCTGCCTTTCCATGACATGCACATGCATCTGAAGTGCAAGTTCAGAATGTACTACTTTTGTCCATGAAACTTTTTTTTTCTGTGCTTATTAAATCAAAGAAGGGATGTTTGGTTTTTAAATTAATTTGCTAAAGGACAGAGAAAGATGCTGACTAGAAGGATGGGGTGAGCTTCTAACAGATCAGAAGTGAGCACTAATAGACAGACGGGCCTGCTTTTCTTAAATGCAAGCATGACAACTGCCTTAAGCCTGATTCATTACAAATACAGGCCTGCCTGTCATGTTCCGGTGGAAGAGCTGTTAGGCTTTGTTGAGTGTACTGCAAACTACTGCTCAGCAGATGAAGGGAAAATGGCAGCAGTTCATGCTCATAGGGAAAATATAGAGCACTCTGTTCAGTTTTTGCTCCCTTGGCAACAAAAACACCCCCAGTTAAAAAAAATAAAACAAAATAAAAAATCCCAACAATCAAAAACAAATGGAGAAAGAACTTCAAATCTTTGTCTTCTGTTCTGCCCAATTAAAACTATGGGAGCTGAAGCTTTCATAGGGATCCACTTCCAATGCCTTTACCAGCACCCAGAGCCCACATGAGCCCCTCTGGAGGCCAAACTTTACTCTTTGTGGAACACCTGGGATCAGATACATGCTCTGCACACAATAACCTGCAAGTGGGGCCTCTGAATACAGAGCCGACTATATCATATGAGATCAAGGAAGCATGAAGGAATCGATAAATGCAGCCCCCAAGAGTCCCCGGCCCCTCCACTTCAGGCATGCGGAGGTAGCTTTGCAACTGAAAAGAAAAGCACTGGAGGCTGTATTTATGTTTGGGATTTCTGCAAAGCAATTTTAACTGATCCAGTTCATCACACAACCCAAATCAATCAAACAGGCATGCTGGCTTGCAACTTGGTTTACATTTATCTTTTCTTCTGTCTGGCTGCACCTAAATTTCATTTTCAGAAACTCTAGGATATGCACGCATTTTACTTTGAACTTCTTGCTAGACTGCATTTGCACTTACTTGAGTGAAAAGTCAGAACTTCCACATCTCTCACTGCCTGAGGGAACCAAAAATATTAGTGCTGATTAAATATTTATTTTGCAGAAACATGAAATCTATCGTACTACAGAAAACTATTTTGAATGATACTTCCTTGAGCAAGGCTGGGACTTATGGCTTTTTCTCTTACTATGTTACACGTTCAGTAAAAATACAGCTGGGCCAAGAAAACTCTGTTTTGTTTTGGCAAAGCATCAGACGGTATCTTCTGGTTTGCCAACACAGGCAGAATCTTGTCTAGCTGTGGGATGCTCTTGGGTTCACTATTAGCGAAACTATTAAGAAGCACTGAGAAGTTCCAGTCCCTTTTACGTATCTTTAGTCTAATCTCATTAGTTTGCAAGCTCTCAATTTGCACCAAAAACACAGCAGTCTTTTCTCACCTCTCAGGGAAAATTTAATAGCAGTGTTAAGTCTCATGTTACTAGGACTTCATTACTTTTACAAGATTTGTTAAATAATTAAAATGCACTTGTCAAATAAGTGATTAGAGAACATTTTGTGCTGCAGCATCATTTTTTTCTTTCTGTTTACCTCGACTGTCAAAGTTGAATAATTCACACTGAATCTCCAACACAACACTATAAACAACCGAGATTCTAAAGCTCGAAAGGGGGAGAGCTGTGGGACTCAGAAAAAGTGTATATAGGATGTGATTAAAGAAAGAGCACTGGATTAAAGATGCAGATGAGGAAATTGAAACAACAGAGACAAAGCTTGCTCTAAGGATGCTGCTGAACAAGAATGACCTAAAAGAAGATCTAGCCAACACCATTTACGTCAGCAGTAGCTTCTATCAGGTCTTCTGTGGAGTCTCAGATCCTAAAAGTGAGCAAAAAGGCAGGGAATGGGTACATGCTGTGTAGAGAGAACAGAACTAATGATTTTCAGACAACATTGACTTTCTCTGATTTACCTTCTTAATCATCATTTTGTAATGAGTTGCACATTTGAATGGATACCACAGAGAATAGGTCACATTCTCATATATTTTTACAGTAATATATTTTTTCTGTGCTTTGCCTAGTGCTACTAAGCAGAATACAGTAATCTGAAATATAAAAAGAATCCCACTGGGCTGAAGTAGAATCATAGAATCAAAGAGTATCCCAAGTCAGAAGGGATCCATAAGAATCATCGAGTACAACTCCTGGTTCTACACAGGACCACACAAAAATAAGACCATACTGAGAGCACCTTGGACTCTGCAAGGTGCCCTGGGCAGCCTGTTCCATGCTCACCATCCTCTGGTGAAGAACCTTCCCCTAACCCCCAGCTGCCCTCCCCTGACACAGCTCCATGCCGTTCCCTCGGGCCCTGTCGCTGTCACACAGAGCAGAGCTCAGCGCTGCCCTCCGCTCCCTGTGAGGAGCTGCAGCTGCCATCAGGCCTCCCCTCCGCTCCTCTGCTCTGGACAGAACCAACCTAGGATTCTCAGCCGCTCCTCATACACCTTGCCCTCCAAACCCTTTTCCATCTTGATAGCCCTCCTCTGGATGCTCTTTAACAGTTTTATGTCCTTTTTGCACAGTATGTGCATAGTGGGATACTCACTTCACTTGACCTGCTAGCGGGCCATACTTGATGCACCTCAGGACACAAGTAGGGGGGCTGCTACCATGCAAAATGGCAAAGGTAGAAATATTAGATGAGTAATCTCTGGGAAAGAAGATCATTTCCATAATGTCACAAGACAGAAAGTATTTCTGACCAGTGCCCATTGCCTTACCCATCCTTCTTCTCCATGGGCAGGTTTTGGGAGATCACCCCCAGTCAGCAGGATGACCCACAGGACCAAAAGGAGCAGCTGGATCCAAGTTCACTGGAGGATGTCTCTCCTGCTAGGGGAGTTTATCTGCCTGGCCAGCTTTTCAGAAGCAGCCTTTTAAAGGGTGCTCAAAATAAAGCACCTTCCAGATGTGGATCCCTTCTGTTAGCAGCTACATGTATGCTGTACCAGCCTGTCATCATGGGAGCCACATCTGCCCTGCTGCAGCAACCAGCAGCAGGATCTGGTGCCTTGGGATTTTAACATCATCGCTGTGTTCACACTGGACTCCATCACTGACACAGTCACACAGCCTGCTACTTTTAAAGGTACTATTCACCAAAAGCCACGTTTCCATTAAGCAGGAGAGAACGTTCCCGATGCTCTCGCTCTCTCACGGCATCCGAATTTCCCTGAATCGACACTTTTGGCAGAGTTACGTAACAGCGAGCACAGCACGCATAACTCTGATCCAAGCAGACACTGTGAGCACAGTCTGAGCACCAGGGTACTTCTTTACACTGAACTGTGCTCTAACTCGGCATGTGAATTACAAATAAAAGGAGTACATTTACTTCTTGGAACAGGACATCAAGCTGCCCAGATCGGAGATTCTTGTACAGGGGTTATTAAGTAAACAAGGTACAGGACACAACATTCAATACTTTTTAAATGCAGTAAAACTGAGCTTTTAATGCAAGCACAGTTATTCAAAATAAATAAAAAATTCTGGGCTAGCATTGCATTGGAAAGGAGCCAGAGGAACTCCCCAGGCCTCAACACAACTCCTCTTCTGTCATCTGGAGTGCTTCCACAGCATTGCCTGAACCAAAAGAAAAGCCACAGAAGCTCTCAATGATATCCAAAATTAATTCTATAGCCTCATGTATCACTGTCCAGTTGAGGAATTTCTTCTGTGGTATAGAAGACTGTTTTCTTTTACACTAAATGACTTAGCCATGAGCTTTCACACAGAAGAAAACAGCAGCAATTTGATGGCTCAAATCTGTTTGTTGATGGAGACAGCAATTTTGTTCCATGGCACAACCTCCTCCCCTCCTTTTCAGAACTGAGGTATCCAGTAAGAGTGACTCTGTAGCAGCAAAAAACGGTAAATAAAGACATCCTGAAGCTTGCTTTGAAATGCACTCCATAGCCAGTATTATGGCTATCAGGAATTTGTGAAAACCATAGGTATGAAATAGATTTTCAAGACATACTGTGCACACTAAAAAAATTTAAATCATTTGGCAGCAAGCAGCAAAACATCATAGTGTCTTGACTAACAGTTTTCTCTCTTCTTCAACATTGCTGCAAAACCTTTACCTACCAGCAAGAAAAGCGTCCATGTGCAGAGACACAGACTTACTCATCCCAGCCACCTTATTTTGGGTTATCAAACAATATTTCTCTTCTCTATTTTTGCTCTTCTATGGTTTTAATCTAATAATATTCCCAACTCTAGTTTAAACTGCAGGTGTTGAAGTTGGCCTCCACCAAACAGAGAGACCTGAAGTATCAAGGAGAAGATACTTCACGTCTATGTGCTTTTCTCCTCAGTGTAACTGTAATCCAGCAGCATCACCCCAGGCACCCATGTGCCAGCACTGCAGCAGACTGCTCTGTCTGCTTCCATTAGAACTAATGGAGGATGCTTGCCATCATTCTGACTGTTCCACAGCCACATACAGAACATACATAGGTGGTATTCCAGGAAGGGAGAGAGGCACGGATATTCAGAGTGCAGGAACAAGTGAGGTATGTGGTGCCAACCACCTGCCTGCAAGCCAGCTATCACCTGTGTTGGAGCACATATTCTGCTATACCTGGCTTCACCCTTGAATCGGCCTGGTAAACTCTAGTTTCTGACGGTTTTACAGAGCAGCTTTTTTGCTAGTTTTTAAACAGAGACAGAAATACATGAAAATGAGCAATTTTTCACAACCTCATATGGCCAACACAATATTTAGTTATTCTGTCCTATTAGATTCTACATTCCTGTAACAGATGCCATGCTATACAGATGCAGTAGAACGATGCCGTTCTGATCTCAACAATTTTTTTCCATTTGTAGCATTTTGCATATTAATTCCCAATTAATTTTGGATGATATAAAGTAAAGCAAAGTTAAAAACAAAGTTTAAAGGTTAAGCAACCAGTTTCAAGTATTTTCTCTGAAAAAGATCTGTTGTCTCCTTCCCAGTAATACAAGGATGCACTTCCCTGCAGCAGATGGGAACTGAAAGACAAGTATCCTCCACACTCTCAATATCCCATGCAGGTCAAACAGCAAACACACAAGCTACTTCTTATCTTCCTATTTCTACATACAGATATGATTTTCAAACACAGCCCTTGACTACAGAAAACCCCATGGTAAAGATGACATGCTCACAGATAACTGAAGATAACTGCTCTTCCAGTACTTGAAGGGAGCTTATAAACAGGAATGGGAACTACTGTGTACATAGTAGTGATAGGACAAGGGGGAATGGTTTTAAACTAAGACAGGGAAGGTTTAAGTGAGATATTAGGAGGAAGTTTTTCACACAGAGAGTGGTGACACACTGGAACAGGTTGCCCAAGTAGTGGATGCCCCATCCCTGGATATATTCAAGACAAGGCTGGATGTGGCTCTGGGCAGCCTGGTCTAGCAGTTGACAATCTTGCACATAGCAGGGGAGTTGAAACTAGATGATCTTTGAGGTACTTTTCAACCCAGGCCATTCTATGATTCTATGAAAATTCTGAATTTAAGCAGGATTTTAGTAATATGACAGAAGGGATTCAATAATCGTCACATATAAATTACAGCTTTTTAGTGATCTTAATATAAATGCAATCTATTCAGGAAGTCTGGTGAAATTTAGAAGATGTATGTAGAAAAACATGCCTGTGGATCAAGCAGTAACAGAAACTGGTTCATCACCACCATGCATCAGTGCAGACAAAAAACCAAACCTGCCCATTAGTGGTGTTGTACCCTCTACTGAGCTTCTTCACCAATCTGCTCAAAGACTTTTCAGCCTTTTCATGGTTCTTGGTAAGTCACCACTGAAACAAGAGAGAACTGCTCCAGTGGTGATTTTGGAAATTCTGTGGCTGCCTGTACCACATAAGAGTCTTTGTTCATGGATATGTGGATTTAGAAGGCCTGAAGGAACTATTATGGTAATCTGGTCTGACTTCCTGCTTGGCCATAATACCTCACGCAGCAATTTCTTTATAAAGCACAAAAACTTGTAACTCTTCTAGAAGATATCTCAGAAGAAGATCTAATCTTGATTTAATTACTCTAAGTGATCTACCACATTCCTTTCTAAGCATTTCCAATGGTTAATTACACCTACGGTATCGTATTTCCAATGTGAACTTGCTTATCTTGCTGTGTGTTTGTGTCTGTTGGAGCCCTATCCTATCTCCCTACATAGATATTTTTAGATGCTAACCACATCACACCTCAAAATTCCCTGACTTGAGATAAATAGTTTCCCTACTGCTTGGCAAATCAAAACAGAGATTCCTGAATCCAACGCACACAGCTGCTGGGGGTTAGTGCTCCTGGTGGTATTACAGAGAGCTTTTGACTATATAGATTTGAGAAGTCAATTCAAGTACAAGGTGAAGGCACTGAGGATCTTTAACATGCTTTCCCAGCTTTCATTGCAGTAACAAGTTTGTAAAACCTGGAAATTTGGGACAAATAGCACTGCAATCTGGAGAGTTTCCTTTATACTCAATTGATAATTGCAAGCTCCAACCAGATCGCTAGTTACTGCAGCTAATTCATAAAGTAACTGATGGCTTGTGGCAGGTGGTTTTCTCCTACTCATATGTCAAAATCACATAAAAATTCTGTTAATGGAATGAACCAGTACTTCTGCAGGCACTGCCAAGGCAGAAATCTAGGAGTGAGCAATATGTACCCTGAACTACTTCCAGTTGTGACTCCAGGAAAGAAAACGCGTAAATTTCCACTACTGCTGTCATGTTCTATTACCTAGGCATATTACTTGGAAGTTTACATTACTGTAGCATACAGAGACTCCTCATAAGGCTCTCTTGTGTTAGGTGATCAAACAGAAAACAGAGCGAGCTTAATTCATTTTTGCAACATTTGCTCAGCTCCCATATGGCTGAATCCAGGTAAGGAGACAGGAGGACTTGTGTCCTCTCTAGAACATAGAAATTGATGAGATCAGTGTACAGAGACTGTGCAGAACGAGAATTGCTTCTGGAATTTATTAAATCCCTGTACTACCCATGTGATTCTTAACACATTATGAAGTTCTGTAACTGACTGTATGCCAGAAGGGCTTTCAGTCCTTTGCACTGATTTGGTGCAGAACAGCAGCATCTTTCTGTCTCTCAGATGTATTATATATGCATACACCTTCGTAACTGCAAATACATGCACACAGGCATATACTCTATGCACTAATACAGAGCAGGAATATCCAAACCTAGGTTGTCTGCTATTTACAACACCACTTAAAAATTTTCCACAACAAAAAATGTGGTATGACACCTCATTATTTTTTCACAACACTTCTGTTTTTTCCCATTAATATTTCACATCTCTACTCACTTGTGGTTTCAAACACTTTCCATTCCACATAGCCTAACTGTTTTCTAGTCTCCTTCTTTTCTATTCCAAGGATGCCCCTCTAGAAATCAGGAACACAGTTTATACAGATGTATCAAGTTTTATTGGTTTAAGACTTCAGTGATTTAAAAATTCTTCCTTTTCATTGCACTTCTGTTAGGAAGGAATTTGACTTGAAATAGGTGCACAGAACCCAGATAAGAACTCCAAAAGCTTTTACTTCAATAACTGATAAAAAAACAAATCTGGCAGATATGGGCAGAAGGGAAAACAATTAGAGATACAACACTTCCCTTCCTCATCCCATGAATGGCTACAGAAACTAAGAAATCACCTGAAAAACAGTGTCTGAAAAGTAACTGTAAATTTCTGTTATTCTCCAGAAGAGTTCATGCTGCAGCTTGCCTGTCAGAACAGCCTGCTGTCACACACCTGATTATGTTATTTGACATTGCTGTTCCATGGTATAAGCGTACAGTGTTCTGGATAATGCAGCAGATGACTGTCAGTATCCTCACTACTGATGAAAGAAACGAAGATTAAAGCTCCATTTTTTTAACACCTCTTCTAGTTGGTAATGTACAGGAAGAGCACTTTCAGTTTTTGCTTATCAGCAAGTGCATACAGTATCTTCTTCCAGAATGCAGCCTGAATCATGTTGCATAGAAGAGGATAAAATACTCCTAGAAGAGTTCACTCCTTTACAGACCCATTTACTTGACCATAAGTCATAAACTCTCAACACTACAACTCATAAACTAAAAATTTGGTACAAAGTTACTTATTTTATCAGTATGTACACCAACGTTTCATTTTCAAACTGCAAGAAACTTTCCCTTACAACATTCCAATCAACTGAGTAGTGAAATCAATAGTCTGATGAAAAATAATTGCCTGCAAATTTTCCATAGGGAAAAAGACATTTCCAAATCTATGCAGGTATTTTATTGTGTTTAAAAGATGAAATATTGGCTCAGTAAGAGTGGTGAGGCACTGAAATGGGCTGCGCAGGGAGGTGGCGGAGTCACCATCCCTGGAAGAGTTTGAGGAAAGGGTAGATATAGCGCTTAGGGACGTGGTTTATAGTGGGCAATATTGGTGGTAGGTGGATGGTTGGGCAATATGGTTAAGATCATCTGTCTTTTCCAACCTTATGATTCTATGATTCCATGAAATATTGTTTGATTCATGCTGCAATGTTATCTTCTTTCCTTTTTAGTTTGTTTTAATATGCTGACCCGTGCCATATCTAGGATCTACCCGGAAACTTTGAGCAAATGTAAAATTACCTGTGTTTGACTTGAATATTTTACTGAAGTGGAATAAAGAAATCTTACCTTACTAGAGCTTCATTTTCTGTTCTCTCGCTGAAAAGAGTAAAGAAATCTGTATTAAAGATCTATGTGGTAAAAAGGTACTCTATTTCAGTTTCAATTAACACAAAAGCTGTGGGTGCCTTTTAATATAACAGAAATGAATTTCCATTTTTTTTGAATGATAATCATTCTCAATGCTTTGGAAGGGAGGCATTCGTTTGTTTGTTTGCAATCTTTGCTAGCCAATTGTTTCTCAATAAGCATTTGAAATATTTGGGAAACAAAAATTCAAACAACTGATCTAGTCAATTCACTGCCTGAACTGCAGGTTAGGTGTGTTTTGTAGGTTTAATTTTCACTGCAAGCAGAACTTTATGATCAGTATTTGTATCACTGCTACCTTCATTTGACAGTGAATATTGTTTCTTGTAAGACAAACATTCAAAGCCTGGAAATTGTTTAATTATTTGTTTTTTAAAATAAAGTAGGTTCTGTTCTATCCCAAAACAGGCACCAATTGTAAAAGAATGACAACATCAATCCACTTGATTAATATCTGCTTCAGTTAATCCACTCCAAATGACACATGTGCCAACAGCTTCCCAATGTACATCACGAAATCCCCAAAAAGTAAGCTGTGACACTATGCTGAAAAAGTTTCAGCATGTTCATTCATCAGAACAACTGATGAATTTTGAGGCCTGCAAAAATAATACTTCATTTATTTGTGACTTGTTCCATCCTTTACAACCAATGAGAACTACCGACAGCTATCAACAATAGAGGTGGGAATTGGATTCTGGTAACTCTGAAGTAAATAGGAGTTTCTGCCACAAATACGTATGTGCAAGAACTGAATCACACCATCTGATTTCATTTTCTAAATTAGAACAATGTGCAGCATAAAGTAAAGAACAAAAAGTCAAGTCTAGTAAAATGACCAGTAAATGGTATTTGTAGAAAACAGAAAATCACGTAGTCAAAGGGCTTCAGCCTCTGGCACCTTCTATACAGTTCCCTATCTATCTGGAATTTCATGGATGAAGAGAAAATATGAAGAGAACTCATTAATCTTTGTCAGTGACTAATTCAAAGCTTGGCCTCTAACCATGGGATCTGTGCAATGGTTGAAGATAAAATTCTCAGCTCTACAATTCAAATGTTACTCTGGAGGGAGAAAGAAATGTCAATAATGATGTCTTCTAAGAATGGCTGCAAATCTAAGGCAAGTAAATCTTAGGTGAATTGTAGAATCCTCTTTCACTAACTTAGAGTATGTTCAGCTAGTACTTTAAGAGAGACCAAATATGAGCCTATTTCAGAAACAGCAGAGATAAAAAGAGACATTTCTGAAGTGCACAGATTCATTAGATTAAATATCAATTTTGTGAAAAAGGATGAAATCTCTGACTTCTAGGAATCAGCTCATCAGAGCTGACGTTTACAAAGTCTGATTTACCACAGCTGAGCATCTGCACATGTATACCTTTAAAGGAAGAGGAATAACTGCAAGTTCATTTTATCACTTAGTGAAATATTTAAAACATCATAGGTTTAATTTTCTACATCTCTTTCTGATAATCAGCTGGTAAAACATGCAGATTACTTCACGCTTATCAATCTGGCTACAGGTCACCATTAGAGATAACTTAAGAAAGGTTTTACATACATTACAGGAATAAAGGGACAGAACCAGTGGGTACTGTATCACTGGATAATATGCAGAGTTTCAATAGGATTGAATGGGATTTATTACAGCACGAGCCAAATCCTTCTTACCTTTTCTCACGCAGAACATCCATTGAAGCTAGACAGAGTGCAACTGAGGACATCTTACATCTGGTTCATTACTCACCTGTCCCTAAACTACAGTGGTCCACAGCACAAAGTCTACGGGATCTGCATGTGATTTTGTGGGTAGGGAAAGGAATATCTTAAAGAATGGTCCAGAGGTCACAAAGCAGGTCCAGAAGCAAGTCTGAAGAAGACCAGAAGTCATTTTGGACCTGTGACAAGATCCACAACTTCTGAAGCAAAATATTTTTATGCTAGAAACACTTGCAGTGTGGACTGCTTTGAAGCATGTTTAACTTATCCTATGTATTTTTAAAAGAAGAATGAAATCTGACTTTGGCGAGTTTTATGATACCCAGAAGAAAAAAATACATTCTAATATGCTTAATGAAAGATTTTGCATAAGATTATCTTATCTGATCCAGCTGCTGATAACAAGGGAACTTATAATGATGCCGTGAGCACCTCCCATCATATGTTCTCACGGGTTCCTGGAGGTTGTCAAGAAAAGGGTAGACGTGGTGCTGAGGACACAGTTCTGTGGGCATGATGGTGATGGGTTGATGCTTGAACTAGATGATCTTTGTGGTCTTTTCCAACCTCAATGGCTCTAAGATTCAATTATTCTGTGACTCACTGCTTTCCTAGCTTGATGATGTCAGTAGACATTTGACCAGAAGGACCATGCCCTAGAGAAATGAAGGCATGATACTGCTCTTCCTCAGGTAGAAAGAAGCTTCTTTCCATCTTCACATGCTCTTTCTCTATCCAAGCAGATAGAACCTTCAACTTAATGTGCCCTAAACCACTCTGGTGTTCCCTGCAGAAGATCTGTAGGGCTTCCTGCCTTACCTGCCTTTGATAGTGTGACAGAAATCCACATGGGCTCTCAGCACCCATGTTAAAAATACAACATACCCTGTCAAATGCCTATGCTGCTTTCATGCTTAACGACTTGCTTGCTTAGAAGAAAGGGAAGACCTCTACCAAAAAAAGACCTTCATTGCAATTTTCATATGTCTCCTTTTTTCTAAGTGTGTCAATTTACAGCAAAAACTGTACTTGTTGCCTGTTACCAACTGTATTGACTCTGGTTTCTAATAGACTGTCTCAAAAGAAAATCTATAACATTAAATTAAATGAAGTAGACAACAATCCATGCTCAGTGACAAAAGTCTCTATAATTTCAACAATTCTTGCAAGCTTCATCATTCTCAGAACCACTCCTTAGTAATTGGTTTTATAAACACTAACACTGAAAAACCCTACTGACAGAAACTGCTTTACTAACGAACTTTGCTACTGATACTGTGCAGAAGTCTTCTCTCAAAAGATCAACTCCAGTCAAAACACAGAAGATTAATACTACCAAATTGACTGAACAGTGGAATTAACGTAGAGGAAAATTTCCTTCTTTACTATACTTAGATGCTCAGGTCGAATGTGAGGAAATACTTCTCCAAGAGAGTGGTCAGGCACTGGAATGGGCTGTAGTGGTGGAATCACCATCCCTGGAGGTGTTCAAGACATGTTTAGATGCTGTACTGGGGGACATGGTTTAGTGGGAAATATTGGTGATGGGCAGACAGATGAACTGGATGATCTTAGAGGTCTTTTCAAACCTTGGTGATCCTATGATTCTATGATTCTGTGAAAACTTTTGACAGAATGGAACAGTATGCCTAAAAGGGTTCCTTCTTGTTTCAATCATTTTTATTTCACCTTTTCTATTGCATATTGTTGAGTAGATATTGCAAAGCTGAAGCTATGGAAACATTTTACCATTAAGCAAAGCATAGTTTTGATCCCTATAATGAATACACCCAAACATCTAAAACAAATTCTTTCCAAATGATTCAGCACTTATCCAGTACACAGTAGGACAAAAGGCATCCAGGTGCACTTCACAAAATTTAGATATAAATGATATATTCTGCCTAAGTCTTTGAACAGGTATTCATTTATAGGGATGAGGGCACTCCTTTTTCTCTTACACATTTATCCTTATCCAACAAAATCCCATTAATCCTGTTACAAATTACTTTTAGGCTCCTGAAATCCTTCACAGATCTTTTCAATTACAGAGAAACACCTAGGTAAAAAATTCTTTAGCTACCAAAAGATCCAAATACAAACTCACCATCCATCACCCCAGACTTTGCTTCAGTTTACTTCTATGGTCCCTGCAGGATGCTTTGATGCTTAGAGCTCCACAAGGAGACTGACTGAGCAAAGCATCTACCATTTCCTTTCTCATGAAATACCCAAGGAAGCCGACTGAGCCTGGAAAGGCCACCGATTTCTCACTCCACAACAAGAATTGAGAAAGAAAAAAGAAGGTGGTGGGGGATGAAGAACCCTGAGCAGGAGATAAATTAATTCCCAAAGCCACTCCATTAAGTTTAGCTTTCAGTTCTATACTTTCGCAGCTCCCACTACGAATTAAAACACCTAAGAGTTGAAAAACAAATGACAACAACAACAAAAAAACATGGATAATCTCATAGACCTCCCTCAGAAAAGTTCTTCCTCAACAGGCACAGAAAAATAACATAATCCTTACTGCCCACTGCTCTTGACTCAAGGCCATTTGATTTCACAGTTCTAACAGTCACAGTAGTTAGCGAGTTGTGCGTTCACTTTGTAGAGAGAAAAGCCATGACTGCAGCATGCGAAAGTCTGAACTGTGACAGGCACTTTCATTTCTGAAATTCTACACAACAGTTTGAATCGCGTGGTGTTTCCCTAGTGTGAGTCAGCCTCTGCGGGTATGGGAAGGCAGTAGATGTGCCTGTTTGCACAGCCTGCAATATACAGATGCATCCTGAGAATGTTTACTCCTAGTACAATGCTAATCATAGTTACCATGCTGGTATATGTTATCTGCAGGATAAAAGGCTAGAAGAAAGCCCATGTTTAGATTGGACTGCAAAGACAAGATCATAGCTGGAAGGCAGACAACACATAAAACAGCTCCATGTAAGGCATATGTATAGATTAAAAATTAACCATCGTTGCCAAAAGAATTGAATGCAACCCCACCCGTAGCTATAGATGCTTACACATAACCACCAACTGCAAGAGAAACACAGTCCCTGTTCTGGCTCCCTACCATCACAGACAGGTATGAAGCTACCACTTCAAGCTCGTCCCTCTCCCCAGGAAAGAGCTGAACACCAAGCACAAGCCTCTTTCTTCAGTTATCATTTATTATTGCCTTTGATGACTGGCTGTCAACAAAACGATAGAATTCAGTGATTTGCAAGACAGTCCTTCTCCTGGGTCTGAAGAAGACAACTTAAGACAGGTAGCTTGTCCTAGTAGTTCAGAGGTGGAATAACAAGGAACCAAAAATGACCACTGCTGTTGTCACTGTTACTGTTATTGCCTGAGACCACCCGAAACAACTGCCTTTTCACTTTACTGGTGAAGATATGGAAGTGCAATGAATGAGCTGTCCAGAAGCTACTGTCCTCTCCAGTACGTGGTGAATCCACAGGCTGTAAAGTCTGTAGTCCTGCTTTCACAGCATTTCAATTACAAATCTCTGTTTTAATGAAGAATTAACAAGATCAGAAGATACTCTGGCTAATAAGCCTTCAAGTTCAGTTACAGTAAATTGTACTTATACTATAAATATAAACATCACAATGTTCCTAGACTTTAAAAGGACATAGATAAATTGATTTATTTTTAGAATAAAAACTGTATTTAAAAATAATTTTTTCAAATTCACACATTTTTCTGCTCTTTCTACAAATTCTATCATTTGTCTCACTTAAAAGGAAGGCTAACGTGTTACTCTTAGGTATGGCTTCCATAAAATTCAACACAGCTAAGCAGTTCTCAGAAAAAGGCAGCTCTTCTCTCTTTGCATAACTTAGTCATATGCCATAAAACCAACTCTCTTCTCCTCTGAAAGATATTTTTCTAAGGATGTCATCCCTGTAGGACCCAACCCAGGGCTACCAAAGTTAGGGCCATGATTCACACTGCAGTCACTCAGAAACCTTCCATTCAGCCCAGGCTTGAAAACCTGGCCTAAGCTCAAGAATCCCATTAAGAAATGCATCAAGGTGCTGAAAACAATCCTTTGTGCATATTTTTGAACTATCAGTGTTCACTGCTTTTCTGAGTATTGCTCCAAATGTCACAGATCTGACTTCAGGCTTTCAATGCAATGCATGACAGTGGTGAAAGTTTGGGAGGCTGTACGGGTACCCATCCCATGTGCTTAAACATGCACTGCAGCTACTGGTGGAAGTGGACACTTTTGAGACAGGAGGTGCACACAACAGCCTGGGATTCCATCATCAGCTTACTGAAGAGGAACCCAGAGAACAGACAGGCTGAGACAGCCAAATCATGGTGAGATGAATTTCATCCTTAGGTTTAAACTAGTTGCCCGATTTTAATCATTGTGAGTTTGGCTAAAAATAAACTACAGCAGAACTAAGACTGGGACCTTCAAACCCTTGATCGGAACGCACATATGTTTCTGCTTATAACCACCCCACTGTAATGAGAACAATTAAGGTTGGTTTATTTGTCCTTTGTTTGTCTCCTATGAAATGGCAGAATGGAGATGGCCGGAACCTTCAAGAATGAACATACAGTAAATGCTGCTTCCCACCATCCGCAGCCAGTGCAGGTCACTACAGAGTCCCGGAATGAAACATGACGTGCCTCACCACAACATCATCTCCAGGATGCCAGTCCCAATCCAATGCGTTACAAAGCCTGAAGCTTGGCAGCCTCCACCTATTCAATGTGCATTCGGGATGTATTGTATTTCCCACAACATTTTTCTAAAAACTAAGTCAGTGGTGATATGTACTCCTTGGAATGGTAGATGATATCCCTGACACCAGTACACTGGAATGCAGCTCTTACAGTAATTCCCATCCAAAATCAAAGCAAAAAAAGTATTATGAAAGTAGAGGTTTAATATGTGTTTTTAATAAAAAGGAGAAAAAAACCAAAGTATGATGAATTAGCCCATAGCACATTAAGACCCCAATGAAATTTTGGTTGATAAATTCCTTTCTTCAATTTTCTCTACTGGTATGGCACATGCCCTAATTAATTCCCCTGTACAGCACATGTCCCAGTGCAACTCTGAGCCATGGCCACAGGCTGCGTGACTTGAGCGGGTAACATGTCCCTGCAGCTTTGCTCATAGTTTGGAAGCTACAAAAAACCCCCTAAGAATAAATAAATAAAATGTTAATCTGTCATGTGAAAGCTCAAAGCAAGTTTAAAGTGGAGAGTTGTTTCTTCTTGTTTATGGCACACTAATGATTTTAAGAAGGCCAGCAATTCTGCTGGGATGTGTTTCTCAAAAGGTACATTTGGCTGCCTATGTAAGAAATAGATAATGAAACAGCCATTTCTCAAAAGTATTTTGGAAAACGTCTCCCTGTGCACAGCATACACAGCACACACACATCTTCACTGAATGGCAACTACACTTCATTAGTCAGCTGCCTAACTTCATTTTTGGAAAGCTGGTGGTAAGCAGGACTATGGAGAATAAAATCATTTGCTAGTGATAACCAACTATGAGTAAATGCAAAATACTGTTTAGTTAAGACTTTCTGGCTAAGCTAACAGGATAAAAGCCTTAAGAAATGATACTTGCTTTATTTTCTGGAGTTAAGCTCAATCACAGTGAAGCTCCATGGCTTTTTTAAAGGGTGGAACTAAACTCAACTCTGATTAAGAGACAAACTGACAGATTTAAACATTTGTTTACTAAGTACACAGGCATATATCAAAACCATTCTGTTGCAGTAGTCTTTTGCATTTATTTCTACCCAAGGAAATGAGGAAAAATTCCATCCAAGTACTCACATTGAAAAGTACAATCATTCACTGAAAACTTATAACTGCATGAATAGTAGAAAGGAGGAAAGTGGCATTTTTCACATCATGGGTGCTCCGCAAAAGAAATTAATTTACATTTCTGTGTTTTTAGAAAGACAATGATATTGGAACGTTGATTTTTCTTTCCTCCAGCGTATTACAGAAATACCAGCTGCCAGGTTTATGAGGTATTTGCAGCTGTAACTCAACAGACAAATCCTTTGTTACTAATAAAGAATAAACAGTGGGGATTTACAAAGCTGTAATTACACTGACGGGGTTTATGCGCAAGGGTGTATTAAAGGAAATGTTATAAGCAAAATCGTATCTTAAAGAAATCCTCTGAGAATTATCATCATTTGTGCTACAGACCTTTAAAGGATGCCTGCAGGCTCTTCCAAGGTCTCTTAAGCAGACTGGATTTGGTACCATGCACCTGTTTCAGTTAGCACTCAGTGACAGCAGAGCAGCGCAAGCTTTGAAATCACAAAGTCCAGACAATCTTAGAATATAGAATCATTAAGCTTGGAAAAGACCACTAAGACCATCTAGCCCGACCGTGACACATCCCCACCATGCCCACTAAGCAAGTCCATCAGTGCCATATCTCCATGTTTCTTGAACACCTCCAGGGAAGATTACTCCACCACCTCCTGTGCCAGTGTCTCACCATACCTTCTGAGATGAAATTTTTCCAAATATCCAACCTGAGCCTCCCCTGGCACAACATAAAGCCATTATTTCTCATTCCATCTCAGTTACCTGGGAGAAGAGGCTGGCCTCAACCCTGCCACCATCTCCTTTTCACGTCATGGTCATTGTAGAGAGTGATAAGGTCTCTCCTGAGTCTCCTCCTCTCCCAAAATCTTATTAAATTTTAATAAAGTTATACTGAAATCCTTTTGATCTTACTGGCTTACTCCTAAAATTACTAAAAACAGGAGAATCTGACTGTCATTCAAGAAATTTCCCCAAGTCACCTTCCCAAACCTCTAAGATCAGTGATTCATTGCTATACTTCACTTTTTGTAAATAATTAATTACTGATAGGCAATATCATGAAGACTTAGGCACTAGATTTTTACCCTTCAACACTCAAAACAATTACTAATGCTGTATGTGATAAAAAGTCCACCAGCTGATGATTAATTGCTTTGATGCAGAGAGTCACAACCAGCAGTTAGAAGGTAAGCAGAAATCCAGTTCCAGTGTAACAGATGCCAATACTCTGAGTAATGTGTCCCACATAGAATGGTTTTTTTAAATAATTTTTTACTTCTGGCACAGATCCCTGAACTGGACAGGCATGCACGAAGGCAGTGCAATGGGAACTCGCAGGAAGAAGTGAAAAGCATGAGCAAGTGCAACAAACCACAGCACACAGGGGTAAGCGATCTGCATTTGCAAGCAGGCGAAGTGCGCAGCATCACCTCCACCGTCCTTCCAGGTCAACATGAAGCTGATGGGAAAAGGAGATTCTCATAACACACTGGTACACAAGAGGCGTAGCGAAGCAACTTGGAGAAAATACGGGGGAGGAGTCCACAGGGAATGTTAGGCACAAAATAACATATTTTTTTATTTCTCTAATTTGTTCAGAAAAGATTCTCATATTATGTTTTGCTTCTTTTATAAGGAAGGAATTTTCTTCAGCAAATGCATCAGAAGAACAATATGACAAAGCAGCTGAATGTTACAGTTAAATTACAACGGTGCAGAGATCCACATTTTTAATTTACAAACCAGAAGAGCTTTTCTTTCATATAACATTTCAACATTTTTTTTTTTTTAATTTCAGGCTTAATTTACAACATTGGTATTTGGGATGGTTCATAAGGACTATGTAATGGAAAAACCCTATAACTTATCTGAATCATTATTTTATTTTGTCCTACTGTGGTTCCAACAGTTCATCATTAATTAGATCCAGTAACAACATCTCATTGTGCAGAAGACATATACTCTGTTTTAATCAAAATCTTGGACTGCATTTTGGATGGCATCTTTAGCAACTTGGACAGAATATTTGGTGGTTTCCTCACCGATGAAGAATCAAAACAATTAACTATGAACACGTCTTCCACTGAATGCTGACAGCTATAATCAGGTTATACTGATGAACTTCTATATAGTACAAGGAATTAGTTTAGATTTCCTTGTATTTTTTACATAATTTCTTCCTTCAAAACAATAATGAACTGTAAGCCTGTCATACAGGATGTATCCATGGTGAACTCCTGAATCATTTTTGAATTATTCATTTTATGCTATCTTGAAAGACATACTGTAAACACAGAAGATGACTATACTGGCCCCATCTACTTGAAACCACATCTTTTCCTTTATGATTTTCAAAAGATTTTTAACCATTATTTTAGCACTGCAGAGAATCAGTGCTTCTGAATGAAACATGCCAACAAGACAATGCTTAAGGACTGCCCTCATAGCTGCTCTTTGGTGACAATGTATGGATCCAGGTTATCTTCAGACATATTTATTGATGACACAACGAGAGAAATGTCTCCTTGGCAGGAATAAACACTGCTCTGTTTTTCCCTATTGATACATAAATTGTTGTTCAATGACAATCATGGTTGCCATGCTGCTGTTTGAGAACCTTCCTGAGGTTTGACGTATGTCACTCCAAAAGTACATATTCCATTTATTTTCAAGAAAACTAAAACAGATACGAAGAGCACAATAACATTATTTGATAGAACAAATTCCCAGCTACAAAACACTATTTTTCAGTACAGTCACCACCACTAGCTATGCATTTTGGCCAGCCACGAACAAGAGCCTGCATGCTGCACTGGTAGAAATCTGCAGCAGTGGAGGAGATCCACTGTCACTGTTGCAGCTGCTGAAACGCATCACCCACCACCTCACTGTGCTCACACCCACTGTCTGGTCTACAGAAAAGTTCAGCAAGTGCTGGTGAATGTCCATGGGTGCCACCTTTTCCTCACAGAGGAACTCAATGTCACAGCTTTGCTTCATCCGTACTTCCATGTCAGACACCACTGTGTCACACTGCCCCTCTGCTGCCGTCAGTCACACAGCAACAGAATGGAATGGAATACTGTTTGGAAGGTTCAACCTCTACTACCGTATCACCAACATCCTCCTCTGACGTCGTGAGCCAACATAATAAAACAGGAGGTGCTACTTTTCATACAGCCCTACACATTGCTCCCTGAGATGTACCCATTCCTCACTCACCACTCTATTCAGCATCCTTTTTCTTGCATCCTCCCCTGCTGAATCTGCTGCTTCATGATCACATGTAGCAGTGCCACCACTGACAGCCATAGGAGACAAACAGCCAAAGGAGGAAGAGCCACTACATCACTCAGTGCTGCCAGGCCTGCAGCCAGAATTGTCTGGAGTTTGGGAAACCAAGACCACAATAGCTTATGGCTGTGCAACTACACCATCTGTCAGATTGTATCATAAAAATGAGCTATATCTAATACACTGTCTGGCCATCAGTTACTCCTTTTAGCCTTCCCTGTATAACAATACAGACAGTAATGTAGTTGTTTTATAATAAAATACATTATATAATAAGCTATAATACAATCACATCACACTGTGTTATGTAATTACAAGTATATGTACACATTTGTTTGTTTTTTATCTTTTTCAAATAATGAAAAGCATTCAATCACAGTCTGAAATTAAACCCAATAAGTTATGTTTGCACATATCACAGTATAACAGTAGTGATTTTGGATGTCTGGGCATTTCACTGACAAACCAAAATATCTGTAGAGGAACCCTGTTTCCAGTAAGAACTGAATACCATCTTTCAGATGTTTTAGGTTATGCAGTCTAAGATGGACTCGGGCCAAGTCATGACTCACTTTCAAAAATGTGAGATCCTGTATTTGGTGTTGAAAAACAGCAAAATAAAGTAATTCTGTAACTGTTATCAGAGTGGCATCATTATTTAGAGAAAAAGAAAAGCCCACTTTCCTTGTTTATTTGTTTTCCCTAAAACAAAACAAAACAACAGAAAAGATTCTCTCCTGACAAGGTAGGAAAGAAGCGGAGACACAAGCAGCAACATAAAAAACCAAACCTCTGCCTTACTTAGGGAAACATTACAGATTTCTCACAATTAAGCACTTTCTGCTTGTATTTTAGAAGGAAAAAAAAAAAAGCAAAATAGCAATAATAAAAGCTCATCTACTTTTCAACAAGGTGGTACATACGCCTCATCAAGCACTGTGCCTCTGGGAGTTCAAACCAAATATATCATATTTTTACTACTGCATATCAATGCTGAGGGTCAAAATCCCCAAAGAGAACCCAGCAGTAGTATCATAAGCAACAGTGTGCCATGTGAGGCTTCAAGGACTGACATTTCAAAACACACTTTCTGCGCTGCTCAAGTTTGCTTCTGTTGCACCAAATTCTGCACTCATGCTCAGAGTAAAAAGGAAAAGCAGAGACCAAGAGGAAAGCAATACACAAGTCCTATATTAGTAATTTCCAGCGAGTATCGTAAGTGGCTGACAGACATAGGCTTTCTGAAAACAAAAAAAAGATATCAAGATATAGCTGAAATTGGGTTGGTTTAATGCTACAGCACAGAAGACAGCAGCTCTATATGCCAGCACAGCAAAAAAATAAATTGCTTTTAACAGACAAGTGTTTAATGCAATTTTTATAATCTGCACTGACATTTCCTACTTTGTATTCTGTAAGCCAACAGTTAAAGTTTCACTTTTATACAGTATACTGTATGTCTCTGGCAAAGTGGGCAGGGTGCCTTATTAGCTTACACTCCATTTTTAAGCTATTTTAGCAGCAAAAGAGGCAAGAATTATCAGATTCCTCATATCCTTTCCAGAACTACTGTCTTCTGTTGTTCTGTGTTTGTGCTGCTATGCAGTCATTAACTCAATGGGTTTCAACAGGGACTGTTATTCATTTATTTAGCAGGGCTCATATTTTAAGTCTAAGAACGTCTTTGAGCCGTTTAATCCTCCACGTAGAATAGTTTAAAAAGTAAAGAAAAATACAGGAAATACTAAAGAGTTGGGATTTCAAAAACCAGGCAAGGTCAATACATTTTGCTTGTGTAATCCTACAATATCTCTTTTTCTAAACTCAAGAAAAAGGGACAAAAAACAAGGACATCAGCAGGACGCGACAGTTCTTGTAACAAACCACGCATCATAGAGTCATGAAACTGCTCAGGTTGGAAAAGACCTTAAAGATCATTGAGTCCAACCATGACCTAACTATTCTACTCTAATTCTAACAACCCTCCACTAAATCATGTCCCTGAGCACCACATCCAAAAGGTTTTTAAACACATCCAGGGATGGTGACTGAACCACCTCCCCAAGGAGCCTATCCCAGTGCAGAATGTAAGAACATCCAGAGAATGCTACCGAACACATCTGAAGAAGCAAGGTGCCCACCTTGCCTTAGATTTCAGCGGGGTGCAATGCCTAACTCTTTGGGGCACAATTAGAATCCTAACCATGATAATTTTCAACACTATGGCTGCAAAGACAACTTCTCACCTGTGAAGGGACTGAACCTTCAAAGAAACCCAAGGATGCCCCACTCATGAGTCTGGAACCTTCACAGTCCCAGCTGCATGGAAGACTCAAAATGGCATTCAGCAGTGGGTACAGAGAGGTCAGAAACAGCAAAACAGGTAAAGACAGAGCTGCTTTGTTGGAAATTCAGCTTATAACCCTAAGATACGTTCATCAATAGTTAATTCCTTCCCAATCTTTCTGTCCATCTACCCACCATTATCCATCTCAGTGCTGCCCCAGGCTAAATCTGATAACTTAATCCTAACCCTTTCAAGATAGCCAGCTCTGACAGACTTACTTGTTTTTGATAGACAAACAAAGCTCTCTAAGTGCCAACAAGTCTGCACATTCCAGAGTTAACACTCAAAGAAGCACATGATTAAAATGTAGAGATTTTGTAAGGCAAGTTCATCAGGGCTACACATAGAGAACACAGCATCAAAAAATCTCATCAATCAGAGACACCTGAGCACCAGAGAGAGACATGAAGCATAAAAGAAACGAAACCTTCAGAAACAACGAGTTCTGGACAAATTGATTAGGCAACACTGGATGAATGAGTTATATAGGAGATGCTTTATGGTGTAGATGTGCCCAGCATGTTTGTGATTTCTCTTAAAAAGAACCATTCTCACTGCCCTGCTAGTAGCAGACAGCTCATGTCACGTCTGCCTTCCCACACAGTTTATTCCATCATAAATAACCGTGCTGTTAGCAGACAGCTCGCTCCTCCCAGCACATCTCACCTCCATCGAGGTGCCCCATGCCAGGCCGCCAGCCTCCAGCCCACCCAGCCCAAGACCTGCCCACATCACACATGCACAGATGGCACTGCTGGGCTTGCCACGACACCTGAGCCCATGGAACAGGCGCCATTCAGCCTCAAACTCCTCTCTTGAGTGAGCACCGGGAGTTTTCTGAACCCCACTGCTAACGCTGCCATGTGCTCTGCAGGCAAAGCGACAAGGTGCTCCCATCACAGAGCGCCACTGACATCTCCCCCTCTAATTACTTTCACCCAGTTTTATATCCCAGATGTCAAACAGCAAGGAAGAAGTTCATATGCTTAACTGGGATGTCTCCTTCTAAAAAGAATTATACAGAAAAACTTCAGAATTAACAAAGCCTCCAGTTCTTTCTACAGAGGCTTTCAGAGTGCTACAAACAGAAGAGTTTTCCATTTATCAGGCTGCGCACAGGGAAGGGCTTCCCATGAGGTGATTTTGAAATTTGTGGTCAAAGGTTAACTTGGCTTGTAACTTCAAAGTGCAGAAAATAGTGGAGGCTGAAAGAATACAGGGGCAAGGGCTGCCCTAAACACAAAGCTCTGGGGGCACATATATCCATGAAGCTGTTCCCTGCACTTGCCCAGCTCTTTGTTTCACCAAGAAGCGAAAAGAAAAAGTCTTAAGAATTTAAAACATAACCACATTTTTCTGGCTCATGGCAGAGAAGAAGGAAAGGTAGTTTCATTAATTAAGATCTGAACTCCTGTTCTGACTCCAGTTTTTCTTGATGTTGCTAGATATTTGAAAATACAGTACTCACTCATTGGAGGGTGCAGTTCCCGCAGGGCAGTGAGTAATGGTTTTACTCTTGCTCCAGCACTGGCAGCAGCATGTTGGACTGGAAAATGAACCTCTACTTCCTATCTATTTTTACGACCACTTTATCCATCATCTCCTTGATTCTTACCCCCTTATGTATGATAGAAGCAAAGCACTCTCAGTACTATGATGAAATGCATTTGAGAGTCCCACTGACTCTGCCACCCAAGGATGGGATTTGACCCTGAACAGCAACTCTGTGTTCTGTAGGAAAAATTCATGAGTTAAATCTTTTCAATTCTCTTAAAACAGGAGACAAAATGAGAGAACATCGCAGGGAATGATTCAAAATCTAAACCTAGAGCATTATTTTAAGGAAAGTAAGTGGTAATAGACACAAATTATTACATCATTTTCTTTTTATTTTCTGTTCTGTTTTTTGTGTGTGTGTTCATTAACTGAAAAAACTTTAGAATACCAACTAAACACAGTACTGACATTTCAGACATAAAATATAAATCTGTACTGTTACATGTCTGCATCTACTGGCTGCAGACCTGAAATCTTACTTGTTATCATGTTTACATGTTTTATTTGCAAGCTTTTGGTTTTCTCTAATACAACTATTATTTTAGTACCTTGCAACTAGCTCTGTTTGATGAGGTGATGTGAGCTGTAGCGGTGACAGCTGGCAGGGACTTCTGAATGGAAGGGTCCCTAACCGATACACACACAGCTCTGTGTTAGCTCTCACAAGATGCACTATTTACTAAAGATGATTACCCATAAGTAAATAATGAGTCATGATACTCTTAAAAAAAGCAAACACACAGAGTTAAAGAATAATTTCCAATGTGGGTAAACAGACATAGCTGCAAACTGAATCACTGCCATGCATTTTTTCACAATAAAGTGTTAAAAATTATAAAAGCTATAGAAAATAACCAAATTAGATGAAAATGAGATAGAATATCTTGGAAAGAATCTTTTCATATGTCTGTAAAGCATCATTTATGGATAAATGAAAACATAAATACAATCATAAATATATGCAGGAACCAATGGAAGAAAGGCTTTTATTTGGTTGACAAATAACAGAAACACACTATGACCATTTCATCATTCTCAGTGGGTTACCATACTTATTAACAATGACCACTGAAACTTCACATATATCAATGGAAAGCAGTAGAGTAAATCTAACACCGTAATTACCACACGCAGTTAAACTTCTCAATTTAACTACATATCATCAGATATGTAATATATATGTGTATATACACTTCCTAGAATATTTCCTTTTTTATACTTTGAGAATTCACTGCCGAGGAATTAACCTCCGGATAATCAGTGTCTGGGATATACTGTCCCCTCCATTATTGCTACTTTGCACGTGAGGCTTTTTTCTGATGCCTCTGACAAATCTGTGTGTGTATACATAAATATATATATATATACACACACACACACAGAATATATACCAAATCTGACAGATCTGACACAGAGGCAGTGGTGCTTTCCCCCCTTTCTCCACTGTGTATTTCTCCTCATACTACTCCTGAAAAGCATTCTCCCATGCTTTGACCAATCTACAACCTACATATTGTTGTCCACAGTCCACGTTTTCAAAACGATGTGATTTTACATCACAAGTTTTTTAACACCGCCTTAACATCTTAAATGACATTTTTTTAAGAAGAGAACCATACAGCTAGTGCGATGGGCAATCACAGGTGGTTGCCCAACACAACCTGTCCTACAAGTTTCTTAAATTACCTACACTTGCACTTCTGAATCAGGGTCACGTGTGCATGTAATATGTAGTTCTAAGAGGTACAGCTCATTTTGTGGCTGACTGATGGTTGCTAAGACCACTGAATAGGCACCAAGTAGCTTTCACTGCCAACAATCTTAGCAGAAAAGATGACATTTCTTCCCCAACAGTCCTCAAAACTGAAAACACTGCCATAAAGGGAAGGAGAAGAAGGAAGAGATGAATGCAGGCTGAGCAGTTCAACTAGAAAAAAGAGTCCTTTAGGGCACTTTAACTGTCACAGTTTAAAGCTCAAAGGGAAAATGAAATAACATCTAAAATGCCGCATAGTTTTTACAAGATTACACATATCTACATTAGGCAAATACAACAGAAGGAGAATTTTTGTTTGTACTATTGCAGATGTTTTTTGTTAAGAAAAATACAAAACTAAAAATAGGAAATACTTCACCATATTTTCCTTTATTTCTTTTCATAATGTTTTCTCAGTGTTGCTATACTGCACTTAAATTAGGTCACAGGCATTGTCTTGCGCTCAACAGACATAACACTGAAACACATCACAACTATCAAAATAATCACACCAGAGGGAACTTCAGTAGCTGCCTATCCCTTGTCCTGTCAAAGCAGTTCATACTGTACAGCTGCTGCTGCTTTACACAACTGAGATTTAAAGGCTTCCCATCAATCCCTTCCAAGGTAAGAGCATCATCGCAGACCAAAGTTTTATTTCCAATAAGAGATCGCAGTATGAAAACTAAAAAGCACTTTCACTTTTTACAGTTACTCTTTACAAATATTTGCAGACAATTAAGACGTGTTGCCAATATAATTGCACAGGTACCTTTTCATCTTTACCAGTGCCATTTTCCTTTCACTCCCTCTACTTTTCCAGCTCTTCCTTGAACTCTCTATTTAATCTGTTCTGGTCAGAAAAAATAATAAATCGTGAGGAGCACGGAACAGGGAACATGGTGTTCTAAAACTGGTCCTGTGTGAGACACAGGGAAATGGCACAGAGCTGAGAAAAGCTATGATCTGCGCTGAGTGACATCATGACCTCTATTTACAGCCATAAATCTTAGCACAGAGAGAGTGTTACGCATGACAGTGCATTGCTTCATTTTCCTTTCCTCTCCTTTCCTTTTTTTCCTTTCTGTATTTTTACCATGCCTGACTTTGCGTTACTGATTCTAGTTATTTCCTCCACTTTGGTACTTGGATGGTTTTATCCTATCTTCCTAAGCAGAGGACCAGCTTTTACTGTCTACACAACCAATTCAAAGCAGCTAACCTGTAATGGAAACATCAAAGCCAGGGCGTACTCATAATCTTCCAATTTCCTATGCTAACCAAAGTGATAAAATTATTCCTCATTAACAAGAGGTAACTCAGCAAATATATGAATTTCAAAATTACTTTGGGCAGAAAATGAAATGTATTGATTCAAAAATATAAGGCATTTACTAAGAAATTCAGCTACTGATCTATAAAATATTCAAAAGATTTTTTTTTAAGTGCAAAATAGTACAATATGTTGATTTGCTACTTTTTGTTATGTTCGTTCGGATTTCTACTAGAAGACACCAGCTTGGATTAAAAAGGGAGGAGCACGAGTTGCTCTCAGTGAGTGGCTAACTGACATGTAAAGGTACAAAAAAAGGACTCTTTAACACTGAGTTTTCACAAACTTTCACCAAGTTTTTCATAGAGATAGTAGCAAACAGGAAACACAACAAAATTCACTAATGAGATTCCACATTACATCATCAGAAAAACCCACA
The DNA here is from genome assembly GCA_037305975.1 of Chrysolophus pictus. Classification (NCBI taxonomy): domain Eukaryota; kingdom Metazoa; phylum Chordata; class Aves; order Galliformes; family Phasianidae; genus Chrysolophus; species Chrysolophus pictus. Next base: position 36,977,922 of record JAYKPI010000006.1, read on the forward strand.
AATGATATAGCAAAAGTCTGACAAAAAAACCAACAAACAAGAGCTGAATATAAATTTAATCCCTAAATCAAGATATTAGGCTCGACATATATACAGATGCAGATGGTGGGATATAATGATTCCAAACTTAGTACTATAGATAAAATGATTTCCATCTTAAATCACACTGTAACAGATCATTTCCCTCGTAAAACTGTTGAATTTTAGAAAACATTAAGCTTCCACTCAGCCTTATCACCTACTTTTATTTTCACCTTTCTCAGTTTTCAGACTGTAGGAACCACTGAAGCCAATCTCACCCATTACTCTTAGACTGACTTTTGGTTTTGGGTCCCAACCCAATTTCAAACATTGCAGGAATTTGTGTATTTATTTAAAGATAATACATAAAGCAGATTCAAAAATCATTGTTATTTTTCCTGACTTAACACTTAGGGCTCTATTGGAAGTGGTGATCTGTCTTTGATGCTCACTGAGATTTTTTCACTTTGAAATTAGATATAAATTTCATCCCATTGCCAACATTAACAGTTAACTCACTCACTATTAGGAACATTACTGAAGAATGTATCCTAGGAGAATTAACAGTAAAATATCTCAAAGTCTGCTAGAGTCTGCTGGATATATCCTCATAACTTAGATTTATCATTCTGAAGTTGTATACAACAGGCGTAGCACCAGCCATCATTTTTTTCTGACCTAATCAAAAAGCATCTATCCAAAATTTTAAAAAGCACACAACAAACATGAAGCTCCAAGGATGATCCTCAGTAAGTGACAAGCTTTCTTAAAAACTCAGCTCATTAAAAGCGAGTGTTTAAACTATAACTTATGATCTGCCCATCTGCTTTTCCCACTTAGCCCTTCTCTCCAGATGGGAAAACAGGTGAGGTCTGCAATTACTCATACATCGTTCTATAGTTTTGCCCACACCCTTCTTTCTCTTACACCACCACCCAAGCGTTGTGAAACTTGGATCTCCTAGCAGAGATTGCAGCTTTTAACCTCACACAGTAATAGGAAAATTTCAGACTTATTCTATCTGAAGCCTTGCAACATCTGATGAGCTGAATCTCTCAGATTCCTCTTGTATACTGCTCTGAGTTTAAATATTTTCTTCTCAGAAAGAAGAAAAAATGATACTGAGGTTTTCATAAGCCTAGTTTGCAAACTGTTTCACACTCTTTTAGATTAGATTACATTACAAAGCAAACAGTAATATTGTATTACTATCATCTCCTAAAAATGCTTAGGCTTAGGGCTGCATAGGGTTTGTGGCGCATTTGCTATTTTCCAGCTACCTGTGTTCACAAATGGCATTGATTTCAAGAGATTTTTGCAAAATTATGGGATGCTCCACTCATCCAAAGGTATTTAAAAGAGCAAGACCTAAAGAATTATTGGCAAGATTAGGCATGACATATCAGGAAATCTTTAGCAACAAAACATTTACATAAAAAAAATCAGACTAGATTTGATCTTGTAAGTCTGCACTTACATGAGTGGTAAAGGTCTTTCTTTACATACCTTTCTTGTACCATCAATTCATTAATTCAGCTGCAGAGCTACGATGATCAACACAGACTACACCTCTGTCTACACAGATATGTTCTGAAGAGATTGAATTCAAGTTATAACTTGGCATGGAGCTGAACATCATGAAGGGGAGCCTTACATCTTACTGCATGTTACACTTGCCCAGACAGCAAGCAACATCCTGTCAACAATCCATTTCCCCTTTGCCTTCCATCTCCAAGGTGAACTGCTGACAAGCCTTCCTTTTAGCCTCTGTGGACTGAGAAAATAAAATACGTAAAAAATATTGAGAAATAGAAAGCTTCTAGAAAAAAAATAATCTGCCAGCAGTATTGCTACAAAACGCAGGTTAAACTAATAAGAACTTAAATTACCAGCATGAACTTTCAGTTGCTGCTTGTGGATGATCTCAAGCTATCCACAAAGGTAAGGAGATGTCTAGTAAATGCCCTGGCTGCCTGCCAGCATCCACATGGTCCCCACAGGTCTGCCTCACTAAAAAGTGTGGTAATAAGAGAGGGAAGATTGTCTACTTGATTTCAACTTCTGCAGGTGCAATTCCACCACTTTTTTGCTTTCAGAATTTGGATTTCTCACTGGAGGAAGACATGTAATCCAAGAAAAAAAAACTCTGGAAAAGTTCTGGAAGCCAATCTGGACAGCAAAGGTCAAGGGAGAGGGGAGGGTAAGGGTTCACAGAGTAGTTTGCTTATGCAAATTTGGCTTTTTACACTTACTTACATTCCTGTTAGCAAAGCATGATCAGAAAACTATTCCCAAGCTCAGTCAAGTTCTGGCTACTTCTTATGCCAATATGACTCTTTATATGGGATCAAAGGCATTAATCTTGAGCATTGGCCCCATATATGCAAAGGCCAGAATATTCTGGCTCTAAGTTTTGAATAAGCTGGCAACTTCTGCATGTGCGTGGAAAATGTGTGTAGGACACTTTTTACAATTATACAGCAGCTCGAGTTGTTTGCTTCAACAGAAGTGTTAAGATGTGCTGTTATTTTCTTGTGAATTCGTAAGATTTTTATTGACTCCCTGAATTTATTATAGGCAGACCAGTAACACTAATCTATTTGAAATTATTTATTACTTCACTCATCTCTAACCATGTGAACTGAGCTTCCTCATATCAAACCGTCCATCTCAGGACAAAATTCTCAGAAAGTTTCAGTCACAGAACAGCAGTAATTGGAAGGCACCTCTGGAGACCACCTAGTTAAGCACCCTTCTCATTTCCTTCATGATCAGGACTACTTCCAGTTGGACTTATATAACAACTTCAAGGATGGTGACAGCACAGCCTGTAGGAATTACTTGTGCCAGTCAAAGTGATTTTTGGTATTTCTGCAGAAGTAGCCAAATGAAACAGCTGATATTCTGCTTTGTTTTGGTTTTATTTTTACCTATGTGAAGAACTTTAGACTCTTTCAGCCACTTTAGTTCTCCAATTCCTTGATGCAGAACTTGTAATTTGGCAAACAAAGCCTTTATGTCAAGAATGAACCGCCTCTTGTCCCTGAGAAGATCTGGTCAGAATGGGAAAATGATGGAGGCAGGCTTGCCGAAGTTTGCGTTCCACAGAAACTCTTCCAGTATTTGAAAAACAAACACCCATCTCATTCTTGAACAACTACCTGGCGTTTCAGAAGATCTGAAGGCATCTGCAAACAGAATAAAGGATTCTATTTCTTATACATGTGTTCTCCACATACACAGCACCATGTAATGTAACAGACGCTGCAAGGACAGCCCAAGGCATGGCCTGAGCTGGGCCTGTCTCAGGAGAAGCTGGTGCCACCTGCGGAAGGCCAATGCCTTGACAGCTAGCCAGCCACATGCTTCCCCTATGAGGCCCTTCATGCAAACATAAATGGACAGAGAGAAAGGAAAGAGAGGTATAGCCTGGGGCAGACTGGAGAAAGCCTGCTTGTCTCCCCGCTCTTGTCAGGCCAGAAGTGTGGCCCAGACACAATGCTTCATAAAATTCATGCTGTCTGGTTTGGAGTTATGAAAGCCCCTCACCAACAGAAGTATTGCCAAGGCCTGGACATGAGGCATCGAACCTGTCTGTATCTCTTGAAAAAGGTAAAAGAAGGACTTAATAATGGAGGACAGGATTGATCATACCCGAGTTTAACCATAAATGGAGAACACTGGCAGCACGCAGAGCTGTGCCCCAGCCCACAACATCTCACCCACACCTAAGTAGTGCAAGAAGCACTGCTGCAAATTCCAAGAGCTTTTTGATGCAAAGCCTCTTGAAAGCATCACAGCAGCAGATCTCTCTGTCTCTCAAATCTCACAGTCCCACCATCCACTGACTGAAAGGTATGGTCGGAGCAGCTGCAAGCACATTCCTTGCACCCTACTAAGAGAGTGGCAGCAGGAAGCATCCATCTTCCCCAGGCAGAGGATGAAAGCAAAAATTCGTTCCAGGAAGCAAGAGCCAGCACTGTGCTGACAGAGCCATCTCCAGGTTCTCTCAGAGCTCAGTGGAAGGGAAGACAGCTGCCACTGAGGCAGCATCTCATGCAGCAGTCAATTTGAAAAACAGGATTCATTTATTTCTGAGAGAATCACCATTTTCACCAAAGTCTCATTTCATGTCCCAGTGGTCACATACACATACAGCATAACTGCAAAGTGTGGGGTCTGGTGACAAAAAGTGACAGGCATAAGGACAAAAAATAACCACCAACAACAGAAACCTAATACCCGGTAATGCAAAAGCTGATGAGAAAACAAAAGCTTAGGGTCTGGCCAGCACAAGCAGAAGTCCTGGCAACTTCATGCCTGTTGGTGGAAACAAGGCCCTGTCAGAGAGAGCCAGGCAGCAGATGACTCCTGGAACAGTAACACCACTCTGCCAACACCAAGAGCATGGCAGCTGCCCCCAGCACCTGGCAGATCCAGCAGCCACAGCAACCGACAGCACATCCTATGGGGAAATGAGGTTGAGGGTGGCACGTCCATGGATAGGACTCTTGAAGGAATGGGAGTGTCTCTACAGACTCTCCTGAATTTCTGGCACAGGAAGATAATCCATGTATTATCTGTGGCAGGGGGCTTTGTGGTGAAAACAAGAGAAGTGGACAGTTTACACCTGAATGCTAAATTGGAGAATAAGGTCTGATACTTTCATGGTGCACATTTCCCAAGTGATTTTCAACACAAAATTTACAATAATCAGTGACAAATTACAGTTATATGTTACAATTTGCAGTCACAGATCCCACGCTCATCATATTCTCATCATATTCTACTCAGTCAACCATATTCCCTGGCATCTAATGTTGAGAACTTTGATAGTTTTAAACAAAGTTAATAGGATCTAAAACACAACTATTTCTACATACTGATAAGCAACCTGAATAATGAAGCTGTACTGTCCATGAACTATAAACCTTAATTTACCTGCACGTACTCAAAGATATCAGAATGAAGGCTATATAATTAATCTTAATTCTGGTATTTCTTTCCCTCGGTGCTTGACATTATAACCTTAATAATGAGCAACTTATGCAGTTAAACAGATGATCCAAGTCATCTGGCACAGACAAGCTGTTTTATTCTAGTCACATACAGCACTTCAATAACCCAAATCACTTCAGCAAGTCACATCAGCCAAACGGTACAACATAAATTATGTGCAGTTCAACACTCCATGTGAAGTACTTCATGATCCAGATACAATTTTCTCTATATTTGTAGAAATAAACCCATTCATTAATATTTAATGAAAGCAGTTATTTTGCTTCGAAATGAAATTTGTCACAAATGTCATACAGACTAATACTCTTCTAATGTACATGTGTATGTATACTTCTGCATTTACACAAATATGACTGTACAGAATCTTTCCTTTTTTATCTAGCCAGATGATGTGTATCACCTCATCTTCAGAGAACAAACACAGTATGGTAAGACATCTGACTTAAAGAAGGCTCAAGATAAACCATTTCATCTCCTGAAGCCGTGAACAAAGTTACTCTAAGCCTTATACCAAAATACTGCAGCTCCTAACTATACCTGAAGCACCTTATGCACAGACTCATCCCATTTTTTAAAAGATGCTTAACATGTATAAATAAATATAAAAATAAAAAGAACCCAAAGTAAAGCAATAAGTCACGGAAATGAAATAATTTTAATATAAAGCTAGAAAACAGACAGATGATGTCACACACGGTCAGTCTCCCCTACCAGAAATGGTAAGGGGGTAGGGACATAGACAAGACATGACGAGTCTGAACTTAAGGCCAGAAGAAAGAACAACACTGAAGGAGTATCTACAATTTATTAGTGCTTATTCTTCTTCTAGGCAGGAAACCAAGCAGCAGTACTCCACACCTGCTGATGTACAGCTTGGCTAGAACACATGGCAAGCAGCTGGCACAGCTGAGTTAAGGGAAATGCTGCAAAGTCATGGATGGGAGCTGCAGAGTTAACAATTACACTAAGGGAGAACAAGGTGCAAGACCAAGAAGATGGAAGAAAGATGTGAAGATCTGCATGAGAAACGAAAAGGCTCAGAGTTCAAGAACCCTGTATAGCTGTAGGGACTGCAAGGAAACATGACATGCCACACAAGAAAGCAGTCTTGCAGTGGTGATGAAAGCAGCTTTTCTTACCCACAGAAATTCTTTTTTTGTTTTTCAATATGGTTCACTCACATGCATACCACTACGATGTGAATTATTGAGTGATTGTCAGTAATCCAGGTACTTTTTAAATTGAAAAGCACTTCCAACTTTCCTCAATGAGTGCCTTCATTTTTCCACACCAAAGCTGTTCCAAAGCACATCCTACAGTTGGGTAATGGTGCCATACCTGCGTGTTACAGCTCACTCCTACCAACTCCCATGAAGTAATCCAGAAGGCATTCAAACATCACTGTTAAAATAGGCAAAAATATTTAGTAGGTGAGGAGGATTAATGATCTTCTCTCCAGAATGAAAAAGTATGCATTGTGAATGCATACATGTAAGTAATCTGGTTCTCTGTGTGCTAAATTCACCCTCGCCTCATTCAGCACAAGATTTGCACTTTGACTTTAAATTCACTTAAGAAGACATTGAACTCCCTGCCCTGTTTTCTACCTTCCTACTACGCAGCTTGACAGTCAGTCCTTCTACTTCTTCCAATGGAAAACAGAACTCTAATTTATTGGGTTAGGTTCACCAGAGGACACAGAATGACTCTATAATCTAGAACGATTACACTGCTTTCATGCATATAATCTAATTATAGCATAAGAGTATTTGCCATTTTGGTTCATCAGTAAAAATTATTACAATTCTGTATATATAAGACACCTTATTTATTCCCTTATTCTTTGACTATTTTACTGGTATATATTTCATAGGACCCTTAGTTTCTCATAAGCTACAACAGATCAGAAGAAAGTGTGACTTCAATGATTAAAAGCATTCAGAATTGAATACAAAATTTAATACTTAAGTTTTAAAAAAGCATTTCATATGCCCACAATTTCATCCTGCCTAGTTGCATGCTATTATTACATGCATCTCGGTGATGTGACCATAAGCTGAAAAGGTTAACAGCAGCACCACAGAGCTTTTTCAATCAATCCCTTTACTTGCATTGTACCCCTACCACAAAAATGATTAAAGTGAAGTAGTTGTGATGAGTAATGGAAACGATGTTGTTCACATGTTGTGAATTACATGAGAGAAACAACTTATGCAAGATTCATTTACTTCATTCAGAATGTCCTCTCAGACCACAAACAGCTGATGAAATAACAGAGAAAAAATACTATTCTTTAATCTTTGCACAGAAAGTAAGTTTATTTACAGCCTGCATTTCATTTTCATAACAAAGCTTCTTGTAATACATGTGTTACTTGTTTAGTTGTCCTTGTAAAATATGTAAAATCCCAACTCATCCCAGAAAAGACAGAGTACTTCTACTCAACACAGTGACAAGTTCAAAAAGCATCAAAAGCAGTACTACCACACTAATGGCCACGCTGACTATTCTGCTCACCTCTTTGATAGGTTAACTTAACCCAGGCAAACTGCCAAACTCATATACCTAAACTGCATTTCCTACTGAAGATTACCTCGAAGTCTCACAGGCCTTTCTTCAGGTAAGCAGATATAAGAAGGATTATTTATTTATCTGAATGGGGCCACATAGGAGAGAATCTAGGAGTGCATACGAAACTCTTTCTAAAATTTGTAAAGGAGGGAATAAAGAAGAACAGCGTAAATAATAGGAAAATTTTTCCTGACTGATCCTATTTATCAGAATTAGATGCTGACTGTACCCTCCAGAAGCCAGCACACGCGTGGCCAACATATGTGCATTCCACCTCGCCTCACAAGGGCAGAAGGGCAGAAAGCCCTCAGCAGTACCTCCTCCCTTCCTCCACCTGCCAGACCCTCACCCATTTTGGAAATCCAGCACACTAAAGGACAAGACAGAAGAAATCAGGTTGGATATTAGGAAAAATTTCTTCTCAGAAAGACTGGAGAGGCAGTGGAGTCACTGCCCCTGAAGGTGTTCAAGAAACATGTAGATGTGGCACTGTGGGACAAGGTTCAGTGGGCATGCTGCAGTTAGGCTGATGGCTGGACTTGATGATCTTAACTGTTTTTCCAACCTTAATGATTCTGTGTTTCTATGAAATGTGCATCGCTGCACTGCTACTCTGCTGTACAGCTCTGCCCTATGCTGACAGAGATCTCCCATTAAATAGCAGATTTGTTTCACTGAAAGAATTAGTGCTTCCCAAATCCGACAAGGAAATGCAAGACAGAGGCATGCATAAAAATTGTGCTACCTTCCTTCTAATAACTCCCCTCATCCCACACTGTTTATCCGAGTTTCTTTCGTATTCATACCTCCTTTGCCTTCCTCAACTTTTAGTAATAAGCAAACCTCAGATCAGTAAACCAGAATATCATGGAGAAGAGATAACGAGCTCCAGAATTTCCATTCCCAGCAAGCCAAAATTCCTGGTCTCGCCCTTCCTGTAGCAAATGAGATTCTTGCTGGAGGATGTCCTGCCCCAAAATCAGGTGGCTTTGTTGAGGTTTCATCTCAACTCCCTTCCAAATAGAATCAAATTTCAAGACAGGCTACACTAAACAATGAACTGCCAACTTCCATGATTTATGTTCAGTAATCCTCCTCCCTGCTTTTCTCGTGGCTTGGTTTTTACATATAGCCAAGAGGAAAAATCCTGCTCATCATCAACAACAGGGAAGCAAGAAGGATGCATGCCTACCACAGGTATGTGCTATTTTGCAAGCGTCTGTAAGGAGCACCCTATCTGTTACCACTAACAACACTCTCCCTTTCACCTTAAAGAAATAAAAGAAAGAAAATAGCAAACAACAACATACTGAACAGGAGCAGTACAGCATGCACAGATCAGAGAAAGGACATCTCAGGTGTTCAGGTGCTCTATGGCCACAGACTCTTTGAAACATCCCTGAAAAAAACTGTCCTCAGGGCAGGCAGCCATCAGTGCAAACAGATCTGCTTAGAAGTCCCGTGTTTGGGGGAGAATTTAGAAAAGGAATGCACTGTCCTCATGTGCACAGAGATGATCATATAATAAAATGATGCCGTAGCATTTGAAAAAGTGAACCAAATCACCAGCATCGGCACTATCTAACCAACAGAAAGACCATTCCCACACAGGAAAAGGGGAAACCATGGTAATTTTCTCCTTACATAATGACTTTGATAAGCAAAGAATTCCAAAAGCATGAAAGTTGAGAGTAGCCATGCTGTGCTCGCTCATACCGGCCGGATCCAAACCCACTGAAATCTCCAGGGGTTTTCCATCGGCTCTAGCAGACGTTGGATCAGCTGTCTCAGCTCCCCATTAGAAGCTGATGCGGACAAAGTTAAATCCTTTCTCTTCCAGCAAAGAGTCATCAAACACTTAAATTCCGCTGGGACCATTGTGTGGTGGAGACTTCAGTTTCACAATGGGTCTGTCAGGACCAGGTTGTTCCATCACTAATAGCACATAACAACCGAGAGCACAACCTCACCCAAAGGTCATCGACCGACAGAAAGCTGCGCCTGCCTGAAGGGTCCGGCACTGATAGGAAGGGTGATGTGAGCCGGTTAGCAGGGAAAAAAAACCCGGGGAGGAAGGAAGTAGGCATATCCAGTTTCACAGAACGTTTGTTGTTGTCCCTTAACAGCTGTTTTGTGAGAAAACGAAGGGCTGTACTCTGCTGTGACTTAGTGCAGCTCCTTCTCACCATCAGGTCACTTTTTAAGAGGCTACAATTTACGTATCCATTCTGCATAGTAAGGGACAGAGCTCACACCTCCCGTTGTATGGCAGTTCTAATAGGACCGCATCGATCGTAGCAAAGTCTCCTGAAAATTACCTCTTTGCTACACAAATACCTTATGAAGAACAAGCCGCTGCTCTGTTTTTTCCCCTGACATGTTTGTCTATTCAGAAGCTGGGCTGGGAAAGCAGGAAGCAGAGAGTCGAGTAAATTGCCTCAACAGACAAGTCGCACCGATACGTAAAAGGAAAACAAATCCCCTTATGAAAAGATGCAGCCTGTCGATTATGCAGACACGTCGTTCTGACAGCCCAGCGCTGTAGCCACGAGCCCAGCACGCTGCCTGGGCTGGCAGATGGCTCCGCTCGAATGCACGAGCTCTGAGCTCCGCGGCTGGAGCGGGGCACGGACATTGCGGCTCTCCCCGAGCCGAGCCGCCCCGCCGCCGGCAGCGCTCGCAACGCAGGTGCTGCTCCGCCGCCGCCGCCCTCCCCGCACCGCGGCTCTCCTCCGCCCGCTCCGCGCGCCCACCGCAGCCCGCGCCCTCCCCTCCCGCCCGTGGTTAACAGTTAACGCGTCGGGCTCTGCGCTGCGCGGGCGCCCGTTTGTTGTTGCGTTAGAAAGTCGAACGCAACTTCGGCACATGAACTTCGGAAGCGGAGCGCGCCGCCGCCGCCAACCCCCGCGCAGGAACAGCGCACCGCGCCGGCCCCGACCCCGCCCGCCGCCCCCGCCGCCCCGACGGGCGCTGCCGGACGGGCACCGGGGGCCGCCCGACACAGCGCCCGCGCGGCTCGGAGAAGCGCTGCCGGGCGGCGACTTACCGGGCGCGGAGCCACCCGCCGCTCCCCGCCGCCAGCCGCCGTCTGCCTGCGGACGTGACCCGGATTCCCCCCCGCCCGCGCCGCCTCCCGCGGGGCCGCGCACCGCCGCGCTGCGCCCCCCGGCTCCACCCGCCGCCGCCGCCGCTCACCTCCGGCCGCGGCCACCGCCGCGCCTCACCCGCCGCCGGCCCCGGCGCCGTGCGGAGCGCGTTACGCAACGCGGCCCCTCCGCGCAGCGGAGAGGGTCGCCGGGAGGCGGGCGCGGGGCGGGGGGAAGCGCGGCCCGGCAGATAGCGGCCCCGGCCCCGCCGCCGCTTGCAGCGCCGGGCCGGGGCTGCCCCGGGCGGGGCGGGCTCCGGGTCACCGCCCCTCCGGACGCGCCGCCGGGCTCGGCGGCTCGCGGGCTGCGGGGGTCTCGGTGCCGAGGGAGGGGGAATCCCGCGCCCGGAGCTCGGCCGGGAGCCGTCCTCACGGCGCGGCACGGGGGGAGGAAGATCGCCGCGATCAGAGGCTGAAGGCGGCGGCCGCTGTCGGCGGCTTTACCCGGGCACCGACGCCGTGCCTCAGCCCCGCCGCGGACACCAGGGCCGGCGCAGCGCTCCCGCGTCCCGGGATGCGGCCGGCCCTCGCCCGCAGGCCTCGAGCGGGGGAGCGGCGTGAGCAGAGCGCTGCGGAATCCCCGTGTCCCCCGGCACTTGTTTTGGGGAGCCGTCCCTGGGCGCAGCGCTGGGCGAACAGCGAGCGACGGGCCCTGACCTGCACGGCTGGAGCTTAGAGGCGCACCGCTGAGGGCTCGCACCGCTGGTCCTGGGACGCGTGCTGGTTGGGTTTCAGTCACGCTGGGATGGATGGCAGCACGTCCACCACCACTCTAATGCTCTAACGCACAAGGCGGGAAGGGAAGGAGGATCACCTCGAGCCTCACAGCTGTTGGCAAGGAAGATGGCGTCTGGAGGCACAGGCGCGAAGGCAACAGCTACCTGAAAGTACGATTGGATTGTTTTTCCTCCAGGAATTACAGGAACCATCCTTGCAGTTATAAGTCATTTAATGCAAATCATTTAATCCAAACAGAATTTTTACAGGCTCATGAGGCTCACTCATTTTGCCAAGAGTGAGTCATGTACAAATAAAATGAAACCAACAAAGAAAAGAACTCTCTTACCATGTGTATGTGGGTGATCCTTTGAAAAACTGGTAATTATTTTTTAACTCTGCTGCAGCCAGGAGGACGGGTCTGTGAGGGAGGGGTGAGAGGATGCTGAGCTGCGGCCCCTCGGCACTTGGCTTCCCATCGCCCAGAGCGGCACAGCGGGGCCATGCTGGCTGGCAGCAACCGTGGCCTCAGAGGCCCCCAGATGCCCCAACCTCAAACCAAACTGTGCACTGCCGTACTGCGCAATCAAAAGACTTCTAAAAAATGGAAATAATGTTAAGTGATTAATACTTAGTAGAAGAATGCAGTAGGCAGTTAATCCCTCACTTGAGGGTTAGTTAAGGACATGAGTTAAACTTCATTCTTCCCTCAGCATGTCATAAATATCTGCTGCTAAACACGGGGCGCCCAACAAGCCAGTAGGGTGGTGATGCACGGCTCTGAAATGACTGAAATGTGGGGACATGGGGTCATGTGATGGTGAGAGTATCAGCTTCAAATGTGTCATCAAACCTGGCACACGGAACCACCCCCACACCGCCATCCACCAACAGAAGCACGGGTACATGCGGACACCTGATAGCTCAGTGCTGCCATGGGTCCTTGTGCCACTCCCCACAAAAGATGAGACATCGTCAGGAAGGGACACATCACAGTGCCCATCCACTGAGGTGGTGGAGTCACCGTCCCTGGTGGTGTTCAAGAAACATGTGGATGTGGCACTTAGGGATATGGTTTGGTGGGCATGGTGGTGATGGGTCGGCAGTTGGACTAGAGGATCTTAGTGGTCCTTTCCAACCATAATGATTCTGTGAGTCTATGATACTGAACTCTGATGCTGTATCCAACACCATTTGCTCCACTGTTCCTTCCTGATGTCCCAGCACCTGACTACAAGTACCCTTTAGGAACCTCAGCTTGCCCTCTTGCTAGCAAGGTGTCTCTTTGGATGGGCAAGCTGCACCAGCCATACATTCACGTAGACTGAACATCCACACAGACGCTTTTCTTAGGCAGAGAACGTTTGATGGGCATTTAACATAGCTGCAGTACACATCAAGGGCCTGCAGCAAGCTCTATAGAGGGAGGAGGCAGAACCATGCAGTTCATGTGGCCAAGAAAGCAGTGACATTATCCTCCTCCCTTGGAACTGATTTGAGGTCATTTGCAGGCACTCCCACCGCATCAGCTGCCCATGGATTGTGGTTTGTTCACAAACACAAGAGTCATGAATTTTCTCCAATTTAAAAGCAAGCTAAAGCCAACATCTTTACATGACCAGGAGCCAGAAAGCATCTAACATAATCCAGCTCCGAGGTGAACTAAAAGAGAATCCATAAATCTTTCAAGGCATAAGGCTCAGTATTTTTTTCATTTTAATTTTAACAAAAAGACAGAACTTGACACGTTGGTGGATTTCAGCTTTTTGTTGTTGTTGTTGTTCTCAATTTATTTTTCCTCATTAGTACTTTCTGCCTGGCTCCCAGCCAACAACATACCAACACACTGGGGTGGGTGGGCAGGGGAGAACAACAGTCCAGCTGATCTTCCCAATGGTAATGGATGTCTTGCGCCTACCATCAACTTACAGATTTCCTCCTTGCTGGCTATTTTCCTTGTGTTTCCCTATGGGTATCTGAATTTACATTGCCCGCTTAGCAAATCTGTTCATACACAAATGAGTTTGTCTTTCTCAGAAATATTACAAACTTCATGTGTTTTGTTTTGATGTTTTTTGGGAGAGGAGCCACTCATTTGTTTATACACAGCAGGCAGGCAGATAGCACAGACCAATAAAGCACGAGCTAAGGAAGCAGCTGAATCACATGGCTGCCTACCACGCATCATCCGGTGGGCAGAGGAGCCCCAAACCATTTGCTCAGGGAGGGTCTTACAAACGCGCAGTTTTTCCTACTGTTTGCAATTTCCCCTTATTTCCCCAAGCCTCTGAAATAGCACGTGTCACAGTGCACAAGAACGTGGGGATTGAGGACAAGAAGAGTTACAGTAAAACAGCCCAAGGGTCAGTAATTTAAGATTGCTGTGGAGTCTCATGACTAAATGAGACCCACACCCTCTGGCAAAATAAAATAAAATAAATAAATAAATAAATAAATAAATAAAATCCAAAATGTTTCACTTAAAAAAAACTTTATGGTAAATGTGGAAATCAGAGAAGAATACACATCCTTTTTCATGCTTTGGACTAGCAGCTGTGACTCAGCACAGCAGAAAGCATTCTGTGTCTGTCCCTCTTTACACCATAAATGACCAGTGTTTTTCCATACCTCAGAACTACTAGGCAGGATGCAAATACAGTAACTGCAGAGTAACTTCAATTTATTATTAATGATAGCTGAGGCCAGTCTGTTCTAAACACTATGAAAGGCTTCAATGTTTTTTAGTGGCAATTGAAGGCATTTGGCCAACAACCTATAGACTTTGTCTGGGACAAATATCCATTTACTGTAAAAATGTGATACTAAACCACTAATACAATACATTATTTAATATTTTCCTTCTTATCATACATTGTAATAATCTATGTCTGTTCCAAGATTTCTGGGGAACCTAAAAATACCCTAATGTAATACCTTTTTTTTTTTTTTTTTCCCCACAGACATCTAATTCCATTCTGTTATCAGAATTGAGGGGGAATAACAGTGAATGTGTGAGAACAGAAGAGGCATGTATGAAAATCCAGGCAAATAGGAAAGAAAAATAAATAATGAAGAGGAAAGCAAGGGAGAGAAACAAACCTAGAGGCACAATCTAACCTCCAACACACAGTTCATATCACTGCATATTTCAACAAATATCCATTTTCAATCTTGCATGAAAAATACAGCTCAGAATTTTTTCCAAGTTACGCAGGGATGCACATAGCACCACAGGACATTAATGCTTGGTCCACAAAACCAAATGAATAAGGGGAAAAAAAAGAAAGAAAGAAAAAAAAAGATCTGCATTTCTGAACTGCAATAACAAAGTCTTTGAGAAGACAGTCTGAGCCCTCCTACACTGAAGCAGGCTTCCAGACTAAATAGGGATTTGTGGATATTCTCCTTTTTATTGCAAAAGCTGTTTTACTATAAAAGACTGTCTGGACTGTCATCAAAGGATGATGTGGAGGTTCAAGAAAGTTCAGCACGGATCAGACAATTTATGGTCGATAAGTCTATCAATGGCGAGTAAACATGATGATGCAATCCTGTGAAATCTCTGGCTCAGGAAATTCCCATAACCTCTGACTGCCAGAAGTTAGGAAATTCTACACTTATCCTATTGCTTCCAGTCTTTTGGTAAGCATCCTCTATTTGTCAGCATCAGTCCAAGGCATCTGGGCTAGATGGGCTGCTGGAATAAATAAAAACGGTGATTCATACTTCTTATCTTCTGACGAGATAATCAAGGTCGTTCTTGTCATTTTCTGCTGCTGCCTGTGATGAAAATTTTTATGATCAGTGGCTCCAAATCTCATGAAAATGGCAGCGGGCCTAGTTTGGAGTTCAAAAAATACACAACAGAGGCTGTAATAACATTAATGGAAAAAATAGATGATGAGTGACAGGCTCAGTTAGTTCAGATGTGTACCTTTCCTTTCATACTGAAGAGAACAGAGGATGAGACTGAGACAGTAGTGAGGACATTCCGTCAGGCAGAAGAAAGCTCCATTTAAGAGACCTGCAGCTCTGTTTTGCTGATGGGTAAGGGACATCTCTTTCAGGAAGAATCAGAGTGAGCGTGAATGCAGCTCTGTAGGAGGCAGAGTGGTAAGACAGCCTGTAGTCCTACTCAGACCAGATCCTGTGTCCCAAACCACTGTGGTTCCAGTTAAAAGATTAGGGCTTGGAAAGGCTCTGGCAGTTGTAATGATAGCTGGGTTATTCTGAGGGAACGCTAAAACCCACTGGGTAGAGACTTGATTTTGGAAGCTTGACAGAAGAAAAAGTTTAGCAAGTTCTCTTGCTCCTAATGGAGGCCTATACAGACCTCAAGTAGCAGGTGGGTGGGTAGGAGGATTAACTGAGGGAATGTGCAGCTCATCGTATTCTAGATCAACTTGTTTGTATTTAAGCACTACAATGGAAAACATACAGATGCCACAAAACATAGTGTAAAACTGATAGAAACTAGGAATGTAGATTCTGCCCTTCTACTCAACTCAGAACAAAACTTAGAAGCCTACATCTCTTCCTTGAAGAAAATCAGGACATCTGCTCATTTCAGTAACTGAAAACATAAACTATCAAACTATCATCTTTCTGTTTTGCTGTCTTTTGCTTTAGCCATATTTTATTAAGCTTTATCTTAGCAGGCCTGAACATGGACTGAATGAGCTCACTGTATGTTTTTCATCCTGAAACCACTCTTAGTTGGATGTCTGGAATAATTTAGACATGTTTAGTTTTCATCAAAGCATTTTCATTCCCAAGTTCTCTTCAGAGGTATGGAAGATAGATATTACCATGGTGCTAGCAGAAATGCTACAGTGGTATAGTACTGTAATTCTATTACTTTTGAGTACATTGCCATTTTTTACTGCAGGCATAGCATATAGCATAGTATGAGTATATATATATACCTGATCGGTGTGGTATGCAGCATTGGTACAGTTCCAGCAGTCTTATTTCAGTAAAAAACAACTGAAGCAAGATTTGCCTCCTGATTTACAAGAGGAAAGTGTCTTCTGAATGTGACTATGGATTTCATGTAGTGATACTTATGCTAATAGTGCTTGAAAAAAGCAGCAGTTCCTTCCTCTGGAGCACCTGATCTGTCAGGAATCCCCAGGAGGTGCTTTGGAGGCCAGTTTGAAAACTCTTGCTGTAGAACCTGCCAAGGAGGAGTCCTATTTCAGTCAGACCTCTTTTTTTTTTCTAGTGACCTTAAGCAATACAAGCTTGCTTTGAGCATTTGCAACATTATCAAGAGTGCATCAGTCTTTGAAGAGGGAAGTATTTCAGTACAGGCACTTGTTTTACTCCTACAGAATAAGTACAGCAAGTCATCACACAGCAGTTTGTGTACTCATCTATTGGTAGAAACCACTGCCAGAACAGTGGCATTAAGGAGGCATGAAAAAATGACAGATGTAATCATTTGCACTCTGAATGCACTATGCAGAAAAGAGCATAAATGTAATTTGAGGACATACTTTTTATAGTTCCCTGGTTAGCCAAAACACAAAATCATTAACATTAAAAAGCTATGTATGACCCAAATGCAAAGAGTGGCAGTATATAACCACCTATGGATCCTACCTGGTGCACTCAGACTCACGGCTACAAACTCCTGGAAAAATTAGAAACTGAATCAATCATAACAGCTGGAAATCTCATTTCTTTAGGATACATTTGAATGAGCAGAACATGAACAAACAAGCAGTGGATAAGATGGGTGGCTAATTCCAACATGTAGGAACCTCCTGCTTGTTAATGTATCCAGTAGAACATCCAGCCCTATTTCTTCAGAAGAAACTTTCTGTCAAATCTATACTTGTGTACCAAGGCTACAAACAAATTAGAAATGCACCTAAACAGGCTGAACAACTTGCACTTGGTTTTTTAATTATCTTTATAAAAATGAGAACTCAGGGAGGAGTTGAGGATGATTAGAAACTGATGATGGCATGCACTGCCTGCTTTTCCTCCTTCCCAACACGTCACTTCATTTCTTCCCATTCACTAGTCTTTCAGACTACACAGCAGTGATTACTTATTCTTTCTGAAGACTTCTAGAAAGCTGGTGCTTACACTTTTAGCACCATGAAGAGCAAAGAAACTTCTTTGAAGTAACCTTACCTGCTAAAACCACTTCTTGATGGTCTAACAATCTTTTAAAAACATCTTGAATTTTGCCAACAATGTCATTACAAAGCAGACTGGAGAAACTGTTTCTCAATCCTGGCTATAGAATTCCCAGTACAATGTAATAATCATCAGAAGGGAGGAGATTTTCTAAAAAGAAATATACATTTATTGTTCATTGCAGTGCAACATTTCATCATTCAATGCTGAAAATGCCCTATAATAAAATAGCACTCATTATAACAATTCCAGTTCAAAAATTTCTTTTTGGAACTCTAATTGATCCTCCAAATGAGCTTTATTAATCATTGATGGAAAACTGGCAAAATCCTGGTCTGTACTTTGGCGAACTTTCAAAATATTTAATTAGGTCAAATCAGGAAAGCTCTAGAAACCAATTACAGAAACACTTCAAAGCCAAAAAAAAAAAAAAAAAAAAAAAAACCAACAAAAAAAACCTTATTGTATTCTGATACAAATGCAGCATTATAGGAATGAAAAAACAACAACCCACCACCTCACTCATAAACTGTGTATGCACCTAAGGTATCACCTCCATAGAAATGTGAGAAATAGCCACTCCTTGAACCACATCAGTCAATCATATTTGCTCACAGATTTTCTTTTTTAGTGTCATAGATGCCACTGAGCAGTTCACCATAAGGAATGGTGCCAGCCAGGTCCTTAGAAGTCAAGCGAACACTGGTTCGCCTTCAACATTTTTCTACACATCTCATCTTCAGTGGTGTAATTTCGCAGGTATATGAAGTCTTCACCTTTTCATGAGTTTCATGAGTTCTGTATACTCCACCAACATGTTTGTACATTAACACATATGTTGACAACATGATAAAAATAATCCTGGCAGCACAACAAAAGCCACCTTTATCTAACTTCTCAAGAATTTGATCTTTGCTTCTGCAGGATTACTGTAGGTACAGCCATAGGTTCTGGTGGGCTGCTTGAGGTGTGTGTTGCTGCCAGCCCTAATCCCACCACCCACAGTTGTGAATTAATTAGGACTTGAAGATGCCAGAGGGAAGCAAACAAAACAAAAATAGCGTTGTAATTGACTGTAAACAATAATTAAAATTCTGCATTGTGTTTAGTATCTGCACATTTCTAGACTTACTGCAGTGAGTGACTCCACATCTAATGAAAACATACCGCTCAATCCCAGAAGACTGGGCAGATCTCAGATTCTAAGTACATCTCCTATGATAACTCAAAACAGTAAGTCATGCATCCTTACTGCAAAAACTAATAATTAAAAATTCAAAAACTGCCATGGTAAAGGAACCAAAATCCATCTACCCTGGCCAGACTGAAGGAGAACAAAGCATGCACCCACACAGTAAAAACTTCTGAATTTTCCATTCCAGATGTGGACTGTTCTGCAGTTTCACACCACAGTGGCCCCACTTTAATATGCTTATTCTTTATTGAGTTAGAAAGTTTATTATTCATTTATTTATTTGCAGTACCCTTTCATTTTTTTACTAATCTTTTTAAATTAACTTGCCATTGTACTAATAAAATTAAGGCTAGTTCTCACATTACTTCTGATTCAAAACTCCATTAAGTTCCAGTGTCGACACAAATCCCTCTGAACTTCTTATCAATTTCACTTTTCTCTACCATCCAGTCTTCAGCTGGCTACGTTACAGACTGGACCTCATCAATTTGTCTTCACATCAGGTACTGCATTCTCTGCACTCATGTTGGAAGAAGTCATTTGTCATTCAAAGTCAAACTTCTTAACAAAAATCTCCTTACCTTTATCAGGAGGACAGGTAAACTTCCTGAAGTTTTACTTTACCGTGAGCTTGACCAAAGGTAATCAGAGGACCTCCAGTAACCTAAAGAAAAACATCTCTGAAATAACCACACAGCTTTGTATTCTGTCATTTCCCAGGAATGGTGAGCCCAAACCTCTTAACATTTATTCAGCACAGCCAACATGTTAATTCACAAAAGAAAGATAATCACTTTCATAATTCCATTTACATAAGGCATTCCATTTTACAGCCCCCAATATCTCTTTAAAATTATAGCCAATGCATGGCAGACAATTGCAATATGCTAGCTAATACGCTGAAAGCTTTGTGTGGATCCTTTTTCTCCCTCCTGTTATTTGTTTACTAATCCGTTAATATAAAAATCACAACGTGTTTGAAAGATATGATGTATTTCCAGCCCTCTTCCAGCTCAGGTTTCATAGGTTCCTCAGATTTCATAGGTTTTTCCCTGACATGCTAACTGATAGGTACAGAAGATTAACTGATTAGAAATTATGTAATTAATGTTTTCAGTTGTAATGCACTTTTTTTGAAATTCAAGTTGAAGAATTGTAATGGAAGTATTAGGAACTTCAGGAAAGCTGACTTCTGTGTACTCAGGAAGCCAAGCCCAGACCTAAATGTAAGGCCACCTTAGGATGCACCCTGATGGAAGAACACCTTTTGTTATCAATGGCTGTTATTTTCTGGACTGATTGCAAACACAGCTAAATTGCTTTGTCGACCTGGAAAGTGTAGAAAGTTTAATACAGACATCTTGTTCTTTTCATTTTATTTATTTCTGCCCTTTCTTTAACCATTTATATTCATGACTTCCATGCTTCAGCACTTGGTTCTGTCCGTAAAAGTTTTCCTCACGTTTTCCTTTTCTTCTGACACACCATTCAGTATCAGCGGGTTTTTTTGGCTTCATCATTTTCAGCTTCCTGGAAAAGCAGCCTTCAGTACATTTGAGAATTTCTTAGGTTTCTCCAGCGCATCTTCACAGAAAACAAAAGAGGAAGATCTCAGGGCCTTCCCCAGCATCCACACGAGGCCCACAGCTCCCCAGGACAGGAGCGCTGCGGCCCTCCCTCCCAGCAGAAGTCTCAATGCCGCCTGCAGCAGCGCAGCCACCAGCTGATGTTCTGCTCCCCACTCCCTTTCCACCAGTCCTTTCTACAACTTTTCCATGAGCAGCCCCTCTTCTGGGTCATTACTGGGTCTGATCTCAGCTCTAGACAATTGCTGTGATGGAAGCAAACATCTCTCTTCTCCTTAGTCTCTGCGGCTTGCTGAGTAATACGAACCTACCTCTGCTTTGTTTGACTCATCTACTGCCAGCCAACCAACTCAAATACAACCTTATGAATACTTTCATCTTAACCGGAGCACTTCAACTTTTTTTAAACAAAATGTTTCCATTATTGTCAAAGACACCTCTTTGGATTTCACTTTTTTAACCAACCCTTTTTCTCTGAAGTTCTACATTTCAGTTTCCTCCACAAACTCAAAGCAATGTTGCAGGTTTCCATTCCTTCTTTCTTTCCAGTAGGCCTCATTTTTAAGAGATTTCCTTTTTATATCTGAGACAATGTTTTTTTTTCATTTCCCCAGTAATTCCTGATACATTTCCCCAGCATTTTTTTTATTTTTTTACTAGCAATGACTTCTTTGTCTTGTTCAAGCTTTTTGTCAACTGCTCAGTTTAAGTTCACATGAGAAGCTGTATATTTTCATCTTTGTATTTGCCCCTCACTACAAGAAAGACATTGAGGCCCTGGAGCGTGTCCAGAGAAGGGCAATGAAACTGGTGAGGGGTCTGGAGCACAAGTCCTATGAGGAGCAGCTGAGGGAGCTGGGATTGTTCAGTCTGGAGAAGAGGAGGCTCAGGGGAGACCTCATCACACTCTACAACTTCCTGAAGGGAGGTCGTGGTGAAGAGGGGTTTGGCCTCTTCTCCCAGGCAACGAACAGGACCCGGGGAAATGGCCACAAGTTGTACCAGAGGAGGTTTAGGTTAGACATAAGGAAAAACTTTTTCTCTCAGAGAGTGGTCAGGCATCAGGCACTGGAATGGCCTGCCAAGGGAGGTGGTGGAGTCGCTGTCCCTGGCAGTGTTCAAGAGGCGTCTGGGTGAGGAGCTGTGAGATATGATTTAGTGCTTGTGGTAGCAGTGGAAATGAGAAGATGGTAATCTGAAGACTGGGTGATCTTACAGGTTGCTTCCAACCTTGTGATTCTATGATTCTATGATCTTATCTGTACTGACACAATGAAAGAGACCTTACACTTATGCGCATTCTATTCTGCTTTGAATTCCTAACCAACTCTTGCTCTTTTTGGAAACCTTGCTTCTCCAGACCCTACAAACTTTTATTTAGAGACATCCTTCTGTTTCCTTTTGCTACTCATTCAGTCTCAGTGACCCCACACAGTCTTTTCTTTCAGGCAAACTTTGTTTCTAGGGAAATTAGATCTCTGCTAGGTGGAGCTGCTCCCTTTCCATCGGGACCTTCCCATCTCTTCCTGCCCCACATGCCACCAGCTGAGCACACTTTTCTCCTGCAATGGTAGCAGTCAGCCAAGCACACAGGGTGGCATTCACATCCCAAAATGTCACAACTTTCTCATGAGAGCACCACTCTCCAGGTCAAAGGGCTGAGGTGCAAGCTACATTTTTTCCCAGAAGTGCTTTCATAGCATCAGAATCATTAAGCTTGGGAAAAGGTCACTAAGAACATCTATTCCAACTGTCAACCCATCCCCACTATGCCCACTGACCATGTCCCTCAGTGCCACATCTACACATTTCTTGAACATCTCCAGGGAATGGTGACTCCACCACCTGTTCCAGTGCCTTTGGAACACTCAGAAGAAATGTTTCTTAATATCCAACTTGAACCTCCCCTGGTGCAATGTAAGGCCATTCCCTCTCATCCCATTTCTAGTTACCTGGGAGAAGAGGTAAGGTCTCCCCTGAGCTTCCTCTTCTCAAGACTGAACAATCCCAGTTCCCTCAGCTACTCCCCATAAGATTGTTCTCCACTCCCATAAGATTGTTGATCCCTCACAGCTTTGTTGCCCTTCTCTGGACACACTCCAGGCCCTCAACATCTTTCATGTAATGAAGGGACCAAAAATGAATGCAGTACTTGAAGTGCGGCCTCACCACTGCCAAGCACAGAGGGATGATCACCTTCCTGCTCCTGCTGGCTGCATTAATTCTGGTACAAGCCAGGCTGGCATCGGCCTTCTTGGCCACCTGGACACATTGCTGGCTCAAAAGTCTGATAAGATTAAATAGATCTCTGAGTTGCCTACCGCATCCCTGTAAGCAGGGCCAGCCCTGCCCTTCCTGCAGGCAGCAGCATTTTGCTGTGGTTTCACTGAGAAGAGGCCCTGCCCTGCGGGAGGAAGGCACAAAGCCAGCAGCCACCTGTCGCCCTGGGCATCGGGTTGGGTTCCTCCATGCTGTTGCATTCCCCCATCCCTCTCTGCTCGAGGCTTGCCCCAGCACACGCTGACAACTGCCTGTCACTGCTACAAGCACTCAGTTGCCTTGACCAGGGGGTGAGTAGTGACCACTGGTTTTAAACATTGGTCAATCTGCCTTTCCAGTCACACACACTGTGAATAGAGTTAGGGCACGCACAACGAGCCGCTCACAACTTGTGTCCCCACGTGCATCTGCTGACAGCTTGACACCAACTCTGCCACCCGACCCCCGGGCTGTCAGGCAGCATCCCCATAGACGCCAGGGCAGGGACGGCGGCCCGGAGCGCTCCCGCACGGCACCGGGATGGACCCGGCAGAAGCCCCGGGCGCGTCCTCGGGCCGTCCGCTCCCCGCAGACATCCATCAGGGAAGCGGACGGGGGACCCGAAGCCTCGGGGAGCCCGCTGAGGAGAACGAGACCCGACAGCAGGAGGATGACACCGCGGCCCCGCGCGGCCCCGCGGTCCCCCCGCCCCGACCCCTCCGTCTCCCGGACGCGCTCGACCGCGGCCCCCGCCCGGCCCCTCCGCCCCGGGGCTCCCCCGGCCCCTCCGCCGCCGCCGCGAGCGGGAGGACGCGGGCGGTCTCACCTGCCACCGGCGAGCGCCGAGCGGGAGGCGCCGAGGCGGCTGCGGCGCTTCCTGCGGCGGGAGGCGGGCGCTGTCCCCGGCTGACCCCGCTGGAGGCAGCGCGGGGGGAGCGGAGCGGGAGGCGGCGCGGCGGCCGGGCGGGAGGCGGGCGGGGCCGGGCGCCCGGTGGCTGTCATGGCAGCGCGGCCCGGCGCGGTGCGGCGCCCCGCGAGGAGAAGGGGCACCGGGGGGATCTCGGCCGGAGGAGCTCCCGAGGGGCGGCCGGCGCCGCCCGACCGCGGGGCGCCGCGGAAGGATCGGCGGCGGCACCGCGCCGGGGCCGATCCCGAGGCACCGCGCCGTGCCCTGCGGCACCGCGGAGCGAGAGCGCCTTGCGACCGGGGACCGCGGGAGCGGCGGCGGAAGGGCTGTGGCTGCGAGAAATGCGCCAGAGCGGCACCGCGAGCCGCTGCCGGCTCTGCTGCACCGCAGGGCAGGGCGATTGCGTAAGAGCAGAGCCCGGTCCTTTGGCAGGGAGCTCGCCGACACGGCGCGGGCGGCCCGGCGCTCTGCCCGACTCACTTCGCACCGCTGCGCACCGGCCGAGCCCTGCCGCTGCCGAAATACGCGCACGTCGGGCTCACGGCTTCTAACCGGCTTTGGAAATTCGGCTTCTTTCTGTTCGCGACTTCCTTAGCAGTATGCTTGGCATATAACAAGAAGCGAAAGAAAAAGACAGAAGGGCAAAGAGGGGCTGAGCTGTCACCGTGCTGCCTGCGCTGGGAGCGCACACGGAGCGCCCACCTGCCTGCGGCAAAGGGATGCCGTCAGCATGACCAGGCGGTGCAGTAACGGCATAGCTGAGAGCGAAACGCAGTTTCAAGGTGGTAGAACGATTAAAATGCCATTCCAGTTTGTATCTGAACCTCCCGAGCACTGCTCCCTAATAGCACCATCCTGCTCTGAAAGTACAAGCCATGTGCTTGCTATGTTTGCAGCATGCCAGGCTCAGCTGACATGTAAAGACGTTGGCATTCAGTTACCATCCTGCAAAAACATCCATGCTCCTCAACTGTCGTAGCAGTTACCTAAGTACAGTGTGCTGGAATACACTGAACTCTGGCTTCTCATATGCACCATTTAATTACTCCTACATAAAAAGCATACAACATCTTCACAATCTAGCTAAAACTCAATATTCATTATAAACTAGAATTAATTCAATTACGTTACTGAATGAATGACAGCAAAACTCAACAAATATCAGTTGATCTCATCAGGAAAGAGCACAAGCAGGCAGCCTAGATTCTCCGTTAAGATCAAAGAACCTTAGAATCACAGCATGCTTTGGGTCAGAAGGGACCTTAAAGCCCATCCAGTTCCATCCCCTGCCATGCGCAGGGCTGCCACCCACCAGCTCAGACTGCCCAGGGCCCCACTCTCTCTGCTCTTCTGGGCAGCTGTGCCAGGGCCTCACCACCCTCTGAGTGAAAAATTGCCCCCTGACATCCAATTATCTGATACTTTGGCCCTGACTCCAGGAGCCACATTGCAGACGGCCTCCCCTAACCATGCTGTTGTATCTATAGGATTTGAAAATCACAGTACTGAGCAGTTGCCTGGAAAAGTTTCATTGTCTTCTAAAGCAACAAGGAAGGACTGTTCTTGCTCTAGTAAAATCAAAAATTGCACACTTTTAAATAGCTGAAGGTAATGAGCTGGATTAAATCCATTATTTTTTAAACAATTTTTCAGTTTTTTCACCTAGTATAAATATGTAAGGTGTGATTGAACTGCCTGTATCTCTGAAAGCATCACTTCCCATACCCAGTGGGACTGGTTGCTCCATGCAGGAGAAGCTCTGTAGGACTGAAACAAGTCAGCAAAAGAACCAATAGCAAAAGATGAGGGGAGGGGTGATGCTAAGATTAAAATAAATAAATAAATAAATCAGTGATGAAGGAGCAAGGTGATGGGAAGTAAGGACATAAAGTCCATCTTGATGTAGGAGGGGAGGGGAAACAGCTGGCTGCTGAGATGAGGTGAATGAGCCAGGAGCAAGACTGGTGACCATCAGGGGAACAGATGACATTATTTTCAAAGCCTCTCTGGAGATGCATCTCTTGCTTCTACTCAGCAGCAAGTAAACACATCTAACCTCTGTATGGTTTCACCAGTGGGGCAGTTTTGTGTTTCTGTACCAGAGGTTTATTCAGAGGGAGGAACACAGCTGGCTGGAACTGGGAAGTACTTGAGAGTAGATGAGGCCCACTGTATTTGTAGGGAAAGGCAATAGCAGATAACCAGTTCTAAAGTACCCAAAAAAGGGTGATGGTTCATAATTCAGTTGAAAAAAGATCTGTCTACTCATCGCAAGGATCAGGGCTTTCCAAATACTCCAAGAGGAGGAAACTCCAGGTAGAGAACCTTCTGTTGTGAACTGCTTTCACCTGTGCTCCTAGGGCTGGCTGCGTCCCCTCACCAGATGCTCGATCATCGGTTCAGGCCGTGACTTAGCAATTCCCGTACAGTATTGAAAAACAGTGTCTGAAGGAGAGTCTGAAGCTGTGCTGCCCATGCTTCCTTAGAGACTGTTGCAATACATTCTGTAGTGCCACGATGATTTTTTTAATATAAATGACCCAAAGTCCATCTCTGTATTTTCGTGGGGGGAAAAAAAAATATATATATATATATGGTATACATATATATATATATGGTTTTCTATTCATTAATATCACGGACGTTTAAGACCCGGCTCCGCGCTTCCCGGCAGCGGCCAGCAGCGGGCTGCAGCCGGCGGCGGAGCTGTCCGTGGTCACGGCCGCCAGCGGCGCCGAGGGGCGGCCCGGCCCATGGGAGGGTCCCTTCCAACGCTCCCTTTTTACAAATACTTCTGAGTATACTTTGATCGCTGTAATAACGCCTCTTTTCCTTTTCCTCTTTTTTTTTTTTTTTTTTTTTTTTTGGGTGGGGGGGGGGAGGTGTTTCATCAGGTTTCCTGCACAACTGCCTATACTTTTGGTAGATTTCCAGCTTTCACATCCATCTGTCAAGTTGAAAATAACATGAATTGAATATTCAGTTTGTTCTTGAAAGTGAAGACTTCCAGGGACTGAATCTTATTTAAGCAGATAAATGCGGTTGCTGCCTGGCCAATTTGTGACATTATTTCCTTTGAGATGTCCCCACTGGCTTGCACAGTACTGGCAAGGTATTCAGGTTGACTCATCTCTTACACTCCTTTACCTTGTAAAGCTAGTGCTGGAATTTTAGACTTCTCACTGGAATGACTCTTTGCTTATGAGTGTTAACCCTATGTTTACATGCTTGGTAGTCTTTTAGTTCACCTCTTCAGGCAGTTTTGTCTGAGTTGACATTTAAGACCTATGTCACTGGCAAAATAAAATTGCAGCATTCTGCTATTGAGCCATATGATGTCTAACAGCCCAGTTATCCACACCTTCTGATAGCAAATAGGTGGAAAGGCCAAAGCATTTAACGGTTTGGCACTGTCAGTTTTTGTTGATCACCTTCATATGCAAGAACTTTGGCACCTCCTCGTTCACTGAAACCATGTTCAGTGTTAATCATCAAGCAGAATATTTTGTCTGTTTTCACTCATGCTTAATGCTGCACCTGGGTATAAAGCTGTGTTGATAGTAATTACTTTCCTTGACAAAACACATCGCTTCAAGATTCAACAAAACAAATAATGGTAGAGACTGTCAAATGCTACAGAGATTTGTGTGGTTCATATTAGCAAATTTTTGCTATTCAGTCTTCCTCTCATGACTGCTACACACTGTGAGAAGTTAGAGTAATGATAGATTATAGAGAAATCTTATGTGCCAGAAACTGAGCAAGAGTAATGCCCCCTTGGCACTTGCAAAGCTCATATGGAGAAAGATGCATTGTAGCTTGCTAGGGCCTTCACTGACTGGTTGCTGCAGATGCTGGTTGCTGGCTACTGGAACTAGCTTTAAACACATTAGCTGTAAACCAGCAGTGACAGTCATGCAACAATCCTTTGAGTAAATTGAGTTTACAGTCTAGTACAACTTCATCCAGATCAAAGCTTCCTCCATGAGCTTTGCTTCAGCCAGCTCACTATACAACAAGGTCTAACCACAAAGAAATAAAGGGACAGACAATGGATCACTTAACGGATTATCCTGGCATTGAAACTCTGAGAAAAAAAAAAAAAAAAAAAAATTTAAGAGCTGAACATTTCAGCTCTCAACATTGCAGTCATTCCCATCGAGTGAAGAGACAGTGGTCTGCGTGGACTGCTCCTGTCTTCATAAGGCTGCACTGCTCCCTGGTGTGTGACCCTCACTCTCTGCCAGCAACATAGCTCTGCCGTAGCCATTCCTTCTGGCCCCAGCCTGGTACCTCTCGCCTTCCTACTTAATTCTTTGTGTGATTCCTGGGTGACATCTGCAAAAAAAGCTGTTATAAGGCTAAGCCCTAAGCGATCTCCTCCTTGTGCACATGGCTGCTCATGTATTGAAACATGGATTTCAGAGAATAAAGAAATGTGATGTTTCTAATAGGAACATTTCAAGCATAAGCAATTTAATTACTTCTTTCTGATCCAAAATGAACTGAAAAATTCCTTGGTTATCATTTCTGTCAGGGGGCATTACTGGCTTCAAATCGGTGCTAGACATGTAGTAGTTGAAATGGCAATTTTGTCCAAGATTTCTTCCATAGTAATATGCCAGCATACATGTTCAGAGTGCCCATATGGCATACTTCCTTATGCTGTCTCACTTTAACCAAAGCGTAGATATATTTCTCCTTCTATTTCTGCAGAAATAACAAGGCAGAAAGCCTTACAGAAGAAACTCATTTCATATATAGGTGAGGAATTCACTTCAGAGAAGACATTATTTTCTTGCTCACATAGGGGGTGGGTAGGGAACAGATTCCTCAGTAACAGGAAGGAAGAGAAAGAAAAAAGAAAAACAATAACAAAACAAAGAGACATCCTTTTGTTTGGTTCTATTCTCCACCTACATTAAATGACCCAAGTAACGAGTAGAGAATGATTTAGATCCAGTAGCACACAACCATATTAGGTCAGTAACTGCTTGCTGCTGGCTGACAGTGTGAACTGGCCATGAGCAAAAATGTGCTGTCATTTCAGAACATTTTTTAGACTTAGCTATGGAAATATTTCCTAGAACAGACAGATTCCTTTGCTACACAACAATTAACACCAAGAGCTTAAAAATGCAGATAGCCTGATGTGTTTTTTAAGAGCCCAGATGCCTCCGGGGTTGGTCAATGAAGCATGAATGGCTAATATAAGATTCTGTGAATACTACTTGAAGATAACTTAAAAACAAACGAACAAAAAACAACTTCTGAGAGCTTTCAAAATATACTTCTGGCTAACTTAGTTTTACATGAGGGTATTTTTTTCTGTCCTGCCTCTCCTATTTGCTGCCCTGATTTGCTGTGAGCTTTTAAATTAATTTGCAAATTCCAAAGAGCATGAGCTATGACTGGGTTTGCATCACACCCACCCCTGAAGAGTTAACCTAGGATTGGAAAGCAGCATTTTTTATGGATAATGAAAAAGAAATGAAAAAAAAAAAAAAAAAAAAAAAGACAGAGAGAGAGAGAGAGAGAGGAACTTGACTAATCACATCTTTAAACCTGGGACAAAGAATGGGTGGGTGTCCTGGTCCAGTGATCCCTGTGTTTTGAAGAATGGACTTTGAACGGGCATCAAGGATCATGGTGACACTGCACTTCTACAGTAGGAATGTGATCCCATTTGGGCAAATGCCAAGGTAATCTCAGTGTAGTGTGCAAAGAAATACTCTGGAGACGAAAAGGCTTTTCTACAATGCACTGTTCAGAACCCTTCTTCTGGTTTAGGTCACCTCTCACGAAGTGTCATTTCTTGACAAATCTACCTTTTGTGTTACTATTTTTATGGGCTACATGGACAATTAGTAAATGTTTCCATGGCAATTCATAGACAGTTTCTCCAAGATAGATTTTAGCATTCATAGACAAAGACTGTTCTTCCTTTCTGTTTTTAAAGTATTTTTAAGGCTAACCAAGTAGGATCATGTAGGAGTATGTTCTGCTACAGTAACAATATCACTGTGAGGATATGTAGGGATTTCCAAGTTAAAAGTATTCTATTAATATCTTAAACATACATGTTAAAAACACATTCAGATGAGACTGGGGCATATGTAAATCAGGTTTTTTTCTGCTGTAGATGGAGAAATAGATTATGTTCTTCTTTTCTTAGTTGAAGCCACAATCAGTACAAAGCTGAGGAAGGATATCAAGACTTACTGCCAGTGGTCAATCCTAGTGTCAACCTCTTCACCCCTCCCGGATGTTTGTTTCAAGGTTGACTCTGGTGTGGTGCAGCTGCCCAACCAGGAAACAGACTGCATTTAATCTCATGCCCAAATTCTTGGCTCCTGTTTGAGCTATGCCACAGCTGTGCCTGCACTTGGCTTTCTGACTTCTTCATTCTGATCCTGATCTCGATCCTGGCCTGCTGACTTGACATCTGTGCTTGGCTTCAGACCTACCTAATCACTGAGAGCTTACCTGGCAAAGTGGGGACTGTCACCTCGCTCAGGGACTGTGGGATCAATTCACTGGCTTGCTGGTCAAGCCCCTGCCCAGCCAGCCTTGCTGTCACTCTTGCCTCCCAGCTATTCTGACTTCAGGCAGGTGCTCATCCTCACTATGCTCTGGTGCCTCTTGGACCAAACAAAGCCTGTGGTAAAGTACCACATACTGGTGCAAAGCTGCTCCAGTAAATTGTCTTAGAGTCAGGGAGACTGTAAGTGAAAATATAAATGTAATTGGTTCAGTTGTTCCCCAAAATCATTATCTGTTTATATTGAGAGAGGAAGGCTGACAATGGACTAACAAGAAAATTAGCAGCTCAGGTGTTCTAATCATATAATAGGTGACATCTTCTCACACGTACCAGGATCAGAGTTCTACTGTGAGAGAGGTCTGTGATACAAAAAGAATCCACAAACCTTCAAAATAGGGTTAAATTTTGGAGCTTCAAAAAGGATTAACAGTGTGAACTGTGGCACAGCTGGGATGGACTCAAATAGCTGAAGAACTATGGATTGGTCATTTCACGCCTTCCATTTCAGACAGCCAACATACAGCGAGCTGCTGTGCAGATATACTTAGTTTTCGCTTTTGAAGTGCAGTTGGACAGTCTACAGGAAAAGTCTTGGAAATGAGAACTGCAAAAACAAAGAAACAAACAAAGGAAACACATGCCAAGCAATTTAACAGGGGTCAGAAGGAAAGAGCCTGCTCATTCCTCTTCCAGTGAAATGGACATCCCTTTGTGAAAGGAGAAAGGGAAGAACTGCTGATACTTACTGCAAAGTGAGATTCTGCAGTCTAACCTATGATTATGACCCATTAATAATTTTTTCTGTGAACAACTCAACGAAGGGGGCAAATAGCAGGGGGCAGGCATAAAATGCCATTCCCAGCTTGACATTTTAACCAAAGTTTCAATCCTATTCATAAATCATTTGAGTATTACTGTCTAAATGTACAAAGCTAGTTTACCATATTACCTTTCTAACCATCATATTACCTAAGTTTTCTTTTTTTTTTCTTACAAATAAGATACAATATTTTGCAAATACTGTATATTATAAACAGTGCTCCTTGACCATCCTGTAAATATTCATAATGTAATCTGAAAACAAATATCAGTTCTTTCTGATCTCATAGTATGATGTGTCTTCCAGAACCACTGCACTTTTTTGTACAATTCAGCAGACTCTGAAAACATCCAGAAGAGTTATTTCTCCCCTAGGTTGTGGGTATGCTACACTTCCACTTAAGATCAGTTCATGCTGGCTCCATAGGCACCAGCACTCACTGTTCAGAAAGCTGGAGCTCAGCAGAAGCCTATCTCACAAGCAATCAGGTGACAGACCCTGGTGTTCCCAAGAAAAACCTAATGTTGTTGAGCCTTAGAAGTAACTAAAACACATGTGAACCATTCCACATTTTTTAAAAAAATAGAATCTTTTTATTCTCTGTGAAGGAATAACTTTGTTAAAGTTGCAAAACTGGTGATGCCACTTCTTGTAGGAACTGCTGCAGTGCAGACATTTGTGTAACCTGAAGTCTCAGAACAAAAACCTGGAATCTTAGACTTATTTGCACAGCACGTTTGTCTTCTTAGAACATCTATTTGACCCTACATTTGCCTTTGTGAAACTTTATCAGCTTCCTCTCTGCCCAACTCTCCAGTCTGTCCACGTCTCACTGAATGGCAGCACAGCCTTCCGGTGTATCAGCCACTCCTCCTGGCTTTGTACCACCAACAAACTGAAAAGGTGTAAATAGTTTAGCCTTCTAGAAATGGAAATTAATGGTTATTGTAGGAAAATTACTGTTTGGCAGAATATTTGACTTCCAAGAGTATATTAAATTAAAGCAGCTTATGTACTGTTCAGCATCCACCTATGAATGTACAGGGACATTTACCTTGAAAGCTTGGTCTGCAGAATTGAATCCCCACTAGCCCAGCTTATGTGGGGATACCAGACGGTGTACCTGTGGTTCTGTTTGGGTGATGCCAAGGGCAGCTGCAGGAGCATAAGCACCAAGGGACTGAAGTTGTATTACTGGGAGTGCCATCATCTTCTGCTTTGTTCTCACAGTGGATTTTAATTCTCTTAGTTTCTTTTCTCTGACAATAAACAGAGGTGAGACTGTTTACTCACTTCAGCAGAACCATTTGAATGTAACAGGTAAACAGTAAACAAAGCTAATTCAATAAATTTAAGTACAACTTCACTACACTGCTAAAGCCTAATAGACAAAGCAGAGGATTTAGAAAGCAACTTAATGTACTGCATTAGGAACATAACAAAGACTGCTGGAATAATTTTGGATTTTCTGAAGTCAAATCTACTTCCAACAAGCTCAAAGTGGTAAGAAGGAGAAGCAAAGTCAGTTCTGGTATCTGGTATCTCACTGCACAGCAATAAAATAAATCATTGTAAACAGTCATGAACACCTTAAAACAAAATGCACAAGTACAAACAGAGCATCTGACAGGGTGGAAACAAAAGAAATTACATAATAATTTCAACATGCAATTCTCAGATCTGCTGTTATTTTTTCACAGTAATAAACAAAGGTTGGTACTGACAGCAGATGGTATTCCTCAGTATTCAATATAATATTGCTGCTGCTGCATTTCCAAATTACTGAGGGTATTACCAAGAAAGCTGCTGCACAAGGAAGAGAAAAAAATGGAAGGAATATCACTGCTTCTATGCTAAGCTGCTTGGAGGCAGCCTTCTCAGTAGTGACCAAAGATAAAAACAATTAGGTAGTTTTTGCCATTCAGTTCCTGTGATGTTTATTTTAAATATGTAACACTTCAGTGTCTGTGTATGTTTTCTTCTCAAGTGTGGGCTAAACAGAGGCGTAGTGAAAAAATAGACTGACTTCACGTTGACATCAACAGTGTTGAATTTCACCCAAATGTTCTTAACTGTGTGCATCTCTTTGTAAGAGCACTGCTGATATTCCATTTCTTCCACTTAATATTGCAAGCAGAAGTGTGAAGAGCAGGATAAATTTCAATCCCATTAGAATTAGCAACAAACCTCCTGCTAATTTACATGTACAGAACACAAACATACGGTTGAGTTAGAAACAGAGGAAGATAAGGAAATGCTCTCTCTCTGGCTGGAACCAGGGTGGATGAGCAGTGCCCAACTTGCCCATGCTGTTCTCTGCTTTAATGCCACTGTGGTCCTTTCTCCACCAGAAAGGAACTGCTCCTTTTTTCACCAGAACCAGGGTTCCCACCTTGCAGGGCTGGTGGTGCCACCTGTGGGCACACAGATGAGGGGGGAGCTGAACAGCTGAAGGGTACCAAAGCAGGTACTGTTGAGTGCAGAGACGAGGAGGAGAGGAAGAGTGGCCTCTTTATCTCAGCAGGCTTGTAAGACACGTCTTGCACATAAACATGCTGGAAGAAGTCCAGTCGGAGAACTGGATGGATATATTTTAATACCACTATTTTTAGGTTATATGAGAGAAGGCTGCTGCGAGTCTAAGTTTAAAACAAATGGTAGGTTGCTTCTTTCTGTTACAGGCATAGAACTGTGTCACGACTGAAAAAGAAACACATGGCTGAGAGATTTTTTGAACTCCTGCATGGTGGTTAATTTTTCAGCAGTTCTTTTAATGGATATGAGAGCATAATACAGAAGAATCCACAAAGTCAGCTCTCACTGTCAGTTCCTCAGTATGATTCTGGAGAAAATCCCATCTCTCTTTCCAATGTTTTAATTTTTAGCTGTATTCCTTCCCTATCTCTCTGGTCAGCTTTTGAATGAATTGCAGAATTTGAATCAGATTTTTGAAACAGTCTACAGAAGCATTGCTTTTTGAACCATGCTTGTATAACTCTGCATCTGACTAACCTGCTAAATTCCTAGTCTCAACAGACATGCAGAAATGACCCACTTTCAGTGGTGCATTACCTTATATAAACAGAAGTACTATTATATGTTATGCATATTATTATATGTCTATACTAACATACGTAAGTTTGCATGACAGGACAGAAGCAATCCTCAGCTGCCTCTTGATATCCTCTAATGATTTTGTTGTGCTGGAATGAAGCTTCTTTATTATTATTTCACAGAGCAATGAAAAAAAATATATATATATAATTGAAGTAGATTGCAATGCTTGATGTCTTAGGATTTAAAATCCAAAGCTAGCTCACTTACATGCGGCTAATCATTCTTGGTTTATGATGGACTATGGAAGACAATGAAGTTCTCATACTGTTCCCAGTGGCCAGATATTCATATCCCAGCCCCACCAGCATATCTGAGTTACTAGGATGCATTTGGCAATCAGTAAAGAAATGCTGCAGGCTGAATGTGTGCCAACACGTATGCATAATGTGAGCCAATACTGCAGGAAAATTCAGGTCCAACCTTGCTGAGTGGACATCTAACTACAGAGTTTGAGGAGCAGTGAGGGGGAAGGGAGGGAGGGACGGACTCTGACCTTCCAAGGCAGGGCACCTTCCCATCGGAGTCTGCAGAAGTTTAGACATTATTTTTGCAGCCTTGGGTCAAGTGTCTTCTCAGATACTGATTTGTGAAGGTTTGGGAGTTATTTTTTATTCCTGTTAGCTCTGCATAGTTAAGCCAACCAGAGGAAGTAGAATAGATTCTGTTACTTATTCTGTACAACATCAGATGTACACATGCTGTATGTGTGCCAAGCTACTGAACTCTATCTGATCACCAAGTGTGACTGATGGCAGAACCAGCCTGCTGGTGACACTGGAAAAACAAGAGAAAGAATCCAAACTGACACGCAGCATCTAAGCAAGCTGCCAAAGCCAAGTTTTGGCAACTTAATGCATTAGGAGAGGGGAGATGACTTTCTTTTCCACTTGTAAAATTGGACACATTTTGTCTGGAACAAATCAAAGCAACATTAAAATGTAACATGGTTGTGTCATTTTTCTAGCACCACTTTTTAGAAAATAGATCTGTAATTTAAGGCTCTATGTAGTGCCTGGGACAAGCTCCATCCAAATCAACAGGAGCTTCTCCTGATTTTTATGGAAATTAGTTCAGGATGCTGAAAATCCACTTCGCTGCCAACCACAAAATCTCAGGAGTACAAAGTCTTATTGATCTGGTTATCAGTTGAAGCTTTATTTATTAATCTCCTTATACAGATTTGTGGGAACACGGTGGAAGAAAGAGTTAGATGGGGAAGAAGCGTTTAGCTGTGCAGTAAATACAAATAAGAAGATAAACTTAAGCCTCTAAATGGGTCCTGCTGAGTGGGAGGGACACTGCACTGCTCCTCACGAACACAGCAGCTTGTGGTTGTTGCACTGAATAGAGGCCTTGTACCAGAAGGAAAACTGGCTTTGAAAAGCAACTAGCCAGACCCAAACAAATTATTTTAGTAAACTGAGGTGTTTTGTCCTTTGTATTCTGAGGGAAATGCATCTGCCATGGCTGTTTTTTATAAACCCGTTTCTCAATTAAAAAAAAACATGTGAGCTGATAGATGTTACGATTTCCTAACTTCTGCCACAAGAGTACTTTAGTCTCTGGGACACTGAGCACCTCAGCCTGCCAGCAGCACACTGTGTTGGACAGGCTATTGAACAGTGACCCAAAGGAGAAATGTAACCGCGTTAATAAAGACAGTGGCTGAGGAGATCTGGCAATAATTTATC
Organism: Chrysolophus pictus; assembly: GCA_037305975.1. Classification (NCBI taxonomy): domain Eukaryota; kingdom Metazoa; phylum Chordata; class Aves; order Galliformes; family Phasianidae; genus Chrysolophus; species Chrysolophus pictus. Next base: position 37,013,664 of record JAYKPI010000006.1, read on the forward strand.
TGGCAAGAGTTTATTAATGGAAATGCAAGCCACATCATCAGTGTTTCCGGACACTATTTTTCCAACAAGAAGATAGCAGAACTATATCAAACAAACAAAAAGCAAGATAAAACTTCAAAACTTCGACTTTCTTTGGAAAGAACATCTCTTTTACTTATTGCGTTTCTCGGGTTTAAAGAATTATACAATGAAGAATGAGGGTTATCCTTGGTAATGGATTTTAAAATGTAACCCTCTTAGAAGCAGACAATGTAAAATAGCTATTACAACAGCAAACATCACGGAACACTTTGTACCAGAAGGAAATTTACAAGTCAGAGTTAAGTTCAATAGAACATCCATAAAGCCAATATCCAAGTCACTCTTTGTTGTATAATGGGAATGTAATTAAAGAGATGAAATCCCACAGATGCGCATTATCTTCCTTTGAAGCTGTTGTACTGCCAAAGCCAGGCATCTCGCAAAAAATACTTTAGTTCCATGTTAAATGTATTAAGGGTGTTTTTTACTGTTTCGCTTTTTTTTTTGTTTGTGTGTGGAGTTTCTTTCACTTTAAAATATATGGTAATGTTAAGCTTGAGTTGTGTTGGGATTTTTTCTGTGGGGACAGACCAGTACCTGTGCCTAGTGACCACGCCTCCAGCGATTTCAGCAGTGGGCAGCTGAAGCTGGGCACTCCTCCCCAGCCGGCTCCACACCTCTGCTTGCTTCCCATGAGGTGCTGGGAGCCAAGGCCACTGAATGTTCTCCATAGCTGTAGCAGATGACATAGGAAAAAGATTAAAGTTTCCCTGATAAGCTCTATAAGTGGAGGCGTTCAAGTAGCATGTAGATGTGGCACTGAGGGCCATGGTTCAGTGGGCATGATGGGGATGGGTTGATGGTCGGACTAAATGATCTTAGAGGTCTTTTCCAACGTTAATGGTTCTACGATTCCATGGTTTGCTGCTTTCCTCAATAATTCAGGCCAGATTTGGCCAGCCTATTCTGTATGGCATATACTATAAGAGATGAGATTTCTCTCATGCTTAAACTACTATTTAGCCACTGAAGTAGGCACTAGGTATCATTAAAGGGTTGATCATTTCCAGTACTACATAATTATTCACAGGAGCAAGCCACTGAATTGGATTAGAGTTAGCCTGTGTTCCTCATTTCCATCTAAAGCTCTGCTATAAAGGGGTTCTTGAACTGTGCATTATCTCAAAAAACAGAACAAATAGGATTTGGCTCTGGCTATTTCAGAGCTAGTACTGAATTTGCAATTGAAGAGAAGTCCAATGGTAATTACTGTCATTAACAACAACAACAAAAAAGTTTACATTTTTATATTTGCCCAGTGATACATTTAATTGCATTTTACCCATCAGAACATAAGAGGAAAGCCCACAGATGAACTCAACAATCAAAGGAACTACAGAAAAAATATTTCAATGCATGCTTTTTTCCCTTTGTAAACATTTGCAAAATAAATCTGTCCTAAGCTTCACTGTATCAAATGATTTTTATTTTTTTTTAATGTTGTTTTATCCTTCCTGCTTCTGAAGCAAAGAATCTTTGTGATACTCTGCAATGAGTCTGTGTCTGGGGCCAAAAAGAATGATTTGGAAATCATCCAGAAAAGCACCTCCTTCCTCAAGATCTGGGTCAGTAATAATTATAAATTGCAATTATAATAACTTAGCATGGGCTATAATATTTATTATCTGTGTCATGCTACATTTGTGTGATTCCTACATTCTGTTTACAGGAAAGGTTGAAGAAATTATCTGCCCAAATTCATTAAACAGTTAACTTTTATTCTAATATATTCATTTTCTTCACTTACAACTATGTATGTAGAAATCCAACCATCTGATTCCCCAGAAGCATGATTCATTTGACAGATCTAATAACTGGTAAGTGTAAGATTTCATCATACCTTGTAATTTTGTTCGTGGGACTTAGCAGTGAGTTTTCATGCAATGAATTTGGAATGTATCAGTTATTCCACTTCAGTGTTTAAGTACGACAGAAGGGAAATAAAGAGCTGTGAGAGAAAAGTGCAAATGGAGACACTGACCAAGGAAGACCATGGTGGGTTTGTCAAGGAGACCAAGGGGGTTATAGCCTTCTTCACAATGCCTCATGCAGTAATCACTTTTGGATTGCTCACAGAGGGAGCGACTTTCATGGCTCCCCTACCTGCTGGATTGCACACAGCCTCAATCAGATTCTTACAAGCAGCAGCCTGGGATTCTTCATGCCTGTGCCACTGTCCTAAGGGAGAGCCTGTACTGACATCTCTACTCATGAACGTTTTGCCTAAACAAAGTTTACATATTGGTAGTACTCCAGTTTTACAGAAGGACAGCAAAACCCAATGGAAAAAAGTAAAACAAGTTTTTTTCAAGTATCATCATAATGAGATAGTCTCTTCCCAAGGAAAATTGAGAGAAATTAGGTTGACTTAAATAGAAACAGGGTCGGGTCCTTTGTATCAGGGATTGACTTAAAGCCTAGAAAACAACTAGAGAATGCTATTATTAATATTCTAATATTTCTGTTGATATTTGTACCGATGCATACGAGAGATATACAAGGAATTTAGTTACATAAATTAAAAATATGTGGATCATCTATAAGTGCAAAAGGAGGTATAAGGCAATCCAATTATTGCATAAGAAAATCCATCAGGAAATAGTTAAGCACCACAGAACATATTTCAAACAACTTGACTTGGCAACAGCATGAGAATTCAAAGAAACTGCACAAAGGAGAGAGATGCATCTTTTCAGTGGAAGCATATCTGAAGCCCAGAATTCAGGTTCTCCAGCCTCCCAGATCAGAGGTGCGACTCGGGAGCAAAGCAGTACTTCTCCATTTAATGTCCTCCCATCTTGTTTTCACAGCAACCTCAGCACTGGGTCCAATGACCATGTGCCTGTATATCAGCCACTTTTTTCTTCTGAAGATTGCTCATGGGATATCCATGACCTATATGGAGATTCTGGAAACTGGAAGCTTTCAATCAGTATGGACGCAGTCAAGGAGCAAGAGATACTGAAATTCTTTGGGGGAAAAAATGTAGCCTGACTATCTACACTGTGAGCAGTTGTCCATGGGTGCCAATGACTGATCCAGCCCACCAAACAATGTAAAACTTAATCACTACTCTAGCAATAGAAACAGAAAAGTGATTTTCTCAATAGCTTAGTCTGAGACTGATTTGTGAAAGCCAGCATCACGATAAGGTTTGTGAAATGTTTGATTTAAAATGTTGCTAAGGAGGTAAGCACGATTGCTGAACTCTTGGATAATACCAGTTTGATCCAGGGATTTGAAATATGCAGACACATTTATTACTAGATGTTTCAATAGTAACCTATCATTTGAATATTTACAAACTCTCGCACAGCTGAGTAATATGATACTTAAAATTCTTATTACACGGGTAATCAAGGGAGTTACTGTTTTGTTTTGTTTTGTTTTGTTTTGTTTTGTTTTGTTTTGTTTTGTTTTAATTATGGGTCCTGTCCCTATTGGAGTTGGAAGAAGGCATTCTGTGAAATTACCTTAACACTGTGCTACAGAATATGCAGCTACGTTTTTAATGCCAATGATGAACAGTAGCTATGAGACATTTTGATAGCTGGTAGTGATTAAGTGCTCTACAGAATCTAAATGCATGGTCAGCAAGGTAAGGAGCTCTCTCTGTCTGACTTCACATGATATGTGACACAGGGAACTGCCATTTCTGAGTCTACTTCATATTCATTCCATCATAATTCTCTAAAGCATATGAAATAAAATATTTTTTTATTCCAGCTGGCAGGAGGATTCATTGCAACCAGCCAAAATTATGACTTTCTTAATTATAATGAAAGAACTTGTAGAGAAGACTAAGCTAGGTGTGATAGTATCAGAATGAACTTCTCAAGAATCTGTGCAAAGTGAATATATTTTGCAGGCTGGATGGGGACTGTTAAATCCAGCAAGCTTAGTGTAGGAGGACAGTGACATTACAGATTGTTTAAGTCAACAACTTCAGAAGCTGTCATAGCCTTACTCATTCTGAAGAGGACAGTTATTTTTCACTATTGAGGGTTTAGTCCTATCAGAAAATAGCCAAGAATTTCTTATTTAATGTACCAGATTTATTGTTTCTAGCTCCTGTTTTCATAAATTTTAATTAAAAATAAGAAAAGGAAGAAATGTGGCTTGCAGCTATACACAATTCAAGAGTATGAAATTTCACTAGACAATCAGCAAAGAAAGCAATGTTTTTATATCCTTCCAAAGTAATTCAGAAATACCATCTATTTATGCAATTATGGGCCATCACATAACACAATCTGGAGCTGTTAAATACTGGGTGGCAAATCTTCAAACATCTCTATAGGGCCACATTTGCAGATGGCAAATTGAAGGCTTAATTCAGCAAATCTTACTGATAGAAGTAATTGTGATTTTTGCATGTCTTCTCACGGATTTCAAACTCCCTATTAACTTGAATGTTTCAGTTGCCCTCTGTAGTACTAACTGTGAGAGTGGAGATTCCAGTATCAGTCCAGATGTCATAAATTCGACTGTGTAAATAAGCAGTTGTAGATTGCTTAAAGGATATGTGTTAAGAGATTGTTCATCGGCACCAGAATTATTCCTTATTGTTTTTTTCTTTCCCTGTGACAAAGCTTATGGACTATTTTGTCTTCCTACCCTAACGAGCTTAAAATTTATGTGTAGGAGAGAAAAAAAAAAAAAAAAGAACATATCCCTAGAATAAACAGGATTATATACAGTTACAACAAATGAGACAGAATAGACTAAGATACAATAAGACTAAGTTAATTGAGACAGTATATCCAACACAAGCACTAGTAGTGGGATTCATCTCGCCTAACTTTAGATGTGTAAAAGTTAAGTATTCAGTTTCTGTCATTCAGGTCGTTGCTATAGTCCAAGGACAGAGACAGTTTAAGAAATGATCCACTCATCTGACATATTTTAAGATGTGATGAATCACTTTCTGGACATGGTAGTGTCCATTGGCTGTGAGAGGCACCCAAATAACTAGTTTCACTTACCACTTAAATGTGTTTCAGATGGCCAAATTAGCTGATAGAACCCAGCCAAACTGCTTTACAAATGTCACCTAACTGTGAAGGTGAGTTTTGAGGAAGATTTAAGGACAGTAAATTCAGTTAGACAACAAACAAGTATTTGTTTGTGAATGCTGTATCACTGGTCAATAGGTCAGAGTTGAAATATACAGTGTGTTTTCACTATCTGATTCCCCATTCATTCTTGCAATTCCAGACATTATTTTGGCCTTTACAACTTGCTGTATGCAAGGGAAGAAAACTTTGGCCATTTAATGAAACAGTAAAACTGAAGTCAAGGTGCTGGCAAATGCTCAGTGCAGACAGCTGAAAAAAAATCTTTTCCTGTACAATTATACAGGAATTAGACAGTGCATCATGAGTAGATATTAAAGATGTTTTAGGTGCAAATGAAAGCAGTTAAAAAGTCATAAAATACCAGAACTACAGTAGATAAACACTACTTCCAAAAAAGCAAGTTTTCTTGCAAGAAATGTCTATTGATTTCACAGGTCTCCACATAGCTAACAAAATAATCACTGTCTGCTTGTGAAATTTTTTATCAAAAATAATTCTTGCATGAGGTCTTTGAGCCCTTGTAGTCATAACTTCTATGGAAAAAAAAATAGATAAACACAGGAAAGGTATGTGAATTCTGTATTATGTTTAAAGGAAGAGAAAATAATTGCTGAAGTTATATATTGTTTTGTCAGCTGAGATGTATTTATATTCCCATTACTTGGTTTAGTATTTTTGTAGTTTACTCAGTGCACTTAAAAAATCCTTAAAAGGAGTAATTTAAATAAAGAAATGCAAGATTTGATGTACTTTAAAGGAAATAGTAATTTGTAACTATTATTATCATTTGTATTATATGCATAATGATCTAATAATACCATTGTGTTTTATGAAAGCGTAACAGCAAGGAGCCCGTCCTGGAGGCTATGAACTCAGCAGCAAGAGAGCAGATAAATCAAAGGAAAGAGGACTGCCAAACTTGTATGTGACATTGAAATGATCCTGGATGCCCTTTAGGTCTTAAATCTACTTCTGCATTTGCAGATGCATCTTGATATTAAAATAGCTCCAATCAGTCTTTCTCTTGATGTCAACTTTTGATATTACTGAACAATAATAAACTTCTGTCAATCCATAAAATGCTACAGACACAAGCCTTGTAATTTTTTCACTTTCACTTTTCCTCTAGAGCTGATAAAAACATCTATCACACAAGCTCCAAAGCCTGGGTTGCTGGTAACAAATACTCAGACAGAAGTTGGTGTGGAAAGAAAAAACCCTTCAGTAGTCTGATGTCTTCTTAATCTAATGACACATTCAATTTGATTCTAGACACGTCTTCAAATTAGATATAACAACTGCGTCTCCTATTAACAGTATTTGTTTATTCTGTTAAAATGTACTGACTGTTGCTACTGTCAAATTTGCCTGTCTAAATTAGCAGTGAAGTACTTTGCCTTGCTGCAATTTCAGAACAGAGCTGGCCCAGCTTAGAAAAATGTACTATAATTATCCATGAGGAACAGCCTATTTTCTTGCACTTTAACTCTAGCCCATATACTTGTGGCACAGATGAGGAACTTAAACTCTTTTTCCATTCTAATGGGATAAAAAAGCAAATGAAGAACTCAGATGTTAGACAAAGGCATCCTTGGTCAGTTATGTGTATCATCACCTAAAAAACTGGAACAAGACAAAAATGCAAAGTCTGTCCTTCTCCACAAAGTCATTGATTCGCTGACTTTTATTTTTTCCGGATTAAAAAAATATTTAGAAAGAACTAATTTAACAAGCAGCCCTCTGATGCTCTCCTTCTAGCAACCTTGGGCACTTCAAGGAACTGTCTGAAAAGGCACAGAATCACAGAATTGTAGGGGTTGGAAGGGACTTCTGGAGATCCCCCAGTCCAACTCCCTGCAGATCAGTTTCCCGACAGTAAGTTGCACAAGAAAGCATGCAGGTGGGTTTTGAGTATTTCCAGAGGAGGAGACTCCATGAACTCACTGGGCAGCCTGTTCCAGTGTTCTGTCACACAGTAAAGAAGTTTCTCCTTATGTTTGTACAGAATTTCTGTGTTCCAGTTTGTGCCCACTGCCCCTTGTTCTGTTGCTGGGCGCTAGCGTAAAGAGTCTGGCCCCATTCTCTTGACATCCATTCTTTAAATACTTGCACGTGTGGATAAAATGCCCTCTCAGTCATCTCCAGCCTGAATAGTCATTGGTCTCTCCTCAGCCTTTCCTCTTAATAGAGATGCTCCAGGCCCCAGATCATCTTTGAGGCCCTCTGCTGGAGTCTCTCCAGTAGTTCAATTAGCAGGTTGCAGGGCTCAGTTGAGAGGTAGCAGTACACAAACTATATCAGATGTCAGATGTAGCCCGTGGTAACACAAAACTAGCCAGCAGAGGCTGATTCCTTGTGGCAATGGGATGGACCCTTGTCAGCGAGGTCCATGCACTGCCTTCCTCATTGCCACCTCAGACACAGCCAGCTCCTGCCATGTCCTGATGACAACAGCCTTCTCTACTTTCTCATTTGTTCTTCAGCTGGCAGACCAAATCTCCTCCTGAAGTAGTGGGCATGTACAAAGTTCAGAAGGAAAGAAGCCTGAACTGTGCCAGGAAAAGATTTATGTGAGCTACTGCTTGGGATTGGGCACAAGCAAGCTGCACAGGGAGACAGGAGAGGAGTAGGGCACAGGCAGAAAGAGGAAGAAAGCCCAGAGAGAGAGGAGGAAGGCAACACGGTTACACAGTTCCTCAAACAGCACCAGAAAACAAGTGCAGATGACTGGACACAGCAAAAGAGGAGCTCCTTCCCAGCTTCAGTGTCATTCACTCAGGGCAATTGCAACATGAGCTACCTACTGCCTGAACTTTCATAGAAAAAAATCCAGGGGAAAAAGCACAGGTAGAAACCTGTGCACGTCTGAACTGCGTGCTTTTGCTGTTTGTGAAGCAGATAAAATTTACAGTGGCTTTTAAAAATGATTATTTTTGACTCGTGTTTGATTTTGACTGTGTTATAGATTGCTAAGTAGCAGGCACAGGTAAGCCCACAGATATGTTCTTCTTGCCTATCTGGACTCATCTGTACTCTCTGTATCACAAAATTGATCACTACTATATCTATCACAGGTAGATGAAAAGTTCCCCAGTTCAATATTAGCTCCACATGCAAGATCTTTTAAATTATCTTTCTTCCTGGGGTTCCTCTGCAGACCTACACACATAGATAGAGAGAATATTCTGGGGTGGACGCCGGTACCCTATGTGACTGCAGCATCACCAGGTATTAAAGCAATACCACAATTGGGCCATGACCAGAGGGTTGGAGCACCTTTCCTCCAAAGGTATGCTGAGACAGTTGGAGTTGTTCAGCTAGGAGAAGACAAAGCTCCAAGGAGACCTTACTGCAGTCTTCCAGTACTCATAAGAAAAATGGAGGGATACTTTTCATAGAGGCATGTAGTGATAAACAAGAGGTAATGGTTTTAAGCTAAAAGAGGGTAGATATAGTTTAGAGATAGGGAAGAACTTTCTCACTATGGGGGTAGTGAGGTGTTGGAACAGGTCACCCAGAAAAGCACAGGTGTTCAAGGCCAGGTTGGATGGGGCCTTAGACAGCCTGAACTAATGTAGCAACTCTGACCATAGCACGGTCAAGTAGAACTGGATGAGCTACTAAGTTCCTTCCAAACCAAGCTCTCCTCTCCTCTCCTCTCCTCTCCTCTCCTCTCCTCTCCTCTCCTCTCCTCTCCTCTCCTCTCCTCTCCTCTCCTCTCCTCTCCTCTCCTCTCCTCTCCTCTCCTCTCCTCTCCTCTCCTCTCCTCTCCTCTCCTCTCCTCTCCTCTCCTCTCCTCTCCTCTCCTCTCCTCTCCTCTCCTCTTTTCCTTTCCATTCCATTCATCCCATTCCAATCATTTTATGAACTGTAGCAACAGCCAATGCAGTAATGGTAAAGCCTGGTCTCCATTCACACTGTGCACTTAACATTACCATTCAATAAAACAGAAAAAAATGACTTCCCTGTTAGGAGTTTCATGGCTTGCTAACTTATGCACAAGTAACTATGAAGCCATACTTTATTATAATTCATGAAAGGAAATGAAATACAAGTCTTAACATATTCCAAACATCAGTTCCTCCCTTCATATAGATAAAGAGTGAAACTATATTTAGCATTATTTACTTCCTTTCCAGATGATCCTTAAAGGGTCCCTAAGTTATTTTCTATACACTAAATCAGACTTGTCCCAAACAGTAATACAGCACTGATTAATCAATTATAATCCTCTGCTATTACAGCTAACTACAGCTGATGAACCTTTGCTCTTGAATCATTCGAAGTTTTTGGTCCTCCTCCCCCTAGAAGCCTGCTCTGAGAGTAATGCCTCCTCTTATGTTGGCCCACAACACCAGAGGTGGATGTTGTTGGTATGGCTGTAGAGGCTGAACCATCCCACTAATGTTCCATTACATGCTGCTGCCATGTGGCAGATGGCAGCAGAGGGGCAGTCTGACAGAATGGCATCTAACGTAGAAGAGCAGATGAAGCAAAGAAAACTGAATTCTTCCATTAGTTCTTCCAGAAACAGTTGCATCCATCGACATTCATACACTTGCTGAGCATTTATGGAGACCAAACAGTGGATGTGAGCACAGTGAGGCAGTGGGTGGTGCATTTCAACAGCAACACTGGGACACTTCTGCTCATACAGATTTTTGCTGGTGGCAAAAATGCATGGCTGATGGTGATGACTATGTCGAAAAACAGTGCTCTGTAGCTGAGAAGTTTGTTTGCCAAGTAGTGTTATTTGACAGTGTTATTATGCTCTCTGCATCTGTTGCAGTTTCCACGGAAATAAGTAGGAGGCATTACTTTTGGAATGACCTATATACATCTATGATAGTACCTGGTTTCATTTCCATAATATCTGATTACTCTGGAATGCTGTGGGTTAGGTACAAGTGCTCAGAGAAAACACAGCAAAAAAACCATATGTACTCATTAGTGAAAAAGATCATCATGACAGATTGTAGTCCATATGTGGAAATTCTTTCTGGTAGTCTTGCTATTTACATGACACATGATAAATCGATCGTTTTCTAACGACAAGTTTCATTTTATATAATATCTTTTAAATCATAAAGACATTAAAAAAAGGTTATTTTGTTGATATTTATTCTATTAGGAATGATCTGACAAAAATGTATAGTGTTATATTTGTTGCTTTAGCTTTAGTGTATTTATTTATGTCATAGTGAAACAGAGATATTGCAATACTGGTTGGAACCAATAGAAGTTAAACAGGACAGAATAACTGATGCCTCTAATTCATGTCACAAAGTTCAGAAAATTCAGTATACTTCAGAAATTTGCCTCCAGCAGTTTTCTAATCTACTGTATGTGGGAAAAGGAAAGTATTTATTAGTAAGTCAAAGAAGCCAATTAAATCTTGCAATGCAAATGCTAGAATTTACTTATATTTAATTAAACCTTACTGTATAATTTTAATTATTTATTTTCAAAATATTAGCAATATTGAAATATTAGTCAAATAATTCTTACTTGGCATTTGAATAGTTTAGAAGTTAAATATTTAGAAAGAAAAGTTTCATTTAGGAGATTCAAATAGTAAGAAGATATAGCTGAAAAGTGTGCAGTCTGGAAAGCAGATGACTTTATCTCAGCGAGTTTTTTTGTTCCTTTTAAGTACTGTGATGTTCAACAAAAAATGTTAAATGGAAATTTCTTAAAATAGTTATTTTCTTTATTTCTTAAAATAGAATCATTTTCCTGTAATCTTTCCTTAGGCAGAACCTTAACCTGAAGACATGTACAATCTGTTCCAGAATTCATGTAATCAGTGGAAACACTTCAATTTACTTCAGTGAATTTTAGAGAAGGAAATATTAAAAAGTAGTAGACTGCTCTGTCACATATTTGGACAGCAAGCACATCACATCTTTGTGTCAGAGCTATTCTGGACTCCAGCATCGATTACTGCACATGATATTCAGATACCCAAATTTCCTCTCTGGATTGGAAACAATGCCTGAAGCAGATCATAAACAAAGATTTTTTTTCAGATATATTTACTGAAAAAAAAAAAGTAAATAAATTGAGTTTGTGTGGTTTTGTGGCACTGTTTTATAGAACTGTTTATCTTATGATAGTGCCTTTCTTCAGGGAGCTTGAAAGATAGCGTGGTGACATGAAGGAATATACCTGTACCCACACTGAAACTGTGGGTAATGATTAACTACTAAGTATTTTGTGAAAAACAAATAAACAATCAAACAAGCAAAAAAAACCCAAAACCACACAGAATACAGTGGGCAAATTGCTGTATTTTTCCAGAGTGACAAATTCAGAAATGTGACTGCCCTATGTATTTGATTATCAATGAGTATCTATTTTCCTTCTGAATGGGCAAGAATTTGGAGAAGCTTCATCCTTATTTTCTTTTTATTTAGTGTAGGTAGATAAATACATAAATAACCCAACCAATTGCCAAGAGGTGATTTTATTTAATTTTCATTAAAGTTCTCAGGAAAACGCCTAAGCAATATCAAGAATAGTGTAACCACATTACTTAATCTACTTCAACAGTGTGTTTCCAACACAAGAATTTATTGTTTTCTGGATGAATGCATTTATCTGCTGCAATAAATCACTCTTTTTATATTACCAAATAAGTATTTATGGTGACATTAATTATGTACTTTGGCTGCAGGCATTTTTGCATGGGCTGTAGAGATCTGTGACAACAGCAAAGAACTATATTAATCCTACATTCTTTGTTAGGCACCTGTTAGCATATCCAATTTTTTTTAATGCGATATTCCAAAAGGACTTGATATGTACGCCTCCATTTTTATGGAAAACTCTCTGAAAATAGCAGCTCACTGCTTGAAGCAAAGCAAAATTCTCTGCCTGTTTGGGAATGGCTACACTCTGGTTATCATTATGCCAGCAGAGTATTTTTACTGATCCTTATTACTGGTTTAGAAACAGGGCTGGATTTTAGGAAAAATACCTTTCTTGAGCACAATAATGGCAATAAATACAGCAGAAGAAGACAAAAGGGATGTGACAATTGACAGAATTTAGTCTTGTGTACTTGAGTAGATCTTGTAGATTCGAAGACTCAGCTCATGAATTATTATTTTTACTTTTTAATTTTAAAAATTTTAGGCTTTGGAGAGTCCCTGTATTTCAAGTTGAATGATCAAACTTTGCCAGACAGTCGCCTGGCCAAAGTTGTCTTTGAGGAATTACTGATAACTTACCACTGACTGGCAAAAAATTAATAAGTAAGTATTTTCAAAAGACTTTTTGATCTTATTAGTTATGAAATAACCTCAAAGTTCTTTATACAGAATTACTGCAATTTATTTGAGCTTTTATTTAAATAAGGACCGATGTCACATTTATTTCTCCCATGGTGAAATAAATAGGTTGGGTTGACGGATGTAATTTCCTCTGTATTGCCCTAAGAACTGCAAATACTTTGAGGGGAACAATCCTGAAACCATCGTCAGAAAGTCTCTATAGCATAGAAATCAGAGCAAAGTATTAAAATATAAAAATAAAAATAAACTTGTATAGAGCCTTTTTTTTCCTGAAACATGCCAAAGAAATAATAAAGAGAAAAAAAAGGGTCAAGAGTCCAAGGAGCCATTGCTGCTGTTGTTTTGATGAGGAAATGGATGCTTGGATGAGAGGTGACCAAAACAGTGGCTCTGCCTGGAAGGGTTACTGCTGCTAATCACTGTGACTCAGACTGCTCTGTGATGAGGGCAGCTGTGATGTCTGTCTGGGAAACCAGGCAGGCAGGAAGGGTAGGAGTATTTCACACAAGTTGGCTGTTTTAGCATTTTTTTTATCTTGTCCACGATCAGCTACTAAGTGACTGTTATGTATGTGTGGTTTTTTAAGCATCCTATTTTGCAGCTAGTACTATTTCAGCCCTAGCAATGTTTTGTTTGGCTGTCATTCACTTTGAACAAAGCCTTTCAGGAAACCCCTCCAAGCAGCTGTTCTGTTCTGAGGCCTTCTGATACCAGACTCAAAATCTCAGGCAAGTTTCTTTTATTAAATTATTGAAAGATACTTATGAAGTTCCAGTGTCTGACAAGGATGGGTACAGTGCGAGTTGGATAAGAGAAAACTAGATGATATGAGAAACTAGATGTTTCTGATGATGTTCATCAACAAAACTGGTAGTGAGAAGTGAATCCCTTGAGTAATCCCAAAGCTATATAATGCACATTCCTTCTATCTGTCATCTCTTTTACTTGGTGTCACTGAAGTCAAAACTTTCACTGACCTTACTTGGCCCTATATGTTACAGCAAGGACACAAGCAATGTTTTGATTTCAATGCATTTGGACGACTTAGGGCTCAAGATTTCTATTCTCCATTATTGTGTTTTGCCTAATCAGTCCAGATCCCTAAAAATACTGGGGTTTTCCAGAAGGAATCCATTATTTTAAAGATGCTTATTATCCATTAATAACAATATATATAAATCCAAGCAAATGTACGCTCTGATTAATATGTGTCAACGTGTAACATGGGAAATATAGTTGGTGTCTCTTAGTGATAGGATAATATAGCTAATATTACTCACACACACCACCAGACAGAGGAAAGAGTCTGTGTAACTTTGCCAAACTTACATGAACTTAAGGAAATATCTGGGTTTAGATTTGCATTAAGAAAATTAAATTAAGAAAATTCACAGAGAATCCAATCAAAAAAACTATGTTGTATGCCTTATAAAAAAGGAAGAGATTGTTACATAGACCTTAGAATTATCTCTTCAATGCTAGGCAGGTCTCTTTTCTAGGAGCTGCATCCTGACGCTTGTAAAGTTACAAGTAAAGTTTTCTCAGAGAGTTTCAGCAGAGTCTTTCCAGGGAAAAAACAAAATTGACTTTTTCACACCTTGGTTTCTTTTTCACGAATAAGAGATTTTTCAGACCCTAGCTAGATGTGTCAAAATTCAGGGATTTTATTTATTTATTTTTTTCCTGAAACCCCATAGGACTTTTCCATTGCTTTCAGACAAGATGCAAACAACAAATTGTATTTTCTTACTAATATCAACTACTCTGTGTATTTGTAACAACAAAGATTTCACAGTCTTACGAAGACATGAGAAACTGAACAAAGCCTACACATAACTCCTGTTGACACAGTCTTATTTTGCCATCAGTTATATTTGAGAAAAAATTAATTTACTTTCTTAATCTGACCATTATGAAAAAGCAATAGGTATCCCTCCAGATTAGACCGAAGTAACTTTCCACTGTTGGTTTGAATTTGAAATCCATTCATATCCCTCTCCCTTATTTCTGAAATTTGGGCTGCCTTATTTTATTTAAGGAACTGGGCTAGTATTTGAGGGCAAAAGTATTAGCTTCCCGCCTGGAAAAATTCAGACAAGGACCAGATCTTCATCTGGTGTAAATGAATCTCGAGGTTTCAGTTTCAGAGAAATAAAGTGATACTAACCAGATGAGGATTTGGCTCATGCACTTTTGTACATTAACTTGTCATCCATTATTTGAAATTTTCCCAAACATTTTTGTTGATTCACAATGGCTTCTTCTGTCATACTTGAATCTGTGTACTCCTTTGGCTTTCCTTAAAAGAAAGCTCAGTAATATGCTAGGAAGATTAGCCTTAGTTTGAGCAGTAAAATGAGCTGAAGAATCCTGAAAAGTGTTATTGGACTTCTTTGTCTATACAATGGGATTCCCTACTCTTACCAACCTAAACATAATGACCACGCAGTAGGAAAGAAGAAAGTTGATATGCATCACCTTGAGCCTCTTGTAATCTGAAGGCTCCCTTCTCAAAGCCAAAGCTGCTATAAGGCTATGTGGAGCACAATAGTGCCCAGCCTCATCCATGTGCTTTGTGCTACTAAGGCAGGGGACAGAGGAGATACCAGCAACTAAGGCTTCATGGAACAGACTGAGAGCAGGCAAAGCTCCAGTTATCAGCCTTAGATGAATCATGCTTCTGAAGCAACATGAAGAGTATGGATCACAGAAAATCCAGTTCACAAAGGTGGCAATGACAACAAATGGCAAATGTCAGCAAAAATTATGTCACTAACCAACAAACCACTTGACAGTTATGAAACAACTTCTTACTGACATTTTTATTTACAAGCTCAAGATCAAAGTTTTCTTTCTGGATGACAACAATGTATTTAAGAATTTTATCATCACAAGATTAAATGCTGGTTTGTCACAACGCTTATTCAGATCATTTCAAGAAAAGATGAAGTCTTCTATTGGCCATAGAAATCAAAAACAGTAACTGTATCATCTTCCTAATGTCAGAGTCTAAAAAAACAGATGCACTCAGTTTACAAGGTCCTTACTGATTTTCTGTATTGTATATTTTCTATGTCTTTATGAAGTATACTTAGAACTGCATGTAATACAGTTCTAGGAAAATATACCATGTTTGCATAGTTTCTATGCAAAGCACAGGATTAGACAAATTTTTAAAACACTGACATTAATAATGCTATGAACAATTTGCAACCCATTCTGAGGCAAAATGTCACTTAGAGGAGGGTGGAGAATGTTCTAGATGTCAAGATACAGATAATTATTATTATTATTATTTTTTCTTCCTAAACAGTGGTGAGAGAAGACCAATGTACTGTCAGGTTTTTTGTGGTTGTTTTTTTAATTTTTTTTTTGGGGGGGGGGTGGGTGGGGGGGAGAAGGGGGGTTGTAGGATAAATACTGAAAAATTAGGAGAAAGCAAGCAAAAAGCAACTGTCCAAGACTGGCGTAAAAAAAGCTTCCCATCTTCATCATGAAAAATAGAATAGCCACAGACAGGAACTGTCTGGGAGGAAGTAGGCATTTTCCTTTAAACAGCAAAGAAAATAAGCTTGTTGAATAAAATAAACTGGCAAAATGCTGCATTCATGCCTTCCACTGGAGGCTTCTGTCAAACATACCAAAGATCTTTCCCAGGGACCATTTGTGTGAGCAAAACCAGACTTGCACAGCACACATTGAAAAATCTGGTGGCCTACTGCTTTATAACATCAACAGGAGCAGCAGCAGAGTTGGCCCTGTAGCTTCTATGTGCAGATGGCAATCTGGATAACAGCTGGCTCCTGTGGTGCTTCTCTGCTCTCTGCTCCCCATGATGGGGACATGGCTCTGTACTCCAGTTGGGAGCCCTGCGGCAGTGGGTGTGCAGCCACACAGGTGGCCTTTCCTGGCCTGGAGAATGGATACCTCAGGTCCACACTCTCTTTTATTCATGGACATTTAATGACAATGAGGCTTAAAAGGTCATATACTGTAACACAAGGTTGCAAGCAAATAAAAGCCCTTCTATCCTACTCAACAGTATTATTTTAACCATGATTTTCGGTGTCTTGCCTATAGTTCTTTTCAAATGTCCTAGGTATGATATGTCCCAGATTTTGTAGCAAAATCATGTGCTCATCTGCCCTGAACTTTTGTTACTTCACTTTTCATTGATTTCCATTTCCATTTCCTTGGATACAGTCTTTGAGATACAAATGCAGCTTATTCTCTCTGAACAGCATGTTGAGCACATTACTGTTATTTCTCCCCAGTTCAGCAAAACCACCAGTGGGTATACAACCCATCTGTGTGATTACCTTAGCACTATTGCTGCTTCTCCTAGAGCAGTGTCTCTGAGTCGCCTAAAGGCAACCAACCCACTCTCCTCCTCTCAAGCCCACTGCTGGGTGGTTCCCCTCTCCTCTTTTACAACTGAGTTTAAGACAGAGCTGCTAGTATACTCAAAAGATTACACAAAACAAATGTTACATTTATATTTTCACAAGAACACTTCATCATGCAGCTTTGTGTGGAAAACACAAAGCATGGCTTTATGGTGAATGTCAGACTTGGTCACAGGGGCCAGTTCAAGCATGAAGACTTCAGTCACTTTCTGGTCACTGCATATCCTGAGGCCAAAGGCAGCTACAAGCTCAGTGCATGCGTGTTGGCTGGGCACCTGCAGTGAGACAGGATGGCTGCAGGCCTTGTCACTTAGGCTGCAACAGCAGCTTCTCCTCTCCTGCTTTTACCACTGTTTCTGTTGGACTGAAAGGATCTCAAAACAAGTTAGTAAAGTTTGTTTTATGGCAGGAATACTATTTTAGACAGAAAACTGAAATGAAAGGTAGAATGTGAAAGCATGCAAGGAGCCTCTCTTCCACTCTCTTGTCCTATATCAAGGTGCTTTTTGCAGAGAAGACCCCGAAGAAGGTGACTGGCTGCTCTCCTACTGGGGTTATCCAGAGCAGGGAATGGCTGTGCTACAGTCAGTGTAGGGCTTCCCTCCTGCAGAAGGGGAAGTGCACATTATCTCCATCACATTATCACACAGATGCCCCACAAATGGCATCCTGGCTTACCTGCCTAAAGCTACTACAGATCCCAGTGTGGGAATCAAATGTTGTTTCTGCATTAGAATTGGATAATACTTTTTTTTTTTAATTTCATGATCTCCGCTGTCATAGTTCTTTTTGGGAGTCTTTCTACTTAACTTGGGGAAGACCTCTGATAGTTTACATCACTTATCTTCTAGACGAACCTTCCCAGGAATGCACACTCTGTATATAGGTGTATATATGTATATTTTGTCATACACATTGCAAGAATATCCTGCACGAGATCAAACCAGAGAACAAGTGATGGCATGCCCAAGGAAGTGCCTGAAGAGACATCAGAAGGCCTGGCATCATCTTCTCCCACCCCTCCCTCCCCCCCCATGCTCTCTTTGTTTAACAAAGACTTTGAAGAAAATCACCATATTAATATGACAAGAAGAGCACTGAGACATTTTGGAATCTTGGAAACAACAGGATTGCTACTGACTGACACCAGATAAAACACGAATCAACAAATGTAAACTGTGATAAGACTGTGAACGTAGAGTACCCAGCCAATGGGGAAACAGGGCAGGGGGATGGATAAAGGGAAAAACAGGGTATAAAGACTGTCATCTTGTGTCCACAGGCGCGCTCCTGCTTGTGGGACGCCCACCATTGCAATCGCGAATAAAATCTGCTTTTACCAGAGATACCGTCCTCACAAAAATTATTTGGATGTTTCCAACACCAGGAGGCCGCAAGATGGCTGGTGTCTGTACAGAGAGAGAGGAGAGCAAAGGAGGCTTGGCTCTGCTAGGTGAAGTGCTGGCTCAGTTCTGGTGACAGCAAATGTCTGCCTCTTATTCTAACCACTAATCACCGCTATTGGCCAAGTGATTAAAAGAGCCAGAATCTTTAACCAAAACTCTTATTTCGTCCCAAAGTTTCCATTGGACTGGTTTACACATCTTTTGCTCATTTTTAAGGGTGGGGAAAATCCCTCAATGTAGTCAGTGATGACTGCTAGAGGAGACTGATGCTATTTGCATGCCTTATTGCCATCAGCAAGCACTGAAAGTCATGAATAAGAGCCCAAACATCACAAGCCTGCCTAAAAAGTTTAAAATAATAATAAAATTTAAAATAATGTTTTAAAATTGCAAAGTGATGTTCTTCTCATTACACTTCAGCTGTTGGAAATTTGGGTTCATTTTTTACCACTCCTTTTCCACCGTCTTGCAGCCTGGAAACATTTTGCAGAAATGAAAGCTGAGATTTACACACTTCTGACTGCTGGTACATTGCAGCTTCTATTCAGTTTCATGATAAAGCTTTGAAAGCTGAGAATGTAATGCAAATTGCATTTTAAATAGTTACTTTAAACTTACAAACAAAAGCTGGGAAACAAATACAATAGCGCCATTTCTTAGCATTTTTAAATAATGAAAATATTTACCATACATAATAAACCATATATTCAGTGACAGAAGACTTGATGTGGAATTTTATATTTCTATATCCTGCCATAGCAGTGGGAAGCAAAAACATGGGCTATTTAATCCTGAGTTTCTCACCATAGATGTGTTTACAAGAGACGAAAGAGGTACCAAAACCTTGTTTTCACATACAAAATAAAATGAATGCCCATAAAAGGCAGCAGCAGAGCAAGAGATCTTTCCAGAAAAGGAGGTTGGTTTCCTCACTATTGTGAATACAGTACTTAGAGCAAGAACTGGAACTTCTGCATTTTCTAACCAATGCATTCACATTTGTAAACAGTACGACATTCACAAGTTTTATTTTTCTTTAAGTAACAAATTTCAGAACTGAAAACTGTTGTTCTTATTAGAAACAGTACTTTTAGTGTCTCAGTTTGATTATGTTTTTCTCTTCTCTCCATTTCACATCTTCTAAAAATGCAGACTTCCCTTCACTTCTCTGAATTTGCAATAGCACTCCATTCTTTTTAACTCTGCCCTACAAAAGTCCCAGGAAATCTAGTTACAGATTTTTATTCATTCTAAACAATCTGATTCAGGATTGTCTATTAAGAATTACTAACTTCTCTTAAACTGTCAATAGCAACGCTGAATCTTCTTGCCTGTTCTACTGAAAGACTTGCCTAGGTGTTAAGAAACCCCACTTAATTTTTAGTTTCCAGTTCTAAATGGCTCCACTGTGATTCTCATTTGGAACTTTGTCACCCTCTAGTGTCACGACAATGGAAGTGAGAAGAAAAAAGGTAAAGTGTGAAGATATCTAAAAGGTACCCATAGTGACCTAGTACTGTGGCTACAGAAATAACCGGGATTCAAACAATAGCTATATTGAGAGCAATCATCTTATTGCCTTATACTTGTACAAGAGTCAGCTGCTGGTGTGGATAATAGGGCTAAAATCATCTGTCTTTACCAAGGCCATGAGGACTGAGCAGCAAGCCTCGGACAGTGCATCACAACACACATGTGTCCTGGCTAAGCACAAAAGTCTGTCAAACCTCTCCTTGTGTTTACTTATCTGTGGCTCACAAAGACATTTTTGAAAAGAAAATGTTTTTGCATTTGACTGACCAAACACTTGCCTTCTAGCACAGCTTAATGCTGTTCAGACCAGGTTAGGTGAAAGTAAATTCAACCCAAGCTCTACTTTTCCCTTGGTCTCCCACAGTAACAGGTGACAGACTTCCCAAGGTGCCTCAGCACATCTGTTTCCTTCTACCACTTCATCCCTGATCTCAGCAAAATCATCTGAACTCTTGGAACCCTATACCAACATTCATGTCTTCTCTCAGGTCCTCAAACTCCGCCTCTCCCATGCTCACTCCTTACATATTCTTTGTGGTGCTGTCTTTTCTTGCTGTCATTATTATTCATATATTTCATTATTGCTCCTGCTTCCTTTCACGCTGCAGTAAGATTGCTCATACACCTTTTTATTTTTTTCAGCTTATATCCTCCATTCCTACCCTCAGAGAAGATTACGGGGTAAAGGCTGCACAGAGCAAGAAGATCTAAGCTGGTGTCACTGTAGCTGTTGTAGAATGAAAACCAAGAAGCTGGAAGGGAGACTCATCTCAGTGAAAAAGATTTGGGGATAGAAAGGTTTGGATGAATGGCAGCAGGAGGAAAACAAAAGGCTTTGTAGTACTTGCAGGCTTTGGCGACTGGAAGGATGGGAAGCTCAGGAGTTTTGGTCTGGAGACAAAGAGGATAGAAATGGAATTGCACCCCAGAGCTCATCTACTCAGGATCAGTTCAGAAGCAGAGACCCGCACAAGGGCACCTTCTGCCAAACTGCCGGGTTCTACCAGAAATGTGGCAGTCCTGCTGTACTGCCCTACGTTTGGAGCAGTTCCCATTCCTTATCCACAGCACAACGACTGCTGAAAGCATTTGCCTGAAAGCACTTTTTCGAAGTGCACGGGCCGTTACAGACTGCCTCAGACAGCGGGAAATGTCTACCTTCATTACTGCTAGAACAATCAGATTTTGAGAGCTCGCTTAGCAATGAATGTACTTCAATGTCTACTTGGTGAAGCATCATTAAACCTAGAATATTTTTAATTACAATCAATAATAATGCTGGTTTTAATGGAGTGTTTATTTACATTGCAAAACTACCCAGAACTGAGTTTGTCTGCTAAAAATAGTACCAGAACTGAGAGGCAGTGGCTGAGCTCTGCAGTGATATTTGCACAGTCTGCACCTTCTCAGGCCATTGCTGGCTTCCACAGTGCTGCCCTCTCCTTTTTATAAGCAAACTAAGATATTTAGTTAAAAGATTGGAGATGCATAAGGTGAGCCAGAGGTTCAAATCCAGTGAGTTAATCATTCCAGAAATTCAAGCCTGATCCCGGGCTGTCTTTTATTGTTGTTGTTTTGTTTTAATCTGTCTTTAAATGGCATACATATTTCCTGTTTGTCACTGAATATTTGCCACATTTCACCATAGAAATGTTCCACTGCTCAACACAGTAGTTTGTCTAGCACTTTGTGACCCTTCACATGAAAGAAAAATTGAAATAATGTATGCCATTTAGAGTAAGGACTTGGGAAAATCTACAAAATATCAATCATCTCCTACTGAATAATTTACTGTGTAAAACTGTTTCAGGCAAATGGTCGAGCAACAGGTCACATTTTTAAATATGCTTTTTGAATGATTATGCTTAAAGTACGTTTTTGGATCTTGGTTTCTAGAAACACAAGCACCATTTAGTTAATCCACATCTGGTATGCAGTATATAATGCTGAATGCTTTACTCAGAGTCATGCCAAAATTTTAAGTGATCAACAGAAACAGTGTCTGCAAAGTGAATATATGAGAACATAAATTACAGTGACAAAAGATTGGAAATTTAAGATGCCAAACACAGAATCCAAATAAAATTGATATATTGAGAATCTGCACTCCAGGGGCCGAGAAACCAATTCACATAGTTTGACACACTAGGCAGGGGCTTCCCATAGAGGGTACTTGACACTTTGCAGGATCAGGCCCACAGAGAAAGAATTATCTGTGATTTTTAAACTGTAGATGAAACTCATGCATTTGGCAGTCTAACAAAACCTTGCTAGATGAATGGGTCAGAATTTTTCATAGTGTTGTATTAATTCTACAGCTGTTTACACTGCACTAATTTTAAAATGGTAAACTCATATTTAAAAAGAGGTGATATTGATAGCATCAGCTGTGAATAAGTTTGCTTGACACTTTCTGTGTCAAGCACCCTATATTCTGTTGCTATAACTTAGCAGTAAGTTGACTGTTTGCTATTTTAATGTTGAAATTTCACATCTTATTTTATTCTGTGCACTCACACCTGCTAGAAACCACCTTTCCTCTCTCTCTCCTTCCCTTCCTTCTTCACTCACTCATTCCCTCTGTCTCTCCTCATATTCTCCAAAGTCACGGCCAGATTACACTGACTTGTGCTTATTCACCACCTTTTCTCTTTCTCTACTGTACACCTCAGGGAAGTGAACTGAGACTTGTAAGGGGACAGGTTTTGTGTTGTAAATATGTCCTTTCCTGAGGTCAGTGAGAAGCTTAGTAAGCTTAACCAGAGTCCAAGACTTCAAAAGATCTCTACATCAGTGCTCAGGAGGGACTGACCTGCTAGCACTTTGTGGCTGGAACTCCAAAAGATGCAATGACACTCTCAGCCAGGAGTGACAGAGCTTTTCCTACCAATAGCTGCATTTCTGCAATGTTACAGATTAAGACCAAGAACTTATCTTATCTGGACTTTTATTCCTCCTTCCCTTCCCTTCCCTTCCCTTCCCTTCCCTTCCCTTCCCTTCCCTTCCCTTCCCTTCCCTTCCCTTCCCTTCCCTTCCCTTCCCTTCCCTTCCCTTCCCTTCCCTTCCCTTCCCTTCCCTTCCCTTCCCTTCCCTTCCCTTCCCTTCCCTTCCCTTCCCTTCCCTTCCCTTCCTTTTCCTCCCATTTTCTCCTTTCTGTTACAGGTAGAGGATGAAGCTGCAGGTTACAAATGAGTATGGATGTAATACATGAAGATAGTACTGGGAAAACACAGTAGAAACAGGAACTGGAAGTTTGTGGAAAGAAAGAAAAATTGGCTCAAGAATTTATGATGGGAAGACGGCAGGAGTGAGGGTCAGAGATGAGAGAGGGAAGAACGAACAATAAAACAAGGAACTTAGTGGAAACACTGGGACTAGAGCCAGAATTCTGCATGGGATATGCTGCAGAAACAATGGAACACATTATAAATCTCTGGAAAACCATTATTTGCGAGTAGATATCAGTACTTGTTAGTCACTTCCAAACTTCACAGACTGTATTAGTACTCATCACATTCTCCCAAATTCTCGAGTCACATGTTAGGTCATGTACTCAACACTAGAATTCAAGTAACCATGGACATGGTTAAGATTTTTCTTTCTGTTTTACCCTTGAATTTATCCTTTGGCCAAAGGAAAATACACTGAATCAAGATCTGAGAACTGTAAGTTCTAGTTTCATATATAACTAATGTATTATTACTGTCGTTACTGGGTCTTTTCCTTAGCAAGCTAGCCACATTACAACTAACAATGCTTTGTATTTTTATTTTGTACAGAAATACCATGCAGTATGTAACAAGATTTATACTGATGCAGCGTGTAATTACAACACACAAAAAAAGCATAATTTCTTGGATGCCAGTTTTCAAAAAAATACTTTTAAGACTTTCTGTGTGCGTACGTAACTCTTTTAACTCAGAAACACCAACCCAGCAACACCTCTAGTTTGCAAGCCAGCAACATTTTGAACAATACCTATAAGTTCAAATGGCTGGTTAAAAGCAGGTGAAAGATTCTGAATAGGCATGAACCTAGGAAAGAAGACATTTAGTACTTGGCAAGATTAAGTCCTCTGTGTGTAGCTTGGATGACGCTGGAACTCAATGCATCCTGGATCCCATCCCTCTGCAGTAACAACAAATTACATCACACTGCCTGTTCCATCATTTTACACTGCAGTCCCTTTGCTAAATTAATTTTTGGTTTATGCAAGCACAGTTCCCAGCTTTAGATGGCTTTCCACTACCTTCACACCACAGCCAAGTATCTTCCTGCCGCACCAAGCATCACAGTAGTGCATAACTCATGCAAGACCGTGCTCTCCCAGCTTTCTCCCCACTGGACATGCAATTAACACCCTTAAAACCTGGCGTGTTTAAAATCCCATCAGTATTGCCTGAATTCTTTAGTAGCAGTCTCAGTTTAGAAAAGGACAAGTAAACTCATTTATACTAGTTAAATTAAAAATAGTGGTTACGCTGTGACAATAGAAGCAGGGGAAATCCCAGTTGGTTTTTGGAACATTTCAGGCTTCCTGCTTCATTGCCTTTGCTCCAGTATACTCAGTTACATAACCCAGCAAACAGCACTGACATACTCATCTGAGCAGGAACGTCGCCAAAAATATTTGGTCTATTGAACACCCCTGGTATACAGCCTGAAGACTTTTGTCTCTCCTCCATATGAACTTCAGCTTTAAATGGCAGAGAAGTGTTTGTGCTGCTCTGCCTTGAGAAACATAGATTTACTTTTATGAAGCCATCAATATTAATGTTCATGCAGCATTAAGAAAAGCCTTATAGTCCCAAACATGAATGACAAAGTAACTTTGTAATCAATATCTATTTAGAACATCTTGTTTCTACCCCTTACTTTTCCCCATCTCTTTATGAGGTACTCTTTTTTTGTTTGTTTGTTTGTTTGTTTGTTTATTGCTGGGCTCTATCTTCACTTTTCTTTCTAATATTTCCCCTGTTTATTTATGTAGCCTTCTTAGCCTTGGGCTTACATCAAGTTCCTCTGCAGCGTGCAGTCATGTAGTTACACAAATGTCTCCATAAAGCTGAAATTATCACATACTTTCCATGTGTGAAATCCACAGTGCTTTGTTTTTTAAGAAAAACAGAGAAGGGAGGAGAAGTACACTTTGAAGCACATGCATTCAAGATCTTGGAAGGTGTACATTCCCTATAAAATCTTTGAGAACTACAACCACTACTCTGTTCTAAACACAGCTACTCACCAGAGCAGGGTCCCTGCAGACTTCCTTCTCTTCTGAACTCTAGGTGCTTGTGCTTCTGAGATGAAAATGTATTTTTCAGAAAAGATCTCCTAAACTTCATCCAGCAGAGATTGCATTTCACTGGAGACTGACTGTTCTATAGGGCTAATGATAGAATTTTCTACATGTATAAAGCTTAAACTGCAGTATTTTTGCAGACAGCTCCTATTTCAAAAAATAATCAAGCAGAGAAAGTTGTTTTACTTTCACACAATACTTTTTAAGGAATCCAGAGAATTTAGAAACTAACTTATCTTTTTTTGAGTTCTACCAATGCCCACCTAGTGACTTTCATGTAAATATTGTATTCAACTTGCTGTGGCTGCTTCACGGCAGCTGGGAATAAGTGCAGCTGACAGCCAGCTTGTGTCAGCAAGCTGGGGAAGGGCCTTGGTCCAAGCTATACGATGAAGGCATGTCTATGTAGTCAGGTGGAGACAGTTGTGGAACAGCTTAGCTCATTTTCTAAGCTGCAAAATGGAAGATACATTCAGTCCAAAGACTGTTTGGACATGCTAATGTGGAACTGAGCCCAAGCTAATAAGTTCTGCTCAGAGGCAGGTTATTCTTTTACGTAAGTTGGCTGGTCCCTTATTTGGTGAGGTATATATGCTACAGCTTGAAATAACACAGTTCAGCCTTTAGTACGAATGTTGATTGCTCGACAGTCTGCTCAGAAAACCAGACCTTCTTCTCCTTTTTCTTGTTCACCATTCTGAAGATCCCAGGAAATTTGTCAACTAATATAGGGTATATTTTGCTTGCTTGGCATGGCAGAAGTTAAACTGAAATTAAGATGCT
The DNA here is from genome assembly GCA_037305975.1 of Chrysolophus pictus. Lineage (NCBI taxonomy): Eukaryota > Metazoa > Chordata > Aves > Galliformes > Phasianidae > Chrysolophus > Chrysolophus pictus. Next base: position 37,039,548 of record JAYKPI010000006.1, read on the forward strand.
AAATCTCTTAAAGGTTTCTCTTTCATACTCTCAATGTCTTTCACTTAGTAGAACCAAGCAAAAGCAGATAGAACTTCTAACTATTCTCCCTTGTGACTATCTTCTATACACATTATGGTAGCAATGTATTTTACAATACACTTGGAGTTTATCATTTTTTAAGTTAAATATTACAGTCTTGAACTAAAGTGTCTAAAATGGTTTCTGGGCTATGCAGAACTTCATGACCTCCTAGACATATACATGTGCACACATATATCCTGATTGAAACACCTTGCAGGCTGCATCTCACAGTGTCTAGTACTTTGTCTTCACAAAATATGTTTAGTACCTTAAAAAGTAAATGCATCCAGATATGAAGCCCTTGGTTGAGGAGAAACATGGACTGGTTGGAGAGCATCCAGAGGAGGGCCACGTAAATGATCCAAGGGATGGAGCACCTCTCCTATGAGGACAGGCTGACAGAGCTGGGGCTCTTCAGAATGGAGAAGAGAACGGCTCCAGAGAGACCTGAGAGTGGCCTTTCAGTGTGTAAAGGGGAGCTTTAAGAAGGAAAGGGACAGAATCTTTGGCAGGGTCTGTAGTGATAGGACTAGGAGAAATGGTTTCAACCTAAAAGAGGGAAGATTTAGACTAGATATAAGGAAAAAAGGTTTTTATGATAAAGAGGCATTCAAAGTTAGGCTGGATGGGGCTCTGAGCAACCTGATCTAGCTATATGTGTCCCTGTTCATTGCAGAGGAGTTGGACTAGATGGCCTTTAACAGTCCCTTCCAACTCAAACAATTCTATGATTCCATGCAGAGATATACCGTGGGAAAAGACTGATGCTTTTCTGATGAAAAGACGGATGAAGTTGTAGAAGTTGTTTTCACTGCAGAGCTAAATTGCAATCCACACTGCATAACTGACTCTTGCACTCTCTTGAACAAAATCTTTTGCATAAAAAATACAGAAATGCCACTTAAACTCAGTGCTGTAGCACAGTGGACTCCGGAGCTGAACAAATTTAAATGCTCCCTGTCTCTAGTGGCACTTCCACACCAATTGATGAGTATAATTGGGTACTGGAGCACTGCAGATCTGTACCTAACCATTGGGAAAAATCCTGTTGCAGGACCTAATTCTGTTCTGTATAGAAGGAATACAGGCAGCTGCCTTATACCAGATACCAGCTTACAGATCACAAATCTCAGCTGGGATGCATCCCATCAGGTAATAACAATTCACATTTTAGTGAAAAAATTATTTGTGTTTACCTGGGATAGTTACAACTTTTGACATATATATGACTATTGCAAAAAGGAGTGGTAAAACTGAAAAGTGCAACTAACAGAGAGAGACTCCTTCCTCAGGGGCACACAACTCACCATTTCCCTAGGAATCCCTATGGATTCCATTCCTGTCTCACAGCAGTGAGAAGCTACTGTCTGTCTGCCATGAACAGCAGATGCTCATGCTTGTTTATACTTGACTGACATATAGTTCACCTGTGTATCTAATGTCCTTTTGTCTGTATTGCCTTTTTCAAATCTCTGTGAAATGGGAGTTGCTGCTGAGACAGTGACTGCTGTGCCACAGCAACCCTTATCAGAACAGATATGTTCTTATGTTGTGAACACATGAATTGGTTTTTTCTCCATTAAATATTCTCCTAGGATTACTTCTGTGGTTTTGTTGTTGTTGTTTATTTGTTTGTTTGATTGATTTTTATAATCTATTCGACCTTTGCAGATCCAGATTATCCCATGGCAATAAGTTCCACAGTTTTGTTACCACTGTATGAAAACCTACTTCCTTCTCTTGATTTTGATCCTATCACCTGTAAATGACATTTTGGGCAATGCAGCTTTTAAACTGTGAAAGACAGGAAGGAATCACTCCATATTCATTCTTTCCACTCCATTACTGGTTTCATATTATATTGCCAACAGTTTTTTGTAACCAACTTGAAGTACCCTGAGCTTATCCATTTTCTTCTTCTGTGGAGCCATTCCTCATTTTTGTTCTCATGTATTTTCATCATTGCAATACTTCCCACTTCCACAGGTGTTTTTTTTAAGAGCATAACCAGAATAACGCAGTTTTCAAAATACAAATCAGATTTACAAATCTGGATCTAGAAACTGCATCATAGCTATAATTGCATCATGATTTCTGTGTTATTCTCCATTTCCTTCTTCTAATACTTTGTTTGCCATTGCTGAGCAGTAATTTAACATTTGCATACAGTATCACTCCAGGAACTCAGGCACCTCCTTCTGTAGTTGTTATGACTTATTCAGAGCTGCATTTGTATAATCAGAATGAGGATTTTTCTTTTCCCCCTTGGGCATTACCTTGCATTTAACGTTGAATTTCTTCTACAATTTATTGCCAAATTGCTCTGTATTGAGAGAACTTTCTGCACCCCATTGTAACTGCTCTTAATTCGCATCATCTGATCTTAACTCCTCACCATTTACTTCTTTTCATTAATTTACTAGTTCTAAAACTCAAAGTGTAAAATAACATAGGTCTGAGCATAAAACCTTGAAGAGCACCTCAAAGTCAAATAACTCCCCTGTGAAAATGGAACACAACCATTTCATTCTCTACCCTAATTTCTAAAGTTTATATCTCAACTATATATTAATGCCTGAGAAAATGTATCTGATGCTTGCTTTCCATAGCACTTTGGTGAAGGATCTTGCTGAAGGCTTTTGGAAATGCATCAACACTGAATTAACCAAATAATTATAGTTTGCATTCTGATTCTTTCAAAAAACTCTGCTTATTTGTACATCATATCATACCTTTGCAAAAGCCTTATAAACTTTCTCTTTTCATATCATGGTTGTTCTAAATCTGCTCATTTTTCATCACAGTTGGTATCAGCTTACTCTGTGCAAGGCTCAGGTTTATTGGTATATAATTCCTGATATCCCCCTGAATTTAAAAACAAAAGCAATGTCATATTTGTCACATTCCATTCCTTTGGAACAGAGGCCAAACCAAGTGTTGAGTTACATCACAGTTAATAATTTGTCACATATATCAGGCTTCCTTTAGAAGTGTTTTGAGAACCTGATCTAATCTAGGTGATTTGTTACCATTTGGTTCTATCTAATCTGAAATTGCTTCTCTGACACTTCAATTTGAGATAATTTCTTTGACTTGGCCCCATAAAAAAGGTTTTGCTGTGGAGACCTGCCTAAGCTTGCCTATGGTGATCTTTAATGTGAAAAATTTATTTTGCATTTTTGCTCTAGGCTTATCTTCTTTAAACGCTCCTTTCATATTCCAAACATTAGAGAATGCCTATAAAGTGTCTGGCACAACTCACACTTCTGATGTGTTTAGAGAAAGTTTTCATATTCATTCTTATGCTTATCACAAGTTATTCCTGAAAATATTTTTGGCCCACTTTATAAGGAGTTTATATTAAATGTGGAAGAGTTTCTGTTCTTTTCTGTTTTTCTCATTTCAACATAATTTCCACTTTTTGAAGACTGTCTTTTATTTCTAACAGCCTCTTTCATGCCAGCTTTCTGTGTGCGTGTGGTCCTTTTAAAGTCTCTTCTGATAAAGAGTAAAAGTTTGCTCTCAGTCTTGAGACCAGTATCTTTAAACAAACAATCAGTATGCCACCTGCAAACTTTTTACCCTTTTGGCTTTCCTTTTTAATTCCTCTATAATAGCCAGGATTTGCATATTTCAATAATACATTTGAATACACTTGAGCCTGATAATATACAGCAGATACATATTCTTTGATATTGTCTTTTGGTTTCTAGGCAAATCCTCATAAGGTAGGAATTTCTTTTATATTATGATTCCTAATAACATCTGTGTGTTGTTAGACTCCCTCAGCCCCTTGCTTTGTTTCTCAGAGGAATTCAAAAGCTTGTCAATAAAACAAGTATCAATCAGATCTCAGATAATACAGCACAGAGCAAATCACCTTCCTGCTGCCCTGAGCCCTACAGAGTAGGTTGGCAGAGCCAGGCCTGATGTAGGCTTGCTCATAGGGCTCACAGTGAGCACTGCGAATGCCACATGGGGCACACACAGACCTGGAAAGCAAGGCCCCCACCTTCCACTGATGTCTGCCTCTGGATGCAGCTTTATATGAATGCGCGTTTTTAGTTAGCTGCACAGTGGGGTTTTTTTGGTGTACAGGAGGAAAATTAAAAATGTTAGACAACTAAATAGTGCTGGACCCCTAGCATTACCAACAAGTACAATTCAGAGATGTTCATTTCAAGAAAAGTAGCACCAGCTGAAGCAAATAAATAAAAAGAAGGTGGGATCACAAAATTAACTATCAGATAGTGAATTCTTATGGATTTGCTAAGCAAAGTGAAATAACTTCAGTTCATGAAGTCTTACGAAGCACTTCTGCTGAATGTGAGTCACATCCAGATTTCAAGACATTTTCTCTCCCAAATAAATTGCGAGACCAGTAAAATTAATAACTGATCATATAGGAAGATAAAATTTTGATACAAGAGAGCTGCATGCATGCTAGTAAGAAAGGGACAGAAGAAAATGGAAATGCAAACAAAAATTCAGCAACAGGAACATTCATCATACTCATCGTGGGCATGTCAAACATTTTCTCTCCTGCACTGCCACCCAGTGGTACGCTGTACAAAAAGCTGGTTCTCATCCGACTGATTTTAGCAGTGTTTGTGCTAGGAAGGCTTCTAACCTCCAATTCTGTTTCTCACAGCTTACCGTGTTTAAGTTTTTGGAATGGCTTGATTGCTGTTTTTCTAGACATAGGTTTTTTTTAATTTTAGTGCACGTTATATTTTAGTTATAACTACATTTATTTTAAAAGCCTTGCTTCCTGAGGCCTAGTCTTTATATGCACGCAATCACCAGATAAAATAATAAAGTTGTGTTCTTTTAGGAAAATACGTAAAATCTTTTTTTCATTGTTAGTTACTAAATTTTTTTTTCCATCCAACAAAAAAACTCTATAAAAAGGAAAAAAAAATTGCACATTTCAATTTCTAGAAAATAATCCTTGTCATAATGAAACGTTTGGGAAAAATGCAATTTTTGACATAAGACCATAGCTCAGAAAGTTTTCTTCCCTTCTGGTGGAAGCAGCAAAGGAAATGTTTGTCTTGCCTGCTGTAGAAGAAAGTGCATTACATCTCTGAGAGCAACTTACACCTGCCATCTTGTCACTGGCTGACTCTCACTCCAGATGTACAGCAGCAATCAAGAAGAGAGCTTGAGGAAGTCTCAGGAGACCTATAAAGTCAACAAAATGGCTTATGACCTCTTTTTTGTTCAATATTTCATGACGTATAAAGAAAATAACAAAGCACTGAGGTTTTCCATTTGATTTTCCATTTAAAAGATAGATACTGCAAGAGTGTAAGGTTTATCACATCAGGGAAATGGGAGAAGTGTAATTCAGTTGAGATGTTTTTCAGCTCAGGCTGTTTTCAGCTCTTCAGATCGTTCCTTTATTTTTGTACAATTAATTTGTGTATCTGGAAAGGAAAGTTCAATATCCCCGTTTATCTCAGAGAAGAGAATAGAGAGCACTCTCACCTCAGATCTCTGGGTAATCCATATGTCCTCCATGACAACAAAGCAAAACAAGCCTTGATATTTTAATGTAAATATTTAGGTAGGTGAGAGCGTTTTAACAAAATGATACTGTTCAAATCAAAGCTTTTGTTGGTGCAGTGAAAAATCCAAGTAGTTCAACTAATCACATTATTTTATCACTGCCACATTTAGGGTCCTTATGTTATTATCAGTGAAAATGCTGTAGGGTAATACAGGGCTAGTACAGCCTCAGACTAAATTGGCTTCTGTGTCAGATTAAGAATTATCTGGAAATCTGCCTCAGCCTCATCTTGCTCAATTCCTCACACTCCCATTTCATCCAGCTTATATTCTGAACAGGATATTCTGCTTCTGTCACTTGTATTCCTAATGCTTTTGAGTTCAAAATCTTTCTGTGGGAGCTGCTCCGTGTGTCTCTTCTGCCTAATTTAACCGTAGTTTATATGGCTATAAGATAAAGATATTTTATACCTCACTAGTCAACTGTAAACTATTACAGTAAATCGTGTTATTTTCACAAGTTTGGTAACAAGTGCTAGCTGGCATTATAAGTGTGGAAGTAACACTTTTATTTCCACTTTCCTGCTTTCATCATTCACATTTATATCTTCAGGGGAAGAAGGATACTTGATGTCACATTGAGGAGTGTCTCTCTACTACATTTAATTCCTGGGCTGGGAAAAAAATATTGCCTAAATACAAAAGGTCACAATTAAAGTCTCCAGTATAAATGTACCACTCCCAATTCCTCTGTTTTATTAAGCCTTAACAGCATCTGACTGAAACAGAACACTGTCCTGAGGCCACAAGAAACATTTTCTCAAGCACTGCTTAAGTCTGTTTTTCTTTGTTTTCCTTCAGTTGTTTTTTTGAGCTACTATAGCAATGAGGAGGGGAGCTGTGTGCTTGTACCTAGTGCTCACCTACTCACATTTACACCAGCAGCTAATTCCAGAATGATTTAGGTGAAAGTTCTATAATTGCAACCAACCCACATTTAGACCCGGCTGTGTTTCTAGGTCAGAGAAGTATTTTCAAGTTAAAAAAAAAGCAAAATGCAGATTCCAGTAAAGAAGAGAAATAAAGGATACACAGTGCAAGGAAAGGCAATTCCTTGTTGTTTCCTATCACATTCATGACACAATTTCTCCAGCAAAGAGTCACAAATTCATTTTAACACAAAAGGGACAAATTGCATTTGGCATCCTAAACCTGCTTCCTCCAACTTCAATGAGCCCAACTGTTTTGGTATGCTAAGCTCCCTTTTTGCTGCTAAAAACCAAGATCTGATCATTCTGCAGGTGGGATATTCTCTCACTTCTTGAGTGTTCCATGACTGCTCAGTGCAAAAGTTCTGCAAATGGTACTTATGTGAATATCTGAAAGCGTATCAATGCTTCTGATTCACCTCAGTGGCATTTGGAGTATCTATATTCAAAATAAAGGATAAACAAAATATAGACAGTTGTCTCACAACAAAAATTTTGTTCTTGAAATAAAATCAAGGTTTGGAATTTGCTATGTCAGAATCGCTCAGAAAAATATCTTCTAGAAATTAATCTTGGCAAAAACATTCCTGAATTTAATATCATTCTACTATTAAATTCCAAACAATATGCTCCATGTTTTCAAAGGTGCCAGAGCTCTGTTGCTCTCCAAACACAAAGAGAAAGCAACGCCCAAAAAGCTATCAGGCTGAAGCACAGACGGTGAATGCAGCGTATTTGTGGGGTGCTTGGAGACAAATGAGATTTGGCGTAGTGGTGACTCATTTAATTGCACAGCTATCACAAGATAATGTGATAGTATTAACATAAGTAACTATGTGCTACAATTATTCCTCTCACAGTGTTATATGTTAGCATTTATGATAGTGTTCAACGCTTCCAGCTCATAAAACAAATCCTGAAACAATTCTCACTGAGATTACTTTGGCAGTATTCTGAATGAGCTATTAGGTTTTGTTTGTGCATGGTGCTGAGTTGGTGGTCACTCACAGGGGTAGGAGTGGGCAGCTCGGTGCCCAGAGCTCGCAGCAATGGCACTGCCAGGCTACCAAGTGGAAAGTCTCAAAGCAGGCATTCCCAAGCAACAGCACACACCAACAGTGGAGCACTAATGCTGCCAGAATACAAAAATGTAAAAGGAGGTGTGCTGAACTGCAGCTCTTGGCCATACAGATTTTGAAAGCTGGGCTCTCTTAAAGAAGATAGGGAACATTTGACTACTGAATGCTGTTGGGTCTGTGGAATCTACATGTGCCAACTTTCTGGAGCAAATGAGGCACAGTTACATCCTGATTACAGAGCAAAGTGTGTAGGGTGGCAAATGCTGGTGATGCATTAATTGCATTTTTTAAGGGTCTTGCAGTCTCTCTCAAGGAAAGTAACAGAACAAGGGCACAGAGAAAAGAGAAATAGCAGAGCTGAAAAAATTAAGACAAGCAGAGCAACAGCAAGTAACAGTAGGTGGCAATAAAGTATCTTCTCCATTTTCTTGGTTTTAACAGCAATTGTTGCCTTGATTTCTCATTTTCCCAGGACTTCAAGCACACACTTCCTTTGGTATCACTTGGTCAGTTGTTCTCATTTCCAAAGCCTAAATTCTGCTCAGCTCCATGTGCCAATTAGGAAAGTAGCAGCACAGTGATGGAAATGATGAACATGGGGCACATGCTACAGCAAGGGGGTAGGAGCCATTTGCTAATGGGGATGAAAGCTCATCTCCAGATGCAGACCCCTCTCAGCACCTGACTCCGTGCAGTGGCTGTGCCCCGTGATACAGCACACAGGGAGGTGAGGTGGACACAGCTATCACATTGGGATTGTGTCCCTGAGTTTTTAATACCAATTTTTATTGACTTCCCATTTGAAGTCAAGCACTCTCTTGAGCCTTCTGACAGTAACTTTTATTCATCAGCTACGGACTTCAGACATATCTGATGGAGATACAGAGGCTGTAAAGATGTTCCTGCAGGTATCAAGAGAATAGGTGGCCACACGTAGGAGTATCCCATCAGAGCCCATAACAGAGAATACATGGAGCACAGGTTTCTTCTTTATCACACACAGTGAAATTGCATGGAAAGTTTGAGTGCACAAAATCTTCACTTTGTCATGGACACTGCAGAATCCGGTCAGGAGGCACAGCCAGAAGCCCTGAGCTTCTCTCTGCCTACACAATTAGTTGTGCAAAGAAGCTGTTTTCAGCCCAGCAGGCTATACTATTTTGATCACTCACTGGCTTCTGTCCCATTAATTGAGTAACAGCAGATAGAGGATTCTCTGCTGACATTCATTGCATCCGACTCTATAATAGCCAAGGGCTCATCAAAATAGTCACTGTGAAGAACACCCAGGCAAATAGTTTCTAAGCTGGATAGGTAGCAAAGGATCTTGGAAGATGGTATAACAGAAAAGGACAGTGGTTATGCCTGGGTTTGGCCTAATTTTGGCAACATGTGTTTTTGTAAAACATTTTTAAAACATTCTTCATTTACACCCTGAATTATAGTGGGTTCTAACCCATGTCTTCACCTTCTTAAAATGACATCTGAATGGTGATATTACAAATTTAAACAGGCAGTCATATGTAAATCAGTTAATAGAGCATTCCCTTTGGTAGTTTGGCATGCATTATTCAGCTCTGGGTATCTTCTTTTTCCCCTGCAGGCTGCAGCCATGATTAAAATGTTACTTCAAAATGAATGTCTCCACAGAGACAAAGACGGATTTAATATATAATGGATTCTCTCTCACCAAGCTATTAAGCAAGGAAGTTACCTCAGCATGAAGATTTCATTACATCTCAACAAAGGTACTCCATTGCCATCTCAAAGATTCCACGAGGCCTAGATGGATTAAAGCTCAGGATCTCTTCAGAGAATATTCTCTTTCAAAAAAATAAAAATAAAAATAAAAAATAAAAAAATCCAAAGACATAACAAGGTGACCTCCTTTCTGTTAAGGTTTCCTGTGGAGATGGCTGTCAATGCACATACATACCAAGTTTTTAGAAAAATACAGTTTATCAGTCTTAGGAACACAGTCTGGAATGGTATAAAGTCTGCAAGACCACTATATACAGTGCAGTTCAACGTGAAGTTCTCAACTGCATGTTTTATTAAGGAGGTCTCTGTGGTTCACTGGCACAGAGTCAGGCTCCCTTTTAGAGCACCAGATGACTCAAAGACTTTGGGGTCACCACAGCACAGTACTTAGAAGAGGAATTTGGACCACATGGTTTCAGATCACAACTTGTATTTTGGTACTTTCTGCATAAGCAATAAACTACATTCCAGCAAAGCTGCCTATGGACGCTGCCTAGAGAGATGCTTCAAACAGACTGTGGTGCAATTAACTACAATCCAAACAGTGGGATATGGTGGTTAAACAGAAATAAATCTCCATATATTGCCATTCAGGTTTAAGCATAGCTGTTTTCTTAATCTAACCAGAGGAAAAATAAGTCCATGGCCATGTTCCTTTCTTCTTTCCTAGAACAGGCAACAACTGACTGCAGTGAGCAGAGCAGCCTCAGGAGATGTCCTAAGCTGCAGAAACTCATCACCTCCTTGTCTCTGAAGAAACTCTTGCCTGCACTACTACTACACACAAAAGAGACTGATTTTTCATTGGTACAAGTAGAAGTCAAGGTCCTTTTCTCCACATAGCATCAATACAAACAGTCCTAGATTAGAGCAAGCAAATGCAAGTATGACTGTTTAATTTATTGAATTCCAGGTTCCTTCCTAACTCTTCCATTAGTCCTTGCAGCAGTGCAATTACAGCAAATTCAGTGTCTACAGTTTTGACAGTAAGTTATAACACAGCTGATTACTAAGCACACATTTTTATGTGTGGTGGTCACACAGAAATTCCCTAGGACTGCTCTTTAAATATCCTTAAATACTCCAGTCTCTGTCAGAATTGCTGACGTCTGTACAGATCGTATATAAAGCATAAAAAATATACAAAAACAAAAGGGTATTTAAGAAAAAAGCAACCTTGTATTTGTCTTCACAAATTGAAATATGAAAACTCTGAAAAACATCTTGAATTACAATGGGTGAAGTTCTTTGAGCTTATAGCATGCAACATCAAATCACTTCATTGAATTTTTCACAGAATCACAGAAACACCAAGGTTGGAGAAGACCTACAAGATCATCCACCTATCACCAATAGTTCTCATAAACCACATCCCTCAACACAAAATCCAAATGTTCCTTGAACACCTCCAGGGTCGGTGACTCCACCCCCTCCCTGGGCAGCCCGTTCCAGTGCCTGACCACTCCTTCAGAAAACTAGTATTTCCTAACATCCAGCCTAAATCTCCCCTGGTGCAGCTTGAAGCTGAGAAAGAAAACTATGTAATAAAAACAATCAATCTCAAAAATAATAAAGTTACATAATCAAAGTTTTAGGAGATTTTGCAACTGTAAATTACCCAGGCAAATAAAGGTGATGGAATACAGCGAGGTTGTTTTTATTTTCACTCTATGTTAAACATGAAACTTTTCTTCTTAGATTTGAAGTTAAAAGGCTGTGAGTGAAGCCAAACTAATATGAGATGATTTCCCTCAGTTACCAAATACACTTGATCTGGGTTTGCTTTCCATTGGCTTCTGTCCGTGCTTTACTAAACAGGTGTACTAGAAGATCTTGGGGGAACATTTTGACCTCAAAATAAGGTAGAATTTGCATTTCTGCCTGGGTCCAAAAATTTTTACTTAGAAGAGATAATACAGAACCACATGAATGGTGGTTCAAACAGATAATCAAAATAAGCTAAACTGACTCCAACTATGTAAAATTTGATCTGCAGGTGAGGAAATGATAAGTCTAACAATCCACAGTTCTTCTGGTCTACTTACACACAGTAAACGAGTACAGAGATGGAGACAAGGGCAAAGTTCAGCACTGCACAGTTGTAGAAATAGATCTGCAGAGAAAATGCATTAGTCAAAAAGTCATGCTACTGATGAAACCCAGCTCAGTTATTTATCCAGATTTGTATTGCAAGCAACGTTGCAGAGGCCCATGAGCAGTCCAGAAATACTCCCTCAGCTAAACTGGGGAGAGATCTGGATTAGCGTAGCTACTACTCAGTTAGCAACTAGCATGTGTGATACAGCTGAAAGACAAACGGGTGAGATTAAAACTAGCAGTCTGGGGGACAGCATGGGGCAGCTGTGGGCAAGTGAGCCAGGGTCTCTGGGGCTGAGGCAGACTGCATGATCTGGGGCAGGGAAAACGGATTAAATGTAAGGGTAGGTGTGATCTAGGGTGATATCAAGGTTTATAGAGCTCTCTGAATGACTACAGATAGAGATTTAAATACTAATGCATTCTTCGTTCATTTTGTTCAGTTGCAAAACAAGAGTATCTACAGAGATAAATGCTTATTGTTCTTACAAAACTTTCTAACTAAAACATTTTCTGTCATGGCTGGAAAAAAAACAGATCAGTAGCCTTAAGTAATAATATCCTGAGCTCCAACAACATGGTCCTTTCAGTAAAGAATGTAACCAGGATCCTTGCACATTACCTAGGAATAGTTTGATGACTCCTATAAACAATAAACTCTGTTTCCACCTACAAAAAAAAAAAAAGAACTCTTCATGTCAGTGGTAATATGATTGTCCAGAAATACCCTCGTTCTCATCTCATTTTGTTTTACTGTAAATGTCGCTAAAGAAAGAAGAAATCGAGTAATTTTTATCTGAAAGGATATTAAATGCATGATCTTTCATTTGTCAAAATTACTAATACCAACAGCAGCCCAGCTGGATTTCCTCTGTTCCCAGAGGAAGACTAAAATTAGGATGAATTAGATCTCTTCCATACCATTGTACCACTTCTGCCTGTAGGAGAACGTGGGAGGAAAACTGTTAATGCTGAGGCCAATTTATTGTTTATGTCATATATTTGCATGCTTAATTAATGTAAATTACCAGCAGCTACAGAAGTTTATACACAATCACAACACTGCCATTTCTGTAGCTAGAACCTCCAGGAGAAAAACATGGCCTGTTTATACCCTCACTATATCAACAATAGCAATTTCCAAGTTTTATTAATTTATTCTACTTTTGGAATTAGGAACCAGGCAATAATTATTTAAATAGGGAAAAAAAGAGATTATAATGAGGCTCAGACTTGGGCAGATGGAAAACAGTCCTTGTTCCCACTGAGCAAAACATGAGTAGGTCTGTTTTCTGGGCATGCCCTGGAAAACAATATTGCACTGTGCAAAGAAGCCGTTTTGGTGGTATTGGCTTTATTAAAAAAAAAAAAAAAATCTAAAAACAACACGATGTGAAAGAATTTCCAAGTACAAAAACTCCCAGACAAAGACCCGATAATGGAAGCCGTGACAGGGCTTTGCAAAACAAGCCCAGTGTGCACAGCACTAGAACGAAGCCTGCGATGATTAGACTTCTGAATAATCAGGCAAACAGCCCGCACTGTAACAAGCACTGTTTATGGGGCTGAAGCAAACACCGACAAGTTTCATTCACATGCCTCAGTAAGCGCAAAAACACTTGTAACAAGGAGCCTTGCAGACTGAGCAATTAGGGCTGTGGAAGCAGCCGCTGCCCTAGGAAGCTCACAAGCTCGGTGAGAGGCAGTGAGCGCTCGGCCAAGCCGGGACGCGCGAGGGATGGCTCACAGCTCCCAGACAGGCAACAATGGCAAGAGCGGCCCTGACTGCGGCCGCAGTTCCCATCCAGCTGCATCAGCAAAATGTGCCCCAAAGGTCTGAGCAGAACTACATAAAAGTCATGCGAATGAAAGCCCCACAAAAAGTAGCGCTGAACATCAGAGAGTTTCTAAAGCTGTTGCAGAAGGTATAATTTCAGTAAACAGCACTTTGTTGGCCTTATGACAAAACTGTAATATAAACTATCCCAGCTGCAGCAGCTGAGATGCAGGTTTGTGCTTGTAGTAAAAGTGGATGCACGAGGCATTACGTGGATCTAGAAGTATGCATATCATGTTGATCCCCTCATAGATACGTTTACTCTGTGTAAATACAGACCCACTGCATTGCTCCCCAAACCCTTCTGTGCCACACTTTTTTTAAGAACAAAATTCTCCTCAGCACAACCTCCTCAGGGCTTTGTTTTATGGAGAGATACCACCTAATAGGGCTGTAGCCACGAAAGCTGCTAGAACCCTTCCCATTTCCTGGGGTCACTGCCAGTGCCTGGATCTCTCTGTAGCCCCACAGGGTTTTCATGCTTTTGGCCAGCTGGGCTTAGTCCCACCACACTCCAAGGGAAAGGCTCACCCTGGTCCCAGGACACAGAGGTTCACACAGGTCCTGCGTTGGAGCACATGCGGGGAAGGAGCACTGAGCTGTCCAAGCTTACAGCAGTCCTACGCAAGAAACACATTGTGCTCCCATGTTTAGCTAAAGGAAACCCTACAACCATTTCTGCTTCGATACTTCTGTCACGGCTGATTGCAGTAAAAAGCTCCTTTTCTAGGTCATGGACTTCATGGGCTGCAAATGACATATAACCCTTTTCTAGGGCCACCTTCTTTGGATCACCTGCTCTCTTATTGTAGGATCTTTTCACAGAAGGGATGAGCTACACTAAGTACACTTGCAAAGCTTCAGACAGTATTAAATTAATTGTCCTGAAATGCATGTAGCTGTTTGTACCTTACATGCTGTAATAAAATTGATTCTTCCTATGGTGTACCTTTGTGTCATCCTTTTACTACCAACTCCTTCTGTTTCCAAAGCCCCAGCTGCTCTGACATCTTCAGATCAGCCTGCAGCTTGTGGCTGACCTCCTTACACTTATGGCTTAGCGTCTTGTGTGAATTTGACTGTGTCAGAGATCACACGATACAGGAAGACACAAACAGCTGTGCAGAGACGCCTGCTCTTTGTTCCATGTTTTAACATCGCTGAGTCCAAAAGGACTGGGAAATCCTGAATGAACACAGACTGCAGTTAGCTGGAACAACCATCACTATTGTGCTTGCTTCATCTTTGTGACAGAATCAGTGTCACGTGCCTCAGGAAGGTGCTCTGCTGAGCACCAGGCAATCTGTGGGTCAAAAAAGATTGCTGCGTGTCAGAAGTAGGAGGCCCCATGCCTGTAGACTAGACAAAATTGTTTGCCACTTAAGAGATGCTACTGGAATTCAGTAATTGTTTCTGAAAGGCAATTGTATATTCTAAATACAACCAAATCAAATAAAACTGGTTTATAATTAACCCACTTTCTTTCCTTACTATGTATTTATGTTTCTGTACTCAATTTCCGTGCTAGTCAAGACACGCCTCTCATGAAAATCACTGCACTTTGCGACTCCTGCTTCTTCTGTATGCAATTACATAAGAATTCACTGTTAAGTTTACAACCCCCCTTTAGGGACCCAAGGCTAGATCTCTTTTTTCAACTGAACTGGTTGGTCCAAGAGAAAATTTAACCCCCTACCTGCAAACTCTGTCATCTCAATCATTCCAAAATATTTTATATGTGGATTTATGTCTTCAAGCCTTTAAAATATTGTTCTTTGCTACAAGCTATTAGGAACTGTCAAGCAAAAAGCAGATCGTTCAGCTATGTTTCTGAACTGTTGATGCTTTCTATTCAACTTCAAGGACGTATTTTTTTCTTTCATGTTAACAATCATTACAAATATTTAACAATCAGCTCACTGTAGTTTATTGCACCTAAAGCGTGTGAGATTGGTGTTAATTTCTAAAAATGACATTGCCAGAAGATGGCACCTGCTATACATTTTTGATGCTGCTAAAACAACAAAAACGTGTAGGCTGCTATAGAACAGAGTGGACACATTTTGTCCACTTTGTATTTCAGGGTTTAGAGAGTGGAGGACATATTCATGACACAATGACACTCAGTGACTTTTATAAAAGCAGAAGTTAGACACAGTCTTAAATACCACCACAATAAAAATGAAAGTCTGGTGCATGATTGTCAGGTATTAGAGAACGATCATTTCCTTTAATCCATAGTTATTTGGAATTTCTATTGCCCCACTTGCAATTATCTGCTGACTTTTCCCAGTTTACAAAGATGAGCATGTTTTGAACTATTTTTTTTTCCCCTTCAGAGCAGTTAGAGTGACAAAAGGAAGAAGAAATATGAAAAGATTAAAAGTGTCAGAAACATGATCATTTTTACTTCACTCAGTCACACAAATGGAGGATTCTTTAGAATGGATCTTTCCATTGGTACCAAACACCCATGGATCACATTCAATTATTGCTGCAGGTGGGCTGCGACCATTGAAATTTGTACAAATATTTTCATTTTCACACCAATTTTTTAACATCTAGGGGATACTTAAACTTTGAGAGTGAAGCTTTTATTGCAAAGAGGATTAATTGTTTCTGGAAAACTTTGAGTTAGCAGGGAGACAGAGAGGTTTCAGGATGTCAGCAGCTATGAGATCTGAGGTGAAGCTACAGGAATTAATGACTTCCCTGTTTGCTTGTGTGTGTCCTGCGTACTCTTAAGAGCTTTCAGTAAGGAGATGGCCATGGGCAGGTCAGGAGGCTTTGGGAAATACAGTTCTTACTAAGTGCTATTGGGAGGGAAGAAGAGCTGCAAATCAATCTTCCGGGGATACCTTGAGATCTGTGAGGTTTTTCTTGCAGAGATGCAAATGCTTGAATGACTCAGTCTGTTACTCACTTTCAGGGGAAGCAGAAATCCATTAGTAATATTTTCTAACCTATTTTTTTTCCCCTAAATCTAAGTATTTTCTACACTGTTACATTCAGAGGAAAAATATCAAATAGTGGTGGAGAGCAAGAAAGAAATTTTTGGGACTTGGTTGGATTGTACAATTTAAATGGCATGCCAACAGGCATTAGGTCTGGAAGGACTTGTGTTACGCAGAAGGCTCAGGAATACAGGCAAGTCAAACCCTCTTTGCCAGCTTCAAATTTTTAAAAATAAGAGGAAGTTACAAGAAATGGTTCTTCACTGTCTGCTGCTGTTGCTGTCCAGAAGCAATAACTCAATCTCCCCAGTTCACAGAATCATAGAATCATAAAGGTTTAAAAAACCACTAAGATCATCTATTCCAACCATCAAATAGTCCAAACTTCGAACCATTGTTCTCCCAGATCCAGACATGAGGTTTTGTCCTCTAAACTACCACTGCCTCCAGGGCTCTGGAATCACCATATATATATATATGTATTCTTGATTCTTAATTTCTGCTTATGTTCTAAGGTTTCATGTGAGCTCTTAGATTTGCTGGGTTTTTGCAGTATTATTTCAAAAGTTTTTGTACAGTCAGAATTAGTATTTTGTATTACTTTCATTAAAATAGTAATTTATTCCTTTCAAGTCACTACTTCTAGATGCTGGCATTTCCTCGCCACATTAGGACAACTACTTCAATGGAAAAGACCTCGGGCTCTTTTTTAATGCAAGGAAAATCTGTGAACTAATAGTCAAAAGAGTTTTCATTAGAATCCATGTATATTAAGAGGCTAAAACATTCAAATTAGTAGACAAGGCAATCTTCCTAGGGGGGAAACAACAACACAAACATTCATGCTATGAGGAGCACACAAACATGGGAAAACATTGGACATTTGGCTTTAGCAATATACTGAAAATAAACTAGCTCAAAATGTCAAATGGTGAATATCTGAAAATACTGAGCCATTTATAAGCTCTTCAGTAGCACAGTGGGCTTAGATACCACATCAGAAGTGTATAGAATGTGAAGTGGTGCAGTTTAACACTCTATTAGGAAGGTCTCACGCGTAATTCCTACCTGACATTGCTCAAGATAACACAGCCAATTAGCAATAAGGCCAAAAAAATAGTACAAACATTTTGATTTCCTGTCCCCCAATTCACTTATTTAATCACTGTTACTTCTCAGACTAATGGCATTTTGCTTTTATATCTTCCATTTACAAGCCTTCGAGCATGGGCACCTGTCTATTTTTTCTATTTTGACCCTGGGGAAATTGAGATTTGTCTCAAGCAATGTAACTACTTGTGAGCAGTTTAAGAAGTAACACTGAATCCCAATTTTCAGTCCAGTAATTGTTGTGATTAAATGATCATTGATGCAGATAGGAATCCGAACAGGCAATGTTAGGCAGAATGAACAAATATCAGAGCAGATTCCTTCACATTGATATTTCATGTGTAGATGTGCATTCACATACCTTCTTTGGGCGTAAGGGTCAGTCTCCTTAAAAAAGTAGCTCCAGAGCCCTTGATGTAAAGAGATATTTAACTAGTCACTTCAAGTGCTAATCAGAATACTTATGTGTTAACTGATTATTAAAACCATAACCACATCTTTATTGTCATTGTAATTGACAGTTTCTTTCTATACCAAAGAGACATACAATTTGCATATTCATAAAACTCAGTGGGTGCTCTTCTAAAAGTCAACCAAGTTTAATAAACATAACAAAAAATAGCTTATTAAATGCAAATTAAAGCTGGGAAGCAGCAACTGAAAATTCACCCTGGTTCATGTTCTTGGGTTACTTCATCAAGGATTATTTTTCAAAACAAGTCTACAAGAAAGACTTTTAAACAACAACCCCAGCGTGTGATGGTGAAATATGAACACCAGAGTGATAATCACTGTGTCACTTACAAGTAATGCTCTGTAGAGTAGCTCACTTATAACAATCCAAGTGTTCTTGGAGACCGTGGTGTAACTAACCTCCCAGTTTTGTAACAGTTCAGGAGTTCTCTATAGGAAAGTCATATTTTAAATGTAATAAATCTCTGCATTACTCTTTACTTATTGACAAGAGGGAAAGTCCTCTCACAGATGAATGTCTAGATGATAAATACCTAGGAAGACCAAGCATAAATTGCAGATCTACAGTGGAAGAAGTTTACATGTAGGAGCTTCCTAAGGATCTGTACTTTTCATGATTTTTTTGGAAAGCAGTACAAATCTGGAATGAATAAAATTGCAGGTGATACTATTTTATCTAAAATGGTTAAACATAAAGCTGAATGTGAAATTTATAGAAAGGTATAGAAAGATTTTGCAGTCCTGAGTAACCAGATAACAAAACTGCAGATGAATCACAGTTTCTGACAATATGAGAACTAGCAGGCATGGAATGAAATTACCAGGTGACAAACAAAACAAGTGAAATACTTTTTCACAAAGCATTTGAGTAAAATATGGAATGCACTCCTACAGTAAAATATAGACAGCAAAAATACAAAAGGCATCAAAGAGGGATATGTTAAATTCATGGAGGATAAGCACTCTGGTGCATAGGCTGCTAGGCAAACGGTGCATTGTGAAATAGAATGAATCACTCTGAGATCCAGAATCATAATGACTGCCTCCATATCACTGAAGGTGTTTGAGTTATGGACCACACTGATAATGTAATGTCCCAAACTCCACAGAATGCCATTATGGGTGTTGCTTTTGCTTAAAATATGAATGAATCAGTAGTGCTCCTACCCATTACCAGCATACACTATAAAAAGGTAATCGTGTCCTTTACACCACAAAATGCTTGTATTCCTCTCATACCTTGCAGATCAAGTGGAGGTGGACACTCTGGAATATAATGCTGCAATCTTGAGGTTACAGCAACTCATTGTATTTAACACCTCTGGGTTAAAGACCTGGCTCTGTAGGAGCCGTGGCAGATTGACTCACATCAGGCTCCTAAAACCTAGGACCCTAAAAATCACATTCTGGCTGTTTACTTTTCACAGCCACATAAAATACACATTGGCTTTCATTATTCACTAGCACTTAGGTAGGATTTTATGCTAAGAGGTTTCCCACTTCCTGAAACAGCCTCTGTCTGGTCTGATTCATTGAGACCTTTTTCTTTCTCTCAATTCATGTTCTTGGGGCCTCTCCTACAGTTTTTATTTTCAGATGCACTGCAGGAGGGTAGTTTGTGGAATACAATTTGTTGTGGAGAGAGCTAGATGGAAGAGTCTCCATCAGAGGTGAGTCCAACCCCTGAGAGGGGCTTCTTGCCTGTCTTGGGAGCATGAGCTGGAGCCTCAGCCTGTTACACAGCTGCTCCAATGCCACACTGTTCTTGGAGCCATCACACTGGCCTGTGGGGTAGCTTTTAATGTGCGAGCACTGCACAACCTTGTGATGTGACATACTAAGAAGCTATAATTTTCATATTGTATCTCCTTACCAATTGTAAATCAGTCATTTTAAGGATGCTTTCCATTCTTGCTTCCCTTCAGGCATCTCTTATTTCTCTCCGGAAAAAGAAAAGATGTAGTTTATAGCTAACTGCAGGACTGAAATGACATATATAATAGCAACAGCAGGCAACAAATGTGTCCCTAAAGTGGCAATATGGTGCCTTTTGTTTTGTTTTAAGACTTTGGAGTGATAGGCAATTTGTCTTTCTGAGCCTTTACTTGAATAGTTACAGGGAATTTAGAAGATGATGTTATGCATGTTCAGTAATGAGGACAGCATGGTCTGACCTAGGCCCTTTGAAAATTGAATGATAGAACAAGACAATCAAGAAAAAATACTGATTACTATGCATAGGGTTATTGGCATTAGAGATTAATAATAGTTTTTACTTTAATTTTCTCCCTGCAATCCTATCCTTTCTACTAAAGAAAACAAAACAAACACATTATGATCACCAGATATTCTATACAAATCTGAATTCTGCCACACCATGTGGGAAAAAACACAGCCTGAGTGTAATCATTTTTTGCTGTTGGGAAAAAAGGTGATTTACAATTTCTAAATATAATGGTTTATATATATGATAAAATCCAACTCTTTCATGTAGCTCTTTAAAAAACTGGTGTTGCCCCTCTGTCCACACAAGTAACACACCTCATTTCTTCAAATCTCTAAAGGGATGCTGAGGATGTAGTAAGAACCTGACAACATCTCAGTGCTCAGACAGAAGGTACACATCTGGCAAAGCCAGTTGCAGGCGCAAGGATGCAGCAAGCAGGAGATGGAAGAGACACAATGTATTTGATGCTCCCAAGATCTCTCTTCCCTTCCCTTTTACTGAACTCTGAGAGCCCCTCGCAGGGACAGGTGTGTGGAAGAGGATAGGGGACAGGACAGCTGAGCACCTGCAGCACTCACTGACTTCAGCTGCAGTTGCATGAGCTCACATTTCTAACATTGTGGTGCCAGGAAAACCGATGCCACAGCACAGATCTCACTGGCAGCTGATCTGAAGAAGGGATGTCTGTCTGCATACCTTCTTGCCGGGAATTTAAGGAGAGGCACACCAGAACCCTGGCAGAGATCTCCTGGCAAGGGATGGGGTAAGAGCTGCAGTGAGCAGCATTGCTAGCTGTGAGCCACCCTTTGTAGCTTTTGCTCATGGCTCACTTGGCAGCCTCCCCGTTGCTTACTCCTCTCAATGACTCCAATTTCACTTTGCTTTCTGCCTCGATCTTTCTTTCTTTTTTTCCAAACTTCTAAATGCCTCCTTACACCACCCTTTGCTTCTTGAAAGAAAAGTCTGGGGTGATCAAGCTGGGTTTTATGTGCTATTTTTAAACATACACCAAAGCTTCAGCAGTGTCACGGGCAACGTTTTATTAAAATTATTTAGTAAGCTGATTTGGTTTTATTTGAAAATGTTTTCTTAAGGGGACAACTCTCATTAACCAAAGTGCAAAAATTGAAATTAAAACAATAAAATAAATATGAAAACCTCATTAAAATTAATCCCTGAATACAATATTTTGTGATATAAGATCATTTCAACATTCATCATTATTTTAGGCTCCACATGTTTTCAATACTAAACTTCACTAAGATGCAGTTGAATTTAAGAATACACATCAGCATCTTAGATTAAGATGATTTAGGTGGATGACGTTATTCCTGAGCTGAATGTTCTAAGTGAAAGAAATTATGGGTAAGGATTATACCCTAGATATTTTAAAGGTGAAAATGTCTAAATCCTGCATTTAAACCACTTTACTTCTGTCCTCCTTTTCTGGCACAAAGCTATTCAGTCTGCCATCAAAATATTTATTGTATGTGGTCTAAATTAGACTAAACTGGCATATGCTAGAGGGAATAGCCTAAAAACCATCACAGCTTGGTGTCTTTCACCGATCTCAGTTCTTTTGAGATACGTTGGGTGGAGGTTCTCACTGCCACAAGGCTGGAGGCAACAAGGCAGCAGGAAACCAAGTATGTCGAGCAGAGGGCAAAGAAGGAGATCTCCTCTGGTGGTTTCCATGGTAATCAGACAAGCGGAGCAGTCTGCACACCCGGCTCTGGTAAGGGGAGCATCTCCTGCTGAGCCTGCACTTCACACCTTTGCTTGGCGCTCCTTCAGCAGAGTATCGCTTGCTTAGGATGCAGCTGCTAGAGGCATCTCCCCCACATCCTAAGTTTCTTGCATGAATCATTTTATTGTGTCCTGTCACCTGTCATGGTGACATCTAGAGCCCCCCATTAGGATTCACACAGGTCTAGACATCCGTGATTGCCCAAATTCTCACACCTGTCTGCAGCTCACATAGCACAGCAAAATTCAAAACTGTAACAAATAGCCTTAGAAAAAAGTACTGTGGCTCTTACATTTCCATTCAAATTACACAAGCAGTTTGCCACGAAACGCAAGTATTTTTTATTTTCTTCTGGAATGAAGTTCAAGCATTTCTACTACCTGCATGCAACATAAATCATGTGTTAAGCGGTTACACAAGTTTTGGATACGATTTTAAGCAAGCTTTTTTATTTAAAATTACTTCAGTAGGTTCTATGACTATTAGTTCTTTACATGAGCTTTCTCACAGGCTCCAGAAGATGATGATAGTATTCTGGCATAAATGTACTGGTAATATATTGAAGCTTTGCTGTCATTTCACTCAAGAGTGTAAACTACTTACTGACCTTTGCAATACAAATAAATGAAAGCAAATTATGACAGTTTGGATTTCTTGGGATAGTATTCTGTGGAGAACATACCAGTGGGTCACTTAGTTTGTTGAATATGTACTGCTTCTTGCATAAGAAATCACAAAAATATTAATGTAAAACTACCGCTGGGTTTCTTAGTGTATTACCATATTACAAGGCTTTCAATAGATGATCTTTCCCATGTTCTTAGACAACCTTGACCTTCAGTTCTTAGTGAGGTGAATAATATTACATCACATCTAAAGAGAACAGTGTAATCATCTTTTCTATTTGCAGCACTAAGACAGTCAACAGTATTTGATACAATCAGCATGTGTCTTGATACTGAAGGCACATGGTGACAAGTCTAACTGAATGTAGTTATTTGGCTGTCATGAAATGCACCTTATGGTGATAAACTTCAGCCATAAAATTGGAAGACTATCACATAAACATGTTTCATGAAGAAATACACGAGCAGAATTCACTCCTAGTTTATAGTTGGAAAACTGTGTTCTATTTATTATGCTGCAATTTTTACAGTACGTCAGGTTGGAAAACTCATTACATTTTACAATGAAGTAATTACTGTGTGTTGATTCTTCTCCTTCAACCACCGGGTCTATCTAATTAGTGTACAATAAATTGAAATACTGCGATTAAGGATGTGTGAAAGTATGCTACAATTGGATGCAGCTTCAGTGTGCTTAGAAGCTGGGGGAATTCAACAGCTGTCCCCGCATTGTGCGCCTAGGGTAGGTGCCTCTTGGGGCAGTGCTCATGGGGAAACTTCCTCTGCTTTTCACCCTCTCCTCCATAAACATGTCCTAACAGTCACTACAATAAGCACATGAAGGCAGTTCATTTCACACTTGTGCGTATTAAAACTTAAACTTGATAGACAAACGATGTTTTCTTTTCATTACTTATCAGATTTTTTATCTTTTAGATAAATTTGTTCTCCCTGTAGTCTTAAAGGATATGTTGTTCATAGCGCTCAAGCTATAAAACTACCCAAAACAATAGCTTCAATAAACTCAGAGACATTGTCTTATCTTCATCATAAGTCAGCCTCACTGCTGCACAATGTTTTCAGCTTGGTACTTTATTGGTTATGGGAGATGTTCTGAAGCACAAGGAGCAGGAAGGTTTCTCAGTCCTACCGAAAGTCACCGAGAATTGGAGGCTTCCCTCCATCTGCATTTTTGAAGATTCCTACTGTGTGTTCGATCAGCTATCCTTTAAGACTACAGACAGACTCTGTTCGATCAGAGTCTGAAATACGGGGTTACACTACCACTGGATTAGCCATCCTGCCATTAGCAGAAATGGTATGTGGATATAACTATGCTTGGGGAAAAACATTCCCCGAAAGAAATGTGACCATCTATATAGGCTGTGTTCATCTGATCTTTTTGCCTAGGTGAACAGTGGAGCAGAAATGGTCTTCAGGGAATATTCCCAATGCAATGGGTTAGAACTCATTTGCTCTGCTCTACCTTGAAATCTGTAAACTGGGCAGCATTACAGCAGAGGCATTCTGGAATGGCAGCAGAAGAAAGACTGATGCAAGCTTTACTTTAACTATTCAAGTAGCAAAGTAGCCCCCTTTGGGCCATTGTAGCTCAACGTAAATAAATCTCAGCATAAATAAATCTCAACTGCTGTTCACATATCTGCTAGAGGAAGAGGAAACAAATAGATAATCCTGTCTTTTTTCAGATCAGAAAGGTTGTCTTTCTCTCAAAGTCATTTAATATTTTCAGAACTTTTGCCACCATTCACAGCATTAGACAGCCTCGGAAAATGCCAGTTCCTCACTTTTAAGTCAGAATTATCCAATATTAACATTGCTTAGTTAATTCAACAGGCAAAGAAAAGTAATTGCCAAGTTTCAAAGAAGCAGGGAATGTTTTTATAGGCCTACTAGATCTACACATTTGCTAACCCCACTGGAGCTACTGAAGCTCAACGAATGTGATTAATACAACTAAAATAAGGTTTCTCCAGCCTAAGCTTTGACGTTGTTGTGCTATTCCTTGCTAAAAACCAGATGTTATCAAATGAATAAAAATTCTCTTTCTGATTTCAGAGAGCCCAAGCAGGGTTATCT
Source organism: Chrysolophus pictus (assembly GCA_037305975.1). Taxonomy (NCBI): domain Eukaryota; kingdom Metazoa; phylum Chordata; class Aves; order Galliformes; family Phasianidae; genus Chrysolophus; species Chrysolophus pictus. The sequence goes on from JAYKPI010000006.1 coordinate 37,064,123, forward strand.
GTTGCCAAATAAGGAAAAAATGAAACTTCATGTTGGTAATACATTAGAATATTTAATGAATTTTAACGAAGAACTGTTAAAAAAAAAATTGTCATTTCAAAACTGCTAAGATTATTTTTTCATAGGCATTTTCTTTTCTTTATTATTGATTCATATCTTGTTATTAGCATGCCAAAATCCCTTCCCATTTTGTACAGATAACTATTGAGATAATGTAACTATGTTGAAGTGCAGTTCTGCCTTTTGACTGCTTGTATTTGAAAAATGTGTATCAGCCTTCATTCAGAAAAAACAGAAAAATGAATATACCATTGGTCACAAAGTGGACAAAATCTTCTGTTTTATTTACACTCTATAATACATATCAAAAAAATTAGACCGAAAAAGTGTAAGAAAAATTACACAAGACTATAGATAAGAGTTTTAGAAATCTGATATCTCCCTTATAGAACTGCATATATTCACACGGAGTAAGTCATTAGAAAATAACAGATAAACATCAGGACAGAGATCAATGGGGAATTATGGTAAATTTCTTGTCCTCCTGAATGTTAATCAAGAGATACAGGTGTTGTAGATCTCCAGAGATAGGGGAATCCTGGGTTGATGCCTCTGCTCCACAAATTATTTATGTGTTCTTGTGTTACAAACCTTTCTGTTCTGCTTTAGATTTGAAGCATTCCCTATGGTTAGTTAGAATAAATGAAACATCAATAGATTGAAAAATCTGCACATATTAAAACAGTAGTTGGACAAGGCAATGTAAGACCATACATCTGCTCAGAGAACACGATAAGCATCAGAAAGTATTTTTTGTACGCTCCCTACCAAGCCAAGTGAAAGGTTTTCCTAGGTAATGATATAGCAGCTTGGCAGGGCTTTTTTTAAGTGGGCTTTAGTATTTCAGAAAGATTTTTGAATTTTGGCTTTCAATTAATCCATAGTCCTAGGGGCATTAATTATAAATATGAAATGAACGTATATTTAACAGATAGGTCAGGACACAGTTTGAACATTTTAAATTTGAAATTTTAAGATTAAGTCTAGACCTGATTAGAGATAAAAAACAAATAAGATTAAATGACCAAATCCCATCATGGTGGTAGATTAACTGCCCCAGGGGTTTCTTATGATGTGCCATGATGCTAAATGAGTTCATTAATAATTTGGAAAGGGGAAAGGATAGCATGGCAACAAAGACTTAGCTGTATAGGTGTACAAGAACCTGAGATGACTGAGGAGAATATTAAAGAAACTTAAATAAGATAGGTGAAAAGTCAGCGTGATAACAAAGAGATTCAAAATCAGGCTGCATAGATAAATAACCTGTTCCACTTGGAAAGCTCTAAGCTGATTATAACATCTAAAGGAGACCTAGGACATCACTGTATACAGATCAATGTGCAAATGCAGTCCAAAAAAGCAAATCAGATATGGACTGTGCAAAGGGATGGGATAATCAAGAAAGTGGAGATCACTGTAATGGTAGCGTAGAAACAGCACTACAGCATGGGGTACTAATGTACAAAAGGGTGCTGAATGGGAAAGGAAAGAATTTTCCTGGAGAGGTAGAGTACAGTGATAGAAAACATTACCTTACAAACAGAAATCTGTGCAATAATGTGTGTTCTAGACCAGGGAGTTAGTAACCCTCACTTTTTTCTTTTTTTGTGAAGTGAAAGAGGCATTCAGCATAATCAATAAGCAGAAAGTTCAATACATTTTTAGGCCATTTCAGCTGTGAAATTCCCTGACATAGAATATCACTAACACTAAGAATTCAGTACAATAAAAGGACTGAATAATCATATAGATATCAAGAATATATGGACCTATCATAATTATTGATTAAAAAAAAACAGATAAATAGCTATTGTACAGCACCTGCTAGCTGTGAGGTTTTTATAGCTTCCCCTGAAACTCAGTGTGCTAGGCATATCATTTGGACAACAGACATTGAAGAGCCACTTGCATCTCTGAGGTTGACACAGAAAAAACACATTTAGTCGTGACAAAACATAGCAACAGTAGCAACAAAAATGTACCAAGCTATATAACTTCATCTTTAAAACTAACTTTTGTGCTTATGCCTAGCTAAATACAGACACGTCATCATAAATAGAGTGCCACCCCCTTTCAGCAGAAATACGCCCAGCTACAAATTCAAATCCTGTAGTTTTTTCTTTTCTGAATTTACAACTTCTATGTTAGTTTTTGCAGGCACCCATGCAGGTGTGCTTGTGCACTCGTGTGCTCTCATCATGCTCACCTTGCATGGTGCAGGCTGAAAGGGATGATGAAGCTGTGGGAAACAGGGCTGCACCTGTAGGGTGAGGGGACAGACAGGAGGAGGACTCCTACTTGTCTGCAAAGCCTCCCTGTGCAAATGAGCCTGAGAGGAAATCCCCAGGTGGGATGTGGCCCTCCGCTTCCTATGGAGAGCAGGTAGCCAGGTAGCAGGGTTAGCATCTCCCCAGTAAGCTGACAGCTGGGCTGAGGAGAAAGGCTGACAGGAAAGCTCTTAATTCTCCAGTGCAGTGTGTGCCTTCTCATATAATGAGGTACTGAGGTGCTCAACATTAAACAAGTGCTTTTATGTGAGTATAACCAGCAGGTTGTTGGCCTGCAGGAGGCAGAAGCCTTCCCCGTCACAGCTGGTGTTGCTGTTTTTTCATATTAAAAAAAAGTTCCAAGTGACATTCTGCTGAACATACGTTTCACATAAACCAAAGTGGGGACAGATGACAGCGTTAGGTGGGGAAGCAATATTTCCTCAATGTTGTACTTTGTGGGTTTTTTTGACATAGCTACTTCCTTGAGAGGCTCCAACCTGTCAGCAGTGTGAAAATGTCTTCTGTTCACATCTCAGAAAAAGATGCACAGCTGAATCAAGGAATGGCTGCGTAAGTAATTTTATTTTTTATGATTTGAGCCCCAAAAGGTCTTAAACTGTCAGATTTATTGTCTATCCAACTTTATGACTTTCAGTTGTATTTATTCTCTGATATTTACCATCAAATGTATCTACGTGAGATCCAGTTTGTAGGCTTTCATATTGCTAAATCATTTCTTAAGCTTTAGATGTAGTTTCTGCTCAGCATCAATCCCCTGAGATATACCATTAACATGAATCATTTCTGAAAGTACGTTGTGCAATATGAACTTCTTGTTGAGTCAATCATTCACTCTGATTGAAAGAAGTGATGACCTTCACAGAAGAAGCGTAACACAGCTACATATCCCAGGACCCTCTTCACTACTGTCAGTTGTGTCTGCTTTTGGAGCTCATGCAGACTTAATCATGGCACAGAAATAGGCTGAAGATTATTTTCCTTTATGTGGTTAGCTCAGCAGAGCTTTAAACAAAGGACTGAATACAAAACCCCATTATTGAGTCACAGAGACCACTTGATTTCTTGAACGTTGTTTCCAAACTTTGGCCAGTTTGTTTCATTTTCCTCAATGCCCATCAAATAAAATCTTTTTTAGGCATTACAGCAGATAATTTTTGGTCCTCTTAGGCAACAGGCGTAGATTTGCAGTAGTACTTGTGTGTATCCCTCCACTGATTGTGTGAATCTGGACCTAAAGCCTGGATCCCACAGATCTGAACTTGCAACCTGGGATATAAGCATAACATGATCAGGTGATTACTTTGATTACTGTTTAACTTATGCTTTAGCAGAACTGCCTTTGTAGCAGCAGATGCTTTCTTAATTTAGCACCTATTCCTATAAGACTACTTGAAAGTTAGAATACTGGGTTAAAAAAAAAAAGTTTTGCTGTTAAAAGACATAGACTTTTATAACTAGTTTCATATTGGATGTCCTTTGGGATCTTGGATTTATCATTCAACCTTCCAGTACATTAGCTCTTTCTTCTGTAAGTTACCCTAATTATATGTTCCTGCTTTATAAAATCAATGGGAGTCCTGATTCAGCATCGTTCAGCCTGGTTCGTTCATTAATGATTTAAAGTGCTTGGAAATTACTGAGTGTAAAGGAGCATAAAAGGAAGAGTAAATTAAATAAAGATATTCTAGTAAAAGGAAATAAAAAGATAGCAGTGACAGTTCCACACACTTTCACAAAGTTATATGTTCCCGCTCCTTGTGTGCTGCATTCTTCAATATAAGATATTGCAGATATTCTTATTTTTGTTTGGCAAGCAGCCAAAGTTTGGGGACTCTCTTTTCCATTTGTGAATATATAATTTTCTTCTTAAGATAATCTGATTTATAAAAGCAATTATCTGCTTCCTAAGCAGAATTTCTGTTGATAAAATACTCAATTTCAACAAATATAAATAGTTCAGTAAGACTAAATATTCAGATCATATTTGTGTACGTTCACATTTGCTCTTAAATTCAAATTTTATCAGACACTGCAATAATTTCTAGATTTACATCTCTGAAAGAAGAAATTAACCTTTCTTTCTGAGATTTACCCGTTGCATACAGGATAAACTTGACAGAAGTAAGGCAAAAGGGACACATGACCTAATGACCCTATGTAGAATTTCAGTTTATTTTGTCTCCTAATATGATATTTAGTCCACCTCGTTTGAAATTATTATGAGGAAGACACAAAAAAGCTCTAAAATGGCAATTACTGAGTACCTGTTCTCAGTTTCTTCTGTTGAATAATGTAACACAACACACGAGTTCTAAGTTCAAATTTTGAGAAAATATATTATTAATGGGACTCTGCATAATCCTATTAGTTGCATAGTTGGAAAAGCTGGTAATATTCATGCAAATTCCTGCTACTGACAATTAAACACTAATATGCTACAACTGCATTGGAAGCATATTTTGTATTGTATGTCTGATGTACTAGTGAAAATAATAAGATGGATGATAAAGAAAAATAATTGACACAGTATTTAAAAAGTAATGAATCGATTGATGTTTCTAGTAGGAAATACCATGACCAAAGGTAAAGATTTAGAATTGAGAATGTTATTCTGTTCATTCCTCACTGTGCAAAGCGAGGCATTATATAGATATGTCCGCTATCATACACACAGTTTATATTCATAAGCAATTTGATTTTTTTCTAGTACATATTAAAATGAAGGAATATTCTTTTTACATATTCACTTACGACTATGGCATTTAAAGGTCATCATGAAAAGCATCTTTCAGGCACCTGCTATCAACAGCAGCCTCTCAGAGTATTGACTGATAATGATTATGTATTGTTAAAAGCATTTTCTGTCAAATAGAAATAAATGTTTTTCATATTGTTCCCTGCAACTTGGACAAATAGAAAAAGATAAGATTTTCAGTATTTATTCTTCCGTCTGCTCATTTATGTGAGCAGCCCCTTTAGAGTTTAATCTCTATAGCAATATTTTCTTTATAGATATTACAACCTTGAGTTGAGATTTTAACATCAAAACCAGTAAATTCTAGTGTTCAAAACTGACAACAGTGATAATAACAAAATATCCCTAAGGCTGTGTGGCAGCTAAGACTTTTGAAAGTAACAAAATATATAACAAATCGTCATAGACAATTGTCTCCTTCAATTCCTTGAGCTTCGGTTATCATATTTTCATTGAAACGACTAGGAAGCACAATAGAGCTAATTGATAGCGGCTAGTTTGGGCTGAAAAGGAAAACTGAAGCATAATCCAACAAGTGTAGGAAGATGCTGATTTACTGTTATGCTGGAGGTTGGCTGGTTACCAGAGAATGTCTTTGATCTTCTGGCGATTGCAAACCTTATGGAACCTGTAGGTGTAATTGCTACTTTCAAGTCAGGCTAAATCAGGAAACAGCCACGTTCTTCTTTATTTTGGAATAATATCAGTCTGTGTCCAAACCACAAAGTAGCACACAAGGCTTGGCTAAGCACCAAACTATGAGGGTTGAGGGTGTGCTTTTTTCTTTTGTAGTAAAAAGTAAATGGTGATTAGCTCCAAGCATGTCAGTGATCAAGGTTACTGTGTAATCCCACAAACATTTGCACTGGCAGTTCAGAGTGGACTAACTGCATCATAGGCAAGACCGAAGCAGGCCACAGAAACAAGTGGAAAGGAGCAGAAAGTGGAAGGATGCTTTTAAGCTGGCATTGCTTCTGGAGATAACATTCATGAAATTAAAGACTGAGTTTTCCTGAAGGTCTGAACAGAAATACAGAGACTGGGCTGTTGTTCTAATGTATTTGTAAATATCTGTGAGTCAGACATCAGCACCACAAAGGTAGCAGGAAGATCAGAGAGTAGCAAAGGAATCACAGCAACATGGCTAAAGGACAGTATTTTGGGGCTAGGTACTGAGTAGAAAGATCTGGAATTATGATTAGGGATTATGCACAGTCTCCTGTTGACTGATTCCTAATGTGTTCAGGCAAGCAAGAATTGATGTCTATTCTCTGAGGATAAACAGAAATATGAGGCAAATTTCTAATTATATTTTGTTTCTTCTGCAGCTGGAAACAACTCACAAAACTGAAAGAATGTAATAGCTACTTAGCCTAAAAGATTTCCATTATTACATACAGCAGAACTGACAAAGAAAGTGAGGTTAGCCCAAGGAAGCAGCTTCATTATTAATTACAGTAATTATTTATGATGTTTTTGTTAAGCAGTGACAGTGCACTTAGGACTGCATATAGCCGAACCAAATGCCCGAAGGATGCTACGATGGAAAGCAGGTGCTGACCATATGCATCCCATGTCTTTGGTGGATACTGAAAGTGTTGACAACGGACCCGAAGCTGAAAAGGAAGCTATTCATACAATGATAGAAGATGCTTAATACCTTGAAATACTTATATTATTATAATATCTAATTGTTACAAACTCTGAATACTTCATAATCATGTATTCTTACAAACAGTAAGCAAAACAGTAGTAGCTGTATTAATAAATGGAAGACTGATATGTGATTTATTAAAAGAATTAGAGACCTAATTCTTGGGTTTAACCCCAACTCCTCACAGTCCCAACAGATTCAGCACATATTTAGGTCAGATATGCTCATTCTTGTTTCTTCCCCAGCACTGTATAACCTCCCCTTCTCACCTTATCCTTTCCCAAATCCTTTCAGCAGGCTGCCTACCTGCTTGCCCAGGTACTCAATGCTAAAACTGATGTCTGGTGAACTGTTCTTCATGTATTGGAAAGCAGGGGAATATCCAATCAATTTACTGATCTACTCCTCATCTAAAAGTGTTACGTGGATTTTTCTAAATGCTGGGGTTGTGACAGTGTTTCTTATCTCAGTGAATTAACAAAGTGAAGTTTCTGGAAGACTTGAAGAAGGAATTTGAATTATCAGAGGATCAGAACTGGAAGGAAATTCCACATTAAATGGATTGGTACGAGAAATAAAGTATAACTACAGATACTGGAAAAGACTGCAAAAGTTGTGTTTAGGATATCTGAGAAGTGCAAAGGCAATGAAAAAGGACAGACAAGAAAAAATGGTAAAATGGTGTGCTAATACAATTAATAGCTTTTTCACAGGCTCAGATGCACAGCTGAATTACGCCAGCTGATTGAGATACTTTATCTCAGCTGAGCCATGATAACTGACTATGTGCATACTTTTCACTCGTGGGAAGCATAAAGTAGAATGAGCTAATATGTTCAACCCTTTTTAAGACCTCTGATACAGATTTTCAGTAGGGTAAGGATATGCTTATGGTCATATAATCAGCAGTTCTTTAAGCCATCATAAATCCGCTGTCTGTCCACATCCTAACACACAAGGATGTGGGCACACTCAGTTCTGCTGCTTGCTCTCTTCAGAACATGGGGCTTTGCAGCCTTGCTGTTCTTTAGCATAAGCATTGAAAAGGAATATTTTGATCAATGATTTATAAAAAGAAACCTACTTTAGGCGTCCAGAGAAAAACAGGTGGAGTGGAATCAAATGTAATGAGTTCTAAACAGAGAGCTCCCTGATGTGTTAGGCCTTTAACTGCCCTGGAGAGGCAAAATGCCTCAGAGCTTTTCTGCTCAGTAGTCTGTGATGGTTGAACACCGTCAAACTAGCCCAGGGAGGAGCAAGTCCCAAACTTTTCACTGGCACTAGTGCATTCCACATGCACATTTACAGTGACTGTCATCATATCAAAGATAAATCCAGCTCTTTTGAAAGGCCTACTGGACAAGATAAATTAAATACACTCTGCAACATTCTTTCTGAATTCACATAATGGGGGAATTTCAAAAACTGTAACAGTGCCTCTGTTACCAAGGATTTGTAACCCATAATTACATTGATACATGTGCCATGTCAGCAACAGCAGTGAAATTCACAGTATTTTTTATGTGAAATGTACTGTTTTATTGCATTAATTCACATTTAATGTGTACACAGTAATAACCATAAAGTATGATAACCAAAGTTATATATTTTCTTCAGAACCTTCATTTAGAGAGCTTTCAAAAGAGACCAAGGAAATTAAAATATCAGCCAGTTTACCTGCAGGATATAGAGCCAAAGCAGAAAGCACTATAATTTCTTTTACAAGCCACCCCTTACTCACAAAATGCCCCTACCTCTGACTGATAAAATACAATAGTCATAACGTTTGTACATATTGTTAAAACTGCTGTGCACAAAACCAAGATTTTAGAACTAAAGAAAAATGCATCACCAGAGTAACTGTGTTACTCATAGCGGGCTGAGGAAAGACATGTAATGAAGGTATGAAATTCAAGAATTCCTTCTCAACAGCATACAGAGATGGCACCGTAAAGGAGGGATGTCACACTCAGTTAGAGAACACTGCTCTTCTCAATAGGAAGGAGCTTAAGCAAATGTATAGGCACTAAATGGAGCCAAAGTCCTGAAATCCTTTCTCTTGAGAAGAGAAACAGCAGTAATAGTGGGTATGGATGATTTAAAAAGAAAGGATATGATATTTTAATCTTTTATCTAATTCCACTAGTTTTCAGAGCTACATTACACTAGCACTGATCTAAGCTCAACCACAAACCTATTTTCATTATTAAAAAAGAAATAGGACTACAATACAGTTCAATGACTGTACACTCATTAAGCAAAGAAACAAAATCAACCATAGGTTGTCCAGGCACTGGACAAAACTTTTGTAGAAATAGCATAGTAATTAACACTTCCCTACAGACATAAAAATGAATTTTTAGGGATTTCCTCGTCATTTAAATTTAATTACACATGTAAAAAAACCCAAACAAGTGAGAAGTTAAATAGTTCAGTAGTAACTCAACATAAGATTTATAGTAGGTGTAGGATCAGGAAGCTGAGGAATAGAATAGATATCACTGGAATTTGAAAGATAAAAGAAACCTTGGATAGATTATGATTCATGAGTTGGATGGATTTACTTAAAATGACAGAAGCACATAAAACTTGATGGCAAGAAACAGGCATAATCAGAGCGGGCTTTTATCAGCTTTGGCTTGCCAGAACTTTGTGCCAGTAGCTGTCACAGATCAGAAATAAGAGTTCAGATTTCTCTCTATTGCAACAAAATATTCAGTAAAAACAGTGCCTTTTTGCCTTCCAGTACCTCAACATTTAAGACTGGCAAAAATAGAGGAGCTGACTTGGCATAGAAGTAGCTTCCCTCCTGGCTGTGAAAAAGACCAAATCTGGTACAAGAAAAGGGTTCCACAGCAAACTCCTTCTAGGCTTTTAGATTTATATCTAAAAACATCCTTAACTGTATCAGAGAATCACTTTCACATCACGTGAGTGGCCAAATGTCAGAGACTGTACCAGAACTAAATATGCATTTCATTTGGAGGCAATTTCTGTGATCTGCTAGCATTCTCAACTTCTCTCTCTCTCTTTCTCTCTGCTTATCATAACCAGTCCTTAAAACAGAGTTTAATTGGAAATTTCTCAGATAACTGCCAGGTTCTAAGCTTTTTCTGTGCAGCAGTACATGGTACTGTGATGCCTGTGATGACTGAATGGGATTCCTGGTAAAATATGCCAGTGAAGATTTATGTCCATTGGCACAAAACATCAGCAGGAAGCACTTAGTACAAGGCTGTAGGGCAATGACATGGGTAAACTCCTGAGCAAAGCACTGAGATCTCTTCTGCTTTCAGAGCAGACTCTTGATTCTCTTCGGAGTTTGTTAGTCACCCTTGTGTTCAGCTGATTAAATTTGTTAGTAGATGTCTTGCAGATTATATTGACAGCTATTCCTGCTTACATCTTAAAAGGCAAAAGGTTGAAGAGTCTGAGTTGACATGATATGACAAATGGAAAAATTAAATGCACCTCTGTGCAGGACTTACATTCATCTCCCGTTCACCCTTTGGCATTTTGACTGTGTTCGAGACCAGAAGTCAAACGAATGGATGACATTTGATTTTGCTAAGATAGCTGTGTTATTGGTGATTTATAGCTGAATTCCTTCATAAGCACACAAATTAGCAGGGAAGGTGGAAGTTAGCAAGTCAGAAGATTTGTAGAGTTCTTGATTCTCAGTGGTAATTCCATTGAAAAGTAAATCATAGAAGCCATAAATTTAAAACAACTATGAAGGGGGGAAGCAGACAAAATAAAAGACTGTTTGAAAATGACCACACAGTGCACATATCTGCAGCGGGAGCAACAGACACTGTCTAAGTGTATCTGCAGATTTAGGACCTGATTCTCATATTACTCCTACTATGGTATAAATCAGATAAGCAGATCAATTGAACTTACCAAAGTTAGGTTAAAAAAAAAATTGCAGAATAAAACCATGCTTAGAATTTCAATATCAATACTTATATAGTCAATTTCATATAAAGTTATTGGAGTTTTAGGTAGTAACAGTCAATATTTATGTACATTGCTTTTTTAATAGACTTTTTCCATTGCAAATGATACTATGTAGACTTCTTGAAAACATGTTCATTTACCTAAAAACTGTTAGCTCTGGGCACATTATTTTTAGGTATCAGAAATGACTGTGGAATAGCTACTCTGAGAACAGTATATTCCTACACAGAATACTCTAAAATTGTTCACATTTGTTATCCTTCTAGAAAGGGAAAATGATAAGATTTGCCACAGTAACAAAGTATTTAAAAATAAAAGCAACATAAAATGATGAACCAGTGAAAGAAAAATTGAAAGGAGCAATTAGTAATTAGGGGTAAAATACTTGTAAGTTAAAGTGAGATCATCTAGAGCATTTTCATGTTAGAGATATAGTAAAAAAACATATGCGAACATTAAAAACAGAAATTAGAAAGAAAAGCACCTGATCTATACTATTGGAGGGAAAAATTGGGGGTTATATCCAAGCAAACAGAATCGAAAGGAGTAAAAGCAGCAGCAACCTAAGTGTAAAGACACCATATGACAGGCCAGAAGGGATTTGAAGGAGTAACAGTAAGGACAAGTAACCTATTAATAAAACTTTTCTCAAACATACAGTTACCAGAGAGCCTGACAGAGAGTCAGATGGGACCAATAGACAATTAAGGTATGAAAGGAACATTCAAGGAAGATGAGGCTATTGCAGGAAAGCTAAATTAATTTATTGCATCAGTGTTCATTACAGAAGAGAATGAGGTTTTGATATCAGTCATTCCTTATGGGAGATAAGGCTGAAGAACTGGCTCAAATTCAAGTGTCAATAGAAAAGGCTTTAGAGCAAATTGACACACAGAACAGTAAGAAATCTCCAGGAACAGATGGTATTCACTGAAGATTTAGAACAAATATAAAATTGCTAAACTGCTAACTGTAGTGTCTAACCTATTGCCAGAGGAACAGAAGGTGGGAAATGTGACACCAGTCTTTATGAAGGACTCCAGAGAGATCTCGGGCCTATAGACAGTAAGTCTGATTTCTGTACAGGCAAAATGGCAAAACTGTGATAAAGGATGAGATTAATAGATGCATGGACAAACACAAAATACTGCATAACATGGAATTTCTGCTGGAGGATGATGTTCCTCAGAAAGGTAATTGAATTTTTTTTAAACTGTCGATAAACATGGATTATAGTGATCCCAATGTTATAAGGTATCCGGATTTTTAAAAGGCTTTTGACACATTTCCTCATTTTAGGCTTCCACATAATAAATTACCATGAAATTAATGGCAAGCTGTTGCCATAGGTTAGTAATGACTTAAAGGCAGATGACGAAGCATAGTTGTAAGTGGTCAGCTTTCTCAACTAAAAGATTTCCTAAATACCAGTAGTGGGATTTATGCTGTTCATCGTTCACCTGTACTGCTTGGGAGAGAAGCTCCCCGGGATATAAGACAGCAAGAACTTCTAGATCTCACTGGAAAGGACAGTGGAATAAAATGCAAAGAAAATTCAGTATCAGTAAGGTTAGAATAATGCATTTGGATTAAATCATTCCTAATTGTAAAAAATATGGACTTCAAATGAACAAGGCGTGTTCTGGATGGTGAGTTGAGGCTACTGGGGCTCATTCTGTAAGATCACCAAGCAGAGATTCACAGCTGTAGACTGGAGTGTTAGGACTTAGAAAAGGAACTGAGAAGAAGGAAGAAAATTTCTTAATAAAACTCAGACGTAACAGGTTAAACACTGCAAACAGCTCTGGCGACCCTGTTTCAAAAACCTTTCAGAAGGACTACAGGTAAAGACAGCAATAATTTTGATCTTGTCTACTTAGGAATTAATTGGCAGTATTGGCACTAAAACTTTTTTTGTGCTGTATTGTTAGTAGATAACTTTAACATTAACTTATGTTAGTAGATAACTTTAACTGAGGTGCAACTTTGAATCCCGAGTACCTGCCTTTTTATCTGCTGCTTTCAACATTTAAATTTATTATGTTCCCAACTGAAGACAGGTTTTTATCATTATGTTTTTACTTTTACTACTTCCTCTCATTTCCTCAAACGTATTGAGTGATAAGAGCCCTTCTGAATATCTTTTAGGATCAAATGGGTTCAGCAACTCTTAGATTGAGCACATACAGTTTGTATGTCTACAAGCCATATAAATGTTTAAAGTAAGTTAAAGAGCTGAAGAGCACCTAGAAACTTAGAGATTTAGAAAGGCCTGAAACAGGTTACAGGAGTAAATCAGGCAGGAGCTGAATCTGTTCACAACAGACATGATGCAACCAGAGATGCCAACACAAGGGAGAGAAGGTGCCAATGAATTTGCTGCAACTCCTCGGGACTTAAATGGCTAAGAAACTGTATCTTTCACACTTGGTAATAGTTAATTCTAATGAGCAAGAAACAAGGTTAGCAAATTTGTTTTCTTATCTGACTCTAATTCCCAAATTCATGTTTGATAAATGAGAACTGCTTAGTTTTTGACAATTTGTCTCACAAGTACACAGTTTCTCCCTCAGCCCAAAGCTCCTCTCTTAATTTGGCTGTCAGGCAGTTTTCTTTGCAGCTTCTCCTTTGTTTGGATCCTCTACTTAAGTTCTAGCTCTGTAAAAGAATAAAACATACGCTCCAGCTTTTCCTTTATTCAGGGTGGAGATAAGAGGATATAAAGAGAATCCTTAACATTTGTCAAAAACTGTAGAAGTTTTGGCATAACACAGACACAAATGCAGAGTTGCAGAGACCACAAATCCCATTAAGGGAATATTGTGAATGCAAGCAAGTAGTCAAAGCCCCTTTCACACAGCATCTTCCTGAAACAGCTTCAGATCTTGTAGAGTTGTTCCGAAAACAAAAATTTCCTATCATTTCATGCACCTCAATTGAAAGCTATTTGCCTACTCACAGGTTAATTTCTTAATTATAGGCTGACACAACAGACCAAGAAAATCAAGCTGCCTTCCTGAACTTCTTTGCTTTGCAAAGCTGGGATAAATTCTGTCATGTGTCCGCAAAAATGATGTGCTCTGTAGTTAAGGGCAGTTGTGGTGGGTACTGCACAGCAACTAAGAGGAACACAGGCTGGCAGCACTCATCTCACTTCATACTACTCTGTAAAACGGTGTGCTTCCACTCTAACAAAGCCTTTTCAAGGCCAGGCTGGATGTGGTTCTGGGCAGCCTGGTCTGGTGGTTGGCGACCCTGAACATAGCAGAGGGGTTGTAACTAGACGATCATTGTGGTCCTTTTCAACCAAGGCCATTCAATGATTCTATGATTCTTGTAGACTGCCTCTGGAATCCACAGAGGACAGAGCCCTCCATGGGGAGATTAAGCCACTTTTCTTAGATAAAATTTAGAATGGGGTTAATTGGACTCTGTATAAATTGGTCTGTTTCTCGCCGTTGGGTATAAGAAGAAGCCTAGATGAGCGTTTTGCATTAGGTGTCTTACTTTTAGACAATTAGACGAGGTGAACCCTATCTCCAATTTAAAAAAAACAGCATAGTGTGCATCATGGAAAATGCTATGAGTAGGGCTGATATGGTTTGGACCTTAGACTCTGGCATTCTCAGATGATCCTAAGTAAAGCATGAGTAGCAGTGCTTTGTAAAGAGCAGATGTAACTGTGTAGCGTAAATGTTGAATACAAACTGAATGGTCTCAACAGAACAGAAATAAGGCCGCTGTAAAAAGCAATTCAATTCAGTGAAGAGCCCAAAGTAGCAACCACAGAGTACTTCAATTCTTTAGTCCAACAGTTATGTAAAGGTAACACTACTAACGTACTGTATGTGCATGACGGCGTTCCTTCTCTCTTCCTCCTCAAAACTTACTGTGACGTAACGACTACGGTAGGTGGCTCTGCAGAAGTTGTACATGAGCAGCTGAAAAAACAGCTGATCTCCCTTATTCTAAATTCTGCCTCTTTGGAACTTCCCCAAAATCTGAAATATGTTTAGCCAATAGGAAATAAACTATGCCACTGTCTGAGGAATTAGTAAAAATCTAACAGCTGAGAGAAGTGCAGGAGCTGCAGTTCATTTTAGCTTATGGGAGAGCAAAAACAATCCCTAATTCCACATCTTCACTAAGCTTTAGGTTTCAGTGCCAATAAACTGTGAAAATGAGTGCAATGAAGTTCAATTTAAAAATAAACAGTATGCAAAATATGCATAGTGGTGTACCATAAATATAACATCTACTATGAGATTTACACTTCGGAACCGTGCACTTGACAAACGTTTTTCATTCTTGCTTGCAATTGATACCCAAGTATGTTTTCTGAATGTATTTTGGTCTCACAGAAGCACAGTGCCATGTCCTATTACGTTCCACATGCAAGCAGTTATAAGATTATATGCCAGCCACCAGCATTGTACAAGTCAAAAGTGATTTACCATAGATACATGTGCCTCTTGATGAATATTTCTAAGATTATACAGCTGTTGTTTATCAAGTATCATTTATAAAGCATTACATGACAGTGAGCTATAAAGAATGCATGTGCAAGCTTGTAAAATGAAACATAATGCTTGGTAATTTAAAAAATATATTCATTGTAGATTTAATTGTTGAATAGTTATATTGATTTATACCACACAAATGGAGACTTTATGATTCACAATGACTTAGCAGACAGTAAACTTCCTTGCATCACTAAAATTGGTTTATGGGATTAAGTTGCAAAAAATGTTAAGTGTGTTCTTAGGGATCAGTCCTTCATTCTCTGCACCTGAAACTTTGCATTACTCTTGGTGTTACGTGTTCAATAGGAACACCACTGGGTTCAATCCCATGAGCCTGACTAATCCTGGAAGTTTATGAATAGGCAGTCACAAACTTGTGTTAAATCAGCTAGTAACACTAGTCCTGTTTCTGACAGGTCTGTTTGAGAATTTCTTCAGAAAATTATTTTGTAGTTAAAAGTATAACCGACTGATAACCAAACTTTTTTCAGGAACTCACATTTTTAGTTAAAAACAAATCATTTATAAGCAAAAAATTAAATAGCTGGAGAAAATTAATGAAACAAACAATATAATAATTTAGTGATATATTTGTGTATTATCTCTACTTTGCACTATGAGTTAGACTCCACAGAGAGACAGGAAATCCCAGAACTGCCATACTATGTCAAGGCAAGACACTGCTGATACCAAGCTGACGTAGCATGAGAGAAACAGTCCAATCTAGCTGATAGAGCAGGGTTACTCAAGCTTAATGCTCATAAAGCCCTTGAGACAGTGTGGCAGCTTTTCCAATCAATTATTTTCTGTCAAAAATCTTTTATTTTTGATTATTTTGAATAAGATGTCTACATTTCTGAAGGATCTCTGACGAAAGTCCACTTCCTGACTACCTCTGACATTGCTGTTGGCAGTTCTAGCTGGGAAGCCTATGGTTATATGGGAATGGAGAATGTCCTCCCTAGCTATTCTGTGAAAAAAACTGATGCAGTAAGTTGTCTGTTTCAATGCACAGAAGACTTCAATATCAAAGTCTGCACTCTTTCTAAATGATAAACTCAGTAAATAAAAAGTAAATGTTGTTTCCTTAAAAAATTAAAAAGTGGGTCTGACAAGGGTAGTGAGCCAAGAATAATCCAATAATGTTAGATCCCAGGTGAATGTATAAATGGATGCAGTTAATCACGGTGCCTGTCTACCTTTTTTCTCATAAGGAAGCAGTAAAAGAAAGCCTGTCAGTTTTCTGAATGAATAAGCAGTAGTCTTGTAAAATGTGCGTAACTGCTTGCATGCAGAGAATAGTAAGTATACATTGCATTCATGCATATGCTTTTGTCATATGTTTGCACACCTGGTATTGTAAAAAAAAATCCACCATATTATTCTAAATACTCAAAGTTAATGCACAGTTTTTACTTCCTGAATGCTCTCAATACAACTTTAATGTAAAATATAGCCATGTAAAGAGCGAAATCCTTGAAGCACACATGGGTAGGATTAGTGGAGTTTTCTATTTTGTCAGTTTGTAATCTACGTGCTTTTGACCATTTGTTTCAAATATGAGGAATTCTTCCTACAGAATTTGTGTAGCTGTGGATCTTTCTTTTGCATGCTTATTTTGGAAGACTGGATGTGTATTTACACTCAGACATTTAAAAAATACCAGGACTCTGCAACAGGATTTTCCTACAAATATGTTAAATGATGAATATTTGGCTCACATCTCACAGGAGTATGTTGAATAGAAAAATCAGAAGTCCAGGAATTCAATTATTATGATAGTCCAATTAACCTCTATTGAACAGATGTAGAAATTATACCTAATTATACATGTAGCTGTGACTTCAGACACGGACCTCTGCCCACCAAGGACTAATCTAAGATCACCGAATTCATTTCACTTCAGACCTTTGCTCTCTGAAATGAGTACTACGGTAAGTGATTTCACTATTAAATATCCCTCTAGCATCATAATATTTCTAAAAGTCTGCTCAGCGCTCCATTTTGTGGTAAGAAACTTAATGCAAAATCCCCGAGTGTTATCACAGAAATTCTAAAGGAAAGGTCACTGATAAAAAGGTTTTTTTAACATCAGCTTTGTTCAGTATTGCTGTGAGCCTACCTCATTTTGGCCCCACAGACTTAGACTGCAATGCATGAATTTGTACCTCAAACTTTAAATACACCCTTACCTGGTTGATGAGAAAAAGTTTTAAATTTATCCTTAGTGTGAAGGCCTAGACTACGGCGGTATTCTGAGAACCTAAGCTGTATATATGCTATGAGATTTCTCTCTAAAAAATGGTACTTTCTATCAGCAGAAAGTATATTTCTTTAGGGTTCAGCAAGTTTCCTAATTTATAGCAGCCTTTTCTTTGTACAGCCATAACAAAGCTTTGTCATCAGTTACGCAACCACAAATACAAATTCTGCACTAATATATCCTAAGAAAATATGGCCTGCACTGTCTGTGCAATGTAATCCTTACTGTGCTCATATTAATACTACAGAAGAAAAAGCACAGAGATTAAAGAAGTGGTTCTTTCTCCTATAAACATTTACCCTCACCACCATCAAAAATATATTAATTGTGCACCTACTGCACCTACTTTTCTCATGCTAGCATCACTCTTTTCTATTCTTCCATGACATTTCTTTCTCTTTCCTTCTGTTCTTGAGATTGTCTGCTCTGATCTTCTTGCTTTCTCCACAGCTATTTTTATGAATACCCTCATATTCTCATAGCAGCTGATTTTCAGAGGGAGTCTGTGGGCTGATATCCAGGGAGAATACCCTGAAATATCCAGCATTATCTTCTAAGAAAGTCACTCATTGCTTTGTCCTAACTTCTTGGATCCTTGTTGTTGTGGAAAACCTTCTGTCATATACCTAGATTCTTTGTCAGATGCTCACTCACAACAGCATCTAATTTTTCTTCCTGAAATTTTCTTCCTTCCATTCTTCCAAATGGCACTGACCCTAGCACATTCCCATAGAAATTACAAAAGGAATGAAAATCATCATTTCTTTTCTTCTTTTTTTTTTCTTCCTGGATCTGTGCATTTTGGATTTCCCATAGTTTTAACATTTAGTTGCTGTTGTCTATAGTTTTTCTGCCTGTGAAGTTTCTTTCTTATTTTGGTTTCTTTTGGTAAGTACAATCTACCTTAGACAAGCAAATCAACAAGCAAAATGGAGTGGAAGAGATGTGGAGATACTCTTCTGTGATAATGCTGTGTCTATACAGGGTCTCATAGGTCACAGTAGAATGCCTTCTTCCTTATCATTGCCAGTATTTTACTGGTGGAAGAATCTAGTCTCATTGGTAAAGTAACCTACTATTAATGAGACAAAGTGTTTATCTTGGACTAAAGAAAAGATAGCCTAAGTACACTGCCTAAATTTATACCACTGGTGTAGAGATATGGGAAAATGAATATTCTTCAATAATTAATATAAAAGTGAAATGTCATCCAGTCTTTTTTGTTGTGTGGTCATTTTAATGAGATAGTGTTGACCAGACCATTTTCTTTTTTATATGTGATTACACTGAACACCTTACTTATGTTCTCTGCAGGATAATAAACTAGTGGAAAGCCAAGCAATTCCAGTTTTTGAACACTGGGAAGTATTTAATGTAATTAGAGCTTCTTTTAGAACAATAAACAGCTTGGAAATATGGGAAAACTGCAGAGTGGATAACTACTTGAATACTGCTGCTATGATTGTTTTTCCCATAATGTATCTCTTTTAAATAATGAAACTTCGTTATTGGCATGATAATCTAGTAAGACATTAAACTTCAAGCCTGTTAACAGCAAGGATATTGTCTCGTACTATACATAAGCTACAGTTTATGCAGTGCGTTTTGTAATTTACAATTATTGTCTTCTATTGTCTACAAGCAATTACATTTACAGTAAGCAGGTTGTAACAACTGTACTAAGGCAGCTTTGCTTCCTATAAGCTTGTGTCCTACATCTTCTCCAAAATCACTCTCTCTGACTAAGTGACCTCTTACACAAACCCTTTTGTCACTGTACCAGTAGTTCCCTCTCCTTGAATTTACTGCCTTCAACCATAACATCCTCTTATTATTTTCATATCATTAGCTCATTCCCTACAAAACTTCCCTGATGTATCTACCAGAGCATTGGCTCCCTCCTGTGCTTCGCTTGTACACTTTTCTTTATGCTGCCAAGTGAAGTAGAGCCTGTGAAGGGCTGGCTGGCATTTGCTGGATGCCTTGACTAGGCATTGGGCACATGTGCCACCAAACAGCAGCTCTCATGTGGGCTGGCTTCCCAAACCCCAGCAGCAGCCTCTAGGCGTGAAGCTCGTAAAACTTCTAACAACCTCTGCCTTTGGCACGTCTAACAAATTTCATTTAAGTTGGCCAACAGATTCAAAAATTAACAAGGAAGGAGTGCTGGCAAAAAAGCAGTGCAGCCGTGTCAGGTTTGTACATGGAGAAAACTCAGCTAAAAGTAACTAAAAGTCACTTTCACGACTGTGAATTAAGATGTGAAGCTTCAAGAGGAGGAGGAGGGTTCTTTTTTGTTAAAGATGTGATGAAAACTTAAATATCCAGTGTGGTCAAGATCTGTTCCCCAGAAGATTCATGACTGCTTTACTGCCTGCCTTCCTGCCTGGAAATTTAGGATACAAACTTCTGAAATCTCACCTTTTTTTTTTCTCCGCACATTGCTGAAGAATTCTAAAGACATTTTCTCTGGTGTAGAATAAATTCGAGTGGAGAAGACAATTACTACAAAATTACAAAGACAGCACTTTCCATAAATTTGCAAGTGTAAAAATACAAGCAGAGTTGCCTTGAGCTCTTACACTCCTGAAGGTTTGGTCGGCTGAGCATGCAGCGGATTTTGTGACTGTTAGAACTAAAACACTGTGGGAAGGCAGATAAACTGCTAGTTGCACAGTCCAGAACTTTCAAACATAAAGGGATAAATATTCAAATAACTTGTCTGCACACAGTATCGTTTTTGAATCTCCTTGCAAATAGATTCTCAATTCTCAGTCAAACACACAAATGTTTTATGCAGACACATCGGTTACTGTTGCAGTTGGACTTTTTGAAGACAAATGCATATCATAAAGCCATTTTTATACATGGCACTTTTACTAGCATAGTCTCAGCAGAGGCCTAGGATTGAATAAGCGTGAAAATTGAGGTGCCTTCTTATTCAGAATGGTGTTCGCTCATCCTTGGCCAGGGTTGAACGAAGCAGGCTCAGAGAAGCATGCACTGCTGATAGTATTGAAACTGCCTATGGATAAACAAAGGATTTTTGTTTTCAGATGTTTGCTACCCAGCAGAGTCCATATGAGTGGAAAATGTCATCATGGTGTGTCATTTGTGCTGTTGTTGCAAGTCTCCAAAATGTTACAGTATTTCCTCGAGTCTTAGAGTAACACAACCATAATGCTATACAATCTCTATCACAACTGTGCAGAAGCTGCTGTACTGTAAAGTTGATACTCTGAGGACAAGTAAGCCATACTTAAATAGGACAGAAAATAACCTTTGATAAAACATGAGAGCAATGAAAATTGTCCATGATTTATTACATACAAGAATAATAAATAATAAATTCCCTGAAAATATTCCAAGGCCAAAGACCAGTCAGGTCAGGACCTTCCTGTGCTATGGGCTGTAAAAGCATTTAGCAGATGACTGTTCTTTCCCAAAGAGTAGGACTTAAGTAAATGAACCAGTCAGTCCAGAGAAAAAGAGAAGGACATAATGCCACTGAAGGAGGCAGATTAATGAGAAATAATAACCAACTTCCAACACAAATAGTTCTTAACAAAATTCTTCCTTAGGGTACTTGAAAGCCAAGTACTGCAAGTTCATGCTTGCGCTTGGAACTTGTCAGGGAAACAGGTTTCAGACTCATTTTGTGAGCATATTGAAACAGAAGAAGAAAATAAATAAATAAAAATAATCTCATATGTATAGACTATTCCAAAAAGTATTTTCCATGTTTACAAAAAACTATTTAAATGATTTATACAAAACTTAACTTTGGTCATAAATGCCAGTTATACCACACTACAAATGGCCATAAAGAGAGAAGGTTGGTCTCAGCATGTTGTATATTCCTTTTTTTTTTTTCATTTTAATTTAGATGGTGCCCTAATAATTGCACTATTTGCATTCACCTTATTCCGGTTCTTTTTCTGTGGATGCGGTATCGATTTTTATCTTAATCAGTGGCAAGCCATGGCACAAAACAATAATAAGCACTAGAAGAAAAAAGCTGAATAATGTTCATTTAAAATGGAAATGTGAGTTAAATAGGGCGATGACAAAAGCTAGCAGGGAAGCAGATGTTCAGGTTAAAATGAGAGCATGACCGATAAGAGCTACCCAGAATGGAAGAGGAAGCTCCCTGCAAAGCCCCGGGCCATGGCCAAGGGTGGGAAGGAGTGGGGAAGGTGGGAAAGGTGGAGAAAGTGGGATGTTGCTCTTAGTGGTGCACATGCCTTCCCCTTCGCTCTAATTCCTCATGGTGATTCAATACCATAGCAGGGCACTCTGAAGCACACTGTAGTCAGACATGAGCAATGGATGGAATTCCATAATGCTTGCCAGCTCTAGCTGTCAGAGGGGGATCTTCTTGAGTTAGGAGGACACGTTGCATGCAACACGTCTGTTTCTTACAGTATTTGCACAGACACCTAGCACTCCTGGAAAAGTCTTACAACATAAATAATAAGTATTGACTGTAGTTATGACAATCAAGAATGCAGACTGAAAGCTTGACATAAAACATTGATTTTAATTAGAAGGCTCTAAGTGACTTCTTTGTGTGGCAAGAAACAGCGGCAACCTGATTCTACAAACATCCTTGAAGTAACTGTTAACCCTATACATCACTCGTTTTTATTTTAATAAGCTGTTCCATGTGACTAAGAAAGCAGTCAAAGGTTAACAGAGATAAATAGCTGTATTTTATCTTCACATATAAACAACTATGTCTAAGATCTCAATTACAGAAGCCCTGGTAGTCTTGTTTGTTTGATTACTTGTTTATATTGCTTAGGAGATAATTATTTCCAAACAAGCATAAAAGAATGACATACTTGAGTCAGTGTGATCCTCTCAAAAGATGTTCAGAATGCATTTAATTGCTCAATGTACATTTGGGTCCAAGTTAGAGACATTAAAGGCTTGAATCAAATGCCATGACATAGGTGTTGAGTGCCATATGAAATGCCTTAGGGTATCCTGCCAAAACACCAACTATCACTCCAAGGTCTAGGATCCTATATGTTCAGTCCATGAATCATGCCCTTCATTCAGCACCGTCTGCAAGACTGCTTACAAATCTGAAGCAGATCTTCTGATGAAACAATAATTTGCAGCAGCAATAGAGCTACGGCATGTTTATCAGTCAAGAATCTGCCTAATCTTTTCTCCAATTAATGCCACCCACACTCAGCTTATCCAAGCATTTATTAGATGACAGGAGAACATAGGCCACTCTTAACTCTCTATTACAAAAAGTATTTGCTGCTACTCTGTAAGGACTCGGGGAAGGTAAGTGCCCTATGTGCAATCATGCAGCATCAACTTGTAGAAAGACTATAAAATGTATTTGTCAAAATAAGTCACGAAAAATATCCTTCTACATCGTACTCCATCTTGTCCACTTAAGGAGTTAGGCTACACAAATGCCATTTCATGAGAGATTGCAGGACTAAATAGCTGCCCTAGAGGCTAAATGTATGCTGAAACACTGCAAATTTGAACTTCTACGCGTGCTGATACTCCTCCCTTATATTCAACTTTCCATTATTTACTGTAGCATAATTTCACTTTCCTGTTTTTCTCTTAGGTGGACAAATTCTTCTATTTTTCTCTTCCCCTGATATCTTGTGGTTGGGATGCTCTCATCTGACCTGTATATCAGTCCACCTTCTGAAATACTGCCCCAGGTCACTGACATGATAGCCTTCTGCATCTGGAACCTGCGCAGGTATAGAGGTTCTTACAATTTTTTTGATAAATATGAAAGTTTCTCAGGATGCTTTAACCCCAAAATAACTTTGTCAGAACAGTATTGGATTGTTGAGGGCTGAATGGTATAATATAACCAGGTGACACAGACACCTTTATAACATGGACTTGTGCTTCTCTGATCAGAACTCTGAACACAGATCACCAGTGTGAACGCAATACATCCCTCCCATTATTTGCGGGACAGACACTAGTTCATACTTGTCTGCAGATGTCTAAAGCTTTGACTTACAGCACCCATTCAGGTTCCTCTATCAGAGCACACAACTTGTGAGGCCGAACTGCAGTGTTTCAACAATGTGCATGCTGTTGCATACTATCAGCAGAACTTACATTTACTCATTATTTCTGGTAACATCTTTTTGGTAAGCCTTTCAAAATCAGTAGGCGTTATAATGCATGTGCTCTGTAGATTCCATACTCACCATGATCAGCCTTAAGGACCCCTTCAAGAATGAAATATTATGGTATATGGTTCTATGAAATACTCCACTTTTATAGTCTGATACTCTGGTTCTCCATCACTTAATCTGTGACTCCCAAGCAGAACTGGTCTGTGCCTACTAGGTGCATCAATGCCTCCAAGAAGAGACCTAGCAGAAATCTTGGAGGATTTATGTTATTAGAAATATACAAGACAAATCCAGAAATGTAACCACAGCTTGATTTAGACATAACTTGTATTTAGTTCTTTCCCTATGCAAACCAAATTTCTCCTTATAAGGTAAGTCCATAGTGTGTTAGCTGGATTTCCTATTTATTTGCCTCCACATTAGCAAGAAGTTTTCTGCTTTATACATTAAGTTTCCAGTTCATTATCACAGATTATATGTCAGGGTGATGTGATTCCTTACAAATCAGCATTGCCTTCCACAATTTTACATCCTAACTCCTTAAAGACCTTTATAGCCTCTTATACTCCCATCAAACAGTCCACCTATGTTCTTCATATTGTTTTATCACTACACTTGCTACCCTAATACTCCCTACCAATCCATCATGGGGACTATCTTCTGGAGTGCTTCTTTAAAAACGATGCACCTAATTATCTCTTCCGATCTTCTCATTATCACTGAAGAAAACTCTCAGGTAACAAATGGGCTAGTTGTTCTAAATCCTTCCTTATCTTTAATGCATGCTCTTGTTAAGTCATTACCTGTTGCAGTAGAGGTGCTTTTAAAATATCAACTATACTGGTTGGATTTTTCACCAGCTTCTTTTAATTCTTTTATCATGCATTCAGAAGTCATGGCACTCATACATTGCTTAGTACAATTCCCAGTGAGATAATAAGAGACCAGTCGATAGGTAGAAACCTGAAGGAGTCCCATCTGCAGATAATCTTATAATCTCGGCTGCCATCATCATTTATTATTGCATGATGGTCTGATTGCACCACTGCTTTATTTCTCATCTCCAAAGTTGTACTATCATCTCTGCTACTAGTGAGCGCAGCAGAGACAAAATTCATGCTCTAAACACTACCCATGGAATCCACATTCCCTCTTAAGGAATCTTCATAGAAAAATATGAATATTGCTAGGGATTGAGTTTCTGTTATTAATACTTGAGGATTCATATCGTGTCCTTAAGAGAGTACTGGCTGCTGCATCTAATGTTCATTTAGGTGTGGAGAAATCCCCCCAAGCACAGTAGGATTCTCAATTTCTCTAGTCTAGTGTCTAATGTTTCAAATCCTGCAGGACATTTTTTGGTTTTTTTTCAGCATGTGATGCTTTTCATTAAGGAAAGTCATTTTTGATTCTGAGTCTCAAGCATTTCGTATTTTTATATGAGCTGATGTCTGCAAACAATACAATAATAGATAACCAGGAGGCTCTTTGTGTCAGATTGTTTTAATAGCTGTTGATGTAGGCCCTAGTGGATCAGCACATCCTATTTTCCCCATTTAAGCTTCCTTCTGCATTGACAAATTTGTATCAGACAGAAATTATTGCCTCCATATAGCCAAGAAATGTTATCCAGATTGGGATCCTCCTGGGAATCAGCATCTCTCTGACCTCTTAGGTCTACAGCAAGTAACTTGGACATGAAACTCCTTTAAGTTTTTATTCAGTTCAGCAGTATCTCCAAGCGTATGTCTGTATGTGAGGCTGGCAATTAAAAGCTGCTACTTTTGAAAGACCCTAATTTCTTCTTTCAAGTTTGTTAATATACAGATAAAAGAATTGTAGGCTTATCCATCATGTTACTGACCTTCACCAGCAGACTGTAAAATTATCTGTATTAAGTTGCCCATCAACGTGCTTTTCACAAGAGGCTTGCTCACTGTTGGCACAATTTCCTCTTTGCTGCCAAATTCATACTGGTGCAAAAGTCATCAAGGAATCTCTTGAACAAAAAGTAAGGAAAGTGAAGTTCACCTCCTTAATGTACACAAGTACAAACTTTCCTTTCTATATCAAGAGACTGCACAAATGTTTTCAAAGCTGCATCTGATCACAGGACTCAGCACAGTCTTTGCTGTGTCAGAAACATTTCTTTGGTCCAGAGCATTTTGAAATGCTTTGTTTTGACCATTTCTTTTTCAGTCCCAGGTGACTTTTCTAAAAATAAATCTGGGCTGTATGCCTAGAAATTGGCTAATGGTAGAGAAACTGATAAATAGAATTTGACCAGAAAATTCACTTTCAACACTCACCTCGCTCTATTTTCTTTCCTCTTTATAGTTTAAAGTAGGAGTTTGACTGATCTTTCATGAACTATAGGGAAAACAGGAGAATTTTGAATAGAATTTATATAAAGTATTCAATCCTCTGCTGTGAGGACTTAACAAACAGTCATTTCACTTGAAGATGGGAAGCAAGTATGAAAGGATTATAGAGTTCTTTGGATGATTTAAGGAAGTTTGCCCTACTTAACAGGATAGTTAGCCTTTCTACTGCTTGAACTGGAGGACAGAGAGAGAGAATTAAAAAAACTACCCAGTGATGCTTAGGAAGCCACTAAGAAATTAATAAAATGCTCCAGAGGTTCCTCTAAGATTTGAAAGAAAGAAAACTTCTGGAAAAAAATAAGGCCCCGAGAGGAAATCTCTTATGTCAGTCCACATGACAGCAGCATTGATGTCAGACTCCTCTGATCTCAACACCTATCTTCTTAATGGAAGGAAAAGAGAATTATGGAATGAGAAAACCAAAACGTATGCTTTACTTGGGTATGCTAAGGGATAGAATCACAGTGAGAGAGCATTATCACTGTACGTGCCCAGCTTGTACTTACCATTTGTAGTCCTGCAGAGACCAAAGTGAAAGGAGCTGTGCTGGCCAACATGCTGCTTGTGGGCAACAGGGTTCATCCCATGGCACTTCTGACACCACCTCCTGGTATTTCGCCTTGCAGGACCTCTGCCTCCCGAGCTCCATCTCCTTCCTTACCTCAGGACCATGAGGAAGAATGGCCTTCTAGGATTGCCCCAGATCAGTGTAAAGGGCTGTGTCGAAGCCAAGCTCCATGTGATTAATGGATGAACTGACCTCCTGACCTTCAGAAAGACATTTAGGAGAGTGGCATCCAGGGAGGAGGAGTCCACTGTGGGCAGCTTAGGTTGCCTGGCTTTGTCAAGGCATGGCACCCTTGCCGTGAAAAGAGAAATGTGGGAAAGATAGCTGTCGGCATTTTAAATAAGAAAAGAGAACAGTGCCTGAGCTTTGAAAACTGATTAAGCAAGTAGAACACAGAGCTGAGTCACTCTGTATTTGTCTCTGCCTGTGAATATGCTCATATATAGATATATATTTTTGTGAGCATGTGCATGTGTTTGAGTGAGGATATGCAAAAAAGAGGCATACGGTTCCAAAAGCCACTGCAATAAGGACTTGTGAGCTGAAGCTGTCACATCATATGAAACAGACCCAGAGAACACGTGAAGGCGCAGTCATAGATATTTTAAAACTTATCTTCAGCATTTCGCTCACATTTGGTAGCATTTAAACATGATATCCTTTATAGCTGGGTTTTTTTTTTTTTTTCCTGAAATCACCGCTACCCTTTTGAAGCAATGTTTGATGAAAATGCAATAATTCTTGGCTAAAAAAAGATTTTTTTTTTATCTCCAAAAGTCATATAATTCGGCTTTGCACAGTGAAAAAAAATGCTGATGTTTTTTTCTGAATAAAAGAAGGATTAGGAAGATTAAAATGCACACCACTGGACTTTCTGAAGAAGGCTCGAGTATGACAGACCCTTCTGCACAGCTCTGCCTCGCGGATCACAGCCGACTCTATTCTTGTCTTCATGTAGCAGTAGTTCAGAAATGCCAGCTCCAGGTCCCCCGTATTGAGTTTTTTGTAAGATTGCAGTAAAAAGGACACTGGAAACAGAACGCTACCGAGTGAATGATCAAATTTTACGTTAATTATTTATTTTTGTTATTACAGCCAGATGTTGCCTCGGGAAGTGGAAACAAGAAGTCAGGATCTGACAGCTTAATAATTAAATTGGGAAAGTTGGCAGGCCTCCCACTACTTCCTCTCGTATGCTGCATCTCCAAATGAACACGAGCGGTACCCCAGCCGTGCTCCTTCCGAACCGGCTCATCCACTACTGTGTAATGATTTTCCATCGAGGCAGGAGCAAAGCACAGGGCCTATTACACAAGCTACATAAAGTTAAAAAAGCATTAGGAATGAAATGTTCAGCGCAGCTTTTACCAACATTTCTACACAAGACTGCCTAATGCTGACGTGCGTTTACTACGCTTAATAATGTTTACACAATTCTTCCTCCAGCTCCTTATAGCTGTCACAGTTCTGAGCGGCGCACTCCGGCCCGTGTTTGTCTCCACAGGACTTTACAGTTCCTGTGTGACTGAGATGAGCTGCAGCCACACGGAGGCAGAAGGTCCCAGCAGCACAGCCCGGTCCGACACCTTTGCTCCCTCTCTGGGGATTCCTTCCACGATCTCGCTGCAAGCCTGACTAAACGCAGAGTTGTGCAGAGCGGCATCAAAGTGGAAGGAGGAGGAACGCCAGCCCTGAAGGTGCCTGTGCTGTGGCTGCGGCTGCTTGCAAGACTGGGATGGGAGCGTGCTGAGGGAGAAACTTTGTCCGGGAGCTGCAGGCAGTGCAGTAAGAACAGAAAGTGCGGTGTGGTTGTAGCAGCTGTGGTGCGGGGACTGTGGGAGGGGGCAAAGCCAGCGTTGCGCTTTTCCCCGGGTTGAGCCGCGTGGGGGTACAGCGAGGTCTGTAGCGCGGTGGGACCGCGCATCGTACAGGACCCTCGAGGGGGCAAAATGGCGGCGAGCACCTTTTCCCGCGGCGCCCCCCGCCCTCCGCGCGCGGCAAGGGGGCGCGCGAGCCCCCGGCGGCCCCGCCAGGGGGCGGGCCGGGGCGGGGCGGGGCGGGCCGGGGGGGCCGGGGCTGCCGCCGCCGCTGCCGGCTACACTGGTGGGGCGGCGGCGGGAGCGGGCGGCCGCGGAGGTAACGGGGGGCCAGCGGCTCGGAGCGGCTCGCGTCCCGCCGCGGGGGCAGCGTGGCGCGGCGCGGCGCGGCGCTGTACGTCCTGCGCGCCGTGGGAAGTTGGCTGCGGGCGCGCGGCTCTGCCTGCCCCGCTGGCGGCTGTAAGTCAGCGCGAGCGCCGCGGTGCTCCGCTCCGCCCGTCCGCCCGCAGACAAAAGCGCGGCCGGGGCGTCCTCGGAGCGGTGCGGGAGCGTGGAGCCGGGAGTGGGAAGCGCTGAACTGCGCTCGGGACTCTGACGGGGCACAGCGTGGGGCGGAACAGCTCTGTGCTGCTCGTGTCCGCCTCCGGCACCGCTGCGTGCGCGGCGAGTTATTTCGGTGGGCAGACACTTGGTTTATTCAGAAAGCGGCTCCGTCTCGGTGGCGTTCGCTGCGAAAGTGAGCGGAGCGCCACGGGAGCATCCCGAGGTGCGCGCCGTGCAGCCCGCTGCCACCTCTCTCCCGGGGCCCGTGGGGCGGCTGCCGGTGTGCGGTGCCGGTGTGCGGTACGGGTG
The DNA here is from genome assembly GCA_037305975.1 of Chrysolophus pictus. Classification (NCBI taxonomy): domain Eukaryota; kingdom Metazoa; phylum Chordata; class Aves; order Galliformes; family Phasianidae; genus Chrysolophus; species Chrysolophus pictus. The sequence goes on from JAYKPI010000006.1 coordinate 37,093,387, forward strand.
TGCGGTGCCGGTGTGCTGCATCGCCGCGGAGCTCGCGCCGCGGAGCGGGCTTGGGGTCTGCGGCGGAGTTGCGCTGGTTCGCGCGGCGCTGAGGTTCGGCCTTTGGCTGAGGTGTGCTTCGGCGCGTTTTAGCAAGGTGCCCGCGGAACGCGAAGTACACAGAGCCAACTTGGGGGCAGAGCGTGCGATGCTGAAAGCGCTTTCCCTTCGCGCTTTGAAGAGAGGCGGAAATAATAGCCCAGATGCTGAGAAGAAAATATTTAGCGGTGCGACGCAAAATCTTGCTGTGTGAGCGGTGCCCGCCAGGGCAGCGCAGCAGCCCGCAGACAGAACCCGCCGCGGGTTCCCGTGCGCCGTGCGGGGCTCCGGGCGCCGTGCTGCCGCGAGGGGCGCGCGGGGCGGGCGGGGCTGGGGGGCGGCGGGGACGGCGCCGTGGGACCTGGCGGCAACAGCCGCTGCACGGGCATCGCTAACGGTTCTGGTTGTGTCATTTGGGGCGAGCCGAGGGAAACCCAGAAGAAAGAAAAAGTTGCTTGTAAGAGCGCGGCGTTTCTCGTTTTCTTTTGACGAGAATGCTGGTTTTGATTTAAAATATGGATTAAATCTGTTCAGTATGAACCAAGCCCTGGATAAGAGCTTGATGTGTCAGCATCTGTTTGCATCTGATTTTAACGATCAGAGGAGGTTGGTGCTCTGCCTTTGTAGGCAAGGTACCAGAGAAGTAGGTTTTGCTGGATGGAGGGCTGCGGGAAAGGTCTCTGTTAGGCTGTTAGTTCAGTGAGAGCAGTTGCCCAATGTAGGGCCTGCCTCGGTCTTGGCTGTCATTATTCTGTACTTGAGCATGCTTGTGAGGAGTGCAGGCGCCAGCTGCAGAGCAGATGCTGTGTTTTGGGGGCACTGTGTGTCCTGTTGCTTCCCTCCTGTGTCTTCTTGCAGAGCCGAGGCCTTGTGGCCCGCTGTCAGGCTGGTTTGCCCTAACAGCAGCATGAGAATGCATCTCCATCCCATCTGAAAACCTGGTTCTTTGGAGATTGGCTGAATATTAGGAAAAACTTATTCTTAGAAAGAGTGGTGAGGCAGTGGCACAGACTGCCCAGGGAGGTGGTGGAGCCACCTTCCCTAGGAGTGCTGAAGAACTGCGTGGATGTGGCACGTAAGGAGACACGAGCACTTAGTGGGCATGATGGTGATGGATTGACAGTTGGACTAGATGATCTTAGAGCTCTTTTCCAATGGTGAAGATTCTATGATGCCACCCACTGCTGCTTCACCATGATGCCTTGGTGCTTTTCTGCTGAAGTGGCTTTGTGTGTATCTGTAGTAAAAGGGATTTATTGTCACAGAATGCTGTCCTGTTCCAGGACAGTGGAGCTCTCACTTGAGCAAGGTATACTAGGCTCAATATTTTCTCACATCTCCACGTGTGAGTGGAATGAAATAATGAAGTATTCTGGCAAATTCCCTGTTATGAAGTGCCCGTGGATGTGCAGGGTAGGAGCCTGGGCCAGATGTGCCTGAAAGAGGTCATCCATCTTCACATTTCTGACTGCGTGGAGACGGTAGGAGAGGTCCCTGCTGACTTCTGTGCATTCACACGTGTAAAACCAGAGTGGCAAGGAGGCTCTATCGGTTTTGTGCTAAAACTTGTATTTCTTGCATGAAATACCAGTGTTTTCAAGGCAAAGATATAATTTTCCACTACTTTACACCCCAGGACATAACTCTCCAGCATGCATTATTGGCAATGCTTTAAAAGGCTGCTGCTTCTCTGTAGGGTGCAGAACAAAGTCAGGCTGGCGTTCATTTGCCAGCAGCTATGGGGTACTTTTGTCATGGTGGAAGCTTCTTCTAATGCTGCTCAGCCAGCAACTACTTGTATAGAACATTACTATGTTTGTGCTTGTTCAATAACCTGTTGGCTAACTGGTGTCTTGTAGCACCGAATTGCCTGCTTTAAATCTGTTGTCTCTTAATATCACTGATACTCTACTTGCTTGTATATTAGTGACAACAGTTAGTGAAATACCCTTATACAGCTTAGCTACTCTTAATTATAATGATGAGGTTTATTACAATGTGTATTTTAAGTTCAAACTAATGTTAAAGCAGGCAAAATGTAAGAAAAAATAATGTCAAGTTTTGCTTCTTTGTGGGTTGTGTTCCAATTAAATATTCAGTACCATAGGAGATGGCCTTTATGTGTCCCAAGGTAGTGATGAGATGACAGTTAAATGGTATTTCCCTCCTTCAAAGCAACGTGCAGCGTGCCACTTGCTACCAAGTTGGGAAAACTTGAAGTGTTCAAGAGTCGTATCGTTTTTTCTTCTCTGTAACCTACAGTTTAGTTCAAATTCATGGAAATGTGTTGAAAAATGCTGGATGTGAAGGAAGTACATGAGAGAGGCCTATGTGAAAATATCATGAAAAAAAAAGATGTAGAGCATGTGTAGAATTTATTCCTTTACCTATAAGGATTACATTCTTTAGGAGCTGCTTATGTTAGTGAAGTCAAAAATAACTTCATTTTTATTAAATATTTATTTATTTTACTAAAGTAATACTTTGGAGATATTGGGTATATCTTTTACACAGCCTAGACATAAACCAGACTGTTCATGTCTTCACATGTCCTGACACAGTGAGACAGTTGTTGTCATCTTTGATTAGCCATATATAATTTTGTATGCAAATACAGAAAAATGTATGCAAAACCAAATTGTATTCATAACAAATGTGTGAGGCAATAGACTCTCTTATAATACGTCTAATTTATGACTTTTTCTGCAGTTGTGACCTTCTCAGATCAAAATTAAAATAATTTAGATGTAATTAAAGCATGCTGGTATTAATGAACTTACTGATGAAATACATATGAGCTCATTCAGATTTCCTTTTCACTACATTTTTTTGGACTATTTTTGTTTTTAATACAAAGTGCAAACTGTTGCTGATTAGCATGGCACTTGGGAGGTGGTCTCTGTAAGCTAAATTGGGAGGGTAGGGTAGAGGGGAAAGAAGAATTACCTGGGGAAGTTCCAACTTGTAAGCTTTGAACATGAGTGGGTTTTGTCCATCTCACTGGACCATCAGTGGCAGCACCTTTCTGAGTGCTGTGCTGAACATCCAGCCCACACTGGCCACGGTGTGTTTGCAGGGGCATATCTTGCTGGAGTCTCTGGGTTCCCTCTTGCTTCCAGTGCTGTGGATGTCCCTGGGTTGGTGACCCGGGCTGGGGGCAGACCAGCTGCAGCACAGGGCCTGGAGCACATTTGTTTCCCATGCTACAGCAGGTTGGTGGAAGAGGTACCATGCTACCTCTGTCAAACAGCTCTGCTGTCCTTGCTGTTGCTTTTCTGTCAGGGATGCAGAATATTAGTCACTCATGCCTGTTATTGGTAATAAGTTGCTGAAAGCTTTCTTACTTTGGATGTGTCTGTAGCATGCAGAGTTCCTGCCCTGTATTCAGAAAGGAATAGAGACGCGTGTATAAATATTTTCCTACATATATTTCTCTATGCTAAGACATACTTAATGCTGCTGGATGGAACTTGTGCAGCTGCTAAGGTACTTGCACGGTGCAATCTGAAGATCCAAGGCTCGAGTGCTTGGTGGTGGTCAGGATTCTGAAGGTTTTAGCTCTTATCTGGGCAGATATGAAAAAGTTGCTCCCTGCGGCAGCAATATGTACCATAGTAATAGAAGACAAGCTTTAAATAAATGATAAATTGAATCTTTATTAAACCCATTCTTCCATATGGGAAGCATTTCTGCCTGTACAGAAAGTTGCCTTCCTTGGGTCTGAATGAAATCTGGTGCATCCCTTGTGAGAGCATGCTTTGCACTGCCAGGCATGGCAAATTGTAGTCTAGGACAGGTAACATTGTCTTCCTTTTCCCACATCTCCTTACTCTTAAATCTGTTTTGACTTATGTCTAGCCTGTCTGTGGAACCTTTGGATTCAGTGCTGCCAAATGAGTGGCATATACTGCTTTTGTCATCATCCCATCTCAGAATAATAACTTTTAAGAAGTGTTTCTCTGTAAGTGGGAGTGCATTCCCCTATGGTACTACTACACATAAATATGTTAGCATTAGATTCTACTTAGAAATTTTATTTCTTGGAAGTAACTAATAAGAAAATCCTGCTTTTCAAAGCTTTCCATCTAGAGTTCAAAGAAAAGTCAAAGGAAGTTACAGATCATATGTTTTTTATTTTTTTCTGGGGTCATCTGCAGGAAGTTGTATACATTCTAAACCACATTCAGTTTTCTTGAAGTGCAGATATTTCTTTGTTCAGTCACTGTAAAAAAAAAAAAAAAAAAAACTCCACAGTGATCTGTGCTTAGGGGATCAGAGATGCTGCTCTGGAAGAAATGCCTTCTCCTGTTTAATGCTCTGTGTTGTTCCTGTGAGGTAGATACCAGAAGAACATACTTTGAAAAGGTATGGCAGCAGGTGACCCGTAGGGCAGTGCAGTCTGATCAGGGTGAAGTATGTGAAAGACCATGTGGCATATTTCCACAAATAGTTAAACGATCCTAACTTGGAGCAGTAGCCTTGTTTCAGCTGTCAGTAGTATTAGTATTTCAGTTACAGTATTTTCCTCTTAAAAAAAAAAAACAAAAACTTAATGGAAAAAGGAATAGGTCAATTTTCAGATATACTAGTTTGCAAGTTTACTGCATCTTCAGATTGGGCCTAATCATCCTTTCTCAGGCCAAATTTTGGCTGGTGTCAGTGGCTGTAAGGTCATGCCCACTTCCAAGTTTTTCCACAAAGAACATCAGCTGCAGTATTAGCTTCTTGTTTCTATTGTAGTGGTACGCAAGGAATATTTGGTAATCACATTTTAACTCTACTTTTTGGGAGGGGAAACATAAAAATGAGAGAATATTGTGATACAAGAGGGCATTGAGTGGGAATTGTCAGTGCTCTTGCAGTGGAGTATAGTACATGCTGAGCTGTCTCTGGCTGAAGGCAATGACAGTTCCTTGTGATGTGACTTCCTGGCATAGTGCTGTATTTGCCCCTGGGCCCCAGCATAACAAGAGGTAGGGGGGAACTGAAGAGAGCCCAGAGGAGGGCTGCACATGTAGCTAGTTTCTGGAACCTGTGACACACAAAAAGCTGTGGGACCTACTGTAATACAATGGAAAGTACAACAATGACAACAAGGCAGCAAGATTCCAGGTTACAACAAGCAAGGATTTACTCAAACATGACAGTAGTAGGTACAGAAATAAAGGAAAGAAGCTGCTTACCTTCAGAAGGCCCCACATCTTTAGGGACCTCCAGTAAGATACCCTTGCTTCCACTGCCAACCTTTACACGAGCTCTGGGAAGGGATGGATTCTGGCTCCACCTCTTCTAGTCACTCAGGTGCATTGGATGCACCTGAGCTCTCCTGGGTTGCCCCTGCCTTTCTGCTAGGTGCTCAATCACTGATTCAAGCTGTGTCTTAGCATTTCCACTACACCTGGGTTACCTAGTCTGGAGAACAGAAGGTGGAGGTTGTCTGCAGTCCTCTGTATCCTAGTGGGCTATGATGGAGCAGAGAGAAAGCATTCTCTGAGGTGCGGAGAATGAGTGAGATGTAGACGTCTCAGATTGAAATAAATGAATAAGGAAATAGATTACCACGTGTAAGCAAAGGGAACAAGGTAAGTGCTGCTGTTAGGAACTGCCATCTTGCTGCTGCAGTTGGCTCTGGACAAATAAACGTGATGCTTTTCTGATGGTGGGCTCAGCTGTGCTTTGTGTTCTTCGGAAGTGGGAAGGTGTATTACACGTGTACTGAATTTGAAACCCGCTGTGGTTTGGTGGAATAAAAATGCTGGTTTTTGAATGACTAATGAAGATCTCCAAAGTGAGCGCTGACACTTTTCGGCCTGATGGGAGGAGAGTATCCTCACACTTCTCTGTAATTTCCTCAGAGGTAATGATGATCTCACTGGAAATGCTCACAGCTTTAGCCCTAAGTGTGCAGCGTTTCCCACACTCAGGATGACCAAATGACGTGTGTTTTGTGAATTAAAATTCATTCAGCGTTAGTCTTTCAAGCAGCATCTCACTCTCTGAACATGGAGTGACATGAGCTGTGCACACTGGTGCCTGTGTGTTGGAATGAGAAGATTTACCAGTGGAGAGTAAGTTAGTTTGTCACCCTGTGTCTGTGCAAACTTACTTATAGATGGGAGGAGAAAGGAGCAGTTTATCCCCAGATAAATGCTGGTACCTCCAAAGACAACTTATGTCTTTGTTTTTTTTACATTAATGACATTAATGCTTTTTCCAGTACCTGAGGTAAACGTTGTTGCTGTGATTCAGACTCAGAAGTTAAAGAGTGTTTCAGGTTTTCAGAAAGGGGCGGAAGCAGTGTGCAGTAGTGTAAGTAGATGCCACCATTCTCAGCTGCTACACGTTCCCTGCGGGCTGGACTGCATGGCCCTTCTGCTGAGGTACCGTGGGCTTGTGTAAAGCTGGTGGACTGCTGTTGGCTTGTGCAGGCACATGGGCCTCAGCAACTTCTGCCTTGGGGGCTGCCCACTTGCAGAGGGAAGGCAAGCTTTTGCTCAGGAGGCTGCAGTGGAGGATTGAACTTGCGGAGAAGTGCTGTCTTGTACTCCCAGCAGGGCAGGGAGCTGCAGCTTTCTGTTCTGGTGTTTGTCTGGAGTCCTGCTTTTGTCTTCAAAATCCTTAAGAATATGTATTTTCTCGCATGGAGGTTTGAGCTTTTCAATCCTAAGACAAGCTCCCAAAAGGATTGGAGGATGACTTAGTAATTGAGTAATATAAACAATTTTAATTCCCTTTTTGCTTCTATGTGTGTTCGAATCATACTCAGGATGTGTTTTCCTGCATTGTACACATTTAAAAGAGGAAGGCATTTTCTTCTCTTTTAAACTAAAGGCTGAAATATGTTAAGCTATTGTCAATGAAATCTTAAGAAAAAGGCCAAAAATCATTGGGTCCAGATTAGAAACATGGGAGCAGCTTTGTTAGTTCTAACAGAGTTGCACTATGGAAGTTGCCTTGCTGTTAGAGCTGTAATTTTTGGGTGTTTTGGTTTGGATTTTACAGGCCAGGTAATTGGTCAATATTGTTGAATATATATCTTTGATTTAGAATATTTCTCAATGAAAGCATTCATTAGAGAAGTGTTTACAAAGTAATATTATGAGTACTAAAGGCTGGAAAGAGCAATTTATTAGTTCAATGCTCATTGTTTTGTAGTGCTGCTGCTATGTAAGAGAAGTACTGTATTGTCTTCTCTGGCTGTTTTCTGCATTTTTGCTTGGTCATGAGAGACTTTTCAATTTTATTTTTTTTTCCTGAAGATTTTTTCCTTTTTTCCTTCTTCCTTTGATGTTTTTCTTGCTGGGTAGAAGCAGGTTGACAGGAGTGGTGGATCTTCTTGGATCTAAAGGATTGGTAGAAGCCACATTACTGAAAACACATACCCATTTTTGAAAAAAGGTTAGAGTTTTGATGGTTCAGTTGCTAAATGTTTCAGCTGTTTTTTCAGCTGGTTGTTTTTCTTTGTTTATTTGTTTTCAATTCCCCAAAACTTAAGTTGAGTAAACTGGGGGAAATTGGTTGTATGTGCTGGGTGTTAGTGCATTTTTGACCAGCCCTGAAATTCTTGAGCGCTCCCTGAGAATTTTGGCATGGATGTCTGCTTCTTCCTTGTGTTGGGACTCAGAAGAGGGTCTGCGTTGCAACCTCTAGGGACACTCAGTGGAAGCGGGAGCCTGAGACATCCAAATCCAAAGACTTCAGTGAAGCAAGACTGGTTTATGATTTATTGTTTGTCCATGCTGGAGATAGTATTAGATGTTTCCTAATTTTGCCCAGAGTATCAGTCATTGTTCTAGTGATGAGTGTGTGCTGTTATTCCTTCAAAACTACTTTTTGACTGCTCTTTCCCATTTTCTTCCAGGATGTCGAACTGGCTTAGGTCTTTGAAAACTACCCCACTGTCAAGCTCCCTCTGAGTTGCTTCCAGTCCTCAGGAGTGAAGGTAGAGTTAAGGGGGTAAGTTAAAAATCCACTCACAGAATCCAAATAGATTGAAGATTGTAGTTAGTTCCTTCTCCTTTGCATGGCAGTCTCCGGTTCCTTTTTTCTTCAGAGATACATGGTCCATGACAGCAGGCTATCTGTAATAGAGAAGGGGAAATCTAAAGGAGAGGTGTGACTTTGAAAATATGGTAAAAATGTAATGAATGGAGCACTTATAAGGAAAATACCAATGTAGACTATATCAGATGAGCACTTTAAAAGTGAAAAGTGCCCCCCTGTTCGTTTGTTCTCCTTTTAACTGTTCTCTTTGAAAAATCTAATTGGAATCGTAGTTGAACTACAGTGATAAAATCTGTTTTTGGTAGATAAAGTGGAAATAATATGTGCTTCTCAATTGGGAGTGTTGCTGGAAATGGTAGGTGCATGTAGAAATCCAACACAAATTCCCATTTCTTTTTTCATCCTAAGGGCACAGTACCCTTGGTGCAAAGCCCACGGGACCTATATACTCATTAGCAGATGGAGAGGAACATTAATCTTCTACCCAGAAACCTGCCCCAGCACATAAAGGAGGGAGCATCTCTGTTGTGAGAATTGCTAGTGGTTGCATTAAACATGTTTATAATCATAGTGCCAGCCACACTTGCTGCTCATTGTTGTGTTTTCTCTAAATCTCTGGATTTCACTTTTTCTATCCATGTGTTGTGGAACAGTAACAGTGTTTCTGCTTCTCAAGATGTGGGCAGAAGAAGCTTCTTCCAGCCCTTTTAAAATCTTCCTATTGCCATAAGCAGTAGAGTACATTAAGATACTTAAAGTACTTTTTTTTTTTTTTTGCATAGTGGAAATGTATGATTTTTCTGTGTTGTTCAGTGTTTCTTATTTGGCAGTGAGCTAGGAGACAGGCATTGTTAATGAGGTATCTCAGCAGCACAGTTTTATAGGAGTATAGTTTAAGGTTAGGAGTATGTCCAGTCTCCAAACTGCCTAGTGAGTATTCTGTGTTTGGAAACAAATGCCAGCTGGCAGTGGTTGAGGAGTGCATCTTATTCTGCTCATGATAGCCAAAACATGCTCCCCGCTGTGTGCTTTTGGCAGCTTTGCATTGGCAATATGTCTCAAATGCCAGTTGCATGTCCTCCTTTCTTCCTCATAAGTATGTCCCATAAGGCATGATTTAGCCTGAATAAAAATGTGCCTCTGTTAGAGTCAGTAACATATGGAAAGAGGCTGGTTTCAAAAATCAAAGTCTTTCTGAAACACCTGTAGTACATTATTTCCACTGTGGAAATAAAAAGGTAATGATTGTGTCTTGCTATCCTCAAGCAAATTGGCCTTAAATTCCTGAAGATTTGATGATTATTATGACTCTAACTCTTAGACAAACTACATGGAGGGGGACAGAGAAAGCAATGTAATGGGTGGAGTTTTACTCCTGAAGTAGCTGTGTGTTGAGATTATTTATTGCCTTGTCTAACCGCGTATGTGGATGAAATACTATGTTCAGATCCTAAAATTTTAATTAATCATCTCATGTCTTTCTACTTATTTGCTGATTCTATGAACTGTTTTAAGTCAGTAAATATCCCAAATATGTTACGTTTTATTGAAAAATACTTGATTGTACATGTGAGCAGCCTGACTTTTACAGTTATAGTGAATATGCTTAGTTGAAGTATTTGAAGCAGTTTGTGAGTTGTGGTACACTGGGTATGAGTTCTTAAGAATCTGAAGGTAAAGAATTCCATTCTACATTCCTTTGTCATTTTTATCTCCAGCAACAGTGTAACAAGTAAACAAAAACAACACTCGCCCACCCTTCCCTCAAAAAACTTAACAATGAAGCTTTTCAATTTAGTACCCCAACAACTGCATTTCAGGTCAAGTCAACCCTAGGGTAAGTAATGTGCTTAGAAATTGAACTTAAATACATAAGTATTTCTAAATCCCAAATTGCTTTTGCTTTGAGATGATTTTACACCTCTTTTGTTTGGAGTGGATGTTGATATTTGGTGGTATGGTAGTTCTCAGGCAATTGAAATACCTTTCTCTTTTACTAAAGCAGTGAACTTCTGTTGAGATCTGATCAGACACGGAAGTTTAAAAGTCAGTTACTCTTCTTTGAAGATCCTTAGGAAGGAATTGACACCTTGCCCAAGTCATGAGCCTTCTCAACACTAGGATCACACAGCCACTGATGAAGGAAAAGAGCAGTATCTATTGGGGAAAAACGCTGGTTTTGTGGGCACTGTGCTCCTGCATTTCTGTTGAAGCTTGCTTTCAGTGCCAGATTAGGTCTTATTGCCTACTCACCTGACATAGTAAGAACAGTCTGCATTTCCCAGTTAGTAGTAAGGGAGTGAAATAAGAAGGAAGGCCTTACTGTGATCCCTACCTCAAACTCATGAGCATGCCTAAGCAGCCTGATACCGCTATCATATTTTCTCCCTCTCTGGCAAGAAGCTGTTTTCAACAGCTGCTCCAGAAAGGTACAGGAGGTCTCCTGCTAAGTTCTGTGCTTCTGTGCTGTACCTGTCAGCTCATGATTTTTTGGATACTGAAGGAGGGCACTGATGTTCAGGTAACTGCTTGTCCTATAGTAATTTGGAGAGTAGAATCTTTCTGAGAGTTGGGTTGAACTAATACTGTTGCACACTGCTGATTCATGCTGTAAAAAGCCTGGAGTATGACATGCAAAAAAAAGTATTTTGAAAAGTAGGTTGCAAAGCCAAATCCTCAGAAGTTATGAAATGTCAGATCTGTGTTATTTTCTTCAGTGCCTATAACTAGTATAGGAAGATAGGTCTTGCAACTGTAATTTCATCATATCCTTACAACTGGGGACCTGAATGAGATAATAATTATATTGCGGGGGGAGGGGGTTTGGAAAGGTGCCATGGTTGCAATATGTAGTAAATAGCACGTTAGTATTTGTGTCTGGGAAAAACCAGTTTCTTAGGATACTTATCATATAAGTCAATGTTCAGGTATTATTTGTGTAGGAGATGGACAGAATTGGTTCAACAGAATTTAAACTCCACTTTGGCTTACACATTTGCATTATGTAAACTTAATAGAGATTCAGATCTGCAGTAAGTGACCGTGTAACGTGATTGATTTGAGTGAAGTTTTTCCCACTTAGGCTAGTGCTGAATTCTACCTCTAGTCAAAAAAGTTTTATAGAAGTTCTACCATTGCATTTCTGTTTCAGAACAGCTTTGGGGGCTCGCCAGCAGTGTTATTTCTTCTGCATTATAGGAGCAGCTCTAGTTACAAGCCAAAGTAATATGGTCTTATTTTTAAACTGAAAAATAAATGAGACCTATGTAGAAATGGAAACTTTGTTGAGTGCCAGATTCTGACCACACTATTCCCATTGGAAAGAACCAGTAGGACCACTTGTGCAATCTTCTGTCTTATAGCATTAAGAGGTTCACAGTGTGGGAAACACTGGAAAAAATGAGCACAAGAAAAGAAAGAAACTTGCCAATGTCCATGTCCTTTAAAATGAGTTCTTATGAAGTACTTGCTGAGATGCATTTTATTTAGATATCAAATTTAATGAGTCTTGTTAGAGCCAGCCAGTCTGCAGTTAATAAGTGTTACTCTGTGGAGAAAAGGCAGATAGAAAAGTTTGGATACTTAAAAAAAAAAAAAAAAAAGATTGTGTCATGAATATATTAAAAAACAAACAAACAAACACAAAAGCTCAATGAAACAAACCACCTTTGACCTGTATTCCTAAAATAGGAAGGCTTTTGAGTTGGGAGGTTCTGTCTGGCGGGCTTCTTCCCTTCTCATTTTTCTTGACATTGAAACTCTTTGTTAAATGTAAGGGGAATTTTAAACAGTTAATAACATTGGAGGCAGAGTAGATGGAGGAGTTTGAGGATGAGAAATACAGTGCTAAGTGTATCTTCTTCAGACGCTAACCCAATTAAAAAAAACAAAAAAGGTCCAGATACTTTGCCACCAGCAATGTCCAAGCATATCCATTAAGGACTTTGACAGGAGACCCTAGTGACTTCAGGCAGTAGCTGACTTTCAGTTTTTGTGAAAGGATCAATCAAATATCATCATTCCACCATAAATGGAAGGCAGAGATTTGCATTATTAATCCAGAGGATTTCCTGAGTAGATCTTGCCTCGAGTCTCAACTTGATCTTGAGTTGGAGTCTTCAGAGCAGTTGCAGAGATAAGTATAACTGAACTGAGCTCTACAGGTACGTAAATGCTAAAGGAGATGGCAGTTGCTGTTGTAGCATTTTAGAAGCATATTCAGCCAGTAGTATAGATTAGAAAAAAGTCTAGTGAAACGCAAAATGCTCACTGGTTGGTGCAGTTTGATATCTCACCAGACAGCTGTGGTTTACTAACCCGTGGCTTAAGGATAGTGTACTGCCTAGCACAGTTCCTCTTGTGTTTGACAGTAAATTGTTTTATAGACTGGTATAGCGAGGTGCGCTTAACACTCCTGACAAACAGGTTTTTATCAGCGTTTCTCAGCGATGGTTCATGAATAGCATTATTAGCAGTGCCTCTGCTAGAGTATGTGTAGTTCTCGAGGCCCAATTTACTAGTTCATAGGTTTGCAACACAGATGCTGTTCTGATGTACTGCCCTTCCAAACCTGTTGTCAGTATCAAACTGTTGATCAGGGGTTAAAACCCTTTCACCAGCTTTGTAATATACAGAACAAAAGCTCTTGCACGAGGAAGTGAATTAATCTTGGGCAGAGCTTAGTTCTTTTTAGTCTGGAAAATGGGAATGATGAATTTACATGCTGAGCAAGTATCTTGTTAGCTTAGATGGTAAATTTTATGGGTGGGCCTCCAGCTTTTTAGTTTTACACTGCTTTGGGGGTTGGAGTTGCAGTACTTGCTTCCAGTTGTCTATATCTACTGCTGTTTCAATTCCTGAGATGGATCTTCACCTTGTACTTAAAATGAATTAATAGTCTTCTGTAGGCCTTTGGGAGGGCATGGGCAGGTGTAGGGAACTTGACAATAGACAAAGATGGAACATGCCACAAATTGGATTTCTTCTTTCTGAAGCCTAAAATGATCCTATCTTTACAGTTTTAGAAAGATTAAGGGCATAAAAAAGGTAGACACAAAGCTCCCACTGACTGTATTTGGTGCATAACTCCTATCTGTTTCTTTACATATCTCCTTAATAATTTACTTGGTGTATGTTGTAGGTGTTTAAGGAGGTGCCACAGAAGCTACTTGCTCCTGCTTGAGTATGTAATTATAAATACACTGACTTTTGTATGAGAAACATCAGACAATAAGTCTTGGTGATGGTTAAGTTAATTCACTTTTAGAAGTTCAATAATTCATCTAAGAAGTGTCAGCAGCTGGCTCTTGTTAATGGTAAGCCTTTCATTTCTGTTAAATCAATTGTGAATAATAGAATCCTTCAGAGAAAAATGATGAGGTAAGAATTGATTTCCAAATTGGGTGCCTGATATTGGAGCATTAATAAAATCTGGAGCAAGCAGGCAACTAGTACCTAATACACTCTGATCACCTAAGTAGTAATCAGAGAAAATCAATGGTTTTTGTGTATGGTGCTAGATCTGTTAGCATTTCATCTGTCGCCATTCATCATTGTGTCTATAATTTTATTTTGTAATTGTTTTGGGTTTTTTTCTTTTTTTTTTTTCTTAATAGTATGCATTGAATCAAGCACTTACTGTCAAGCTGCTGTGAAACAGAAGTGGCTTTGTCATATCCTCTACTATTTGCTCCCTGTCTGTTGTTACTACTTTAGGGCTTTTTATTGCGATGGTCAAAGCAGTGTTCCTATATTAACAAATCAAATTTAATTTTTTAGGGGGATTTGAAGTAATCTGTGTAGAATCCTCTGTTATACTCTCTCTCTAAGTTGTAGATATCATATTATTAATGCTCTTGATGTGACTTCCTCTGCAAAATCAGTGGGAGACTTAATGATGGTAGAACATCCCACCAAGGCACAGGAGGCCATAGGTGTTTGTGCGTGGGATACCTGTACAGCTTCTACCTTCAACCTCGATGTCAGTAAACTTTACAGAGCTGTGTATTAAATAACTCTTTGTTTTTTAATCTCTATCTGAAGACTGGATTCAATAGGGTTTTTTTTTGTTTTTTTTTTTTGATTTTTTTTTTTGGTGCTGATAGGAACTGTCGTCTTCTGTCCAGGATTGTGCTCACCAATGATCCAGTTTTGTTAAAGCTGTATTGAGTTTGTGTGGAGCACCACATACAATCACATCCACTTCCTGTAGAAGTCAGTGGGAGTTTAGGCTAAAACTGGACCAGGATTTGGCCCATAAAGCATAGCAAGAAAAATTAACAGATGTAATAAAACTCTTAAGGCAAATAAAATGTTCTAGCAGGTGTTCATAAATGTGCTTTATGCTCATAGACTCTGTTAAATGTTAATACTAAGGTCCTGCAGAAGCTGCACATAAGGACTGTGTGAAGGAAGCAAATGTCTGTTAAATGTGCTGTGCAATATTGTAGCAGAGGTGGGTGGCAGTGCAGTGCCATGCTACCTATTAGACTGAAATATGAAAGCTGTTAAGGATTTTGCTGAATTTTCATTTTGTGAAGGAGTAGTTTTCAAGAGTGAACATATCATATAAAAAAGCCATGTGTTGTGCAAAACTAGAAGTGTCTTTGTTGGTGTATGCAGTTTTTTTGGATGTATACAGAGCTTATTAAGGATAACTAATAATGTACTATGTTAACAATAAATTTAAAGTAAGAGAATACCTGGAAGGAAAATGCCAGATGGAAAGCAGTTGTATTTTTTTTTTAAATATATTTCATTTTCCTTGAAACAGTTGTTTTTTTTTTTTCTTTTGTCGCTTAGGCCAACTCACGGGCAGAAGCACTAGCATAGTCTTAAACATGTTTTGAGGTTAATAGGTGTTGGACAGATCTAAATTTAAAATCCTGCCTACTCTTTAATATTTTTTTCAGTCAACCATTTGACCATCAAGGCACTTGTCAGATAAATTAATTTGGCAGAATAAGGTCCGTTTTAAATTTTCAGGAGCTTTTTGGTCTTCCTCATTCCAGATTTGTAGGGAAGCATCTTATGGCTTTTTCAGCAGGTTTTGCAGCATGCCCTCAAAAGCTAGTGGCTTGCACTGGCTTGGTTTCTTCTAATAGTTAATTTCATTAGGATTCAGGTCAAAGCCCGGAACAAAATAAATCCGTGTGTACTAGAGTCAGTTCCTAAAATGACACCATGAATGTGGCAGTCATTGTTAGAATGTGTTTTGTTGGTATTTGATTAATTGACTGTGTTATCATCTCATCAATGCTCAGTCATTGTGTTGCAGGATAAAAGCAACCGCATATTACAAAGATACTCTCTTTCCCAGTTAACGTCTTAATTTTCTGTTCTAAAAGAGTGCATTAGGCAATCAGTTTAGCTTGGAAAACCCTAAGATTGCTGAGTGAGGGAAGGTCTTTCACACGACATCTAAATCTATCAAGTTACAAGCTGCTTTTCTATCACATGCTGCTATTAAAATGTCCAGATAATGCCAGAAATACTCCTCCACTCTTGCCTCAGTCTTGTCCTCAAGTGTTTGTTCTCAGCACTGGCAGTGCTGGCACATTTTTAGCTGATGGGGATCTCAGAAAATTTGCTGCAGCCCACCTTGTTGTACAAAGGATGGAAGTATGCATACACAGTAAATACACATCGCTTTGTGAATGAAATTGCAGGACTAGCAGGATGGTGAGACCTCTCTGCTTTTCCCTCTCCAGTAATGCTGTGCTAGAGTGCTTATGGGTTTTCAGATCAAAGCTGAGAGTCAACGAGAAGATTAGGAGCTTCAACACACAGAAGAGTCTCTCTTATTGTAATTATTTCAGGGCAAGGAGGCTTTATGGGGGGAGGGGGAGACACCTAATTTTAATCAAGTGGAAAATAATGTCAATACTTTTCTTGTAAGTTGTGGCACTTCTAGAATAGTGATATTCATGCAGAACTTTTAATCCTTGCAATACATTACAAATGCATTGTGTGAGAATTAAATGTTAATTGAGGCCATTATTTTATGAGTGGACTATTTATATAGTAAAGTTATTTGAAGTAATGGGCCGTGAATGCATTTTGTTTATTAACTTCACTAGTGCTCATTCTTCTGTATCTCTTCTATCACAGAGCAGCATTTTGAAATGGAAGGCTATCCAGTGACATTAAGACCTGCAAAACACAAAGCATGTTACTTCTGAGTAGTGTTTAGGTTGATTTCAAACTGTTTAAGACCATACAGAGCTGCTGGAAAATTGAGCTTTCAGGTGTCTTCCCATCTGAAAAGAAAAAAGATGCATAGAAGAAACTTTTTTCTTTCTTATTTTTTTCTCCTTTCAATTGTTTAATATTGATTTGATACAGGTATCTAAACGGTCTCCATTTTAAAAATGGAAAACTGAGGTAAGGGAAATCATTTACTCATGCTTTGTGTGGCACTAGGAAGGACTGTCTGTCAGAGAAGGAAATGAAATTGAGACCCCCTAAATGTCAGATCAGCCCTGAAACTCCTTCCTTGCTTTTCTAAAATGTCTTCCAGAAATGTACAGTGTAACGTAGATTTTGTGGAGTTTCCGTATGACGACGACTTTGTGGCCTGAGGGTGTGAATTCCCACAATTTGTATACATTCATTGCCCTTTGAAGTTCAGAGTGCTCTATCTGTTATTAAATCTGGAGAAGAGAAAATGTCAAGCCAACGTACTTGTAATAATATTTTGGATTTCCTACTTTAATTGTTTAACAAAATTAATGTGAACATTTTAGCTATAAAGTTAGACAGCTGCAGCAGGATGTGATTTAACTGGTGCTTCTTCTTTCAACACATTCTGGCAACCTCTACAATATGCAGTGTTATGAAATTCCCATTTATCTGTCATTTC
The DNA here is from genome assembly GCA_037305975.1 of Chrysolophus pictus. Classification (NCBI taxonomy): domain Eukaryota; kingdom Metazoa; phylum Chordata; class Aves; order Galliformes; family Phasianidae; genus Chrysolophus; species Chrysolophus pictus. Next base: position 37,110,329 of record JAYKPI010000006.1, read on the forward strand.
ATTTCCAGTTATTTATCCATTGTTTTTTAAAAGGCTGAGCTCAAATTGCTCTTCAGTTCTTGGCTATGATAAAATGCAATGCAAGGCAAAAATCTTGCATGCCTTATTCTGTCTCATTAAAGATCCTTAGACTTGTGCATGAGTGGTGGTTACTCTGCAAGCTGCAGAACCTTGTGATGCAACGTGTAACCATACTAGCCCTGTTCCAGTATGTCACATCTTGCCATGGTTTGCTGTTTACTTTCAGAGACCATTTTTGCAGTACAGTCTTTTTGCCTGTAGTGTCCAAACTCCGTTCCAAGTAGTTTTGAACACATAAGGAAGTGCTAGAAAGTTGCCTGTGTATCCACGCCAAACTCTCATTTTCTAGTAAAAACTGATTTTTTTTTTTTCTGACCTGCTACATGCTTATGACATTTTGTAACATTTTTCTTTCTTTGATATGTAACACTACATTTAGGCTGTGGACATTTGAGCATTTCCAAATGAGTCATCTGAAAGAGCCATCTGTTTACCGGGGGGGAGGTTTGTATTTGTATAACAGTTGCATGTTAATAAGCAGTAATGTGGAAGGAAATATATAGAGGCAGTATATGACAGTTTAATGAGGTTTAAATACCATTGGGTTTAGCTGGCTTTTATGGCAGTCTGTAGAGCTCTCTTACAGCAAGGCATGTGTAGATTTGTGCAGTTTGGGACAGAGCAGTTAGGGCAGTCGTTGCAGTGAAGTCCTGATGCTGTTGCTTGCTGAGTGTTGTGAGATTGTGCCAGCACAACCTTACTAGGGCATGTTTGGGCTCTCTAATAGATTACAAAATTGAGTGTAGTTTTCTGATAGGTGTTCGTTTCTACCCCTTGGTAATGGTGTAGTGTCCAGACTCCCTTAGCTGGGAAGGCTTAGAGAACTTTTGCAGGCCACATGGTGCAGAGTCTAGAGACAGCCGGATACTGCGATAAATGATAACTTCAAAACAAAACCAAAAGAAAATCAACAACAAACCATATATGTGAGTGCTGAATGAAGTAAAGATTGTAAAGATTAAAGTAATTTATTCTGAGTGACTTCAACAAAAAGGCAGTTTCTATCATTACAAAAGAAGAATACCTAATAAACTAATCTCCTAAAGATAAAAGCTGTCAAATACAAAACCATAATATTACACCAGATACCAATTACTGTGGTTTCTTAATGTGCTTGGTTTTTGTTTTTACATTTATTAAATATTTAGAAGTTCAACTGTAGATATTTTTAATCAAAATCAGAAATTTTTTACAAAATGGGTGATTGCATCATTTGCACATTTATATTGTAAGACATTTTAACGATATAAGCATTTTTTCATTTAGACAGCAACCATAATAAATTGAAATAAAATTCAGCCTTGATTGATGTTCTGTGTGTCATGTACAGGGCAAGTCCCATCTATTAAATGTGGTTTGCCAAGGCAGCAATATTAGTAGCATTTGAATGTTTTTCTTATTAAGGAGAAAAATGGTCAGCAACATCAATACAGTCTTCTCCAAAGACCATGGTAAATGGAAAATGCCTGCAGCACATTTGAATTCCTCACTGTATTTGGGATGAAGGTAGGATGCAGGCAGTGAATTTTTTTTTAAATTAGGATAGACTATTACAGTTCTTAGGATGAAAGAGAGAGGCTGATTACAACATAATGGAGTGTACCATATTCATCTCTTTGAAATATGACCTCACTCGGCCTTTTCCATTTTACAATCGATTCTCTCATTCCCTTAATGAACCTATGCGTTCATGAGTCTTCCTTGGAAGTATGCACATGAAGTATTACAGTAGCAAAGAGTAATTGTCTGACAAGCAAGTGCAAGTAAAGTGTATCTCTTGTAGTCTTGTTCAATAACATTATGGGCTGTTAATGCATCACATCAGGTACCATATTGTTTTGTTAAAAATTGTGCAGCTGTATTTTTTTGAGTTGTTCATGGTTTTTCTGAAGTGATAGCTTCAGAAAACTGATTTGATGTAATCTGGCTTTATTTCTCTACAAAAGAGTATGTATGTGCAAGACATGAGCTATCAGAAAGGTACTCTTACAAAGTCAGTGCTCAGTTACCAGGTGTAGAAATTGAACACACTGTAATATTATGAGAAGGAGAAAAAAAATTATAAAGTTATATAGGGGATCAGCAGAGGTACCATAACTTGGAAGTTGCGATTTTGAAAGGATCAAATAAATACCAGATATATGACTTACCTCTCTACAAGTATTAACATCTTTTTGGCTATTGATGTGATTGGATGTAATAAGTGAAAACTGTTAAGTTATTTTGTACGTATTTTTATGTAAACAGTTTATATGTAAACATAAACTATTTACATATGTATTTAAGCTATACATGCATACGTATTTAGTTTTATTGTCAAGACATAGGTGCTAACTGCCTGTTGACCCTTTCAGCTTGCTGCAAAATACAGAGCCTCCCGTTGGGCCATGTTCACAAATGCGAAACAATTATTAATATCTTGAATGTTTAAGTGCAAATTGAGATGGGTGAGTAGTAGCATTCCAGCAGCAACTGCAAACAGTGAAAATGGCGTGTAATTGGTAAATTATTACATAAAGTCTGAGGGAAAAACTTACAGTTGCAAGGTGGTAGTCCAGTGATGAAAGGAAACTATATTCTTGCTCTCAAACTCAAGAAGTAACTTTCCATTCCTTTTCTAAAATACTCAATTCGCAATTTCTTTTCATAAAATGTTTAAGTTACTCGTCTATTTTACTTGCTTAACGTGTAAGTAAAGTAACGTGTGGTTTATTACTTGTTAAAGTTCTGATACTTTAAAGCTGATAACAGGTATTAGAAAGGTGAAATGCATTCCCTTTTTGGATGTATTCAGATGTTGCTTTTACAGCTTTAAAGATCAATGCTATTTTTGCTTTGAAAAGCTGTTTCTAAAGGTAGAAATGACCATCTGATACCGTGCTTTTAGAAAGAAAAGATTCCCATAGGAGTATTTCTGAATCACTGATTCTGATGATTTTATATGGTGGTACAGTAGCTGAAATAAACAAGGACAAAATGTTCTTGAAAAGGTGGAAGAAGTTAACAACAACAACAACAACAAAAGGAACTGAAAAAGGAAAAAAGAAAAAGCATTGAGAAAGGAATCTAAATGTAATATTTTCTGCAGTAAAATCGTCTGACCCATTGAAGCAATTTCTTCCTAGAGCCTGACTACAACCTAGTGTACCAAAGAACTTTACAATCCCCAAAATGGAAGTTCTTTCTTAAACATCAGTTCAAAAAAGCACCTAAGATATGTAAAAATGATATAGTTTTGTAGGGGGACACGTGAGCTCTTAGAACCATTGCTTTTTTGCAGAATTTAGAAGTTACACAGTTGCCTTTTGGACAAATATTTTTTGAATAAGAGAAGTGAGTTTGACTTGTATGTACTATTTCAAGCCGTATTGTTGCCCTAGTTTTGGATTGCCCCACCATGGACAGAGAAGGAAGATGATGTATCTGTTGGTGGTAGGAGCAGATAAACAGGTGAAGTGTTTGAGAATTTGATGATTCACATCTGAGCATAATCTCTTTTTTTCTGGGTTGTATTGCTGCCTACTATAATATTACACTCTATTTTGTGTAAGAGCTCTTGCAATATAAAATGTTTGTTGGATTCCACATTCTCTGTTCAGAGAAGAACCTTCCTAGGAAGAACAGGCAAAGAGAGGTGTGCAAGATCATAGAATCATAGAACGGTTTGGGTTGGAAGGGACCTTTAAGATCACCTGGTTCCAACCTTCCTCCAATAGGCAGGGACACCTCCCTCTAGACCAGGTTGCTCAAAGTCTCATCCATCCTGGCTTTGAATGTTTCCAGAGAGGGGGCATCCACAACCTTGCTGGGCAACCTGTTCTAGTGTCTCACCACCCTCACAATGAAGAATTTCTTCCTAATATCTAGTCTAAATCTACCCTCTTCTAGTTCAAAGCCATTTCCCCTCAACTTGTTGCTATTTGCCCTTATAAAAAGTTCCTCCCCAACTTTCCTTAGGCCCCCTTCAGGTACTGGAAGACTGCTATAAGAACTCCTCGGAGCTTCTCTTCTCCAGGCTGAAGAGCCTCAGTTCTCAGCCTGTCATTACAGGGGAGTTGCTCCAGCCCTCTGATCATCTTTATGGTGCTCCTCTGGACCTGCTCCAACAACTCCATGTCCTTCTTGTGTTGGGGGCTCCAGAACTGTATACAATACTCCAGGTGGGGTCTCACAAGAACAGAGTAGAGGGGCAGAATCTCCTTCAACCTGCTGGTCACACCTCTCTTGATGCATCCCAGGATACGATTGGCCTTCGGAGCTGCAAGTGCACATTGCTGGCTCATGTTGAATCTCTTATCAACCGTCACTTCCAAATCCTTCTCCTCAGGGCTGCGCTCAAGCTATTCTCTGCCCAACCTGTATCTGTGCTTGGGATTGCCCTGACCAAGGTACAGGACATTGCACTTGGCCTTGTTGATCTACATGAGGTAGATGTGGGCCTACCTCTCAAACCTGTCCAGGTCCCTTTGGATAGCACTCCTTGCCTCTTGCGTGTCAACTGCACCTCTTGCTGTCTGCTGAGTGTGCACTTGATCCTACTGTCCGTATCACCTACAAAGATGTTAAATAACACTGGTCCCAACACCGATCCCTGAGGAGTGCCACTCATCACCGGTCTCCACTCGAACATGAACCATTGACTGCAACTCTCTGAGTGTGAACATCCAGCAATTCCTTACCCAGTGAGTGGTCCATCCATCAAGTCCATCTTTCTCCAATTTGGGAACCAGGATGTCATGTGAGACAGTGTCAGACACTTTGCACAAATCCAGGTAGATAACGTCTGTGATGATACTGTGACAGCAGATAAAATTTTGCAGCAGACAAATGCAAGTAAAATCTTCCAAGTACATGATTTTACCTAGTTGCATGTTGTTGCATGTTAAATTGACTATGTTTGCTGCAGAAAACATAGCTAGCAAGTTCTTTTATAGAATCATAGAATCCTTAGAGTTGGAGGAGACCTCTGAACGCCATCTAGTCCAACTCCCCTGCAATGAACAGGGACACCACAGCTAGAACAGGTTGCCCAGGGCCTTATCCACCTCACCTTGAAAGTCTCCAGGGACAGGGCATCAACTACATTTCTGGGCAACCTGTTTCAGTGTTTCACCACCGCCACTGTAATAGATTTTTTTTTTTTTTACATCTAATCTAAATTTATCTTGAGCTTGAAACCATTTCCCCTTGTTCTGTCACCACAGACCCTGCCAAAGAGTCTGTTCCTTTCTTTCCTGCAGCTCCCATCTAGATATGGCAAGGCCTCTATCAAGTCATCTTGTAGCATTCTCTTTTCCAGGCTGAACAGCCCCAGCTCTCCCAGCCTGTCCTCATAGGAGCGGTGTTCCATTCCGTCAATAATTTCTGTGACCCTTCTCTGGATGCACTCTAACAGGTCTCTCCTGCACTGAGGACTCCACATCTAGATGCAGTACTCCAGGTGAGGCCTCACTGGCATAGAGTGGCAGCATCAACTCCCTCGCCGTGCTGGCTGTGCTTCTTTTGATGCAGCCCAGGATACAGTTGGCTTTTTGGGCTGTGAGGGCACGTGTCCAGCTTCCCATCCACCAGTAGCCCCAGGTCTTTTTTGGCAGGGCTCCTCTTAATCCTTCCCCCAGTTTGTATTAGTAATGGAGATTGCCTCAAGCCAGGTACAAGATCATGTTGAACCTCATGAGGCTCACCTGGGCCCACTTCTCAAGCCTGTCCAGGTCCCTCTGAATGGCATTCCATCCCTCTGGTGTGTTGACCGCACCCCACAGGTTGGTGTCATCAGCAAACTCGCTGAGGGAGCATTTGACCCCACTGTCAGTGTCATTGATGATGATATAAAAGAGTATCGGCTCCAGCACCGACCTCTGGGGGACACTTGTCACTGATCTCCATCAAGAATTGGAGCTACTGATCACCACTCTCTGGACTCGATCCTGCAGCCAGTTGTTTGTCCATCAAACAATCCACCCATCAAATCCATATTCCAATTTGGAGAGAAAGATGTTGTGGGGTACTGTGTCAAAGACCTTACTGAAGTTGAGATAGATGACATTAGTGGCTCTTCCCTTGTCCGCTGATGCATAGAAACCATTGTAGAAGACCACTAGTTTGGTTAAGCAGGATTTGCCCTTGGTGAAGCCATGGTAGTTCTCCTCTATCACCTGCTTGCCTTTCATGTGTTTTAGCATAGCTTCTAGTTGGATCTGTCCCATGATCTTTGCAGACACAGAGGTGAGACTGACAGGTTGGTAGTTCCTGGGTCATCCTTTTTACCCTTTTTAAAAATGGGTGTGATGTTGCCTTTTTTACCGTCCCCACAAACTTCACCTGATTGCCATGACTTTTCAAATATCATTGACAGTGGCTTGGCAGCTTCATCAGCCAGTTCCCTCAGGACTCTGGGATGCATCTCATCAGGACCCATAGATGAGTGGATGTTAACGTTCCTCAGTTGGTCAAAAACCTGATCTTCACTTACAGTGGGAGGGATGTTGCTTCCCTGCCCCTCACCTACCAAACCAAATGGTTGAGGGCTGTGTGGTGAGTAGTTATCAGAGAAGGCCGCAGCAAAAATTTAAGTCCCTCAGCCTTCTCCTTGTCTGTTGTTACCAGCTTGCCTTTTGTCCGGCTTTTGTCCAAGAAAAAGCAGATCATTTTTAAATTAAAAGATTCCTAGTAAGTAGTCGCAACAGGTTTACGTTGTGATGCTTTAAAGCAGGAATGTTGCACTACGCTGTTTAGGAAAATTCAGTAAAAATATGAGAAAAACAAGAGGATGAACAGAAGTGTGTGGTGGCATTGGAAGGAATTTTTTATAACAAGGTACTGAAAGTGTTAGAACTAGTTTAGGTTAGAGGATGAGCAGTCAGTGGGCTGTGTGTATGTTTAAATAAATCATCTGCTTTAACTTACAACAAGAACAAATAACTACACTGAAAGGCAATAAACTGAGATAACTAATTGAAACTGAGTTGGTTTTTGTTAATGTATTCAATACAGAATTCATTTTGGGAATTTGTACTTTAGTCTAAATGCATAAATTAAAAAAAAAAAAAGACAAAAACAAAAACAGAAAAACAGACATTTAAATGTGCGAATAGAACTTACATGCTTATGTAAATTGAGCTAACAACCTCTATGTCCCTATCTGCAAATCAGAGCATAGTGATAGGGAAAAAAGAAACTATAGACAGGTCCCTGTGAACTTGTGCATTACAATATATACCTTTCTCCTTTGCAGTTGGTATAAGTCCCTGTTAGGGCCAGAGGTTAGGTTGGACAGATCACAGATCTCCTTAGTCTGTGTCTGCTTTGATTGTCACTTTTTTTCCAGGATTCTTACATTTTTATGCATCTCCAGTGCAAGAAAGCGTGTAATTCTTCTGTGAATACTGAACTCTTAAGCTTCTTGTAATTTGAAAGGGAAGAATTTAAAAGGCAAAAAATAAAGGCAGTGCTTTTTTTGAGTGCCCATTCAGAGGAGATGAGTTATTTCTGAATAAACAAGGTCTCTGATAAATATCTAGTGATATGCATTTGTCTAATTGAGAGAGTATTCATGGAAGTGCACTCAAGAAAAAGCAGATTTTGAGTCATACCGAGTAGCATGTTCAAGAATTCACTGCACAGTTGTTAAAAGTATATTGCAGACTTGAGCATGTACTCAACTGTATGCACATATTAGCTGAGTGTGGAATTTTTTTTCCCACAAAAAACTGACACTCATTTGGAGGAGCCTTAAATCCCAGACTGTGCTGTAGCTCGTATATTCTTCTGAAACAAAGTAAATGTGTGGAACTTATTCAAGTCCACTAGCTGCTATGAATATATATGCTTCTCCTAGGGCAATGAGCACAAGTAGCTACTGCCCATTCATAAATATTCTTGTTCTTCCAATATGTAATGGGACTCAAAAGACATTGCTGTTCTCGTGGTTAGGGCTGCGTTTGCAGTGAAACAGCATATATTGTGTAGTGTGTAGTTACAGTTTATTACATTTGTTTTTGTTACAGCTTCTTCTGGGTAATCAGCTTTTCAGCTGCAAGTCCCTTTATTTGGAAAATGCAATGCTTGTACTGAAGGATCTGAGTTTTCACAAGGAAAAAGCAGAGTCGCAGACAAATGATTGCAGTAAAATGATACAGAAATTTGTTGAGGATGGAAGTTGAGGTGTATGTCCTTCCTTAAGGTAATGTTCCCATAAATTTCTCCATAGCTTTTCATCACTGTACTGGGATTACAGCTCTTTGTGTGTTGGGGGATCTTACATTTATACGGGGTGGAACTGCCTTAAATAGACTTCCCACTTCCATCATGAAAATAGCTGGAAATTAGGTGATACCTAATTCTCCTGCTTATCCAGTGCCAGAGTGGGGTTTTCAACTTGAGGATGAAAGCCAAGTCTGACTCCATGTATGTGTCTGTTTCCTGTCCCCGTGTTCATAAATAAGTACAGAATTTGACTTGCTGCGAACTGATGTGGCTAGACGCAGCCCTGGGGTTGATTAGCTTAGAAGCATGCTTTGTGAGGTTACAGCCTTCCTGTACACTGCCTTCCTTTAATTTTTATACACATAGGGTATTTTTATCCTCAGAAGTGACCATGGGTGGAAAGCTGTTACAACAGAAGGATGATACCATGAGAGGTTATGGGCCATGTTCTCCTGCACACACGTGCAACTTTTAGTATTAAGGGAAGCTGTGCTCACACTGAGGATAGACTAGAGCTTTCTGTCAATATCCAGGAGCCAAAGAAGGAGGACTTTCTGTATGTAGATGGATAGAAGAAGCCTCCTGCTGATTCCAGAGAAATTTCCTCTGCAAAGCACAGTGCTAAACAGTCTTACCTCTTAGTCTCTGCGTTACCAGGGTATATTGCTTGTACCATTGCACTTGCTGAGACTTGTGAAAATTCAGTGCTGTTTGAGATGGGATGATAGCATTGCAAAAGGCAATGTGCTGTGCTGGGTCTCTGCAGACCTGAACCTCAGCTGGCTTGGTTGGGTAACTTCCCAGCATGCGCAGCTACTGGGCAGCCCCTGCAGCTGAGAGCAGGAGTGGTGAGGGCTGTGCCTCGGGCAGTGGGAGTGCAGCAGGAAGGCTGCTTGACAGACCTTCCTGGGGAGTACAGTCATTCCTGCCTCATCTTACTGTGTGCTTGAAGCACAACACTTCTTTTGCTTACTCTGCAGTCATTGTTGGTGCTGTAGTGTATCTGTGAGGTTCTGTTTCGTATTGGAACTGTAATAAACTTTTTAGTTTAGCATTGTAAAAAAAAAAAAAAAGACACCAAAAAAGCCCTCATTATTTAACTTTTTTTGAAAATACTGCTCTTCAGGAATTGATCGATTCATTTTGGAAAACTTTTTTTTATTGACCACAAAAGTATTTTAAAGAAACTCAGCAATATCACTGAGGATTTCCCCTCCAACAGCATAAATTGTTCTCACCAGTAGAAGTATTGGAGGGGGCACTTTGTGAATTCCTTTTTCTTTGAGGAAATTTCAGTGAAAGTTGTTGCAAACACTGATGCTCTTTGCTGGAGAAAGTCAGGTATATAATGCCAGAAATGGGAACTGCCTGAAGAATGGGGAAAAAAAATGAAATTGTGGGTTTGATGTTGCGGCAGGAATATAGATCCTGTTGCAGAGCATTTGCAGATGGAAATAATTTTAAGTTCACGCATTCCTCCATGGTTTTAAAAGAACTAATAAAGAGCAAGCTAAGCCTGCAGCTACGCACTCTCCTGGCTGTGGCCACAGTACAGTGGTTGTCACAAGTGCTGCAAGCCCAGAGCCTTGATGGGACTTAGTGACTACAGCCAGAGCATGGGTTATGAGCAGCATGGGTTATGAGCAGCACGGGGGAGCTCAGCTGGGCGTGGAACAGGTTGTGCCAGGTGAGAACATCAGCTCTGGGTCAAGGACACAGCTCAGGCCTTGCGCCATTGTACTGCAGCTGTGCAGACAAATGGCAATGTGTAGGAAAGCAAAAGAGAAAGCACGAGGCTGTTTGTGTTGTTCAGGCTATCACTGAACACTTATGTAGAATTCTGCTGCTGTTATTGGTAAGATGTGCTTCTGCTCTCTGGAAACTTTGTGTTGCATAAAATGTATATAGCTTTATCTTGCTTGTTCATTAATCACATCCATCACTGCAAGTGGAAAACATTACAAGGTTTTTGATTTTGACCTGCTATCTGTACAGTTATTTTCATGCATGAGTTCTGTTGGCTGTATATGGATGAATGAAATATATATAACATTGTATAATTATTGTATAGTAATAATTAATATATATATATTATTTTATAATGTATAGTTACATGATTTTCCCCTAATTTAGAAACCTTGCTAGGTCTGGTTCTCACATTTGTGTTAAAAGCATTTTGTTCTACTCTTGACATCTTTGCAGTGTAAAGATCTTAATGATGCCTTTCTTCTGCTGCTGTGATTTGGGTTAAGGTTTTAGGTTGTAATTGCTTTTGTGTTTAAAAGTCTTTGCATCTTTTTTTCATGCTTTGTCTCTTTTAAAGAACAATTTGATTGCAGAAAGGATGCACATCACTCATTTACTATGAGGCTAATGTTGCTGTTTCTCTGCAAGAATGTCATCTGTGACACAGCATATTGTGCTCTTAAGTAATATCTAATTCTTTGACCTCAGTTTAACATGCCTTGCCAATTGTTCAATAACTCCCATGTTCAAGTAGAGGCAGTCTTTGCTGTGTGGATACTGGGAAGAGCAGCTAATAGAATTAAGATAAGTTTCAAAATTACAGCAATCTGTGTATTTGTTTCCTATTATCCCATTCCTTTTAATAACACCAATTAATGTGATGCAGCTTAAAAGGTGAAAGTCAGGAACTGAAGTGGGGGGTGAGAAGAGTTGAGGAGAAAGTAAGAATGAGCCTTTGAAATGCATATACCAAGAAAATATAAGGTTGAAAGTTGTATCACTTTACCACACAATTACTCTCATTTATTCAGTAATTAAGTACGAGTATGAACATTTCGGGTGTGTTTCATTTCTTGTCACAGCAGACAAACTTTCACATTCAGCTGTTGTACAGCCCTTTGATAGAACAGTGGTAGTCACTTGAGAAAAAATTGAGTTGTCTGAACAAGTTGAGGCATCTTAATACATTCCTTCTTCCACTTTTGAAACCTGTGAGAGGCAGATCAGACAGAACTTTCAACAGTCAACACTCTGCAAGGAGGTTCTGAATTAAAAAAGGGTATAAATTAAGTACAGCAAAAAGAAAAAGGAAGGCCCCGTGTACTTCATTGTGGTAAGGGAGGAAAAGTGTATCACATGGATTTTTTTTCCCTCATCTCTCGCTGGCTTATTTCTCTGTTTTTGTTTGTTTTGTTTTTGTTTTTCCCAGTTGCTGTGATGCACTTTTCTTATGTGAAACTCACTGATGATGGCATTGCAAACTTGTAGGCCCTCTGCTACTGCCAGCTCAGTGCAGCGGATCCTCCTTCTGCAGACTTCCTTCCTGTGTGCTCTAGGTCTTGACATGCTTTTTGTTTTTTGTTTTTTTTTTTTTTTTGACATATTTGAATGCAAGGGCTAGGTTTCTCCTCAATACCTGTTAACACACTTAATTTCTTTTCACAACTGCCAGTTTTCCAGCTTTGTGAAGCTCTTACTGTAGACAAATTTTGCACATTTGGGGCTTGGTCTAAGATTCAAAATACAATTTATATCAGCATACTGCTGTTCACACGTTTAGAACAGAGTGTTTTTAAGAATACACCTAACAACAAAAGGTGCAGAACGCGTAGGAGGGCAGGTTTACAGCTGATCTGAGCTACGCTGTTCATTGAAAATGGTTTTACCTGTTTATCCTGGCTCAGTGTTCCACCCACATCACCAGATTTCTGACCTTCATGCCTCTGATTTGGCTGAAATCATTAGTGACTCATCACTGCTCTCTTAAAAAAGGTGTGTCAAACGCCAATTGTTTGTATAGTTTATTTAACATAGATTATTTACCACAAAGTGCAGGAGTTTGTTTATTAAAATAAATGAGTGAGCTTTTATATTGCTGAACTTGCTTGTAAGAAAGGGTTTTTCTGAACAGACTTACCAGCAACTGCTTTGAGAAGGGTATAGCTAGTACTGTTTTTCAGAGGGTATTCTGAAATATAATGATGATCAAATCACTTTGTGGTATGTTTCCTTACTGTGTGACCATCGCTGGTTTCAGATTTTTTTTTTCCTCATTAAATAGTGCTGTACTCCAGACTTACTGGCTGTGAATATATAAACTCTATAAATTGCAAATTAGTTTTGCTGCTGCACACATGGCAGTCTATTCAAGTGTCTTTGAACCATGTGAAAGTCAGTCAGGATTCATGAGGAAATTGTGAACACTTGCAATGCCACTGAAACTCTGCTAGTGTTCAGCTCCTTGTTATCATTGGAAGATCTTCTGTATGTTTCATGTGGTGTTTTATCTTGGTCTGATTAAATACGACTGGTTAAATAACAGTTCACTGAAAAAGTATTGGGCACAATTGTTGGTCCTGAAGGCTTATCTTTGGAGTGGTGAGATAACTTGGTGCTAATAAATAGCTAGGGACTCTGATTCCCTCCTTGCTTACTCCTCATGTCAACTGGAGTCAGCCAGTCCCCTGGGGTGATGACATGCCTGACTTAGATACAGATTTCCTAGTCAGGAACTGGTGAAGAAGGCTGAAAACTTAGCCCAGAGGTGGTTAGAGATGAAAGACTTTCACCTTTGGAAAAGTAATTGGAGTGGGCTGCTTGAAAGTGTTCCTTGATAGCGGGTGGGATGTTACTTGCTGGAGATGCCACAGAGGTGAGACTGTCCAGGAGGCAGCGGAAGTTTTTAGAAGGATATGAATTAATGTGATCTACCATGAAGCTGTATTCAGACCTGTGTGTTCTCCATAGCTGGCATTGTAGCGGTGGGTTTTGGTTTTATCTGCTGTATGGCTTTCCACTGCGCTGCTGAAATCCTGATTAAGTGGTGTCCACAGAACTCTGTGAAACCTGTTCTGGCACTGGCAGATACATACAGAACAGAGTAACCCTGCTCTTCGTGCAGTAAGCAACCCCGTCTTCTGGGCTAAGCAAGCACACCTTGCTGTCCTTGTAGGTGGGATTTGCATACTTAATTCTTTTTCCTTATTGAAAAACATATCCTTTTTGGTTTGACAGCTTTCCAAAGAATATTTTAGATTTCCCACACTGATTGTAGGCCATATGTTAGTGCTAATTATATAAATGAGACATCATAGAATTGTGACATGCTTAAATGATAGCAGTGCTTTGTGGCAGCAATGGTAATGAGAAGATAGTGGGACTAGATGATCTTACAGATGTTTCCAGCTTTGTGATTCTATGATTCTATGAAATGTTCAGTGCTATAATGAACTACACAAATGGATTCTAGCTTGGGTAAGCGCTGGAAGAACGGCAGGATTTGAGCAGGTATCAGTAGCTTGTCGTGGCTGTCCATTGCCTTTATCTAGGCAATGCCTTTATCTGTCTTAGGATGGTGAGGCAGTGGCACAGCTGCCCAGAGAAGCTGTGGATGCCCCATCTCTGCAGGCATTCAAGATCAGATTGGATGGGCCCTGGGCATGATCTGGTGGGCGGCAGCCCTGCCCATGGCACTGGTTTTAAACTGAGTGGGCTTTAAGGTCCCCTCCAACCCAAACCATTCTGTGTTTCTATGCTCTGTCTGTAAGAAGCTGCTGACAAGTTGAAGGTTTTTTCAGGTTACTTTATGCTGCCAAAGTGCAGGGAAAAAACAATCCTTTTTGCACCTATGGATATACCAGAGATTCATTATATGTTAAATCATATGAAGCAAATAGTTAGGAGGCGAGAGCTGAATCTGAAAGCTCATGCACCGAGGAAGAGATTGTGTAAGGTATTTTTCATTAACATTAATGGGGCAGCATGCTGGGTATTATCTGTGAAGTTGATTTTTCTTGTTAATTCTATGTTTATTCAAAATATTAAAACCTAGTATATGATAATGCTGTCATTTTTTTTACTTTTTTTATCATTCCAAAACTATGATGCATATAATAGTAACACAGAAAGTATATTGCTCAAAAGTTTTGGCTTAGCTAAAAATGAAATATGTATGCAGGCTATGCATGCTGGGCTGGTAAGCCAAAATTATGTCTGGTGTAAGCTATTTCTGTACATTTAGCTTTAATGCTGATGCATATTTAATTGCTTGGCCTGCTTTCCCCACAGCAAGATGTGGCTGTCTTCCACTGAAATCAGCGCCTGAGTTCTGCAGTGGCCCAGTTTGGTGCCTGTGCTTTGCTGCCGCGGACAGCAGCGTGATTCACTTGGAGGAAACCAGAAAATCCCCTCTGCTTTTAGAGAGGTGTTCCTGTGCAGGGGTCCTCTGTGGGACTGTAAATGGGGGAATTTATAGTTTCAGTGGCTGTGCCTGTAATTTCTTTTCTGTGCTGGAAACGGGTTATACTGTGTTTTTCTCTCGGGTACATAGTCTTCAACACATTAGTTTTATATTGCTTATCTACTTAAACAAGCATAGAAGAGCATTTCCTTAATGTATTAAATTGTTTTATAGTTAATCACTGAATTTTGGATTTGGATTTTTGGGTTTTTGTTTCAGCATAAAGATAAGAGCAAGCAAACATGGAATGATTCCTGCTGTTCTGTTAGTTTATACTGTTCTTTCAACTAAAGCAATATTTTGATGCTTTGACAGTTGGACTAGATGATCTTGGAGGTCTTCTCCAACCTTGGTGATCCTATGATTTTGTGCTAGAGATACTAGAAAACCCTACTGGTCTATTGGACTTGTGTCTGGTTGTGGTAAATTGTATAATACTCTAAGTTATTATTGCTTTATCAAAGGATAGCAGATTGTTTTCACTTTACATGAAGAAATCCCTTCAGATTATACATTTTCTGCTCAGCTGCAGATTAACAGAAATTTTTTTTCCAGTCACAATTGTAGGGTATATTGCCAGAAGACAATCTGTTCCCTATATGTATCAGTCATGCTTATTACCTTTATTTTATTATGTACATTGAGCCTGTGAAATGATTTCTTAGCTGCACTTAGAGATAATCTGTGTAGCCAGCAAAATTACTGTTCCCGCCCTCATTATCAATTTGTAACTTGCTTTTATATATGTGCCATACTTTGATATTGCTCACAGTCCTGAAGATATGTGCGTTGATGAGACTTAAGAAGCATGATGAAAACATGGAGTATGGAATTTGAAGAAAAGGGTACTTCATTAGCCATGAGCTCATGCTGTTGTCCTTTCTTTAGCAGGATTGCCAGTGCCTGAAAAACTTATTTTTGTGAGAGGGAAATTCTGAATTTAGTACGGACATTTATTAAACGTGTTCTACTTTTCAGAGGAGAGAGAAGTCATAAAATAGGCATTTTCTAAACCTGGACTAGCAATTAAAAAAGCAAGAAACCAAAACCTGATTAGAAAGACTCACAGGAGAGGGAACGGGAGAATAAGGTGAGAAGCTGCAGATGTTGGTGCATATTCAGTGAAAGAGGCAAAGAAAGGGAAAACAGACTGATGTGATCTTAAGGTAGGAGAAAATAAGAAAGGAAAGAAGGAAAGGTCAGAATACAGAACAAAATGAGTTGCTCTTTTCTTTTTCCTGTTATCTATGCCAGAAAACTAGTTTACTAGAATGAGATCATGAAAGAACTGAACACTGCACCTCAGAGGTTTCTTAACATCTTTATGTCATCTGCTTATGTACGTTTAGTTAGATTACCAAGGAGATACTCACATGCACTTAATTATTTCATTACTATCTTTCAACTTTACACTGAGTAAAACTATCATCAGAGTCTCAACAGTGCATGTAATATTCAAGTGGAAAGAGGGGATGTGCTGAGAGAGACCTGATGTCTGATAGCCCAGTCATTGGGTTGCCGTGCACCATTCCTGCCTCTCTTTTTCCTGCATCTTTTCACTGTACCTGCTGAGTGGATGTCAGATTTTGAAGCATTGGCATATGGGAGCATCAGCCTTTACTACCTGACTTTTGTAGGTGCTGGAGCCAGAATCTAGACGGATAAGTACAGCACTGCAGACTGCCAAATAATGGCTCAAAATAAGATAAAATGAAAAATCTTTAGTATTCATGTTGTTCCAGGGGAGGTTCAGCTTGAATTTCTTCTCTGGCAGACTGGGCAGGCTGCCCAGGGAGGTGGTGAAGTCACCATCCCTGGAGGTGTTTCAGAACTGTGTGAATGTGGCAGTGAGGGACATGGTTAGTGAATGTGGTGGGAATGGGTTGGTGGTTGGACTAGATGGTCTTAGAGGTATTTTCCAACTGTAAAGAATCTATGATTCTATGTGTTTCTTTTTTTATCATTAGCTTTGTTATGAATAAAAACAATTTCCCACTATTGCATTTGAGAAATAAACAAGATCTCCAAGGCCTCATTTGTTAATAATAAAATTGCAGTATGTTTTTTTTTATCCGTGTGACTTTCCTTCCAGTTCCTTTTAGATGCTGTAGTACAGATTTCAAGACAGTCTCACCCTGTATAGTGCTCTAACAGATACAAGGGAGTCTTAGAGTCATCAAAAGTTCCACTCCTTAATGCCTGCTGGAATGATACGAAATCTGTGTTGTTCGGTACTGTAACTCCCACTGGCCTTTTAAATATTTGTGGCTTTGATTTCTGTTTAATGTAAAGATTCCTTATACTCCTTGGCAGCATAAATGAGCCTTTAACTAGGTGTGATTGTAACTTGAACCTTGAAAGCATATAACAGAGGCCCTTGGGTAGGATCAGAGCCGCTGTGCAGATCTGGGTTGGGCAGCATTGTGTGGGCAGCTTGAGTGAGGTCTGGTCTGCGTTGCTCCAGCCCAGATTCTTTTCTTCTTTCTGCTTCTTTTTGTTGGGCATGAGGATCGTGTTTGTTCAGATTCAGGAGGTACTGTGTTTGGTTGAATCAGATGTGTCACCACATGCAGGAACCTGAAAAAAGCAGTTGCCCGTCCTGGGCACCTCTTTACTCTCCATTTGCTGGGCTTCCCACTGCTGCCATGGGGTGAGCTCTGTTCCTCCTTAGCTCTCTGGGGCTGTCTGCTGTAAGACACAGACTATCCGTAGATATATTGCGCCCATTGTAATTGGTTTAATTCTTTGGGTTTGGGATAACATCTTTAGCCTGGTGATTACACTTTTAGGTGCTTGGTGTAACTTCCTTTTTAAATATGCTCCCTTTTTGTTAACAGATATATATATTTTGTTACACTATCAGGTAGAACATGCTCTATGTTATGAAGAGTAATTTGTTCAAATAGATGGAATTTTGCCTTCCAATGGACTGAAGACAAAAGGAAGGAGAACTCATAGATTTGAAACAAATCAATGTTTCAGTCCCTTGAACAAAATCATGGAACATAGGGTTTGGAAGAAACCTCTGGAGATCATCCAGCCCAACCCCCAGCCACAGGTTCCCTACAGCAGGTTGCACTGGGAGGCGTTCAAATGAGTCTTGAATATCTTCAGAGAAAGAAACTACACCACCTCTCTGTGCAGCCTGACAGTAAAGAAGTTCTTCCTTGTATTAGTACGGAGCTTACTGTGTTCCAGGTTCTCTTTGTTGACTCTTGTTATATTGCTGCTCACCATCAAAAAGGCTCTAACTGTACAGTCCTAGTAGAGTGCTGATAGTTTCCCAGTAAAGTTGCTTTCCCTGTGCTAAATACTGCACGCTTGCTTCACAGTACATTTAGGACTGAGAGTTGTTGCAGTTTATTAAAAATTACTTCCAGCCTTGGTACCTGTCCTGCAGAGCACTTGGTTCACTGCTATTTAATGTTCTACACGCTTCAAAACCTACACATTTGTTCTCGTTATGGTAGTCTTCAGTGAATGTCTTGTTGACCCATCAGTCTTTCTGAAATCTTTGAGATTAATACTTCATTTTAACTGTGGTTTTTCAAAGAACTTGAATCTTTGAGCTAGTACTTTGCTTTTAAAAATCAGTACAAGACATTTGTAATGCATCCAGAAAGTGCTTTACTGGAGCTTTCAGGCAATGAGCTATGTTAAAAGTAAGACTTTTGAGTATTAACATGTAGTAATTGCAACTACAGCTTTAACTCCTTTGTTAGCTATATATTCTTGAGAAAAAGTACCACAGTTCAAGTTGTCTTCCATAGGATATGATTTCTCTGTACTTTTTTTTCTTCAAATTAGTGTTTTAAAATGAAGTCTTCTTCCAGGTTGGTTAAGATTTCTCTTTTCTATAAAACTGCATAGAGCCCAGTCCTCTTGCATGGGTACAATGCCTTTTGCTCTCATTTCTTTCTCTGGAAAATGAGGACAAGAGCACCTAGGGGGATTGATGGACAGGAGGATGGGAAGCCAGGACAGAATAAGAAGGCAGAGTTGGTACCCACTGGAGCCTGTAATAGCTATGTGTGCTCTATGAGGAGGTCCACATACACAGTCTGCCTGGGATGCATCTCCTTCCCATCTGGTTATGGTCATTGACTGCAGTCGCTTATCAGAAGATTCTGCATTGAGACTAAAGAATCAGCATAGCTCCTGACCAAGGTGATAGAATAGATTTGATAGAAATCCTGTTTGTCATTTAAAAAAATCAAGAAAATCTATCAGAAAATAAAATACCAAAAGCGCACTGTCAGCTGAGATTATAAAGTTCAATGCTAAGAAATAAGAAAATAACAGATTTAAGATATCAGTAACTTGAATTCAGTGCACGTGAGCAGTGTTACTGGTTGCAGCTGTAACGAGTAATAACTTGTTAAAATACCCAATGGACTGGGTGCTTCACTATAGTTCAGAATATTCAGTGTATTTTTGTCACTTCAGCTTCTCTAGCAGAACCCCATCTTGCTTATACTCCTGTATTTCATCAGTGGAAAAGGCTTTGGCTGCTGGCAGCACTTGGATGCTTAGCAGGTTTTGGAACCTGTAAGTTTGAAGTTAGGAACTGAGTTGACAAGCATTTTGGTAACTAACAAATGCTCCTGCACAGGAACAAAGAAAGCACACAGACAGTCACACAGGGGCTTCTGCAGATCCACCAGCTGCTTGGGGTTTGGCGTGGGGAGAAATGCAGTACTCTGCCATACCTGTCAGCTTTTTTTTTTTTTTTTTTTTGACTTCTGTAATTAATTTATAATAACATTAGCTTAATTTATAAGGATCCCGCCATGCTGAGCTTTAAAATAACTCCAGGGTTTTTTTATTGGCAGGATGTTTTTTGTAGACTTGCTGTATTCCATTGATTTACTGTTCAGTTGTTGGTATAGATTCAGAAATACACTGCTTCTACCACACAGCAGAATTCCCATATGTAGAACTGTACCTAATTGGATATCATTCATATATTTTCATTGATTTTTCTTTATTCTGGGCAGATTTACAGATGCCAAGCATAAGCACACTGAGCTGCAAGGTTTGGTATGGACTAAGGTGTGTGAAGAAGGTAAATTTTTTTGGAGGTTTGTTACAACCCAAATGCTGAATTTGCAAGGAAAGCTATGCAGCTGCAGGATCAGCCTTTACTGCTGTTAGTGCATGAATGAAGCACCAGACTGTAAAGTCTGCTTCTTGACTGAAGTCCCCCGGCATCTCAGTAATAACAATAAATAAATAATAACAGCTGTAGGGTGGCGTGGAGATGGGGGATCATGTGTATGTTTGTGTATTTATGTGCATGATAAAATCTGTGTATTCAAAGATTGACTTGTCCGTTGAGGCTCTCTTTTTTTTTTTTTTTTTTTTTTGTCTGGAACAAGCCTTCGATTTCTTGTAGAAATCCAAAATTAATCCAGTGTTTCCTTTTCAACCTGAGGTGTGAGTTTAAAAGGTGGTTACACATCTTGAAGGAAAACGATCCACTTATGCACAGGAATCAAAACAACTTTGTTTTTTGAGCATTCTGAAAACCAATTAGCCAATCTCTGTACCACAGACTTAGTTTGGTTTCCTGTAATGATGAAATATTCCAGTTTCTTATATTTTATACCTAAACATAATTTTTGAAACCTAAATGCAATTACAGTGCTCAATAACAATGTTAAATATCAAACAAATGTAAGCAATTTAATACATTTAAATATTAAATACCTCAGCCGAAGTACAAACTTGCGGTGATATGTACTTACTGCAGAAAATTGATCTATTTTGAATGGTTCTTGTTGTTCATCAATGAACAGTGAGCTGTTGAGTGTATATGTGAGGACTGGTTAAGCCATAGACATTTTAAAAGCAAGTATGTATTTAACTATGGAGTGAACGGCATTTTTTGAAATAACAAAACATAGGCTGCCCAGTTTATAAGAATAGAAAGTGAATTTAACAAGGTCTGTGTGTCCTGCCTTTCCTTGTAAGAAATGTGAATTATGTTCTTGTGTATCTCATTTGTGACTCTGGTTTGATGAATGACCATTGATGAATTAAAACCCGTGTGTATTTAGTTGTTGTAAATCATCTTCTAGGGAGCCTTGACCAGCAGAGGGCTTCTGTCCCTGGGAAACGATCCCGGCCGGGCTGTGCGAGTGCCGGGGCTCCGAGTGGTCACATTCTGTGCTGGGTTCTGTCCTGTGCTCCTGCACACTGTCTGGTTCTGTGCACCCTCTGGTGTACATGTTGCACGGTGATCTTTGTAGGGCTGGGAAATGCAGTCTGTCTGCAGGGGCCCAGCTGTAGTGCTGCAGAGGTGTAAATGTGGAGGCAAGGCGGGAGGGAGAGATGCTTCTAGGATCTTTGGAGCCTATGCTGAGGGATAAAAGGCAGTGTTGAGGGTTGGTTACACAGAAATCTCTTTGCTTTTATTCTGTTCCTCCTGCTGTGGCACAGAGCAGCATCTGATAAATTCCGGCTTAGTTATAATGTGGGTCTTCAGCCCTGTGGGAGGTTTGAGAACATGGTTGCGCTCGGGCACGTTTCTTCCATGACAGGAGAACTGATCTTATTTGCCTGTAGAAATGTATTTTGAATTCATCTTGCTGCCTCATTACAGAATATGCTTCCTGACACATTGTTTTGTGTTTTACCTGGCAGGCATTAGTCTTTCTCTTGACTACGTTTTGCATTCCTTTTATCTGCTTTATCTAGAAATCTCCTCTGTGCCTTACTCTGGCCACGAGGCGCCAAGCAACCTCTTAGTCTAAGACTAAGTCAAACATTGCCACATCTACCCCTCTCCTCCAAGCGCCGTTATCCCAGCTGGGTGCCATGAGCCACCCGCTCAGAACCAGGCCTTTCTGCGGGGTGACTGGCAGCATATGGAGGGACAGCCCCTTTTGGACGCATTTGGTTAAAAAGATAGTGTTTGTTCTGCGTTTCCATGTTCAGCAGTGCCTTTCATTTCCTCGGCAGAATTGGAAGATAATAGGATTTTAAAGGGTGAGTAATTGACTGACGACCACGTCCAGCCGCAGCATTTTTCTTCATACTGTGTGGCCTCTGTGCGGAGGTGAGGCGCAGCCGCGCTTCTGATTTCCACAGCTCAGTGCTCCGAGTCCCGCGGCGGTGCGGGGGGAACAGGCGTGCAACCATTTGGGTGGCTCTTCTCCTTCTTTACCTGCACCCTGTGTCAGAAGGATGGACTGTGCAGTCAGATGGTAAAGTTGCACAGAGTAAATGCAAATTTGTTTTTGCTTCCAGCACTGACTTGGAATTTGTTGACAATCCCAAATGTTTTCTTATTATCTTTTTTTTTTTTTTTTTTCTTCTTTTTAATTTGTGCAGATACTGGCATTAATTGCTGGTGACTGCACTGCAGGAGGATTAAGGCTGGAGGTTACAAAGGCTCAGGAGCACACAGCCGAATGTGGACTTTTACTGCTAAGGGAGGCCTGGGGACTTGCAGGGAAGATGGCAGTAACAGTTTAAAGCTTTGGTCATCACAGGAGAGGGTTTGCAAGAAAGAGTCAAACGTTTTAATCACTCAGGAGGGAGCAAAAGAATACTTGTCTCCTCCATTTTTTTTATGAGCATCTATTTATTATTAGATAGTAGTGACTGTTTTCCTGTTCTCGTTTCATCCTTTTCACTTTCTAGCTTTTTCTCCCCCTCAAGCTTCCCTCTTTCTCTCCCTCCTCTCCATTGCTTCTCACTTGGGGCTCTCACAGACGGTGTCCATTTGATGAGCCTTTCCACACCACCAGGGGACTCTGGGGGCAGTGGTTCACCTCTTGTCTCCATGGGCTTTGGGATGCGCATGCCTGTAGTGACTGTTGTGCAACCATGGACAAAAGGCTCATTTATGGAGAAACAGGACAGCTGGGGACACCAGCACCCAATGGCCTTTGAGTGTGCAAAGGATGTGCAAATGTGTTCTGGTGCCTAAACTTTTTAGAAGCTGTCCTCAGATTTAGGTTAGATGTTGGGAGGGAATTCTTCACTCAGAGGATGATGAGGCCTTGGCATTCAGGGCCAAGTTGGATGGGGCCCTGGGCTGGGGCCCAGGTGGGTCCTACCTGGTGAGTGGCAGTCCTGCCCGCAGCAAGGGTGGTGGGACTGAGTGGGCTTTAAGACCCCTTCCAACCCAAACCATTCTATGATTCCTCCCTTAGTCTGCTATGGATTGTAAAGATCGTACTGGTGGTATATGCATTAGTGTTATGTAAAACATTTGCATACTAAATACAATGTGAATGGACTATGCCTCTTCGGAAGTCACGTACAATGAACAAAAGCACGTGCAGCAGAACATTTTGGTGTTTTGGTAGAAAAATACCTGAAAACACGTTTTTTGTAAAAATGCATGATAATGAATGAAGTTTGTTCTCTTTGCATCC
The DNA here is from genome assembly GCA_037305975.1 of Chrysolophus pictus. Taxonomy (NCBI): domain Eukaryota; kingdom Metazoa; phylum Chordata; class Aves; order Galliformes; family Phasianidae; genus Chrysolophus; species Chrysolophus pictus. Next base: position 37,133,207 of record JAYKPI010000006.1, read on the forward strand.
CTTAGTTCAGTGAGTAACTTGCTTAGTTTAAGAGGTCAAATAAATTAAAGGACAAATTAATGTTAACATGTTGGTGAACTACTTACTGGCTTTAATTGTAACTGTAAAAGCAGACACCCAGAGGCAAATTTAAGCAGGAGCAACTAACATTGTTATGATAGCCTCAGGAAGCAAGTGTAACAGACAGGATGTTTTGTAATAAAACTGTAAAACAATTAAAATAGCTGCACAAAGCGTGCTGCTTTTTAGCTGTCCAAAGGAAAGGCTGTGAAGGGAGTGTCAGCCAGCTACAGCATCACAGTTGTTATAAATTGCCATCTACTTTTGGAAGGGGCAAAAGATGGATAACAAAGTCGACAAGTAAATACATGCTACATAAATATGCATAAATCCATTACCATCTGCCACATTGTCCAATTTGACTGGGTTGTCTTTCTGTGTCTACCACATAAATCAGTTTAAAGCAGTTTCCCTCAAGCAATATTTTCAGTAATGAATGGGTAAAAGATCTGCATTCTTGGGTAGTGACTGTAGTTCTGGTATATAACATAGAAAATACCTTATTTACAATTTTCTAAAAAAAAAAAAAAAAAAAAAAAAAAGCTGCAGTCAAAAGATTTATTTGGCAATGCAGCTACTAAACTTTGCATGAGTCTTTGGAAGCCAAGCCAGGACGTTAAATTTTCAGGCATTTTGCTTGGCTAGGAACTTTTACTGTTTTGTTTTACACAGTCACTACTGCAGACAGTAGGTAACGATTAGAAACATCAGTCTCGAAAAGTACTGGTTTTGTGCCCTAGCATTACGAGCATTTTAAATAAGTTTTTTGTGAAGTTTCATTTCTTGCTAGGTAAGCAGACATAGCTCACAGCTAACTGTTTATTCTTTGTGTCACTGCTGTGATATGTCTCAGTTTAAGTCTTAAGTAATTTTATTTTTCTGCCCGGTCCATGCATAGCACACTAGCATTTAATCTTAAATCCAGATGTGGCCTCTGTCTTTTTAGATACAGCTTGTACAATTTTCCTACATCCTGTTCTGGATTTCTCCTAATAGCTATGCGTATAGCATCACTGTGCTCTGCTGCACATTCGTCTGGACTTCGTTTCTGCTACACAGGGTGTGCCTTACACTGTTCTGGCAATGAAATGGGGCCTCGGTGAGAATGAGACTAAAGACTCAGCTGTCTTGTCTTATTTTTTTATGACTTACCAAATAGATTGCATTCAGGATGGATTATTATTACTTTTTTTAATGTAAGAAATGCGCATTATAATTTGCTTGATTGTGCAGCTATTTATAGATTCAATCTCTTCTTAAAAAAGAAGTGAATCTTTTAACATGTATTTATGTACTTTTTTTTTTTTCTTTGTAATTTAAAGATTTGTAATTGCTATTGGAAGAGTTAATGTTGTGTGATTAAGGATATATGTTAAGACTTTACATCAAGATAATCTTTCTGGTAAGAAGTTTTACTATTAAAGTGCTCATTCAGGATGGGAAAAAGACAAGATGAATTTTCTTTAGCATTCTTAAAATCAGCTGGCACAAATTTAAATACAAAACAATCGGATAACCCATCTTCTCTCTGCGGGTATTTGCCTCCAGTAAGTCAAAGGTGAAAAATCTAAAACATGTGTCGGGTACTTCTGTGGAGCTCCTTTCAGTGTTTTTAAAACTATTTGATTAGGAGTCCTTTAGTTGGTTAGAAATCTAATTGTGGACTTCTGTTTTTCTAGAATCACGGGTTCGCAGTTTCATTTTATTAGTGCATTGTTAGTGAAAGGAATGTGTAGGTAGTACTGAAAGAATTTTTCCTTATGGTAAAGATTTTATAACATTAGCAAAATGGCTCCTAACAAAAAAAAGAAAAAAAAAAAAGTAAGAAAGAAAAAACAGCTTTACCTCTGAATTCATCTCATAGAGGAAATTTAATGTTAAAGCTACAAGGAAATCCGCTTGGAAAAGTGAGTGTGAGTTGAGCTTGTTTTACTTTGCATTAGCTTGTAAGCACTAGGCATCTCCCACAGGCTGGTTGCACAGCCTTTAGCTCTGTCACTGAGGGAAAGTGGGTCCCTAGGGAAGGAATGATTGCATCTCAAGAAAAGCGTTTGGGAAAGTTGGGATTTCCCAATTGGTGGCATCCTGGCTGGACTGGCTGCAGTGGGAGCCAACATTTTTGATTAACTTGTAGTTAGGTAGTGTCAAATTGAATGAATCCCATCCTGAGCAATAAGAGTCTCTATACCAGTGTTCTGCTTTTTTTTCTTTTCTGTGTGATCTTTGTGAACTGTGTGATGTTTGTGAGGCAGAGAGAACAGTGTGCTTATAATTTTAAAAATCTGTATGTTTTAGAAGTAAAATATTCCATACTGTGCCAATTTGCACGTGCGCTTAGTACCGCTGGATCTTCTGTTTTCCTTATCGAGCCACTGATACATGAAATAATAGACCCTAACATAAAGGTTTACTTGAGAATGGCCCTTTCCTGGTCTAAGACTGCTCTTTCATCAGTTCTGTATGTTAGCGGGTTTCCTTTAGCATTCATGTGCATTTGGAGGAGAGAAGATAGACTTGCATATCAGGGCAGGAAACCTTCATTCTATTTCCAGATCTGCCACAAGCTTCCTGTACAGCTGAGGAACTGATCCCACTGACCTGAGCTGAGTTGTTAGGTTTTGATTTTGTGGTTTTTTTTTTTTTTTTCCCCAGTAAATTTAAAAAAAAAGAAAGAAAAAATTTGTTTTCATGTGATGCTGTGCTTTTGCTCCCAGTGTTCTTGTCCATAAGATCAATACTTACCTTTCTAGCAAGATCTTTCATGGGTTAAATTTTTGACTGGCTACAGGTGTTCTCATGTAGGATGCTGTATGCATCTGGAAAATATTTCTTACCTGTTACTGCACTATTAATGCTCGAGCAAGACTTGAGGAAATTTGTTCAGGGTACCTACCTCCAGACCTCTGAAGCTGTCATGCTCCCTGGCCTTGATAACGAAGTAAAGAGGTAAAAACCCTTCCTAGAAATGAGGTGATTTGTTATTATTTTCCAGTGGCGGTGGCAGGAAATAGGAACAAAACAATTGCTCTGAAAACAATTTGAATGTTGCTCCAGACAAATAAAAGACCGAGGCAGTGGCTGACCTCTCCTGACAAACAACTGGAGCCAAAAATGGCCACCAAGTTGTCGCTTAAGGACTTAATGGAGGAGATCTTTCAAATCAGAGAAACAGTAAACAAGGTAGATGGAGCTTTTACAGAGGTTAAAATTGAGATAGCTCAAATGAAAGCCAGGCTAAATGAAATTAAAGAAAAGGTGAATCAACAGCTCCGCGTGTGTGAGGATGAATTGCTTACGTTAAAAGAGACTTCTAATCAAATCAAGTTTCTGGAATGATCTTGGAAGAATCAAGAGAATAAAAGAAGGAAAATCAAATTTGCGACTGGGTACCTAGAAAAGGCTTGAGGGATATCACCCAGAGGGGGGGTTGAAAATATTGCACAGGAGCTGATAAAAGTGAGCGCTGAGAGGCCTTTGAAGTGGAAAGGTTACACCTGTGTTTCCTTGGATGTGTGCAGTAGATGTCAGCCTTTTATATTCAGAATGTTGCTCTCTTCTCATCTGCTGCAGATGATAGTGGTAAAGTTTCCTGCTGTTAGTTTTCAGATCATTCTCACTAGATCTTAGCTTGACGCAGGCTATCCGCAATTGACAGTTTTACAGCCTCCGTGAGTGTGGGACCTGATTTATAACGCCCTCATAAAATGGGGAGAGGTTATTGAATGACAATGCAGCAATAACAGGATGGGCCAGTCAGGCAGTACCATTTCCCTACCTACCAGACGTGAATGCAAAGGCGTTTTGTTTTGCAGAAACACGCTGGCTTCTAAAATGCAGTGACCTACTTAGGAATTACTGTGATCAATAGGCTAGATTATCTGTGTGCTATTTCAAGAAATACTGGGAAAAAGTATGCGGGAGGATATTCCTCTGGTAATTTTCCAGATTTGGTGCTGATTCTGCCAATGAGGTGAAATATGGACAAGGACTTTGTTCTAGAATTGAACCTGAAGTGCTTAGTTTGCAACTAAATAGGACAAATGCACCAATAACGAGAATGGGAATGAACATTCTTTGCAATGCTGCAGAAATTCTGACGGTATTGAAAGCAAGAAAAAGGTGTGGTGAAAGTGTAAAATTAAGGTGAAATTACCATCTGTGTTGTTAATTTGAGTTCATCCCCAGTTGCCATCTTGCTAAGGATACATAATTCAGGATAGAGGAGTGTTTTGTGGTTTTGTTTTCCTCCTTACAGATTTCTGAATGTATGCAAGACTCTTTGTTATTCCCCATTTCTGATATGTTTCCTTTTAAATATTCTCTTCAACCATTTTTTGCTGGTATTTACAGCAGTAATTTTTTTTATTTTTTATTTTTTTTTTTTACTTTTCTACCAGTTTGAACTGGAGTGGGTGAACTGGTTAAGAAAAAGCAAGTAGTGATTAAAACTTCTAGAAATAGCAATCAAAATCATGAATATTTCATTATCTTGGTTTCAGTTTTTGTGTTCATCTTTGCTTCTCGTGGCCAAAGTCTGACAGTTCTCTAGAAAATCTACAACCATCTTACTTTTAGATTGCTTTTTTTTTGGTGGTTTTTCTTTTGTGGTTTGGTTGTTGGTTCTTTTTGCTGGTTTTTTTTTTTTTTTTTTTTTTTTTTTTGCCACTTCTGGCACAAATCACAGGTTTAATTTGACTGCAGATTCCATCAGATTTTGAGTGCTGAGGTAGATGAAATATTTGAATTTCTTGGTGCTGGCTAATCACTTGCAGCTAAATTGGATTCTTGGTGAGGTAGTATTTTAGCCATTGAGAAGAGAAAGTCCTCAAGTGGCAAAGAATGCAAAAAGCAACGGTGTGGGAGGAGCTGATACTTTCCCTGTTTCTCTTTTTACAGTCATTATTGTGTCTTCTTACAAACTGCTAAGAATAATGAGACCTTTTAGTGCTATGGCTGAACAGGAACCTATGGGGAAAGATTTTCCCCACTGAATCTAATCGAGAGCATAGCTTGGGGATTAACAGTTGGGAGATCTGTTGTTGGTAAATGTGCCAATTTGAATGGCTAAGTGAGAGTTTACCCCTTCTTTACAGAACCCAATCAATTAATTTGGTTAATATGAGGGTTGTAAATATTCTCTGCTGGAGATTCTGATGGCTTTTGTGTTACGCAGCTGGAACCCTGAAGAAGTTGAGTGAGGCATCAGAATTTTCCTTTCAGCATCTTCTGATAAGAATGTACCTTTGAAGGTTAACTGCGGTGAAATTGAACTGTGAGACCGAAGAAAGTAGTCTTCAAATATTTGTCTAGATTGGTTTGTTTCAGTGAACAGCTACAAAGTGCATTGTGTTTTTTTGGGGAGTTCACTAAAATCTTATGCTTACAAAACCAAAGACTTCACAAACTTCACTCTTTTAAAAGGGTCACAGGAAAGATCAGTGCATTTCTAGGTCTGCATTTGTAGGAATGGTCTTATAACAGTTTTTCTGTTTGTATCCTTCCCTCTGCTCTTACTTGCAGAGCATGCAGTCTCTTGAGTGCCTTCAGAATCGGCTTCAATCAAAATGTTTTTCTTTGCAGTTAATTGGCTTCCAGGCTAGTGTTCCATCTTAGGCCAGAAATAGATGTAGGAGCATCTCTTTGATTTACAGAGTTTTGGATGTATACCTTAGTTGAAGTATTGCAAGAAAGTTCAGTTTTCTGAAAATAAAATAATAGTGTAGGATTTCTTCACCTCAGTCTTGACTGTAACAGATGAAACATGATTGCATGGTAGACAGAAATTTGCCATTCTGGTTCCACTCTAACTTTGCAGGCAAATTACCCTGCATCTACCTGTCTGTGAGGTATGTGAGAGAGTGTATATAAAGTTAGACAAAATACATGCCTATGTTATATAGTCTTTATTAATGCTGGGATTATAGCTAAATCGTGGGAGCTATTGTAGCCAAGAGCATAAGAGGCTAGATGGTGGTGTTAGCCAGGTTTTGCTTCTCTTTTTACTGGCCTTTGCCATGAAAACAGCAACTCTAAAATATTCAGATCTTCATATCAATGAATTAAAAACAATGTTTTTAACTTAGATAAATTATATTCAGGCTACATTACTGTACATATAGCTCTTTCTGTTGCTATATTCTAGAGCATTTGGGGAGGCTCCCACTGTTACAGTGGCTAGGTCAGTTTTTGAAATTCCTAGGTTTCATTCAGTGTCATCGTGGTTCCTATTTGGTGTAGTTATGCCCAGGAAAATAATGCATTCATGAGCAGTTGGTGTGGAAATGTTTTTCATTGTGTGGTCTGAGTTCCAAGGTGAGTTATATCCAGGGTGCCTTCTTTAGGGGTGTTGCAGCTGATGTTTGCCAATTCTATGCAGACAGTTGGAGCAGTCTCCCATATTTTTCTAGTTCCTTGCTGTGAGCTGTGGTTAACCATAGCTCAGGAGGTAATCACAGGCTTCAGTGATTCAGCTATGCACCGATAGCCCTGGAATAATGATGTGATGAGAAAAGATGGCTCTTCTTCACAGCCAAAAAAGAAGAGTTTTCTTGTAACGCTCAGACACTGTAAGACTGCGAGACAAAGCCTCAAGTATGGTCTTGGCATTACCTTCATACGGTAGACACATCTTAACAACAGGTCTCTCCATCACCAATGCTCTGGAGAAAATCCTGGGTGATCTGCACCGAGTACCTTGGTACCAGTAGTTCAAATGCCTTCAGTCCAAGAACCACTGAAAGCCCCATCAGTTCTCGATGGAAAATGCAAGTGGAATATGACAGCCACTTAGGAACAGTGAGTGATTTCTTACTTTATGTCACTGACCTAATTTCTATCTGGTGTATGAGCAGAATGTTGGTGAAGGAAACATGCTGATGAAGGAACCGTGCTGTTGAAGGTGCCGTGTCCCACTTGTCCCACCTTTAGTTGTCATGAAGGCTCCTCAAATATGGATATATCCCAATAGAAACGGTTTTTCCAAAGTATTTAACTAATTTTCACCCAGATATACCAACAAGAGCATCTACATGGACAGCAGATCTTAAGAAAACTGAGTGTGTAGCTATTCTTTTTGTTGTGCTCTTTTCAGTGGTACAACTGACTCATTTTGTGGCCCAACTAATATGATCTAAAGGAGACATTTTAAAATTATGTTTAATGTACTGTTCACGTGTAATGAGTGTGTAAACTTTAAAACAACAACAAAAAAAATTTTCGTCTTCAGAATGCTGCAAAATGACTGCTTGGAAAGTATTTGTTTTGTGGGGGGTGTATTAAGGGCTTTCAGGAACAGACAATAGCTGCTTGTGTTGGAGGATGTTGCTGCATTATGTCTTATGCCAAGATAAGGGGAATCATTTTTAAGCATGGATACTGTAGAAATAGAGGTTAAAAAAATAGAGTTGAAAGCACACTGTCACGAGGGAACGACTGCTGTTACATTTTTTGATTTTGCTTCAGATGGATGATCTAGTTTTGCACACATAGATGAAGTGCCAAATTCATTGAAGACAGAGATGAATTTAAAATATTTTTTAAAGTCTTCTATAATATTTTACAGTGTCGAACTGAATAGAGGAATCCTGTCAAAGCATACAGGAATGTGTTTCTATGTATTTTTTTTTTAAAGCAGACTTTATTTGTGTTTCAAATTCACACTGTAATTTTTTGTTTTTCGAGTCCTGCTTTTCAGTATGGCGCCATTGCTAGGTTCTTCACACTGTAGAGACAACAGCTGTGTTAATTAAGTAGATATGTCACAGCACTGAAGCCAGTGCATTGTGCATAGGCAGCCAAGAGCTACAGCAAATAGAGCTTCGCAGCAGGATCAGCAATGTAATACCAATTGTGGTAAAAACAAACAAAGAAGTTATGGTATAAAAAATAGGACAAAAGATTATGCTTTGAGGACATTAATTGCAAGTAAATACAAAAGATGTGAATTGTGCATTCATGATACCATGAAGCAGTTATTACTGATTATGATAAATCAATAAACAGCATTGCAGGTAGATGTCAGCAATCTCACTGCAGGATTTGTGGAAGATTTTCTTTCCTCGTAACTCTGTAGAGCTCCCATCCCAGTCTCCTTTTTATTTTTATTTTTATTTTTATTTTTATTTTTATTTTTATTTTTATTTTTATTTTTATTTTTATTTTTAATCTGCTATTGAGATGTTCAATATGTGATCAAAAAGATCCTTTCTTATTTTCATAAGGCATCTTGTTAATCATCTCTAGTGTTTGGACCAAAGTTGGAGATACTGTCCTTGGGGCTTCCTGTCTGTGAAAGGTTCCTAATGGACTGTACATAGCCCCTAGTTCTCCCCAAACTGCAGACAGAAGTTGCTGTGTGTTTCACATCTGCTCTGCTCTTCTCAAAACTGTGTATATTTCAGTGACTGGTGAAGTACTGCTTTTTTTTTTGATTTTTTTTTTTTTTTTTTTAATGTGGGACTTGCTTTCACAAGGTTCACGTTAGCTGTAACTACTGAGGACAAAGAGTTCTTCTATGGCTTAGGTTCATTTCAGACCCAGCGATGCAGATGTGCTGTAGCAGTGGAGGCGAGGTGATCTTTGTGAGCATGATGGAAATTGTTGGTAGAATGCAGTTGTTTTTTCCCACAAAAGGATCAAAGCTCTGCCTACAGCTGCTGGGAGGGCTACTGAGGACAGCAGTAAAAACCAAACCTCCAGAAAGGATGGGAACGGAGTAAATCCCAACACAAGCTTCTCTGTGGTTATGAGGCTGACTGGCAGGTTTCCAGGTAGCAGATGGTGCCAGCAACATTTCGTTGTTTGTTTGTGAGCCACTTGCAGCATTGCAGAGGAAAGGCAGTGTGTGGCTGTTCAAAATGGCAGTGCCGCCATGGCAGAAAATGGAAAGAGCTGTGGCTTCTTCACAGCAGTCACTGCGACGTTACATCTTAAAAATAATTCTTGGCACTTACAGTTTGAACTAGCGTTAACCTGCTTGTCTTAGAAGGTAATGAAAAAGCTATATAAACATCATTAATTCTGTAATAAATTGTTCAGTTGTACAATAATACGGAGCTATTATTTTAAAATCAAACCCTACTGTGCGTGATGCGGGGATTCCTGAAGCATGTGGAGCTGTCAAACTCCGCATCTCCAGATACTTTTAGAGAATCTCTGTGTAAATGGATGGAAAACCAAATTACAAATCTGATTGCTGAGTCTTCTTAGCTGTGTGGGTTGGCAAAAAACATTACAATTGATTTTACAAAGTAAAAAGATTTTACCTGGAAATCATGACTTTTTGGGATACTTTTCCTGCCAAGTGGGATGAAAAGCAGAGGGTGAGAGAGAAGAATTCTTTCACCAGGCTTTTGGGTGCATTGTTCTTGTGCAAGGTCACTACATCTCTGATAATTACAATAATAGTTCTCTGCTGACTCACTGTCTCATTTTCATTTATGTACCACTTCTTTGGTTTAGAGTGTGAAAAGCATAAAAGTACAAAGAATATTCTCTTAATTATCTGCAGAAATACATGCACTCACCTCTGTTTTGAGGTACAGAATAATCTTGTTGCTCTTACTTTTGTTTTCTGCTTGGGGATTTCTTATTTTTGCCGTAGTTCCTATCATACTTAAGCTGCAAACTCTGCATAGGTGACTATGTGTGTTTTGCAAAACAGTCTTTAAAGTTTTTTTCAACTGCTGAGGCAGATTGTGTGTTTTCTCTAGCAAAAAGAGCCATGTAAGGCAAACCAGCCTTTAGCTGGTTCTCATGCCTTGCGGACACAAAGCCTGTTATGCTTTAATTCAAGGTTGTAATGAATTTTTAGCAGTTACTCTTTATGATTACTTTTTCCAAGAACATAAGAGGTCTTTGCCTTTCTCTTACCTTTACGGCTGCTTCACTGGGAGATACTCTTGAATTTCTTTGACATGTAACACAGTTTGTGATTATATGAAGTTGGATAGGGTGAGGAGAGAAAGAGAAGAGGCAGGTGTTCTGTATCTGTGAGCAATTTCTATTTCTGGAGAACGGCAGAATTTTAAATTAAAATTTTCAAACATAGGCTTTAGTATTATTGCAGGCGTTGTAGATTTCACTAAGCTTCAAGTTTATCTTTTTTTTTTTCTCACCCTCAGTTCAGATCCATAGCAAACTTTAGTGTACTGTCCTACACGTTATACTGAGTTGTGTCTTTGGAGATGTGATACAACTGGAGATTATTCAGTGTGACAACACTTAACCTAACATAATTCAGTTCAGTGCACTGAGAAGTAGACTGATGTATTTTTTTTCCTAGAATGGGTACCCATCCATTGTCACTCTAGTTACTGCAGATTATCAGACAGGAACACAAGAATATAGAAGTTGCCGTGCCAGATCAAACCAGTGGTCTGCCTAAGTTGTTGTGCTTTCTCTCCAGACGAACTGGAGGCTGGGTGTTTCAGTCAAAAGTGTAGAGAGCCCTGCAATAAACTTTGAAACATCTTTCACCTTGCAATATTTTCTCAATCCCGTTGATTAGACTTCAGTCTGCAACATGAAGCAAGATGACTTAAATTCCTTTTCTTTTTTAAGTCCCCTCTGATATAACACTTGATTTTCAAGTTATCTGCCTAAACCTTATCTGAGTTCTGCTGTTTCTTTGATGTCAGTGTGGTGTGGTAGCAATGAATTCCACAAATTAATTATACGTTATAAATAGGAATGCTGAATGTATCTTGTCTTGTTTCGCAAACCTCAAACATGCCTTCTAGGAGGCATCTCATCTTCAAACTGAAGAGATTCTCATCAGCATCTCCAGTCTCTGCAGACTCTTCCTGTGCCTGTATTAAGTCCAGCAACTTTTCATCTATATATCTTGCTTTTGTACAACAGTAGATCAGTATTTCATATATAGTGTGTACAATCATTTTGTATGGAAGCAATACTTCTATAACACTTTAAAGTTGATATGAGAAATTAAGGGGAAAAGAGAGCTGCTTAAACTCATAATTATCTTTTTAATGTGATAAAATTAATTTAATTTGATTTCAGATACCTGAAAATGGAGCTAGAGTCATTACTGCAGTGAGGGATTGGTTCTTAAACGTATGTCAAGCCTATGCAGCATTACAGAGAGTCCCTTTCATTTTAATGGCATTTTTGCCTTTTAAGTTAGGATTTCTGTAGATTAATTTGTGCACTCCCTAAATTAAGACTTTTTCTTCCTGCTCTTAATCAACTCAGTGAAGTTCATGCAGGATTGAAAACTATACTTCATGTAGTTTGCTTCTTCAGCAAGCTCAGCATCCTTAATTCAGTGGGTATGCTTTTGTAAGGATTACGAGTCTGTGCTTTTGTCTCTTGAAGTTTCCTCCACCCAAAGGTTTTCAGCAAGTAGTGCTCTGTAGATTTTTCTTCTATCCCTCTTTCGTTTGTCTCACGAGCCTGCATTTTCTAAAATTAATCAAGATCTGGTAGTCTGGTATTCATTTGCATGTATACTGAAATGCCATTCCTCAGAATGTCTGGAGATAGCAGAAACACCTTATGGTATGGCTTCAATCTGGTAATTGATAGTAGTGCCCTTGAATGCAGCGACACCGGTGTGGGGAGCTCTTAAATTCACTGCGTCCGCTCAGCATTGTAGTGTAAGGCCTAAAGCAATCACATGAGTAACAGTATGCAGACTTTTAACAAAAGTATTCAGTTTATGATGAGCCACGATGAATTCATTTGTTGGCAGTAGATGGTTTATTTTGTAATGAAATGTTTAACCTGCAAATCTGGCTGCAACTTTGCTGTGTTCTTTCTCCACAAAAGTGGCAGCATCCACTGTCCACTTTCTTAGACTCTGAAATAAATAATGAAAACAACCATAAACACAGGATTTGATATTGATTTTCTGGAGTTTAAGATAATCTGAGGTCTTTGGAGATCAGTATCCTGTACTGTGTCATACACATATGTATGCTGCTGCTATAAAAATAAATAACTGAAGCTCTTTAAGGTCTAGTTTGTGAAAAAGATGAAACATTTATTGGCCACTATATTTTGAACATTGTATTTCTGAAGCTGAATTTGATGCTTTGCGTCCCATAAAATAAAAATGATGAGATTGAAGTCAGTAATCAAAAGAAAAGGGCTCTGTGTGCCAGTCTGTCGCTAGAACACATGAGGCTGGTTGAGCCGAGCTTTACTTCTAATATACTTTTATAAATTTTTAATGATAGCTAATGAATCAAAAGTTGAGAGACCTTGGAGATGAGATATTTATCAGAGATGTTTTTTTTCCATTTTGGCGTGCATCTCCTGGACCCCTCTGCTCACAGCCCGTCTGTGAGATGTGGCATGGAGCTGTCTGTCCTCCGCACAGCATTTTTCAGTACGCACTTGGGTAGGGTTCATTGCTGCTCATTCTGCACTTTTCACATCGCCAGATGTTATGAAGACACACAGGAACAAAACACTGCTGGTTCTTGTTTTGTTAGGAGCAGTGGGGAGCTCTCAGGGAGGCAGAGCCCCGCAGCCCTGCTCGCTCAGCCTGGAGCCGTCCCACCAGGTGCCGCTGTAAGGCAGAGCTGCAGCGAGACAGACGTACAGCGGACACACGGCTCCTGATTAATGCAAAGAAAAAGGCAAAGGAAATTGCAGCCTGCACCCTGTGACCTGACCGAGCCATTGTAAGTCATCGAGGAAGCCTTGATGAATCAGGAGCAATCTCCTAAATATCAGAGGGCGATGTGGCTTTGCGGAATATCGTACGTACTGAGATACAGATTTCTGCAGTGTGGCTGTATTACAGCATCAGTTTGAAAGGAGAGGGAAAGGGAACTGAGGAGTCAAACTGCAGAAATAAAAATGATTCAGAGGGAAGCGGCTGAGCAGCTTACAGTTAGTTTTGCCTCTCCAAGTAGCTGAGGGATGCCAGCAGGCGTGTCTGCGCGTCGGGTTCCTGCCTGCCCCGAGCACGGTGGTCCCCTTACACAACAGGCTCTGCTGGTGGCACCTCGGAGTGGTATTTTGGCAAGAAGGGAAATATATGAGGGAAAATTGTGATTTAAATGGAAAGTGAGCTTTCTGTCAGCCACCCAAATGGAAGCAATTGTGCTATGAATTAGGTGACCCAGATTACTCCTGCTGGTGGATCCTCCAAGTCAGCAAGCTGTGTAGCAGAACAGAACAGGACATGATGATGCTTCTTGAAACAGCATGCAGGTACAAAGTATGGGAGGGAAACCTCCCAGCGCAAGATTTAAATAGCCAAATACAGGAAAAAAAGATGATAGCAAGTGTATTTTAAGAATTGGCTATTATATTGCTAATGGATTGCCAGGTTGTTCCTATACCCTTTCAGTTGAATGGTGTCCAGTGAAGTAATGAGAGGTAAGGCAACAGATATTAGTGGACCCCAACTCAGTACTGGGGCTCATATTTTCTTACGCATAAATATTTCAGCTTCTAATCCTGGAGAATTTAGAAAGAATTAGATTCCTGCTGGGACAAACAACATGTTTAGGGCAAAACCTCTCAATTTTCCCAACTTTGACCTCTGTATCCCACCTGGAAAGATGTAAAGATACAGTATTGTCTTTGACTCCTTTGTAAGACTGATTTCATGACTGTGTGAAGCACTCTGCTTCTTCTTTTCAGCAGAGTTTATAATGATGTGAGACTTCTCCAGTTTATTGTGCACAGTAGAAGAACCAAAACTTAAGAGGTGATTATATGAAAACTCACCTAGACTTGTCAGTTAGATTCATCAGCTATTCTTACGGTGTGGTGTTCTGTTGTTGGGGTGTGTTTGTATAATTCTTCTCAAATCCTTGATATAAGATACTGCTGTAGTTCTTTGAAGAATAGAAGGGCATGGTTCAAGTTGAATGGAAACAGGATTTGAGAAAGATAATTGTTGAATTCATTCTTCATTGATGGATCTAAAAGGCAGAAAGTGCCTGAAAGATTGTGTTGGAATGGAAGAATCTGTAGGCAGAACAACTTTCTAATATTTGTTCTTTCAGGCTGCTTTTCTCTTCCCCAGACAAAAATAGTAGAGCAATCTTGGAATATTGTTGCTGGGGATCTGTTAGAAAAAATATTTTTCAGATGTTACAGAAGACATTTTAGAGCCAGCTCTTCCATTCATTTATCTTATCTGACAAAGAAATAAAAGGTATTTGATTTCATCTTTCAAAATAACTTATACAAACTAGCTAATAATAGCATCTTCACAAATCACTTGTATGCTAAATGAAACAAGAAAATTTACTGCATTTATTTATTCCAAATGGCTTCAAATGTTAGAGAGCACTATGCAGGAGGGGATAATACTCAGTCCCAGTGTTGTTTTCTTTTATGGTTTTTAAACAGACATACACTACTAGCATTGTATGCTAGCGTGGCCTTTGTACATTGTATGTGCCAGACAAGTGAAGCTGCAAGCCTACATGTTACATTTCTTCTGGCAATTATATTTGAAACACAGTATTTTGACAAAATTATTCACGATGTTCAACCCTATCAGTACAATCCTGGCTGCCTGAGTGTAAACAGTTTACATTCATAGAGTTGGAAGGTCTAACGTAGTATAAGTAATTGGATTGTTGAATGGTTGAAATAGCTCTGACTGGGATATTTGGGCCAGATCTTCTTTTGACTAACTTAGCACAATATTCAGATCATTGCATTTCAGTAGGCACACTGTTCATGAAAGTGTGCAGTCTACATGAATGAAGGAAGTCTTGTGAGTAAACTTCATTAAACTTTATCCTGGAAAGTTGATGGTGAAAGCTGGCTGAAGTTAAAAGTGAGCTTTGTAGCCCAGAGCAAAACTACTTTGAGTCTAAATATATCTGATATATTCTGATTAGCAGTTGAGATTTATAGGATATTTTAATCTATTAATTATAATTAAAATGTTATTTTTTTTTTTTAAACTTAACAACAACTGCAACAGCTTTTTAGCCTTTTCTACTCTTCTAGCAGTCTCAAAATACAATGAAATTGGGAATTCATGGCTGCACCCAGACATCTGGAGCCAGAGGGTCAGCTGGCATGAGGTGAATCCGAGCAGACTTCTTGAAGTCGGTGGAGTTACTCTGATTTACACCTTCTGAGGATCTTCCCTATGAGATCAGTGGCTCTTCAGACTTACGTATTCTGGGTCAAATTTGCTGAACCTGGAAGAGTCAGAGGGCTTTAAAGGAGAGTATTGTTTCTTTTAAAGGTTGATTGGGCCTTACTCTATGTTGAGTGCTCCCCATAGTCTATTTAGTGGGGGGCATTCATTACATATTTCTGGGATTAATTCAATTTTGCTTTCAACTCTGAGTTTTTTCTTCTAAGAAATCAGATGGCTTTATAGTAATTCCCTGCTGACCTCTAAATCCTTAAATCTCCTTCCTGTTTCTCACTTCTTTAAAGTATTAAGTGTTACTCAATAAAGTAGAAGTTAGCGTGTCTGGCTCTGTGTGTTTAATTTCACTGTGTTAAGCCTAAACGATTTTAAAATCTTTGTATTTCAAAACAGCTGTATTTTGCATAGTACACTACCAGACACAGTGGTAAGGTATGTTGACATTTGTTGGCTTCCAGCTACATCGAGTACTTCAAGATATCATAACCCAAATGTACAATTGCATCTTCCTGCAATACTGCAGAAGCTTGGCCATGGAGAATCTCCAGGCTAATGAACTTTGTCTGAGGATATTTGCTTTTCCAGCTGCTGAACTTGAAAATTGAAAGTGTGAGCTCCTAGTATATAGGTCCCTAACCCATAGTAAACCACCCTTATAATCCAGGCAGACAAAGGGAGAACACAGTAATGCCTGTAGCACATTGCTTGTACAGTATTTGTGCTGTACTTTGTGGGACTATAGGCTTGCTTAAGAGTCTCACATGAGATTAACTTGTGGTGCTGTGTTTTAGCACATGCAGCTGCATCCATTTAGGACTTACACAGCTGCAGTATGGCCAAGTACCAGGCAAAAGTAAAAGTTCATGTGTCTGGAGTAGAGCCTCGCTTTATTACAGAGGGTCTGTAGTGGACTAAGCCAGGGACTTTCTGCATCTTGTGTGTTAAACTTGGTAGCCACTCACTGGCGTGCTTTTGGGAGAAGTTGAGAGAGTCATCATTGGATCCGTTGGTCTCAGATATACTGTCTGAGGTCACGGAAAGGATTATCCGCTCTGAACAGCATCTCTTATTTTTTCTACCAATTAACTTAGGCTGCGTGAAAAAGTGAGTTAAAGGCCCTTGCTTAGAACAAAAGGAAAAGAGCTTTGTTTTAAATGGGTATATTTTCTTAGAAACCTCATGGGAGTTTTTACATTGGCAAGGCTATTGAGTATACACATGAAATTGTTTTTTTTTTAAACACTTACATATGAAGCTGACAATGTCTCTGTCTTCTGAGCTCATGAGTCTGAACTATCTGGTACGTTATGGGATATGTCATAGAGTTTAAACTAAGCAATCTAATAGGGTATTTACTGGGAAATGCGTGTTAGGGAACATTAATGTGCTCTTAATATTGAAACCAGGTTTGACAATGTTTATGTAGCCCATACGCTGAACAATGGTGCTAGTATGAAAGAGGCAGATTCTTGAGCTGAAAGAATAGTTGAAGCTCATCAAGTTTGTACTGCTGACATTAATGTTTTATGTGCTCAGTGTTTCTAGGACTGCAGCTCGATGTAGGATTATGACCATTCTTGATCATTTGTATTTTTGCAAGAAAATAAAACTGCATAAAATAGCTAAAATGCAAGGTAGCTCTTCATTGCATAGAGACCAATTAGAACATAGTTTATTACCCACCAGAGATTTGAAAAGACAAATGTTCCAATAAAAAGATTCTTGATCAACAAAATGTGAAAGGACTTAGCAATTTTAGTTCACTAGGATTTGGCTAATGTAACTGTCCTCATTTCAGAGCCAGGTGTAAATTCTTTACATCAATGTACAGGCTTCAGTTTCTGTTGCACGAAGACATCTCTTGTTTGGGTGAGGAAGCAAAGCGTTGCCCTGCAAGAGGAGGTGGATCTTCCTGTGCTCAGCTGTGCCTGTCTTTGATGAGGGAGGAAGAGGACTCTGATGAGCCTGGAGGAAGGGCAGCAGCACAGATGCTTTGCAGTTGCTTCACTCCCTTGGTCATAAAACCATAGAGAGGAAAATAAGAGAAGTAAGTGAAGGTTTGGACACCGTAGTTACTACTGATTTGACTAACTGCCATGACTTGATTCCATTATCAGACTTTTGCACTGGTTTGTTTATTTGTTTCTTTTTCCCCAAGGCAGAAATGTCTTCTACTGAATTTATTTGCAACGTTTTGTTTTGAAACGGTAAAACTGATCTCATTTATGATTTTTATCTTGGCCACCAGTCATGTCAGAGCCCAGCCCAGCTCTTTAAAACAAATTCAGCATAGCTTGCTCTATTGATTGCTGCAAGAGTTCCATCCTTCTCTCGTTCAAGCATGTTTATTTTGCATTTTAAAGATGAAACTTTGGAAAAATAGGTTTAGTTACTAAAAAACAATAATTTTTCTGTTTTGTTTATTTTTTTACACACTAAAACTTC
This sequence comes from Chrysolophus pictus, assembly GCA_037305975.1. NCBI lineage: Eukaryota > Metazoa > Chordata > Aves > Galliformes > Phasianidae > Chrysolophus > Chrysolophus pictus. The sequence continues at coordinate 37,150,812 of JAYKPI010000006.1, forward strand.
TGAATGAATATTCTAAAATAACGTGCATGACAGTGATGAGGAATAGGAATCCAAGAGTCTGGGAGCTCCTTTTGTTTCCCACCCACTCCCCCAGCACTAGAGTGACACAAATTCATTTATGCACACACACATTTACACACAAATAAACGGATGAATAGATAGTGTAGATGGAATGAAAGAACCCTGCTATTTCAGATTGAAGTGCCTGCCACTGACATTAATTTAGATGTAGTATTAGGGAGCCTCTTAAAGGTCAGGTTTCCCCTGGAGCGTTAGTTTACCCTGGACGTTTTTACAGATGATGTGCTAAAGATGTAATGCATCTAATAACTACATCTTGGCTTCATCTACTTGATTCATCAAATACCTTCTTGCTCAATACTGAGTTTTCAATGACATGTTATATATGAAATATTAGAAGACATGTTAATATTGTGTCAATTACAACAGAATATTTTGTTTGGTGGTATGTAAAAAGAGGAGTGGGAGAACACAGCTCATTTATTGCACGATGCTAGTGCTGAAAGTATGGTGTTTGATTAAGGGAAGATGGTTATGAATAGCAGCTGCCTTTTCCTGAGGAGCTGGCAGGATCAGATGCCTGCTGCTTAGTGCTTCTACTCTGAGAAAAGTACAATTGCTACCCATGGAGGTGGGTATCTCACGTTGTCTGTAAAACCTGCTGTACACCCCCAGGTAATATTTCCTGGATTCACACAAAGCGGTAGTTAGGTAAATTCATTGTTATCATAAAGTTGGAGCCTAATTTTTGCAGTTACATTGCAATCTCCTGATAATACACAGATTTGATCAATTTTAAGGGTCTTTTAACTTGACTGAGAAGAGAGTAGTTGACCAGAAATGAAACTAGCCCTGAAGTTAATACCTTTATCTTTCCCATTCAATACATGTATTTTTGCAGTGTAATGCTTGCATTGATCTGTATGCCCTGCTGTTGTCATTTGGTACGTTATACAAAGTTGAGAAGAGCAAAGATGATTTTTAGAAACAAATTGCATTTGGAATTAGTTGTATTAGAGTGGCATGTGCCAAAGGGCAGGACAGTGGTGCAGTTGCAGAGTCATGCATTCGCGCCTCTGTGCGCCCACCCAGCTTCGAAATCTTTATATGAAAATGAAACGCAGGTGTGATATATACCTACTTCACCACAAGAAATTGTTTTTTCTGTGTAACAGTGCTGTGCTGTGAGTTTCTGCGATGCTGAGCAGGGTGTGAGGCTGCCAAGGTGCTAGAGCAGCGCTGGGTGAGGAAGAGGATTGCATTAGGAGCTGTTGGTGAATGGGCTTTCTGTTCTTCTGAATTGTGGATCTGTTACTCAGTTAGGAACCCTGTCCCTTAATGGGGCTTGCTTTTTTCTGTGAAGCTCCCACTGGCCATCTGATTTTCCTTGCACCCAAGAGCGGTGGCATAATGTGGAATTACGGTCTAGTGCTCAGAAAAGTACCCAAACCAGATACATTTACTTTAGTTTGGGTTGAAGACTAGGCTGTGTGTTCTTTGTCCAAACTTTGTTCTTAAACTCAGAAGTAAAGCACAGCCTCGCCTTTGTGGGTTTTTTTTTTTTTTTCTTTTTCCTAGAACTAACTGCCTTTTGTATGTATTGGCAGAAAAATGGCATTGCTCTTAAGGATCTTAAAGTCAATTCTGCCTCTGCAGCTTGGGAGCTGCTGTTACATTAAAGAAAAAAAGCATTTAAATATTGAAACAGTTTCTAAAGCAAAGAGGTTTGAATTTATGATTGATTTCGAAGTGATCTGTGTTTAAACCTTGAATGGGAATAAAATAGTGTCTTGTTCAAATATTGAACTAGCTTTAAAGTTAAATGGCTCGAACACAGAACTCTCTCATGGGAAACGGTATTCTTGTTTCTGCCTCTAAGTTCTCCTGCACGTTGTCCTGTATCTCCTTGTACTCATACTTCAGCATTTGTCTGGGCTACACTAAGAAGTGTTCTGGTATGACTTTATTAGTGGATTAAAAAAAAAGCTACCTGCAAAATAAACCGAACAAAATGAACAGCAGCAAATATTTTTTCAGAATGCTGGAAATTCAGCAGACCAATGTAAGCAAAGACTTAGGATAGCTTTTTAAAGCAGAACAACAGAGAGAGAAAAGAACTAAAAAACATTGACATAGAGATGTGGTCACTGAGGTATGGCATGATGAGAGAGAACTATATAATTGGGGGAGATTAGTCTCTGGAGCTTGGCTGATAAACAGATGAACAAACCATTACCTATTATTGCTCACTCCTCTTAATTTTGGGGGGGACAGTTATTCCTTATTGACTAGCATGCTTCAGTAGTTATTATTTTGTGACTCATAGGAGAGGCCCATGGTCATATTTTATAGCACATGCTGTCAACTCCTTAATTTGGCTGTGTGTTTGGATGTATTTGGTTCTCTGGCTTGGCTTTCACATTTGGCCATATAATGCGTAATGAAAATCTTACATCAGGAGCACTGAGAGCTGCCTTCAAGGACTAGATAAATCGTGGCATGAGTAATGTGTGTGCCGTTGTCTTACTGACCACAACATTAGGGTCCGTTGTATATTTTATAGCTAAAATGGCTTTTCAGTTTTCTAACACTTGATGGCATAATTACTTCAACTGACTAATTGAGTTGCCAGCCACTTTTGCATATTCTCAGTGCACGTTTTTCCTTTGTGTAAGGTCACACAATGGATTGATGTATCACTGGTACTGCTGTTAGCCTCACCCAGTCTGCTCACAGTTTGTTATCGTTTGAGAAGGAGAAGCTGCAGATGAGCTGCCATTGCTGCTGTTTCCATTCCGATAGAACCCATAGAGTAGGAACCTGATTTATGATGGCTGGAGATTTCCTGTAGGTAGGAATTCTCAATGACAAAACCAGTGCATTATACGTATGTGTTCGTATGGTTGCAAACAGGGGAGGTTGAAGGTAAACCATGTGTGCAGGTAATAGTGTGACAAATGACCTCAGTGTTGATCCAGGTTTCATGAACACACAGTGGAATGTGACTTTTTTCTTCTTTTTTTTTCCTTTTTCTTAATTTTTTTTAATGCTGTTGTGAAATTAATCCCCTGACAGAAAACCTACATTTTTCAGTGAGTAAGATGTTCTTTTTTGTTTGTTTGGTTGGTTGGTTTTGGGGAGGGAAGAAGGGGGACAGTGGTATTATAGGAATAGCTCTTTCAATAATATCATTTCATAAATCAATGAACAAGTCTTAAGGACTTAGAACGGTGCTTTTTTTTTTTTTTTTTTTTTAATATTACTGTTTTCACAAAACCACTAGAGAATCAGCAGAAGTTTTTCTGGAACTGAAATTGATGCAGACATAACTGAGGAATGGTGATAAGTGTAGAAATAAGGATAACTAGTATATTCCAACAGTAAATGAATTACAGTTGGTGGAGACTATCTATTCAAACACTTCTGTTTGGGAACTTCTTACTCCCAAATTTGAATGAGCAAGAGATATGGATAAAAGATAGCGAGAGTCATGTGCTGCACAGTGACTTCATTTGCTCCTCTCTATGGGTCAAGAGGCATTTCAACTTGGCTGGCTGGGGTTTTGGGGGCAGGATGGGAAGAAAAAGAGTTTGGCCCCATAGGAAGGTTGATAGTTACTGCTATATGGTAAATAGAAATTTTCTTCAGATTTCAATTTTCTGCAATAGAGCTACATTTTCTCATGCTGTTGTCATTGAATGACACTTTTCTGAAGACAAAGCTTTCTATACAGTCATTAAAGGAGAAAAGCTAAATTCCTGTGTGAAAAAATACCGCAAATGGTTAAGAAGCTTAAATCAATTCTGAATTTTTGCATTTTTCTACTCCGTTCAATAAGAACTTTTAAAAAGAGATTTTGATAGAAGGCAGGGGAAGAGAGAGATTAAATTCTGTCTTTTTGCTTGTTCACTGGTGAAGGCTTGTAGTAAAAGAGGGGCTTGTGATAACTGATAGACAGTGTCAGGTGCAGAAATTTTGAATTTATTCTCTGGTTTTTGAGATCTTGCTTTTCCTACTGCAGATTGTATTTCCTCTAGTTCTTTGGTGTTCAGGACCTTGCCCAGCTCTCATCTTGGGTGTGTGACTTTTATCTTTCCTTTGACTCCTTTTTGCATGAACTCTGGTGCGCTCAGGTTAGGCCTTGCTGCAGCTCAAAAATGAGAATTATGGCTTCTCCTCCTCTGGCAATTCTGTAAGATCCACAAGGGAGGCTTTGCCAATGTAGGCTCTCTTGGGTAAGTGCCTCCACCTAGCTGTGAATGATGTGGAACGTCCTCGCATGTAGGAAAATGCTGGTGTTTGGCTCCTAAACTCAGGAGCAGGAATGCATCCAGATGAGGTCAGAGATGAGTTGGCCTGCAAGGAACTTGGCACTGGCATTACAGTGTCTTGATTTTTCCAGTAGGTTTGCATCACAAGAGCGCTTTTTCACTGGATTGAAGAATAGTAGTCACTGGAACAATAAATGCTGTTCTTATTGTTATTTCGTGTGCTTTTTCTTTTTTTAATTGTGAAGGACCTTGGAAATATTCATTATTCATCTTTATTATGTTCTGGAGGCTCTGAAAGAGTCACTAGGCCATAAACCACAGTTACTGTTCCTAGGTTTTGTTACCTGTTGTAGCTTCCATTGAATTCAGTGAAACTTAGCCCCTGCAGAGTTGACTTGAGCTGTGTGTATGTTTGCACATCTGTATGTATATGCATGTGTATGTGCGTGTAGCACGTGGACACAAGATAATGTGTATGAACACTCTCTTATGTATTTGGAAGTAGAAGTATATTGAGAAAGACCCAGTGTCTGGAAGACTCTTAAATATATGAAGAGTAACGTGAGATTCCCAAAAGATTCCCATTAGGGATATTCTACAAAAAAAAGTCAGCGCAGCAGTTTTTGAAAGTGTATTGGCTATGCTGAGCATGCTCATGAAGCCCAGAGAGTGCTCCTGAGCCATGCACAGCCATGCCACATATGTCATTGGGTGTTTTTGGAGTCCTTTCCTGGCTGAGAATCAAATTTGGAAAAACAAATCCATTTGAGATAAAGATGGTGGAAAATTGCTTTAATGAAGTCTCAAAAAGGAAAGCAAAAACTTAGAAATATGATGACAAAAATGATGTATAGTTTATGCAACCTTAATTTCACCTTAGTTAAGCTTTTCTTTTTCTTTTTTTTTTTTACGGGACGGGATATATAAAATAAAGTATTGTATGGATGAGTGTAATCCACTGAATGGTTTACGGACACACTCCTCCAGGGAGTGTTATAAGTTCACCACTGAGTGCTAGATTTTGCATTTGGGTCTCTGATTTAACTGCTAGAGGTGTAAAAACTGATGCATCAAGCCAACTCCCTACTGGTTACACATCTGAGACTCAAGTGCTTCATTTGTTACTTTTAAAGCTGTAGTAAATATTTTTAAACACACAAGATCAGCTCATTGGGTTGTATTTTTTTTTTGTTGTTGGTGGTGGTTTTTTGGGGGGGGAAGGATTATTGTTTCCAATAAATGATGACAAATCTAAACCAAATAAAACATTGTGATATCAGTAAAAATTATTATATTGGCTCCAAACACATTCGTTTGAAACAGTAGCTGTAAGGGACTTGTATGTTTTGGTAACTTTACTAACTTTTGTTTTTCTATCTTTTTTTGGGGGTCAGCCATCACAAATGCAGAAGCTATGCAGATCTGGAGATATGGTGCTTTTTGTTGGATGAGGAGGATGGGTTAAATTAATAATCTAATATGTAGGCTGTTGGCAGCACCTTTGGTGCCTCAGCAGAATCACAGCGCAGCTGCAAAAGCAGAACAGATTATAGTGTTTGAGGCCAGTGACTGTGATTGGTGTTAGCTATTATTATTGACAAAAATATTTGTTTTTTTTGCTGTATCTTACAGCGTGGTTCATTCTTCACTAGAAGACCATACATCCTAGACCTAGGAAGTGTATAGTGTAAGTGATGAGCCTGATGCACAGGTGAGGGGAGAACATGGTGCTAGAGAAAGAGCTTTGGTGGAGACAAGGTAGGAAGGAAGGAGTATGTATGCAGAATAAATGTAGTTATTTACTTTACGTATTTATGTGTCTTAAAATAATGTTTTATTTTAAGATGTTTGAGGGCAGGCGTGTGAGGAAGTGCAGTACTGCAGATTGGATGAGCGGAGGCCTCCTGTATGCATTCTAGTAGTCTGAGAGTATGTGATAACAAAGATTGAAGTGAAGTCAAATTTGTGGGGGAATAAGGCTTATGATGTTTACTGTTATCACCTGGGTGGAAGAAAATGCATGAACAGCAAAAAAAATCTCCCTCTTTGACAGGAGTTTGGATTAGAGATGCATGAAGGTAGGTCAGCACAGTGCTGGATGCTTGTGCTTCACGGAGCATCCCTGCTCTACAGGGCACTGAAATCTAATGAATTTCTCAGTACCCACCGTAGAACGATTTTCCTCCCTCCAGTCCCATGGGACGGCTGCTGCAGCACTTCACCCTTTGGAGTGGTAGAGATGTGCCTATAAATTCCAGTCTAAATGGATTTGTGGCCAATTCTTAATCATCTGTTCTTGTGCCAAAATTGTCTTTCAACTCAAATGACTTCTCTGCTTCTGCATTGCTTATTTCTTCTCCAATCTCCTTACAATTACACAGAAATTACATTCCTTCAAAATAGGTTATAAAACCTTGCATAATACTTGGGCCAGACTGACGGCTTAGTAGCTCACTAGTAGGTTCCTCCCCCATTCTTAAATACAGTCATCACGTTTGCTGCTTCTGTAGTCATTCATGGAATCTTTGACTGAAGAGATTTATTAAAGCTAAGTTTCCAGTAAGTTGAAGTAAGAGTACAAATCTTGTTGTAGTCTCTCAGTTCTACATGTATATACAATTTGAATTTTAGATCACTTTATTTTGTTCAATTTGCATCCTTTCTCTGAAAACACGGAGAAGATCTTAGAAAATGTGCATTTGGGGCCATTGTTTTTCTCAAGTTGTTTGGTGACAGCTGACATTCAGTGTTACAGCTTAGCTTGAAAAGAAGGAGTGTTTCTCAGCTTCATGTGGGGATGCTCTTCTGAACTTTGGAGAAGGTAAGGAACTGAAGGAAGGCAGGGGAAATCTTTGGAGTAGAAAGCAAACATCAAGGGAAATAACTCCGAGAAAGTTGAAGAAAACAATCATTACATATTATGATTTTCTGAAACATTTTTAATTCCTACAACTGCAAATAGTGATAAAAAAATTCCCTCTCGTCTTCTACTGAGAAAAAGCCAGAATTATAACTCTGAACATTTATACGTAAATTGAACTGCAGGTGCACTTTTGCAAGGGGAAAAGAAAACAAACAGAAAATTCTGTGGAGACAACACAAAACTGATATATTTTCCTGAAGTGGTGTGGGATAACTCCTCAGGTCATCTTTTCATCTAAACGATAGTTATTCAGTTTTCCCAAGTGAAGAACACTTTGATTCTGCTGGCCATGTGTCGCATGCAAAACAATTGATTAGGATATAGTTTCCAATTTTATTTTTTTTTCTGCAGTGAGAGTATTTTTTTCCCAATGCCCTGGAAGATTACTGAATAGAGGTATTATTGCAGTCAGTGTGTCATTTTACTGTACTTCAGTTCATTTAGTCCCAGGTGTACTATGTGTGTGTTCAGTCTAAGGGAGGGCATGGGAGCCTTGCCAAGCCCTTCAGTTATTCTTGGCTCGTAGCCTAAGCACTACATTTTTCTAACTTATGAAATGAATTTCAACTTGTAACCTGTGGCACTTTCAAGGTCATGATTGGAAGGTGTCAGGTGTGCTTTAAGAATAGCTCAGCAAGGAAAGGATCTATTTTAAAAGTTTCTTCTTTTCTCTCTCTTTTTTTTTTTTTCTTAAATAATTGCTGGCTAACAAACAGCTCAGAAAGCAAACTAGCCTGAACTCTTCAACACCTCTCCAAATTCAACAAAACTGACATTTATAGCTTTATTGTAGCAGAGACATGGCATTTGGATTCAGATTGTTTGGACTGCAGAGTGTCAGTATAAATAGCTATGATTGACTTTTGTATGGAGCACATCTGGAAGCAATTTATGGCATTCCAGCTAGATTAAAGCATGTTTTAAAGGCATTTCACCAGTCTTTTTTTCCTCTTTTTTTTCTGGCTATGGTGAATAAAGTTTCAAAGACGATTTAGCTGCTGTTTCTGTTAATGTGGACCATAGTGAAGTCAAGTTAAGGGCAACTGGGGAAAATGGCACTTTTGTTTGTTTTTGTTTGTTTTGCTTTGTTTCCCAGAATAGAAAAACACTGAAGTGAGTGTTACTGGAACTGCATTCTCCTTTGGAAGGTAAGATGAGGCATTTGACACCAGGCAGCTTGCACACTGAAAGCCAGTGAATGAAACAGTTAAGGCACTGGAAGTACTGACTTAGGAGAACAAATGTGAAAAGCTTAAATATTTGCTTATGGTGACTGAAATGATGGGACACAAAAACCAGCTAGCTGTTTCTGAAGTATGTAGATGCCAAAAAGAGAGGAGAGAAAACGAATTGACCCATTGAAACAGAATTGGGATAATCTGAGCAAATTGAACATATGGAACGTGAAGCTGGATGGGAAAAGTTCACCTAAAAAGGCTGTTGCAGTGTGACACAGAGGTGAACCCAGTGCTAAGTGAGCTTGTGCTGCGAGGTGTACCTGTGTTAGCTGCGTTTCTAACTCTGTCTCAGCAGTAGACCTGCTTGCTCACGAGAGCTTTCCTGGTTGCAGTCATGATGAATTGGGTTAAATGTTGGAGTTGTGTGGTATCTCAAACCACTGCTGTTGCAGGGCTGGCTGTTGTTAGGATGTATTGTTGGGAAAAGCATAGTGAGGAGCAGTAAAAGGCTGAAAACTGTGCTACTGATGACTGCCATCACAGAGTATTGATTCCAGTTGGTGAAGTGGGCTCCCCATATCTTTATGCTTTAGGAGTTCTCCCCTATGCTGTAAGGGATGAGTGGATGCTGTTCAATTGTTTTCATTTTTATTAACAGAATGGGACCAATTATTCCATTTCTTTAGTTGGTGTTTTTTGTGTGTTTTTGTTTTTTGTTTTTCCTTCTTTTTTGGTATTCGACAGAGCAGTACTAATATCAGATGTGTTGTCTGAATGTATACCTGTACTGTAGTCAGAGATGTGGCTTCAGCACAAGTACACAAAGCATGTGTTGCCTGTGTGTTTTAGCCTGAGATACTGTGAGAGTGGAGCATGGGATCACCTATCTGCAGGCAAACCAGTGCCTGTACTGCTCCACTGCATTGCTATCTGCATCTGAGCTGGCTCACCTAAACCTGATATGGACGCATGTCTCACCTCTGGTTGCTTTCCAGATATTCCATAAGTAATGGCTCCTTAGACCACATTTCCTTGCTCTTGCAGGTGAAGGAGACAGTACACACTGTCTCAGTCAGTCCCTTGTATCTTTGACCATTGCTATGAAAGTAGGAACCACTTTGAGTCCAGCTTGAAATAAGTATTTAGGATGATAAAAAGGGGAAACAAAAAAATTGGCGCTGAAGCCATTGGTAGATTAAATATAGTTTTAGATGAATCTAGGGGAAGAGCATGAAGGTGCATGATGTGTTGGTAGGGGCTGTCTGGCATGAGGATAAATCAAGAAAAGAAAAGAATTGTAGAAGTCACAGAGGTGGGATATTGCTTTGGCAGCCAACTCGGTGACAAAAGTGCTTGGTAGATAATTTTTTTTTAAATGCTGTAACTTAATTTTTTACTACACTTCTGGCCTACCTTATGGCAAATACAGGGCTATATATATTATGACAAATTTTATTTTATTTTACTTTATTTCATTCTAGTCTTAATAAATCCCACTTCTAATTAGACCATATGAGTCTTGAACTGCCCTCTAGGAATTTTATGCAGACTACAGGGGAGAGGTTAAACAATACTCAGCCTTCAAGACGTGGCAATGAAAATGAGCTCCTGGAGCTTAACCCACTTGGATTATTTCCCAGTCAAGACAGGACACAGACAAAATGCAGGAAAGGATTCCCCTGCTGCAGGAGGGTTGGCGGTCTGGCAGGTGTGTGGTTCTGGTAGGACTGAGCCTAAGTTTATTGAAATACTGCATATATCTAAAGAGCATGAGTTTGTGTTTTTGGTATGTACCGAGAAAAGCAGCCTTTGGAAAAGCAAAAGTATTTTGAAATACATCTTCTAAGAATCCATCTGTTTTTGAAGACACAAAGCAGGTGGACTTTCTTTCCGCTCTGGTTTTGTTGTTAGGCAAGGAGTATCTATGCCATTTTGAGCATTACTTTGGCTCACATTTATGTTTAGGACCAGAAGCCCAAACTGCTTGAGATTTTGCATCTGAATAATTTGCTGTGAAGTTCTGTGCTGTGACAGTGTGCCTTGCGCTTCAGAATCTGAACTTTATTTGTTAAAGTAAATGTCTTTCTGGCTCACTTACTTGCAAAGACAAACACAATGCTTGAAGCCAGAGGTGCTAAACTAACGAGCCGCGTTCCTGGCTTTTCACACAGCCTGGAGCGTCTGGCTTCAGCTGCTCTGTCCCTGTTCACGTGGAAGCTCGCAGTTGGTGATGCTGATGGTTCTGCTGCTTGTTGCACGTAGTTAGTGGAAGCATCATCAGTATTAAGGGCTTTCCTCATGCACATGAAATGTTTTTTTTTCAGGTGCTCCCCTTGGAGGTGTGTTGCAGAGGGAAAGTACGCTGGTGTGTACCCACACAAATACAGGGAAGAGTCACATCACCTTACTGTAGGTTGTCATGTTGGTCCTGCTATGGTTGTAGCATTAGAAAAATACTTTTTTTTTCTTTCCTCCCTCCCTCTCCTTGAGAGGAGATAGACACTTTTTGGACAAGGGCAGAAAGTTCTTATAGAAAAAAAGAGATGTTAATTCATGAGACATACACATTATTTTTAGTCTGAGGGCATGCATATAACCTGGCATACTTCATGGCCCCAGTGTGCTGATGGTGGGGCTGGTGATTGGGCTGGAGCCATGATTTCCTGGAGCTGTGCACAAAACTTTCTGTTGCTGGTCAAAGGAAGAAGACAGATGCATTGCAGCTGTGTGCTGCTCAGTAGAGTGCAGGTGCCTGCAAAAAGTCTTGGTTCCCTGAGGTAAGCTGTTGCAGTCAGCCTGATGTGCCTCTTGCACTGCCACATTTGATGTCTGGTTGCTGGTAGTAACAGCATAGTCCTGTAGATACTTTGCTTGGTTACTCATGACAACTGGGAGGAGGCTGGGCTGACTTGCAGATCTGTCTAGCTGCATGAAGTTTTCACCACTGTATCTCCCGAAGTGCCTGCAAACCTTGGGTTTTATGTAGAGATGTTGGCATCTAACCTGCTTCAGCACACCAAAGCTTCTGCAAACCTGGCTTCTTCCTTCTACTGACTTCAAGGTTTGAAGTGAAACAAGCTCTGCCCCCCATGGCAGTCTGTGCCGCTACAGATCCTACAAATCCCATCACTGTGGTGGGAGATAAGTTAATAGAAAGCCAGAAGCATTAAAAAAAATGTTTTGCTCCTCTTCTCAGCCATGCTGCTTTCACCCACAGCCCTTCCAGGCAGCCTGCAGGGATGAGCCATGTGGCTAGAGCCATGTTTGGGCCCAGGCTCCGACGGAAAACACACAGAAAATGACTGTAATTGGTTTATGCGGCTTGATTAATTTATTACTTATTTCCTGACAAGTTCATTGAAATGTAATTTTCTGAGTGGTGATAATATCCACAGAATAAAATATGGAGGATGGACAAGTTCAGAATACTAAATCACGAGCGGTATTGTTGCAGTGAGACTTTGTTAGGCTTTTCATTAGAGATTGCATTCTGTTATTATATGGCATCATTAGTTATGCTGATTGAGGCAGGGAAACTTTAATGACTGCTGCGTTAGGCCTTGGAAACATATTTTAACTTAGTGATGTAGAGTACAGAAAGTAATTGCTGGAGCTGTATTAGCAGGATTGATAGAGGCACCTTCGGCTCTATTGCTCTCATATGTGGAGAGCCTGGAGATTGTTCTTATTATGGGCTGTAGTTGACTTTCCTGGTGTTTTTGTTTCTGAAGGTTTAGAGCATTCACTTTTGATTCTTCCCAATAGCTTTCTTCTTTTAATGCTCAATTCACACGCTACCTTGCGAGCGCACTGCATCATTACTAGCTGTCCTGGAACATTCACAAGCTGTCACTGTGTAATGTAATTATTTAGCAGTCTCATAAAATGTGTATCTGGTCATCTCTTATCAGGCTCATTTAAACAAAGATATTTAAAATTGACATTCTTCCACAAGTGTCCAATTTACAAATTGCAATAAACAGCCCAGGCAGTGTGCCAGAGACACCTCGGAGGCGGTAACCTGACGCTGTGTGGAGCGGATGAGGACTGTGACAATTCCGTGCTTTTTTAATAATTAAAACACTGCCCTTGTTCCTGATCCAAACCAGTATTGGTAGTGAGTAGGAGTTTTGTCACTACTGATCTTTAAATCAGGCTCTTCGTGGCTGCAGAGCCAATTGAGGCCTGGTGTCAGCACACCAGCAGCATCCAAACATTTCATAGTAACTTTCTTTGGGATTGGAATTGATGTGCCCAATATATGTTATTTTATATATGCCTAAGTCAACAGGCAGCATTATTTAGTATTTATGGATTTTTTAGTATTACTGGAACAGCAACATTTATAAATGTAAACTTTGTCTGTTCACCAGTCAAAAGTGTAATGCAAATTAGAAGCAACATTTTATAAAGAAATAGTTGACAAGAGGTATGGAAATTTGCTTAATAACAGACAGGTTGTGTTTTTTTTCAATATTTCTAAGAGACTGTTTATAATGTCAGCCAAAAAGTGGGAGGCAATAGACTTGCAGCAGAAAGCAGTATAAATTACAGCGACGATGATGATTACCCATTTCACTGACAGGCGTGGGTAATGTTTTATTTGTGTTTGAACTGAAGGAGTTTGATGGTGTATTTTAGAAATAGATAATGAAGAATTAATTGTTTCTTTATTAATATTAGTGACGTTTAATGGTAATATATCCTCTCGCTCTTAGAATGGATGTGTGGGTGACATTGTTCAGAAGTGCTTTCCAATTATTTTAACAGAAACCATATGTACAGAGGGGAGGCGAAGTGCAGGATATCAAGTCTAGGTAATTGATGCTATGCAGACTTTATAGACTTTCTCATTTTGTTTTTAATTAAAGTTTCAGTGCAATAGAATCCTTTAAAGTAAATTAAAATTAATCATTGGTAGGTAAAGCTGCACTGTGGAGAGCATAAAGCCGCCAAAACTGTTTTTCATATTGTGCATATATTGATTGATCAGTCAATATTAATTGATTTATATGTAAGCCTGCCATGAGAACTATTTGTGAAACTTAAAAAATGCTAGATGTGAATCCTATTAGGGCAACAGTTATTTTGTCATGGGTGTCAATCAATAAATACTTAAGTGGATTACAGATTTAAGATTATTGTCCCAGTTCAACTCTATGATTGCATTTAAAAAACGGTGTTATCTTTAAAAAGAAGTGTTATGCCCTTTCCTTTTTGTTAATGTTTCACTGTTCCTTTCTGCAGTGATGAGCTCCGAGATCATCGATATTAAATGCTACGTGAAAATTAATGTTATTTTTTTTTTTTTCATACACATGTATGAAACTTCTTGTCTAGTACGTATTTATTTGTTGTTAAAGATCTTTATTTTCCTCTGGATGAGATTCCCTTTAAATGTAGTAGTGGAACAAGTTATCTTTTTGGTAATTCAGTGGTATGTGATAAAATAGTGTGAATTGCTATGAAGGAAGAGTCTCAGATTTTATTTAGATATAAATCCTAATGACATTAGAAGATGAAATCCTGATACTGTTGAAATCATTGTAAAATATCCTGTTGAGTTCAATGGCATTAGCAGTTTCACCTTAGGAGTTTTGTTGAAAGTAAGGGTAACATGTTAGGAATTAAGATAAGGCAATCAGGACATTAAAGTTCCTTAGAACCTTTTGTAAATCCAAACCATATTTCTTCAGCTTCAGCTCTCTGGATGTAAAATGGGCATGATAATTTCTTACATCATAGGAGAAAAGAATTAAAAGCTGACAACTTTTTTTGGGAGTCATGTGAGTTCAAAATCATGCAAGTATGTAGGTGGATTCAACAAATACCTGCTGTTTGATACCAAGATGTTGTAGAAATTGCACGTGTCATCCGGATAACTGCGTAGTTGTTAGAAAACAAGAAGAAAAAAAAAAGAAACAACTTTCTACCTAGGAAATTGTCCTGATGTTCACTGAGTGACAAAATTTAAGTATGTAGTGAGACATAGTAAATACTTGCTAGGTGACAGCACCTTCTGTATATTTTTCACATTTGTTCTCTCTGCTGACAAGAAAGGTGAACAGATGATGAGCTAGTTCAAGTGTGTGCTAAACTTTAAGCTTCTACCTAAGGTGTGCATTTAATGGCATATTTGTCTGATCTGAGAGCCAGCAGGCGTGGTCAGTGAGCAGGAACTAAAGAGAACCAAGCCACAAGAAGGACTTAGCAGGCCAGCCTTTTCCACAGAAGACCGAAGTTGTAAGGTAAAACAAAATTTCACTATGCAAGCCTATGGCTTTTCTTTGTCATATTTATAAAGATCTCCCCGGGAATAGTAAAATACCTCCTTTTTGTTCATGCACCTGTGAGAGTTTTAGCTTAGGATAGACAGCCTGAGTGCTGTGGGGGTTTCAGGTTTTGTGGTAATGAAAAACAGATAATCTGCCTAGTTTTGTAAAAACATGAAGGGCATGCAGATGGCGTGTGAATGAGCGAGTTGGGCTAATGGTATTTCAAACAGCACAAAAAGAATAAAATAATCTTTTACTTTCTCTTGTCAAGCATTTATTGGGCACTAAGAACAATTAAATATGGGAAATAAAATCAATTGGCCTTTTAAGTAATCGATGTGAACTTCTGTACTAAATTACCAAAGAATAAAAATATACTGTGTCATCAGTCTTTAAATACCTCCCTCATTAAAAGGTTGTGCACCAACCTCTGATCCCTAATCCTCTGGATTATTAGTATTACTTTCTTTTTTTTCTTTGTCTTTTCCATTTTTTATTGGACAGTGGAAGTCTGTTTCCACATCCATCAAATTAGTGCACGGTCTTAAGAAAACAAGCTAGATGACTCTTAGTTCAAAGTGAAAAGGAACATGATTCTTTCTTTCTATGTTAACTCTGTGTCACATGCCTGGATGTTTAATATTTTAAGTGGTTTTATTTAAAGAGGAAGTTTTTCCACCCTGACTTTCTCAGTGTGTCAGATGCCCATCAGAACAAGGTTATGAATCCAGGTTTGACCCCATTCCGCTGTCTCCAAGAAGCTGTGGGCAGAGGAGTTGGTTGCTTCACTGGTCACAGAGGGGAGTCCGGGAACTGGAGCAGCCATTTCAGCAGGAGGTTTTCCAGCCTGTGTGCATCTGCCGCTGTGTGACCCAGCTACTTGGATCCTCAGTGAACTATAGGGTGATGGGTCACAGCACTGCAAGGAGCAGATCTTCAGCCTTAGTGATATTTAGGTGACTTGCAAGTATGCTGCTGCTGGCTGGCTGAAATCATGGTTTTCAAGCCAACTGCTTGCTTCAAGTTGTTGTTGTTTTTTTTTTTTTTGCACTGGCTGCAGCTGAGTGTTGCTTAAATATTGTGTAGCTTTCCATGTCTGTTTCTACCCAGTTATCCTATTTCAGCAGCAGCATCAGCAGAGTGAGCTGATCAGTGCATGCCTCTTGTGCTGTGCCATGGCACGGAGCTGCTCTGCAGGGGGTTTTGGGAGAGATCACTGTCTCCTCAAAAAAACCCTTTATTTGTGCAGCCACCTAAGTGGCAAAGGGAGTCTTCTGTAGTACAGGAAACCGATTTTCACCATAGTGAACAGTAGAGGAGAGCAGAGTGCACCTCTGGGATAGGCATGACAGAATGTAAATCCACTGTTGTATTTCTGGCTTCCAGAAAGGAAATGCTGGTGATGGTATTCTTTTTAGAGACCTGTGTCTCTAAAACACTCATATACCCATGTCAGCCTGTCTTTGGGCTGTGTGTACAAGGTTTGAGCTATAGCGCTATGTTTGTTATGAGGTTGTCCTCGAGTTCATTTTTCTGGGGAGCTGGGATTCATAGCCCATCTGCCTTGGTACCCCAACCATTTTTGTGCCCGTCACTTACGTCCCTTTTCACCGGTGAGCATTCTTCACTCCAATAGGTATTGAGTTGGCAGCCATGAACCCAGGTCCTGCTATGTAGGTGTCGTTTTAGCAACTGCAGTGGGCTTTGTGATGGACTGGTGCTGAGGTGCTCTGCAGTAATTGCTCAGAATTCATCAATCCATCTGGTATTTATTGTGGTGTCTTTAACAATGCTGATCTCATGTCATATTTATGTGACTGTTCATACAAACTTCTCTATGGGCTTTGCACTGTGATTTGTAATTGTTTAAAAGGAGCATTACCCGAGAACTATTTTGCTCAGAGGGAAATCTGGAATTGTCTTACCACTGTTTGTCTGTCAGGAAGATTCTTCACTGAAGCACTGACCTTGATGTGAGAAGCAGATGTCATAACTGGAAATCAGACTATGAAGGAAAAGAA